>JAPDVU010000005.1:12223093-13591426 GCA_026230045.1 Corynorhinus townsendii | reverse complement strand
AGATACTAATGTCTAATCCAAAGTAAGCAGTTTACAGTGAGACATGTAATCTTTAAGTAGTACAGATGTCCTCTAAGTAGAACTACATGAGAAGCAAAATACCATCTGAAGCTTACTTGGGCATGGAATTAGAGCAAAGAGAGTTAGTTAGGTTTACTAATAGCCAGTGTCCTTAGCTTAGAGCAGTGGTTCTCAACCTTCCTAATGCCGTGACCCTTTAATACAGTTCCTCATGTTGTGGTGACCCCCAACCATAAAATTATTTTCGTTGCTACTTCATAACTGTAATTTTGTTACTGTTAATGAATCGTAATGTAAATATCTGTGTTTTCCGATGGTCTTAGGCGACCCTGCTAGTGGTTCTCAACCTACAGGTCGTGACCCACAGGTTGAGAACCGCTGCTGTAGAGCCTAAGACCATCGGAAAACACAGATATTTACATTACGATTCATAACAGTAGCAAAATTACAGTTATGAAGTAGCAACGAAAATAATTTTATGGTTGGGGGTCACCACAACATGAGGAACTGTATTAAAGGGTCGCGGCGTTAGGAAGGTTGAGAACCACTGACTTAGAGTCTGACGCATCCCTTTGCAGTCCTGGGATTTTTTTTCCCCTTTATTTGTCCTTGCCTTCCCTATCTCCTACACACTATTTGGAGAATGCTACATTTTTTTCTTCCTCTCTTGAAGTTCCATTTTAGATGTCATTCAAAACTCTTTCCTTACCATTAGCATACTCTTTCTTTCAGATAGAAGTACAATTGAACTTTTGGATCTGTAGGTTTAGAAGTCCTATCAGATTTGGAAAACTTTGGCCAAGATTTCTTCAATTATTTTTCTTACCCCTTCTTATTTGAGAAACTAGTTACACATATTTTAGGCTGCTGGGAATTACCCCCTAACTTACTGATGTCCTGTTCATTCTCCCCAGTATTTTTTCCTCTCTGTTTCATTTTAGAATGTTTCTATTGCTGTCTTCAGGTTTTTTTTTTTGACCAAGCAGTTCAGAAAGAGATGTCCTCTACTTCCTTTGAGACCAAAAATGCATCCATAAGCCTATCTTATCCTGTATGTAGTTGCATTAGGTCCCTTGGAATATCTTAGTTGCCATCTATCTATATAAAAGGCTAATATGCAATGTGTCCCCTTGGGAGTTCGACTGGGAGAATGGGAGTTCAACTGCTCACTATGATGTGTGCTGACGACCAGGGGGTGGCGTACAACATGGCGGGTGAACAGCGGCAGTGGCAGGGTGCAGGTGGCGAGGGGAAAGGAGGAGCCAGGGGGAACCACACGCTGGCGGCATGTGGACAGCAAGGGAAGGAGGAGGCGGGGAGGCGGGGAACCTGATCAGCCCTGATCAGCCCTGATCAGCCCTGATCGCTGGCCAGGCCTAGGGACCCTACCCATGCATGAATTTCATGCACCAGGCCTCTAGTATTGCCTTAAGTTTTTTACTCCTTTTTTGTTTCAGCTGTTACCTGTATGTGAACAACTCCCAGGTTTTTTTCTCAGGTCTGACCTTTCTTTTGAGTTAGAACTGCTGATCAGATATTTCTTATTAAATATTCTGCCATACCCTAAATTCAGTATTTCTAAAATTAAACTCATTATTTTCCTCAATATGTGTGCCTTTTTCTGACTCCCCTATTCTTATCAGATGTTACCCTTTTGCTCTTTTGTTGTTTTAAAAAGTAAAGTAAAAAGAATTTTATTTGGGGAATTTCATGCCATGCCTTGAGATTACAGACAAGCCTGAAATCTTAGGAAATCAGGTTTGGAATTTATTGCTCTGTATTTGGAATTATTAGCATTTAAATAATTGTAATGCATGCACTTACATTGTGATCTTACATATGTCATTTCTTTTCATACTCTTAACCTCAGGGATAGGCAGGCCAGGCAGCTATATCTCTCATTTCCTGGAAGGAAGGAAAGTAGCACACCTTGAGAATGCAGTAGGTGCCAGGCCTTTCCACTGCTGGTAAATGATGGGAACTGGCCCTTCTCTTCACAGTTAGCTACTATTCAGTAGCAAACCCAAGTATGTCACAGCATCTGAGAAGTGGGAAGCATGTTGGAGATTTTCTAGTTCAGGACAATGCCAGGGATGGTCTGTGGACCTGCTCTGGTCTGCAAACTTGTCACTGGTCCACAGCAAGGGCGGTGTGGAAATTAGGAGTAAGCTCTGAACACTTCTGTAAAGAGGCATCTTTCCATCATCACCTTGAGAACCGCTGGTCTAGGCCAATCCTCCCTGCAGTAACAGTCTTTTCAAATAACAGTTTTGGCAAGTGCTTACCCACCTGGCTTTACTTTCTCTAGGACTTGCTGTTTCTCCTCTCTTTTCTTTTTCTATTAATGGTACATCCATCCTCCTAGTTATATAGATTCAAAGTCACTGAGTCCTTAGTGACTTTCTTATCCTTCCTATCCAGTCACCAAATTGAGTTAATTCTTTGATGATAATGGCCTTTAGAAGTCTTTTTCTTTCTGTTATCTCTCTGGCTTTTTACTTTAGTCACTCCCATGTCTTTCAGTTGTTAGTTGTTGACTCTGAAATCTGTATCTCGTCCCTAAGTGTGCTCCCGTTTATCATTTCCAACGGTTTTGCCACTGCTCCCTCTAATACCTCATCTCTACGTGAAATTCGCTAGGTCTGAAATGGAGTTTATTTTTTTGCCCCAAATCTGCTCTTGCTCCTGTCCCTGGTCTTTGCTGGTGGAAACTGCTGAGTGATTACTGTCCCTTCCATTTCCCTTGCCCAGTTGACAAAGTCTGTCTTCTAGACATGCAGGTTACCCTCATCCTCTCCATTCTGCTGTTGCCACGATGGTGTGACTCCCTGTTACCTCTTACCTGGAGTTTTATAATAATTTCCTCTCTGTTCTCTTCTTCTGTCTGTTCCTCCATTCACATCTGCTGATAGTGTAATCTTTCTCATGCACAGCTCTTATTGTTACCTTTTTTTTCCTTAAAAACCTACACGGTTCTTCATTGCCTTGGAATAAAAGGTTCAGCTCTTTTCTTTTCTTTTTTTTTTTTATGATTATCTCAGTATTCAATCAACAAATAACAAGCGCTGCCAAGGATGTGGGAAAAGGGAGTCCTCGAACACTGTTAGTGGGACTGCAGACTGGTGCAGCCACTGGGGGAAAGAGCATGGAGATTCCTCAAAAAATTAAAATTAGAGCTGCCATACGATCCAGCAATTCTACCTCCGGGTATTATTCAAAGAAAACAAAACACCAGTCTGAAAAGATCCATGCACCTCTATGTTCACTGCAGTATTACTAGTAATAGTCAAAGGTATGGAAGCAACCCAGATGTCCACCAACAGATGAATGGATAAAGATGATATGACATATATATGTATATATACATTATATATAAACATAAATATGTAAGTACACATACATACAATAAAATATTGTGTAGCCTTAAAAAAAGAAAGAAATTCTTCCCTTTGCAACAACATGGATGAAACTGGAGGGCACCATGACAAGTGAAATAAACAAAACAGTGTGAAGGCAAATACTTTATGGTATCATGGTATGTGGAAACTTAAAAAAAAAAAATGAAATTCGTAGAAACAGAGTAGAACAGTGGTTGCCATTGCTAGGGACTGGAGGAGAGGGGAAACCTGAAGAGGTTGGTTGGTAAAGGAATAAAAAAAAGGTTCAACTCCTTAATCTGGCGCTCAGGTGTAGAAAGTTTACCTTACCTACCATCACTCCCCTACATGCCCCACACTTTAGCCAAACCAGCTACTTGCTGCTCTCCATCCTGCCCATCTCTGTATCTTGGCTTATGTTGTTTTATCCTTGTGAGGCACCTTTTGTGTCTTATCTTCAAATTCTGCCTTTTCTTCAAGCTTCGGTTCTGTTGTCATCTCTGCAAAGCCTTTCTTTCATCCAGCAATCTTTCTGGCGAACATTAATAGCACGTCATCTATGCCTCTCTTACGTTACTTACTGTTGTGACTTTGCATTAAAGATACAGCCCTTCGGGCTCTAATACAACTCCCAAATTGACACTTGTTGTGGGACTTGGGGCAACAATTCATAAGAAAGATTCCTGGGCCCCATCCCGTGGAAACTCTGGTTTAGATCTCAGGAAGCTCTTGGGAATCTGACATTTTAAAGAGCTGCTAGACTTTTCGAATTTGAGGTCAGATGTTTGAATCATTGTCTGACTGCCCCACAGTCTCAGGTACTGAGTCTATCCTCTTGAATTGTTTAACTTTTGGGATGCATTTATCTTGTCTAAATTACATTGCAAACTCCTTAATGTTTTGTTTCTCCTCTATGGTCCTTGGCATAGTAGATATACAGTAACTGTTGAATGTTGAATAAATGAAAAGGTTGAAGTAAAAGCCTTCAATTGGTATACCTGTAGAGAATGTACATGGAAGAGAACATGCTTCTTAGGACATACACTAAACGGGATTTAGCCGACAGCCTGTTAATGGGCTATTCTGAAGGAAAACGGAGGGATGCCACTTGAGAAGAGAAACCAAGCAGTGATTTACAGAAGATTAGTAAGATAACAATTTGTTTGTAGGGTCACATGGGTGCTATTTATTTATGTTACAATTGAAGAAAACGGAGGTAAATAACTAACATGGTCACTTCTCAAGTCTAGTGTTTACCTTATTTCTAACAGTAAAAAATGAGACCATGGAGGTGCCCTTTCTAACCTGGCTGGTAGTAGACGTTGCCGACTGACCACTTTTTCTCATGGAGTCTGGATGTGCCCTTAGCATCCTTTTCAATGCAGTGCTCCCAATCAGTGACATCAGTATGAAGACAGAAGAAAACCTGGTGTATGAAATGTATTATAGGGTATCTTCTGTGGTTAAAAAAAAAATTCTGTAGAATGATTGTGATCCCTACAATAAATACTTTTGTGTGTTTAGCAAGAAAAACCAGTGTGTCTAAAGGGGCAGCTCTTAGATAATGTGCTGTTAGAATTCACGGCTCTATTTCTGGTATGACCTATCTTTTACGAAATTACGCTGTTTCCTCATAGCTGCCATGTCACTTACTGAGACGTTTTAGTAAGTAAAGGTAAATACACACACACACACACACACACACACACTCACACACACTCTTCCCAACAATTTAGAAGACACGGAGCACTGTCTACTTATGATATGCTGAGACGGTTAAGCTTAAAGCAGTGGGTTACCTCTGTTGCCTGCCTTATTGTTGAAATGTGTGCTTATTTTCAGCTCTGCTGGAATTCTCTCCCAATGATTTTGTTAAATATGTGCTCACGTGGCACAAATTTTAACCCCGTGCATCCAGCTACCTCTCCTCCCCCGCGTTCCCCTTCTCTAAAAGGAGCCTAACCAGTAATCAGGTTTTCACTTCTCTCCTTGCACCTTCCAGGTCAGATGACGATGACACGGAGAGTAGGAGCTCCAGGGTGACCCAACTTTGCACTTACTTTCAGCAGAAATATAAGCACCTCTGCCGCCTGGAGCGGGCAGAATCCCGTCAAAAGAAATGCCGGCACACGTTTAGGAAAGCCTTGCTGCAGGCGGCCAGTCGAGAACCAGAGTGCACTGGCCAGTTAATCCAGGAGCTGCAGAGAGCTGCATGCCACCGAACCAGGTCAGAGCCGTGTGCAGCCGTCCACTTCCAAGGAACCTGTCCTCTCTTTTTTGTTCTTTTTGAGAGGAGAGCTGAGCCACGATGGGCTGTGGGCATTTAAGTCTGAAATATTTATGAATTGTATCTTGATTTTGTTGCTCAAATAAGGTTCTACGTGGATGGCAAAATAATACTGCAGGAGCTGACATTAAAATTAAAGCATTACTGCCCAGCTGGGGGTTGTGGGTTCAATCCCCTGTCAGGGCACAGACCAAAAGGTAGCTGGTTGATGTCTCTCTCTCACTTTGATGCCTGTCTGTCTATCTGTCTCTCTTTTCCTCTCTCTCCCCCTTCCCCTCTCTAAGCATGCTCTCCTGTGAGAATTTAAAAAAAAAATTAAAGCATTACTGTATTTTTCTAGAGTTTGATTAGAATTTATCCAGTAAAGGATAAGAGAATGTTACCTATCTTTAAAAAAATTACAATGCCTAGAAATTTTGTATGTTATCTAAAAGTATTATTCATAGTTTTTACTATAAAAGTGGCATTTTACATTTTTCATTTATTTAAATTTTTTATTTGAAATGTGTTTCTGTTAATATCTACATTATGTGTTTAAATATTTTATTACACTGGATGTCTTTCGGGGGAAAGCCACTGTTTATAGTGCGGATACTTGTCTTACTGTGAAAAATGTGAAAAAATATATAAAAAGAGCAGTGCCTGGCCAGTGTGACTCGGTTGAGTGTCGACCCATGAACCAAGGGGTCACTGGTTAGATTCCAGGTCAGGGTATCTGGGTTGTGGGCTCAATCCCCATAGGGGCCATACAGGAGGCAACCAATCAGTGATTCTCTGTCATCATTGATGTTTCTCTCTCTCTCTCCCTTCCTCTCTGAATTCAGTAAAAATATATTTAAAAATAAAATAATTTTTTTAAAGGAGGGGAATCTCCATAAATAATATCATTCAGAATGAGCACTATGAACATTTTTATTCTATTTCCTTCTAGTCTTTCTCTTTCTCTCTCTTTCTGTGTGTGTGTGTGTGTGTGTGTGTGTGTGTGTGTGTATCTCCCATGAGCCATGTATTTGTATTAAAAAGCAAAATTGAGATCATGCTATGTGTATTTTTTATTCTTTGCTTTTTTCCACTTAACACTGAATTGTGACCTTTTTACTTTAAAACATAACTTTCAATGATTTCATAATATGAATGTCAGTCTTTACATTTTTTCATTTTTATGTATGTAATTAAGCAAAATTAGATCTGTATTGTTTTAAGAGTTATGTGTCCATTTTCCCCCTTAAAAATATAGCCATTCCCCAATGTTCTTAGATTGTTTTGAAAATATGATTTCTAATGTTTACATAATATACTTTATTGATGAAAACATCTTATTTAACTAGCGAAATAATTTTCACATTTAGAAGGCTTAGTTCTGTATTGAGTTTATTATTTCACACTTTTTTAGTTATTATATTTTCAGATAACCTTGAATATATATAGTATGTAACATTTTAGGAATTTATATCTAAATATTAGCAGTGGTTGTCTCCAGATAGTAGGATTGACTGTTTATTATGTATCATACTGTATTTGATGGTGTTTTAGATGTGTTATCTTTTCTTATCTCTACTTTACAGGTGAGGCAGTTGAGACTTAGTAAGGCTAAGTAACTTGCCAGGGTCACACAGCTCGTAAGAGGGAGAGCTGATTTTCAGAGCCATGTCTGACTCATCTAGTCTCATGTTCTTCATCACTTTTCTCTACTGTCTTTGTGAAGTAAAAGGAATCAAAATATTGCTTTAATAAGAAGAAAACAGATAGGCAAAGTTAAAACTGATTTTTTTCTTTTGTTAGTAGATTAGGGAAGCTGTGGAACTGGCCATTGTAACCCATATTTACATTTATTTAGTGAATGTAGAGAGGTAAGATGTTGGTATTACTTTATAGTAACATAGTGTTGACAAGTTGTCCTGCATTCTTAAAGCATTTTTTTTAAATTAACTTTTTTTCTTTCTTAGCATAAGCCGGACCAAGTTGAGGGAGGTGGAACCAGCAGCATGCAGTGGCATGGTGAAGGGTGAACAGTGCACTAACAAAGCCCTTCCATTCACCAGACATTGTTTCCAACGTATCCTTCTAACTAAACTGAGTGTGCGTTCAAGTCTTGACTCATTCAGGGCTGAGTGTTTCATTCTTTTTTTTTTTCTTTTTTTAAAATATATTATTGATTTCAGAGAGGAAGGGAGAGGGAGAGAGAGATAGAAACATCAATGACGAGAGGAAATCATTGATCAGCTCCTCCTACACACCCCCTACTGGGGACTGAGCCCGCAACCCAGGCATGTGCCCTTGACTAGAATCGAACCTGGGAACCCTCATTCTGCAGGCCGACGCTCTATCCACTGAGCCAAACCGGCTAGTGCTGAGTGTTTCATTCTTAAGTCAAGTGAACGACTCTTGTAATCATCACTATTTAATATTTAAAGTAATTTTTATATAACTTCTAATTTCCATGATGTCCTCTGGGTAATTCTTTTCTGCTTATATCATTGCAGTTGTTTATTCTAGAATCACATTGCAATAAGCAAAATTGACAGCAACTAGCGGGTTCTTCCAGTAGCTGTCACTCAATTAAATTTTGTTAACAGAATTTTAGTCCTTCCGGTGGTTCCAGATCATTTGTAACAAGTAGCTGTAACACGAATAAATGGAAAAACAAATCATATTATTAAAAAAACTGCTTTTAATCTTTTAAGAAACTTACACAGTTTTACAGTGTGTCTTTTGCTGTGGTTTTAATTTGCTACTTGTATTGACTACAGCGCTGATTTGAAATGAATAAAATATAAACATCACTAAGAAAGAAAATATCTTCAGACAGAAAATACTTGAGGAAAACTTATAGTAAGGGCTTCAGGCTGGTTATGAAATCTTACTGCTCGTACTTTTATTAAATATTTAAAATTAAGTAGCATTTAAAAATTTATATGGTAACAGTTACTTAATGTACTGTCAGACTTTGCCCTTCTTTCTGTTTTTGGGGTTGTATTTTCATAACTATTTTAGCAGCAGTTTCTGTGCAGTAAAGGCTTATGAAGACTCTTAACTATAAAAGCATAAGAGAAATAAGATACTTCCTTAATAGACATAAAATAAATTTGGGGGAAATGTAGTTAGAGGCTAAAAGTATGGATGCTTAAAAAATGTTGGTGTTGTAGAGCTGATGTTCCAATTTTAGTAGTGCAGTGATGATTTAAAAGGAATTTCTCTTAAGTTGTAAGTTTGAGTTTAGTGTTGGAAATGTGAAGTGAAAAATCCAAATTTGGGTAGATGAGGTTTTTTAGAATTGTATCTATAGCCACTAATTATGTTATATTCTTTATTTTTTTCAATAACAGTGTATGTTAAATATTTTGTATTAGTTTCAGGTGTTTTTATTCTTGGTGGTACATATCATATATGAGGAAGTTTTCCTTATAAGAAAGTATTTTTGTTTTTAACCATTACAGTGGAACTTTTAGGAGTTAGTGTGCTAAGAAGGAAATGACCCTGCTTCCCCAATAACAGAAATCAGAATGACCATAAAGGAGACTAGTATTTAGGTGCCAGGTAGCAAAATAGACTCCTTCAGACGTAGCTCCTGATAAGGAATGATAAAACTACCATTGTTTTCCCATCTCAGTAGTTGGGTTGGTTCTTTAGCTTTTATAAATAATAAAATTCATACTTACTAAGCACAAGTAAGGAAAGAAGACAATTTTGCAGAAAAGTTGACAAGTAGAGTCGCGGTGTGTTTGATTCCTAACTTAAAACCCCCAGACATCCTCTTGAACCGCTCTCAGCAGCTCTTCTCAAGTTGCACGGCCAAGTTTGCAGATGGACAGCAGTGCTCTGTGCCTGTTTTCGACATCACACACCAGACACCTCTGTGTGAAGAACATGCCAAAAAAATGGTAAGTCCAGATCTTATTTTCTGTAGCAGAGGCTTGCAAACTTTTGATAGCTTTCCATAAAAGGAAGTGTTTTGTGACTTAGTACAAATTATGTATATGAATCATTGAAATGAGTTTTATGAAACAATACTTTTAGTACCTGATATTTGCTAGTCTATTTTACTAAAAAAAAATTGCTGGTCATGACTCATTGGATCAATTTCATACCCTCCTTTATAAACAACAACACTGTTTTAGCAGTTTCTTAAATATGGGTATTTTGTTTACTATTTATCCCTAGTCTACACCTCTCTTCTCCTTAAGTTATATTTTCTTTTTTTTTAATTGTAAAGTATTTTTTTATTGTTTAAAGTATTACAAATAGCAGTACATACGTCTCCTTTTTTTCCCCATTGACCTTCCCCCTGCCTCCCCTAACGCCTGGCACATGCCCTAAACCCGTGCGCCCCGCCCCCGTGTCTTGTGTCCATTGGTTTTGCTTATATGCATGCATACAAGTCCTTCGGTTGATCTCTTACCTCCCCCCAAATTATATTTTCTTACATCTAGCAGATTTCCCAAGCTCCTTTTTGCCCTATTTCTCTAGGTTTTTGTTGTTTTAGATACAGTTCTCTGAATGTTTTGGATATTTGATAAAATTTTGGCCAAAAGCCAAACCTTGCTGTGTTTGTATTGAACAGTCATTATTTTTGTTAATGTTAGTGTTATAAGTCTTAATTAATTCAGAATAGTTTAGAGGAAAGACAAGTCTGAATTAGTGAACTGATTATGCAATCATTTCAAATAAATGCATTTTTATTGTTTTCACCCATCAGACACTTTATGAGTTCTTCTGCTATTTGCACGGTACTGTGTAAAGCATCTGTACTGCAATGCTGAGAAAACAGTTCTTGCCCACTGTAAGCATGCTCCAGTTTTCAGGGGTGCCCTGATTGAAAATAGAGCCAGTGATCTTTTGGTGCTTGGGGTGATGATCGACCAACTGAGCCACACCAGCCAAGGCAGTTATTATTCTTTAGATACTATTGTGTGCTCTTTATTTAGTTGTGTTATTGCTGAACTCATCAAATCAAAGGCGACAATGGTTGTAAAAACCACTTTTTGTATGTACCACCAAGGAAGAAAAGATGCTGCACAGTGCATTTCTTATCACTTACAGGTTTGTTAGACATAGATTCTATATCATTCTTGCTTTCAGCTGAATTATTTGACCTGTGAAAGGTAGTATTTTCTACATACATCAACTATAATCCAACTTCCTCTCCTTTGTGGTTATTTTCCTTCCTCATTGGGATTTTGCTTTGCAAAAAAAAAAAAAGGAATTGTGGTCAGTTCTTCAATACTGAATGTTTTTGCTTCACTAATAACAATTTTATACTCTGCTGCTCTTTTGTGTTTTTCTGTATACACAATAGTTTTTCCTCTACACGTGAAACCAGCAATGCATTTACGTTAATTCAAACAATGGCGGTACAAAGAGCTGTGACCAACTTTGCACAGGTTGTAGGCAATGCCGACTGTAATGACCATCACCTAGCTGACATCAATTATAAGATGGCATTATTGTAAAATGCTCCCCAATTGCAGAGATACTAAAATGTGCATCTTGAAGTGGATGACATAAGGTATTCACATTTAAGGGTGCCAGCTAAAAACAGCTAGTTATGTCGTCAGTTTCAGTTCTTCCTTTGCCTACTCACCCAATCGCTGCAGTTTTATAAAGCTGTGTCCCCATTTCCCCTCTCTTAACCTGGTCTCCCTGGCCCATGTCGGTTACCTGAAGGACTTTTACTGTGTGTCATGGTTTCCAGGTCTGCGTAGCCATCTCTTTATTTCTGTGCCCCAGAGACAGCTTTCTCCTTCTCCCACCTCCTGGACATCTCATATCTCAAACTGCACGCACCAAACGGAATTCCTTAACGTTAACTTTTCTTCTGAATCTGTTTATTCTGCTGTGTTCTCTGTCCCAGCTGATGGTTTCATTATCCAACAGTCAACCAGACTAGAAACCCTAGAGGCATTTTAGAGTTTTATAATCCCTCCATCCTCACCACATCTACGGAACTGTCAAATCATGAGACTTATGTCTCTGGGGGTCTTGCTGTTCCATCCCCCTCTCTGCCCTTAGCTATCTATCCTGTGTGGACGGGTGAGATAGTCCTCTACTTGGAACTCTTGCTATCCCTTCACATTGCTACCAGGGTATTAATTCTTTTAAAACATTTGTCAAATCATGCTACTTCTCTCATCAAAAATCATTCCCATTTGCCTATAAAATAAGTTTAAAATCTTTAGTAGGGTATTCAAAGTCATACATGATCAGGTACCAAACTTCTTTATAGCTTACTTCTGTACTTCATCCTCCATTATGCCACAAGTACCAGTCAAACACAATTATTTACTGTTCTTTTTGACTGATTTCTGCTATTTTCTTTAGTCTAGGAAGGTCTTCCCCTCAACCCCAAGGACTTAAAATGTTTACTTGTCTTTTATTCCCACAAAACTGAAAGTAATTGATTTTTCTTTCATTTTCCCAGAGGTGTTTATGTCACTATTGCCCAACTTTCTGTACTGTATTTATGTATGCATGTTTTTACCCTGGCAGAGTAAGTCCTTTGAAACTGCAAATTAAATTTTAAAATATTTTATGCTACAGCACCCATCACTATGTCTTTAAATGTGGAAGAATGATATGTACATGTTGAATTGCTTTGCATTATATTAAAAATTACGTTTTTAATTCATCTGTTTTTTTATACATAATCTTAGGTATAGAGTGTATTTTAGGCATTGTGTAAAATATTAAAAGATACAAGTATTTTTTTTTTAGGTAGCTGTTAGATTTTCCCCAAATAATCTGTTTAAAAATACCCCTTTATTCATTTCAAAGGATAATTTCTTGAGAGGAGATAGCTCCCGGAAAGTTCAGCACCAGCAGCAGAGGAAACCCAGGAAAAAAACCAAGCCTCCTGCACTTACCAAAAAACACAAGAAGAAGCGAAGGCGTGGACCTCGTCGACCCCAAAAGCCCATTCCCCCTGCAGTACCCCAAGGGAACCTCAGCATGCCCACCAGCGTCTCACTGCCAGTGGAGGCCTCTCAGATCCGGTCAGTGACGTGCCCGAGTTCACAGGTTGCGATTGTTCTCAGGACACCTCGGTTCATTTACTTCTCTAGTGCTGGAGCTAGACTACAAACACACCATTTGGTGCGTCAGCCTAAACTTTTTAGTTTTCAGCACAATTTTGACCAAATATCTGATGGGGTTGTATCTGAAATACAGCTTTTGTTTAAAACAGCAGATGTTGAAATTGAGGATTTAATTGTCTACTCTCAGACTTTTCTATTCTATAGAAATTCCATATATGTCCCAGCAGAAGTATTCCATCAAAAATTGGATGCATTATTAGTTTTGGCAGGGGTAAGCATTTGACCAGATGAATGAGGCTTCTATTTCAGCTGAGCATTTGAGTTTTATCTGTTTATTTCATTTTTAAATATTAAGTTGACCAGATTTGAAATCCTATAAAAATGTATTGACACACTTGATATACCAAACTGTAATTCATTCTACCAATTTAAAGTAAAAAATATTATTTTGAAATGGTTATCTCAATACATGAGTAAAGGTTGTAGAAATATGTGACGACTAGTATATGTGGTGAGGTCTGTTTGCTTTCAAATTTCCTTCTCTTAAAGTAGGAAGGAGACATTTTGAGCTAGGATTTCCCGATTTCTTGTTTGAGGACCCTGTCTTGGGGGCCTGGTGTGAAGGTAAAGAGGAGTGGTGGGCAACCGTGTCCTCTTCTCTAGGAGCCCGTCCACGCCAGAGCTGAGTGCTGATGAGTTGCCGGACGACATTGCCAATGAGATCACTGACATTCCACACGACTTGGAATTGAACCAGGAGGACTTCTCAGACGTCCTGCCACGGCTGCCTGATGACTTACAGGATTTTGATTTTTTTGAAGGTATGGTCAATATTGTTAGTCAAGAAAAGTGAGTTTTAGCCCTTGCTGGTTTGGCTCAGTAGATAGAGTGTCAGCCTGCAGACTGAAGGGTCCCAGGTTCGATTCCGGTCAAGGGCACGTGCCTGGGTTGCAGGCTCGATCCCCAGTAAGGGATGTGTAGGAGGCAGCCGATCAATGATTCTCTCTCATCATTGATGTTTCTATCTCTCTCCCCTTCTCCCTTCTCTAAAATCAATAAAAATATATTTTAAAAAAAGAAAAGTGAGTTTTAAAATGAGTTCTTAAAAAGGGAAATAGTTTTTTGAGATGTTTGAAATATTCCTTCTCACATAGAATGTCTTCCACTGTAGATAGAGAATACGGAGCTGCATAAGCTAGTTTCCCCTTTTCAGAAAGTAAAGATGCAATTTGTTCAACCCCAAATAGACTTAGTAGGTGGATAGTTCAATAGCCATGTTAAAACTTCACTCCTTTAAAATGAGTAATTTTACTTGCATTTATTTATTTTAAATATGTTCTTATTGACTTCAGAGAGTGGAAGGGAGAGGGAGAGAGAGATAGAAACATCAATGATGAGAGAGAATCATTGATCGGATGCCACTTCCTCTCCCCATCTCCCTCCCTCTCTGGGGATCGACCCGAAACCCAGGCATGTGCCCTGACTGGGAATAGAACTGTGATCTCTTGGTTCATAGGTCGACACTCAACCACTGAGGCACACTGGCCAGGCTTGAGTTTACTTTTGAGCAAAGACGTTTCAAACTTGAGTTTATTGAAGGCATTTAGAGCTTGTGCTGATTTTAATACTCTACCCTGTACTTTAGTTGAAATGTACTTTTCCAAAGCGTTTTTGCTTAATCCCACCAATTATCTGGTGCTTTCATGGGAAATCTTTTACACTCTTAGACTGTTTCTTTAACTATGAAAAGCTGGATATTTTTGTGGTGAATTAATCAAGCTTCTAACCATAGATTTTTTTAAAATATTGATAATAAAATCAGAGTAGGCCCATCAGCTTCCATATTGCAAACATTAGTTAGAAATGGAAAAAGAAGGAAGAATGAGAGGGAAGTATTCGAAAGCCGTGCAGAAGCCTTATAGAGGTTAGCTTGTGAGATGAGCCCAGTGTCCAGTGCTGTGCTAAACCACGCAGGGAATTCCTGTGTCCTGGTCTTTCACAGCTGCCCCTCCAGCAGGAAGCGTCTACAGTAGAGCTCCTTCCTAACACTTAGGTAAGAGGGTTTATTTATAAATAAGCTGAGGATGTGCTACCAGCCCCGGGACAGCGTGGCATGCAGACCTGTCCTGCCGGTTCATGTCTCATTTTCCTTCTCGTCCAGCCCTTGCAAACCTCTCTTCTCAGCAGGGCCTCTCTTGGAAAGCCATTCAGAGGGATGGGGTTTGTAGGTGGGGCCTGTGAAAGCTCTGCTGATGCGCCATGGCTTTTGTTTCCTTAGGAAAGAATGGAGACCTCCTCCCAACAACCGAAGAGGCCGAGGAGCTTGAACGGGCCTTGCAGGCTGTAACGTCTCTCGAGTGCCTGAGTACCATTGGGGTGCTCACCCAGTCAGACGGTGTGCCAGGCCCGGAGTTGTCGGATAGAGGAATAGGAGTGTTCGCTGCAGGTACTGGAGCGCCGGGAATTCAGTCCTTGAGCCGAGAAGTGAACACGGACCTGGGGGAGCTGTTGAATGGGCGCATAGTTCATGATAATTTTTCTAGTCTAGAGCTGGATGAGAACCTGCTCCGCTCTGCTACCTTGTCTAACCCACCTACACCCCTGGCAGGGCAGATCCAGGGGCAGTTCTCTGCCCCAGCCAGCGTTGGCCTTACTTCTGCCACTCTGATCAGCCAGAGTGCACTTGGGGAGAGAGCCTTCCCAGGACAGTTTCATGGACTTCACGACGGCAGCCATGCCTCCCAGAGGCCACACCCTGCCCAGCTGCTGAGCAAGGCAGATGACCTAATCACCTCACGACAGCAATACAGCAGTGACCATTCGCACTCCTCACCCCACGGAAGCCATTACGACAGTGAGCACGTGCCGTCTCCCTACAGTGACCATATCACCTCTCCCCACGCAGCATCTTTCTCTGGTGATAATATGGCAGCTACCTTTTCAGCAGAGATGCCCATCATGGCCCAGCACTTGCTCCCAACCCAACTTGAGGTGCCACTTGGAGGAGTCGTGAACCCCAGAACTCACTGGGGCAATCTCCCCGTCAACCTTGGGGATCACTCTCCATTTAGCAACCTTCTCGACGCAGATGGACATCTTCTTTCCACTTCCCTGTCCACGCCACCCACCACTTCGAACTCAGAGACCACACAGCCTGCCTTCGCCACCGCGACCCCCAGCAGCTCCAGCGTGCTTCCGGGGTTGCCGCAGACCAGCTTCAGTGGCATGGGGCCCTCCGCTGAGCTAATGGCCTCCACCTCTCCCAAGCAGCAGCTCCCTCAGTTCAGCGCAGCCTTCGGCCACCAGCTGAGTTCTCACAGTGGCATTCCTAAGGACCTGCAGCCCAGCCACAGCTCTATAGCGCCTCCTACAGGCTTCACAGTAACAGGTGCCACAGCTACAAGTACCAATAATGCATCTTCTCCTTTTACCTCCCCTAACTGAGCGTGTCTGTGTGTCTGCAGGCAGGTGGGGAGCCTGGTGTTTTCTATCTTTGTTTCCTCTTTGATCACCCCTTCCCCTTTTCCTAAAGAAGATTTTAAAAATAACAGATGGGGGCTGGGGGAACTCCCTTTTCCGGTTAGACAGGTTCCCCTGCGGTGGACCGTGCTGCCGTGTTCACGCGTGCTCCTTCGCACTGGTGCTCATTCCCTCCTGGCAGGTTCACTCCCCCCATGGTTCCTTAGTGGCTCAGCACAGTGACTGGATAGAATTGACTCAGCAGCAAGTCCTAGAAGTGGAAGATACCTCAGATTACCAGTGCCCTTTACTATTTCCTAGTATTCAGATCAATGCTTTCCATTTTATTACCAGGTCTTTACATAGGTGGTTCTGGATAGAATGGTCCCATTCATCGAGTCCCTGTGTGTAAGACATGGCAAATGGTGTGTGGAGGCCAATCAAGGCTCTGACTTGGCAGCAACTGCTAAAAACCAGTGAGGCCAGGATTCCATTCCTCATCGTGATCATGTTTAATTAAAAAGAAAAAGAGTAGTCTTTGGACTGCCTGTGTGTATGTGTGCGCCCACACGTGTGTTTTTGTGCAGGGTCGGAGCAGCTGTCCTGTTGTTCTCTTTTTTTCCTAATGAGCATAGAAGACTCTTACTTCTTTCCCACACCTCACACCCCTAATCAGGTTGGTCATTCTCTCCCACTGAGTTAACGAAGTTTCCTGAGTAGAGAGGGTGGTGGTCTGGTCACGTGAATGGCACAACCATTTTCTGCCAAGTTAGCCCGAAACCCAAAGCTGAATTCCCCGCAGTGCTGTGGGAAGTCGTGAGAAGCGTGCCCGATGCTGCAGGGTTGCTGAGAGACTGTCTGCCGGTCTTGGTGCCGTTTTAGACATGCATTTGTTCCTTGGTCCCTCTGTCCCGACACATTCGCAAGATGTAATTAAAGGAAATATTTCCATGTGGAAAACGGGGTAGGTCAGGTAGATTTGGGAAGATGGCATCTGTGAACTTCTTGGTCTGTCGTTTGCTTTTGAATTTTTCATGTTTACAGTAGTGATTCTTTGGTAAGGTTTGTAAAATGTTGAAGACACTTGTAGAATCAGTGTGCCAGTTGTGAAGTGATATATAATATCTGAAGGATACACATTTTAAAGTTTCTTTCAAAGCAGATTATGGAAATGAGACATAAATTTCACCCACCCTTTGGTACTTTTAAAATAATTTAAGTGCTTAGGTTTAAGTTTGGGGAAATTGTCTGGATTTTAGACTTAAAAATCATATTGGGTAGGTTAGTAAATTGGTGACTATGAAACGAATATGTGAGTTTTCTTTTTACCTGCCTTCTCCCTTGCCCTCGCCCTTCCCCCAGAAGAGTAGAACTAGGTTTTAAAGGCATCTGTCCTCTGCTTTTGCTGAGACATTTTACTGTCCCCTGAGGTACCATTGGCTATTTATACCTGAGTCTAGTCTAATTTAACATATATATATTTTAAAAGATGAGTAGAGAGAGCATATCTATTAATGATGTGATATAATGCTTCATTTGTCAGGGAATATTTGATCTTAATTTCTTTTCAATAGGTAAAGATTGGGATGTATTTTCCTACTTCCGATATGTATTCTCTTTATGCCATGCTACTTGTAGCCAGTCCCTTCTTTTGAAAGCTTTCCTTCCTCTGCCTTTTAAAGGAATGATGGTGATCAGCTGGCATTATACAGGTGCCATGTGACTGAGATTATGGAGGGGAAGTCACATGACTGTAAGAAATCATTATATGCCCTATTTTGTATTTATTGAAGTTTCTTTTTATGGGCCAAAAATACATTTGTAATATATTTAGTTTCTTTTTAAAATCATGATAATTGATTGGAAGATTTATTTTTAATAGCTTTGCCTTTTTTGCAGGTTGAGAAATTTCTAAATTATAAATTATGTCACAAAGCAAAGTTATATTCAGTATCACCATAAATTTCTATTCTGAATGGTGAGAACAGATCATTTGACGATGTCTCACCTGTGGACCTATGTGAGTAAGCTTTTTTATTTTAATGTACTGTAATGAAATGATTATGAGTAGTTACCTCTGCTCAAAAGTGTCATTTAGTTTGCTGAACTTTTTTCACACCCCATTCCAATAACTGTCCCTTCCCAGCGATAGGGCTTGGTCTGCATTGTGTGCTAATGAAAGGTTCGGGAGCAGCTTAGCAGGCAGCTTAGCGTTCTTATCAGCCGTCACGTCACGTCACCTCACGGGGGGGGGGGGGGGGGGGGGGTGGAGGGAGGGGGGTCGATTGGAACTTTTCTGGCTATTTGTCCCTCGTGGTAGCTGCTTAAAATTCTTCAGTTATCAAAACTGAGTTTGCAGTAAGTTGCACATTTTATTGTTTGCAATTTTCTGTTTTATGTGCATTTAAAAGCCCTTTTCTGCTTCCTAGTAAGGAGGCAGGAAATGATCAGGAATGTTGCCAGTTACAGCTTCACACCAAAAACTTGGAGAAAATTCATTTTTGTGTAGGTGCCCATGGTGATAGCTGAAGAAAGGGCACGTAGAAAGTACCCAATGTAGGCATGAGGAATTAGTAAAAAAGCAAAACAAAACAAATTTTTCCTCTCATTTCATCTACTTCAAAACAAATACCTGAGCTTGTGGTTTGCTTTGCTCTTGCTGTTTCTTGAGTCCCTTTTTGGAAGAGAGAAGAACATCTGTGAACCCAGATATATCCATTATGTTTTTCTTGTAGCTAATGGAGCAATTCTAGTCTATAGTAGTAGGCTTGCTATTAATATGTAAAGAAAGGAATGAAGTGTCTTTTACTCCAGAAGTATGAAAATTAGTGTCTTTTAAAATAGCACTTATGCTATATATAATAAGGCAATACTGGAATCAAAAACAAATTTTATATAAGGTCCTCATTAGGTGGAAGCTAGCTTTTATTCTGGTGTTAAACTCAAGAAGTAGTGGCAAAGAAGGTTCAGTTTACTCTGTTTCTGCAGTTCTTTGGGACCATTTATAAAGGCCAGTTAGATTGTGTTAATGTGATTTTATTTACAAAGTTGCTGCAGTTAATGGATACATTCTGTGTTCTGAAAACCAGGATTCCATTCTAATGTATGATACTCATTGGCTGTGATCTAGCGTCTGAAGAAAAGATGTGTTTTCTCTCCTTTACTCTCTTTACATAATTGTTAATATTATTTTAATTGAAGTGCTTAAGACATTGCTTTTTTTCTCTATTAAAAATACTTAGCAATTTGCACAGCTGGGTAGGTTATATAGCTAGTAAACCATTCATAATAGTTAAGAGCAATTACACTTGACCCACCGAGTGACGGACTATGCAATGAAAAAGTTTTCTAATTCTCGTCACATAGCTTATACTGTGGAGGATTATGTTCTCTGGTAACCTGCCATGTGAGAGATGACTCTTTGTAAATGACTTCCTGAGCAATGTCGTGCTAGTGGGCAGTGTGGTGAGTCCAATGTCCCTCCACGAAAAGACTATAATTTAATGAGAAGCAAATAGGAAGTATGGAAGTAAAAGTTGGAATTCCCCCCTTCAAATTGTAGTTCCATCTTGAGTGGCTTCAGGCTAAAGAAAGCTAATACTTTATCTTTGCCACATAATTATTTCTAAGAATCATTTCTTAAATAAGCCCAGTCTCTCAACTGCAAGTTAGAAATCCTATTTTTCTGTGGCTAACACTAAAGTATTTTCTTAGCGTTCTCATTCCGTGATCACAACCCAGAGAAGCAAAGATAGTTCTTTGACTTGGAAAGCAAGGTTCTCTGTGATACACACAGATGAGCTGTTGGTATAATTCTCTTCTTATGTGAAAGAATTGATATTTCTGTTGACCTGTTCCTTTCAGTTTTCACCAGTTGGCACTAGAGCTTGTGCATATGCAGGGGGGTCCCATGCTGTCAGTTCGCCCACTAGCCTGCAGTCCCTCCTGTGCGGTGTATCGTGGGGTGGTGATGGTTGGTAGCTTCATCAGCAACGTCTGTGTGAGGTGTCACCCTTACTCCAGGCTAGTTCAAAGGGTTGTGGGTTAGTGTTGTAAAAAGAAGATGCTATTAATAACACTACACTATTTAATGGGTTTGAAATTCATTCAAAAATTTTTAGGTGTCTAGTTTGCATTTTCTTCATCCTCTTTCTTTTTAAACTTCTTTTAACATTCAATTAAATTCTATTTTTAGCCTGGTATATATAGAGTAATTTAATGTTTAGTGGTCTACTAAATGGTCAACAGAACTCTCTAGTTTATTGAGGATTTCAGAAAGAAAATGTAAGTCCTCCAAAACAGTCTTCATTTGTATCTCTTTCATCACTAATGCCTACATCGTGCCAAGGATTTTTTCCTGACAAAAAAATGTATTTCTTGGGGGTGGGGGATGGGAACATATATACGGCAGAACATAGATTTTTTTTTTTTTTTCACTCTCAATACATTGAAAATAATTGAATCTTTACTGGCATTCTACAGAAAGGTAAAACAATTAAATGACTTCCTAATATCTTGAACTTTATAAGCTTTCCCGTATATTCTGGAGGGATCCTGAATCCACGTTTAGTAGATTGACATTTTAAACACTATCATTCAAAATAAAATACCAGTGAAGAACATACTCATTTTCCCCTGACCAGTGAGTTGGGAAAGAAAACATAAAATATAAAAGAATGACTACATCTCTCCTACTAACCAGTATCATTAAAGCTAAGATTGTGGGTCAGATTCAGAGAGCCTTATTTCCAAATAGCAAAAGTTCTCTTTTCACTCCAGCTCTCACTGTTAGTTAGCTTTCCTCTCTGCACTGGGCATAGAGCTAATCAAAGGAAATGTGGCATCAGAGCCGGAGAGTCACTTTGGTGTGACTTTCTTTACCTACATCCCTGGACCTTGGGCATGTTTGGCTCCTTTCAGTGGCAGAGTTTTTGGTGATCTGAAGTTTAGTTTGCTAGACAGTCTTGTGAGAGAAAACCTGTCTGACCCTTAGTAAGCTCTGTAGGGCAGCACAGCACAGCCTTCCTTCCTTTCCCCTTCTGCCTGCCTGCTCAGCCCACCCCAGTCCTGAAGTGTGCGTGTGCGTGCACACACACACACACACACACACACACACACACACACACACACACAGTCTGTACTGATCCTGATCCTGGCCTAAGAGTAATAGGACCCTCTTCTTTCACTTGTTTTGTTTCTGTTTGTTTTGTTTTTTTTAAGCTGGGGACCACTGACATAAGCTCTATATGCACCCAAAGTTCCCCTTGGAAGATTTTTCAACATGCAGTGCAGAAGGCTCCAGTGCAGCGAAATGCCACACCATTGCTTTTAGTTGGGGATAGACTGATTGTCCCTGAAATGACTTCACCTCGTTAAGGTCCCACGGGCTCCAGCAGATGAGTGTGGAAGTGATAGGCGTTGTCTTCATCTGCTTGCAAGGGTTGAATCAGTTCCTCTCAACAGTGATAGTTCTTTTTCACTGTATAGTGTTGAGTATGTCTCAGGGATTCCTTGTGGAAATTAGGGCAGATTTTAAAATACGAAAAAAACTAAAGGTGACTCATCATTGAAGAGAGTGCAAGAAAGAGAAAACATTGGTTTCATAGCCCACAGTGTCTTGCATAGGACTTTTCCTTTCTCCTTCAGCCTCTCATCTCAGCTTCAGCATACAGAATCCTTTCCCATCATGCACAGCTTTAAAACTTTTATTTAAAGATCTCCTTCCCCAATGAGCTTTCAGAATACTTATTGTAGATTTTAAGAGAAAAGGTATATTAATTTATGCTATTAACATCACCTCATAAATTATAAGTTTTATACTAAAGCTGTATTGAGTGTAATGAGTTATGTTGCCTATGTGTTTAATAGCTAAAAATTATATAAGAGCTTTCTTTTTTTTTTTTTTTTTTAAAAACAAACTAGTGAAGCACCTTTTTACACTGGATCTCCGTTGTGTCAAGGTGTATAGCTGTCCTTTGCTACCTTGCAGATATATAAAATAAAAGGATACCCTGGGGCCTCAAAATGTAGAACACCGTTAGACCATTAACTACGCTCATAGAGCTGTGGAGAATCACGTTTCTTCAGCCAGTCATCTGTGGTTTACACTTAAGATGGCTAGAAGCTTCGTTACAGGGTAAATAGAAATACATAGATCAAGTAAAATTCCCAACTACTGTAGCTGGAATTTGTAAACTAAGTTTTTAAGACCTCCTTTATTTCCTATGGATTTATTCTTTAATTACAGTTGATTTTGTAAGTTGGGAAGTAAAATAGAGAAAATAAATCTAGATGTTCTCAGTGTCTTATTCAGGAACCTTTTTATCCCTCCTCGTTAAGGAATTCCCACTGTGACTTAAAAATAGAATTAAATTACTTGTGTGCATGTATATGTCTGTTTTTACACACATGCAAAAATATCCATTGGGGGCACGTGTGAGAGATGAGTGTGAGCTTCAGTAAAAATAGAGAAAGGTAATAATGTATTATAGAAATATGATTCACTTAGTTGAGGGTATTGGAATTACTTTCTCAGTGTCTCTTTTGTATAAATACACCAAATTGTTCATCATGTTATCTTATGTTAAAAGGCTAACTCTGATATCATGTGCATTTTATTCTAATGTTTTAACTTATATTATGCTATGTTTTTAAAGTGACATGAGAAACAGCAGGTTCTAAGACCAGCCTCTGGCTTTTGAGCATAAAGATAAGAGAGAGACAGGGCTGTGTTTATCTGTTGGGGTGCTGGGACCAGAGATCAGTTGAGCCTTTTTTTTTTTTTTTACAGTTTCTTCATATTCTGAGTTAGAAAATATTGTTGATCATCTTTTCTTGGTGAAGTTAAGAAAATTATGGCCTTTGATAAAAAATGCCAATTTTTGAAGGGGCTGCTTTAATGAATTGGTGGGATCATTTCACTGTGCATAATTCAAAACAGATGATTTCAGTTATTTTCAAAAATGAAGAAAAAAATTTACTTACTTGTGCTATTATTTATGAAGTTAGCCTGCCCTCCTCCCCCTATATTTTGGCTGTAGGAAAAATATACTACCCTTGACTTGATTCATATGGAATTAAACATTCCTATATTTTGACGTTTGCCATTTTGCTGTTTTACATTCATTACTGGATTAGCTGGTGGTCTAAAGCAGTCAAAACTAGAGTTGTTATTAAATGCTCCAGTCACATTTATTGTTATTATTAAAAAATCATGTATTTTGACATACGTCAGAACAGCTTCTGATAGTACACCCTGAATTTGTAGTTCTCTTTGAAGCCTCATTCATCTTATATATAGTCAAGACCGAAAGCTTTATATGTTCTTTTCCAGTGGTATTTTTGCAGCATCTCCCAGTTCCATTCACTCTTGCTTTATGGATTTAAAGAAACCTGCATATTTCTTGTACATATGCATGCAAATGAAAGAAGGGAGTTTGTATTGGTGCCATTTCTCCCTTCAGTTACTGATTAATGGGATTCACTAGACTAAAGTCCCCCTGATTGAAGGGTGAAAATCGACCCTTTGTGTATATCTGTATAGAGATGTGTATATGGAATGTGGCGGCACTTTGCTGAATGTGAACTTGCCTTGTCAATGGAAAGATTGAGAAGTATTATGTTTATTTATACATTTGTATAAATCTATATATACACGTATGTATATGTGTGTGTATAGATAAAGCTATATACATGTTTCCCTAAAAATGTGTGTGTATAATAGAGAAACAGCCTTTGTTAAGCAAGATTATACATCTATGGAAAATTCTGGATTCTGCTGTAAGCAGGAGGAGGTGATAGTCGAGTCCATCATCAGAGCAGACTTAAGACAGAAGAAGTCCTTTGGATTATAGTCTTGTTTATGGTGATTATAACTGAACTTCTGTTAGAACCATTCTTACCAGTTCCACTGTTCTTCATCTTCTCTACCATCTAAGTCCATCTTTCAACATTTACAACACCTCGTTGTGTTTTTCCTCTTTTATTGTGTCCTTTCAGAAGCATTGTCTTAAGTGTATTGCATGAACTTCTCGGTTGTTTCTTTTGAAGATTTTTATCTCTGAAATTTCCCAGAAGGTACAAGTTTTGGTAATATTTTCATAGTAATTTTTAGAATCAGGTGTTCATCTTTGTTTCAGAAACACACAGACAAAAATTGGCATTCAAACAAAACTGATCTGAAAAATTTTACCTAGATAATTTTGGAACATTTTACTTAAATTGAAAAAGAATTTGATTTTATGATAGATATTAGTGCTAGATTCATTTCCTCCTTTATTGTCATTTTAAATTTAATTTGACTTTGGTAAAAATTTTACCATTTTCATTTTAATGGAAAGAGCACAGACTCACATGTTAGCCTCTTGAATTCTATAATCAACTCATTTTACTCATGAAACTGCTTTGATGAATTCTCGTGGAATGCATTCTGCTCTATTTCCTTTTGACTTTCTCACATCGGTGGCATTGTTTTGACTTTGCTGCAGCTCTCTAGAAAACTTGCATCCCTATATATTGTGCCTTTCAAGCTCTTATGCACACACAGACAAAAGTATATTTATACATGTTGGAGCATGTATACATATACTTTCCTATATACTCACACAGTATGTCTTTAGTGTATATTGTGGGAGTGGATATATAGGTATTCCAAGGCAATGAAATGTTGCTCTCTAGATATATATGTATATAAATAGTGTTGATATACTGTATATACACATGTATATGTATGAGTTTTAAATGGCAATCTTTTACATTTAGCAAAATGCTGCCCCTACTGGAATATTGTCACTGCAATGGCAGTTGTATGTAATGATTTAAAATACATTATCAAAAATTATTTAAAGAACATTTAAAATTCTCATCTAAAGATATCCACACATTATTTATTTATCTTCCTTTTCCTTTTTTTTTTTTTTTTTTTTTATTGAAAGGGAGGCTGTCATTTTTAAAATGCCATCTGTCTCATGGGAGGAGAGCTGGAAATTCACCTGAGGGACTGTGTGTGTTTTTCCTCTCTCTGATGTACCACAAACCAGCCTATTTATTTCAGTTATAAAGCAGTCCTAATATTTCCATTAGTGTATGTCATCCACCATCTCCTAGATCAACTTAACTCACCAATTTGCCTCTTCTTTCATTAATAAGTAATGGTCATCCAGATCATTCTGCCTGGGGGAAGTTAACTACTCTTGCTGCAGGGAACTATCACCTGATTGTGATTCTGCCTTGTTCAGAAGTCAACTCTGAGGGCAGGCGGCACTCTCATGAAGCTGTCTTAGCATGTTCTGCATTTATTTAGTTAAAGGTCTTCCCTTTTGTTAAAAAAACAAAAAACTCCAAGTCCGCATGCACTTGACATAGATTTAATTCTTATTCCTCGCAGCTTCAAGTATTTTTCATTGGCATATCAACTTGACACACCCAATGAAATGATATTAAGAAAGAACTGTTAAATATTTTGTTTTGTGATGAGTTGGCAGCTGATTAGGTTTGAAGGTGTTACAGAGGAGTGTAGGTGGACAATCTAAATGTAAGATGTTACGAAAAACAGTGGAGTAAGAGTACCCCTGAGAACTAAAATAGAGAGGTTGGGGCGAGTGACTTCAGAGCAGCTCAGCTGGAACTTGATATCAGAAGCAGCCTTTAACAAAAAGCCTCTTGGCCATTGCATGGTACTAACTAGAGTACTGAAGTGTAAGTTGAAACCAAGTTGCAGTGGGAAATCAAAGATGAGGTGACCTGTTTGAAACCGCTAAATGACAGACAGGTTGCACAGTTTTAAAATCTCTTAAAGTAACTGCACGGTAGCAAGGACTAGCGATCCTCGAAGCCCATCTTTTTCAGTGTTCTCATTCACCTTGGCACACAAGTATGTTTAATAGTCCATACATTAAAAATATTTCCAAAAAGGAAAGTTGCTTAAAGGGAACTTACAAACTAAGAATCTTCTCTGCATTTGTGATCATAGTGGCTGGAAGCTTCGTTCTATGCACAAAAGCTAAGAGCCACGGGCTTCTGCACAGACTGCAGAGGGAGATGAGGAGATTGGCAGGGTTGGTGTGAGCCCCCCAACTCTGAAGGAAAAGCATTGGGTGTGGTGTTACTGGGGGAGACCACACTTTGGGAGGGGATGGGCTTTTGGTTTGTAATTTCCCTTTAAACAAGAAGAGATGGCTCACATTTTCCATATATCTCTCAATGAATGTACTGTATTACTGTTTTAAAAATTTGATGAAATAATAATGGATTGGTCTCCTTTTGTTATCTGGTCCTTGTTTAATTTGTTTAAGGGTTTTTGTATACAAAAGTTTACATTTTTATGTATATTTTTCTTGTGTAAAAACTGATGTAATATGTGTATAAAACATTGTATGTATTATCTGTATATAGTGTGACAAAATGATTTTCCTTTCTTTCTTTTGGATGTATTAATAAATCTTGCTGTGACGTATCCTTGTATTTGGTATAATTTCCTTTGCCTGAATATTGATGGAAGGTTCTAATCCAGGTCGGTATTTCCCCCCACTTTGTTATTTAAATAGGGTAAATTTTTCTTTATATCTTATATTTTATCAAGAACTCTAGGGAAATATATTTATGGTTCTCTATGGTTAGACTGACAATGATTAATATATGTAACAGCTGTGGATCAATTAAACGCTATCCAAGGTGACTTCGCTATGTAGCCAACCTTGAAATCCAACCAGAAGTCGCATTTGAAATTGTTAAATGCTATAATGGAGGTTTTACAAAGCAATTGCTATTTCATTTAATCAGAAGCCCTTTCTCTCCACTTTCATAGCTTCACAAGTGTAAGAACAATCTCATGCTGTATAACCAAACTTAAGAACAACAACACTTGAACACTTTCCCTTTAAGGCAGGGGCGGGGAACATCATTTGGTCTGGCCCTGCCAAGGCATTAGGAGTGAATTAATTAAATGTTTGACCAAATATAGCAGGCTAATTTTAAGTTGATAATTTTGGATGCCCCCCAAATAATGGTATAAATATCCAAATAGCCCTTGGCAGAGAAAAGGTTCCCCAACCCTGCTTAAAGGCATTGCCAAGTGCCTGCCTTGTGTCTCCTTAGAATTGAATTGTTACTTTAAAAAAATATGTAGATTGAACTTTTCATTTCCTGTGCAGTTTTTGTTACTGAATGATGTAGTGGTAAGGCTGGGACACAATTTGCAAAGAAAAATCAGTGATCTAATCACACAATACATTGGTAAAGGTTCACTGCTTTTATTTTTATGGGGCATTTGGATTTGTTTTCCTTGGTCTTTTAATCCAGGCATGTTTACCTTTAATTTTTATTGTACTTTATTTATTGATTTGAGAGGGAGAGGGAGAGAAAGAGAGAAACATCGATTGGTTTCTGCTCCTGCACACACCACACAGGGAATTGAACCCAGGACCCTTGGGTGTGGGGATGATGCTCCAACGAACAGCCACAGCAGCCAGGGTGTGAGGGTCCTTTATTAAAAGACTAGAGGTCCAATGCATGAAATTCATACATGGGGGGAGGGGCCCCTCAGCCCTGCCTGCACCCTCTCCAATCCGGGACCCCTCGGGGGATGCCCGACAATCTAGGACCACTGGCTCCTGACCACTCACCTGCCTGCCTACCTGTTCATCCATAACACCTCTGCCTGCCTGATCATAACACCTCTGCCTGCCTGATCATCCATAACCACCTCTGCCTGCCTGATCACCCCTAACTGCTCCCCAGCTGGCCTGACCGCTCCTAACAGCCTCTGCCTCACCCCCGCTCCTGGGACCCGGGCTTCCCTCCCTTTGGCCGGCTGCAGGCACCCAGGACCTGGGCCGGCTTCCCCTGGGCAGCTTCACCGGGGCCACAGCCACAGGTGCGCAGGACTGTGGGGCGGGTGGCTTATCCCTTTTCCAGGCCGCAGCTCCAGCCACTGGCACCTGGGACTGTGGGGCGGGCGGCTTGTCCCTCTCCTGGGCCGCAGGTGCTGCCGCTGGCGCCCAGGACTGGGGGGTGGGCGGCTTGTCCCTTTCCCAGGCCACATCGTGGCTGGTCCCATTCCTCTCTCGCGAGCTCATTTGTGCCTGCCTGGTTCCCATTCCGCTCTTGCGAGCTCATTTGTGCCTGGCTGGTCCCCATTTCTCTCTCCCCAATATTGAGTGTCTGAGCCATTATGGGGTGAGGGCGTGATGACCATTTGCTTATTATTAGCTCTTTATTATATAGGATGTGCATGTCACCTGCTAAACTAAAAAGTAGAAGTCAAATTCAAAGAGCCAGACCATGTATTACCTCCACAGTCCATAGAGCCAAATATGGGGCCTCACAGAACTTACTTCTATACCAGGGATGATTCCTTTCCATTGCTGGGTTGTTTTTGTTGTTGTTTTCTACTGCTAAACATTGTACTTGCTCTTTCCACTATTACTCTATAAGCCATTGCAATTTAGCTCTCACCTTGTTAATTTCCCGAAGCTATTCTTCCCACAGCCAGTGGGACCTTTGCTGTCATTCTCTTTAACCTCTCAGTCAGTCAGCATCGAAGACATTGCATGGTCCTCTTTCTCCACTTAATTCTTCAGTTATGTCTTTTCTCCGTTCTTTGTTCCAACTCGACTTTCTTCTCTCTGAATTTGAACCAGTCTCAGACTAATTCTTCAGCCTCCTCTGTTGTTCTTACTCTGTACATGAGTTCCCAGGGGAGACCCTTACACTGCCAGGGCTCAACCATGGACCTCCCGGGAGGGGGACTCCATGCCTTTGTCTGCAGCTCTGATAGCTCCCAGACTTGGGTCTCCATGGCTGCTGCTTCCTCTCCTGTCATCTTCGACCATGACTGTACATTCGGTTTACCTAAGCCCATACTTCTCATCTTTTATTTTAAACCAGTTCTTGGGAGTTTTTGTCCTTGTTTATTGGTTCACATATTCACTCAGCCACTGGAATCTTCAGTCATCTTGACTTCTCCTGGTCTCCCAGCTTTTCGTAACTAGTGTCCCTGCTTCTAATCTCTCCTCCCTCAGATCAATCCTGTACATTCTCTCCTGCCCCACGAATCTTCCCCAAACACTCCCAAACTAGCCAAGAGTCATTTATGATTTTGGATCTGAATCTCCAATTTTCTTCCATTCCCCCATTGGAAGGTCCCAACACAGTTTGGTCTTCAAGGCTCCTGTAATGTCTCTTACAACCTGTTTGAAATAAATATCATTGTCTGATCATGATCAACAGCACATGTTCTTTTCTTCATAGTCCTTCTCTTCCAGGCAAATTTACCTGCCCTGTACATACTTCTATGCAGACATGCATAGTCCTGTCTGGACCTGTGATGGTGGATACTGTGAAGACCTTTTGCTTATCCCAGAACTAACTTCCCCTCTCTCTCTCTCTCTCTCTCTCTCTCTCTCTCTCTCTCTCTCTCTCTCTCTCTCTCTCTCCCCCTTTCTTTCTTTCTTTCTTTCTTTCTTTCTTTCTTTCTTTCTTTCTTTCTTTCTTTCTTTCCTTCCTTCCTTCCTTCCTTCCTTCCTTCCTTCCTTCCTTCCTTCCTTCCTTCCTTCCTTCTTTCTCTCTCTTTACATTTATTTACTTATTAAATTTATTGGTGTGACATTGGTCAACATGAACATAACACATTTCAGAAATGTGTTTCTATGTTACAAGATCGGTATATTGCATTGTGTGCCCGCCATTCAAGGTAAAATCTCCTGTCACCATATCTTCTTTCAAGCCTGCCAGCCAGCCAGCCTACCCTGAAGAAGACTCCCTCTCCAGAGAAATCCTTAGTCACTTGTCGTTGGCAGCACTCATTGCCTGTAACACTACTTGGATGCAGAATATTATTCCCTGACTCTGATTTATCTTTCTATGTCCTGTACCTCCTCAAGAAGATCAAGCCACATTGGGATAAGGATCTGTCTTTTTAAAATCCTTGCTTGAGAGGATGGCCCAATGCATATAGCAGAACCTTAATAAGTTGTTGCCCCTTATGATGCCAGGAGAAGCCAAATAATACATCTGATTTTTTGGATAGGGGGAAGACAAGGAACCTTCAAATATATCTTGATATCCAAAATTGGTGATCTTGCCGACAACACTCATTTGTCACAGCGTTTGCTGGCTTGTCAGCATTTCATTTATCCATGTCTTGTCTCACTCGACATATGTGCAGAATAGTAATTATTAAGAATGAGTATCCAGTGCCTTTTTTTCTTTTAATTACATCCTAAGTGCTGATGGAATAGCAGTGCCAAAATTGTATTTGAATTTTGGTATTGAAAGCATAACGTGTTTTTCTGCTCATGGTTACAACATTACTCTCTGAAAATAATGAGAAACTTGGGGAATCTAATTAATTTGTATTATTATCATTTGTTTCTCTTATCATAGTCCTGTGTAATTAACAGGCTACTTGACAAAATAAATGTATTCCTGAAAAGTTGACAGTAAATCTGATTTATATTAATTAGTCCTATTTTCTTGTTGACATAAATTACTAAGTTGGAGATGCTCTCCTTTGGGAAATACTTAGGGTCTACAACTAAATAAAAACCTTACTAGAAAATGCAGTGAACTTTAAAATCACATATTCTTAAAGTTCTGATAAAATAATGCTTAAATTACTAAGAATGTAAACTATCCTTTTATGCCATGGAACTAATCCAGTAGGGAGAAAAAATATGTCATTTTTAAAAGCATAATTTTCAGCCTCAGAACAGTAGAATTCTAAAAGTCTCAGTTTTGCTTTGAACAATTTCTTACTGGTGAGATTTTTTTTTTTTTTTTTTTTTTTTTTGTAAACCAAAACGTGTAGCGGTTTAAAAATTAGTAGTTTACTAGAAGCAGTACTGTGCTTTACAGAAATGCTTAGAAATGCTTAGGAATCCTGGCCGGTGTGGGTCAGTTGGTTGAGTGTCCTCTCATGCACCAAAAGGTTGCCGGTTTGATTCCTGGTCAGCTCAGAGGGAGTAAGTCTGAGTAAGCTCATGTGCAGGCCCTTCAAGAGGAATAGCTAGGCCCTGCCGGCATGGCTCCGTGGTTGAGCATGGACCTATGAACTAATAGGTCACAGTTTGAATTCCCTGTCGAGGCACATGCCCCGGTTGTGGGCTCGGTCCCCAGTGGGGGGCGTGCAGGAGGCAGGTGATCAATGACTCTCATCATTGACTTTTTTTTTAATCTCTCCCTCTTCTTTCCTCTCTGAAATCAATAATCTCTCTATATAAAAGCCTAAGCGACCGTTCAACTGTTTGACTATTCAACCGGTAGCTATGATGCTTACTGACCACCAGGGGGCAGATGCTCAATGCACAGGCATGGAAACAAGGAACAGACTGATGAATCTCAGAGGGAAGGGGGGAGAGGAAAGGGTGGGAAGAGATTAACCAAAGATATGCATACTAGAGGCCCAGTGCACAGATTCATGCACTGGTGGGGTCCCTCCACCTGGCCTGTGGGGATTGGGCTGAAACCAGCAGTCCAACATCCCCCGAGGGGTCCTGGATTGCAAGAGGGTGCAGGCCAGGCTGAGGGACCCCACCAGTGCACGAATCCATGCACCAGGCCTCGAATATATATATATATATATATATATATATATATATATATATATATATATATATATATATTAAAGAGGAACACCTAGGACTCCAACTGCCCTCTGTCTCCCTCAGCCTCAATCCCTGCTGGTTTTTACAGCCAGATGTTATGGGGTTGTCTCTTTCTGGCACTGGAACCCTGGGCTGTGTGGCCTGGTGAGGGGCTGGGACCCCCTCACTCCTCAGGGGGAACCTCTACAGCCTAGATATCCCTCTCGATTTTTATCTACCAAACATGGGTGTGGGACCAGGCCATTTCGCATCTCACCCCTCTTACCAGTCTTGATGTGGTTTCTTCCTTGTATCCTTAGTTGTAGGACCTCTGTTTGGCTAGAAATCAGGCGGTTCTGAATGATGTGTGTTCTGTGTTTAGTGGTAGTTTTGACATGGTTGTGGGAGAATTTGCGTACCACACTTACCTGTGCCACCATCGTGCAGAAACTCCTCAAATATTCGAGTATCATAACCATTTTCTCAGAGTATTTGGTTGTTTTGTTTGTTAGGTTTTAAACATTCTTTGTTCTGAAAAGCTGAAATCCTTCTGTTTTTGCTGACCTAACGCAGTATTTGCATATACATGCTTTGGGGATGTTCTGGACTCTCCCGTTAAGTTGTGTCCATGGGTTTTCCATTAGCTACTCGTCCATGGTAGATCCCACCTCGGTGAACCAATATTGCTTGTGTGACTCCTTTCCTTTGCTAAAACCAGTGATTCCGTTTCCTAATCAGTGATTCAGCTTCCTGATTAGAGCCTGTCTGGCTGTTTTTACTGATTTCTGCATGTCATTCCTCTCTCTCTTTCATAAGCTTTCCCAAGAGACTCTTCAAGCCCACCATGTGTAAGGGAATGGCTCTGTCCTGGCACCCTGGCAATCTGGGCATGTCTCCACTTAGGCCCTGTGATTGTCCCCGAACATGAGAGGCTTGTGAGGAGATGCTGTAGGGCCATTGCCTACTCACCGTCGTACCCCAGCACCTAGAACAGTGCCTGGCATATAACAGGCACTCGCTCATTGAATGCATGATTCATTGGACTTTATCTGCTATGAAAACTGGTTATGATTTATTTAGGTAAATCATTATTTACTGGATTATACAAACACAACATGTCCTTATAAAAGCATTAGAAAATGCAATTAAGCAAAAGGACTAAAATATTATTAATGATTTCATCCATAAATAACCTCTGGACATTTTAGTGTACATTGGAGACTTTTTTCACTTTATATCTATATTTACATATTTTTGAAAAATGGGATCCTATTATATACACGTATATTTTTTTCTAGCCTGCTTTTTATTCACTTAACATATGGTAAAAATCTTTCAATCTCAATAAATCTCCATCTCCATCATTTTTTCAACGGCTGCATAATAATCTATTGCATGGATGTGCTATAATTTACATAAGTACCCCTCTTTCTGGACAATTATAATACTCTCTATGTTAGTCTCTAATTGATGTAAAAGTGTTGGCATATTTAAACGAGAAGAGTTCTGGGACAGACATGCCTGACAGCTCTCTTCAATTATTTAAAGACCAGGGATGGCCTGCATTTCATGTAGTTCTGGAAAAGAGGATTTGGATGAGTGGATGGACTTCAAACGGAGGTAAATTTCAACTTCACGGAAATAAGTCAATTTTTTGATGTTTCTTAAACATGGAAAAATGTGTCTTACTGAAGTAGTGAACTCTCTGGAAGATTTCAAGGAAAGGTCCGCTCTCTTTGTTTCTGAAAGGAGTCCTGCCTTGAAGGGCATTTGAAGTCACAGCCCTACAGTTCTGTGACTTCCGTGTTGACGAGCCAGGAGTGACCCAATCATGCTGGCTTCATGTTGTGACTCCCAGTCTCCTCCTGTCTTCAGCTGAGTCAGGAAAACTGTCTCCAAAATGTATCTTCTCTTGTGTAGTCTGGGAACTCAGAGTGAGGAAGAAAATAGAGGTTAAGTATTTAAAAGAGTTTTCTCTTTTTGGGGTACTCTTGAAGTATGGTAGCAATCATCTCAGGTAGAAACTGCAGTTTTAACTTTAACTTTAACCCTGCTGTTTTGGGTTCTGTACTTATTTGCTTGCTAAAACAATAGAAAAGTTATTTTGATTTTCTGAACTTATGTATTCTATCCCAATCGATTGAATACTCCATGGATGGTGGTTTGAATATCCCATTGATTGTGATCTTACTGGTTATTGAAGCACATTCTTCTGTACCTGGGAACCAGGACAGCACAAGTACCCTAAATTGCCTCAGTAGCTCCGGATAATGTGTTTCTGTTGATTCAGTGATCCGTAGACACAAAACTATACTTAATCTTTATAGATAACTAACTTGCTCAGTTTTGCTTCTGTAACTGCTTTGTTTTTCTCCCAGTAGGGGCTTTTGGATTGATTACATCTTTCCAAACCCAAAGATGTAATCGATACCTTTGTGATATTCTGCCTATATAAGCCAGATGTGGCGAGCATTTCGGGGCTGCGAGATTTGGAGTGCTGATTGCCCCCTCATAAGCCGCCGGCCTTTAATAAATGACTCCATAATTTGACTTCATGATTGAGGTGTCCTTTGTGAGATTCAGGGTGTACTACAACACTCTTATGTCCCACTTGTCTCATCATCTTCTTTTTTTTTCTTTAATTTATTTCTTTCCATCTTTAACTTCATTTTTTATTCTAAATTCAAGCCACAGGAGTGGTAAATTTGACTATGATCTAAGGGTGTGGGGCAGGGACCCACGCAGCATTGGTTGGGGGATGGTATTGAGGGATCAGGGGTCAGGGATGAGGGGTGTGGCATGGCGAGCAGCGGCAGAGCTCTGGGGCCTCTTCCATGCTCTGCCTGTCACCCACTGGACTCGGCATGACCCCCTAACTCCCCAGTGTGCTTGCTAGACTCCCTGTCAGGCTCCCAATTGCAAATGCCCTTCTTCCTCTTTGGAATCATGCCCCTCCCTGTTGCTGATAAGTAGACCTTAACATATAAGACATTTCTTTCTTCTTTTCTGAGTCCCCATGCCCTCTTAGCAGACCTCTCACTAGGAAAGAACAGAGTATGCCTGGCCGGTGTTGCTCAGTGATTGAGCATTGACCTATGTATGATCCAGGAGGTTCCGACTTGATTCCCTGTCAGGGCACATGCCTGGGTGGCAGGCTCAATCCCCAGTGTGGGGCCTGTAGGAGGCAGCTGATGGATCAGTGATTCTCTCTCATCATTAATGTTTCTATAGCTCCCTTCCTCTCTAAATCAATAACAATATTTTTAAAAGAAAGAACAGAGTAGAAGGAGAATAACTCCTCTTAGTGTTGTTCCTTGTGGTGTGCCTGGCTAGGCATTACAGAGCCACCTGGGGAGCCCACTAGCGCTGGACTGCCTTGAGCAGCAATCACTGGTCACATGGGGCCGCTGAGCCCTTGAAACATGGCTGGTTGGAACTGAGATGTGCATAAATGTAAAATACCCAGATTTCCAATACCTAGTATGCAAAAAAATAATGTAAAACACCTTGTAAATAAAACCTTGCATGAGTTACATATTGAAATGATTGTATTCTCCCTGGAAGGGTGTTATGAGAATGACTGTTTGTGAGCAGCTTGGAGATCCTTGGCCAAAAGGTGCCCTGCGTGTAGTAATTGGATCAGGGCACCTGGAAGCTGTAGAACATATGATTGAAGCAGTCAGTCCTTTTTTTTAATCCTTACCCTAGGATATGTTTTTATTGACTTGGGGGAGAGAGAGAGAGAGACAGACAGAGACAGAGAAACATCAATCAGTTGCCTCCTATACATGCCATGACCAGGGATCCAACCTGCAACCTGGGTGTGTGCCTTTGACCTGGAATGGAGCCGGCGACCTTTTGGTGTACAGGATGATGCTCCAACTAATGGGGCCACACTGGCCAGGGCTCAAATGATAGTTTGAACTATTGGGTTAAATAAGAATGTATTATTCACATTCCTTTACAAAAGTTCCTTCTGGTTTTTTTAATGTAGCCACCAGCAAACTTAAAAGTATGTGTGTCTCTCATTTCCGCCTTGCCTTACAGATTGATGGAACAGCGAGGGCTGTTCTAAAACCTTGCTACTTCAAGTGTGGTCCCTGCACTAGCCCACCCAGACCCAAAGATCCGAATCTGCATTTTATCAGACTCACAAGGATTTGGGTGAGAGTTCAAGTTTGAGAAGCCAGAGGATTTCCAGTGGGTTTGGTGGGTCATCTGCTTCCAGGAATGCATTCAGCAGGTCACTCGCTGCCTGCTGCTGTGGTGGGCCGGGGTAGAAGGCTTTCATCACATTGCTCTCGGTGCTGGTTTATTGTTTTTCTCCCAGTAGGGGCTTTTGGATTGAGCTGGATTGGCACGGGAAGGGGGAGGGAGGGGTTGGGGCGGGGCTCTTGTGTGATTGTTCACAGGGTGGGCTAGGAGATGGGGTGGGAAGAGCTGCTGTGTCACAGTAGAAGAGGGAAGCATCAGAGAAAAAAACAAAGTCCTTGTTTGGCCTCAGGTTAATGGTTAACTTACCACGGGGAAAGAAGCCGTGGAGACTATGGACTTTAGTTTCTGGCTCCTTTTCTACAAACTTCTGTGGCCTTGGTTCAGTTATCTTCCCATCTTGGAGAGCTGCAAACCCTGGGAATGGATTGGGCCCTTTTACAGCTATGTCTCGTGAGCTAGGGGGTTGAGCCAAGAAGAGCATGCCCAGCTTTTCATTGTGGCCTGGCTTCTGCCCTTCTCTGGTAAGTCAGAAAAGCCATTCAGCTTCACGGAAGCTCAGTAAGATCTCCTACCTATAAACTAGGGATTAGTGTTTTGAAAATAGTCATGAGTAAATGACACAAGTAGAATCTGTAACAGCTTTATTGAACGTTTTAGCCTATTCAGCAGAGCGCCATAGGTTGGATGGTTTCTAAACAAAAGATTTTCTCACAGTTCTGGAGGCTAGAGGTTCGAGGTCAGGGTGCCAGCAGGGTCGAGTCTCAGTTCTGGGGAAGGCCCTCCTGTAGACGGCCACCTTCTCCTTGTATCCTCACACAGCAGAGAGCAGGGAGGGGGGCCAGCTCTCTCCTTCTTCCATTAGGGCACTAATCCCATTCATAAGGACTCCACCCTCATGGCCTCATCTAATCCTATTACTGAATTGAGGGGTAGGATTTCAACATGTGAACTTTGGGGTTAGACAGATATTTAGTTCATAACACTGAGATGTAATTTACATGCCATAAAATTCACCCCTTTAAGTGTACAATTTGAGAAGGAGTTTTAAATAACTAAGTAGAAAAGTAATGACACTTTCCCCATTCTCTTGTATTAGATTTAGTCATGGAATTGTGGATGTTTAATTGTTTTTGACATATAATGTGGTTCAAGTTTACCTTTGAAATGCTGTTTGTCAAAATTCTTTCAGAACATGAAAATATTTTCCAGAGTAATGTTCAGCTAGTGTGATATCATTGCATATTTTACATCTCTCTTGGAAGTAAGCTGCAGTAGAAGATAATGTTACTCAGATCTAGATTTGATAACCCTATTTTTCCAAATAACTCATTTCATATGATACTTCATTTTACATTTAGAAAACAGATTTGTTTCCTTCAATACACAAATCTAATCAACTTTTCTGATAAAGATATTTTCCAATATTTAGAAAAAAAGAATTAAGAGACCTGGGGGAGAACTAAACATGGATAGTTTGCTGTTAACGAAATTATGGTTTTCATAAAGAAAATAAATACACATGTAATGGAAAGCAGAGATGTAATGGAGGAGTGAGTAACAAGCACATGTGAATAGCAAACCCAGCCTTATTCATGCCCAATGAGCTCTCAGGCTGAAAAGTAAATGCAAATATTAGCACCCTATCTCCCACCCTCAACTTCTTTAGAATACAATTGAGAAATACATGTTTGAAGGATATAAGTACCCATTTCATGTCTATATATCTGTGTGTGCTCTTTTCTTGGTTAGAAAGAAGAATCTTGTTCTGCCCTTCATTTAAAAAAAAAAATGTTTCAATTGATTTTAGAGTGGGAGGAAGGGAGAGGGAGAGAGAAACACCAATCCACGCCCCTGCTGGAGATCAAGCCTGAAACCCGGGCATGTGCCCTGGCTGGGAATCAAACGCGAGACCTTTTGGTGCATGCATGACACTCACCACTGAGCCACACCAGACAGGCTGCCTTTCCGTTGTTTTTTGATAGAACTTTTCATGGGTGTCTCTCTCTCTCTCTCAAGCCATAAGGCAGAGAGAGAAGAGATAATGCAAGGTTAGTAATGCTCAGCCTCTGGTGACTCCAGATGGGTCAAGTCTGCACTGGGCCAGGCTCCCGCATGGGCTATTGGGGCTAGCGGTGCATGAGGGACCAGCTCCTGGCCCTTGCATATCCTGTCCTTCTCTGTTGGAAGTCGGTGCTTTTCCTTCCCATGCCTGGAGCCTGCCCAGCACCTGTGTCAGGTACTCAACCAGGTGTGCCATGGAGGTATTTTGAAAAAGAATTGAATGAACTTTTGGACCTGAGCATGTACTGTTGGGGGCGGGGGGAGCTTTAAAAGTAGATATCAAGTAGAAAAAAAAAATCACAATAGCGGGAGGAAAGAACACCCCCTTGAAATCGTAGGGGAGAACTCCATACAGTGGCCTGGCCTGGGTGGGAAAGCCGGGGAGAGCGGGCCACCCACCATCCTGGCTTTATTTTGTTGTCTGGGTCCAAAGCACCATTCCTGCTCCCCCTCCCCCCTCCAGAGCTGCTTTGAGGGAGGGTTGCTGCTGCGTTACTTCCCCAGCAGCCTGTGGATCCCTGGAACCGGCCATTTGCAGACAGGAGGGACCTGTGGAGAGAGGTTAGGCGTTGCCTGTGGAGCCTTTGAAGATCTCTAGGCCTCGCCTTTCAGAAATGCTGAAGATCGATTCTTCTGTTTCCCATGAGTCAACCGAGGCTGCCCCTTATACCTGAGGGTTATCCGTCTGAGGCAAAGAGATTTGCTTTGTGGCTTTTGTGACTCTTTCCCCAAGAGCCCCTCAGAGCTTCGTTTCCACTGAAGTCCCTGGGGGTGTCCAGTGCAGAACTGAGGTGAAGGCTTGGTCAGGACGCGCTTTCATTCTCACCCACAAGGCCCATCCTGCCGGGTCTGCAGCCCTAATGGCGCTATGCCAGGCATCTCAGTAGGTGGCTTTCCCCTCGTTCCTGAAAAGGATACACATTTCAATCAAAATGTCCTCTTCAGGTGCAATCCCAGAACCACTGCGTCATTCCGTAGTTGAATGGGAATGGCTTTAGCAAAAGGAAAGTAATTGGAAGAGAACATTAGATCTAAATATCTGTTTTACTTTCTTCTCAATACTTTTCTCTCCTCCCCAACCTTGCTTCACAGCCAGCATCGTAAACCCAACAGTTCGCACGCACACACACATGCGCGTGACACACACATGCACGCGCACACAGTGGCGATGTGCAGGTGTTTGTGGTCCCACCTTTGCAAGGCCCCGGGTTCTCTCTGGAGAACGGAGAGGCCGAGGGACACGCTGTGACTCTGACACATGCAAATGTTCACCTGTGGAACCCCACAGGGCACAGCTAGACTTCTGGGCTCATTAACATGCTGGGGGGATGTTGTTTTAATTATTCATGGAAAGAAATTGTGGCTTGAAGGAAGGGTTCAGTTTTTTGGGTTTTTTTAGGTTTATTTTGTTCAGATTGGTGTTTTTCTTTCATTGGTAGTACATTTACATTTTAATATTTGAAGCCACTCTTGAGTCCTGACCCCCTGGAATTTAGTACCCACACTTGATGATTCCAAGTATTCCTTTTCCTGGTCACTGGTCTCTTCCCATAGCAAAGATGTAGTACTTTCAGCCTTGCCACTTCCCCGGGCGCCCTTCCCATGTGAGTGCATCTAAAAAAAATAACCATCTAGAATATTCTCCTGCTAGACTGTCAGGCCCCAAGATTACCAACTCCTTTCCTTGTTGGTGCCTTCACAGCTTCTTTCTTCTTCCCTCCACAACTCCCAGCTCCACACCTGGGGTGATTTCGCCTTCTTCACCCAGCCCTTCCGCAAGCTCGACTCTGGGGTCCAACAGCCCACGGTTTGAACTCTAGTCCCTGCACTTACTAGTTGTGGCCTCTGCAAGGTACTCGTCCTCTCAGAGCCTCAGCTTCCCCTTGACGTATCCCACGGTGGTCTGTGGGTCTGCATTTGGCCCACAGACACAGATGCGTTTTATCCGTCCTGCATAATGTGTTAAAGATATTTAACATTAAGAAAAAAATATATAATCAATGTGTCTCTCTCACATTATTTAATATCTATCTATCTATCTATCTATCTATCTAATGTGTGTATATATTTATAGAGGTGGAAAATGTTCTCTTCTTGGCTGGTCTAATAATTAAATTTGATATACTCTAGATTAACAGAAGAAAAACAAATTTGATGTCTTATGTATCGGAGCCCCAAAGCTATGACACTCAAGGGCAGTCAGGCAGTTGAGGCTTGGATGCCTTCCTGGGCTAAGGAATGGGATAGGGGCCTGGGCCTTCAAGGTGGGCAGAGTAATTCAAGGACAGGACGAGCATTGAAGAGCAGATGTGGGATAATTAGATGTTTGCCCTGCCACGCAGGCAAGTTTTTCCAGATAAAAAGTTACTCCCTTCTAAATTCTTTTAGGCAAGTAAGGGAGAGGTACAAGTTTTTCCTGAGTCTGCTGGGTCTTGATTGCCTTTAGCTCAAAATGATTCACATGCCGAAGGGGCACGTTTTGGGGCGGCCTGTTCAGCGCCCTTCTAATATGTGTATATTCAGCTTCTCTGAAAAATCCCCAAATCCAGCTGCTCCAGCTTTCCTGAGTGGCAACAGTTGGGCTGAGCGGGACAGTGGCTGTCCCCTGTAGATGGCCTGCTCTTCGTCACCTCCCTGCCCCATGTCAATATTTTAATTTCCAAGTATTGACTTACCTGAATTTCTCCGCTGGCTCTTGGAGCCCGGCTGTTTCTGACTCCCTGCTGAACTGCGTCTCTGTGTTCCTGGGTACAGGATGGGAAGGCCAGGAGATAGAGGCCGTGTTATTGGGGAGCAAGGCCTTTGTGTGGGCCTTTCTCACCAGCTGGGGGTAGGACGTCCTTCCTTATTTCTTTTTATTTTTTTAAAGCATTTTTATTTATTTTGTTAATCCTCACTCAAGGATATTTTTTCCCCATTGATTTTTAGGGAGAGTGGAAGGAAGCCGGGGAGGAGAGAGAGAAAAACATCGATGTGAGAGAGACACAGCAATTGGTTGCCTCCTGCCTAGGATCGAACCTACAACCCAGGTACATGTCCTTGATCCTTCAGTGCCTGGGCCAACGCTCTAACCACTTAGCAACACTGACCAGGGTCTTCCTCAGTTCTTTACCAGGAAAGGCATTCTTCTGGCAAGGCCCAGCATCGAGGGTGCCTGTCATTTTCTTGAGGACTTTTCCTGCTCTCCCTCAGCACTCAGACCAAGTCCCTTCTTTGCTTGCTGTCCGTGCCTCTGTGGAGTGCTGAGCTCAGGCATTTACAAGTGAGCCTTTCCTGGCTTATTTCCATTTCTCCAAGGCCGGGGTCCCATCCAGCTCATCATAGGCCCCTCCCCCTTCTTGGGCTCTAGACTTCTGTCCCTGACCACACTGTCTGGCACCAAACGAAGGTCTGGGTAGATGTTTGTTGAATTGAATTCCTTAGGAAATTCAATTTTCTATTTTTATCTTAGAAACGAGTGCACGAAGAAAAGTACTTGTTGAAGATTGCTGAGCTCCATGAGAGGAGGAGGAGGTTAAAGGTGTCTTTCTAACTCATTGCTTTCACAATGCTGGGCACATCGTAGGGGTCCAATAAATGGAGAATAGGTGGAAGAATGGATGAGGTGTTCATAGAAAAGGCTGGAACCCAAGACCTTTTGCCTTCCCTTCTTTAAATGAGGATGAGAGACAGTAAACCAAATTGCATTCTGTGTTGGATGTGAAGTGGCATTCTCAAAAACATCCTTGGTATTCTCTGCAATTCACTGAGACATTGCATTCCATACACAAAGAAAGGCTGTCCTTCCCACCCCTGGGCATAGGACCTTCTCATAGGATCCAGATACTGTGTTTTTCTAGGTTTGAGGCATCACACACTGAGTGGTGGAAGGACGTGGGAAAATCTATAATAATAAAAGCATAATATGCTAATTAGACTGGATAGCCGAACAACCTTCCAGACATCATTCTGGATGTCCTTCCGGATGAAGCCACAATGGCAGGGGTCAAGGCAGAGGCAGTTAGGGGTGATCAGGCAGGCAGGTGAGCAGTTAGGGGTGATCAGGCAGGCAGGCAGAAGGGTCAGGCATGATCAGGCAGGCAGAGTGGTTAGGGGGGATCAGGTAGGCAGGCAGGCGAACAGTTAGGAGCCAGCGGTCCCAGATTGTAAAAGGGTGCAGGCCAGGCTGAGGGCCTCCCCTCCTCGCCCCCATGCACGAATTTCATGCACTGGGCCTCTAGTGTCTAATAATGAAATCAGTAGATTAATATGTCTTTCCCAGGCAGTTTGATACAGAACATCAGCTCTCTTTGCTTTGCTTCTTAGACCTTTGTTCAGAGAAATCTTCATATCCATCTTCTCTAATTCAACCTTGCTGTCCAAAAATGAGTGCAGCTTTTGTTCAAATGCTCTTCGAAGAGAAGAGGCTCACACACTGGCAAGCGCCAAAAGACCCTTTTCCCCCGACTGGCTGCATTTCTACCTCATACTTGGATGGTAGATGCATCTGAAAGAGAAACATTGAAGTTGAAGTGTTAGGGAAAAATGAATTCTCATGATAACATTCCCTTAACATACTCCTACTTTTTCCATCATAGGCGACACTTTTTAAAGTCCTGGATAAAAGTGGAGCTTTCTGCTCTGGCCGGTGTGGTTCAGCTGGGTGAGCACTGTCCCAAGCAACGAAAGGTCACCGGTTCAGACGCTGGTGAGGGTACATTCCCAGATTGTGGGTTTGATCCCCAGTAGGGGCACTTATAGGAGGCAACCCATCAGTGCTTCTCTCTCACATCCATATTTCTCTCTCTTTCCTTCTCCCTTCCTCTCTCTCTAAAAATCAATAAAAACACATTTTTATTGTTGTTGTTATAGCAAAGGTGGAAATTTATTGAAGAACAAGTACAGACTCCCACATGGGGAGAGGGAAAGAGTCCCACAGAACTGACTCCCATGTAGGGAGGGGGAAGAGTCCCCAACACATTTTTTAAAAAAAAAAAGAGAGAAAGAAAGTGGAGCTTTTTATTTTGTGCACACAGTATGGCAGGTTGGCCAGCTCAGGGAAGCATTTTGATGCCTTTAGGATCTAGGAATTTGGATTTAGTTCCCGGAAGATTTTTGCATCCTCTTCTGGGTTGAATTGGGTCCCCCATCAAATTCAAAGGTTGAAGTCCTAACCCTCCATAACTTGGAATGTGGCCTTGTTTGGAATTCGGGTCATAGCAGATAGAATTAGTTGAGATGAGACCCCGGATCCAATATGACTGTTTCCTTGTAAAAAGGGGAAATGTGGAGACAGACACACACACCACGAGAACATCATGTGGACAAGAAGGCAGAGCTTGGGTGACATGTCATCTGCCAGCAGAAGCCAGGCAAGACGCGGGAACAGTCTTTCTAAAGGCCAACATAAGAAACAAACCCTGCTAACACCCTGACCTTGGACTTGTAGCCTCCGGAACTGGGAAACAATGCATTTCTGTTGTTTAAGTCACCTAGTATGTGGTGCTTTGTTTCGGTAGCCCCAGCAAAGGAATACAGTTTCCTTCTTATCTACTTCTCTCCTTAGAAGACTGGCTTGCAAAATTGAGATGCTCTCCTGAAGGTCTGGCAGGAAGATCCACGAGGGAAAGAAGATTCTAGCTTCTCTGTTTCTGCGGTTGCTTTGGCTTCCTATGCCAGCAGCGGGCACAGTGCTTAAGGGTGTGGGCACTTGAGCTGGGTTTGAACCTTGGCACTAGCTAGTTACTTATCTTCCATACAAATGGGGCGTACAAATAGGAACACCTCAAAAGGGTTGTCGTGCGGTTCAGGTGAGAAATCCTAAAGCATTTAGAGTATGCACAGCACATAGTAAGTGCACCACAAACCAACATTAGTAGCTACTATTATTCTACTATTTGTGTTTTTCAGTGGAATCTCTGCCCATGTTTGTCCCCACCTGGGTGTATCTTCATGTCACCCATCTGCTCAGGTGAGCCAGGAAAACAGGTGAGATAGTTTATCTAGGACGGTGGCTCTTAAAAAATCTGGCTGTGGGCTTGGCAGAACCTGCGTCAGTATCTCTGGGGACTTGTTAGGAATGCCGAAGCTTAGGCTCCACCCCGGACTCGCTGAAGCAGAAGCGCTGGGGATGGGGCCCAGCCATCTGCTACCGGTGACTCTGGGCTCACTCAAGGTCAAGAGTCGCGGAGGCAGGAGGGCTTTCCTGTTTCTCCAAACAGCAGCTTCTCTGGACGGGCCTTCCTTCTGCCCTTCTTGCACGCCGTGTCTCCGGGCCTATAGGAAAACAGCTGCTCACAAAAGAGGAGGTGGTGGACACTGTTGATGCCTCAGTCCCCAGCCTGGTTCTCTGAATTCATGCTGCCCCACTGAGTCTGAAAGGAGACTGTCTTTCTCTGGCAGGGATCAAAGGAGGAGGTTCCTCTGCTTTCTTTGCACCGTGAACGTAACTGTCTCCTCGCTCCGTTCAGGGGCCACGTCCCAATCTCTCCATGCACTCAGAGCCTGTGGCAGGCAGACCCTGGAGGGGAGCAGAATTTGCCACCCTCAAAGGTGTCTCTTTGGCATAGGGTTATTGTAAAGAAACAGCAGACACAGGAAAAGCTCGGAAAACGGAGTGGAAGTTACCCTTTTGCAAGGGAAGTTTACAGGCACAAAGGGAAGCTCCCTTTGTGGGGAAGGGCATCTCGCACTCTCTACCTGCAAGAGGAGGATGACCCACAGTCTAGGACCCTTCCATGGAGGAGGCACAGCCTTCAGTCTACGCAGCAGCCCCTACCCTTGTCTGCTCTGCTTTTCCTGGTTCCCTCCCATAGCTGGCCTCCCCCTCGCCCCAGCATCTGCTTTTGTCTTTAGCTGGAGCTGGTAATTAAGGTGATGGCTTGGGCCCTCTGGGGAGTTCGATTTTGGGGTCTCTCCCATCCATACAGGAGGTCTACATGTTATTAAACTTCTGTTTGTTTTCCTGTTGTTAATCTGCCTTTTACTAAGGAGTTGGGAGTGGTCTCAGCCAAGAACCTAGATAGGTAGAGGGAAAATTATTTTTCCTCCCCTACAACCCCCAGTAATGTTTATTGACACTGGGCAGGAATGGCAATCCATTTATCACACCCACAGGTGAGGGTTGGCCAAGTATTCCCGTCATTTGTGTCCATTTTGTGCAGAACCGAACCACAGTCAGCTGCCTGAGCTGGGGGACACTCGAGCTGCTCATGGCCCAGGCCTGTCCTCAGTGCCCTCCTCTACCCCGTGGGAGGCTGCCTAGCATACCTCTTGGCTTGCGATGCTGTGCCTGCTGATGCATCTCACACCCTGTTCTGCCCTATTGTGTCCCTACCTGAGGTCTTTTCCAATCTCTACCCCACTTCCATCCTCATGTGGGTGCCTGCCTCAGGGAGTGCCCTGTGGTGAGGAGAGGCTGGGCTGTCAGCGTGGGGTGTGCAAGCTCGTTTCTGCACCCTCTACCTTCACCACTGAGAAGCCCTTGTTCACTGTGCCCATCCTCCACGTCCTCTCCCTCTGTCCGGTTAGAACATCCTTCATCCTTTACCTTCTCTCACCTGCGGCTGGCCTGTTTAGAGTCAGGCATGTCCCGCATCCTCCCTCCCATACACACACGCGCACACACACACACACACACACACACACACACACACACGTGCGCATGCAGGGCTGAGCGGAGGAGTCTCACAGCGGTTTTCAATACCTGCACAACTCATTTGAACACAGATGGTCAGCAGCTTCTGCAAGTTTTTCTCTCACCTTCAGGAGAGCTTGCTAGTTTAGAACTCACCCAGGAGTATTTGCATGTTAATAGGAGGCTCTTGACCATCAAAGCCTTCGGGTCTCAAAGTACTAAATAGCTTCGGGTGGAATACAATTATCCGAGCCAGACAGTGTGGAAGGTACTTGGGGGCAGGCCTAACCAGCCAGACAGTGTGGAAGGTACTTGGGGGCAGGCCTAACCCTACTGTCCTTTTCCCTTGGCTGACTGCCAGCCCTGAGCCCTGCCTTTGTCCAGTCACTCTACAAGTTCCTTGCTCTGTGTCTTTTATTTTTTTAAATATATTTTATTGATTTTTTACAGAGAGGAAGGGAGAGAGATAGAGAGTTAGAAACATCGATGAGAGAGAAACACCGATCAGCTGCCTCCTGCACACCTCCTACTGGGGACGTACCCGCAACCATGGTACATGCCCTTCACTGGAATCAAACCTGGGACCTTTCAGTCCGCAGGCCGACGCTCTATCCACTGAGCCAAACCGGTTAGGGCCTAGCTCTGTGTCTTTGGGGGCCCTTGCACAGCCTGGGGTGGTGGTGGTGGTTGTTGTTATTTGTTTTTTTATAACAGGTTCATTGAGATGTAATTCAATACCATAAAGTTCACCCTTTTAAAGTATATAGTTCAGCCCTAGCCGGTTTGGCTCAGTGGATAGAGCGTCAGCCTGTGGACTGAAGGGTCCCGGATTCAATTCCAGTCAAGGGCACAAGCCCAGATTGTGGGCACGATCCCCAGTAGGGGGTGTGCAGGAGGCAGCTGATCAATACTTCTTTCTCATTTATGTTTCCTTCTCTCTCTCCCTCTCCCTTCCTCTCTAAAATCAATAAAGTATGAAGTTCAATTATTTTTTTTAGTACATTCTATAGACTTGTCCAGCCACCACCACTACCTAGTTGTAAATATTTCATTGCTCCCCAAAGAAACTTTGTACCCATCAGCCATCACGCCCCCTTTCCCCTTCCCTTCAGCCCCTGGCAACCACCCATTTACTTTCTGTCTCTATAGATTTGCCTATTCTAGACATTTTCTGCAAATGGAATCGTGCAGCTATGTGACCCTTTGTGTCTGGCTTCTTTCATGTAATGTGCTGTTTTCAAGGTGTCTCTGTGGTGTAGCCTGGATCAGTCCTTCATTGCTTTTTATTTATTAGAGGCCCAGTGCATGACATTCGTGCATGGGTAGGATCCCTAGGCCTGGCCGGTGATCAGGGCCAATCAGATTCCCTGCCTCCCTGCCTCCCTGCCTCCCCGCCTCCTTGTCTCCTCTTTCCCTCGCTCTCTCAGCGCCCAGCCACTGCTGCTGGTCACCTGCCATGTTCCGCGCTGCCCCCTGGTGTCAGCACATGTCACGGTGAGCGATCGAACTCCCGGTCGAACTCCTGAGGGGACACTTTGCATATAAGCCTCTTATATATATTTAGACTAGAGGCCTGGTGCACGAAATTTGTGCATGGGGAGTGGGGGGTGTATGTGTCCCTCAGCCCAGCCTACACCCTCTCCAACCTGGGACCCCTGTAGGGATGTCCAACTGCCCGTCGGATTGGGCCTAAACGGGCAGTTGGACATCCCTCTCACAATCCAGGACTGCTGGCTCCCAACTGCTTGCCTGCCTGCCTGCCTGATTGCCCCTAACCGCTTCTGCCTGCCAGCCTGATCACCCCATAACCACTCCCCTACCAGCCCGATCTGGTAAGGGAGTGGTTATGCCTAACTGCTCCCCTGCCCACCCGATTGCCCCTAATTGCCCTCCCCTGCTGGCCTGGTCACCCCTACTTGCCCTCCCCTGCCAGCCTGATCACCCCTAACTGCCCTCCCCTGCAGGCCTGGTATCCCCAACTGCCCTCCCCTGCAGGCCTGGTCCCTCCCAACTGCCCTCCCCTGCAGGTCTGGTCCCTTCCAACTGCTTTCCCCTGCTGGCCATCTTGTGGCAGCCATCTGTGTTCACATAAGGGTGGCCATCTTGTGTGTTGGAGTGACGGTCAATTTGCATATTACCCTTTTATTAGATAGGATAGTATTCCATTCGATGGGTATGGCACATTTTGTTTATCCATTCTTCTACTGAGGGGCTTTGAGTGTATGTTTGGTTTTGTTCACCCATCATATGACCCAGCTATTTGAATAAAACACTGCTCTGTCAGGCTCCATTCACTTTTCTTGGATGCATAGCTCCTTTTTCATGGATCCCTGCACACTCAGCAAGAATGAGTTTACTAGTGCACATATTTTGTTACTCATCTGACACTCGTTTTGTGTATTAATCATGGGTTTTATTTTCTGGATTCTGATGCTTTGTCATCTGGGGTCTTGATGTCCCTCTCAGGGTTAGCCTGTTCCTAGAGATAGTCAACAGCTCATTGTCTAGAGCAGTGGTCGGCAAACCGCGGCTTGCGAGCCACATGCGGCTCTTTGGCCCCTTGAGTGTGGCTCTTCCACAAAATACCACGTGCGAGTGTGCACGTACAGTGCTATTGAAGGAGTACCCTAATTAAGTTAATAACAATGTACCTACCTATATAGTTTAAGTTTAAAAAATTTGGCTCTCAAAAGAAATTTCAATCGTTGTACTGTTGATATTTGGCTCTGTTGACTAATGAGTTTGCCGACCACTGGTCTAGAGTGTTTTTAAAATGCAAACCAGCCAATCCAGAGCCCCAATCGCACCGCCTCCTATATTGGGCTCTCACACTCTGGACCACTATCCACTTGCCCTAATCACCCTGGGGCCAGTCAAGAACACCCCTATATCCAGAGTCTGCCCAAACTCTGCAAGCTAGCCAATTCCACACCTATTAGCTTGCTTACCTTGCCTCACATTCCTTCCCATGAAAATGGAAATAATGATCCTTGCCCACGCCCCCTTCTGCATCCTAGGTGACCCGGGCACTTCCCCATGTGGCTGGTGTGGCCTGGTGTATCCCTTCCTCTTGAGAACATTGAGTAACAAACTCTCCTCCCAATGGCTGTCTTCTCCTCATCTGTTGGCCTTACCCATACCTAGGCCCAGTAATAAAACCTAACAGAACGGATCTTCTCTTTCTGGTGTGATGTCACAATTGTCCACAACATCCATTATTCATTCCAACAATGCCAGGCTGATATTTTGAACTTGCCTCACAGCATCTTATACTCTCTTCCCCACCAGGAAACTAACACCTCTTACTTTATTTTTAGCACTGGGCATCATCATTAAATTGTTTTCCCCACTAGCTTTGTATTCAGGTTTTATTTTTTTACCACCTCCAGCTTCCCCAGGGGAAAGACTTTTTTTTAAAAAAAGCATAGCATGCAAAGCATTGTTTATGACATGGCATCTGTGCCTGCCAAAGAGAGGTGGCAACAGCATGTGCTTTGATCTTACTGGGGAAGGGGTGACTGGTGCTCTTGCCGATGCACCTGTCTATAAGTGGTTGGTGTCAAAGGCCTGGAACACATTCCGTCAAGCTGAGTATTCAGAGATAATAGCACCTTATTGAGGGAAAAGAAGAGGACAGCTAATCTTTTGATCTCAGCCGAGTGTAGTTTGCAGGTATGGGCACCATTAACATTTTGGGTCAGGCAATACTTTATTGGAGTGTGTGCATGGAGGGAAAACTGTCCTGTGTGTTGTAGGATTTTTAGCAACATCCCTGGTTTCTACCCACCAGGTGCCAGGGGCGTAACACTCCCTAGTGCCCAGCTCTAACAAACAGAAATGTCTCTAAACATTGTTAAGTGGCCCTGGGGGTGGGATGCGTGGCAGTGGCTGTAGGGGTGAAGGGGGTGTGGAGGAGGACAGAATTGCTGTAGGCAACCACCCCTGTAGGGTTATGAAGACTCTGAAGGTCCAGCCACTTTTGGCCGTGGGAAGCCCTCTTTGGCCTTCCCCCGGGGAGGGAGGGAGAAACCCACAACCCACATACGGGCCCTTGACCAGGAATAGAATCTGCGACCCTCCAGCGCCCAGGCCGACACTTTAACATTGAGCAACACTGGCCAGGGCCTCGAGTCATTTTTATTCATTTCAACAGCTTGAGACCATCACTTTGACATAAGTAGTTGTATGCTTTAAAAAAAAAAAATGTTCATTGAAGATTTTCCATGACAAAAATTACATTCTTATTCCAGAAAATTTGGGAAATATGAAAAAGGAGAAGGAAGGCAAAACAATGCCCAGGATCTCACCATCGAAGACTGCCACCATACCTTCTCATTCCGGCCCATTTCCTATTCTTTTTAAATTTATTATTATTTTTTAAAACCAAAGGTATATGTGTTCTTCATGGAAAAATCAACGAATATCAAGGGGCTCCTAAAGGCAAACATTATCTTCCTACTCCACTTCTCTCTACTCTCCGCTGTCTCCTGGAGGCCCCATTTAGAATTGTACAATTGCTGTCTTCTGCATCTGCTCCTCATTTCTAAGAAGTACGCTTATGTCGTTAGCTATTCATGATCAATTTGGACAGGATCGCTTGGCATCCTGGTAGTTGCACATTTGACCCCCTTACTCAGCTCCTGTCGGCCTTTCTCTTCCCCATTGTCCCACCACGGAGATATCACCAATGGGCCTTAAATAATGGTCATGCCTCTTTACTGCCAGGTTAAATCCTACTTGATTTTGCTTTTTTCTGGAGCTAATAATTATCTTAATTTTTTATTTTTTTAGTTTTCTATGAATCTACCACTATACAAAATATGTTCCCTCCCCCCCCCCCCCCCAAATACAGCAGACCTTCCCAACAAAGTTTTTCCAACAATCTTTATGAAGGTTCTTCCAAATGCTCAAACATATCCCACAGTCCATCAGACCCATGTGACCCAGGAGTCCCCACCTCTGTGACCTGCTCCAGTTGGGGGGCTGCTCTCTGTTTCGCTTTGCACATGCATGACTTTCTATGGTTTCCCTTTGCTGTTCAGCCACGTTTCATTTTCTCTGTTCTTATTTTCTGGAACGTGTATTAGATGTGATTCCTCCTCGGCTGTGCCCCTCATCCTCCCCATCTCCATTTTTCATCTCATTTTATTTTGGTTCCGCTTCCTGGAAAGCTTGTTAGCTTTATCAAATAAGCCTTCTATTGAATTTTTTATTTTGACTACCATATTTTTACTTTGTGAAAGCTCTCTCTTATTCTCTCTCTTATTTTCTGTTTCACCCCCCAATAGCTTCCAATTCTTCCTTTTTCTTTATTGATTAAGGTATTACATATGTGTCCTTATGCCCCCCTTGTCCTCCCCCACTCCCACTGCTCATGCCCTCACTCCCCTGGTGTCTGTGTCCATTGGTTATGCTTATATGCATACATACAAGTCCTCTGGTTGATCTCTCTCCCTTGCCCCCACCCTCCCCTACCTTCCCTCTGAGGTTTGATGGTCTGATCGATGCTTCTCTGTTTCTGGATTTGTTTTTGTTCATCAGTTTATGTTGTTCATTATATTCCACAAATGAGTGAGATCATTTGATATTTATCTTTCTCTGACTGACTTATTTCACTTAGCATAATGCTCTCCAGGTCCATCCATGCTGTTGCAAATGATAAGAGTTCCTTCCTTTTTACACTAGCATAGTATTCCATTGTGTAGATGTACCACAGTTTTTTAACCCATTCATCTGCTGATGGGCACTTAGGCTGTTTCCAAATCTTAGCTATGGTGAATTGTGCTGCTATGAACATAGGGGTGCATAAATCCTTTCTGATTGGTGTTTCTAGTTTCTTGGGATATATTCCTAGAAGGGGGATCCCTGGGTCAATGTGAGTTCCATTTCTAGTTTTTTGAGGAAACGCCATACTGTTCTCCACAGTGGCTGCAGCAGTCTGCATTCCCACCAGCAGTGCACGAGGGTTCCCTTTTCTTCACATCCTCACCAGCACTTGTCGTTTGTTATTTGTTGATGATAGCCATTCTGACAGCTGTGAGATGGTACCTCATAGTCGTTTTGATTTGCATCTCTCAGATGATTAGTGACTTTGAGCATGTTTTCATGTGTCTCTTGGCCTTCTGTATGTCTTCTTTAAAAAAGTATCTATTTAGGTCCATTGCCCATTTTTTGATTGGGTTGTTTATCTTCCTTTTGTTAAGTTGTATGAATTCCCTGTAAATGTTGGAGATTAAACCCTTATCAGAGATGACATTGGTAAATATGTTCTCCCATGCAGTGGGTTTCCTTATTGTTTCATTGATGGTTTCTTTTGCCGTGCAGAAGCTGCTTCCAATTCTTTTTATGTGGATCTTATACACCTCTCTGAATATATTAATTAGTACCTCCTTGAAGTTTTATTCTGTTTATTGCATTGATTGCATTTTCCCCTTTTCTTTTTTCCTGACTGTTCTATTAATTTACTTATTCATGAGATATTTATTGAGTGCCTTTTATGTGCCAGGTATTGTTCTACATCTTGGGGATATAGTCATTAATAAGATAAAGTCCCTTGGCCTTATGAAGATTAGAATAGACAAATGAATTACGTTATGGCTATGAATAAAACAAAGCAGGATGAAAGTGTCAGTTTAGATACTTGCCATGGAAACCTTCTCTGTTTAAGGCTTCTTTACTCTCCTGTTTGCTCCCCAGGCTGGCCTGCCTCAAAGGCTGGGTTCTGCTGGGTTGGTGGAGCAGAGTCCCCGCACACAAACACCTCATGTGGCGTGGGCTCCCTCACAGCATGGCGGCTGAGGGCCAAACAGGAATGTTCTGAGAGTGAGCTTTCTAAGAGACCAAGGCAGAGCTTCAAGACTGGTATTTATTACAGGGAAGTCATCAAGGCCAACCCAAATTAAAGGGAAGGGGAATTAGACCACACTTCTTGATGGAAGTGTGGTAAGAAGAACAAGAACCATAAGATTTCACTCACATGTGGATATAAACTGAAAGCAACAAATGAGAAACAGACAAACAAAAACTCATAGATAACAGACAACAGTATGGTGGTTACCAGAGGGGAAGCGGGGTGGAAGAGAGGTAAAAGGATTGAAGGGGGGGATATATATATATATAGTGACAGAAGGAGACTTGACTTTGGGTGGTGGACACACAATGCAATATATAGATGATGTATTATAGAATTGTTCACCTGAAACCTATATAATTTTATTAACCAATGTTGCCCCAATAAATTTAATGAAATTTAAAAAAAAAAGAACATATAGGATGGGAGGTAGTGGCCATCTTTGGAAAGTACAATGCATGTTATGACATTGTCCATTCTGTTAAGCCAGTTGCTATTTCCCAATTTCTCATTTTTTTGAAATTGCGAATCTCTGGCTATTCCCTCTTTTATTCTTTTTTTTCTTACACATTAATACACCTTTACTATTTCTTCCCAGCCTACTTGGGTGTGGGGAGGGGAAGGAAATGAATGTGTGTTGTCAGCTGGATATTTTGAGGGTGTCATGGATGCCTGGCCTTAGATAATCCATACTTGAAAGTTGATTGCGTGTGGGGAAACAATGGCAGAGCTAAATGGTGGCTGAAATAATGTATTTTTTCTCTCCCCCTTTTGTGCTCTTGGTTTACATCTGAGGAAAACAAGGTACACAGAGCATAGGTGACTTTCCATATCATGGTTGTTAGCAGCAGAGCTGAGCCTGCATTTAGACTTGTGTTCCTCCTCAAATTCTCTGGGTTATAGTGAAAATAACATCTATATCCTATCTAATAATCTAATAAAAGAGTAATATGCAAATTAACCATCACTCCATTACACCAACAAGCCATGCCCACAAAGCCAATCAGGAGTGAGTATGCAAATGAACCCAACTAAGATGGCCGCAGCCACGGAGAGAGCAGGAGGGAGGCTTGGGTTTCCCCAGTGATGGAGGAAGCCAAGCTTTCTGCACACCCTGGCCTGCTTTGGCCTCTGCTTAAGGCTACAAAGTTTCAATTATAGAAGATAAATAAATCCCAACGGAAATGGCTGCAGCCATGGAGTGGCAGCCACAGAGCTGGAGAGAGCAGGAGGCTAGGGTTGCCCCCGGTGATGGAGGAAGCCAAGCTTCTGCAGCCCTGGCCTACCTTGGCCTCTGCTTAAGGCTACAAAGTTTCAATTATAGAAGATAAATAAATCCCAACAGAAACGGCTGCAGCCATGGAGTGAGCAGAAGGCTTGGCTCTGCTCCAGGCTACAAAGTTTCAATTATAGAAGATAAATAAATTCCAGATACCAGGGTCTCTGCTTGGGTCGCCGGGGGGCATGGCCAGCCTGCAGACCACCACAGGCCCCTCGCCCAGGCTGCCTGATGCCCCAAGGGAACCCCCACCCTGATCCGGGACACCCTTCAGGGCAAACCAGCTGGTCCCCACCCCATGCACCAGGCCTCTATCTTATCTAATAAAAGAGTAATATGCAGATGACCATCACTCCAACACACAAGATGGCTGCCCCATGTGGTCAAAGATCCTGCCCCCATGTGGACACAAGATGGCCACCACAAGATGGCCAGCAGGGGAGGGCAGTTGGGAGGGACCAGGCTAGCAGAGGAGGAAAGTTGGGGGTGACCGGGCCTGCAGGGAAGGGCAGTTAGGGGGGGACCCAAGCCTGCAGGGGAGGGCAGTTAGGGGGAACCCAGGCCTGCAGGGGAGGGCAGTTAGGGGCAAACAGGCTGGCAGGGGAGTGGTTGGGGGTGATCAGGCTGGCAGGCAGAAGCGGTTAGGGGCAATCAGGAAGGCAGGCAGGTGAGCAGTTGGTAGCCAGCAGTCTTGGATTGTGAGAGGACAGTTGGACATCCCTCGAGGGTTCCCAGATTGGAGAGGGTGCAGGCTGGGCTGAGGGACCCCCCCCCCCCGTGCATGAATTTTGTGCACCAGGCCTCTAGTACTGTATATAAAGGGCTAAGTGACCATTATGACCGGCCGCTATGATGCACACTGACCACCAAGGGGCAGACGCTCAATGCAGGAGCTGCCCCCTGGTGGTCAGTGCACTCCCACAACCAACCTCCCGCAGCCCTATTGGCCCAGATCTCCAATCAGGCCGAGGGACCCCACCCGTGCACAAATTCATGCACCGGGCCTCTAGTCAATTTATAAAAAAGACCCAAGGACCAAATCCTAACTAAAAAGCAAACAAACCCTAGTCAGAAGTCAAAAAAGCTTAGGAGGTTCTGAGTTAAACAGCGTTAAAGGACTTTGCTGCCGGTCAGCTCTGAGCTTCTATATGCTGCAAGACCTTGTGGATTTCCAAGGAGGAGCGATGAAGGGGTGCTAGAGAAAGGGAGCGGAGGGTGGTGTCAGTCCTCCCAGTTCTGTGACTGGTTTTTTTAGTTGCCTCTGGGACTGGTGTTTCACAGGCCAGCCTGTGGGAAGTGATCATGCCGACCCACACCATTTAAATACATTCACAGAGGCTCTCAGGGTGTCCCAGGCCCCCTTGCCCTTCTGTCCTTGTATCACCAAAATGAGCTGCGTGTTCTCACCGGACCACTGACAGACGTTCCTGGCCAGATGGACGGTCAGTGGATACATACGGCCAAAGGGGTTTGCTGACTTAATAATGGCTGCTTTTCTAGACATCGGTTTTGTAACCAGACGCATCTAAGCAAGCAATTTAAGAAAGGCTTGCATTCATACTTGTGAGGCTCACAGAAAGAGAGTCTTTGAATAACAGTACTATTAATTTTTTTAGGGTCCTAACTTGCACTGCTTATTGGTGGTGGACTTGCGAAAACTGCTTTGCTCACAATGACAACTATTTTCTATCTTGGCAAAGCATTCGGCGTCATTTTTCTTTTGGCCACCAGATGGCAGAGCGCTCTTGTGCTATGAGCCTTGATGGTCTCCGAGGAAGGTTTATGACACTGTGCCTGTGAGGACTGGTCTTTTCCGATTCCTCTGGGCATCAGACTCCATCCCGTCTTAACGATGCTTGGATTTATTGCTGACGATGTTGATACTTAGGACAAGATAACTGAGCCATAAACAGGACCCTCATAAAAAGTGCTTCATGTTTTCTTAATGATGTCAGCTGTCACTGTTTACTTGCGGGCATTTGTTGTCTCAAGGACAATTTTCTGATAGCACAACCACCACGGTTTGTAAAGTTGGGGAAAAGTAAATGAGTAGATTTGTCCCAATTTTAAAACGCCTTCCCTTCAGGCTGCTCATTTTGGACATTGTAAACAACAACGAACCAAATGCTTCTCACTTTTTAATCTGGATCTTAGGACCAAGGACATTATTACAGATTTTATGGGTGCAGAGTATTTCTGCTTTTCTAGTCAAAGACAAAGGGGATGAGAATTAAGATACACCTAAGATTCAGGAGGGATGGGGCCCCGGAGGGAAGGGGGAGATCCCAGGACAGGAACAGGGGGAGCCCTGAGCAGTGGGGCTGGGCGACTCAGGATCATGGAAGCCATGGCGAGGAAGGCGGCCTTCAACCCTGTGCAGTGTGGAAACTGGAAATATTAGCATGTTTGCAACTGGTTTGCCAGGCTTTCACCTCGGCCTGGTCCTTGGGGATGGGAATGAAAGGACGAGGGCAACTGAAAGCAAACTTCATTCTCTTCACTTGCTCAGTCCTGGGCTCAACAGCAAGACTGGGAACTAGACTGTGTCTCCACCCGCAGCTGCAAATAGCAGCCGCTGCCCGTCCTTGCGTGCTCTGTCCTGGCGGCGGGAGGGCAAGGCGAGGTGGGTGGCATCCGCCCTCTCATGCCCTGTCTCTTCTTAGCACCTGATCAACAGCCTGTGGAGAGGGATCCACACGGGGGAAGCCCTGGCTTGGGTTCCACGAAGCATGTCATTGTGAATGTGTGTGTGTTTGGCACGGACAGGGCGGCCTGGTTCTCCATGGCATGATGGGGCTGTGGCAGTAGGTTTGTGCTGTGGCCGAGTCCCTGGCATCCGCTCCTCGGAGGGCCTATAGCTGCCTGCTGCGCCGCCCACCCAGCCCTTGGCCACCAGCTGCTCTTCAGCGTCTCTGTCTCGTGGGAGGGCCCTGGAGCTTGCTGTGATTGCTGCCCTTGAGTCTGGAGGCTTCGATTCCCCTAACTCAGGGCTGCACTTGCTTCCCCGGCAACATCCGTCCCCACTGCGGTCAGGGGCCCCCTGCCGAGGACAGAGTCTGGTTAGTCTGAGCTCCGGGCTGAGAACGGAAGAATGAATGAGTCACCCTTCTCCAAGGTCTCTTCCTTCTCAATAATTCTAAGTATCTGCGGTGTTTTGAGACCCTGGGATTGTTGAGGTCAAGGGAGTGAAAAGCATTACAATTATTTATTGTCGCAATTGCCATCTGTCTGAGACCCAGGGCCCCTCATCCATCTCTAGGAACACCAGCTCACCGCTGTGTACGGGGGGAAAAGCGCTTTCATGAAAGATTCATAGAAAAATGCAATTTGTGGGGGCCACCCCCTTGGTACCTGAGATGATCAAGAAGATCAGCGTAAAAAAGGTTGTCCCAAAGCGCGTGGGAATGAGGGGGGATGAGCGTGAGCTTGGTGCCTGTGACAGGCGGGATGTGTTTTCGGCTAGGATGTGTGTAGATAGATAGACACGCTGGCTCTGCTTTTGACATCTTGTCTCCTCCTGCAGGAAACATTGGTTAGACTTCTCCCAGCTTCAGAGAATTTTTTAAAGCCTGGCTGAAAAGAACCATAATAAAAATCTATAAGCGCTGGCTTTTCTGTATCTCACTTTGATTGAATTCCTTTTAGTATAAAAGTAGCCTATTTGGTAGCATTCTGTTCAATGTCCATCTATAGATAGAAAACACAGAGTGAGTTAGAGGCAGGAGGGGGAGAAGACGCAGAGTGGGAGGAGGGGCAGACATGACATTCTGGGCTAGGGCTGCCCCTGCATCTCTCATGTCCTGTTTTAAAAAATATTTATTGATGTGTGTGTGTGTGTGAGAGAGAGAGAGAGAGAGAGAGGGGTCGGGGGAGAGAGGGAGAGAGAGGAAGGGAGAGGAACATAGATTTGTTGTTCCACTTATTTATGCATTCATTGATTGCTTCTTTTTTTTTCTTTCTTTTTAAAAAAAAATATTTTATTGATTTTTTTACAGAGAGGAATAGAGAGTTAGAAACATCGATGAGCTGCCTCCTGCACACCCCCTACTGGGAATGTGCCTGCAACCAAGGTACATGCCCTTGACCGGAATCGTACCTGGGACCCTTCAGTCCACAGGCTGACGCTCTATTCACTGAGCCAAACTGGTTAGTGTTGTGGGGTTGAACCCTGGAGTCAGAATAAAACCACCGGAGGCTGATGCTCCGGCTAAGGTCCCCGAAAGGAGGGAGAGCCTCCAGCCCCTTCTGGGGGGTCCCTTTCTCCTCCCTCGGGAGGGAGAGCCTCCAGCCCCTTCTGGGGGGTTCCTCTCTCCTCCCTCTCGGGTACCTCGCCAGGGCCTCCAAATGTTGTGGGGCGACCCGCGAATGAAGACCACCAGGCAGCCAAATTGAAATTTAGGAAGCCTTTATTATGAACTCGAGCCCCGGCCCGCGTCTCCACTGACACAGCAGGGAGCAGCTCGAGCCCCGAACACTCAGAGAAAGCAAGTTTTTATCCCAAAGCAGGGGGAGTTGGCAGAACCTGATTGGTTAAACTTGGATCAAAAAGTCAGTTACATTACTCACAATAATGGAAGCTTTTCAGTTGAACAAGCAATTACAAAAGTTACAAAGTATGGGAGAATGTAGTTATAGTGTAAGTTGCCTGTTTGATCAGCCTTGTGATTTCCTTTATTCTAAACTCTAAATCACAAAGGCTGGGCGCAGCCTGCAGGGTGGCTCCCACCCACATCCTGCTGGACATAGGATTGGAATGTAGATCTATCTCTCGAAAGCAGATTGTACAGAAGCAGAATTGAGCAAAGTTAATAATCTCCAAAAGTTATTTACAGTTTCTACTCCTGGAGCTACTGAGTCAGTGGGAATCGCTCTCCTGCAGCTCTGGTCCACAGGCACAGGAAAATTACCTTTGTGATGTGGGATGGATTTACTTTAAAACAAAGGGCAGGAGTCACGCCTGGCTGGAGCATGACGAACCACATGCTTCTGAGCGTGGGTCACCTGCCAAACCTTAACATACAGTTGGGGTCTCGGTCCTGACTTGGGGTCACATACACCAGAATAGTTAGGGCCATTGGTTGCTTCTGGTATGTGCCCTGACTGAAGATGGAACCCGCAACCTTGGGTGATGCGCTGACCAACTGAACTCCCCGGCCAGGGTTTCACGTCCTAGTTTGTTTCCTTTCTGTGTTTGTGTTTTTCCCTAGGCTGGGGGTGATTTTCTGATTCGGTTCAAGGTTGTTCTTGAAATTCCTTTTTTGTTCCCCCTTAAATTCCACCTTAAAAAAAAACACATCTGTGTTTACTAATAGATGACAAAACATCTCCTGTGTTTACAAAAGGATGCTGAAAAACGGCACAGATTGGACAAAACATCAAGCAGCTTTATGTCCTTCTTTTCGGACGAAACCCTCACTTCCTCATCGCTGTACTCAGAAACCCAGGTGTGGAACCAACTGCGTGTCAGCTGATAACTTACTTGAAGTTTCCCTTCGGGTCCTGGTTCGGTGGGAAAGGGTTTCACAGCCTTCCTCCTAGCCCTGGACCTCCTCGAGTCTCTCACCGGCCTCCGCCCAAGCTCTGTGCACTGCAGTCATGGCCATGGGTACGAGGCCGGAGGAGCTTCGCAGGTCACTCAGTGTTAGTGACGGGTGAGCAGCCCTGGGCTGGGTGTGAATTCCACGTCCACGCAGGGTCCTGTGCCTCTCCCAACAGAGCTGGTGGGAATGGGCAAGGATCACCCTGCCTTGCCTCGGGGACCTGGATTCAGCAGGGCACCAGATCCTTCCCAGACAGCCCCAAACTCTGCCCGCTGGTCACATCCCATCTTTATTACTCCCCCACCCTTTCCCTTGCGCTGGGCTTCTGCCCTGTGAGCGTCCCCAGCTGGTTGGTCTGAATTGGGAGCTGGTGCTCACAGGGTGTGAGTCGTGGCTCACACAGCGCCTGACCTGGGGGGAAGCAGGGTAGAGGTGTCCAGGCAGGGTGTCTGGTCCAAACCGCTGGGCCGACCTGAATGGCTCTGTTTGCAGATGGAGGGATGAGGTCACAGGTCCTCGGACGGCTGCCTCAGGGAGCCACACCTCATGAGAACCGGCAAGGAGCAGGGAGGTACAGCACTGACACCTTCAGCTGCTCCTAGACGAGGGCTGGCCTTCTCTAGGCCCCCACGGTCCCTTCTGGGCTGACTCCAGCCTCCCCCGCAGAAAGGGCGGTAATGACAGCGGACACGCTGTAGGCTCCCGCCTCGCAGACATGGGACGCCTTCCTGTGCTCGCTCCGCAGTCCACGCAGTTCTCACTCCCAGAACACACACGGCGGACCCTCTCTCTGGGATCTCCGTAAATTGGGTATTTTGGTACAACCTGTTTCCAGTGCTGCAAAAAGATATTTCTTCGACATTAGTTCATTATCACTTAGGAAATTGCCTGTTCTCAATTATCCCGACCATCGCACGCTCACAGGCCTAGATTTTCTGTTTCAATCTCCATCTAGTTTTTTGTTTGTTTAATTTGTAGGGATGTCTGTACAACAGCTCTTTTGTCTTTTTCTTTCCCTGCACCTTGTAACTTCTCAGGACGTGGTGCTTTCTCACACAACTTGGAGCTTGCTATGAATAGGCCCACTGGATACTGCCCTTTGCCTAAGCCAGCCATCGCCACCCCAAGTTCTCCTGGGGGAAAAAGGCTCTGCAAGGGGTGGCCAAGGAGACAGACACAGCCCACGAAGTAGAGCTTTCTGGCCAACTCTTTCGGCGAGTTTTGATTTGAGCACTATCAGCCTAAACTCATCACCCCCCCCCCCCATCCCCACAATATGCCAAAATATTGCGTAAACTACTATTTCACTCTCTCATCTTCAGTAGGATGAAATTACACCTGAAATATTACATTGAGACGAACATCATGGAGTAACAACACAGAAAGTGTTCTACATACATGTTCTGGTCCTCTCAGAAGGGGAAATGGAAACCCATGCAGAGAATAAGGTACTTGGGGTGGTGAACACAAATACAATTTACTACTACAGATGACAGATCCTAGAATTGTACACCTGGAACCTACATAATTTTATTAACCAACTAGTGGCCTGGTGCACGAAATTTGTGCACATCTAAAGGGGATTAGTGCCGAAACCGGTTTGGCTCAGTGGATAGAGCATCGGCCTGCGGACTGAAGGGTCCTGGGTTTGATTCCAGTCATGGGCATGTACCTGGGTTGCAGGCACATCCCCAGTAGGGGATGTGCAGGAGGCAGCTGATCGATGTTTCTCTCTCATCAATGTTTCTAACTCTCTATCCCTCTTCCTTCCTCTCTGTAAAAAATCAATAAAATATATTAAAATAAATAAAGAAATAAATAAAATATTAAAAAAAGGGATTAGTTAGAGGAAATACTTTAATATTGCTATTTGCCCTTTCTCTATAATAGAAGTATCAGAGATGAAAGAAAATTAGTAAAATGTATATGAAAACTTTCCTCCTGTCAGAGTCTGGGGCTCACCAGGGGACCCTGAGTCAAGTCCTCGCCCACCCACATGCACCTCAAAATTACATGAGACCCAGACCCGGCCAGCCCCCGCTCCCCCCATTGGGCTAGATCCAGACCCAGCCAGTCCCACCCTGGTCAAGCCCTGCTGGGCAGGGGGCACAGCCTCAGGTCCCCTGGCCCAGCGCCAGGATGGGGGGCGTGGCCTGAGGTCCCCCAGCCCAGACTGGGGCAGGGGGCCTGCTTTGAGGTCCTTCATCAAGCCTTGCCAGGTGGGGGACAGGGCCTGAGATCCCCTGTGAAGCCCCACTGGGTGGGGGGCATGGCCTAAGGCCCCCCATCAAGCCCCACTGGGTGGGGGGGCGCAGCCTCAGGTCCTCCGTCAAGCCCTGCTGGGCAGGGGTGCGGCCTGAGTTCCCCCGACCCAGCATATGGGGGTGCACCTTGAGGTCCCCCATCAAGCCCTGCTGGGTGGGGGGCATGGCCTGAGGTCCCCTGTCAAGCCCCACCTGGTGAGGGGCGTGGTCTGAGGTCCCCTGGCCTGGTGCTGGGGCGGGGGAACAGCCTGAGGTCCCCTAGCCCAGCACCAGGATGGGAAGCGCACCTTGCGGTCCCCAGTCAAGCCCTGCTGGGCGGGAGCGTAACCTCAGGTCTCCTGGCCTGGCCTGGCACTGGGTCACGGGGTTCGGCCTGAGGTCCCCTGTCAAACCCCACAGGGGCGGGGGAGGGTGTAGCCTCAGGTCCCTGCTGATTGCTTGTCAAGGCTCCTTATGGGAACTCAGTTTCAGCTGTGGGTGCAGCCATTTTGTGATGGAGTGATGGTCAATTAGCATATTCCCTCTTTATTAGATAGGATGTTACCCTGATAAATTCAGTTAAAAAGTAGAAGCAAAGGAATCTGAACAACTATCGAGGGGCTGTGGGGGATTGAAAGGTGGCCCCAGGTCTTCCGCCCTCTCTGCACCCCACAAGGAGTGTAACTTAGCACTGCCCTCCAAGCTGCCTCTGGGCTCAGCCATGTCATCTAGTTTTGGCCAGTGTGTGACACAACAAGGTGATGGAAAAGGCTTGTTCTCTCTCTTGCTCCTCAGCCGCCGCCGTGAGCACATGGCCAGGCCAGGCTGCTGGAGGAGAGACGTGGGCCACAGATCATGCCCAGAGATCCAGGCTAGATCAGCCAATCCCAGCGGGACCCCAGATATATAAGGGAGTCCAGTGAATCTCACAGATGCCTGAGAAAGAAACACTTGTTGCGTGGTGCTGAGGCTCTGTGGTTGGCGGTCTTATGCTGCACAGTTGTGTAAGGAACTGAACGTTGATGTCAAACTCATATGTTGAAACCCTAATCCCTAATGTGATGAAAGTTGGAGACTGAGCATTTGGGAGGTAATTAAGGTTAGATGAGGTCATCAGGGTGGGGCCCTGCTCTAAGGGCATTCCTGCCCTTATAAGAAAAAATACCAAAGCCCTTCTCTCTCTCTTCCCCTCTCCCTCTTGCTTGTTCTCCCTCCCCTTTCACACACCATGGAGAGGCCACATGAGGACACAGAGAATGCGGCCACCTACAAGCCAGGAAGAGAGCTCTCCCCAGCAACCAACCACACCGGCCCTGGACTCTGAACTCCCAGCCTCCAGAATGGGAAAAAATACATGTCTGCTGTCTCCGTCACCCGGTGGTATTTTGTTACGGCGGCCCGGGCCGACTAGGACAGGCAGCAGTAAGACACCTGTGCTGTGGGACCATGGAGCTTAGGCCCAAGGCAACTTCACTGAGTCCAGAGCTCTTTCTGCATTTCCCGCTGCCGCCCCCCACCCTCCTTTTTATGGGTGCGTGTAAGAAGGTTTGGACGTTCTTTCTTCCTTTCTCCTTCCAGCTGCTTCACTGGTATCCTCTCCTTGTGAGCGAGGGGCTGCGGGTGCATGCGGGCCAGGGCCCCTGCTCCGAGGATGTGCTCCTGCCTTCCCACGATCCTGCTCACTGCCAGGTGGATTGAGCCTCCTAAGCTGCTGCAACTCAGAACTATCTTGTCCTTTCCTTTGCCCATGTCAAATGACAACCTGACAGAAAAAGGGAGAGGAAGACGTAGTCTCAGTGTTTTCTGGTTTCTTTCTCCAATAAATAGATATATGTGTGTTTTTTTGAGGGGGGGCGGTGAAGCTTCTATTTAAACATAACTAAAAATTAATATTGGAGCAAAGGACTTCCTGGGAAGCTAATTTTAAACTCCAGGCTTCATATTATTGTCAGTGTTTACTAGGTGTAGGATTCATAGAAAGGAAAGAGAAGATCAGGTCCCAGTCTGAGTTCAAGTAAAGAGGTCCACTATAGAACTAAAAAAATATATGAATCATATTTATAATCCAGATTGAAAAATAAAATTCCACATTGTACTATTCAGATTAGATGAATGTGTACTATTATGGAACTGTACAATAATTTTATTTGTTTCATTATTCATTATACTAGAGGCCCAGTGCATGAAATTCATGCCTGGGGGAGGGGAGGTCCCTCAGCCTGGCCTGCACCCTTTCCAATTCAGGACTCCTCGGGGGATGTCCGACTGCTGATTTAGACCCCATCCCTGCACCTAAACTGGCAGGCGGACATCCCTCTCGCAATCCGGGACCACTGGCTCCTAATCGTTCACCTGCCTACCTGCCTGATTGCCCCTAACCCCTCTGCCTGCCTGCCTGATTGCCCCTAACCACTCACCTGCCCACCTGATGCCCCCAACTGCTCTCCCCTGCCAGCCTGATCGCCCCTAACCACATCTGCCTCAGCCCCTACCATAGTGGCTTTGTCCAGAAGGACGTCCGGAAGATGTCCGGTCTAGTGAGCATATTACCCTTTTATTAGTATAGATTTTAAGTGATAAATTCTAAACAAGAAGATGCATACATTCTTGTTTAGAAATATACATTTAATATATACAATATAAATTACATATTTTAATATATTACATATTAAATTATAGTATATAATTTTCAATAGTTATAATTATACCTAATGTAAATTTTATATACATGCAACTTAAACCATATAAAGTGTGGTAAGTGGAAATGAGGATAAAGAACTCTGCATTGTGCCCACAGCCTTGAGGGCTACTTTAGATTTTGCTCCCAAGGTTTCAGATGATCAATGTGAGAAAACCAGAAAAGGAAAAGCGATGGCCTATGTTTATTATTATTATTGTTGAATGTCTTTATGCCACTCTTTCCCAAAAAAGATTGAAGATGGCTAATTTAGTTTTCTCTGTGGAGTTTGCATAAGAAATGGGGACGAAGAGCAGCAAATACTTGAGAATAAAGGTGAAGGCTGAGCGGCAGGTCTGGCTGGTGCAGCTGGTTGACCCAGACCTTCCTATGCTCTTCAGACTCTCAGGTGAAAGCCCTTTCATCTGCTCCATTTTAATCGCCCCCACCTCCCATCCGGGAAAGGAGGCAGCGAGTTCCCTGGGACAGGGTGGGGAGGGCTCTCCTGGAAGCATCAGATTAATGTCAACAGAAAAACCTTTTATGCGTTCAGCCCACTAGATTAAGAACTGCTGGGTTCCACCATCGATGAACCTGACCTTAGACACGGGGGGGGGGGGGGGTGCGGGGGGCGGTGCGAGGCAACAGCTGTTAAAGCAGGAGTCTCTAGGCCAGAGTGGTCCTGCCCGTGAAATTGGTGTATCTCCTCAAACATGAGAAATAATACAATGGTTTAGTCACACAGGGAATCCATTAGACGTGGCAATTTAATTTCTACTGCCTTAAGATCTGTTCTTGAGGGCTTGGGGGCAGGAGTGTCTCCGTAGTTAGCATAAGAGATCTGATTAGACCCCTCAGGATTCTTTGGGCGATATTAAGAATGTGATTAAAAAAAAAATGTTAGTCTCGTTTGGAAAGAAAATAGGTTATGAGCCTTGATCACTTATCATTTCAGATGAACAGTGAAATGCTAGAGGTTGGAGGTCTGTCAAATGGGGCAGCAGAAAATATGATTATCTCCAAACACGGGAAGTGCGGATTAACAAATTTCATATCCAATCATAGTTATTGAGCGTTTGCTTTGCTAAACGGAAAACCCGCCATTCGGAGTCAGTGAGTGTTCAAAGCTTCACAGAATAAATCTGTATTAAATGAAAAATAAATCAATTCTCACGGTCGTAGAGCCTGGAAAATTTATAGCTGAAGTAAGACAGAGCAAGCCCCCCCCCTCACCCCCTCTTCCCTCTGGCTCCCCCACCACTTTACACCTACCAGCAAGTCTCAGGGCTCCCCACAGCCGCGCAGCTCAGGGCTCCTTAGGCGCCTGCCGAAGAAGGGAGCAGGGGCTCACGCTTAACTGGGCGGTTTCATCAGGAGCCGAGGGCTAGGGTCGGAAGCTCTGTTGCTTCATCCTGGGCTCATTCCCCCAGCTAGGCCACTGTTCCTTCGGAACCGCAGCAGCAGATATTAGAAACAAAGAAAATCAAACAGTAGTGTTTTTTTAAAAAAATGCTTTCATGAATTCCATTTTCAGCTGAAAAAAAAAAAAAGAGGTTTTACCAAATCTTTGGCAGCACCAAGCTCACTCCCGTTTCAAAAGGAATTAAAGATGATTTCCCATTCTAGAGTTTGAGGTGGGTGGCATTTTATTTTAATAATTAAAAGAGCTGTCTTATGGGGTAGCATCTGTCTGAAGGATTTAGGATATTGCTACCAAGGTCCCCAGGTGTGGGGAGAGGTGGTGGATTAAGAATCTGGGCACGCTGGCCCTGGCCAGGTGGCTCAGTTGGTTGGAGCGTCACCCTGTACACCAAAGGGTAGAAGGGTGGTGGGTTGGATCCAGGGTGGGGGCCTGTGCTGGGGGCAACTGATTGATGTTTCTCTCTCTCTCTCTCTCTTTCTCTCTCTCTCTCAGATCAGTTAAAGAAAAAAGCATGTGGACACTGTTTCCTGGACCAAGCTGGTCCCATAGGCAAATCCACTTTTCTCCACCTTCCTGCAGTCTTTCCAGGGTTTGGCGCTCTGAGGCCCCTTCGAGCTCTGATCGAAGGGGCATTGCCTCTGTAATCAATAGCTGAACTCGCCACTCATCCCAGGAGGAAGTTGGAGGCAGCCCCCGTTTCTGGCTGGCGCTGTCCCGCAGAAGCCTGGATGCTTCCCTCCCAGGCTGAGTCCAGCAGGATGTGCCCGCTCTCAGGGTCAGAGGCCTTCCCTGGGAAAGCTGGCTCTTTCCTCTCGTATCCTGTGGGTCCTGCCAGACCTCACTGGTTTGAGGTATAATCTGGAAGCATTAGGACGAAGAACCTTAATGCTCATTCTGCCACCATGGCTGAGTCTTTTCAAGTGAAGGGGGTGAGGAGGTAAGAATTGTTCAAGCCCGTTGGGAGGAGTTTGGGAGAAAAAAAACGACTTTCTTTTTTTTTTTTTTTAATTGCCAAAGGTAGTGCCAGCGAGACAGTCTAACTGCGAGTGTCAAATTCATGTGACGAGAGGCACTTCCGCTGCGAACCCCGCCTCCCATGGAGACGGATCTTGTCTCGTTCCTGCTGGCCTGGGCAGCAGAGGCGCTCTTGTTACTTTTCAGGTAACAATGACCGGTCGTTGATCAAAAAGCTGGTTGAAGTGGGGGAATCCTAAAAACGTTATACACATGCCATAAGCATGTGTTGTAACTGGAAACAGGTACCCTCTTTCAGGGGTGCTTAAAATGCACATTTTTTTCACCTGAACACTTCTGACATGGGGACTGCTTTATAATCACGCTGTCGGCCAGGCAAAAGTCGAGACGTAGTTGCCGTGGCCAGCAGGATCACATGTGTTTGCTTTCCTGGTGGCATGGCTGGACAGCCGCGGTCCCCAGTGTGGTAAGCCACAAAGCGTGTTAAGGACTTTGAGGAAGAAAAGCAGGTGTTGGCTATTGTTGACAAATATTCCTTTGGCATCTTCTAGTAAGATCAAAAAAGTGAGGGCATTGAAACTTGCTGAGTGGATGTCAGGAGCTGGGGAGAATTTTTGGAAATAGTTGTGGAGCATTCTTTTAAGAAATCCCACGTCACCGTCACCCCCATGGCATGGGAAAAGATATTGAGTTGAAAGATACAGACTTCCATGACTCTAGAAGGCAAGTGATGTGAGTTGGACTCTGAATATCCAGAAGTTTTAGGAATACATTAACCAATGTATTTTGCATATACAGGTATATTTAATGTATGCACAAGACTGGTAGGCAACAATCAATGCCTTCTATGTCTAACATAATTTGTTCAAGAAGAATAAAATAAAAATTCTATGTGATAAAAAGCTCTGATTATAGTTTTGGCTGTATCTTTTCTTTCTAAGTGCTATGCATAACATAATGCACATCCTAAAATCAACAGTACCTTAGATTGATGAAATACAGTAAGCATAAATTTGTTCTCCAATCTTTTGATGCATGAGCAATTTTCTTTGATCATCAGTTGGTGTGCTTGTCTTTCTTGCATCTTCTATAAATTTTGGTTGCAATTTTTAAAAAGTGAAGTAAGAACTGAAAGATGGTTCAAGAAGAGAGGATTTCAGCAATATTTAGGAGGTAAGATTGGCAGGGCTGTCTATCTATTTGGATTTATGGGGTGAGAGAGAAGGAAACATGGCCATTTCCAGCTTTTAGGCCGAAAAGGTTGACAAATCATGACCCTCGGGATAAATCTGGGTGGCCACCTGTTTTTGTAAATAAAGTTTTATTGGAATACTGCTGATGCCATTGTAATAACCTGGTTATTATTTAGCAGGAAAGGAGCAAAGGGAAGACTAGATAGTATAGGCATGCCATTTATACAGCTTGCTAGGAAGCTGTAGTTAACACTCTCTGAGTCTGTTCCTGCTGATTGCTGGGGGTAGGGACTGGACAAAGGCAGTTTAGGTGCATGCCCAGTAAGGTCTGAGTGACGGGGGGAAGATGCTCACCTGTCAATCACACCTGGAAGTGAGTCAATGGCCAGAATAGGCATGGCCACTGCAGGGTATGAAACTGGAATATTTAAACTCCTAGACAAGGGAGCACACTCTCTCTTGGCTCTAAGCTTGCCTGTGCTTCTATGATTCCTGTTTCAGGGGACACTCCACGTGGCTCATGTGGGACCCACACAATGGACTAATGGGCTTTAATTAGCTCGATGCTGAACTGGACTTGGCCGGAGCATGGAACAGAAGCTCTGGACACTGGTCTTGCTTCTGGCTTCAGTGGAACCTCAGCTACCCCCCTTTCAGGACTGGGCTAAGGGACATGGGATTCTGGAACCTGAGAAATGTAACTCTGCAACAATAGAAACCATTCATTCTCCTGTGTGAATCTTAGGAAGTTCATTTTCTAAAGGTGTGGTAAGGACCCCACTCCCACGAGCAAGGGAGGAATTTGATTCCCTGGTAGCACTGTCACACCTGTTCATTTATGTATTGTCTATAGTTGCTTTCCCATTGTAACAGTGGAATTCATTCAGTAGTCATGACAAAGACTGTATAGCACAAAGACATAAAATACTTATTATCTGGCCTTGACCAGAAAGAGCTTGCCAATCCTTGGACTAGGGGAATAGTGGTGTCCTCAAGTTAGTAAAGAACATGAGAGGAGGAACAGATTTATAGGGAAAGATGGTGAGTTTGCTATAGTGGGCTTCTCTTATGAATGGATTTATAGATAAGTGAGCCATGTATTTGTTTAATGAGAACTCTTGAATTCAGTGAAACGAAGACCTCAGCTGAAGGCAAAAATATTTTCAGTGATCTGGAAGGAGAGTGTTAACAGAGACAGATCCTTTTGACATTGGTTCTGAGCTAGAAGCATGAGAGAAAGAAAACCTGATATTCAAAGGGTTTGATTGTCAGCCCCTTATGAGCATGAGTGTACCGATCACACACACAGTGCACGTCCACCCGGAGGACTACAGACGGAAGTGAGGCAGCGCCGGGCAGCTGTGGGAACCAGGAACGCGGTCTCACCACCGGCAGCTCTTCGGGGTGGGTCAGCGCCGATGGTACACTCACCAGAGCTCTCCAACTAAACATGATCCGGATGACTGTGATCCAGTCAACACCCAGAAAATGAAACCTGAGGCTTAGTTTCATATATACTTTATCCTCGGAAGGTGAAACCGGGAGCTGTATTTCAGTTGGTTTTCCCTGGAGCCTGAGAACAAGTAAAGCTAAAGAAACAATGTGAGAAAGCGATGTGAAGGAAGCAGGAATGCCAGCTTAAAGGTTCCTCAAGTTAGGGTGGAGGGTGGGTTTTCTGCAAAACCGAAGACCAGCCATTCTGGGCTCCAGAAGGACCGGATTGCTTTCTGATGACGTCAGCCTCTCTGCTTCCTGCGGACCATGGCCTCGTCATTACAGAAACCGTCATTACAGAAACCGGGAAGGTCTGGGGGAAGAGCCACCAGATGGGGTGGGGGAGTTAGGGTGGGAGGTAGGGTGAGGTGGGGGTGGGTGAGAGTTGGAAACGATGTTTTAATCTCACTTTGGGGAAAACCCTTAGAGTTTGCCCAGGGAGGAAAGGCCAACTGAACTGGCAATTGAAATTCATTAGACAACTTAGTGAGTTCTGATCAAATACAGAATCACTTGCGCTGTGAAAATCAAAGAATGCCAGAAAAAAGAAAACACAGATGAGATAAAGAGATCAACGTCAGTCCTCTTCTGGGAAGGCGCGCTAGGATATTAAGAACCTCCTTGAGCTTGGGATTTTGGGGGTGCCTCCTCAGTGAGCAATCTGTTCAGTATGGGCTAAGGCAGTGGTCGGCAAACTCATTAGTCAACAGAGCCAAATATCAACAGTACAGCGATTGAAATTTCTTTTGAGAGCCGAAAACCGACTTCTGGGCATGGGCCACGAAGTTTCAATCACACTGTACGTGCACGCCCGCACGTGGTATTTTGTGGAAGAGCCACACTCAAGGGGCCAAAGAACCGCATGTGGCTCGCGAGCCGCGGTTTGCCAACCACTGGGCTAAGGATTTGTTTAACTGAGTTCACCAGTTCACCCCAGGTAGATGGCCCTGCACACCTCAAGGCTGCCTGGGGAGGGTCCAGATGGACATGTCAGTTGCTTGAGCTCTTTGCAGTTTTGGGCCAAGGAGGGAGGTGCTGGGATGAGCAAGGCGTCACGACTGCTGGGCCCCTGGGAAGGGCAGGGAGGTCCCACACAGATGTGGAGTATGCAGTGTAGTATTTACCTCCTCAGGGCTGCCCCTTGAAGGCAGATCCAAACGCTTACAAAGGGAAGGAGAGAGAGGGGAAGGAGGCACGGGAGCCAGCCATTTTGTTAGACTAATGGTAGCTGTGACTGCCTCTTCAAGGTGACCTTAGACACAGCTCTATGGAAGTGCGGAGAAATTCCCGGGCGCCGGGCAGCCCTGCTCCTGTGTATGCGTGGCATGTCGGCGGGCAATTACTGAGCATGGAGAAAGGGATTTCATTATTAATATATGAATTATTAATTATTATAATTGCATTTGTCATTTATGGAACACCAGCCACGCACTGGAAGCTGAGCAGATCTTAAGGGTCCCTGCCCCTGGGGGTGGGAGGTGACTGAGGTAATTACATTTGCAATAGATGCAATCCCAGGCTCACAGTGTAACGGTGGCATACACTCCGTGCATGATGTAACTCCTGCTCTTTTACTCTCTCTCTCCAGCTCCATTTATCCTCATATGATTTGTCTAATTTGTTTATGTAAAGAGGGGGGGATGAGCTATTTGTCAGGAGGAAAGATGCTGCATCAGGTCATTTTAATTAGTATTTATTACATCTCCCCACTGGCAGTAGAAAACCAAGGGAGGAACGCTTCCATAGCAAAACACAGGGGGCAGTGCTCTTTCCCTGCCAGCCATCTCTTGAGTGAGGGCTGATTCAGAAGAGGAGTCCACGCAAGGGTGGAGGGACCAGTCTTGCCCTGTGGGGAAGCCCCTCAGTCACCAGCGTTATATTTGCACGGTATGGACTGCACATCTTCCAGTTAAATTTAACACTTAATATGTGGAGTCTTAGAGTGGTAAGGCTGGAAATGACTTTTTTTTTTTTTTTTTTTTTTAGTTTTTAAAAAAATATATATTTTACTAGAGGCCCAGTGCACGAAATTCGTGCACGGGGGTGTGGGTCCTTCAGCCCAGCCTGCACCCTCTCCAATCTGGGACCCCTCAAGGGATGTCAGACTGCCCATTTAGGCCAGATCCTACCTGGATCAAGCCTAGACAGGCAGTCGGACATCCCTCTCACAATCCAGGACTGCTGGCTCCCAACTGCTCACCTGCCTGCCTTCCTGATTGCCCCTAACCGTTTCTGCCTGCCAGCCTGATTGATGCCTAACTGCTCCCCTGCCAGCCTGTTTGCCCCCAACTGCCCTTCCCTGCGGGCCCGGTCACCCCAAACCTCCCTCTTCTGCCGGCCTGGTCACCCCTAACTGTCCTCCCCTGCAGGCTTGATCACCCCCAACTGCCCTCCCTTGCAGGCCTGGTCCCTCTCAACTGCCCTCCCCTGCTGGCCTGATCTCCCCCAACTGCCCTCCCTTGCAGACCTGGTCCCTCCCAACTGCCCTCCCCTGCTGGCCCTCTTGTGGTGGCCATCTTGTGTCCACATGGGGGAAACCATCTTTGACCACATGGGGGCAGCCATCTTGTGTGTTAGAGTGATGGTCAATTTTCATATTATTCTTTTATTAGATAGGATTGATTTTTTTTACAGGAGGAAGAGAGAGGGATAGAGAGTTAGAAACATCGATGAGAGAGAAACACCCATCAGCTGCTTCCTGCACACCTCCTGTACATGCCCTTGACCAGAATCGAACCTGGGACCTTTCAGTCCATAGGCTGATGCTCTATCCACTGGGCCAAACCAGTCAGGGCTGGAAATGACGTTAGACATCCTCCTTCCCAAATTTCTCATGTGGCAGGTGTGGCAACGGAGGCTCCCAATGTCACGTAACCTGCCCGAGGCTTCATGATGAAGGCCGAGCTGGGACTGCAAGGGGGTGGGTCAGTTTCCAGGTCGGGGGTCCTGCCGCGGGTGCTTGTGTCACTCTCCTTGGAGAATAAGCTGGAACAGGATTGGACTCATGGGTTTGCAGGGGAAAACAAGTCTAAGTCATGAGGGTGCGTTACTGTAAGGGTTTTCCAAGCAGACCCTTACCAGAGCTTCCTCTCCCTGCTTCACTCTGCTCCCCAGCAAAAGGCTCCATGGTCAATACCATTCATTACACACAAGGGTTCTCCGCCAGGGGGCGACTTTCGCCACATGCTTCCTCAGCTGCCGATCTCCACAGCAGGGCAGGGCTTGCAAGGGCTGGACAGTCCCACCCGGTGGCATCTGTCTACCCAGAAGAGCAGGCTTCCCACCCATGGGTGTTGGGAAGATGGTCAGAGGCCCTGCTTGCCAGGGCTCAATAGTGTGCCTTCCCATAAACAGCAACTTGGACCGTGTTCCCCAAGGGCTGCGGGAAACACATGGACTCCGGCCACATTTTGGTCTGAATCTCGGCAACTCATTTTAGGGGCCAAACTGCACGACGCTGCAAGCTCGATACCTCGCAAGGATGCATTTGCTTTTGGGTCAGATGTGAACCGCAAGGATGCTGGGCGCTGCACCGCCTCTCTAAGCTGTCCTTAGACTGGCATGGAAGAAGCACAGCGAAACGATGCCTTCGCCCCAGGGATGTTCTTTTTCCGAAATTCTGAGCAACGCAGACACTTGGTGTTCCTATCAGTCTTCACACGTACTCTGCTGGGATGGGGGACAATCTCCTGGGTCAGCATTTACTTACCTCCTCTTCCTACAAGACAGCCGTGGGGGCTTAATAAAACCCACACAGCCTTCGGGAAACAGGTTATTTGTTTACAACGAACACTGTAACGTGGGAATATTACCTATAGCAGGGCTTTGGCATTGGCTTCTGGGAACATTCTCCTTCTGATTCCAGACTCTTCATCTTCCAAGGACGATGGGATCTCTGCATTGACTGCTCTCTAACCCGGACATGTTTATGTTGGAGGTTCAGATCCAAGGCCGGTTTCTTTGTACTTGAGAACTATTTTTTTCCCCAGCTGGACTTGAAGACTCCCACTTGCCCCAACACCAGGTTCCCATCTGCTGGTTTTTTTTTTTTTTTTTTAGTATATTTAATTGATTTTTTACAGAGAGGAAGGGAGAGGGATAGAGAGTTAGAAACATCGATGAGAGAGAAACATCAATCAGCTGCCTCCTGCACACCCCCTACTGGGTATGTGCCCACAACCAAGGTACGTGCCCTTGACCAGAATCAAACTTGGGACCCTTGAGTCCGCAGGCCGACGCTCTGTCCACTGAGCCAAACCGGTGAGGGCCCGCCTGCCGTTTTGAATGCCTGCTTCTTTACCCACCTTGTGACTCATCACCAACGCCACCTAAGACTCTGTACCAATGACCACGTTCCTGTCTATTTTTGTAAGTGCTTTGGCATTCGGACCGCAGATACATTTTATTGAATTTCCTTGTATTATGGCTTCTCCACCGGGGATTGGGAGGCTAATTCAGAGCCACGTGATTCCAGGAAGATGAGTGAGGAAAGCAACAGGGATACCGTTCTATAAGGTCCGCTGGGTCCAAACAAGGGATCCATATGTTTCCATTTCCCTAACAGGCAGAGAAAATAAAAAACAAAGAGGCCTAGAGACACGCACCTGCATCAGCAGCCGAGCAGAAGTAACCTATAAACACATGAAACGCAGCTAGCCAGCTCTCCAACAATTCCATCTGCGTTTTATTGAAAGAAGCCTTTGAAAAGGAGAGAGGGAAGGTACAATTTACAAGAACCGTGGTATAAATCCTGCCACGGTGCCAATTGCTAAAAGCATTGGAGCCCGGGGAAGGAGGGAGCAATCCGCTCATTCACAGCCCCCAGAAAATAGGCAGCCGGGCCAGCCGCAGACCTCATGCGCCCCGAGGGATTTACACCTTGGACTGGCTGATTGCATGAATCACCTTGGATTGATTGCTTCTAGAGAGCGCGTTCCTTTACAGCGTCTATGCTTTCTCATTGCAGAACTCGGCTCACTTCCATTCTGCAGCGCCTCTTTGGGACCCTCTGCATGAGAGACGCAGGGAAGAGAATGTTTTGTTTGTTGGTTTCTCTGGTACATTTCAAGACTGATTTACTCTTAAGCTGGGTGCGGAGGGAGATTCCCTCATTCCCACATCAGGTGAATGGGAGATGGTGTGGCCTCCTGCCCATTTCTACGGAGGCCCCTGCATTTTCCTTTCCCATATTGTTATCTCCCTTAAAAAACCTCTCATGGGCACATTCTGTATCTTTTTTCTCTCCTTTCCTCTCCCTTCTCCCTTTTCCCCCCTCTCCCATGGGAAGAGAATTTTGTTCCGCAGATTCATCATGCCGCGTGCCTGGAATGAATGAGTTTCCAGGTTCAGGTTTTCTCCTGGTGTGTTCTTAGCTCTTCCAGACACTCCTGGTTTCTCTCGAGGCTGCCCACCTGCCTCATCCTCCTAAGGGCTTTGATGATTCTTGTCCTCGTTCTTTTGCTCGGTGTCATCCTCATTCCAGGTGGACGTGCTCAGGCCAGCGAAGATGTCCCTGGAAAACCTTTCAGGTCACCTGAACTGGCCGCACTGGACTGCAGAGTTGAGGAAACAAGGGTTTGCGAATGCTCCATGGTTTCTCCAGCATAAGCACCATCCACCAAACCGCCGCTGGCTGCGCTCGCTGGAAGGTGTTTATGCCCGGGCCGTGCACCAGGGGGCACTGCAGGCTCGCACACGGGAGGGAGGCCGCCAGCTCCGGGAAGCCGCCGCAGTGCCTGCGAGCCTGGGGCTCGGGAAAGCGCCCAGCCTGACCCCTCCTCCCACAGCGCGAGCCCTGCACCCCGTGTCTGGATGCCTCAGATGCTATCGGGCGTGCACCCCTTTTTCTCCGACGCCCACCCGTGTAGACCTGTCAGGGGCCCTCCAGGATTGTGGAGGGCGGGGCTTGGAGGTAGCTGCCTGCAGCATTTTAACAAGTGCTGGTCTCACCTGCACACCTGAAGACCCCTCTTCATTTAGTTTATCTACACATTATGCGGGACACTCCCCCCACCTCCGATGACTCCATGTGGCCACAAGAAGTAGTTGCAGTTTTTCTGGATGAGTGAGGGAATGAATGAGCAAACCTTGGAGCCTGCTCTGGGGGAGGCAGCCGTGGTGGGAGGAGGCATGAGCTGGGCTGACCCTTGAAGACTTGGATTGGAGCTTCTTGTCAAAACTGAGAATCTTGGGCAGGTTGCTTCCCCTGCCTGACTCTGGACCTCAGTTTCCTCCTCTGTAAAATGGGAATGATGCTGCTGCTGGGAAGAGCAAATCACCCCCATGCCTTCCTTTGTCTTCACGGCACTACCCTCTCCTAGTTTTTTTCTTTTATTTTCTTAAAAGGTAAAAAATTGAGATATAATTGACACAACTCTCCTCATTTCTCTTCTCTTTCTCCGGCTTTTACAAAGTGTCGTTTTAATAAGATTCTTAAATATTTGTGTTTCCTGGGTTCTGTCCATACCTCTTTATTCTTTGGTTGTGATTGTTTTCACGGTGACTGATCCTGGTGCTTTCCCTGGGCAACATTGCCCCCAGAATTCAGCCTGTCCTGTAGGTTCCCAGGTTCCCGCCTCCACTGCCAGCCGGGCCAGAGGTCAGCTGCAGGTTTCTGCGCAGACCTCCCGAGGGCGTTATGCGTGCCCCAAACTTTCTTCTCTGACCTCCTCATCCTACTCCCGAGTTTCCTACCTCACAAATAAGACCGTTTTCTACCCGGCTCCCTGGGAGTCATCCTCGCCTCCTTCTCCTTCACTCCCATGGCCATGGGTCACTGAGAGCTGACCTCCATCTGCATCCCTTCTCCACCTTCCCACAGCCACTGGGTGCAGCTGCCCCCCCCAACCTGCTCCTCGGGCCTGCTCACTCCCCGCCTCACTCCCTCCCCTCCCCAACTGCAGCCAGAGAGACGTTCTCAAGTGGATGTGATGAGCCATTCCTCTGCTGCAGCTCCTGTTGAGGTTTCTGTGAGCTGAGCTCTCCTCACTGTCTAGAGCCACAGCTGGCCCTCGTGACTGGACTCTGAGTCACTGCCACTAAGAAGCTTCCTCAACTGACCTCCCTCGGTGTCTGGGTGTGGAGAGGGGGCTGTGCTGTCATTGTGCCCATCACGCTGGGTTCTGATTTTTCCTCCTCTCAGCACGGGAGCTCGGAGGGCAGGGGCTCTGATGTCATTCATTCCTGTGCCCAGCACAGTGCCTGGCACACACTAGGTACTCGGGGGCGGGGGGGGGGGGTGTCGACGGATGGAACAACAGGTGAGTGAAGGGGAAGGACCCTGCTCACTGTGAAATGCACGGCCAATCGAAGCACATTGTTGTTAGGTGGACTATCTGCCTGGCGTGGGGACAGGAAGATGCATTAGCCACACAACTGCCCTCAGTGGAAACACATCTTGAAAACCATCACAGATGCAGCAGCCATTGATGTGGCTTGTATTCAGGTTTTCGGATCCTGGTGAAGAGCCATGTCCTGGTACCTGCTCTCCTGTTGACCTCTGCTCAAGTCTGTTTCATGTCTGGAAGCCACTGGGGGGCCCTTCTGTTTCTCATGGACCAGCCTCAGGTCTCAAAGGACATGAGTCCCCTCCCTTACTTTAAACGGCCCAGACTGCCTGGCTCAAGGACACCCAACATGGTTAGCAGGTGAGTTTGGTAGGAAAAGAGAGCCCAGGAAGGGGAAGGGAGGGTCATTAGCTCCGTGGAGACTTTGAACCTGGAGGGACCCAGACCTGCAGGTGCCTCTTCTATTGAGCCATGAGCTCATGAGCTCGGGGGGAAGAGGTGCTGGGAGTCTGTGTGACAGGAGCTGCATGATGACCACGGGCCCATCTTGGATGCTTGGCTATGTGGGGGCTGGTTCTTCTTGCTTAAGGGATGTGATGCAAGGTCATTGTGGGAAAGGGCTGGTGGACAGAGGCACAAGGATTCGGTGTTTGTAGGCCAACTGATTGGGACCTCCTGGCTGAGGACGGCAAATTCTGGTTGTGGGGAACCTCCTCTTGCTCTGCCTCTTAGAAGCCTAAGCTCTCACCACATTTCACTTGAATGGTTTGGAGTTGATATTCTGGCAATGTCTCTCAAGGGCATGGTATCGTCTATAGTTCAGGACTTTTCTTTATGCTCAGGTCCTTTTAATCACAGCCCTGGGTCCCCAGTTCACCAGGATCAATATCCTGACAGGATGTAATCCATCAACTTGGGCAGCCTGCCAAGGGGAGGGCTCTGAGCATCATGGTGGCCAGGGTGGGCTTGGCCATGCCAGGCGGGAGCCTGTGCTCTCACCAGGCCCCCATCAGCTGGGCCTGCTGGGCTGGTGCGATGCCAGGGATGCTTATAGAGATGCCCAGTCCCCTGGGTCTGTGGCTGCTCAGGCTCCTTTTTTGTGCACCTGCCATGTCAGATGCATCTCCTCCATGCTGCTGTGTGCTGGACTTGAGACACGAGGCCGGAAGGGCTCCACACTCTTGGGTCATCTGGTCTCCCCTCCCACCAGGCAGTCTCTTTCCTCATCTCTGTCCAGCACAGTTAGAGGAGCCTCATGCAACAGAGTTTCAGCTGCTGTCCTTGAAGGAACAATTCCACACACGTGCACAGCGGATGGCTTTAGAAAATCTGCAGTGTTGTATGATGGATGCTGTGTGGGGTGAGAGCAGTCCCTGGTTTTTGCTCTTCAAAAAAAAAAAAAAAGATCCCAACTTCTCCTCTCTCTTTTTATTTTTTCTTCCTTTAAAAAAATTAAATAAGTTGAATTGCTCTGAACAAACTACTGGCTCATCCCTAATTAGCATACCCTTTTGAGTCTCTTGCCTGAATTTTCCTCTAGACTCAGGTTCTTGTGCTACATTGTCTCTTTCTAAAAGAGCTTTCCTTTACCTTTTCCATGCTACAGTGCAGTGAATTTAGCCCCAACTAACCTGCAGGGCATGTTCCTTTTATCTGTACCCCAGATGATCTAAATGTATAGTTACTTGCAATTAAGCTGACCTGGGTTGGAATCTGAGGACTCAAATTAAATGGCTGTGTGACCTTGAGATGCCTGCTTACCTTCCCTGAAAGTCAAGCTCTTCATCTGCAATGGGGGATTGATGTTAATTCATTGGGTGGGTGTGAGTATTAAATGTGATAATGCATGTAACATGCTTAGCAGAGAGCTTGTCATGTGGCAAGGGCGCTCCTCCTTAATGTTGACTTGGTAGCAATAGGCAGACCCACAGAGATGTCTACTCACTGTTCGGGGACTGGGCTGATGTTATTATTATTTTTTAAAAATATATTTTTATTGATTTCCGAGGGGAAGGGAGAGGGAGAGAGAGAGAAACATCAATGATGAGAGAGAATCATTGGTCAGCTGCCTCTTGCATGCCCCCTATTGGGGATCAAGCCCACAACCTGGACTTGTGCCCTTGACCAGAATCAAACCGGGGACCCTTCAGACCGCAGGCCAACCCTGTATCCACTGAGCCAAACCGGCTAGGGCTGGGCTGATGTTATTCAAGGGGAGAGAGCCTCAGAAGTAAGAGTCAGGAATCCCAACTCTGCCCCTTACTTTCCTCGCCATCCTGACACATTACATGACCTCCCGCAGCCTCATTCCGGCTCCTAGAAAATGGTGGTTGTGAGGATTAAACAAGGGAATGTCCGAAGGAACAAGTGATGGTGTGCTTGGTACTTAGTGGGCACTGCATTTCACAGAAAAGCTGTGACGCTACCTGCTTGTTCTTCTCTCAACTCTATGTGCTCCCTCCTCTTCCCCCAGACAGAGGCTGACGGCAGCACCACCCTTCACACAACATCGCACCCGGTCCTCACCAGCACCTGGGAGCCGGGGGGCTTCAGTGTACTGAAGGAAAACACCCTGGGCCGGTGTGCAATAACATCCCCATGCGTCTCCGCCATGCGTCATGTCACGGAGACATCGTGATGACTGGGTTTTGGCACAAGAGCCTTGGGAGTTGTAAGCACTTTGAAGGCATGTGGGGAAAGAAGGTCTTAGGAAGCTATGACCTTTTCCCACGGAAGATGCTTGGCTCAGGTAAACTGGTACCTCTAGCCAACCAGAAGCGAAACCTGGCCATGTGACTTGAACTCATGGGGAAATGGACTCCGTTAGGTAGAGAGCAGGTAGGAGAGTCTCCATTCCATATTCATGTTCCTTGTATTTGCCACTTCTCAAACCTGGCTAGGATAAAGACCCCTCAGAGATGTCCATGTTCTAATCCCAAGAACCTGTGAGTATTTTAGGTTGCCTGGCAATAGGGAATTAAGGTTGAAGATCAGCTGACCTTACCATAGGGAGATTACCTTCAGTCATCCAGATGGGCCCAGGTAATCACAAGCATCCTCTAAGTGTGAGAGAGGGAGGCTGAAGTGCTGGGTAAGAGAGGACTGGAAGGTGCTATGCTGCTGGCTTTGCAGATGGAGGAAGCGGCCAGAAGCCAAGGAATGCAGGCGGCCTCTAGAAGCTGGAAAAGGTAAGGAAATGGGCCATCCCCAGAGCCTCCAGAAAGTAGTCCATTTCTCCATGAGTTCAAGTCACATGGCCAGGTTTTGTTTCTGGTTGGCTAGAGGTACCAGTTTACCTGAGCCCTGCCAGTGTCCTCCTTCACCACTCTGCTCAGGGCCATCATCGAAAATGTGACATCCCTTATTCCCAGGCTCACTGCAAAGTCCTAACTGCTTTCATTGAAATATGGGGTGGGCACCCAGGTGTTTCAATGGAACACGTAACACTAAAACAACCCCATAGGTAATATTTCTGAGCCAAGTTAGAAGACATTGGCAGGTTCTAGGATGTCCCTGAATTTCCGTTAAGAATGTTGAAAGCCAGTGGGCAAACCTGCACCTCCCAGAAGTTTCTGTTTGTAAGGATGCCAGGTGGACCGATAGGCATGCCATGGATTCAACCTCCCGCACCAGAATAGACACACAGAGAAGGGGGGCATGGGGCCTCTTTCCTCTGAGAAGGCAAGACCATCACCTCTGTGTCTCTTAGACTATACTGCCAAGTGGCAGACATGCTTCTGGAACTGTTGTTCATCAAACCACCAAGAAGGAGATCACAGGCCTCAGAAAGGGCCTTGCTCTCATATATATCCCTTGATTCGTGGGGGCGAAAAGGAGGCATTCATTGGGGCTGGAACTGGGGCCACCCCCCTTTCCCACCCCATGCTGATGCTTTTCCGTGGGACCATCGGAGCGGCTGGGAAGTCAGCAGTAGCCTGCAAACACAGTCAGCCCCGTTTTATAAACACACATTCCCTCCTGTGTTCATGTATTATCCGGCTGACCTGTTAATGAGTCCTCTGGCCCCAGTAAGTCTCTCTACTTACAGGCTAGAATGTCTATTAGCACCCCTGCAATAGTAGTCGCTCTTTTTGCCTGTTATGTGTTGCTGTGGAGGAAAGAGGACAGGTTTTTGGCCACTGCTTTTGAAAGAGAAGGAAAAGAAAAGGCACCAGTATGAAGAGGGTAAGCCCTGGGTGTCAGCCGTGGGCCATGTCTCGGAAAACTTGATTAGGTCCAGTGGATGAGTGAGTTTCTCTCACGAAGTGACTGTGGAAACTTCTTTTCTTCTGTGAGAGCTTCCCTCCGGGGACTTGTTGGCAGAGAGAATGGAGTTCCTCAGCAATAATACATTTCGAAGTTGTTATGGGAGTGGAGGTGAACTACCGGGGCTTGAGGAAATGTTTTCATGATAGACCAAAGTGCTACAAAATAACTAAACTCGTGCAATCTCCAGGCACAATCAACGTTTCAAAGTCTGCTAAAATCTGGATGACTGCGAACTGACTTGCTTACTTAGGTTGGATCCCAAGATAAAGGCAATAAATGATGTACTTTCACACCCAGGGGCAGAAGTGGCAGGGACAACACCTTCTCTCTAAGAAAACTGTGGTCCCCTACAATTCATAGAAGTGTTGCCGTGTTTATTTCTCATAGGTCAGCTCAGTATCTCTTTATTTTGAAGAATGTGATTGTCAACGCCAGTGAATCATGGTGTCCAGAGGTACGAATGTGGGGTTATTATTGGGTGTTTCTTTGAGCAGAGAGAAGGAAGCTGGAAGAGTGATGGGACCCTCAGTGAAAGCTTGGCAGATCAGACTCACTAGGGAGAATGGATGTGCGGGTCCATCCACAGGGTGGGAAAGCAACCACTCCAAGTGATTGCCAAGCATGGAGGCTAGAGGGTGCTGTGTGGCAGAGCCGCCCCCTCTGGACATCTAAAGGAAAGCTCTCAGGAAGGACTTTCCTACCTGGCGGTGGAGTGGGTCCTTGAATCATTTGACCTTTTCTGAGGTCAGGATGTAGGTGTGGTTAGTTTTATTAAACAGTCCATTAGCTATTGTTGAGGACTTAATTAGTGTTGACCAAGGCGTGGCTGCGCTTAACAAGAAAGATTAAAGCACTCGAGGGCTATTCTCATTCTGACTTTCTTTGGCATCCGGGAATCCTTTGTGGCCTTACATTCTTTATTCATTGGTTTCCTCATCTATTCACTCATGCATGCTTTATGCATTCATTCAACAAACATTTAATCTTCCACTGCAAATCCTGGGTCGCTGTGCCACTCAATTGCTGGGTAGTCTAAACTTTTCAGAAAATGGGTGTGATGGTGAATGAGGTACCAGAGCCCAGGCCAGGAGCAGGGAGAAGACATTCTGAAAGGCCTGGAACTGTTTGGCTGGTCTCCATTGTGTAGGTGCAGTGCTTCGGATGGGATTTCAATTAGCAGTGTTGCTAGTGACATTATGCACTGAACCTTATCCCAAGCACTTTGGGTGAACAAAAAAGTTATTGTGACCTAATGAATGGGAACAAGATGTTTCCCCCACCCCCAGGGGCCATGACTAAATGGTCATCATCATTAATAAGGCATGCAAGGAGCAGGGATGGAGCACCTTCCCTGCTGGGGCTTAAAATACATTCCTTTCCTTCGGCTCAGTCGATTTTAATTTTTCATTGCACCTGTTACCTGAGCACGTGCTAGTCTTCTTACTTTTTGTGTGTGTGTGTGGCGGGGGGAGTGGAATGAAAGTGTAGGAGTATATGTAGTAGTGCATTCTCAGGGAATAGATAACACTAAAATCTAACATCGGTGGGGTTTGTGCTTGGTACCAGGGACTGTGTGGAGTGATAAGCTGGTTGATATATCTTTCAACCAGGATATGTACGTGGAAATTGACCAGGGGCGTAGACAGCTCTGAGAAATAGATTTCTGAAACTCAATTTCCACAGGTGCCCTGTGCTGACTGTCCAGTGTCTGTCTGTGGTTTGCCAGGTTATTCCTGACTCTCTTTGCCTAATCACCCATTTCCACATTACAAAAGAGAATTCCTTATGCCAATCTTGGATTTTACTATGGTATTCTTCTTGGGGCTGAGTATACCCCCAGGGCACCCTTAAAAGAGACAATTTAATAATGCATTGCTGTTGGGGTGAGTCCCTTGAGACCAATGCAAAAAAGAGCGTCCTTAAGAAATATTGAAGAGGGGTGGTGAACACACAAGACGGTGTGCAGATGATGTGTTGTAGAATTGTGCATCTGAAAGTTTGTTAACCAGTATTACCCAAATTAATTCAATAAGAAAGGAAAAAGAAAAAATGAAAAAAGAATTGAAGAAATATTTGCCTACTTATGTTTACTGCAACATTATTTACAATTGCCCAGAGGGGGAAGCAACTCAAACGTCCATCAATGGAAGGATGGATAAAGAAAATGTGATAAATACATGCAATGGAATGTTATTGAGCCTTAGAAAGGAAGAAAATCCTGTCACATGCTACAACATGGATAAACTGTGAAGATACTGTACTAAGCTAGCCACAAAGAGACAAATACTGTATGATTCCACTTACATGAGCTATCTAAAGTAGCCAAACTTATAGGTACAGAAAGGGAAATTATGGTTGCCAGAGGCTGGGGTGGGGGAAGAGGGGAGGAGAAGTGAGGAGTTGTTATTCAGTGTTATAGAGTTTCAATTGTGCAAGATGAAAAATTTCTAGAAATCTGTTGCATAATAATATGATGTAGTTAGCACCACTGAACTGTCTACATAGAAATGGTTAAAATGGTCAAGTTTATGTAATGTGTTTTTTGCCACAACAAAATATTAAAGGAGATAACACCTTAATTCATCCAGGTGACAAAGTTATGACAACACTCCCATCCATCCATCCATCCACCCATTTTAGAATTAGAATACAGAACAAATAACGTTGTCACAAGCACTTGTGTTTGCACACTGGTCTAAGTTAACAAGGTAACATTAGACTTCTTCTGACTTCAAGGAAGTTTGACTTGGTGATGGGTTTGATAGGCTTTTCCAATCTTTGTTTTCCAACTAGATTATATGGGAGACATTATCCACAAATTGGAGCTAAATCTTCAGCTCTGAGATTATGATAAAAACATATTTAAAGTATGCATTTACTATACTGGAAAATATATCCTTTACAACTATTAAAACAATATAATAAAAATTTGGGGTATTCATTTAATGATGTGCAAGAGGGAAATAAAATACCAGACCACAGCTTGGAGAGGAAATACGTGGGTCATTCCAGTGATCTGCTTCTTCAGTTAGCAATTTAGCTGAGAGTTGAGAGAAACTTCTTTAAATCTGTAAGGATTTTCCTAGGATTTCTTATACATGAACAACATTTCCAAGCACAGTAATGATGCTCTGAGGTTTAATTTCCATGGCTTTGATCAGCAGAAAATATTTACCAGGGCACACTACTCACAATGGAGAACAAATAAGACACTTCTGGTCCTTTCTCCCAGTCTGTCATGGTTAGCAGGCAACTCAGTAAGCTGCTTACATTTGTCCTCCTTGGCCTGGGGGCCTATCCTTTTGGCCATGAAGTGTGAAGCCAGGCCTGAGGGATGTGAAGCCAGGCCGGTGAGAGCCTCTGACTGACCAGGTTGGCTCTCGTTAAGCCTATTTGTTCAGTAACATTCGGTCCTGTTGAATAGCAGGGGCTACCCTTACCGTACCAGGGCTTATCACCCTGACTCAACTCTCCCTGATTGCTCATGGGCATGCTCTCCACTTGGAAGAGAGGTTACTGGTTGCAGAGAAAAAAAATTAGAGCCAAGAAAGCAGAGGTCATGTCTAAAAGACAGAATCTAAACCTGGAGGAGGCCTGACTGAGGAGAAAAGTAGAGAGAGATCACCAAGCTGTGTACCCTGCTGTGGGCTGTCTGCCAGGAGGAAGGGGTACCTCTCTCCACCCCACAACAGCACCTTCTACTCTGTCAGCCTCGCTCGCTGCACTGCATCCTGAGCATATGTCCAAACTTGGGTAAAGCTTCCACACAGGCCAGCGGGAGCTGGCTCCTGACCTCCATTTCTCTTGCCCTTAGCCCACCTCATGGCCTTATATCTTCTTAATTTCTCCTTGGCTGAAAAACATGAAATATCATGCATGCTAATGAGCAAGGGGTTTGACTTCAGAACTCTCCTAGGAGGAGTGTGTATTATGCCTGGGAGAAGGCCATAATCAACACACAGAAGTCAACTGGTAATGGGGAAACGGGGGAGGCGGGTCATCAGGCATCAAGGGGGATGGTTTTTTCTCAGAGGGACAGATCTTTCTCTTCTGCATTCTCTTTATACCACTAGATTATAGAAAACCAGGTCTGTCTGCTGGACTTAAAAAGGTGTGTTCTCCCTATAAATGCACAAAAATCCAGGGTGAGAAGAATTGGCTAACAAAGGCCAATGCATTTAGTCAGTAGCTTCCCTGTGACTTTGGATCTTTCTTCTTCTGATTCCTCCCATTGCTCTTCCATGTCTCTCCTTTCTCCTCGTTCCTCCGAGTCCCTGCAGGAATATCGTGTGCCGGCTGGGCCTGCCCTCTTCCACTCTCGGTGAAACGGAAGGCTCCTTGAACTCCATGATGAACAGATGTGACCACGAGGAAACGAAAGCGTTTCAGGTTCTCCAAGAGGTGGATGAGGCCCCCCATTTCCTCCAGTTTCAGGGAGTGAAGTAAACAATGTCAAAGAATAGAATTCTGAATTCCAGGTCATATTGTTAAGCTGCTGAGAACATCACCTTTGTTCTCATGATCTGTTCAGCTATGGGAGATTTGTCCTATGAATCAAAAGCTAAGAGGTTGGCATCCCTGAATTTGCAAGTTTCAACAGGGTGGGCTGTGTCACTCTCTGCTTTCTCTCTTGTTCACACTGAAATTGAATTTCGTTACTGTGTTAACTCCAGGTCCTTACATACTGTTATTCTAAATCACATGTTGGAGAAGGAGAGAGCTGCCAACAGGCGGAATGGTATGAAATATAGCTCTATCCTAACCGAGACCTCCTTGGGACGCATAGATAAAGGATTTGGGAGAAATACCCTGGGCTGTTTCAGGCTTGTCAGGCAAATCCATGTCTGTGTAACAGTTGGACGGCAGGGTCCCAGGAGAGGTTTCACGGCTGCTGAGCCTCCCCCAAGAGTGACACTGGAAGAGAAGCTGGGCTTGGCTCCCTATCAAAATGGCCCTCCAGCTGGCAGCCGCTGCGGGAGGGGACTTCCTGCCTGACCTGGAGGGTCCTGTGGGAGCCTGGGGGTGGGGGGTGCGGGGCGCCTGCTCTGGCTGCATTTACTTACACTTCCCGGCCTGTGAGTAATGCACGTGGTTAACAACCTGGCTGGCAAGTCAGTGCCAGCCCAGCAGAAAGAAGAAGTAGATGGAACTCTCACCAAGAAAAGAAAGCTTTCTTATTCTATCAACTTTATTGAGCTGTTTGAAATAGGGAATGAATCAGGAAGGACCTCCCCCCCACCTGCTCCCAATAACCCCTCTCCCCCTCTCCCCCCCCAGTCCCCTTTGGCTGTATCCCAGGGCAGAGAGAGCTCAGGTTCCCACAAGGAACCAAGCCTGTCCCTGGAGGCTGGTGAGCTCACGTTAGTGGTTGGGACTGAATTCTTAACGTTGAACAGAGGTGGAAAATCATGATGTTTCCTGCCCGTAATGGAGCAATCAGCCTACAGAGCATGTGTGTGTGTGTGTGTGTGTGTGTGTGTGTGTGTGTGTGTGTGTCAGAATTTTAGAGGAAGGAGCGAGTGCATGCATGACTTCCATGGAGGCAGGGATGCAGCCTGGGAGGGAAGAGCTCAATAGCCGTTGAACCATTTTTAAACAAACCATAAAATCATATTGCCCAAAGGCCTACTGGGCATTCTCCATGTGTGAATATCTTCATGCAAGCTTGTTTTCCTAATGGAGGGTTCGTGAACAAAGACTCAAGCATCGAAGCTGTCAGAGTCCTGGGGGCGCCATGTAAGGGTGTGGCTTCATAGTGGCCCTTGTTAGATGTCTAGGTAACCCCTCTGACCACAGCTGTCTGGGGTTTCCATCGCAGAACCTTGAAGTGTTTCAGGCTCTGTGCCCGAGATCATTTGGGCTCCGGACGGACAGACGGAGCTGGCTGGTCGCTGGAGGATGACCCACTGACCCTGCTGTTAGCACCAGCAACCTCGAGACATGTGGGAAAGAATGTCCAGGACCCCAGGGTAGGAATGAGCCACATTCATGGCTCATCTTGGCAGCAGGAGTGTTTCCGAAGTTGGTGTCACACAAAATTGTAGCTTACGAAGAGCCTTTTGTTGATTCAGCCATAAGAATGGGACCTCCACTATGTTTGTTGAGGAGAATGGGCTCTGCTTCTTTTTTCTATTGAAGAATATGCTTTTCATCACCCGAACCCAGTTTCCCCCAAAGAAAGCCATCTGTGACATTCTGGTTGTGTTAAGCGCTTTTTAGTCTTTTCAGGGACTGAGGAGGTGGTTCCTACAGAGTCTAATTTTACTGCTTGGAACATGTTAACTTGTAAGATCAGTTACTAATGGACACTTGCAAGTTAAGAAGAACCAAGGTTCGGTGTTGTAGTTGGCTGAACAATGGCTCCCAAAGGTAGCTGGTTCTCATCCCTGGAACCTGTGAATGCCAACTTTTTTGGAAAAAGCGTCTTTGCAGATGTGATTAAGTGAAGGATCTTGAGGTGGTGACACTCTGGGTTATGTGGGTACAATCACAAGCGTCCTTGGATGAGAGAGGCAAACAGAAGAGGGGAAGGCAATGTAACCATGGAGGCAGAGATTGCAGTGACGTGGCCACAAACCAAGGAACTCCAGGGGCCACCAGAAGCTGGAAGAGGCAAAGAATGGAGCCCCCAGAGGGAGGGTGGCCCTGCCAAACACCTTGGTTTTGGCTCAGTGATTATTTTAGACTTCTGGCCAACAGAACTGTAAGAGAATACATTTCTGTTGTTTTAGGCCACCAAGCATGTGGCACTTAGTTACAGCAGCCACAGGAAATTAATATGTGTTCTATTCATTCATTTTATTTATGTGAGCTATATCTAGATCTATCTACAGAGATATAAATATAAATAAAATATAAACTAAATATAAACAACAGATAGATTTTGTGTGTTTGTTGTGTGTGTGGCTGTTACTAATAGGGAAGACGTATTGCGAGGATGGTAGATTTGTTCTTCTTAAGAGCTTATAGTCCAGTACATTGGTTAAGTGCAAGGGTCAGACTGCCTTAGGTTCCATCTATGACTTAGATTGAATGAGATCTTAGACAAGTTCAATGGCTTCTTCGAGACTTAGACAGCTCTTTGAGGATTAAGTGCACTGATCCATGTGAGAGGCCAGAACCTGCCCAGAAGTCCTCTGCAATGTCAGCCATCCAGCGATGGCTATTCAGGCTGCTCCAGCTACCAGCAAGGCAGAATCAGACAGCTTCCATATCTATGGGCTGAGCTAAGTGCTGTAAGACAGAAGGGACATAACTCACTCCGGCTGGAGGGTTTATGGAAACCTTAAGGATGAGGGGCATTCAGATCTAGACTTTGAGGTGCATAGACAGGTTTTCTGGAGGCCAAGCCAGTGAGGTGGGGACCAGGCAGACAGTCCAGGTACGGGGATTTTGTGTACCAAAAGGAACAGTGAGGAAAACCCCAGGATGTTTTCATGGAAGGAGGGCTGGAGGGGCACAGTAGACCAAGCAGGTACGACAGGTCAGGACCTGGTGGAGAAGAGTCCTTGAGGCTCCTCGAAATATTTGCAGCCGTGCACAGCTTCAGCATGACCAGTTAAGTCACAGGTAATTAAACCTCCCGCTAGAGCATGAGCACATTCTTGGCTCGGGCTGCGTGGAGGAGTGGGAGGGAAAAGAGTCCTCCTCTGTGAAGTGTTGGGTGAAGGAATGGCCTGACACTCACCACCAGTCGGGATGAGGTATTGCTTTGAGCCTGGCAATGCGTGGCCAGGTTTTACAGTAATTGGAGTGGCGCCTTCTCTATCTACAAGGTAATCATTTTGCCCTAACTTCAACCATAGCTTGGGAATCTGTGCTATTCAATGCATTGAAGTGTGCCCGTTAAATAGGTAAGTTATGCCAGCAGGCCTGGAGCAAACACGCAGGAGAAATGGACACTCTACCAGGCAAACAGAAAACCCAGTGTCTCTCACGCAGCTTGTGGAGAGTTGGAATTCTCACCGCAGTCAATCTTCTGGGATTGAGGCGCCTGCACATGCTGGCGTCAGGAGGGAGGGATTTACACATTGAACGGTTCAGGGAAGGCAGCTGGGGCCAGAGAGCAAGCTAGTCTAGGCTGAAAGGCTTGAGGCTGGAAAAAAGGCAGCCTCCAAGGTGAGGTGGTGCTTGCGCCCAGAGCTGGGTTGTTAAAACAGTGACATGTACCTGTGCGGGCCTGTCATTATAAAAGAAGACTCAAGAGAGCCTTCCCCTTGAAAAGACACCAGTCCTTGGCTACCCGGACAGCCTATTGACATCAGCGTGCTTTCTGACCAATGGGTAGCGTCCCCTAGTTGGGTTGAACTCTCTGAGATGTGGTAGGGAAAGCGGATGGAGCCAGGCTCTGGCACCTCCTTTCATGGGAATTTGAAAAGGAAACATTCATCACAGTGGATTCCAAATTCTAAACAAGGAATCAGTGGGTTGTCTAGTGAGAGTTGTGAGTGGGAGGTAATTCCGCTCTTTCCTTTGCTCAGCTAACGGTAGGTGATGAAAACAAAGGGTTCTATTTATGGCAGAGGTGGGAGATTTGGAAGGAGAGGCAAGTGAAGATACGATCAGGGAAAGATTAGGATGAATTGGTGGCAGTGGATCCCAGGGAAGCACTGTGGGAGAGTTACAGACAAAGGGAATTCAGGAGGCACTTCCAGCTCCTTCTCTCTGCTCTCCTAGCTATCTCCACTTGTCATTTGCCTCTTTCCTGCTCCGAGTCTTTCCTTATTGCGGGTTTCCTGCTGAAATTGGGATTGCTAATTCTAGAACAAATCTAGACAGTCTGTGCTAAAAGGTAGCCCAGGAACCCAATTGCTTCCTATTTTTAGGATGCCGCAAGCTTTCAGAATAGTTTTATAAAAATCTTCACCTTAAATAAACTACTAGTACATAAAATGGCATAGATGCAGTTCAAAATAAATATGCTGAGTGAAAGAAATCAGTCAACATGAGTACATACAGTAGCGTTTCATTTATACAAAAGCCTAGAAACTGTAAATTTATCTACAGTAACAGTGGTTGCCTGAGAGATGGAGAAGCTGGGAAGGGAGAGGGCTAACACGGTCACAAGAAAACTTGGGGATGATGATGAATATGTTTGTTGTCTTGATTGTGGTGATGGTTTTGTGTGTGTGTATATATAACATATATATATATATATAATATGTATAAAATTGTACACTTCAAATATATGAAATATTGTATGTCAGTTACAACTCAACAAAGCTAATACAAATAACTTAGGGTTAGGACATCAGCTGGTTACACATGGGTGAAGCAAGAAGCAGAGAAATAGCCGGGAGTCCTAATGTCGAGAGGACCAATCACCCCTTCTTGCTGAACTCACTGTTCTCCTTGGTCAGGTCCCTGTTCTCCATGGAGAGAAGGGAAAATTCATTAGCAAGCACGTGGTCTTGCCGGCCTGGAACCGGTGACCCTTATGGCCCGTTCCCTTCTATTTGGCGAGCCCACATTCCCACCCTGCATACCCAGAGACAGTGCACAGGCCCGAGACTCTGGGCCCCTGAAGTGGTCCTGACTTTTAGCTGAGTCTCTGTTGCTCACACTCTGAGAAATGGAGAAAAGGAAAGCCAATCTCTGAAGTCCTTAGTCCAAATGAAATAGACCCTGGAAGGAAAAACAAGGGGGCATAGACATTTTAGGTTGTAAGACTTTTTCATTTATTCCTAAAATCCTTGTTGAGTGCATACTATTTGCCAAGAGCCATACTTATCACTGGGAATAAAATGACGAATAAGATGGAGATGGTGTCTCACAGTGCTTACCGTTTACGACTCCAGAGATGACAACCAGGGGACTGTGATGTGGGCTGCCTGTATCCACCATGGGTGGTGCGAGATCAGAGAAGATACCTCAGCCTGGAGTGGTTAGCAGGGGGAGGCATCTTAGTGTTAAGACTCTGAGAAAAGACTTGAATTTTATTTATGAAAACATGGAAGACGATTATTCACAGGGAAGGCAACGGAGTGCCCTAAAAACACTAGAATGAAGACACGAAGCTCACAGGACTCTGCGTCTGCGAGGGGGTCCAGGGAGGACAGGGTCCGAAGTTGGAGCCTATTGCAGGCACTGGGTTGAATGACATAAGGATGAGGTCGCTGCTCAGACCGGGCTGTGGCAGCACCTGCTGGGGGTGGTGATGGGCAGGACAGAAGCCCCAGTGCAACAGGTCTGAGGACCCAGTGACAAGGACGTGGACACCGAGGTGACCCAAGGGAGGCACGGACTCCCCTTGGACACGTGGAGTTGTGAAATCTCAGGAAAAGCAAGAGGCTTGGCCAAGATAGGAAATCAACTGATAACACAGACCACAGGCTCTGGAGGGGAAAACATCAGAACTCGGCTGGTGTTTGGATTTGTGACTGACAAAAGGTTTAGGCAGGAGAAACACTCTCCAGGGCCCATCCTTGAAGGGTAACTACAGTTCACAGCAATAATCGCTAGTGGACTCCGAGGGGCTGTAGTCGGGAGGTCACGGCAAAGACATCCCTCTCCCTCGTTTGGGATGCTGATGTGGCTTTCTGTGAGCATCCAGGGCCTTTGCCTCGATCCCGGCGGCCCAGGTAGGCTGCTCGGGCTGCCACCGAGGAGGCGGCGTTTTATAATTTTCCGCAAGCTGCTGTGTCTGTAATCAGGATGGTCACTCTCAGGCTAATGAAAAACATCTCTCTGGTCCAAACATGACCTTGAGGTTTATCTAAATCGTTTGTTGCTCAGCAGGACAACATATATCAGAAGTGAAATATATGCCAAAAGACATGTCTAATGCACCATTTATCTTTTGTGTAATTGATTCTCATGCAGGACAAATGCCCGGTGGGGATTCGCAGAGGGCTTAACACGCCCTGCCATTATGATGACATCATCCCAGAAAGCAGCCCTTCTGGAGGCTGGAGAGATGACAGGGTCCTTTTTCTTTTTTAAGTGCTGCTCACAGCGCCACAGCTGACTGTGGGATTACAGGGAGCACCTGTTCCTCTCCGGCTTCCCACCCTTTGTTCCCGGCCTGCCCTGTCAAGCTAGCCCCACGCTCCAATCAAAACGAAATTATTTCAAAATCCATACCCGATTGATTGCTCATGCCAAAAGAGAGTCTGTAACAATACATAGCCATCGACTTTCGGTTTGGGTCGGCGCTGAGATTTATTGTCTCCAGGCAAATATTGAGCGGGGCGACGTTTTGGCTCGTTATGTCCCTCTCAGTCAATAAATCCAAGTGTTGACTTTGGGAGGAGTCAACGGCCATGATGGAGCATTTGTGTAAACTGATGCCTTTAAAAACGGCAAAGGGGATGCAGGGCCACCAAACCTAGTTCAAACATTTCCCAGACCCATGGGTTTCAAAGAAAGGACTGAACGACGTGCAAGAAAAACCTCCAGCCATGTGCCAAAGGGTGCAGGTAGAACAAGAAACCGTCTTGCTTGGAAGAATAGCCCAGGACGAAAAGGTCTCTGTCTATGAAAACCGTTACATGCAGTTATACATCATGGCGGTATTAATTACATAATCATTGCAAATGGCCCTGCAGGATGTCATCCTCTGACCCCCGGGCTGCTCCACGCAAGGCAGTCGAGCAATAATTGGTGGTTTCTCTAGATCTGTTAAGTGGAGGGGGTGGGCAGCTGAACCCTCCTGCCGAAACAGATGTCTTACAGTGGACAGGGGCCTTGAGAGATGCCATCAAGCTTAGGACACCAGCTGGGCTTCATGAGTTCATTGAAAACGGCAAGAATATCACTCAATTAAGCATATTTGTTCCTTGAAACTTAAGCAGACTGTTTTGAGTCTTAACATTACAGTACATGAGTTCTTTGTAAGTTATGAAGAGAGGAGGGGGAAGGGGACATTTTGCCAGGACATGCAGAGATTCTCAGCAGACCCCAAATATATCCTATAGAGTCAGTATAGGCTAGGTTCTACAGCAGTGACAAATAAACCTCCAAATCTAGGGGCTTCCTTCAACTCTCTATTTCTCATTCCTGCTAGAGCCTGGTGTGATTTGAGTGGCTCTCTTTGGTGGGCTCCTCATGCAGGGACTCAGGGATAAACACTCCTTCTAGCTGTGTTTCTGCCATGTTGACAGTTTCGCTAGCTACTCCGTGGTGTTCCTGACTCAGCATCCAGTTTGTTTGGCCAATCTGCCTGCAGGGGCCTTATCTGGACACTAGCTCCCTCACGCAAGCCCATGCCTTAGACTGCAGCCCGCAGAGCCATATGCAAATATAAGTCTCTGATCTGACTTTTCCAGCACCTGTTTGCCTTATGTTCCCATTCCCCCACTCCTTTAGTTTGAATTGACCAATTCCTAGCCTGGGAACCCCGAGAACTCTCCTCACAGATCCTAACGAAGGCATGTGCCCCAGGTCCTCCCTCTCTCAGCACCCACCCCGGGGGAGAGGGGGTGTGCCCTAGACTTCTTCCAGGACCTGAGAGTAATTAACGTCTCCATTTCCATTTCTCTGTGGTCTGTGTTGCACTCAGCTTACCACTTGGTCCCCTGTGCTTCACTTAACACCTGTGAATTTAACAGTCATAACATGCCATTCTCAACATATGGCCTTCAAGTCAGTCACTGAAGGGAAAGAGAACAGGAGGGTCACACAGTGGGGGGATTTGAGGACCAGGCCTGGATGTGCCTTATGCCACTTCTGTCCAGATCCTCCTGGGCAGAGCTCAGAGCGGTGGCACTCCTTCCCAACGTACCTGTGAGGGAGGCGGCTTACCCCGGTAGTCTGCCACACAGCCTTCCTGTGTCCGAGAAGAGGTGTCTGTGAGCACAGTGTTGCCTGTGCCACAACCTTTTCAAAGGAAATGAATCCCCGGTGGGGCTGGTGGTACAGAGGGCGCTGCTGAGCTTATCCCCTCGGCCCACCTCTGCGTCCCCCTGCAGCCACAGAGGCCGACCCTGGGCTCAGGGACAGCTCCCTGCTGCTCATGCCAATCTCCTTCCCTGTCCGAGGCTCTGGCTCTGGCTCTGGCAGTGGGAGCTCAGCGTAGACTCAGGTGCCTGGAATGTAGTGCCCCAGCACAATTCTTTGCCAGAAGCGTTAGGAATTAGTGCCTAAGGACCCCCAGCTCCCTCGGCTTCCCGGGACAATTCCGGGATGCACTCTACACAGCTCATCAGTGGGGCCAAGCCCCAGCGTTTCCCCCACCCCTCCCCGCCCCATAACTTGCTCACCAGCTCATCCTGTATTGCTGGTTTCTCCCTTCTGTGTCTCGCTTTCCCACTGGCTCGCTTGTTCCTTGTTCTTCCTAGGGTCTGTCCCAATAAACCAAGAGGAGGCGCCTGAGCGGGAAGGCTGGGGTGCAAAGGTCAGCAGCATTTCTCAGCAGGGATGCTGCAGACGGGTGGGAACAGTATTCGCTGCAGATGTCAGGCTAAAGCCCTCAGATGCCCATGGGGATGGGGGTGGGGTAGAAAGCTTTGATAAGGGCTGCTTATCTGAGCCACACTTTAGTGATTTTTCCAAAATACAAACATCTTGCTCAAAATTCTTCACTTACAAGATAAAAATTAAAACTCTAGATTCCTCCATATGGCATGCAAGTCCTTTCATGATCCAACTTCAACTTAGCTCTCCCCGCCCCAGCGTCCGGTCACACGGCGGGCTGGTCCCAGGCATTCCCAGGAGACCCTCAGAATGTTTGTACGCCTTCTTCTGGAAATAATTCCTTTAAGACTAAACTCAATTCAGTGTCTTTTTTTTTTTTTTTTAATCCTCACCCGAGGATATTTTTCTATTGATTTTTAGAGAGAGTAGAAGAGATAGAGACAGACAGAGAGAAACATTGATGTGAGAGAAACACATTGATTGGTTGCCTCCTGCATGAGCCCTGACCATGGCCCAGGCTGGGGAGCAGCCTGCAACCAAGGAACATGCCCTTGACCAGAATTAAACTGCTCTATCCACTGAGCCCAATCAGCTAGTGCTATTCAATGTCTTCTGTGAAGCTTTCTCCAACGCCTTCACCAACATTTTCAAGGTTTATTCATTCAACCAACATTGCTAAAATGCCTACCATGAGCCAGGCACTGCTTGAAGTACTGAGGATACAACAAGGGGAAAAACGGACCACTATCCCAGCCTGCGTGATGTGTGCCTGACAATGTGGGGAGTGGAAGTCAGCGCCCATCTCTCCTCTGGACTCTGTGCACCTTGCAGAACGGCTCGTCTTTCATCCTCTGTTCTCAGGGTCCAGAGCGTCAGTACAGCTGCTGACTGAGTACGTTCTCAGGGCCAGGCACGGTCACAGAAGAGCTAAGAGGCCATCACCACTGTACTTAGTGGGACACAATATTGCTACTTTGTTGTCTAGGTTCCTTTAAGTCAGGCTCCATATTATATCTTTGTGTTTATTCATGTCGTAGGAAAAGCTGGTAACCGACTGAGAGTGGTTTTGTGAAGGTTTTAAAGTTAAGAAGTGTGACTGCACAGCGCTGTGCATGTGCTCAATGCCGCCAAACGGCGCCCTTTAAACTAGTGAAGACGGTCAAGTTTAAGTTTTATGTGTTTTACAGCAGCACAAGAGAAAGCGAGACTGGACATTTTATTCCACAAGGAGACGCCGTTATGTACTGGGCACTGCTCCGGGGACAGGGGACAGAGACAAATAGGATGTGGTCTCTCCATCCTAGAGAGACCGAGGGTGTAACAGCAGAGAGAGACACCTGAGCCTCCGGGTGATCAGGTGCTGTTATGCTGGGGAGAGCGCTCTGCTCAGCCCACACCCCCTTAGTCACAGTGACAGCCACTGGGTATGAGGCATTGTGGGTGCTCAGAACGCCACGAGGAGTTAATCAGTCTTGTAGGACTAATGCTGTGTTTTCAAAAATGTCAAGCAATAGAAACACGACAGAACAGATAGAATGCCGGATTCCAAGGTATCAGTTCAATGGTAATCGGAGGGTCGCCAGCCGAGTGACCTCTGAACAGTAGAGCCCGCTGATGGCAGCGCACATTTGAAGCAGTTGAGCTCTGCCTGGCAGGCCCAGGTGGATTGCACTTGTCGGGAATGTTTAGAAATGGGGCAGCTATGTTTGAGAAACCTGTCAGCTTGCCCCTCGGTTGAGAGGTGGGGTATAGACAGCAATGGGGTGACATACTGATTCTTGGCATGAAGTTGAGGAAGGGCCCTCCTCACCCCGCATCTCAGAGGTTGCAGGTGCATCACGCTGTTCCTTAGCAACTCAGATAGCAACCGGCAGTACGGTGAGGGGCACAGAATTCACTCCCTGCAATAAGGAGGGTGGGGAGACCAGGGCCTGGGGGATGTGAGCAGGTGCCCTGAGAGTTTATACACACAGGGCAAGGAGAGAAATCCAGGTACCCTGAGAGTTTATACACCTAAGGCAAGGAGAGAAAAGCAGGTGCAGATGGAGGCTCTGGGAGAATGGGCCTTGCACAGGGGTGGGGTGGCTGAGATATGGGACGTTTTTGAAATGGCAGAGGATGCCTTTAAGAGAGGACTGATGTGTCGTAATTGTCTGAGTTGTGTATTGGCTTTTGCCTCCAAATCCAAGAGAATCTAATAGCATTCTTCTCATTGGCTCATGGATGCTTCTTTTTTCTTTTTTTGTTGGTTTGTTTACATGAAGCGAGAATGCCAGAAGGATGCTATAGGGTGGTTCTCTGTGTGAGGGGTGGGAAGGGTCCTGAGCATGTGCACAGGCTGTTTAGGGCAATGCTTGCTTCTGTACCTGGGTTCCTTTGGAAGACACTGTGTGACACAGTGTCTCCGATGAGGATGATTTTCCTTTAGCTTCTGATTCTGACCACTCAAAGCGGGAGGAGATCGCCTTGACCATGTGTTTAGCTGAAGCCAGTTTAATTTACAGTCTTTCAGCTTAACCTCCATTTATATAATTAATTGGTGCAGACTTGTCCCTTTGACACCCTCTGCTCTCTCCCCAGATCAGCCATGTAGTGCCATAGAGCAGGCTCCCTACTGGCCAGGGCCTCAGTGTCCACATCTGTGAAATGCATCAGTTGGACCAGTTAATTTCTTGGGTGATTCTGCCCTACCTTTGTGATTAGTTCCATCTAGATCATTCTAGCCACCCAATTATCCCTCCGACGGGTGACTTGTGTCTGTAATTACATTAATAAAGCCCCAGAGGCCAAAACAAACACCGAGAACACCAACTGTGGGATCTCGGGGAGCCGGGAAGGTAATGATACGTTGTACGAACGTGTTTTGTACACACATATCAACTCCGGGCATTTGTTCAAGTCCAGAGAGGATTTATGAAGCTCCAAGTTGCGGCTAATATTGATAAATATGAGTAATGCAATAATACTAAACATTTCTAGCCTTGAAACAAATACTTCTGTTTTTATGATCTTTAGCACTTTCCCTTTCATTACATTTTTGTTCTAGGTTTATTACTTCAGCAAATATTGATTGAGCATCTCCCGTGTGTCCGGCACTGGCCCGGGTCCTGGGAGAAGTGCAGTGAGCAAGACAGACAAAAAGTCTTGATCTCGTGGAGCTTAGATTGTCATTTGGGGAGAGAGTTGTAAAACGAGCCGGGCTGCTGCGAATATTTATAATGAAAATAAAGTGGGAATAAGATGAAATAAAAAGGAATGACTGAGGTGAAGGAGGTGAATCATAAACGTGCAGGTCAAGGAAGGCCTCTCTGGGGAGTTAACCTTTGAGCGGAATGCTAAATGGGGGACATGAGCTTAGGCAAAGGGCATGGCAAGGCCACGAGCCCCATGATCCAGCAGGAAAGAGAGGGTGCTTCCTCTCACAGAAGGTCTGCCCTGTGCCTGGCCTCTTGCTCTTTTCCCTGAACTATGTTGGGTAGGATCAGTGTAGATATCCGACCACCAACAACCATTTATGGAGTGCTCACTATATACCAGGCTCTCTTCTCCGGGATGCAGCTGAGAACAAAACAGACGAAATCCCTGTTCGCATGGAAATCATCCTGCTAATATTCAAGGGCAACACACACCGTTACTGATCTCTCCGTGTGAGTTTCTTGTGTGCCCGGTTCCTGTAGACGGGGAGGGAGGGCGAACCATGTGGATGGGCTCTTTGGGCTCTGGGCTGGGGGAATCCCCTCTGCCACCAGCTAGCTGTGGGGCGTGGAGTTAATGGAAAAATCTCTCTGGGGCTCAGTTAAGTGGAGGTGTTGAATTTAGACACAATCCAACGCCCCGCTCACTTTTAACACCGGAGGAGATGCAGTCTGGGCGGGGAGGAAGTTCTCAGATGACTTACGGGATTTTTCTCAGTCCTGGGTCTGGGGACTTCTAGAACTTACTGAGCTTTGTGTTTCCAGAGAGGTAGCCCTTCCCGGAGCCATCTTGGGTAGGTGGCTCATGTGCTATTTTACAGTGGGACCCAGCGAATATTTCCCTCAGCCTTCCACCAGGATGCCTGGTTACTGCGTAAAAGGGGCCAGCCACAGGCATCCAGACGGTTGAGATGTGTGGCGACAAGTCTCCCTAAACAGAAGCCGTACACTTAATGAGTGGAATTAAAAATGCAAATGATGGGCACGGTTGCTGGAAAATTGCATGATGAGAGCCGGGCTCCAATGGCCTGCGTGCGGGTCCCCGTCCTGTTTATGTTTAGGCAACCAGCTGGAGGCCTCCCCTCGCCTGGGGCTTGCCATGTGGGGGAGACCCACTCAACACCTACCTCCTTCCCAGGGGCAGCTGGGCTAACGAGGGAGCCGTTGAGATGCCCTGATGAAAGGTGCGGTGAAAGTACAAAGCCTTATTACGCTCTTATGAAACCACATTTCGGCATCTCTTACCCACCAACGCCCGAGTGAAACTCGACAGTCTTTCAGCCCATTTGTCAAGTGCCGCCAGGTCCCCTCTCGGCGCAGGTGAAACAACAACAAATAGAAATTGAATGTGTATCCCAGGTATTTTAATAAAGTCGATACAGTTGCACTGGCCCCTTTGGCTCTTGCCAACTCTTGCTCATAAACAGACACCCCCTTGGGGATAGTCACCAGAGTGGGCTGGGTGCGCGCAAGGTGCGAGCTCCGAGCCCGCGCTTGCTATTGCATTGGGAGGAGAGTGCTTGGTGGATGCGCGTGGGTTACCATGGCGACCGAGGGACAATGCTCTTGGGCGTGCAGACCCCATGTTTGCAGCATTATGCTGCAGAAGGGGGATTTAGAGATGCGGAACAAAACATAATAAAGAAGCGTCAAACCTAATAAGACGAGGGACTGAAAGAAAGCCAGGGACTTCTGTTTAGACAGCACGGCGTTCTCGCGTTGTGGGTCTGGGAACCCATCCAAGACTGAAGCTTGTTCATTATACCTCCCAGGCTGCCGGCATTCAGACGGGCTCTCTGCAGTGAAACTGCAACTTTTTCTCACCTGGCTGCAAAGAGAACCCACTGAGTTTAGAACAGTACACGAAGGAAGAGATTTTCTCATTAAAACAACATCCTTTTGTACCTGGTTGATAAGATAGAAGGGGGGAAAAAAAAAAAAAAGCCCAGCTTGAATACTGAGCAAGTTGCCAACGTTGAGCCCGGAACACCCCATGGTGTCTTTATTGGGTAACATGAATATCATTCTTGGATGTAGCCTCATTAATCAAAGCCGCAAATGCTCATGAGTTCTGATGGAAAGGATGTAGCAAAAGACGGCTTTCATCATTTACATAGTTAAAAAAATCCTGGACTCTCTTCCCCTGTTTGATGCCTCTGGGTTACGGACAGCTGACACCTGCTTTCTGGGTGTGCGCTGTTTCTTCCTGCAACTCCTCTCTGGTTGCCCAGCAGTGGGCCCCACGCTGCCTGGTGGTAGGGAAGGAAAAGTGAATGCAAACCGAAGCGAAGGAATTTGAGAAAGTACGTTAATCGAGGACGCTGTGGGTAAAGAGATGGGGAGTGATGACACCTGCTTTCTAGCTCCAGTGCGGTCAACGGCGTGGTGTGTAACCCTGGACAACTCCTGGAAATCTGGGAGCCTTCATGCTGCTCATCAGCTGAGGCTGGAAGGCAGACTCTACCCAAGGGCAAGCTCTGAGCGTGAGCGCGGTTTCTTACTCTCTTTGTGTCTCACACTGCACGCAGTCTGCCTGATACCAGGCGTTCTTGAATGCTCCAATTCCCAAGGTTCTGTCCAGTTCTGTGAGACTTTTGCTCCAAATTAACCGACAGAGGTCACTTGGGGCCATCCTTCTGGGGAGGCCAGTGAACGGCGTCTCCCACGGACCTACAACATCTGACACCACCTCAGAGGCTCCTCAGGGGCAGGTGCAAATGGGGACAACTTAACTGGGACCTTAGAACCTTACAACCAGTACTAAATATTGCCTTCCACCTGGGAGACCCTGCCTTCCTCCCTGGCTCATGTAATGGATTACTGTGGAGCTCAGGAAGGGGGATGTTGTAGAAGTTGAATCCACGTTCTCCTCTTCCAAGGGAGCCTCTAATTTTCTTGACTCTGAGGCCTGCCTCATCCTAGTTCTATCTGTAGTATTTGCTGGTTGAGAAAACCTACAAGGTGGGAGGCTGCATTATTGTTCATGATTGTCGGTTCCCCCTCCTGAGAGGCTTACACATCCCTGCCTTTCCTGTGCCCCCCCGTAGGTGATGTGTGCGTCCACAATCCACGGTGGGGCCTGACAGGCAGCAGGTCCTGATGTGACTGCAGGGCTCGGCTGCGTCTCCTGGAGCAGGCCAGTCAGGGGCCGCTCCTGCAGCTGAGTCTCAGAAGGAGGAGACACATAGAGCATCGCAGAGCCCAGCCTCCACCAACCTGCAGCCTCCACCAACCTGCAGCCTCCACCAACCTGCAGCCTTCACCAACCTGCAGCCTCCATGTATGTGATCTGAGCAAGAAGTACATGTTGGCTGTTGTAAGCCACTGAAATCTGGCAGTTGCTTGTTACCACAGCAACAAAGCAGCAATAGCAAGCAACAATTTAATGAGTTGTGTCTTGATCATTATAACATCTACAGGCACTTGGAAAATAGTGGGACGTAGCAGCTGGATTGATGAGTAAAAGGATGATTCAGCAGGTCAGTCATACTTTGTCTTTGTGATCCATGCCGGATGTCCCATCAGAACGAGCAGGTTCCTTGCCATAAATTGGCAGAATTTCTTGCCAGAGCTAAGCAGGATTGAGACTGCCATAACTTGGCAGTTTTCCTTGCCATAATTTGGTTTCTGGGCCCCTCGTTTGGGAATCTCCATTCTAAAACAATTATTCTCCTTCAGGTTTCTGGCAATTTGGAAAGAGAATGAAATGTGGATACAGTGGATGTGGGTTTGGCTTCTGGCTCTGACATATTTCCCAGGTGAACTTGGGCATGACCCTCAGCTTTTCGGAGCCCACGTGTGCACTTAAAACTCTTACGTGCAGGGCTGTTCGGAGCATTCAATGAAACAAGCCATATCGATCTTTCTAACGTGAGTTGTAGGTGTTATTCTTGGAGTAACTGATCCAAGGATGAAAGGGCCCGTGACACCCTCACTCCTCCTCCTGGCTCCCGCCCGTTTCCCTTCTCACTGAGCCCCACCCCACGGCTGTGTGCTCCCCCTGAGGTCTGAGTGTGAAAGATGGCGCTGAGAAAACCCGGAGTCCTTACCGAAGGCACTGCCGGGGCACTGGCAGCTCTGGCTGGAGCAGGGCAGACCTTTCGTTTGAATTAAAAAGTTGATGTGGAGTCTGATACGCCCTAATTACCCAGCTTTGTGTTACTCCCCACGAAAGGCCCTAACAGGCTGGCCAGCACAGCTTCCTCCCTCCCCACCACTCACATTGCTCCACCGGCTCCCACCCCTCAGACGTGGGTCTCTGGGCACCCAGTGCAATGGAACTTATAGCAACTGAGTTAATGAGGACCGAGGGGAGCAGGGCAACCAGGCGGCTTAACTCACAGCCTCTGCACCTCCCCAGGGTGGGAGGACGCGTCTACTGCTACCTCCGCGGCAGCAGCAAACCTGTGCCCGGGAGATGCTGGAGGGAGGGCTCAGGGCTCCCCTATGGTGCAGGGCTGGGGGTGGGGGCAGACTTCTGCCACATGGGAGTGACTTTAATGTGGTCAGGAGGACCCGCTGTATGTGTGTGTGGGGGTGGGAGGTGGCTTTAAAATGACGAGAGGGAGGTGGGACCAGCCGTTGGCATGCTGCTGGGTCTCCAGAGCCTTCATCACCACTCTGAATCTTCTCACCTTGGTCCTCACCAGCCCCTCTCCCAGCCCTCTGCACCTTCCTGCCCCCCCCCCCCCCCGCCGGCCACCCACTGCCCCTGTTCCACCCTTACTACCGCGTCTGTGAAGTGAGGATGAAGGAGCCCTGGCCTTGTGCTGGCATGGTGTGAAGTTCTTTCCATGAAGTCGAACCATGAGAAATTGCCAGTATTTCCCTATGTTTTTTTAAATCATCACCTGAGGATATTTTTTCCATTGATGTTTTTTTTTTTTTTTTTGAGAGAGAGAGAGAGAGAGAGAGAGAGAGAGCGGTTGAGGGAGAGAAACATTGATGTGAGACACACGTCAGTTGGTTGCTTCCTGCTTATGCCCTGACTGGGCCAGGGATCGAACCTGCCACTGAGGTATGTGCCCTTGACTGGGAATCAAACCTGTGACCCTTCAGTCTGTGGGCCGACGCTCTAACCACTGAGCAAACTGGCCAGGGCGATTTGCCCATTTTTGACCTACAAAAACAGCAATGTCATACGGTGCAGCCTATCACTAATGTTTTTAGCAACTTGAGCGGTATAATCATTATATCTCCACTTTTCAGGTGGGGTCACTCACTCCAAATCGCACCTTTAGTAAAGGACACAGTGGAGAGGCATGTGCGGGGCCCTGACTCGGGCTGGCTCAGAACCAGCACACTGCACGGGCCGGCCCATTGGTGTCCCCACACACCATCCGCAACAGCTCCCCATGCACCTTCTTGCGGGCCTGAGCTGCGTCCTCCTCCCGGGCTGAGCGGGTGCACTCGGCAGTCTCTCCATGCTGGCACTGGGCGCCACGGAAGGCGGTACTTTTCCCCAACTAGCCGCTCTTCCCAGGAAGTCTCTGATTTGATTTAAGAGGGTGTGCCTGGCCTGCCTGGCCTGTGAGACATGCAGTAGAAATGATGGTTGAGGGGAGACGGTGGGGATAGTGCAGAAACTCATTTTCTTTAAAAATTTTTTTACTTTTTTTCTGATTTAAGAAGCAATACCTACGCAGTGTTATAAATAAAATAAAAATGATGCGCAATCCTTAGCCAGAGGTAGCCGCAAGGTCTCTGATTGCCATGTATCACTCTCTCTTTCTCTCCATGTGCATATAAAAATCTTGGAGTGGGGAATCTACAGCAAACACTATCTTTCTTATTTATTAACCCTCCAGTTTATTCCATAAAGGATTTGACATGGTTTCAAGGGCACATAAACTATGACCTGATAGTACAATTGAAGGTGGAGTTGAGGAAGAAGAGTCTGCACCATAATGACATATGCATGTGTGTGTTTTCCATCTTTATTGAGGTGTAATTGCCACATACTATTGTGTAAGTTTAAGGTGTACAATGTATTGATTTGATATGTTTACATATGGCAAAATGATTGCCTCCATCACGTCACAAAATTACCAGTTTTTTTTGTAGTGAGAAAGTTTAAGATCTCACTTAGCAACATTCAAGTTATAACACAGTGCAGATTTGTATTTTTACAATGTAACATTGCCTTGAGAGTATTTGCCCTTGCCATTAAATATTCTACAGCATAATTTAAAAATGTCATCATTTTAATGGAAATAAAACATACAAACACCACAGAAAAGTGCAGAGGTCAGGTGCAAACAACTCGATACAGCACCATTTCCCCCTTTACTGTTAAATTTATTAGGGTGACATTGGTAACAAAACTATACAGGTTTCGGGTGCACAGTTCTACAGCACTTCATCTGGACACTGTATTATTATCCATCACCACTTATTCCCCTTACACCCTCCCCCCCCCGGCAATCACCACACTGTTGTACATGTCCATGAGTTCTTTCTCTTTCTTGCTTAATACCTCCACCCCGTCATCCCTCACCCCCAGTGGTAGACCTGCTCTCTGAGTCTGTCTCTATTTTGCTCGCTAGTTCATTTTGTTCCTCAGATTCCACATATGAGTGAAATCATATGGTATTTGTCTTCCTCTGACTGGCTTATTTCGCTTAGCATAATGCTCTCCAGGTCCATCCATGCTGTGACAAAGGGTACAATTTTCTTCTTTTTTTCATGACTGAGTAGTATTCCATGGTATAAATGTCCCACAGCTGTTTTACCCACTCATCTACTGAGGGGCACCGGGGCTGCTTCCAAATCTTGGCTATTGTAAACAACTCTGAAACGAATATATATTCTTTGGGATTAGTGCTTAGAATTTCTTTGGACAAATTCCCAGAGGTACGGCATCATTTTTAACGGTTCCCTGTCATTCCACTGATGGATGACATGGCTCTTTATCTGACCGGTTCACTTCTCATTGGCCCGTTAGTCTGTTTCCAGAATCGGAGGGTTATGCATAAAGCTGCAGATGTCTAGGACTGTTTCAGCAGCGCTAGAAGCCATAAGCAGTAGGTCTGAGTCCCACACCATCCTTGAGAACACGGTCTTGGGGCCATGAATCCAGCTGCTATCCAGCTGCTACCCCAACTCCTTTCGGCCCAACACTAACACCTTTAACCCCAAACCAAGTTCAGTCCTCGCCCACCTCCATCCCCAGTTTCCTTCAAGCTCTACCAGCTCCCATGCCCCGCCCCCCCCCCCCCCCCAGGGGTGTGCGGTTGGGGTGACTGCGGGGAACCCTCCTGTTGCCGTGAGCGCCCCGAAGTCGGGCATTTTGGGAAATGGAGTAAGATACTTGCAGGAGATGAATGATGTTGGTGAGGGAAGTCGCCAGGCCTTGCTTGAATTGTGTGTGAGCCTCACCAAGTTTTCTTAACGCTTCGGATGATGCCTCTTGAGGGCTGAAAAGGAAAGGTAAAAGGCAACAGGACTGGAGCTTCAGCGCCAGTAACTAAAGGACCCACGAGATGGCGCTGTTTCTCCATCGCGAAGGACCTGCGCGGGGTTCCTGAGTTGCTGGCCAGAGAGGGGCATCCTGACCACCCAGGGAACTGGCCAGACCAGCCATTGTCCTTATTTTCAGTCACCCCCTTCTCAGAGCCTCTTCTCTCCATCGGTGACTCCCACCACTCACCATAGCTTTTCCTGGGGTGTCTCTGGGATGCCCCTCCCCTCCCCCGTCTCCCCCATGAGCCCCATTCCATCTCTGGCTCCACATCTCTGTTCTAGGTGCTTCTCCCTTCTTCTGTGGATTTCTGCCCCCCCTCCCGCCCATGCTTAAGGGTCTATTCTAAAACAGTGACGCATACTTATTATTTGTGTATTTAACAAAGGTGTAGGTGTATTTCTAAGATTTTAAAAGTAGAAAAATCGATCTTTTTGTATTTCTTTATTCACAAAACCAGGATTGTTTTTTCCCTTTGCACAAGGTCCTGGTTGCTTGTCATTTTTATATTTACTCTTCTGTGGTTCATGGGGCCTGAGGAGAAAACGGATGAGAAATATGACCAGGAGTCATTAGGTTCTTGGTCTATGATTCCTTTATAGTAAGAGCTGTAAACACATGTTGGCGAAATAATTCACAAATCATAGCTATCAGGTACCGAGCTAGGTGTGTGGCTGTGTGTCTCCCGTGGTCCTTATACGGCCAGTGAGGTCTTGAGGTTCCTCCAAGTGTGAAGAACTCGGCCATGGTGACCTGGAGGAGGAGGGGTGCAGCTGGGATTTGATGTGGTTTTGGTGGCTTCCAGACCTGTCCAGTTGGCTGCTCTCACAGTAACCCAGGAGGCCAGGCCGGTGCTTAGACCTGGGGAGGGAGACTGGTTTGGGAGGTCTGGGGGCCCCTTCAGACTGGAGCAAAGTAAGGAAAAGGTTGGTTCTGAAGTATTTTGCACACCTGGAGTCCAGATCTGTGTCAGGCAGGAAATCCTGATCCCCCCCCCTCCCCCATCTTAGGTCCAGCCACTGACCCATCCCCCGCCTGCTGCTCCCTCCCATGGAGGTGCGATTGCATCTCCCCTGCAGATCACAGGGCTAGGAAGCGGCAACACTGAGCGCCCCAAGGAAGATTTGGGTTCATTTTTATGGCCATTAATGTCCAAGAGCTTCCTCACCCAGGTGAGCCTGAGGCTCCCATTCCTTCCTGAGGCTGTGGGAGAATGCAGGCCGGGAACCAGGGGGGCTGACCAGGATGCCTTTGTGGGAGCTAAGACAGAGGTCATTTGTGTTGAGATCAAGATCGCCCTGCCCAGCCCATGACCAGTGGCCGGAGCTAATTTTCTGTCAGTGACCTAGAAATGGGGGCCAGCGGGATCAAACCATGTGGCTGGTGCAGAGGATTGTCCTGGGACCAAGGTGGGAGTCAGAAAAGGAGGCGGAAAAAGTCCCCTTTGCAGGGCACAGCCCAGGAAGATATCAGATGTTCACACCCTGATGAAAATGGAGCCACATCCTCCCCCATCTCTGGCCTAGGACTTACATTTAAGCGTTAGCTCATTGAAGTCAAAGTCTCTATTCTCAATTAAAAGTATTTCAGGCAACTCAGGAGTCAAAGGGACTGTTTCCAGGGCCCTTGAAATGATCCCATGGAGGCAGCTGTAGCTGTCACCTCCCACGTCTCTTAAAAATAGTAATAATAACCTGGTTACACAAGTAATTCATATCCATTGTAGAAAATTTGGAAAATACAGAAAAGCACAAAGAAGGAAATAAATTGCTACTCTTCTCAGCTTAACACCTTTAATTTATTTCTCCAAAACAGTGAGTGCAGCAAGAAGGCATTAAGCTCGGGGCTATTAACATAACAAAAGCCTCCAGTCCCTTCTGCTAACATCCAGGCAGCAGACCTGGGCTTGGAGTGGAGTCCCTGGCGCAGGGCTGCCCTTCCAAACAAGTCACTTTTGTCCCACCCATGGCATTTTCTGAGATTTAAAAAAATCATTCGCTTCCTGGCAAACGCTGTAGACGGGGAGGGAGGAGCCTAGGGGAACAACGATGGAAACCCCTTTGTTTCTATCCCTACACTCAACATTTTTGTGTTTTGTTTTGTTCCATTCTGGTTGTTTCCAAAAATAACGTTTTCTTGGATTGCAATACTCGGTCAAGTACAATCACATCTGAAAAAAAAGATCTTTTTATAGGCATTTTCAAGAGTGGTTGCATAAACCTTCCCCTGCCTCTGTCTTCACAAAGAGAAGACCTTACTCCTGGACAGCCTGGGGTGGTCGGGGCAGGGAAGGAGCGCTGGGTGCTCAGTCAGGGCTTCCTACCTTTTCGTTCTTCTTCTTCTTTTTTTTAAGTTGTAAATTTTTATTAATTTTAGAGAGGAAGGGAAAGGGAGAGAGAGATAGAAACATCAATGATGAGAGAGAATCATTGATCAGCTACCTCCTGCACACCCCCTACTGGGGATTGAGCCCACAACCCAGGCATGTGCCCTTGACTGGAATAGAACCCAGGACTCTTCAGTCTCCAGGCCTACACTCTATCCACTGAGCCAAACCAGCTAGGGCCTCTTCATTATTCTTAAAAGTTACCCAGCAGTTGTGAAAAATGGCTTAAGTTTTTTGGAGGCACTGTTTCAAAATATGTAAATCAAATTTATTAACCAAGGGCTGACAGCAGTGCTATTCCCACTGCCCAGAGACGGCTATTCATAATATTTTAGTGTTATCTGCAGCATCCTTTTCATGTAGGATGTTAAAAAGTTCCCTCTGTTCTGAAACCAGCTCAGAACTTTAAAATATATCGTGAGCATTTTCTCATGGCGGTAAGTATGTCCTGCCACTACAAGGGTCACTGATGCAGAGCATTCTACCTCATTGCTTCCATTTCCTTTGTTGGATATTTAAAGGTACCGCCCCTCCCCTCCATCGGTTTTGCTAATTATTTACCATGTTGCAGTTAGCATGCTTGGGTGTATGTGCTGACACAGGTTCATAATTATCGCCTTAGGCAAGTAAAAGGGTACACACACGTTTCAGGTGATGGATAGGAGTTGACACGCATTGCTCCAAAAAGGTTGCGTCAACTTTCACTCCTGCTGTCATTGCGTGCATATAGCCTCTTCCCCCACATTCTCGCCAATACCAGGAAGTAGACATGCATTAGTATTTGTTAATGGCGGTTAGACAAAAAACAGTGTCTCCTTGGTTCAGTTTTGATTTCTGGATTATAAGATCGCATCCATTTCTAAGTAATCTCTGCACCAGCTTCAGTCTCAGGGCCCCATCCTCTCTCCTAACCTTTATTGAACATTTACGGGGTCCCAAGCACTCCCAGGTATTGTTTCTATTATTTCGTATGGGTGCCCTTATTCTCCTTATATAAATGGCCCTAAGTCACAGAGGTAGTAAAAGACAAAGACAGAAATTATCTCATACTGACATCCTGACTCATATTCTTTTTTATGTTTTCAACCTGAACTCAGTTTCGTTGGGGGTTTGATTCTTATTCAACACCTTGCCTGCCACCCTCCTGCCTAGAACTTGCTAGGCCAGGCCTTGTGTCTTCTGTTGGACTCAAATAACATCAGCCTAAACAGAGGGACAGAGCTGAATGATGGGCAAATGGAGCCAGGCAGCAGAAACAAGGCATGGGAATGTGGTTCTCCTCTGGCCCCCTTCCCAAGCACAGTCCTTGGCCGTGATGACAAAGCAGAGTGTGTGTGAGTGGGGTTAGGGTCAAGCTGAGTTCTTCCTGACCGGCTGCTGCAGAGTAAGATGGGAGGGTCCATGAACAGGCCCAGGATGAGGCTCAGAACACCTATATCTATTTCTAAATATTTTAATATATTGGCTTCTATTTAAAAATATTTTTCTTTGTTCGTGGTATTTAGAAATGCAATGATGTTTGCATTTTGATTTGTCTCCAGCAACCATGGTAAATTTTCTTGTTTTAATAATTTAAAAAATTAAATAATGTTTATAAATAAATTTTAATAATATATGTATAAAATCTTTTGGGGTTTTTATGTAGTCAACTTTATTAACTGCAAAGAATGGCAGTTTAATTTCTTCCTTCCCCACTTTAGTATTGTTTATTGTTTTTTCTTGCCATAGTACTTTGGCTAGGACTCCTAATACAATGGTTTTTCTTTTTTAATCCTCACCTGAGGATATTTTTCCCATTGATTTCCAGAGAGAGTGGAAGAGAGAGAAGGAGGAAGAGAGAAAGAGAGAGAAACATTAAAGTGAGAGAGACACATCGATTGGTTGCCTCCCTCTTGCACCCTGATGGAGGCTGGGGAACCTGCACCTGAGGTCCATGTCCTTGACTGGGAATTCAACCTGCAACCCTTTGGTCTGCAGGCTGATGCTTTAACCATTGAGCAGAAGCAGTCAGGGCCTAATACAGTGTTGAGCATGAAGTTTATTGTAGATGTTTTTGTACATACTTTTTGTTGGTTAAAGAAGTGCACTTCTATTTTTACTTTGTCTCTATGATTCTTATCATGAACGGGTGTTAAATTTTATCTAAATATTTTTCTGCCTTTATTTGGGCAACGATATACTTTTTCTCCTTAGAGTTGTTAACGTGGTACATTGTATTGCCTTCTATACAAACATTTTCTTTCATTTCCCCCTCTTTTGGGAGATCAGGATTGACTTCATTTTGCAGATAAGAAAAGTGCGATGCAGAGAAGTTAAATGTCTGCCCAAGGGCCCAACACTGTACGTGGTAGGCTTAGCATTGTAGCCCAGACCGGAGTCACCCCAACCCTCCTGCTCTTCACACTCATCTTAGGAAGTGGGTGTCTTTCAGCGGAAGGCGGCAGTGTCCTCTCAGGGCGCAGAGGAGAAGCCCAGCAGGCCGATGGTGGATTCAGGGGGCCTCAACAACTTCAATGCTATTGGACTAGCAGCGGCTGCCAGGTGGGTGGAGAAGAAAAAGGGATTTGAAAATGTAAAAAGAAAAAAAAAAAAAGAGGAAAACCAAGTGCCAAGCTAAGGAAGAAAACAAAGCCCGTCTGTGCTGCTCTTCAGGGCACCTTTCCAGGCAGCTGAAAGGTGTGAGGGCGTCGGCGGCTCCAGGTGCCAGTGCCCCATGGCCGATGGGACTGGCTCTGCACTCACCACAGTGCCTCCTGCCTGGTGGGTGGAGCCAGGCAAGTGCGGGTGCCTTCACTCTCCCAGGAGGGAGGGTAGTTTGGGGCATTATATTCTGAAGCCTCTTCTGGGAGGCAGTTGGGGGATGGGCATTGGCTGGTCACGGGATACCTGTCCCCCGGTGAGTTCTGCATCACGGGAGACCAGCCAGCAGCGAGGCCTTGCTGGGGAAAGCATGGGCCGAAGCGCGTTGAGTGGAAGGTTGGACGAGTTCACCTCTCAGGCCCTTTAGTGCTAAGATTTTCTGATCATAGTGAGAATTAGTAGCATTTTCACAGAAAATACATAGAGATTAGAAGTCATGTGACTTAACCACTTGTCCAAAGTGGGAGGCAACATGTGGTCCCCATAAGCCAACGGTGTGAGGCTGGTCCCTGTCCTTGCAGACTTTGCTCCCTTCCTGAGCCCTCTCCGTGGGCTCAGGGAGAGGACTTGGCAGTGACAGTGTCACCCTGGGCTTTAGGAGCGAGTGGCCACAGTGGTCTGGGTGCCAGACACCTGTGATAACCAAGCTCAGCCATGAACACAACATGCAAAGTTGACTTGCTGCTCAGGAGGTGGCCCCCGGCCAACATCTCAGGCAGCAGGCCAGTGACCAACACCCTGTGCCACTTCCCTTGGTCCCTCAACCACGGGACGGGGAAATCAGGAGGGACAGCTACAGGGAATATCACAATCAGCATCGATTTTCTTCCTTTGCCCATTCGTGCCTGTTCTCTGTCACCTGACTCTTTTCCAGCTGCTTGAGAACCCTACAAATCTCCAAGTTGCCAGTAAGCAGAATAAATATATAAATAAAAACAAAATCCATCATCAGCTCCTGGCCTCCTGACCCAATCACGAAACGTGCTGCGAATACGCTGACACTGGGGTTGCTGTGTTCAATAGCAACCAGCACCAGACCCCGGCCTACACCTGGGCGGGCTGGGCTGGCCGCCACGCTAACCTGCCACAGGACCTTCCTCAGGCCTCGGACCCACAATGCACTTGGAATTACACATGCAGGAGGCGGGGAGGGGAGCAGGGGCAAAGGCATCTGCCTCCCTCTCTAATTCCTTCCTCTACACTTGAAGTGCTAATAATGGCAATGGCTCTAATTAGATCTCGGAGCCCCTCTCCCCTGTCAAGGATCTCAGACACACCAGCTGCCCTGATCTCATTAATCTTTATCCGAGGCTGATGAGCACTCAGGTTTAATTTAGGAAGGCAGCCAGGAGGGGGGATCACTTATCCAAGACCAAGGGCAGATGACCAGGTAGCAAAGTGGCTCTAAACCCTGGTTGCATTTTAGTATGTCCTGGGGGAACTTAAAATACACGAGTATTACCCCAGACCAGTTGTTCTGAACGTATTTAAAAATTTTGGGGTGAGGAGAGGATAAAGAGGGTAAAGGGGCCCAAATAAATGGTGACCGAAGGAGACTGGACTCTGGGTGGTGAGCACACAATGCCAGTATTACAGGTGATGTGTCATAGAATCGTACGCTTGAAACTTATGTAACGTTATTAACCAATGTCCCCCCAATAAATTTAATTAAAAAGGTTTCCAATAACTGAACCCAGTATAAGTTTTACAATTTAAATGAAGCGAGAATCCCTGGGATTGGGGTCTGATCATCGATGTCTTTTAAAAACACTCCAAGATAATTCTATTATGCAATTCAAATGCAACTAGGGTTGAGCGCCACTAATAGTCTGAGCACCAGCCCTCCCCGCACTGAGCAATTACATACATGGTTCACATGACTTATACAATAAAATTTATATGGTAAAATCACAGAACAATGGTGGTAATATCCTATTGCCCTAACTTAGGTTCCCCCGGAGCCTTATCACCCAAGGTTTTTCTCTTCTGGCCACTGAGTGGAAGAGAGACCTCCATCTACTGATTGCTTACTTTGTGCCAGACACTACGCATGTTAGCTCATGTTGGACTCCACTAGGAGGTAGACATAATTAATCTAACTTTACATGTGGGGAAACAAAGTAAGGCTTGGGGAGGTTAATTTGCCAAGTCATGGGGGTTGGGGAAAAAGACGTGGAATATGAACCCAGGTCTGAGCCCATTGAAGCAAAACTGTAAGTGCGTTCTGTTGTCCATTCCACGTGAATGTGAACTGACCCCCAGCCTGTTTCTTGGGAGGGATGGGCAAGAACACATTTATCAAATCAAGTGCCACATACCATGAACCGAAGACTCCATTGATCTGCTCTGGGAAAGAAGTCACACCTGACAGGTTGGCTTACCCTTGTGTTCTCCACCCGTTGAGTTTGAGGTAGTCTATGGTTCCTCTCGAATCTGTCTGGTCTGTGCAGGGGCCAGACTGCTAAATGGAACAGAGATGGGATGGGAACCACAGCTTCTGCACCCTTTAGACTCTCCACTGTATAAATCATGTGAGCCATATATGTAATTGAAAATGTTTAACAGCCACATTAAAAAAGTGAAAAGCAGTGAAATTGATTTTAGCAAAATATTTTATTTAACTCAATCTATTAGTAATATTTTCATATGCAATAAACATAAAAGGCAACTAATTAAATATTTTATAGTCTCTTTTTGGGGGGTACCAAGTGTATTTTATACTTACAGTATGTTCCAACTCAGATGTTAAAGTTTCATCGGAAATACTTGGTCTCTATTTAAGTTTCTTAAACTTTACAATTGGAAAAGTACACTTAAGTTGTTCCAACATATTTCAAAGTTTTTCAAAGGTGACTTAAGTATGTTTTAAAATTTTATTAATTACAATGAAATAAAATAAAAAACTTAGTTCCTCAGCTGCACTAACAATATTTCAAGTTCTCAATTCCCACATGGGCTTAGGGCTACCAATTGGACATGTAGTTTTAGATCTCTGAGAGAGGCTTTATATTTTGGCATACCTTGGGTATGATTTCATTGTTTGTAATGTTGCCTGGGAAATGGCAGGTGGAAGTTTTCACATGATTATAGCTCTTACCCTACAGGGGTGAGGGACCAACTAAGTATGTCTGTTCTGATATACATTCGCTGGCCGAGGGAATAACCACCAGGTGGGTCTAAAACTTTAGACTTTGGCCAGGATTCCTTTTAGTATCCAGCGCCTATAGCACTTAAAAGCTCTGGGGTCACAAGTCCTTCATTGAAGGAGGGTCTGGGTAGTGCGACCTCATGTCCACCATGACGTACAATCCAGAGATTTAAAAAAAAAAATGAGGTATAATCAACATATAACAATATATTAGTTTCAGGTTACAACATAATGATTTAATATTTGTATACGTTGTGAAATGGTCACCACAATAAGCCTAGTTAACATTCATCACCATACATAGTTGCAGAGGTGTCTGTTTCTTGTGATGAGAACAAAGACTTTCAAAAGAAAAAGCTATCGTACACCTTCTTACATGCACTTCTATTGGAGTAAGTGGCTTCTAGAGTTAGAATTGATTGTGTGTTTCTCTGTTTCCTACTAAACTATGAATTCTATGAAGGGAGGGATTTGTTTTATGCATTCTGTACCCCAGTCCTGAGTAAATGGCCAAAGGCCTAGGACTAGACACATGGCAGGTATTTAAGACTTGCCTGTTTTTGAACATTGAGCGAGGCTTTATGATTGACCACGCTGGATGGGCAGATAGGATTTTGGCAATGAAATTGTTGCTCATGTGAGGTCAAGTCTAATACTAGAATGCTCAATCCTGGTGAATTAATTCAGCAAATGTTAACGAGCGTTTTCTAAGTGCTAGGCATGCTTATAAATGTTATCAGAGATGTGGTGATGAACAAGACATCATTCCTGCCCTCAATGGGGTGACAGCTTTGAGGACCAGGGTAAGGGGATTGGAGACATATCAGGTCATACTTTGAGATGCATTATATCTCTTGATCGGGCATCTCTGGGATGAGCCTCATTACGCTAACTGAGTGAATTCAGACCAGGTAGGTGTGATGGGCTTGGCCAAGGTCAGTGGAGGAGTTATGATTAGTTGAGAAAGGAGGAAGAGTAGAACACCACTCACGTCATACAACATAGGTGACTTTATTACCAAGACAAGAAGAATCTGTTCATTTTGGACCCCACATAGTTATGTCTCTTAAGGTACTAAGTAGGAGCACACTGAGGAATAACATAGGATTGTGTATAATGGTTTATGCTAGTATTGTCCAACACGGTAGCTACTAGTCACATGTAGCTATTTAAATCTAAAATTAAAATTAAATAAAATGACAAATTTAGTTCTTCTGTTGCACAGTCACAGTTCAAGTACACAATAGTGACATGTGAATAATGCTATTCTATTAGCAGAACAAATATTAGAACATTTCTATTTCTGCAGAAAGGTCAACGGGATAGCTTAGACTGACTCAGAGGACATTAAAGCAAGAAATGCCATCCTTATTTATTAGGTAGGGAAAATGGGGCCTTAGCTACTAGGACTGGGATCACCTGAGTCTCAGCTCAATGCTTCTTTGTTTACAGATTTCTTTTAGTTCATAGGCTAAATGTGGAATCCTTTTTAATCACTCAGGATATCTAATGTAATATAAATTATTCATCCATCCATCTACCTATTCATCCATCTGCCCATTTTCCCTCCCATCCTCTAACATATTCTACTTCTCCTTCTACTTGTACCAGTTGCTAGAACAATATTAGTCAATAAGACACAACTCCCACTGAGAAGGTCACCTTACAACTTAACAGAGGAGATAGGAACATGATAATGATACAATATGATTCATGCTACAGTTGAGTATGAGTAAAGTGCACAGAGCTCAGAGGAGGTGATGAATTCTGCCAGCGGGCTTGGGACAGTACAAAGGAGGTGACATTTAAATTTGGTTCTGAAGGATAACAAGAATTTATTAGGCAGAAAGGGAGAAAAGTGTTCTAGGAGAGAGAACAGCATGAACCAAGGTTTGAAATGCACTGACCTTGGAGAGAAACCAAGATGGCGGCATAGGTAAACACCTGAACTTGCTGCCTCACACAACAACTTCAAAACTACAACTAAAAGATAAAACGGACATCATCCAGAACCACAGGAAGACTGGATGAGTGGAAATTCTACAACTAGAAGGAAAGAGAAAAGCACACTGAGACTCAGAGGAGGTGCGGAAGGCAGAGTTACGGAGGGCAGGCAACTGAGTACACAACTTGCCTTTTCAAGCCAGAGAGAGACAAGCTCCTGACTGCTCTGAACTCCAGTTCCGGGCGAGATTCTGGGTACCCAAACTCATACGAGGAGAAACTGGACTGTCTGGCATTGGGAGGAACTTGAGGGCAGCTTTCTCTCAGAGGTGTTTGCAGTGATTACCAAGGGACACTGAGACCCGGGGGCCTCTTAGGGCAGGGGTGACTGAAAGCCATTGCTGTTTGCTCTGCCCTGAGACTCTGCCCCATCCAGGCTGTGAGCAGAGGCTTTTGCATATGAATGGCTTGGTCCCTTGAAACCTAAACCTACCTGTCAAACTGCAGCTGAGTCAGAGAGACCCAGAACATCCCAAAGAAGGCCCAAGGCCCCACAGCTGCTTCCATTGCTTCACAGCTGGGCCTCATCTGGGCACCTCCAAAACCCAAACAAAGAAGAGGAATCTGCAGATGTCTCTGTAGCTCCTGCTGGGTGGCCTCAGGCAGAGGCTAAATTAGCACCTCCTTGGAGACCCAAGAGCCAGTGTATCCAGGGGTCAGAGTAGGACCATCCAGATCACCACTTCTAAGATCCATAAGGGACACACTCAGGGGGCAGACTCAGTGAGCACCAAAGCCCCACTGAAGCAAGTCTTGCCTCATAAGGTTGTCTCCAGCACAGAAGTTCTCCCATCAGAGACACAGCTGATCCTCACAGCCAATTGGCCTGGAGGTCAATTCCCCCCAGTGATACGAACAACAATCAAGACTTAACTACAACAATACTGTGCACACAGTCCACAAAGGGGTACACCAAGAGTGTCCACCTCAGGTAACTGGGGAGGCTGAGCCACTGGGCCCTACAGGACACCTAGCACACAAAGCCACTCTATCAACTCAGGGAAGTAGCCAAAATGTGGTGACAAATAAATAGATCACAAATGAAAGAAATGGAGGAAAACAAACAACTGGATATAGAGTTCAAAACCACGGTTATAAGGTTTTTCAAGAATTTTCTAGAAAAGGCCAATAAATTTAGCAAGACCCTTGAGGATATGAAAAAGGACCAACTAGAAATTAAGTATACACTGACTGAAATAAAAAATATTATACTGAGATCCAAAAGCAGACTAGAGGATCGCAAGAATCAAGTCAAAGATTTGAAATACAAAGAAGCAAAAAACAATCAACCAGAAAAGCAAAAAGCAAAAAGAATCCAAAAATATGAAGATAGTGTAAGGAGCCTCTGGGACAACTTCAAGTGTACCAACATCCGAATTATTGGGGTGCCAGAAGAAGAGAGAGCAAGATACTGAAAACCTATTTGAAGAAATAATGACCAAAAACTTCCCCCAACTGGTGAAAGAAATAGACTTACAAGTCCAGGAAGCGCACAGAACCCCAAACAAAAGGAATTCAAAGAAGACCACACATCATAATTAAAATGCCAAGAGCAAAAGACAAAGAGAGAATATTAAAAGCAGCAAGAGAAAAACAGTTAGTTACCTACAAGGGAGCACCCATACGACTTTCAGCTGATTTCTCAACAGAAACTATGCAGGCCAGACGGGAGTGGCAAGAAATATTCAAATGATGAATAGTAAGAAACTACAACCAAGATTACTCTACCCAGCAAAGCTATCATTCAGAATTGAAGGGCAGATAAAGAGCTTCACAGATAAGAAAAAGCTAAAGGAGTTCATCTCCGCCAAACCAGTATTATATGAAATGCTGAAAGGTATTCTTTAAGAAGAGGAAGAAGAAAAAGGTAAAGATAAAAATTATGAACAACAAATACATATCTATCAACAAGTGAATCTAAAAACCAAGTGAATAAAAAATCTGATGAACAGAATAATCTGGTGAATATAAAAGAATCAGGGGCACAAAAGGGAGTAGACTGACAATCCTCGAGGGGAAAGGGGGTGGGGGTGTGGGAAGAGACTGAACAAAAATCGTACACCTATGGATGAGGACAGTGGGGGGGGGGGCGGTAAGGGCATGGTGTGGGGTGGTGTGGGAACCGGGTAGAGGGGAGCTATGGGGGGGGAAAAAAGAGGAACAACTGTAATAATCTGAACAATAAAGAATAAAAAATAAAATAAAATAAAAAAAGAAATGCACTGACCTTGGGAACAGTGAGTTGTCTATTGTGGCTCCAGCATGGGCGTGGGAGGGATGGGAGGTTACTGGTCTGGAAGAGTTGGCTGGACCCACCTGTGTAAGAAGGTGCACGCCAGGCGGAGCCATGTGGACTTTCTCTAGCAGGCAATGGGACTCTTTGGTGATGAATAAGGAGGGGAAAGATGTGATTGGATCTGTTTTTCAAAAGATCAATACCTGGGGTATAGGGAATGGATGAGGGGTACAGTTGGGTCAACTCCCTGAATTTGTCCAAGATAGAGTAGGCTCCTGAACCTAGCACAGTAATGATACTGTTGCTTTCTTCTCAGAGTTAAGTCATAATTAATGTCCCTCCAATGAAGAATTCAAAAAAAATTTCACTGTACTTTTGCTTCTCCTTTTCCTGACATCCTTGCCCACCAGTCTCCCCCTAAACCACATTTTCCCCAGCATTCGATTATGCAGAGGGTTGGAAGGAGTCTGGGGACGTGCCCGGAGGGGCATGTAGCACCAAGATCATCTGGGCTATGTGGGCTCCTGAAGCCCTGAGGTCTGTGTGCTCAGTGTCCTCCATGAACCCGTGGAGGATGCTGCTCCAGCATTTCCCAACGGTCCCGGGACCACGACGGAGAGTGGTCCTCACTCCTGGCAGGAAAAGAACTGCAGTCATGCACAGAGAAGAATGGAGCCTTCCCTTGATTTTCTCCAAGACAACTTAAGACAGGGACTTGAGCTGAGAGGGACTTGGAGAAACCACTTATCGGTGGAAAAGAGTAGGCCGTGTCCCCATCCCCTTCTGAGCAGAGAATGCTTTGTTGGGCTAACAGTTACGTTGGACTAAGGGCTATGACAATATGCAATTAATAATGAGTCTCTTTGTAACAAATAATAGTCAAAACATCTTGAAGCCTATTCAGAGACAATTCTGAAGTGAGCCTCGGCTGTCCACACACACATCGAACACTGTCATTAAGCCCTCCTGGGATGACAGCAGTTCATTATCCTGGGTGGTGGTGGTGGGGGGCACTCTATAAATTTTCCTGGGAGAAAAATGTCTTTTAAAAGTTAATTTGCAACACAACACAGGCAAATACATGGAAGGGGATGTGGTCTTGTGATTCATGAAGGAGCCCTAACAAGGAGGAGCTGTACTCAATTTCTGACAGCTGAATGATTTATTTAAAGAGAAAGCCTCCCCCTACCCCTTTATTACCCCCCCCCCCCCCGCACCACACACACCCCATCAGATATTTCCACTGGCCAGAAGCATATGAGAGTTTCTCAGAAGAATCTTAAGTAAATATAATTAAGTCATATCTTTACTGTGGATAAAAATGTCCCAACACATCCTTCTAAAATTTTATTTATTTTTATGACTGAAAACAGGCCTGGGCTTTTCATTTCAGTCAACATCAGACACAGTGGTTGCTGATCCAACACCTGCTCTGCCTGTCCTTACTAAGGAACGCCTTTCTGTTTAGGGCAGCCATGTGTCCAGTTAGAAACCACCCCCTTCCTGCTCAGGCTCTTTTCTTCAAGGTGGGATGAATGACTAAGTGACTCTGTCATGGGCCATGAGCTATAAGGAGAGCCTAGTTGGTGGATTTTTATAACTGACCTGTTTTCTTCCTGTTAAAAGGGTGTGGACTTAGCTTCCACATACAGTTTTTTCCTTCATCTTTTCTCTTTTCTCCTTCTTTCTGCCTGAAACGGAGATGAGATGTCCAGGACAAGGCAGCCAACTGGTGGCACTCTGCTAAGTGCAGGGGACATTGGGGTAAAAATAAGATTTCTAGTGTCGCAACAGCCCACAGGAGCATACAAGCATGTAGGTGGATCATCACAACCCAGTGTTCTGAGTCCTATAACAGGGAGAGGGAGGGATGTAGACATGGGCCTAGTATGAACCATGAAAAAAAGCCCAAATTATATGAAAATCCTCAAAGTGTAAAGTCAATGACTAGGGCAAGGTTGTTCCTCACTGTTATCCAAAACCTGGGGATGGGGAACCTGGGAAACCATGGGCAGCCAGTCCCTTGTCAGTGGGAATAAGCATTGAGAGTGAGAGGGGGCCAAGTGGGGAGGGGTTGCAGTTGCTCTCTGAATTCCCGTCTGTGTCCAGGGCTAAGCCCGACTTGGAATCCATTCTGCGGAACACGCGAGCCTTGGCCCTCAGGAAATGTCTCTTCCGAAGACAAGAATGCCATGCTAACCTAGGAAAATGAGCGGATTTGACAGCTCCAACTGGTGGAAAAAACACTTAGACCAGCCTCAGGCACTGCTTGGGCACTTGGCCAGCTGAAATGAGCATGACCAATCATGAAGCTCATTTGGTGGCATGAAAGGGACAATTCTGTTAGGGGTTAGGTGAGGAAGCTGGGGAACAATCCCACGCGTGTGCTTCCCCAAATCAAAGGCAAATGATTTTTTTTTTAAAGCAATGGCAGGATGGGCTGTGTGATCATTTCTGCCATCGTTGGTTTCTTTTTCCATCCCAATCTTTAAAATCCCAGGGGTGTTGGTAAAAATATTTAACCATCAGTGTGACAGTGACACTGACCAAATTAGAAGAGATGAGGGTGTCACACAGATAAAGCCTTGCCCATGTGCACCCAATGAATGTCATCTCTGCATTGCTTTTTGGCTTTCTTTCCCGAAGGTTCATGTTATGCGTGCATGTTCCAGAGCACACTACTGTGTGCCGTGCTTCCAGAACACAGTGCATGCATCTGCCTACTAAGAGTCATAACCAAGACAGAAGACAGAAACCCCCAAATGGACAATGGCTCAGACCTCTGTCCCCGGGGTATCGTTCTGTGAAAGACTAACCTTGCAAGATGGTGCATGGAACCCCAAACCCTTGTTTATGATCTGATAGACGTGGGGAAATGCTTGTCTTCTGCTTTCTTCCCGGAGATTCACACGTGTATTTACATGCTAATGGCTTTGAGAAGTCTTATAAGAGCGACACCTATTTAATTTTGATTTATCGACACTTCCCACCTTTTTCTTTGTTTTAAAACATGGAGTTTTCCTGCCTTCCTCCCACCCCAAGGAACACCTACCTGTCCTTGGAACACACTTTGGCCTTTTCTTCAGACATGTATACAAGACAAAATGAAAGCCATAAGACAAGATACAATAAATAGCAAAAGCATGTAAATCATTTGCAAGTCAAGAAAACGTCTATTTTTGCATTGGAGCAGGGTAGGGTAATACATATAAATTTAGTCAGCCATCAGATCTTGAGGCTAGTGTTTTGGTTATCAGTTTCTGAAGCACAAACAACACTAAAACAGAAAGGCAATATTTCTCCTGCTCCGGATTTTGTGGGTCAGGAATTCAATGGGACTCCATAGGAACAGCTTGTCTTTGTTCCATGATGACTGGGTGGCTCCAATGGATGGAGATGTGGGAATGCTTAACTGAAGCCATATGATTTCATATGAGGCTATGATTTTGGTTGCCAATTGGGCTTCTTGGTTTTTCTCAATGTCACTCTCCATGGGCTGGAATATCCAAAGTGGCTTCTTCATTTCCATTTCTGGTGCCTGGGGTAGAATGGCTGGAGCAGCTTGGTCATTACTCTTTTGCCAAATGGCATCTTTGTATGTAGCTGGGCTGCCTCACAGGATGGCAGACTCAGAAGAGTCAGACTTACCTGACGGTTGGCTTCTCCCAGATCGAGTGTTCTAAGAATCCTGGTGGGGCTGTATGGCTTCCAGGACCTAGCCTTAGAAGATCTCGAACTCTGTTGGCCAACCATATCATAGCCAGCTCAGGTTCTAAGGGATGGGAAACACACTCCACCTTTTTGATGGGAGGAGAAGCAAAGAATCTGTGGTCATCTTTGGTCCACCACAGGCATTGTACTGGTTGACTCTCTTAGGCACCAGACTCTTAGCTGAAATGCCAGTGGGGTCCCACCTGGCCTCAGATTAATCTTAAGCAATGCCTGGCAAAGTTCTTTTAGCTCAGGATGCCATCAGAGAACATAAAAGATTAATTGAGATGATCTAATATCTAGCTACAGAATACAAAGCAATAATTTCAATGCCTATAAACACAACAAACTAAATTACTGTTGTGCATGACTCTGGTATTCATTCTCATTATCCTGTAAGAAGGATGAGCTGTTAAAACCTTTCTCCAAACTGCAGAAGAGGTCATGGGGAAGGCCTCTGCTCTGATCCGCTCCCGCTTTCCTCTCCTTTTGCTGTCCTGTTCCCATGTGGCTCACTTTCCTGTGATCCTCACTAGTTCTGTCACACTTAGGGGTTTATACAAACTACCAAGTTTGCTCAGTGTTTACCTTGAATTGCTCTAAGATTTTATATATGTATATATGTGCATATATATGTATATGTGCATATATATATATATATATATATATATATATATATGAAAAAAATAGTGGACCTTACAAAGAGGGTATAACCAACATCCAGATTCTCATTTCCCAGGGTTTACCAATATCAATATGCTTACATATTTTCTGAAAGAATTTTTAAAATAAAAGAAACAAAACATTACAGAGAAAGTCGAAGTGTCTTTTGATCAAATTTTCCTCCCCCACATCCCAGAGGCAAGCACTTTCATGAGTTTAGTGAGTAGGGTGATATTTTAAGTAGAGTGTTTTTATCAACTATTTTATGGCTCCATCTTCCCCGGTTTCTAATTTACTGCTGTGCAGATCTGCAGCTGAAATTTAAGGAGGCTGCCTCTTTCAAAATGGTCTGCTGCTTTATTATTTGTGCCTGGCTTCTCTCTCTGTGCAGTGTGCTATGAGGGAGTTATTATCTAGGCTTTGGGGGAAGAGAACAACTTCTAGGAAGAGGCACTTTGTAAATATTTCCTCCCATCCCACCCCCATCTGAGTAGAAACAATCTTATGTCTCCCTCTGTATTGTCCAACACCCTCACCCTAACTGTAATCATCATAAGTTAACAGCCTGAACGTTAACTTAGTAGTTAACTGTTTTGAGGCCACCACTCCTGTAACTTTGGGCTGGAGGTTTGGGAACCACAGGGATTTGTTAGACAAATTGTATAAACACTCTGCCTAGCCAGCACTTCCAATATCAATGTCATCTTGTTCTTTGAGAGAGATGCATAGTGCTGGCATGAAGTTCAACACCCTTTGTGCTATCGACCGAGTGTGTGTGTCCTCCCTAAATTCCTAGGCTGAAACCTAGTCCCCAGTGTGATGGCATTTGGAGGTGAGGCCTTCGGGAAGTGATGAGGTCATGAGGGTAGAGCCCGCATGAGTGGGATTAGTGATCCTATAAAAGAGACCCGAGAGCTCCCTTCCCCCTCTACTGTGTGAGGGCACAGAGGGAAGGCAGCTGGCTATGAACCAGGCCAGGGGGTCTCACTGGACACTGAATCAGCTGGTGTCTTGACCTTGGACTTCCCAGCCTCCAGAATGGTGAGAAATGATTGCTGTTTATAAGCTACCCTGGCTATGGTTATAGCAGCTCAACAGACAGAGACCTTCCTGGTGATTCTCAACTCCGTCAGACTTAACTCGTCCTTTAAAAAATACTTATAATACTGCTTATTCTCATCTGCAAAGATAATATAACTTACCAAAATAAATCACTTAAAATAATATATGACATGGCTATACTATAAAAGAAAAATAATCTTTTAATAAAATAACATTTTCCAATGTGTAAATGCTTGGGTTTAATAACTAAGGTAGTCAGATGATGACACCTACATGTCAATCATCATGAAAGCAACATCCACAATGTAGACTGATCTAGGCAGGGTCATCAGCAGGGTGACTTTCTAAAATAAAGAGCAACTTTTGGTAGAGTTTCATACACAACAAACTATAGATTTCTCAAAAAGATAAACATAGAATTACTAAGTGACCCAGCAAACCCACTTCTAGGTATAGATCCCCCAAAATTAAAAACAGCTGTTCAACTAAATACCTATACACGAATGTTTGTAACAGCACTAATTACAAAAGGCAAGAGTGGAAACCAACTATCTATCAATGAATGAGTAAGGTAAGCAAAATATGGAATAACCATACAATGGAATGTCAGCCATAAAAAGGAATGAGGTACTGATTGATGCTACAACATGGATGAATCTTGAAAACATTATCCAAAGTGGAGGAAACAAGAGAGAAAAGGTTACATGTTGAATGATTCCACTTATATGAGGCAAATATCCAGAACAGGTAAATTCATAAATTCATAGAGACAAAAAACAGATTGGTGGTTGCCAAGGCCTGGAGGTGTGTGTGGTGGGGGATGAAGGTGAGGGTAGGATGCTGAGTACAATGTTTTCTTTCTGTGTTATGAAATGTTTTGGAACTAGATAGGGGTGGTGATTGCACACAAGGTGAACATACTTTTGCGCCTTTCGTGCATTACATTGTATACTTTATGGTGGCTAATTCATTTATGTGAATTAAAAAAAAGTCTAACGTCTTTTGAAAAAAATCTTTATTATTGCAAGTGTTACTTAGGTCCTCCCTTTTTCCCCATTAACCTCTTCCAGCCCACTCCTATCCCCCTGCCCCCTCCAGGCCCCCACTACTCCATTGTCCATATCCACTGGTTATGCATATATGCATACAAGTTCATTTGTTGATCTCTTCCCACCCACCCTCCCCTGCCTTCCCCCTGAAGTTCAACAGTCTGTTCATGATTCTGTGACTGTGGGTCTATTTTTTTTTTTTTTAATCGCAAGTATGGACTTTAATCACATCTGCAAAACACCCTCACAACACCTCGATCAGTGTTTGACTGAGGACTGGAAAATGTTGTCTAACAAAGTTGAGGAATAAACCTGACCATCCCAAGTATCTGAAAAGTTAAAGTTAGGTTCAGAAAAATATAATGTATCTCTATATAAAGAGAACACCATGATTTTCACTGATGTGGTCTAAAATAATCATCTATATATAATATATTGGGTATATTGAGGATGATAATTGAAAATTTTCAAATAATTTTGCTGTTAATTTTCAAATCTCTTATTTTCTTTTTTTAAAAAAAATTAAATTCTTTATTGTTGAAAGTATTACATAGGTCTCCTTTCCCTCCCACTGACCTCTCCCCAGCCGCTCCCATCCCCTCAGCACATGCCCTCACCCCCCTACTGTCTGTGTCCATTGGTTATGCTTATATGCATGCATACAAGTCTTTTGGTTGATCTCTTACCCTCCTCCCTCCCACTGAGGTTGACGATTCTGGGTCTATTTTTTTTTAAAAAATATATTTTTATTGGTTTCAGAGAGGAAAGAGAGGGAGAGAGATATGGAAACATCAATGGTGAGAGAGAATCATTGACTGGCTGCCTCCTGCACGCCCCCTACTGGGGATTGATCCTGCAACCTGGGCATGTGCCCTTGACTGGAATCGAACCCAGCACCTTTCAGTCCACAGGCCGACACTCTATCCACTGAGCCAAACTGGCTAGGTCCTGGGTCTATTTTTGATCATCAGTTTATTTGGTTCACTAGATTTCACATATGAGTGAGATCCAGTGCTACTTATCTTCCTCTGACTGGCTTATTTCACTCAGCATAATGCTCTCCAGGTCCATCCATGCCATTTATGCGAATCTCACCACATTGAAAAAACAAAAGCACACAGTCTTTCCTAGGTTTATGCCTTAAGTGCATTTACAGAATTCAGTGAATATTGGAAATAGGCCAAAAAAATGCTGGGTGTTTATATGTAAATCCAATTAAGGTTCAGGCTCAGATAAATTATAAATAGATTTTCTCCTATATGATTATCTGGTGGGGCATTCAAAACTTGAGTGTGATTTCGTTGGGCAGAACAGCCTTTCCATTAAAGAATGGGGTCTCTATCCCCTAAACAATCCCCCACACTTCCTCCCGGGGTGAGGTAAAGCGGAGGCCGGCTGCCCAAGGTGAGTGACGGCACCCTCTGCCTTTCTCCTTCCAGCTGCTGCAGTGGTCCTTGTGCCCATCACTTACGTATGTACTGCCGGAGTGTCCTGCTCTAGACGGGTTAAACGAATCACGGTAAGACCCATGAGATAACGTTAAAAAATTAAACCCTCTTCTCATTTTATTTTTTTAAAAATATTTGTATTGATTTCAGAGAGGAAGGGAGAGGGAGAGAGAGATAGAAACATCGATGATGGGAGAGAATCATTGATGGGCTGCCTCCTGCACACTCCACACTGGGGATCAAACCCAGAACCTGGGCATATGCCTTGACGGGGAATCGAAACGTGCCCTCCTGGTTCTTAGGTCGATGCTCAACCACTGAGCCGGGCTGGCCGGGCTCTCTGTCCATTTTAAAAGAGAGCCTGGAGCTTTAGTCCCAGGCCGACTGGCCCGGAGCAGTTACAGTGTGAGACGGTGTTACACTCCGTGTGTGTTTCCTACGGCTTCGTGCCAGAGCCAGGTGCTTAAACTCGCTGTTCCTTTGGCTCCGTCTTCCTTTGGCTTTGGGAACGATGCTACTGCTAATGCTGCCTGGTCTGATCTGGCTGCTTGGTCTGATCTGGCTGCCTGGTCTGATCTGGCTGCCTGGTCTGATCTGGCTGCTTGGTCTGATCTGGCTGCTTAGTCTGATCTGGCTGCTTGGTGTTTCAGAAACCACTTTCTCTTTGAAATCACCCCCTCAGATACAGCGTCTGGGCCAGCCTTTCTCTGGGGGCCAGCTGCAAGGCAACCTACTGACAACTTACCTCTGGCAATGTCCTCCTGTTTAAGCCACAGGCCCATGGGGGAAGAATGGCCAAAATGGAGGTGCTGGGAGAGAGAACTGTCTGAAACACGGGGGGTGTAACTGCTCAGGGGAGAGAACGTCCCTGTGAATATACTTTTCTTTGGTCCTTTTTTTTTAAAAAAAAAACCACCCTCCCCTCATTTTATTTTTAAAAAATATTTTTATTGATTTCAGAGAGGAAGGGAGAGGGAGAGAGATAGAAACATTAATGATGAGAGAGAATCATTGATCAGCTGCCTCCTGCATGCCCCCTACTGGGGATCGAGCCTGAAACCTGGGCATATGCCCTGGTTGGGAACTGAACCGTGACCTCCGGTTCATAGGTCGATGCTCAACCACTGAGCTTCTTTGGTTCTCTTCAGGCCAGCAGCGTGTCTTCTGTTGTATGTCCTTGGAAGGGCCACGTGGAGAGGGCTGGGGCAGGAGCTCCCCTTGAGGACAGAGACTGTGTATAGTCCCCTTGGGGCCAGCCCAAGGGGACCTGGGTGGTGGAGAGGATCTATGGCAGAAGAGGAGGGTGGGGACCTCAACCCGCCTAGACCCTGTGCGGGGAGCTTCGGGGAAGAACCTGGAGGCGGCCATGTCTAGGCATCTGGGAGCAATTTCCTCTGTCTGTCAAGACCAATGCGTGTCTCAGATGGTTTCACTCTGCGCCCAGCTTTCTGCCTCTTGCCATCATTTTCCTGCTTACCAGGAGCTCCGGGCCAGCCACGTGGCAGCAGCCTCATTTGCTTTTATTTAGTTCATATGAATTTGTGCGGTTTTGCACATAAAAAGAACCAAACGAACATCAGCCGCTAACCACTCACAATCTTCCACGTGCACGTTGGAGCTTTGTCTGTGGGAACAGACTGTGTGGGGTCTGCTTCATTCATTTTGCATCATTTCACGTACACCTGGCTCACACGCTTGCCTTTTGGCGCCCAGGTAGAACTCTTTCATGAGAAAACACCATGGGCAACCTAGCCAGCCTTCCGTGGCCTTATGTCAGGGAGAACCCACGTTTCCTGCCACGTAAATTATAAATTTTCTGACCCTTTCTGTCATACGTTTTATGTATATTCCCCCCCAAAAGGAAGAGCCGAGTTAAAGGGTGTAAACTCTGTTGTTCCATCTACATGCTTCTAGATGATTCCAGAGCGATAGACCCCATGCCCACAGCCCTTGGAGAACCTGATGCGTCTCTTGCTGCCATTGCTCGGTCATTCCTCTGGCACAGGTGTTTGCTGAGTCCTCCACGTGCAAACACTGCATCGGAGCTGGGGGCTTGGGGCAAGCAAGATCCGTGGCCTCAGGGCACTTCTAATTCCTCACGTGGTTTCTCAAGATTGGGTCCTGGGTCATCACACTGGAGTCACCAGTGGCAGGTATTTATTAAAAGTGCAGATTCCTGGGACTCACCTCAGACTACTGAATCGGAACCTCTAGATCCAGAGCCCAGAGATACACATTTTTTATAAATTCCCTGGTGCATTACTAATGGGATGAGTAAAAGTACCCTTCTGCTCCGATGGGAACGTGAGGGACCCAGGATAGGGAGCAGGAGACTGGCTTGATGGATCTGCTGGAACTGGAAGACGACAGAGCTGGGTAAGTCTCCTTGCCAGAATGCCACCTCCTGCAGGACACGGACAAAGCCAGGAGCCCAGGGCAGGCCGTGACTAATGAGCAAGCCAAGTAGATAATTTTCTGCAGCAGCTGATCAGTCCCTCCTCCGGGTGGAGCAGCTTGGGCCACAGGGCAGGATTAGAGCATTTTCTGGTCTCAAGATCACTGTTTCGAATTAGTTGAGCGAAGCCGAGCAGCAGCACCAGGGAGGAGGAACATGTGGCTCTGTTCTGGGAGGGAGCTGTGGGAGGCGCGTGCCCACCCAGTCTCGGTGTGCAATCTAACAGGGGCATGGAGGGTGGCGAGCCCGCCTGTAGGGCAGTTCTGCCAGGCTGGCTGTGGGGATGCAGAGAGAGGCGGCCCAGGCTGAGAAAGACCGGGCTGCTCTGCCAAGTTAGGGAGATGGCCAGGCTTTGCTGAGTGATGGGGGGAAGAGGGCTTGGACCAGCTGTGTGGGAGTGGCGTGGCATGCCACCAGTAGGACGGCAGGGCTAACTGCAGGCTGTGGCGCTGGCACCGAGGAGATACAAACACCTGCAAGTGTCAAGCGTGTTGCCCCAGGAATGGCCCCAGGAATTCCCCCAGGTCTGTGACAGCCAGTGGTCAAAAGTAAGGTGCGCTTAGCTTTCTACAGATAGGGCTGACTCCTAAAGGGTATACCGACCTGGAGACTTGGTGTCTTTGCTAGTACACCGCCTTGGCCTCTTTTCTGTGGCTTCTGAATTGGCCAGATGCATGGGTCCAAGATTCACTAGGCATTTCTGAGGTGCTGCCGTTGTGTGATGGCCCTGGGCCCACTGGTTAAAAATTTGTTTATTTTCCTATTGGAAGTGTCCTTGAGGTGGTGCAGGCTGGTCCCCCGAACCAAAAGCAGGCGTGGCCTCGTCACATTGCTCTTGTTAGCTGCCAGTGTCCTGGGAGGCTCAGAGCAAGCCGCTTCCTGATCACTCCCAGCAGCAGGCTGGCCAGCATTTGTTCTCAGGAAGCCTGAGTCACCACACGTGGTATGGTTTGAGTTCAGTTGGGAAATGCTCCCTGGGTGGCTTTATTTCTTAATTCATGAAAATGAACATCAATAATTTTTTTTTTTTTTCTGGCCTGACCCCTTGGTGTTGATCATGTAAGGGCCAAATAGACCCAGCATCGGCCATAGTCTTTGGATACAAGTGACATCTGGCTAAGCACAGAGGTGAAGGTGTTAGGTCTCCAGGAGAACAATTCTCCAGGGCCTTTCTTCTGAACAATATGATCGGCTCACATCATCTGATCAAGGGCATCTTCTGCTTTCTAACTACTTAGGATGCTGGTGGGAATAGCGTAACAATAGAAAGACCCTGCAAGCCTACGAGGGAGTATCTGTGACCTCATTTACATGAACTCAAACTGCTCACCATCTGTGCTGGGGAATAGAAGATGTGCCTCTGTGTGTCTGCATGTATTTGCACACATGTGCATGCAGGCGTGTGCAGGCGTATGCATGCATGTGTGCAGATCTACACACATGTGCATGCATATGCATGTATGTTTCATCAAAGATCACTACTGTAATGTCTGGTTCAAAAGTGGAAAATGAAAACAATGGGAAGAACACCTGTGATCAGCAGCCGTGCTGGATTGAGTGTCTGCTGGAAAGGAATCATTAATCGTAAATAATCAAAAAAAGAGCAGAGAAGAGAGCAAACACTTCCTGCCCTTAAACCTCTCCCTGTTGCCTTTCACAAGAACACAGTTTCTCATGCAGAAAAATCTGTTTTCAGTTGGACTGAAAAACTGCCCCTTGAGTCATAAATGTCTCTGTAGTTGTAAGGCTTTTCACAGTTGACAAAGGATTTTTGTAAAGATTTTCATTTGGTCCTCCTCAGGGGTGGAGTGACTGATCTAGAAAATGGCCCAGTGGAGCGGGATTCCCGCTTGGGTGAGTCCCACGCAGTTCAGGGGCAGCTGAGTCTCTAAGACCAAGGCTGCTGTGGGTGTGGAGGGGCTGTTGAACTTGATGTAGGGGAAGCCAGCCCATATTTTACATCTTGCTCTGCTATTGGCTCTAGGGGAACTCTCAGCCTCAATTTCCCTTCTGGGCTGAGGGTGGTGACATGAACTCATTCCCAGCAAGGAAAAAGGGTCAAGTGCATTCTTACCCTGTGGGCAAAGGGCTTGTGCAAATACTGAAACAATAAAAATGAAGTCCTGGAATAGTTTTTAGGTACAACTACTATCTGATTCATTACTCCCAGGAGCTATTCTGTCTTGCCTCCCCCAGAGGTGGGCCATGCCCCCCAGTGCCTATTGCTCTCCACAAAGAGGGATGAACCAAGGTGAACAGCCTAAACCAGGTATCAGCAGATTTGCTTCATGAATGCTTTCTGGATTCTTTGTCATCAGTGGGACACAAGAGTCATCCTCAGAATTATAGAAGGTAATAATGTTAATATGAAGCAAGGGCCTTTATAAAGTAGAGTCAATATTTCATTATTTCAATGTGTTTTGATATTAAATGAATAAATGATATGAATTACATCCAAATTACTGAAATATGAGAGTCAGCATCTGCTCTTTTTCAGTCAACAACTTGAGCTTTTTATTGTTATAATTATATGTAAGTCTACAGGCATAGTCTTTTTCTGTGCTTCAATCAGGAATGTAATCTTGATTTGCCACTTATCTGCCAACCCCTGAGCTACATTATTGGCTTCCTATTTATATGTGTATCAATGCTTCTCATCTCTGGACATAGGTGAACAGCTAATACTGCTAAAAATATCACTCTGAGCAAACTTGCTATTTTTTTTATAAATAATTAGGCTAAATTTATATCAATCATCTCCCCCATATTTCATCAAACTTCCACGTGTGGAACTGAGCTCATTTAATAAAATAGACCAAAGGTACAGGCATCTTTTTCCCCTAGTCTGGCTAAATTTACTGTTGTGCACCTTGGAGGCAACTAGGCATACAGGACATAGAGTACTTGATTGCGCAACGTGGGGCTGAACTTCATAGCACTGACTTCCCCACTGTTACCACTGACAGTGAACTTCTCCTCAGGCGAGAGGAGCAGCCCCCCTTCACACACAATCAGTACCAGCTGTAGTCCAATTAAACTCAACAGTGAACAGGTGTCCACTGTAATGACTTCCACACAAAAGCATGCTTTCATTTAATACTCTCTACATCTGATACACTAACAGCCCCAATGAAATGAAAGCAGCAAAAGAGATGGAATTCAGTGGAGGAAAATCAGCAACCCCCAATGTCCTCCACAATCAGCTTCAGAAGCCCCCATTAGCCTCAACATTTCACAGGTGTCCGCAGTAGGGTATTTCCTGCAGAATCTACTCAAGTCAATTGTCCCTGGAGACGTCTTCGGAAATATTTTGAAGTTTTTCCAATTCAGGCTCTTTCATATTACCACCCCAGTACTGTTCTTACCATTATTTAATGGCTTTTAGCAGTCTACTCTGCTAGACATGAGTGGGCAAAAATATCAATTATACTCACGTAAATCCTAAAAATGCTCTTGGCCCAACGCATTAGCCTGCAAATTCTTATATTTCTGGGCTTGTGCTCCATTTGAAATAGCGAGATCTAGAGAGCACCTCTTGGGGGAAGATGCCTGGAAATGTTTTTATTACTACTGTGTTCCAATCAGTTATGGGATGTCTACAGTATGCTTTGCTGTGGAAGAGAGGAATGACACTAGAAACTTTTATGCTACTGGGATTCAGAGCCCCTTTAGGACTGTTAGACTGCTCAGGATCTAGTTAGAGTCACTCATAGTGGCTCATCCCAGGCTTGATGAAGAATGACTACTTACCAGGGGACTCTGGTAAATAAATGTGTGACACTCTTTCTTCAGATCCCTCATCCCACGACTTGGTGACCACTAACACTGAGGGTGCTGCTGGAGTTGGCATTGACAGAGACTTGTCGCCTCTGAGGATAATAGAGAAAGGGGTGAGTAGGTCCGAGGCAGGGACTTCAGAAGTCTGTCTCTCAACTCAGTCAGGGAGTAAGGCACACTCGTAAACGTATCACCTCTCATGGTGCACAGAGCCATTTTGAAAATTTGGTCAGGAACAATTTGATAACTCACATCAGAAGGAATTCTGGATAAAACCCAATCCCATAGGTAGAACAAATGCTCAATTGGCATAATTGGCAAACTAGTGGATTTCCATGACTGAAGTTGGGACCTATGATCAGACAATTCCATTCCCAGTTAAAATCCCAACAGAAATTGTTGTAGGCAGACATGACGATGATCCCCAATGACGGCTACTTCTTGGAATTCATGGTAATTCCCACTTCTCCTCCCCTTGAGCATGGGTGGTACCTGTGACCTTCTTCTAACCAATAGAATGTAACTGTGATGGGCTGTGTGATTTCCATGATTACGTTACATACTATTGTAACCTCCCTTATTGCCTTCTTGGCTTGCATGCTTTGATGCTGGAGGGGCCTACATGGTACGTTACTAAAAAGGCCCTTTGGCCAACAACCAGGTAGGAACTGAGGCCCTCAGCCCAACAGTCTTCTGGAAACTGAATTCTGCCAACACCGTGGGAGCTTGGAAGCAAATCCTTCCCCAGCTGAGACTTCAGGTGAGACCCTGTCGTGGCTGACACCTTGATTGCAGTCTGTGAGAGACCCTGAAGCAGAGGACCCAGCTCAGCTGTGTTAGGACTGCTCACCCATGGGCACTGTGGGATAATGTGTGTTGTTTGAAGCCTGTGCGAATTGGTTACACAGCAGCAGATAGAAAATATAGAAATGCTTACAAATGTGCACCCAAGGACATGAATAAGAATTTTCATAGTGGCATTCTTCATAACACTGGGAAGTCCATGGATAGAATGATAGGCAAATACACTGTGGCATGTTCATGTAGGGGAACACTGTCAGCGAGAAGGAAATAATCAGCCGTAGCTACATGCAAATATGAGTCTCACAAATAACTGAGTGAAAAGATGACAGACCCAAAAGAGTACATACTATGTGATTCCATTTACATAAGGTTTTAAATCAGGGGAAACTAATCTACCATCCTGTTTGAAGCTTAGGATGTTGGTGGCTTTTGGGGGTAGGCAGTGACAGGAAAGGGACACAGGAAAGCTTTGAGATGCTGATAAATGTCATGTATAATTATCAGGGAGCTGGTTAGATGGCTGTTTTGCACACTTTTATGTATATATGTTATAGGTTAAAAAGGCAAACCCCCCCACTTTTCCCAGCAGATCATTTTTTCAGCATAGGATATTAATAAATGTGTAGTTAGAAGTCTGCGTTATTTTTGCAGGCTCAGGATCACCTTGCATCTAACAGGAAAGATAAGCTGAGTTTTAGAAAGGCTCAGAGAGGTATAGTGAGTTGCAGGAGTCAAGCTTCCAATTACTGTCAGAGCTGAAACTGCAAAGCAGTTCTCTTTCGTACATTCTGGTTAGATGGGAGGGCAGTGGCTGCAGACTGTCCTTCATGGCCGCCATGCGTGAGTCTCTTTCTTCTTCACCCTATCAGATTGCCTGTGGATGTTGCAAATTCAGTCAAAGAAGATTCCTTTCCCATGCTGCCTGGTGTCTGGATCCAGTCCTATGCTTTAAACTGGCCATTCCCAGTTAAGAAGGTGCTTCTTGATGCCCTCGTTGTTTTCAAGACTCCACCTTGCTCTGTTTCACTTGAACCTTCTTCGTCATTTGCTTCCAGGCCGGGTTCTTGCACCACAACTAGTGATCTTCCCCTGTCTTATCCAGTCTCATCCTCACCCAGAGCAACGGAAGCTCAGCACCCTCCCCTGGCACTGAACTTGGCAACCCTTCTTGGCTTTGATTCAGATTCATCTTTCAGTGTGTGTTTGTTGCCAACCACTCTGGGTTATAACCTTGACTGGGAAGCCAGCAAGCATCTTGCTGTGTCTGCCTCAGTGTCTGCAAAAGAGGAGAGAAGCATTTTGTTTTTTACCAAAAATCTACAAATATTCAATATTTCCATGTTCCAAATAAATTCTTAAATTCTATTTCAGGAAAACATCAGCTGGTGTAGGTGTGATGAGTGAACTTGATGCCCTTTCCCCTTTACTCCTCTCCCAAGCTCAGAGAGCTAGACTGTAAAATTAGCTCGGTGGATGAGGCTAGCCATACACAGTGCACCTCAAAGACAAGTGTGTGCCGTGGCTCTAACCCCACTGATGGTGTGGATGTGCCTAAAGAGAGAATGTCAATCAGAAAGGCAGTTGGTATACATAGAGCTCAGACAGAGGACAGACCAGAGGCGGCCCTGACAAACTGGTACGAAGGTTCTGGCCGCCTGAAGCCATTAAGTTTTCAAGGTGTCTAACTCAACTGCTCTTGCTCCGATTCCAGACTCACTAGGGAGCTTTCTGGTTGTATTTTGTTTCCTGGGTAGATTTTCTTCAGGGAGAACAGTGCTGGGGAGAAGAGTGTGAATATCTGATCTTTCTGACAGCTGCATATCCTGTTGCCAATGGAGGTATGATATTTTGGTGAGAAGTTTTGGTATTTCATGAGTTTAGTTCACATAAGTCAACCCCTTACCCTGAGTCAGACAAATTCTGGAACACTAACAAGATTGAATTTTTGGACCTGTAAGTCTTCTGGCCAGACCTTGGACTGTGAAAAATTCATTAAGATAATGCCACTTTGGAAGGCCTCTTGGTAGCCAGCCAGCCAGCCATTTCCTGGTAATATTCAATATGGCTTTGGGCCCACCTAACTAGATTGAGAGGAAGAGAAAGAGGGAGCCGAGAGAACAGGAGGTAAAATAGGGTAGTCCATTCAAATTGGTTTTCATTGTGGCTACAAATGGAAATGGAAACTTACTGAAATGGACTACTTATGTGTTTCTTAAATGGGGGTAAATACCCTTCTGGGAATATGCAGCAATGTGCTGGGGATGAATAAAGATGTGGGGTAAAACTCAGCACATCTTTCAGGGAGATTAACCTTTCTCCCTGATTTTGGGAGATGAAGAATGTAAGACATTAAGTAATAATGTAAGGACATACTAGGTACCCCGAGTTGTTGCTGGGTAATTAGGGACTCTGTTTGCATTTAAGTGGGGCCATGTGCTGAATCCTTGCTCATGGAACATGGGGAGAGTAGCTGTCAATTCTGGGCTCAGGCAGTGAAGAGGAGGTCTTTCTCCCAATCTGAAGCTGCATGGAGAGGACTTAGAGGTCCTGAAGGAAAGTAGAGTCACAACACCCAGGGTCAGGCTGTCCACCCACCAGCCACACCCACATGGACTTCATGTGAGTGAAAAGTGCATTTCTAAATGTTAAATCATCCAGGGTGTGGGCTTGATCTGTGACAGCAGATAACAGTATTATAATAGAGCCAGATAAGTAAGTTAAATATTTCGACACGAAAGCAAACATTGTATGATAGAACATACACTTTACATGAATTCTCAAGTTAAAACGGAGACTTCAAAGACATATTTTGCTTTTGGCAGGCTGTTGGCACTATCCCTGGTGCCCAGAGAATGACCTATCCACTCTCCTCTGCTGTTGGGGCGACTTGATGGGAAAGTTTGACAAGAGCCAGACACGTTCCTGTAACAAGAGAGGAAAGCTGTGGTCCTCCTCTAGACAGGACAGCCTGTAGTGAGCAGTCACTCAGGCAGAATTAAAGGAGGTGAGGTTAGATTTCAGATACCTTTCCTCTGTCTCCTACCCCCGACTCACACGGCTCACACTGCCCATCGTGGTCTGTGCCCATCAGTGGCCTATGCCCATCAGTGGTTATGCCCATCAGTGGCCTATGCCCATCAGTGGTTATGCCCATCAGTTGCCTATGCCCATCAGTGGTTATGCCCATCAGTTGCCTATGCCCATCAGTGGTTATGCCCATCAGTTGCCTATGCCCATCAGTGGTTATGCCCATCAGTGGCCTATGCCCATCGTGGTCATGTCCACCAGTGACTCATGCTCTGGACCTTTTCTGACTTGTCAATGTCCATCCCAGTTTTCTTTCCTTAGGAGCCTGCACTTTGGTGGGGCAAATATGCTCAAAGAATTTAGACTAAGAGGCAGGGATGAAAAACACCTGGCACCCTTCATATCAACCTTTCCCACACCATGCAGACGTCAGGGACTGCCCACGGGCCTGCCTCCTGCTGAGCAGCTGTGGCCCCGGAAGCCTCTCAGGACAGAACTCCAGCAGCTCCTATGAATCAGCCAGTGCTGCCTCCTGGGTTGGATTCAGCGTGCCATCCTGGATGAATGAGAGATCATAGGCGCTCCATGGGCTATCTCTCCCAGGTAATGTTTGCTTTTTCAACAAGGTTTTCATTACTCCATTAACCAGAAGACGACTCTGGAAATTTCCAGCACTCTGGCAGCTCCAGTAGGAGAGATTTGAAGGCAGGGAACCATTTGTTTTCATTGCTCCTCAAATTACCCCACTAACCTGCTGCCTATTTCAATTCAATTCAATTCAACAGATATTTATCTTACTTACAGTAGAGCAGGCTGTGTCTAGGAAGTCACATTTAACTCCATCACCAGCAAGTTTTTATTGAGCACCTGCTGTGTACATGGCAGCAAACTAGGCGCTCAGGTGTTTCTTCTGTGATTACGTTCACTTATAATCACCACATAGAGAAGCTCTATTCTCTTGCTCTCATTCTCAATCTCTCTCTCTCTCCATCTCCCCCTCTCCCTTCCTGCTTTCTCCCCACCTCATCCCCCATTTTCCTCGGGGTGGGGTGGGGGGAGCTGACTTCCTGGAGGAGCCTTCTGTCCTGTGCAGGCCACCTGGGCTGTTTTGGCTACTGTCAGAGCCTCTCACTGTCCTTCCCAAGATCGCTTAGTGGAGGGGCAGTTCCTGTGAGGGCCAGGATGTGTCCTCTCCCCAATGTCCCTAAGCCATGGCATCCCCGCAGGCCACAGCTTTCTCTGCAGGGGCCCAGCTGTCTCTGCTGGTGGCCAGTCACACTTTTTTGGAGACTGCCTTTTCAGGGCTGCTTCACCAAAACGCAGCCCATGCAAAAAGAGCGGGTGTTTTTAGTCTTCCATTTGTGTAAGGGGAGGGGACTTCAATGGGCAGGATTTCTTTCCCATCCCACCCCACCCCCACTCCCACCCCATTCCACATCATGTTCTAGACTGGGAAGGGCAGACCCATCCCTTCCCTCCCAGTGAAATGTGTCTAATGAGATGACTGTGGCTGCCAAGCAGAGCTGCAGCCAGCCTGGCAGCTGCAGGAGAGATGGGGTAAGGCAGCTGCCAGGACTCGGGGTTGGAGATGTGCCCCCAGGTGATGGCCACATGCATGGACCCATTTAGCCTTGGAAATGGAGTTGGAAAGGCATGGCTAGGCGGGCAGAGGGCAAATCTCAGCTTCTCCCAGCTGGGGCTACCTGTTGGGTGCTGGGTTTCCATAAGGCTGGGCTTTGGGGGGGATGCTAGCTATGGGCACAGTGGGAAGGCCTGCAAACATATGATTAGTTAATGAAAGGTTGGATTTTGCAGAAAACAGCCAAATCCGTGGAAGGGTGGCAGCTGCTACACTGAGCAGGAGCCCTAGGAGAGCCCTGAAGTTGTGGAATCCGCACATTTTCCTCACCCCTGCCTCGGAGGCCAGCGCGGAGCTGTCGTTACGGGGCTTTTCCAGAGGCATCAGGAAGCCAGGGAGGGTGATTTGTTTAGATTTGTCTGAAGAGTTGCGGCTGCCAAATCGCGCAGACAGCTGCAGTCAGTTGCTTTCTTCATGCTGTTCCATCCATACCGTGCGTTTTATCAGCCGCATCTCTGCGCCACCCTGACTGTCTTGGGAAATCATCATAACTTCATTGAGAGACAGAGTCCTGAATCTTCTGGTTTTCCGCAACATTGCTACATTTGTTAACCGTATCATTAGCGGGGAGGTGATAACAGACCACAGCTTCATCCCTTTTCCAACTCTCGCATTTGCTCATGGAATCCAGGTAGGAGAACAACGCGTGTCACTCTCTCTGCGCCCCATAGTCCCTCCTTCCAGAGCAGGAGTGAGGGGAGTGAGAAAGAGAAATCCAATTACGTATGCACTGGGAATTCGGCCTCATAGGAATTCTGTGAGCAGCCTGGCTTTATCTGCCCAGAATTCCTTTGCATAAAAGCAAAACACTTGTTTCTCCCGCCGCTGAAGCAGTCTTTTTTGGTCAGTTTCTGAGTAGGTCAGGGGTAAAGTCTGGGAGCTGGCCTTTGTTGTCGTTTTTCTGCTTTTAGGACAGAGTCAGCCTGCAAGATCCCGGAGCCCATTTCCATTTACAGGAGGCGGCAACACCGGCTGAGAGTGGAGTTTGGGAGTCTGACTATAGGAATGAGTCTTGTGGTTTCTCTTGTTTGACCATCAATTTGGCTTAAATCAAGTCATAGAATCTTACCACTGAGTGGAAACTTGGAAATAATCGATTTCCATCCTTTCATTTTATAGATGAGGAAACCAAAGTGCAGAAAGATGACTTACATTCTTAAAGGCCCAGATCAAAGGCTGAGATCTCAGGTGTACCAGGTGTCCAGGAGTATGAAGTCTTCAGGTGTACCAACTCTCTAGGTGTACACCAGTGATGCTTTCTGGTTACAAATGACAGAAACATTACCAAAGGTTTATTGGAAGTGTTGGAAGGATACTAGAAGCTTCCAGAAGTGGCAGCGGACCTGGAGAACCAGACCTGGAAATGCACTAGTGGAACCAAGGTATCTTTGGAAGGGGCCACCTATGGAGGGTCTGTGGTAGGAGCAGTCTGGGCAGGGCAGTGATGGGCCGTCACTCTTTCAGTCTCTGGTAGCGAGCATTCACTGGGCTTACTTGGCCCTGGAACAGATGCTATCTCTGCACCAACCATGCTCCCTCGGAGGTCACCTAAAGACAGTTGCCTACATGTTCTGGGCTTCCCGACTTTTCCTGCCTGAGGGCATTTTCTATCCTTGGGGTTTTGTTCAGCCTACGGCCAGGCAGCCAGAAGTGCTGGAGACTCCGCTCCCCAAAAGTGATCCTTAACAACGAGGAACAGGAGCTGATGTATAAATACCCCAGCTTCCGCTCCCCGGGCAGAGACAACCTGAGGGGTGTCCCACACAGTCCCTCTGAGGGCCCCAATGGGATGGAGCCTCCGTTTCCCACGACAGTCATGTGGCCATGAGTCTATACTTTTCTCCTTTTCTCTCTCACTTACCCTTCTTCACATTGCTTCCTGGGAATCACCTTCCAGATGAAATGCTTCTTTCCAAATGCTTCATGGTCTACATTTGGGAGACCTAAATTAAGACATATAATTGGATTCTTGCTAGTACCACCGCTAGGAAAAAAATGGTACCTGATAACAGTCCTGTGAGACCATATCCCACGGGAAGGAAATGATTGACCCAAAAGAATTTTGGTGCCTTTAGGAAGGTGTCTTAGGGGAGACTTCAAAACAAATATCCACTACACTAGCCCACCAACCTCTTGATTTCATACATGGGTTTATGGAGTGCTTTTTGACATCTGTGTTTATTATAGAGCTTATTAATTTATTTTCAACATGCCTCATACATCTCTTGTTTTTACAGTCCTCACCTGGGCCAGAGCCTATTTATTTTCTGTAGTAGGCCTTGTCTTTCTCTTTCCCTTAGATACCTTGAAGTTCATCCAGATAACATGGCCTGCCCAGCTAAAGACGTTCCCCAGCCTTCATTGCAATTAGGTGCGGTCAGGGGACTACGTTTGAATCAATGGGAGGTAGGTTAAAGTGATGATGCGACTTCAAGAGTATGTCCTTTCAAAAGAAATTATGTGTCCTTTCTCTCACCATAGGTTCATGTAATTATAGTATTCAGAATCCTTCATTGATCCATGCCTGGCCATCCATCCAACTATATTTATTAATTATTTTTGTTTTTAATCCTTGCCCAAGGATATGTTTTTATTGATTTTTAGAGAGAGAGGAAAGGAGAGAAAAAGAGAAAAAGACATTGATTGGCTGTCTCCTGTACACGCCCCGACCAGGCATCAAACCTACAACCTAGGTATGTGTCCTGACCGGGAATTGAGTCCACAACCTTTTTGGTGTATGGGATGACACTCCAACCAACTGAGTCAGCCAGCTAGGGCTATATTTATTTAATATAGCCAGGCAGCCTTCTCTGATTTCCCTCCCCAAATTTTGATGAATGGTCCCTCCTATGAGCTACCAAGGATTCTTTATCTCCCTCGTCATAATAGTTACGTCATATAGTGATTCATTCCCAACTAGACTGTAAACTCCATCAGGACAAAGACCATATTTGTCTTGTTCACCATAGTATCCTTGTTCCCCAACCCCAGTGCCTGGCACTCGGTAATGTTCAGCAAATGTATTACCCAATGTTCTATGGGACTTGGGACTCCTCTGCAGGGATGAGCGAGGGAAAAGAATGTGAAGAGCTCTATTTGTGGTCTCTTATTATTTTTAAAGCCCACTTGTGGCCTCTGATTGTTTTCAAGCCCTAGAGCACTGGAATTAATGGACCTCGATGGTTAGCTCCAGATGTGCCCAGACCAAGACATGTGCACATGGGGAACTCCATCAGAATGGGAGGCAGATGGTGCCAGCTGACAGAGGCACAAAGGCAGGAGGGTAGGTGGCAGTGCAGAGGGGTGAGCTGCCCAGAGCAGGGCAGGCTCTGCTCTTGGTTAAAAATGATTCTAACTTAACTGGGTTGGGTCTCATCTGGGACCACAATAATAGAGCCAGAGAGGTTAGGCGGAAATTCCCTAATCCTCTTAGAGAGATGTTCTTGGAGTGTGGTCCAGGTTCCCTGGTGGTCCCAAGGCTGCTCTCCTGCAGGGGGAATGCTAATGTTAAGCCTTTGTTGCTGGCGTGAATTAGTCATTACTCACATTGGTCCTCACTTGATGCCTCAGTTAAAGGAGGGGCCATCCTTCTCCTGAATTCTGTGTGTGTGTGTGTTTTCAGGACAGTGAGCAGGTGCTGCTGGGATGTATCTTTGTCCACTGAAGCGTATTGTGAGTGGGGAATTGGAGAACCATGGCTCTAAAGGTGACTTAGACAGCAAAAGAACAGAAGCCAGGGACCGGCCTCGTGGTCTCCTGGCTGCCCTGCAGTCATTCTCTGCCGGGCAGCTGCTAGTCTCCAGCTTCAAGCTGCCTGGGGTGAAAATTGTAGGCGGAGAAATGGAATTACCCAGAAAGTGTATTTTTTCTGAGGTTGCTACACTGCAGCCAGCATTAGGTCAGCAGGAAGTCGCCGTTGATGATAATGGTGATGATAAGGGTAAATGAATGCTTAGGCCCATCTGAGCAATTGGAGATTAGGCTAATAGCAGTAGTGGCTGAGTTACTGCTTCCCACTCTTTCTGCTCTGGAAAACACACGCATTTATTCCTCAGGCATCAATGTTTTTTTTGAGCAACTATCAGATGGTAAACATAGTGCTAGACTCTGAGCTAACACCAGTAAAGGGAAGAAATTTGTCCCCTGACTTCATGGAGCTTACAGTCTATCAGGGAAGAGGAATATTTTAATCAGATGAACACGCAACTGCTTACTCACAAATTATGATGTGTGTGACAAAGCAACGTAACCAGGTCTGCTGAGAGAATATGGTGCAACATAATTCAGATTGAGGGCTCAGGGAAGGTTCCTCTGAGAAAGGCAAAGAGGGGAGGGAGGAGCATCCCAGGCAGTGAAACGTGCACAGAGAAAAGCTTCAAGGTCACCTGGAAGATCAAGGCAACTGGAAAAAGAGAGCGAGGAGGAGATGTGGAGCAAGATGGTGGTGAAGCAATGGGCAAAGGCGGGTGAAGGTCGTGTTAAAAAATTTTGTGCTTTGTCTTAAGTACAATGGACAGGCGCTGAGAAGTTTTAAACAAGAGAATGCTATGTTTTTAAAAGATCTCTTTGGCATCTTTGTGAAAACCAATAGGGGGCAAGAGTAAAAGCAAGGAATAACAATGAGTGAAGCACAGATACATGTGGCAACGTGGATGAACCATGAAGACATTAGCTAAACAAAGGGTCACATATTGTATGATTTCATTTACATGAAATGTCCAGAAGAGGTAAATCTATAGACAGAAAACAGATTCGGGGTGGCCTGGGACTTGGGAAAGGGAGGATGAGAGTGACTGCTTAATGGATATAAGGTTTCCTTTTGGGGCGATGAAACTGTTCTGGAACCAGAGAGTGGTGATGGATGCATAACATTGTGAATGTACTACATTGTACACTTAACCATGGTTAAAATGGCGAGTTATGTTATAGGGACTTTACCACAAAGTAGATAAAAAGTAGTGATAGAAGGAGACCCCTTTGTAATCTATTGCTGTTGTCTTTGTGAGACTAAGGGTTGCCTGGACTGTGGAGTGGAGGCAGGAGGGAAGTGAGTGGATTAGGGATTATGTACTTTACGTAGTTCTCTTAGTTAATCGTAACAAGAACTCTGTAATATCCTCATTTATAAACGAGGAAACTGAGGCACCGAGGAGTTGGACTTGCCCAAGGCCACACAGCTAGTAAGCAGGTCTCATACCTGCTTCTCACTGGCTTCAGAGCTCTCTCTACATGCAATCATTACCCTTGAATTCTTGACTCTTGGCCCAACGGGTGAGAATGGAGGTGCAGTAGAGCTTGTATTGGAGGTTTCATCCTTCCAGTGAATAAAAGCAATAGGCTTTGTCTTCCCAATAAATCCCAACCATGAGCCCTGACATTCCAGCCAGAGCAGCGACTTCTCAGCGGGATTCCACAATTTTTCACACATTTACACTTATTAGAACACTCTCATTCTGGTTGCTGGCATTTACGCTCATTCATTTTGCAGTTTCAACTTCAACCTCAGATTCCATCCAAAGCTCTGTGCGCCCTCCCCACACTGGGTGTGTTGATGGCCCCAGTGGCTTGGAGAGGTGGTGAAGCTGCGGCTGGCTTGTACACCCTCCCTTCCCTGGGCTCTTCCCTCCGTGGTGAGAAGTAGGGCTGAAGGGGAGGGCAAAGTCTCTTCCCACCCAACTGCCAGCCAGGAGCTTGCTTGTTTTCTCTCAGGAGGTCATTACACAGCACAGCTGCTTGACCTGGGGTTTGGTATGGAAAAGTGGGAATTCCAGCAACCCCCACTCCCCCCCCCACCCCCCACCCCCACCCCCAGGACCTGTTGAAGGAAACATGGCAGCTGCTAAGTGTTGTGAGCCTGGACCACATTTTTCAGCAGCTGGTAGCCCAGTGCCACATTCCCCTGAGGTCTTCCCAGTTTGGCCCTGGCCTCCGTGGTGTTGGCTGAGTCTGCAGTGAGTCTCTACACTCCATGGCCTCATTGCTGGGCCTACAGGTAGAGGTAGATCCATCTTTAGTTCTTCTGGAAACTGGCACTTTCTGGCCTTCTGTCCTCAGTTCTCGCCACCTGGGCTAAGAAGCTGAACAACAGAAACACCAGCCTCCCTTTCTCGCAGACACCCCTGAAGGTGACGAGCGAGTCTGAGGGCACCCACTTCCTGGCCTGGAGAGGGAACTGTCTCTCTTCTACCAGCACCCTCTCTGTTTCTCATGCCTTCTCTTCCATCTCTTCATGACGAAGACTGGCAGGCCACTTCTGTGGCTCTGCCCCCAGCACTGGAGCCTTCTTTGAATCCGGCCCTGGAAGATGAGGAAAGTTCTCTTGCCTCAGGGATTACAAAGTAACATTCTTAATAATCAAACTGGTATTATTTTTCATTTTCTTTTACATCTATTCTGCAGAGTTTCCATCAAAGCTACAATAAATAAATAAATAAATAAATACACAAGTTGGTATCTGGCCTCTATTTGCAAAGGAAACTTAATACGTGTAAAATGCTAAACTGTGGAAAAGTCCCAAATAATTGCTCAGTAGTAGGCTATCTAAGGACCTATGGTATTTAAAAAATAAAACATTAATTAAAAAAACACTCCTGGAAACCTCACACCAATATGATAAAGGTTACAGATGCTGAGGTCATGGAAGTCAGACTGCAATTCGGCCGCCCTGGAAAGGGGCCTGAGATGCAATGTTTCATGTTTTCAGTGGAAAGCAGGTAAAGATGAGCCTGCTTTGCTCCATGGATTACATACCGGAAACATTGCAAAATAATATCCTTAAAAACTCTTGTATTTGCAGCCCTTCCCCCCATCCCGCTCTCCCGCCCCCCATCTTATTTAAGGCACAGATTGGACTGTTCTACCTCCCTGGCCCTTCCTTTAGAAGCCAGTTTTGTGTGTATACCAGGACGAAATGGAAAGCTTGCCAGAGGAACTGTGTGTCAGAATTGGGCCAAGTTCAGCTATATAATCATAAGGACCAGATTCATCAAAACCATAAAGAGCTTCAGCCATGTGCTATCATTTTAGAGATTTTTAAGAGGCCCCATCTGTGTGGCTGCATATTTAATCAAAGTTTATTATTCAACCTTGGGCGTACCCTTTTTCTTCAGATTGGTTTAAAATCATTTCCATCTCATAACAGATCTTTCCTTTCCTAAACTCAGAAGGTTTAGCAACAACCTGCTTCTAAGCTATACTTTCTGTCACAGCAGGGGATCCTAATACCCATAACCACTTCTGCCGTCAGCATCTTCCATTTGGCAACCTTGCTGAACTTGTTATTAGTCCGAATAGTTTTAAATGAATTCTCTGGGCTTTTCAATATACAACACCATACCAGCTGTAATTAGAGTTTTACTTCTTCCATTCCAACCTGGATGCCTTTAATACCTTTAATTTCATGCCTAATTGCTTAGCTAGAACCTCCAGTCTGTTGTTGAATAGACATGGCAAGAGTGGATATTTTTGTCTTGTTCCTAATCCGAATGGAAAAGCATTCAATCTTTTGTCATTGAGTGTGAGGTTGTAGTTGTTCATAGATACTTTCATCAGGTTCCAGAAGTTCCCTTCTAGTCCTAATCTGCTGTGTGTTTTTAGCATGAAAGGATCTTAGGTTTTGCCAAATGATTTTTCTGCATCTATTGAGGTGATTGTGTGGATTTTGCTTTTTATTCTATTAATATGGTATGTCACATTGACTGACTTTCTGAAGTTAAATTCCTGTTGGTCATGGTATATAATTATTTTTACTAATATATGTTGCTGGATTTGCTTTTCTAGTATCTTGGTGAGGAATTTTGCATCTATAATTATAAGGGATATTGGTTTGTAGTTTTATTTTTTGTGTGATATTTTTGTCTGGTTTTGATATCAGGTTAATACTGGCCTCAGAGAATGAGTTGGAAAGAGTTCCCTACTTTGATATTTTTTGGAAGAGTTTGTGAAGAATTGTATTAATTCTTTAAATGTTTGGTAGAATTCACTAGTAAAGTCATCTAGGCTGGGCTTTCCTTTGTGGACAGTTTTATTTTCTTACTAGAGGCCCGGTGCACAAAATTCGTGCATGGGGGAGGGGTGGTCCTTCAGCCCAGCCTGCACCCTCTCACAATCTGGGACATCCCTCTCGCAACCCAGGACTGCTGGCTCCTAACTGCTCACCTGCCTGCCTGCCTGATCACCCCTAACCACTCTGCCTGCCTGCCTCCCTGCCTGATGCTGCTAACTGCTTGCCTGCCTGCCTGATCGCCCCTAACGGCCTGCCTGCCTGATCACCCCTAACCACCTCTGCCTCGGCCCCTGCCACCGCAGCTTTGTCCAGAAGGATGTCCAGAAGGTTGTTCAGCTGTCTGGTCTAATTAGCATATTATGCTTTTATTATTATAGATTATTGATTTTATTGGGGTGACATTGGTTAATATAATTATACAGATTTCAGGTGCACAATTCTATAGTACATTATCTGAGATTGTATTGTGTGCTCACCACCCAAATCAAGTCTCCTTCTGTTACTATTTATCCCACTTTTACCTTCTTCTACCTCCCCCCATTCCTCTCTCCCTTTGGTAATCACCATCCTGTTATCTGTGTCTAAGAGTTTCGTGGATTTGTTTTGGTTAATCCTTCCCCTATTTCACCCAACCCCCAAGTCCGCTTCCCTTTTAACAGCTGTCAGTCTATTTTCTGCATCTATAAATCTGTTTCTATTTTGTTTGTTTGCTTTTGTTTATTAGATTATCACATATAAGTGAAATTATCTAGTATTTGTTTTTCTCTAACTGGCTTATTTCACTTAGCATAATGCTCTCCAGGTCCATCCATGCTGTCACAAAGGGTAAGATTTCTTTTTTTTTTTATGGCCAAGTAGTACTCCACTGTGTAAATGTACCACAGCTTTTTTTATCCACTCATCTACTGATGGGTACTTGGGCTGCTTCCAAATCTTGGCTATTGTAAATAATACTGTATTGAACATAGATTCTTTCGAATCAGTAGTTTGGGTTTCTTAAGATATATCCTCAGAAGTGGAATCACTGGGTCATGAGGCAGTTCCATTTTTAATTTTTTGAGGAAGCTCTATACTGTTTTCTACAGTAGCTGGCACCAATCTGCATTCCCACCAACAGTGCACAAGGGTTCCCTTTTCTCCACACCCTCACCAACATTTGTTGTTTGATGATTTATTGATGATAGCCCTTCTCACAGGTGTGAGGATATCTCATTGTGGTATTAATTTGAATCTCTCTGATGATTAGTGACATTGAGCATCTTTTTTTTTTTAATTTAAAAAATCTTGGAGAATCCAAGATGGTGGCGTAGGTAAACACCTAAACTGCTGCCTCCCACAACAATTTCAAAAATACAACTAAAAGAAAAAACGTCTATCACCCAGAACCACGGGAAAGTTGGCTGAGTGGAAGTTCTACAACTAGAAGGAAAGAGAAAAGAGCATTGAGACGTGCACAAGCGCTGAAAAGCTGAGGTACAGAGGCGCGTGATCCGGGCTGGCGGCGGGCGTTGCTTTTTTCAACCCTAAGGGAGACAAGCCCCCGATTACTCTGAAATACAGTTTCTGGGGAGACGCGGGGGACCCAAACTCCTACGGGGAGAAGCTGGACTGTCTGCCAGTGAGGGTGGCTTGCTTGCAGAGCTGTGCGCAGGAATAATTGTTTACGGCACTGGGGCACGGGACTGCCGACAGGGACTCAGAGCCGGCTAACTAGCAGCCATTGCTGTATGCCACGTCCTAGCCTAGTGACACCCTGAGACCCCGCCCTGCACAACCTACAAACCCACCCAAGCTCTAAGCAGCAGCTTTTGCATAAGAAAGCCCTGCCCTATCGCAGCTTAACCTAGCAAATTTGCAGCCCGGGTCAGACAGCTCCAAAACCTCCAAACCACAAGCAAAGAGGAGAAAACTGTAGCTCTCACTGTAGCTCCTGCTGGGTGGCCTCAAACAGTAGCTGACCTGCACCCCATTGGAGATCCAGAAGCCAGTGTACCTAGTGGTCAGTGTGAGACACCAGATTTCAACTCCTCACATCCATAAGTGACACATTCAAGAGGCAGACTCAGTGAGCACCAAAGCCCCACTGAAACAAGTCCTGCCCCATAAGCGTGTCTTCAGCGCAGCACTTCTTCCATTATAGACACAGGGAGTGCTCACAGCTAATTGGCCTGGAGGTCAATTCCTCCCAGTGTACCAATGGCAATTAAGGCTTAACTACACCAAGACTTTGCACTCAGCCCACAAAGGGTGTACCAAGAGCATCCACCTCATGTAATTGAGGAGGCTGAGCTACTGCCCCCTATAGATCACCTACCACACAAAGCTACTCCATCAACACAGGGAAGCAGCCAAAATGTGGAGACAAAGAAACATGTCACGAATGAAAGAAATGGAGGAAAGCAAACTACTGGATGACATAGAGTTCAGAACCACATGTATAAGGTTACTAAAGAATCTTCTTAAAACCGCTGAGAAACTTAATGAGACCTTCAAGGAGCTTAATGAGAATGCCAAAAAAATGGAAAAGGATCAGTCAGAAATGAAGCATACACTGTCTGAAATAAAGAATATACAGAAACTCAACTGTAGATCAACGTACCCCAAGAATCAAACCAAAGATCTGAAATATGTGGAAACAAAAAACATCCAACCAGAAAAACAAAAAGAAAAAAGAATCCAAAAATATGAAGACAGTGTAAGGAGCCTCTGGGACAACTTTAAGCGAACCAACATCCGAATTTTTGGGGTGCCAGAAGAAGGGAGAGAGCAACATATTGAAAACCTATTAGAAGAAATAATGACAGAAAACTTTCCCTACCTGGTGAAAGAAATAGACTTACAAGTTCAGGAAGCGCACAGAACCCCATACAAGAGGAATCCAAAGAGGACCACACCAAGACATATCATAATTAAAATGCCAAGAGCAAAAGACAAAGAGAGAATATTAAAAGCAGCAAGAGAAAAACAGTTAATTACCTACAAGGGAGTACCAATACGACTGTCAGCTGATTTCTCAACAGAAACTATGCAGGCCAGACGGGAGTGGCAAGAAATATTCAAAGTGATGAACAGCAAGAACCTACAACCAAGATTACTCTACCCAGCAAAGCTATCATTCAGAGTTGAAGGTCAGATAAAGAGCTTCACAGACAAGAAAAAGCTAAAGGAGTTCATCGCCACCAAACCAGGATTACATGAAATGCTGAAGGGTATTCTTTAAGAAGAAGAAAAAGACAAAAATTATGAACAACAAAATGACATCAAATACATACCTACCAACAAGTGAATCTAAAAATCAAGTGAATAAAAATCTGAAGAACAGAATGGACTGGTGAATATAATAGTATCAGGGACATAGAAAGGGAGTGGACTGACGATTCTCAGGGGAAGCAAGTGTGAGGGGTGTGGGAAGAGACTGGACAAAAATCTTACTCCTATGGATGAAGACAGTGGCGGGGGGTAAGGGCATGGGGTGGGGTGGGGAATCAGGTGGAGGGGAGCTATGGGGGAAAAAAAAAGAGGAACACCTGTAATAATCTGAACAATACAGATTTATTTAAAAAAAAAAAGAATATGTATCCTTCCTTGCAGGCGTGGCTCAATGGTTGAGCATTGACTTATGAATCAGGAGGTCACGGTTCAACTCCTGGTCAGGGCACATGACCGGGTTGTGGCCTCAATCCCCAGTAGGGGGTGTGCAGGAGGCAGCCGATGAATGATTCTCATCATTCATGTTTCTATCTCTCCCTCTCCCTTCCTCTCTGAAATCAATAAAAATATATTTAAAAGAAAGAATAAAAAAAAATCTTTATTGTTCAGATTATTACAATTGTTCCTCTTTTTTCCTCCATAGCTCCCCTCTATCCGGTTCCTACCCCACCCTCTGCCCTTACTCCCTGCACTGTCCTTATCCATAGGTGTATGATTTTTGTCCAGTCTCTTCCCGCACCCCCTACACCCCTTTCCCCCTGAGAATTGTCAGTCCACTCCCTTTCTATGCCCCTGATTCTATTATATTCACCAGTTTATTTTGTTCATCAGATTTTTTATTCAATTGGTTTTTAGATTCACTTGTTAATGGATATGTATTTGTTGTTCATAATTTTTATCTTTACCTTTTTCTTCTTTTTTCTCTTCTTAAAGAATACCTTTCAGCATTTCATATAATACTGGTTTGGCAGTGATGAACTCCTTTAGCTTTTTCTTATCTGTGAAGCTCTTTATCTGACCTTCAATTCTGAATGATAGCTTTGCTGGGTAGAGTAATCTTGGTTGTAGGTTCTTGCTATTCATCATTTTGACTATTTCTTGCCACTCCCGTCTGGCCTGCATAGTTTCTGTTGAGAAATCAGCTGAAAGTCGTATGGGTGCTCCCTTGTAGGTAACTAACACTTTTTCTCTTGCTGCTTTTAATATTCTCTCTTTGTCTTTTGCTCTTGGCATTTTAATTATGATGGGTCTTGGTGTGGTCCTCTTTGGATTCCTTTTGTTTGGGGTTCTGTGTGCTTCCTGGACTTGTAAGTCTATTTCTTTCACCAGGTAGGGAAAGTTTTCTGTCATTATTTCTTCTAATAGGTTTTCAATATGTTGGGATAAGTTTTTGGTCATTATTTCTTCAAATAGGTTTTCAGTATCTTGCTCTCTCTTCTTCTTGCACCCCCATAATTCTGATGTTGGTAAGCTTGAAGTTGTCCCAGAGGCTTTTTACACTATCTTCAAATTTTTGGATTCTTTTTTCTTTTTGCTTTTCCAGTTGAGTGTTTATTGCTTCTTTGTATTTCAAATCTTTGACTTGATTCTTATGATCCTCTAGTCTGCTGTTGGATCTCTGTATAATATTTTTTATTTCAGTCAGTGTATGCTTAATTTCTAGTTGGTCCTTTTTCATATCCTTGTGGGTCTCGCTAAATTTATTGGCCTTTTCTAGAAAATTCTTGAAAAATCTTATAACCGTGGTTTTAAACTCTATATCCAGTCGTTTTCTTTCTTCCATTTCTTTCATTTGTGATCTGTTTCTTTGTCTCCGCATTTTGGCTGCTTCCCTGAGTTGATAGAGTGGCTTTGTGTGCTAGGTGTCCTATAGGGCCCAGTGGCTCAGCCTCTCCAGTTACCTGAGGTGGAAACTCTTGGTGCACCCCTTTGTGGGCTGTGTGCACAGTCTTGTTGTAGTTAAGCCTTGATTGTTGTTAGTATCACTGGGAGGAATTGACCTCCAGGCCAGTTGGCTGTGAGGATCAGCTGTGTCTCTGCTGGGAGAACTTCTGTGCTGGAGACACCCTTATGAGACAAGACTTGCAAAAGCCTCTGTGCTCAGCTTGGATGGGGCGGAGTCTCAGGGCAGAGCAGACAGCCTTGGTTTCCCATCAGCCTTGCCCTAATAGGCCCCTGTGTCTTCAGTGTCCCATGGTAATTGCTGCAAGCACCTCTGAGAGAAAACCACCCTCAAGTTCCACCTGCTGCCAGACAGTCCAGTTTCTCCCCAAATGAGTCTGGGTCCTCAGAGTCTCCCCTGGAACGGGAGTTCAGCACAGTTGGGAGCTTATGTCTCCCTCCCGCTTGAGAAAGCCAGCCGCATACTCAGTTGCCCACCCTCTCAGCGCGCGCGCCTTGGTACCTTTGCCTTCTGCAGTTCCTCTGAGTCTCAGTGTGCTTTTCTCTTTCCTGACAGTCCAGTTTCACCCCATATGAGTCTGGGTCCTCAGAGTCTCACCTGGAACTGGAGTTCAGCACAGTTGGGAGCTTTGTCTCCCTCCCGCTTGAGAAAGCCAGCCACGCACTCAGTTGCCAGTCCTCTCCATAGTACCTCTGCCTCCTGCAGCTCCTCTGAGTCTCAGTGTGCTTTTCTCTTCCCTTCTAGTTGTAGAATCTCCACTCAGCCAGCCTTCCTGTGGTTCTGAATGATGTCCGTCTTTCCTTTTAGTTGTAGTTTTGAAATTGTTGTGCGAGGCAGCAGTTTAGGTGTTTACTTATGCCGCCATCTTGGTTTCTCGACATTGAGCATCTTTACATATGTCTGTTGGCCATCTGTATGTTCTCTTTGGAGAAGTGTTTATTCAGGTCCCATGCCCATTTTTAAATTGGATTATTTGTTTTTTTGGTGTTGAGTTGTAGAAGCTCTTTATAAACTTTAGATGTTAACCTCTTATCTGATGTATCATTGGTGAATATGTTTTAAAATTACTAATTCATTTTTATAGAGAAGAATTCTATTCATATGATCTATTTCTTTTGGAGTCAGTTTTGGTAGTTTGAGTTTTATAGGAATTTTTTCATTTTGTCCAACTTATTTTTTGGCATACAATTGTTCATAATATTTCCTTATGATATCTACTAGAGGCCTGGTGCATGAAAATTCGTGTACTTGTGGGGGGGGGGGTGTCGCTCAGCCTGGCCTGTGCCCTCTTGCAGTCCGGGACCCCATGGGGGATGTCTGACAGACAGTTTAGGCCTGCTCCTTGGGGGACTGGGCCTAAGCTGGCAGTGAGACATCCCTCTGGCAGCCCAGGATCCCTTGGGGGATGTTCACCTGCTGGCTTAGTCAGACATCCTTAGCGCTGCTGTGGAGGTGGGAGAGGCTCCCACCACCGCCACTGTGCTGGCCAGCCATGAGCTGGCTTCTGGCAGAGTGGTGCTCCCCCTATGGAAGCATACTGACCACCAGGGGGCAGCTCCTGCATTGAGCATCTTCTCCCTGGTGTTCAGTGCACATCATAGCAACTGGTCGTTCTGGTTGGTCCACTGTCAATTTGCATATTACCCTTTTATTATATAGGATCTTCTGGTCTGACATGTAAAGAGCTTGGAAGTCATTACTGACATCCTCACAAAAGCAAACAAGCTGAACAAACCGAACAACGATTCCTCTTACATCCATTAGAGAATTGAAGTCATAGGGGAAACCATTGCCTCCCAAAACTGGAGAGAGACACAGCAACCAGCAGAAGAAGCCCTGAAGCAGAAGTTAGCCACTGGAGCCAGTGCTGGTAGGAAAACCTAAACTGTCGGACGAATTGCTGTAGGCTTTGTGTGGACTAGTTTGAGAGTTAAAAACTCTGAGGCCCCATCGTAGGGAGATTCCCACACTTTCACTGATAGGAACTTTACTAGTTTCTCAAGGTGAATATTGGAGCATCTCCTTGTGCTTCTAGCTGGGATGGGGGATGTGCGGAGGGGTAAGGTGGGGGGGTAACCATTTTGAAATATGCTCAGAGCAGTCTATTCTTTTCTCCTTAACAAAAGACTGCCTTACAAAGAAACCTTTTATTTTATTTTTTAAATCTTCACCTGAGGATATGTTTTTATTGATTTTCAGAGACAAAGGAAGGGAGAGAGAGAGAAAGAGAGAAACATCGACGTGAGAGCGAAACATCAATTGGTTGCCTCCTGTAAGTGCCCCAAATGGGGATCAAAATCACAACCTTTTTGGTGTATGATGCTCCAACCAACTGAGCCACCCAGCCAGGGCCAAAGGAACGTTCTGCCTTCCTCTCCCCCAGAGTCTAGCAAACCTAGGAAAGGAGGAAAAGCTCAGCTCCCTCTAGCCCTTGATGGTGGGAAAGAGAAATAGCTAACTGCAGCCCCCACTAGACTGCATGTCACCTATGGGGGGTGGGGGGAATCTGAGATGCTCTTGTGAAGATCACAGACCGGGCCACAGGCTCACTAACCATAGGGCTATAAGATGCTTCCCTATACACCACCTCTATCTCAGTGAGGCTCCTGTGTAACAACACTAGATTATGGGTAAAAGAACTGCAAGGTTCAGACTCTATTTAATGAGTATACAGAAAATCCCAAAGATAAAAGGGGAATAAAAGCCAGGACACTAAAGAAAATTTTAGCCTTTTATAGCAAACAGTATACACAGCCTACCTCCTAGCAAGGTAAACCATATAGTTGACACAATATAGTTGAATCTTGTTTCTTTTCCAGTCTGACAATCTCACTTAAACAAACAAACAAACAAAACTCTGCCTTTTGAATAGATTGTATAGTCCATTCATAGTGTTTCTATTGATATGGTTAGATTTATGTTTAACATGTTTCTCCCTATAATCACATATCTTTTTCTTCCTCTGTTCCTTCTTTGCTGCTTGCCTTTACATTAATTGAATATTTTCTAGAGTAACATTTCAATTACTTTAATTATTTTTAAACTACATGTTTTTTGAATTATTTTGTTGATGGTTGTTCTAGGGCTTACAAGATATCAAAGGTGGGGCAAAAGTAGATTTATAGTGGCGAGTATGCGAAACACAGAGCTCATTCTTATATTTTTATTTATTAATTATTGTATTATTTTCCCTATGAATAACTATGAACCTACTTTTGCCCCACCATGTATATTATATTATATTAAGATTTAGTAAATTTTCTTAAATAAATGTTTATCCATTTGATGCATGTCCTTAGGAAAAAATTCAAAGGCTTTAAAAGGTTGTTCTTTTATAGTTTTCAGTAGTTAAATTGTATTCACCTGGAGAGAGGGTCTTTAGCATGCCTCACATTGCCATGCCCTATTCAGTCCATATTACTTCTAAAATCTGTTTCATGCAGCAACATCCAAGCTGGGAACATCTTGGGTACAATTTGAACTAATTCATGTCTAGGAAAATACCAGAAAAGTTAAGTCATTTATTGTTGCACACAGCTGAGTCTAGTCTCTCTTTATCTTGTGCCAGCCACTTCAAACAAAAGTTTAGAACTACGGCCAAAATGACATGGTGATGGATGGATCTGATGACTCCTTTATGATCACAGCTCTCCAGTGGTACCTGTGCTTACATTGAGAGGCGCACTAATTCGGTTCTGCTTTGATCTTTGAAATTCATTTTAAAGAACATTCTGTGTCTACTCCTTACAGTGTTTAGAGAGCCTTTGTCCAATTGCATTAGAGTTTAGATCCATGGCAAAATTCACATGCAAGGAACAATCAGTGAACAATTAAGAACAAAAGTTGGCTCCCAGCCATTGTGGCTCAGCCTTTGAGCATCAACCTATGAACCAGGAGGTCGGGGTTTAATTCCTGGTCAGGGCACATGCCTGGGTTGTGGGCTTGATCCCCAGTAGGGGGCATTCAGGAGACAGTCAATGAGTGCATCTTTCTCATCATTGATGTTTCTATCTCTTTCTCCCTCTCCCTCTCCCTTCCTCTCTGAAATTTAAAAAAATATATTTTTAAAAAAGAACAAAAGTAGGCAACCCTGTGTTGAAGTACTGTAGAAGTTCAGATAAGAGAGAGGTTAGTGTAAGTTGGAAGATCTGGCTGAGGCTTCAGAGGAACTCAAACCAGGCCTTGAAGGATGAGTTGGAATAGATCAGCAGGGAGAGAGAGGGATAAATATCTACACCTGAAGGACCACAGATTCTTCTTACTTGAGGAAATTAATTTCCAACTAACATTCATTGTTGACTTGATTGAAGAGAAAGCAACTCTCAAAGGCAGTGAGTTACTGAAAATGTATTCTGAAGACCAACAGCATCAGCATGACTTGGTAGTCAAAAATACAACTTCTTTTTAGAAGTGCAGATTCCCAAAGCTCACCCCAGACTTACTGAATCAGAACCTTCCGGGTGGGCCTGACAATGTGTGCTTTTATCAAGCTTGCCAGATGATCATTATGCATGCTAAAGACTAAGAAGGCTGCTTTCAAGTGTTTTTCCTGGCCCTTCTTGGCATCCAGGGCGTATTTGAAATGAAATAGCCGGGGCCAGTGTCTAGGACCTCTAAGCATGGACCAAGGCTGGGCAGGCACGGATGCCCAGTTAGCAGATCATGTAAGTGCAGCACTGTGTGTTTGCACCCAGGCCAACAGAGTAGTGAAATAAATAAATAGAAGGCTGCCTGACTCTGGTCTCCCACAGCTGCCTCACATTTTTCAACCCCAGGCACTGGGCAGCAGAAGTAGCGGGGGTGGTGCTGGCTCCCTGGCATGAGGCAGCCTGGCTCTCTGGGGAGAGGGAGCAGCTCACTTAAAGTGCCCTCATGAAAATAACTCACTCTCAGCAAGCTTGTTACTCAGAGCTCGTTCCCATGACAGCAAAGCAGAGCTACAACCAAGACTCCCAGTCATCTTGTCAACCTCATTTCATACTTTCCCTCTATTCTTTTCATTAACATTAGTTTGGGGGAAATTTTCCTGATTCATCGAATCTCCAAGCTCACAAATCATTGCGTCTTTGCTCCCACTCTAGACAGGATCTGGAGAGTGTGATGAGAACCACTCATGTATTTTCAAAACAGTCTCTTTTAGCACAATAATGCTAATAGGGGCTTAGAGGGGAGGGTCTCTAGGGGAGGTCAGAGTCCCTTAGAAAATGGGCTGCCCAGATGGATGGGCTGGCTTTCCAAAGCCCAGCAGTTTGGTTTCCAATGGCGGTTGGATTCAGCTGCCAAGAACCCAAATTAGGAAAGGTTTTGTTGACAGCTCATAAGAGGACACTCTGAAAGACTGATTGAAGGCCATTGCCAACCTTCGACAATAGACATATATACAACCCAGAGAAAGAGTATGTGCAAATATATATGTGTAAATGTATATATGTTGCTGTGTGTTACTAAAATAAATGTGTTTCTCACAGTCTTTGCCATGGATGAAATGATCAAAACCAGCTGCTCCGTGCAGTTCTTCACTGGAAGGAATAGCGGGTGGAGCTAGTGGTTCAGGAGAATCTGCAGGCACACTTCGGCATCAGGCTGGCTCACCACTTCTCTGGAAATGGTTAACATGCCTGGCTCACACCACCCATCATGTGAATGTGACGTGCCTCTGAGCAGTTCTGTAGATGACAGGTATTTACTTTACCCCCAAATCTGGGCAGCACAGGGTCACATCACAGGGGAAGGCAGCTTGCTTCTGAGCTAGTTCATTTGCATTTCTCATGATTCCAGGCTAGACCTTGTTGTAAGTCTCTACTATAATCTATTTAAAAACAGTTCAAACATTTTACTTTGTTTTGGTTGACTTTACTCTAATGTGGTTTCTGCAGAGCTCTCTCTTTTATGGTAATCAAATGTTCTGCCAACATTTCTCCTGCTATGTGCACCAGCTAAGGAAACCAGATGCTTGGGTTGGTCTTTTCAATGCGTCTGAGTGTTGTTTTTGTTTAGAATTTCAGAGGTTTGGCGAGAGAGTGTTGGTTTATAAATCTGACCCTCGATGCACCCCATTTCCCAACCTACTAATAGTTCTGGCTACTGCTCACATCTTGATTTGAAATTGCTCCCCATCACCATGCAGATTAGCATGTGAAAAGACAAGCTCATTTAATTCATCTTGTTTGATTTGCTTAATTTTCCTCTTCATCATTTATTCCATGTTGTAGGTTAAAGAGGATGGGTAGAAGAGCTGAACAGCTAAAGCAGAACCACACCCTGCATTGTCTCTCAACCAATCACAGACCCGAGAGGGACTGTTCTTTGATGTGTGGGGTGTTTTTCCCCCTCTCACACCATCAGTGTGGGAAGGAAGCAGGCCAGCTCTCGTGGGAGTGTTGGCTTATAATGCAGACTGAAAGCGTTTCAGAAAAGTAACTTGGCATTGAATCAAACTAGTAAGTGGAACTGCTTGTCTATATGGATTGAAAAGAGACTTTTTAGGGCTTCAAGAGTTTGTGGGAAAGAGAAGAGGAGAGGGCTTAGGTGAACTCTGTCAAAGGGAGATTTCTGAAATATGAGGCTGAAGTCACCTTATAAGGAACAGTCCCTTGCAAATGGGGAGATGGAAAAGAAAAACACCCTGGGAATTTTAGTCCTCTCTACCCTCATTCTACCATCTTGTTTAGTTACTCTGATTCTCTGGTCCGAAGACAGGGGCAGGGAAACTAGGAAGTAATGACCAGATTTAGTAATTGAAAAAACATAGGAGGATCAAGTGGTCCTCCAAGACTGGGCACTGGGTACCTGAAAGTATATAGATGGAAGCAGTGTTCATGGTTAATAGTGGCTGAGCCATGGAAAGCAGAGAAGGCAGAGGGCTAGCCTTAGGCTGAACAAAATCAGAGATGTGAGGGGTCCTCTCTTCAGGGATCGTCATTTTTGGCCCCAAGGTCTGGACGTTGAGGCTCTAAAAGATGAGAAAAGTGTAAAGGGAACCAAAGTTAAAAAAAAAAAAAGAAAGAAAGAACAAAGACAACTGTTAATGTATTAAAGTTAGTTTAAGGCTATGAGTCTAAACAAATTCAAAGAAAAGGCACCAGACATTGGTTTTTCGAGAACAATAGCTGTAACTAACTCATACAAACTACTCAGACAAACCCAAACTCTGAGATCCCCAGGGCAAAGTGTTCAGAGTCTTAGCATTTATTCCAGATGTTCAAAAGACTGTACTTTTCCATTATAAATGTGTGCTTTTGTGAAGTCCACTGACAAAGGGGTAATCCATTTGAAATAGGTCCCATACCACCATAAAGAGTAAGTACTTAAGTTCCAACATGTGCCAATCAGTGTGGGGAAGCTTGGCGAAGAGAAGAGTGGTGGGGACCAAGGCTTTGCCCTCTGGAAATGGGCTTAAGAAGAGATAGGGTGTTTTTGGCAGAACAGCAAGCAAAGGTTGAGAATAAAAATGGCAAATTCATTAAAAATGGTTAAATTTTTAGCCCAAATAGGACATCATACATCAACTATAGGTTTTAGTTCTACAAATTATTGACTGAGTTTGGATCTTGTTGTAATTTTCAAACCTACTTTTGAAAATCTACATACATTTTATTTTACTCATGGTCTCCAATGAATTTAACATAGGGAAACTATCTTGCTTGAGGAGAGACGACTAATTTTGTCAGTAGCTATATCACGAAAATCAGGATTCATAAATTTTCAACAATTATGTACGTTTATTATAAGTAGTCATAGATGCATATACAACATGAGTGAATGGATTAAAGATATTAATATGTCATTTTCAGAGTTTTCCAGGACTTGACTCAATGAAAAGAAATAGATAAACTGGATTTCAACTATTATGTCATTTAATTTTGTTTTTCCTTTTTTTTTCTTTTCCATCTAAAAATATTCTGCTATTAATTTTCCTCTACTTTTAATGTTTAAGATGGGGTACACCAACCTGTATGTATGTGTGTGTATGTGTGTGTGTGGGGTGGTATTGTGTGTGTGTGTATACACACACACACACACACACACACACACACACACACTAGAGGCCCGGTGCATGAAATTTGTGCACAGAGGGGGGAGGTTCAGCCTGGCCTGCACCCTCTCCAATCTGGAAACCCTCTCACAATCTGGGACGACTGGCTCTTAACCACTCGCCTGCCTGCCTGCCTGATTGCCCCTAACCCCTCTGCCTGCCTGCTGGACTGATCACCCCTACCTTGCCCCCCTGCCTGCCTGATCACCGTTAACCTCTCTGCCTGCCTGCCTGATCGCCCCTAACTGCCCTCCCCTGCCTGCCTGATCTTGCCCACAACTGCCCTCCTCTGCTGGCCTAATCTCACCCGAAACTGCCCTCCTCTTCTGGCCTGATCTCACCCCCATCTGCCCTCCCCTGCAGGCCTGATCTTGCCCCCAAATGCCCTCCCCTGCTGGCCTGATCGCCCCTAACTGCTTCTAGCTCGGCCCCCACTACCATGACTTTGTCTGGAAGGAAGTCAGACATCTGGAAGATGGCCGGTTGACCCAGTCTAATTAGCATATTACCCTTTTATTAGTATAGATAGATTATATAGGATAGGATTGCTTAAATGGGGGGAAAGCCTTTTTCAGCAGGAAGAGGTGCTCTTGGCAGACAAAAATACATAATTCCTATATCTGGACTGATAGCCAGCCATATGCACTATGCTGCCAAACCGGTCATTAAAAAAATTGAATCACTTTCTTACACCTTACACCAAACAGCTGTTGCCCTTAAAACCCCTCCTCAGCCCCCACCTTAGGTTCTGCCTTCATAGTTCACCCAGATTTGGTTCTGATTGGTTGGTTTCTATGCCAGTCAGTGTCAAAAACCCCACCTCCTAGGCAGCCATTGGCTCCTCACAATTCACCCAGATTTGGTTCTGATTGGTCAGTTTCTATGCCAGTCAGCATCTCCAGGCCTATCTCCAGTCCTGATCATAGAGGCGGGGCTGATCAACAGCCACCCCAGGCTGTTGGCAAGTGGCTGAACTGCTGACCTCTGGGAGAGAGAGAGAGGCTTGTCTGCTGGTGAGGCTGGGAGAGAGAAGCAGGGTCTGATCACCCTGCCTCTCTATCCAGGCCTCGCCAGCAGCTGCTGCTGCTGCTGATCAGCCTGCCTTTCTCTCTCTCTGAGAGGTCAGCAGTTCAGCCCAATCGCCTGCTGTGTGTGCAGCCTGGCGATCAGTCGAGCCTCCAGTCATTGTGGATGTTATGACCCTGGCTCTTTATATATATATATAGATGTTTGTGGAAGGACATGATCAGGAGCAGAGTTTTTTAAAAGGTCAAGAGAGTCTAAGTGACACTCACAGAAGGAGAATTTAGGTCTCCATTCAAAATGACTTGTAGAAAGTGATGGGTTCCTAGCAATGTGGAAGTTTGTAAGGGAATAATTTCAAGAGCCTAGGTAGGATGTGATACGGAGGAAAAAGATTCAGGTACTGCTGAAATTTTGAAGTAGGGTGATGGTTTTAAAGTTCTAAGCTTAGGAAACTTAGTATCTTGATATATAGATACAACTGCCAACAAGGCCAACAAAAATGATTAGCTTTTTCTTTGCTTGGCCTTAGATGATGGCAGGACATTTATGCCAAAGTGTTGTGATAGAGTGACTGGGAAAATGGCAGATGCATAAACACACCCAGCTGAGATCAATCAAGTCAGGCCCACATCATAAAACTCCCCAGTGCACTCATACACTCACAAGCAATAAAAATTGGTGAGTGCTTTAATCAATGAAGTTTTAAGGTGGTTTGTTATGCAATTTTATTGTGACAATGGATAACTGACACATATACCTAGGACAGAATTTGTGCTGGAGGTCATACATACAGTTGATAGGAAAACACATCATTAGAGAAACCACTTATTGGAAATGCTGTATGGAGAAGAATGAGAAGGAATGGTTATTGTACAGGAAAAGAAGTAAGAACCTGTCAAGGAGTTATTCAAAAGATGCAGGTGATATACTATATGGATGCATCTTTGAAGTCTAGACATAAGCTCTCACAGCACTAGAGAAAGTGGTGAAAAGGACACAGTTGTAAAAGGATTTGTGTATAGGGGAATTTTTTTTTTTAAAATACTCACTGGAGGATATTTTTCCATTTATTTTTAGGAGAGAGAGGGAAAGACAGAGAGAAACATCGATGTGAGAGAGACACATCAATTGGTTGCCTCCTCCCAGGAACTGGGCTGGGCAGGAGCCTGAAACCAAGGTACCTGCTCTTGACCGGAATTGAACCTGGAACCCTTTGGTCCACAAGCTGACGCTCTATCCACTGAGCCAAACCAGCCAGGGCTATAGGGGAAATATTAAGTTTGACCCAAAACCATATAGGGTGATGGACAGAAACCGGATTACAAGGTGTTAAGAAGGTAGGAAGAAGAGACAAGTCAAAGTCAACAAGATTTCCTATGTGTTTGAGAGGAAAGATGTGGTAGGAGCTCTACTGGGTGGTGGATAGAGAGAAGGCCTTCTAGGAGCAGAGAGATGCATGTGTTCTTAAACACAGAGAGGACAGACCAGACAGAAGCGAGTGATGGCTCAGGAGAGTGGGTAAGGGTGCCGGGGCTATTAACAGCTTCTCTGTAACGATAATACCCTGAAGTCAACATTCAACCTGGGCCCTTTGCATTAATTCTGTGAAATTCTCTATGAGTTTCCGTTACACATTCAAAGTTGGGAGCAGCCAAGAGCCAAAAATAACAGGGCTCTCATATTGTTTTACTCATGTTACAGATGAGTAACTTTAGATATCAAGTAGTTAAGTAACTTGTCCAAAGTCAAACAGGAAGCCGGTTATTGAGTTGCTGAAAGACTCCAGCTCTGCAAATAAACTTCTAGTCCACTAGCCTTTCACCAAGCGAGTTAGTTAGAAGTCAGATTAAGTTCATTTATTTATGGATCCATTGAATTAATGGGAAAAGTATATATATTTCTTATGGGAGGTCCTAAAATATGAGAATTTCCTTGCATCTGATGTGTTTACTTTTCCATCTTTTTATTTAATTTCACTTATTTTTGTACTCTTTACACATCTTTTACCTTCCACACAGACACTTTTGGCTTCTTTTTGTGGTTTAAGATAACACATGCTGTCTGAGTCACAGTAGCCAGCTTTTTTCTGATCCACCTTGATGTTTTATAGGCCACAGAAAACATTTAAGGCCGTGGTCGGCAAACTGCGGCTCACGAGCCACATGCGGCTCTTTGGCCCCTTGAGTGTGGCTCTTCCACAAAATACCATGGCCTAGGCCAGTCTATTTTGAAGAAGTGGCGTTAGAAGAAGTTTAAGTTTAAAAAATTTGGCTCTCAAAAGAACTTTCAATCCTCATACTGTTGATATTTGGCTCTGTTGACTAATGAGTTTGCTGACCACTGACTTAAGGGCATTTCTTAGGTTCTAGAGTCTAAGATTCTTAACTATTTCTGCAGGAATTTCTTTGATCTACTGGTGAGTCTAGGATGTGAAGAGATGATCATCCTCTTTGCAAGATACATTTAGGTGAATTCACCTATGAAGGTTATAATTATGCTTATCACTTTGAGGCTTTCACTCTCTCCCCTAAGATCACTTCTTAGCTTTGTTGATTACCCCTCTCCTGGGTTGGTCCAAGGCAATTATCAACCACCCCAGAGCGTTCTGACCTCCAGGTTCTCTATAGACTGAGAGCTCTTTTTCATTTTTAGAAGGAGAGTTTTATACTTCAATCGTACAGTCTGCTGATCAACCAGTCTGACACATGAAAAGGTAGCAGTTTTTTTCTATTTTTACTAGAGATTAAGGAAACTAATGAATATTAATGACCATATGTACTCACCTATGGAATAACATTGCATATGAGATGCATTCCAGTTCCCAAGGCAAATCGGAGAAGTGAGAAACCGAGGAGAGTCAAAATGGCAGAAAAGAGAGGAGTGGGAAGCTAGGAATGAAAAGTGGACAGGAATTTGGTAAGAGGGAAAAAGCAAGTAGGAAAAAGAGAAGCAATGTGAAGTGTAGAAAGCAAATGGAATGGAGAGAAATGCAAGACATGGAGGAGTTATACTCATTTTCGCATTTCAGAACACTGAAGAAGTTGCATTTCATATGTGAGTGGATGTATATATGTATATATGTGTATGTACATGCCATTTTCGTTACATTAATAATTAAACTTAACCGCAAAGGTTTAAAATATACCATGAAGATACTAATTCAATTAATTCCTTCCTGCAACTGTGAAACAAATCTGCCAATTTCTGTCCACTGGGGGAAACTGAGGCAGAAGAATGGGTGAAGCTGGCATGAGCCCAGGCCGTCGAAATGGTGCCAACCTGTTTTTCCAATCGGGCCTGTCCCAATCCGAGGGGAAGGTCACGATAATTCATGGTATGTTATTTTCAGTTGCAATGGTTTTATGTATTTTAATTAGTGTTTTCACGTATTTCACTTGTGCCAAAGAGAAAATAATTGAGAGAAACCAACACCCCAAACCAGAAATGCACAGAATTGCGTGAATGAACATGGAAGACAGCTCCTGGGAGTTCCTGGCTTATGTTCTGACCATTGGCTGCTGCTGCCTTTCTCAAGGCGCCTCCCGCCACACTCCCCCCACCCCCCTGCAACCTGCCCGCCCACTTCACAGCCTTTCTTTGCCCCGGGCTGCCTGGCGTTCCTCCTGGACTCTGGTTGCTTACACGGTTCCTCTGCCTTCCACCTCAGATACACCACAGCAAGGAGCATCCGTTTCAAGGTGCCCCCCGGGGCCAAACGTGTGTCGCTAGTGTGTTTGTTGTTGGCCTTTGCCACCCCAGCCCGCTCCCCTCTCCACCCCCACAATCTGCTGCTCTTTTCGTTTGTTAGTTGCAGTCCCCAATCCAATTCTTCCCCACAGGCCTCTGCGGCCTCGCCTCCCTTTCAAGTCCAAGTTGGAATCTTTTCATCACCCTGCCTTCGCCTGAAAAGGTGCCTATTTTCTTTTTGCTGCCTCCATTAGATTTATGGCCCTTGTCAGGCCTTCTCGCCTGGCCTCTGACAGCCCCTGCCTTTCCCAACCTCAGATTCATTGCCGTTCCTAAGGTCCTTTAAGATTTTAATGCTAAGTCTATAAATTTCGCTTCCTTTCTGCTTTAACCTTTCCGTAGACCTTCCCATTGTCTGACGGGCTGTCCCCCAGGCTTTGATTTGCAGCTCGTTCCTGAACTCCAGGGTGAGCTGGAGGAGGAAGGGGCTGCTTGGAGCCCGAGGAGGGGGACAATGGGAAACGACCGGATAAATTTAGATTTCCATCAACTCCAACAATTCTTTGGGGTTTGATAGGGATTGACATTTTCCTTCAAAGCTGAGGGCTTGTGGCTTTTCATTAAAACAGTATCTGAGAGAAAAAAGGAAAGAAAAAAAGAGGGTTGGCTGAACAGATAGCCAACCTTCCCTGTCAAATGCATCTGAGCTTACATTTTCCTCTCTGATGTATCAGCTGGGGACTCTCCTCCATTGCCTTCGCACATGGCACCGCTTAAATCACTCTGGTTTTTCTCCCAGGCAGACTTCTGCAGAGGAAACTTTTCTCACCTTAAGATAATAAAGGCCCCAGCCGAGAGGGAGGTGGAAATGGAAACCGGCTTGAAATTTCAGGGGAGAAGACGAGGTCATTGCGGAGAAAGAGAGAGCCTGCCCGCCCAGCTACGCGTGGGGAGTCCTTCGGAAGGATGCCGTTTGAAATCATTTCGGTTTCGGAGGTGTGAACGGCACCGTCGCCCAGCTTTGCCTTCCCGCCCTCCCGCTCAGGGCGGCTGTAATGAGGGACAGGCTGGCGAAGGAGCGGGAGTGACGGAGAAGAAAGACGTCTGTGTCCAAATCACTTTGATGACATTGCTATTTAGTCTTCTTTTTTATTGTTTTTTTTTGGTCTTTATTTATTATTTTTTTTATTGTTTGAAGTGTTACAAATAGTAGTACATATATCTTTTTTTTCCCCCCATTGACCCTATTCAGGCTGATGGTAAAAGTCTAGGGAGCAAGCATGAATGGGACGGTGAGACAGGTCACATCCCGGGAAGTCTGGCTTCCCCAGGCCAGACTTGAGTGAAGTCCAGGCTGTCGTCGTTTGCGGGCTCAGGGTCCCCCACAATCTGAACGTAGAGCGTGCCCGTCCTTTCGTAAGCTGAAACATTTTTGAGTGCTCCAGACCCAAAAAGTAACCTGTCTCCCGCCATCCCAAGTAACACACACAACTGGCAGGAATGCCAACACGTGGTGAAAGCAGCGACACTCTTGCTTCTTGGGTGCGCGCTGCAAAACAAATGCTGAACACCGTTTTTGTTTTTTTTTTTGTTTTTTTGGGGGGGGTGTTTATCTTTGTGTTGTTGTTGTAAAAGTGAAAACACTCTTTGGATTTCGTTTGATATGTGAAAACATGTCGCACGAATGTAGGTCTTCGGTAAAAGCCAAGTGGTGCTATGTGAGCTTCGGAAAAGCGGGAGACCTGTATTTGCCTGAGGACCTCACTCTGTTCGCCTTTAAGCTCAGTTGGCAGCATATCTCTGGCTGCTTGTCTTCTCTTCCTTCCCACGTGCAGCTTTCTTAGGGCCCAGAACAGAGCAATAGGTGGTGGCGGCGGCCCCTCCATGAAGGTGGTGACCGGTGGAAGCGTCCCTGGGCATCTGCGTCCACAGCGGAATAAAACCTGGCAGGTGTCTTACTCATTGTGCACCCGTGTCTCCTCACCAGTAGGATGGGATGTTGTGAGGATTTAAGGAGTTGGTATTTGAAGCACTTAGAACAGGGCCTGGCGCAGAGCAAACCCCCAGGTAAATGTTTGTTACCTGAGTTTTTAAAAGTCTTGCTTAAGGGATCAGCCTTGCTTCCTGACTAGGTCCTCTTCACTCTAAAGCTTCCTTCCTAGCCTTCCTGCGGCTACCCAGCTCCAGGAGGTGTGGGAGCCCGTCTTTTCCTTGTGGCCCTTCTGTGCTGCAGAGCCAGTCTTGTATCATTTTGTCCCCCAGTCTCTTCTTTCTCCTCCAAGTGAGCTTGAGAGAGTCAAGGTGGTAGGTTCTTCTCTGTGGGTCTTAGCTTCTCCCCAGCTCATCCATTATGTAGTCTGTTTAGAGATTACATGGAAGAAAAAAAAAAAAAAGCAATGAATGGTTCATCCCCACTTTATCCACTCACTTTTAAAAAATTGTCAAAGTTTAGCCCTGGCCAGTGTGGCTCAGTTGGTTGGGGTGTTGTCCCGTTCACTAAAGGGTCTTGAGTTTGATTCCTGGTCAGAGTGCATGTAGGAGACAGCTGATCTCTCTCTCTTTCTCTCCCTCTCTCTCTCTCAAATCAATAAAAAATTTGTCAAAGTTTAATACAGCAGCTTTGCTTTCCTATTCAATGTTGGCATATGATAATGGCACTTTGCCAACTAATTTATGGAAGGTGAGCCTGGGATGAATTATTTATTTTCCCCATGTAAAGGATTAACTATTTGTACTTTCTAAGTTTAATGGATTTTTGTTGCAGTGTTTAGGTACCTTTAGATGGATTGAAAAGTTCTCTGACCTCTTATATCCTATCACACAAAGCTGTTTGCAAATCACATTAAAAGTCTAAATTTAAACCAATGAAAGCAAAGAAATGAAGAGTTATAATATTGAGTCTGTGACCCAAGGGATTTTTCTTAATTTATATTCTCGTGTCTCAAAAAGAATACATAGATGTAAGAACAGGGCCATACCCATTTGTTCATTGAGCAAGCCAATACATGTGTCCAACTTCCTAGGCAGTTACTCACGTCAAAGGTTGCGTCCTCCCACAGTGGGTTGGTGAAGAAGCCTGAAGGCTAGGGAACAGATGTATAAGATGCTAAATTTCCAGGGTACTAACTTCACCTACAGAACACCAGCAGGTGAATATGCTCCTTAGATAGTCATAAGACCAGGTTTTCTTTTAACATGAAAGAAAGGTGGGCCTATCTCTCTATCTCCCTACCTTGAGTACACAATTACAAGTTTTATAGTAAAATAGAGGCCCGGTGCAAGAGTAGGCCTTCCTTCCCCCAGCTGCTGGCGCCAGCTTCCCTCTGGCACCCAGGACGTGGGCTTCCCTCGCAGCCCTGGCTTCGTCCAGAAGGATGGCTGGTCTAATTAGTATATTATGCTTTTATTATTATAGACTAGAGGCCCAACACACGAAGATTCATGCAAGAATAGGCATTCCTTCCCCTGACTGCCAGCACCGCCTTCGTTCTGGCCTGGAGCTGCCTTTCTGCCTTCACTCTGGCCTGGAGCCACCTTTCCACCTTTGCTCTGGTCCGGAGCTGTCTTCCGCCTCTCACCTTGTCACGTCAATTAGCATATTCCCTCCTTATTGGCTATGGGTGCTGCCATCTTTGTCGCAGAGTTATGGTCAATTTGCATATTCCATCTTTATTAGATAGGATGTTTACAGTCTTTGCCTTTCCTCCTTCATCTGCCTAATTCTCTGTTTGTTTGTTTTTTGCCTTGGCAATCATTCCTCTTAGTTTCCTCCATATTCTTCCAGAGTTTCTTAATGTAAAACAAATGCAAATACCTATCCTCATCGCTCACCACTTGTAATACAAAATTTTAAAAGGCTCTCACACTGTTTTTCTGTGCCTTATGTTTTTCAAAGCTTAGCAATATATCTTGGAGATCTTATTGTTAAAGTATCCAGAAATCTTTCTCATACAAAATTTATTCATTGCTGTATAGTATTCAAATTCAACACTGTATCAAGGTTTATTTGATGGGCTCCCTATTGATGGACACTGGGTTTGTTTTCATTTTCTCCTTTTAAACATCTGAAATGAAATGCCTTATACCTGTTGCATAGCTCATGGACGAGAGTTAATCTGCAGGATAAATTCTCCAGTGTGACCTGTTGGGTTGACAGGCATTTGTGTTTGTAATTTTGAAAGCTGTGTCCAGATTGCTTCTGAAGTTGTTCACTTGCTGCTTATATGCCCAATGTGAGACCGTGTTCTCCAATTGCATGTGAGAGAGAGGTGTGGCTTACATTGCCTAAAAGGTGTGATAGTATTTAAATAAGAGGGGTGGAGTGAGAGAGGCCTTCCTTTTCTTTCTTTTTATTTTTTTTTATTGTCTAAAGTTTTACATATGTCTTCTTTTTCCCCAATTGACCTCCCTCCCCAGCCATTCCCACCCCAGATAAGCCCCTACCACCCTAGTGTCTGTGTCCATTGTTTATGCTCATATGCATGCATACAAGTCCTTTGGTTGCTCTCTAAACCATGCCCCCTTCACCCCTACCATTTGTCTCTGGATCTATTCTTGTTCATCAAATTATGTTGATCATTATATATCCCACATATGAGTGAGATCATGTGATATTTACCTTGAGAGAGGCCTTTCTTGGTTCCCAGACTATGAATAAGAAGCAACAGTGACTCTAGATAATAATACTAACAGCTAATATTTATATGTGTTTGCACTAAGTGCTTTATCATATTCACTCAGATCACACATGGCTCCTTTTAACTTGATTTTCTTTTCTTTCTTTCTTTAAAAAACACACCAAGTATTGAGTATTTACTAAGTGCCACTCTGCAAGTGTTGGCTGATGTAATTTTTGTTGACAGAGGTCCTGCCAAATGTCAACAGAGAGGGAGTTTTGGGGACAAGCTTCTGCACCAACCAAGCTTCTACAGAACGGACACGGCAATCCTGTTTTAGGTGCTATGTAATGTCTCCTAAAGGACGTTTGCCTTGGAAGCTGCAACAGGAGGCAAAGTGTGTGGCTGGCTCATGTGCTGTGAGCCAAACACCCCAATCATTGCTTTACTACACACGTGCACTGATGCTCTGCTTTGGTCCAGGTCTCTGCTTAAGATTACAGTTCGGGCCCTAACCCGTTTGGCTCAGTGGATAGAGTGTCGGCCTGCAGACTGAGGTCCCAGGTTCGATTCCGGTCAAGGGCATGTACCTTGGTTGCGGGCACATCCCCAGTAGGGAGTGTGCAGGAGGCAGCTGATCGATGTTTCTCTCTCATCGATGTTTCTAACTCTCTATCCCTCTCCCCTCCTCTCTGTAAAAAAAATCAATAAAATATATTAAAAAAATATTACAGTTCGGTCTTGGAGGAGTTGGAAAGGAGGGAGGAAGAATTTGTGTGTGTGTATGTGTGTGTGTGTGTGTGTGTGTGTGTGTGTGTGTGTGTGTGGTAATACTAAACTAAGAAACAAATCACTTCAACTACATATTAGATGTAATCAATAACTGGCAGTTATTATTAGTACATGGAATGTAGTTCTGCAGAGGAATACTGAGAAGGAAAAAAATATGACTGCATATAAATGGAAAATATTTTCCAGACCTGCAGGCAAATACCAGTATACTGGTGCTGAGTGGCAAAAACAAACCCAAAACACTGAGAGCTAGTGCCTCCCATTATTTTCTAGTTTTTCTCACTTCCTTTTTTTCTGCCCTAGGTCATCTTCATGCTTACAGCAGTGAGCTCTGCTGTCTTCACTCCTGCCACTGACCCCCAAAAGCTGTCTCTTCGCCTCAGCTGGCCCACCTCAGCTGGCCCACCTCCCTGGTTCCTGACCCCATCCTTTCACCTCAGCTGGCCCACCTCCCTGGTTCCTGACCCCATGCTATGTTACAGTGCTAGAAAGTGGTCAGCCTTTGTTCCTCAGCTAGTTATTCTTATACCACATAATACCAGTGGTGTGGGCATGATCTTGAATAATGGAGGGGTTTTGGGGTGGTTAGAGTGTTAGACATTTGAAAATGGATTTAGGGACAGTATTAAAGGAGGTAAAGGGTTTGGAGTAAAAGAAAGTCTTTTGGGGGTGTCAATGTTATTTGGAAAGAGAAAAATAGAGGATTTTAATAGGAAAAGGAATTAATAGTACTTGAAGACTGTTTCCAAGTCAGAAGCAGAGAACTGATTCTGACTCTAGAAATCTCGGTTAAATGCTGTTTCAGTCATGGTCCATTAGGTTAATATAAACCACAGTAGTTATTTCAGATGGTGGGACATTTAATAGAGGGACATGGGTTCAGGGACTGTGTCTGGGAATGACTTGCCTGGGCTTCGAATCACTTGACCCCTTCAGACAGGACCTGGCTCTGCTCTGTGCCACAGCTCTGCTTGGCACATTGACTGATTAGTAGACTGGCCAGGCCCCTGAGTGTGATCTCTATTGTAGAGGAGGTTGTACCGAGAATCAAGACATGTCTCTTGGTTGAAAGCATTTCACCTTGTTGATGTTTTACAGGCAGACTCTCATTACTTTTTTGGTAACCACTGATGGGTGGCTCCCTGAATTTTTAGACCTATACTTCGCACTCCGTAAGAACAGGTCCAAGGTCCTCTACTATTCTCAGGCCATATTCTTCCCTAAGGTATCCCATCACACAATGATTTCAGTTACACAAAAACTACTTCATGCCTCCAGCCCAGTCTTCTCTCTTGAGTTCCAGGCCTTGTGGATGCCTCAAAGAGATCCCATTTAACACATGTGAGACTGAGCTCATGATGTCCCTACAAAATCTTATCTGCTTCCAGGGATGGGCACTACTATCTGTTCAGTGGCTCAAGTCAGAAAGCTGGAAGTCATCTATGACCCTCTGTCATGTACTTATACCCAATTCATTGCCAAGCCCTCCTGATTTGACCTCCTAAATACCTCTTAAATCTGTCTTTTTTCTCTATCTCTACCCTTATCACTCTAGTCAAAGCTACCATCAACCCCCTCCTGAATTATCAAAATTGCCTTGTAACTGATATGTCTGCATCTATTTGACTTCCCCCAAGTTTATTTTCCAATGCACTCTAGTGTGCTCTTTTCAAAGGCATATCTCATGCTAACATATTTTTCCTTTGGGGATGCTTTCTCTGCCCTTCACACCGCTTATCATGGTGGTGATTTCACAGTTCTGAGTGCGATTCTTCAATTGCTGTCTGCCTTTCCTTGTAGACTGTCAGCTCTTTGAGGGGGTGAGGATAGAGGCTCTGTCTGTTTTTACTTATTTTCTCACACCTACAGCCCTCAGTGTGATATATAGCACATAGTAGGCAATCAGAAAATACTTCCAATAATTGCACAGAGTTTTGTACGTAGCCAGTGCTCCATAAAAATGACATATTTTAAAATACTACATGCCAATTGAGTAAATTGACATTTAATTTTGAAAATGGATTGATAATAAGTTATCAACCTATCATAACATACAAAAGGAAGTATGTCCACCTCTATTTTTCATGGAAAATGGAGCAATACCTGCCAGGATTTTTACCTGCAAGCGGCAGCAGCTGAATCCTGCTGACGGTGCAGAGAAGGAGCTTGTTAAAAGGGAACAGAGGAGCTCATGAGGTCATTGAGAGGGCCAAGAACCAGGCTAGAGACTAAGCTTTTAGCAGTATGCCACAACCATGCTGTCACACTGGTTTGATGGGGAGCCCTGCTTCCACCACCAGAAACTTGACACTAGAATTTGCTCCGCTGCAACTTCTGCATCAGAGGAGCTGGACTTGCTGCTCCCACCAGTGCATTTGATTGGCAGCGCCCAGGTCACATGTCTGCATTGCAGGTGCAAGGGAGATGCATAAGACACATAGCTAAAAGATGTCAGGCAGCCACCAACATGACGGATGTCTCTGCACATGGACAGCCATTTGTAAAGTCTTCACGTGCTCCTAGCTCATAATTGTGTATCTAGATATTAGCATGTACCCATAGGCATAGTTATGTAGATAAATGGTAGGAGCTGGACTCAGAGCACTCTAAACTCCTTTCCTACCTTGGCTGCTGATGTTGCATTTCACCGTTAGAGGCTTTAGTTTAACCATCTAGAAAATTAATGTAATGCTAGCTACCAAACGCCGAGAATCAGCAGTAATAGTAATGTGTTTTAAAATCCTTGGATAAAAAGCACTGCAAAGATTTGCTGTATCATTATTTAAAATAGACGATTTCTAATGAAAATGCTAAGTTCAAAGGGCTTGATGGCTTCTCAGGATGCAAAATGGGCAATGCCTGGTGTATTAGCTTAATAAACCAGCCCCGAAGATGTTTGCCTAACTCTCTTTCGCACTCCTCTGTGGGCATTAGGAGGCAGAAACATGCAGGAATGGTAATGGGTGTAATCAGTCACCACGTGTGAGCTTATTACATTGGCTGCTTGCACCGTGGGAGCTTTCTGAAGCTAATCACAGCCCTTTTGCAAAGTTCGTTGGGTTGGACTTTTTAATCCATCCTGCTCCCAGGTAGGCTGAGAGGCAGAGAAACTCCTGAGGAGGCCCCTGGGCGCCCCACTTACCCACCTGTGATTCATTGTGAGAGAATCGCCGTTAAAGACACAAATCTCTTTTCTCTTTTTAGTCGTGGGATCTGCGATCTTTTCCAACAGGGTCATATCAGCAATAGATTTCCTCTTACAGTCACTTCTCTTCTCTTCTCTTCTCTTCTCTTCTCTTCTCTTCTCTTCTCTTCTCTTCTCTTCTCTTCTCTTCTCTTCGCTTCTCTTATCTTCTCTTCTCTTCTCTTCCCTTCTCTTCTAGTTTTATATATTTTTAAGCTTGGTAGCCTTAGCTCCTTTCTTCCCTAAGCCTGCCAGTCGGTTCTATCACTGATTCTTCTGCAAAGAATGGCAACCGTAGCCTCTTTTTGTTTTTTTAATCCCTCTTATTCTCTTGCATCTTACGTCTTCTTTGGTGCATTGTCCTCCACCCCAGAAATGCCTTCACCGATCTTCATTCTTAGCCCTCTTTCCTTCTTTTCCCATTCATATCTATCCACCAATTTCCAAGACAAGGAAGGATACGAGGCATCTCCATGTCTTCTCTTTCTGGTCTGCAGCCAACCCTGGTCATTTTCTCTTTCTCCCGTTCTCTCCTCAGCTGGAACAGGAGTGCTGTTTCCTCTGTAGGAGACCATGGTTCTGCCGGCAAACTGGATCTCACCGTGCGGCCGCCAGGGTGGGGGCTTTACATGGACGGTGGCAGGCTCTCGTTGCCTGTCAATAAAATGGGTGCCTGGAAGGGCAGGCCTAAGGCTCCTGCATCACGTCACCCCAGCCGAGCTGATCTCGGCCTCTGAAGGAGTTAGAGAGATTCTACTCACCCCAGGACACCCGAGCTTGCTTGGTGTCAAGTTCATTTGAGGGAAAAAGCACGAGAGTTCCTTTCTTGGAGCAGTCCCTAGATGCAGGTGCTGAAAAGGGTTTTTTGAGCTGAATCTGGCCCTGAATCAGTCAGTGATTGACTGTGACAACAGAGGAAAGGGCACAAAAGCCTCCGGAGTGGCATGCAGATTACAGCAAGGTGGCCATACACGGAGCGGATGTCGGAGGGAGATTGAGTATTTATTAAAATATCTTTCGTCGGCCAGATTTATTTTTGTCTTCCTTCATCAGATGTGATAGTTTTGCATCAGCACATCTAAATGAAATAATTTGCTAAAGGTCAAATGCAATTCCCTCCAGCCAGCTTTCATTTACCTTCTAATTAATAACTAAATGTTCACACATACCTTAGCCTAAGGCTCATACATAAAGTAATAACTACCATTTATTGAACACCTATTATGTCCCAGGCGTTTTGAATACATTATTTTTGATTCTCACAAACCCAGAAGGTAGAAATGCCCCGTTAAGAGAAGAGGAAAATGATGCCTAGATAGCAAAAGTAATTTGCTGTTGGTCGTGCAAATTAGTGTCTGAAGCCAGATGCTCTGTGCGTTCTCATACCGTGCCATAGGGCAGAGGCTTCCTGCAAGGGTTTGATGCCTGTGCCATCTGCTGCTCCTGAAAAATGGGAAGATGAGAGATGGCTATGAGGACTGACTTTCTGAGTCCAATACATCACCACTGGAGGAAGCTGCATTGCCCAAAGCTTGTACTCCTTGATGGGAAACTGAGGTTGGGGCCTTGGAGAGAGCTGAATGTCCTTAAGAAAGGATATGTCTTGGGATATCTTGGCTCGGATCACTTCTCTGAGTGAGTGAGTGCCTGGATGGGTTAGTTCATATATAGACCTTCTTCTGCAGAACCCAGGTTAGAAGCCATTCTTCCTAGTTTTCTACTGACCTCCGTTAGCACAGGAATGTCGCAAAGGAAAAGCACAAAGGTTCCTGGTATAAGGGCCACACTGCTACATGGATCTCTCACATGGACAAGAGAGAGAGAGAAGGAGGCGTGTACGTATGTGGGAGGGGGTCTGGTGCAGGGTTCCTTTTCATTCAATTCCATTTTCTTCCCAGGTCCTCTAATTGAGGGACCTGGGAAGACGTGGGCACGCCTTACCTGGAGAGGTAAGTGAGTTGGGCAAAATGGAGATTTGCAACCAAACAGTGACTTCTTAATGTAGGCATCCATCATCAAATTAGTTTGAAGTTTATTATTGGTTCATGAAAAATAGGTGAAACAGGTTTCTGTAGCTCTTCAACCTCCCTCCTGAGTCCTGCTTCCATGGGTTCTGGACTCTGAACTTTGCAATAAATTAGCCATTTTACAAATACACTGCTTCTCCCCCACCCCCCAATATTTTTGGTATTGAGTTTGTAAAAACCATTCAAACCTCTTTTCATTCGCTTAATGTTTTAAACTTGAATAAACCACGTAAGCTTTGAAACATTTATGGAGTAGTTATTTGACGACACACATTTACATGACAAAATTGCTACCCTCTGACCTCTCAGAGTTCTCCTTCTCATTATGCCTGTAATTTTGATAAATTTCCATCTGGTGGTAATTCCTTGCTCCAGCTGCATGGATACAGGGCATTACCTGGTACATAAATCATAAAGAGTAGCTTCTCAAGAGTGAGATGTGAATTTCTTGCATCAAATTACCCAGGATCTATTACCTTCCCCTTGTTCAAACAGATTCCTGAGCCACAACCCTACATCCACCTAATTAGACTCTTTGGTGATTCTGATGCAGATGAATGTTGAGAATCACTCATCTTGAGAAAAAGAGAAATGAGAATCATAAAATCTAAATATAACTCAAAGTTTTAAGCACAGTATAGAAAGTGATACCTAACTTAGAACAACATACAAAGACCTACTGTAAAAAAATTGATGTTCAGGTTAATTTCTTTGTTCCACTAGGCTTTGGTTATTATCAATCATTGTTTATCTATAATTCTACTTTTCCTTTTTATCCTTAAAGCAAAACTTCCTGATTCTCAATTACTCTTAGCATGTTAGACCCACCCCCTTGGTCTCTCCTCACAAACTACTGGCAGTCTTTCTCATTCTGTAGTTTTCACTGGAAACCTGTGGTACTTTGACCTCCTTGTACTGTCTCATCGCCTGGCCAAGGTCAGCTAGTCTTTTCCCAAGAAAGCCTACCTTTATTAGTCTTATAAACATCCCCAAACCACCTTCTGGCTTCATTGTGTATCATAAGTCTGAGTCAGAAAATAACATAACATAAAATAAAAGGGATAAGCCTGCATGGCAATTTGCAAAAATTAAATTTTTTTTTCCAATAAGGAAAATGTCCTTTTGACAACCAAGCCACTCCCCTCTACAACTGCCTCCTCCAGATGTGGCAGAGGGATTATTTTTGCTTAGATGGATGATTATTCAACTAGATTAGCAGCTACATAAACCCCAGCTGTTTTTATTTCCTTCCACACTACTTTGGGTATTGAATTTGTAAAAATCAGCCAAGCCTCTTTTCTCTTTCCTAATGTTTTAAATTTGAACAAGCCAAACTAGCTTTCAAGCATTTATTGAGTAGTTACTTGACGGCATCACACAAATACATTTAGGCATTCAAGGGCAATATGTTAAGCTGATCTGCAAAATGTTCCTCTTTATGTTCAAGACATTTTGTTTTCACGTTTAAATTCTTGCTGAGGAAATTGGATACTGGTTCTTTTTCATCTCCAGTCTCTGCCTACTGGGAGTAGAGTTTTTAGCCATTATCTCAAAGTGTCAATAGATTAAGAAACATTTGAATATTTTATTGGGTGACTGCAGGGAGGGGTTAGATTGTCATAATGAGATATTACTTGTATAACATTGCTATTAAGGATTATGACAGTAATCAATTGACTGATGAGTCATTCATTCATTCATAATTGCAACAAACATATACCAAACACCTATCTTATGCTTTGTCATATTTTTTTTTCCAGAAAATTTAACAGGTTTATTTATATTGTTATAAAGTTGAACTGCTGAAACTTGTTCACTGAAACATTTGACTTGCATTAATGCTTTATGTCCCTGCATTTATATTAAAAAAATTCACACACAAATGAAAATGGAAAAACTGCCAATACCTGATTTCTGTCCCCTATTTCCAACTTGCAATCATATACTTAGGTACCTTTTGACCCCATGGGGAAAAAAAACACAAAAAAAACCTAACGTTCAGAACTACCAATAACAGGAAGAAGAGAAATTTTTTAAAAGAATGAAATGTTTTCCATCATAGTGGATTCTTAAGCACGTTCTCCACGTATGCGGCGTGCTAGCTGGATGTCTTTTGTCATAATTGTTACACGTTTGGCATGGATAGCACACAGGTTGGTGTCTTCAAAAAGGCCAACCAGATAGGCCTCACTTGCCTCCTGCAAAGCACCAGTCGCTGCACTTTGGAAGCGCAGGTCTGTTTTGAAGTCCTGAGCAATTTCTCGCACCAGACGCTGGAAGGGAAGTTTGCGAATGAGAAGTTCAGTGGACTTCTGATAACGTCTAATTTCACGAAGTGCCACAGTACCGGGCCTGTAACGGTGAGGTTTCTTCACCCCTCCAGTGGAGGGCGCACTCTTCCGAGCGGCTTTGGTAGCCAGCTGCTTCCTCGGGGCTTTGCCCCCGGTCGATTTGTGGGCAGTCTGCTTGGTACGAGCCATGGTACAGAGACCTTTTTACTTACCCCCCTTCTCCTTCGGCTGGAGCTCGGCGAGCTGGAGGCGGCGCAGGCGTTGGAGAGCGACGGCGGCTGCGAACACAATTGAAAGCTGCTTTGTCATATTTTAAGTGCTGGGAAAGAAAAATATATCTGAGATTGGCTTTTACATCAAAGTCACCACAGTTTAGTAGAGGACAAATGCAAGACAATATAGATGGTACAAATATATATACAGTTCTCTTACATAGATACATGTGCCTAGTGTCTTAGGCAATTCAGAGGGGGAAATTTCCCAAGGGAACATTGGGGTTTGGTTCAACCTTCAGAGCATTTCTGCAGCCACTTTGAATAGAGTCCTGGAGTCTTCTTTTCCTCAGGTAAGCATTGCCACCATCTACCGCTGATGTCGACCTTCTGTGACTGGATCATTTTATTGATTTACTTTTACTCTTGGCAGTCATTCCTCATCACTTTCTCAACTGCCTCAACCTCTAACATTATGTGGAGGCTTGTGGGTAAGTCTTGAGAGAGTTGCCCACAAGAGCTGTTAAGTTGTCAGACTTAAGGAATGTTTCCAAGGAAAGAGGGTGCGGGTCCAGGCTGAACTTAATGTTGGCCTCAGACAATGGTGACCCGCGCGTTCATCTGACTTGATGGAGTAAAAGAATTCATAGCCACATCTACCTGACAAAAAGTAGGCAGCCTTGACTTCCCAATGAGCCCCATTGTGTTCTGGACAGAAGAAGATTCTGTTGAGTGGAACAGCTGAGATGAATGATTACATTTTAGTTTGATATTATGTAGATTGTTTACATTAAAATCAGGACCTCCCTCCTCTGTGGCTAATGGTTCAGAGCATGAGCTTTGGAGCTAGGATGTCTTTGCTCCAATCTGGCTTGATCCTTTACTCACAGGATAATGTCTGGAAAGTTACTTTTCCTCTGGACTTTAGGTTCCTTATCTCTAGAATGAGAAAAATAGTAGAACCTGCTTTGTGAGAATCATGAGGATTAAATGATTAATTTAATTAGCACATTGTAGATACCCAATAGATGCAAATTATTATGATTACTAGAGGCCCAGTGCACAAAATTTGTGCACGGGGGTTGGGGGGAGCCTCAGCTCAGCCTGCACCCCCTCCAATCCAGACCCCTTGGGGGATGTCCAACTGCCAGTTTAGGCCCGATCCCAGGGATGTCAGACATCCTTCTCACAATCCTGGACCACTGGCTCCTAATCGCTCACCTGCCTGCCTGCCTGGTCACCCCTTATTGCACCCCCCTGCTGGCCTGGTCACCCCCAACTGCTGTCCCCCCCCCCCGGCTGGCCTAGTCATCCCTCACTGTCCCCTCCTGCCAGCCTAATCGCCCCCAACTGCACCCCCCCCCGCCGACCTGGCTGCCCCTAACTGCCCCCCCCCCACCAGCCTGGTCACCTCTTACTGCCTGCCCCTCCTGCCAGCCTGGTTGCCCCCAACTGCCCGCCCCCCGCTGGCCTAGTCATCCCTCACTGTCCCCCCCTGCCAGCCTGGTCACCCCACGCAGCCTGCTTCTTCAGTCGTTTGGTCATCCCTCACTAACCCCCCTGCTGGCCTGGTCATGGGCAGCCATCTTGTGAGGGTGTGGGGATCAATTTGCATATTACCTCTTTATTATATACGATTTGTCATTAGGAGCATCTCATGTTCTGCTCCCATTTCTCCAGCATGTACCCCCCTGGAGACAAATGAATGTGTCTTTGTAGTTAAACTTGAAACTTCCTGTTATGATTGATTATTACTGTTATTACAGATACATTCACCCAACCTACACATGTAATGAGATTTGGAGTCCCCTTGTTCACAAGTGTAGCACTTATTAACCTACAGAACAGCCATGAAAGTAGGCACCGGCCCCTGTGCCAGAAACTTGGCAAAGTCCCAGAGGCTGAGGAGAACCTTCCAGAGATCACAACAAGGTGACATTTTCAGTTTTATTGGGCTTCCTAGAAATCTAAGTCCAGTGGCAAGCGAGCGAGTGAGTGAGTGTAAGAAAGAGGACGTTTGTGGCTTTCGTCATTACAGTCTGTTCTCTGAGCTTCTTCCTGCCACCAGAACCTCCACGTGGTGATAGGTAATCACTGAGAAGTGGGAATGGGAGCCTATGTATTGCCTAGGGTCAACATGGGGTTTTCTAGAGCCCTGAGGATTTTTTTCTTAATCATTTCATTTTTTTAATTAGGTAATTACCATCATGGTTCAAACATGAAAAAGTATAAATAGGTGTAGAGTGGACATTCTTCTCCCTCCCTTCCTCCTTCCTCTTAGTTCTTATCCCACCCCAAATAGGTAAACCTGACTATTTATTTCCTATTTAACATTTCAGGGTTACTGCATGGCAGCAAACTAGCAGGACTGGCACAGTCACACAGGACCCATGTACAGGAGGGCCATGCACTTGCCTTGATGCTCTGCCATTGCTGTTGTGAAATTCTTAATAACTTTGCCCCCTGCCCCCAAATCAATTTTATTCTGTACTGTACCCCGCAAATTACACAGCTTGCCATGCATGCCAGACACGGCTCCTCACTTGGCTTCTTTGCTTAGTTCTACATCTTAAAGATCTTTCCATATCCTGTATAATAAAAGCCTAATATGCAAATTGTCCCCTCTACCGGGAGTTCCACTGGGAGTTCGACCGCTTGACCAGTCACTATGATGTGCACTCATCACCAGGGGCAGATGCTCCCACCGGTAGGTTAGCTTGCTGTGGGGGCAGGTGGGCTGGACTGGAAAGTGATGTGTGAGGTGAGAGCCGTTAGGAAGCTCCCAGGGTTTGGTCCAAGCCCCTGGCAGAGGCAGGCGGGGACAGAAGCCAGGAGGGACCGGGTTGTGTGGGAGGCTGCTACATGTGATCTGAGAGCCATGGACTGCACAGTTCACTGCAGCCTGTGGTGTTCTCAGTGTGCAATTTATAATCTTCAGAGCTGCTTCTTTTCATTTGTTAAGTTTCACCAGCTACTCCAAGAGAGTGGGTAGCACTATTACAGGGGGACAGGCCAGGCATGCCTGCCCAAGGCCAGGGGCAGCCTCAGGCTCCCAGGGACACAGCAGAGAGGAGAGCGGGGCTGAGTCAGAGAAACTGAATCCAAAACTTGAAAGAAAGCGGGAGTCAGTGGCGGGTAGAGGGCGACATCTGCACAGGGGCCTAGAAAAGCTGCTGGGTAGGGGCAGCCAAGGAGCGCGGTGCCTCTCCCATGGGACAGGCTCCATGTCCCTCCCTCCTCCTCCCTGTGACCCATCACCCCAGCTCTCCTCTGAGGCCTCGCCTGGGCTCACCTACACAGCCCCACTGCACCCCACACAGCCCCACCCCGCACAGCATCACACCACCCCCACACAGTCTTTGGGGAGCTCCACCTCTGGAGGAGAAAGGGAGAGGCTGCAAACCGGAGGTCTCAGGAGGAGGGGACAGAGCAGGGCCCACTAAGTTAGATGGAGGGGAGGAAGGGAGAGACCCCATAGGACTTGGGACGGAGATGGGTGGGGAAGAAGGGCCCTGTGGAAGTATTGCCCTTGGTTGAAATAGAAATCCTGACCCCATTTTACAGAACCCAGCAGAGTGTGTGGTGGGGCAAAGACAAAAGAAGGTTTGAGAGGACTGGATGGATGGAGAGCAGTGACGTTTGATTCATGGCCTATTTATTTTTATTTTTGTTAATATATTTTTATTGATTTCAGAGAGGAAGGCAGAGGGAGAGAGAGACAGAAACATCCATGATGAGAGAGAATCAATCTGCTGCCTCCTGCAACCCAGGAATGTGCCCTTGACCAGAATCGAACCCAGGACCCTTTAATCTGTAGGCCCTGGCTCTATTCACTGAGCCAGACCATCTAGGGCGACCCATGGCCTGTTTAAAACCCCTGCATTAGGCTGAGCAGGGGTCTTACCACGATGGTGCTACCTGATAATAAGCGTGTCTCTCCTTATGTTGGGATAATCGGAACTGCAGTGAAGTAAAGACACACCCATGGAGCCAGGGCTCCATCAGTCACAGGGCAAACTAATTTTGTCTTTGCCTCCATGTGGAGACAAATACTTTGGGTAAATGGCTTCCACACACACGATGCAATTTACTGCGTGTGGCAGATGAAGAGGGTGAGCAGGGCCTTAGAAGGACATGAGGTCTCCAAGACCAGGGGCTGGAGGGAAAGTGGATGCTAAGCATTCCATGCTGTGAGTTACAGTCTATACTAATAAAAGAGTAATATGCTAATTAGACCAGAAGACCTTCTGGAGACTTTCCGGATGTCCTTCTGGACAAAGCTAGGAGCTTGGCCAGCCTTCAAACTGCCCCAAACGGCCTTCAGCTCCTTGCCCAGGCCAGCCAGGCCCCCCAGCAGAAACCTTCACCCAGATGGGGGTGTGGCCAGCCTGCAAACTGCCTCAGCCCCTCACCCAGGCTGGCACCCCCTAGTGGGGACCCTCACCCCGATGGGGGCATGGCTGGCCTGCAAACCACCCAGGCCCCTTGCCCAGGCTGGCCCCACCATGCACCAGGCCTCTTATCTATACTAATAAAAGGGTAATATGCTAATCAGACTGGGAGACCTTCCGGACATCCTTCTGGACAAAGCCTTGGTGGTGTGGCCAAGGCAGGCTGGCAGGGGCGGGCAGTTAGGGATGATCTGGCCAGCAGGCAGCGTGGTTAGGGGCTATCAGGAAGGCAGGCAGGTGAGTGGTTAGGAGCCAGTGGTTCCAGATTGCAAGAGGGATGTCCAACCAGCAGTCGGACAGCCCCCGAGGGGTCCCAGATTGGAGAGGGTGCAGGCTGGGCTGAGGGACACTCCTGTGCACAAATTTCATGCACTGGGCCACTAGTTTATATATATGAAAGCTTAATGTGCTAAGTGTCCAACTGAGCAGTTGAACGACCAGTTGCTATGACATGCACTGACCACCAGAGGGCAGATGCTCCAACTGGTAGGTTAGCTTACCGCTGGGGTCCAGCTGATCAGGACTGGGCAAGACAGGGCCAGACATACCCTAGAGCCCTCCTGCAGTTCCTCCCGTGATCCCTCCCTGGCCACCAGCTCCAAATGGCCCCAATCGAGACTGGGTGAGATCACTCTTATCGGCCCCGATTGCTGGCCAGGTGGAGGGACCCCAACCATGCACGAATTCGTGCATTGGGCATCTAGTATATACATAAAGAGCTTTCTCATTATATTTTTTACAACTGCTCCGTAGTTTATCCTTAAGGATTTAAATATCTATATATGGCTACTTTAGGAACCCCCTTAGGGATCCCTGTCCCAATTTCCTAGTCCTTCAAAGCTTCCAAACTTGGGAGAGAGAAAAGAAGATTGAGAGAGAAGCAGCAGAAAATCCTCCCGATAGCTGAATCCCTCCTTCCACCCGCCTGGTTTTAGAAGCAACTCTTGTTGCTTCCTGACTTACAATGTCCCCACTCCCCATGGCTCATTTCCGCCACCCCACCCTGCTTCAACTTTCAACTCGCCGCTACTGAAATGCTTGACAAGGAATCATCAGGGTTCCATCAGTCACAGGGCAAACTAATTTTGTCTTTGCCTCCATGTGGAGACAAATACTTTGGGCTGAAGGTCATAATGGCCACCAGAGACCCACTTTTAAACCTCCCCTTCCATTGCTTCTGTAGTCTCACCAATCATCATTTCTGGATAAATCTATGGTTGTGGCACAACAGTTTATGTGCTTTTGAGAAGATAGCCTAGGTCCTCCCTCCTCCGGGATCTCCCAAGGTCCTAAAGCCCATAACTCATTTTGAAGCAGCCAATAGCTCTAACTCCATTACAGACTTATGTCCCCAAAGCCTCCTCTTGGAGTTAGATTCGACCCCTCACTCAATCAGGGACAGGCCTGCATGGCACTGCACAGTGCACTGTACCGTGGCTGTTCTGACCTTGGAAAGGACAGAGCTTCACATGAAGCCCACATTCCCTGAGAGGCTGGTGCTGGGGCTTGTCCATGAGCACATGTCCTGCCTGTCACCCCTCCTCTGGCCACGGCTTGAGGACATGGATGTGGACCATTGGGTTAGACTGACTTGCTCTGGTGTAAACACATGGCGACTGAGATGGCAGCCCTCCAGCCAAGCCCAGAGGTGCTGGCAGCCAGAGGCATGTGGCTGCCACTCGGCCTTGGCAGGCCCAGCGACTGGACGGTGCACCCGCTGGCATGTGAGCGTGCAGTGTAGACACGGAAGTGACCAGTGCAGCAGGTAGATGGGAGGACCTCCACAGCCTTATGTGTTACCGCCTCTGCTCCTTACCAGGCAGGAGAAACCACAAACCACCCGATGGCTCACTGCTCCTTCTTTGAATCAAGCCGCACCTTTGGCACCTGCAAGGAAGGTTAACTAGATGCTGAGAGCTCGAGCTGGGCGTCCATTCCCACTGCCAGGGAGAGCTCCCAGGTACCCCGAGACTCCACGGGGAGACGGCAAGGCTACGGTTCAATTAAACTCCGTATTGAGTAGCTTGGTCTCAGCGCACTCTATTTGTTTAGTTTATCTGACTATTTGATAAGAGAAGTGCTGGGGTGGCAAAAAATTAAAATAAGAAAGAAGGATCTTAAGAGAAAAGGGAAATAATGCTAAGAAGCTGGAGATGGCTTCTCCCCACACCTGCCAGCAATTAATTAATTACTAATCCGTTTATTATTTCCAACTTATGAGTCTGTGTCCCCTGGACAAAAAAAAAAAGGGTTATTATTTTTTAAATGTCTAATTAGTACACACTGAAAGACGTTCTCTAAAATGGTTTTATTTTAGATAAATTAATGAGCCGGAGCTCATCCTGTCGGCGAAGTGGCTGGGAGTTGCCGAAGGGCGGCCGGGGGCTTTCTGGAATGGGAGAAATCTCTCTCATCCAAAAGCTAAGCCTGGGAGGCCTGTCTTCCTCACAGTCACCACAGTGGGCAAGGACAGGACCAGGCTTACAACAATGATCTCGTCTTCCTGCAGAGGGCGGGAGTGCGGGAGTGCGGGAGGAGGATTCCCACGGCAGCCGTCCTGGGCTGCGGGCTGGGATACATGAAACAGCGTTATTGAGACATAAATCACACACTCTACAGTTCACCCAGGATTATGTATCTATCTTTCAACCTGGATTATATTTTAACCCAGGAAAGGGCTGTACCCCGCTGGGCGGAGGAGGGACGCACAGAGTTCTATGAGGAGTTCTGTGCCTGACTATTCCAGGCCCATCGCAGAGCTGGCGGCCCACACCGCGGTGACTCCCCCCGTTTTCCTATTACCTACTCGCCGTTCTCATCCAGCCACTGAGAATCTTTCCCCAAGTGATGTACAGCGTGCGTGTCAGGGCGGGTCTGACCCTGACGGAGCCCCTTACCTCCCTCTATGTTCTCCTGGCCGAGGGCCTCCCTCCAGGTATCAATCAGCGCATCTGCTCCCCGCTCCTGGGTGAGCCAGGGGCCGGCAGGGATGCGTTCGGACTGTCACCTTCATCTGAACTGCCACTTGCCCCTCGCGGCTTTAAAGGTCATTTTAAGGTATCCAGGGGAGAGGAGGTCACACACCATTCCCAGCCAACCTGCCGTAGCTTGGGGATAATTCCATGTGTTTTGGGCAAATTTGGGGGATATGGTTTCTAAAGGCAGCACAAGAGACATTAACTTGCATCAGCTGTTCAACCCCTGGGGGTCCTGACAGCCACACCTGGCAACCTCTCTTCCCTCCAGTGAAAATCCACCGGATGTCTTAGCAGGGGCTGCTAAGCTTTGTGAGTTTCTAAGGCCGATGCTTTAGAGAAGGGGTGGGGAACCTTTTTTCTGCCAAGGGCCATTTGGATATTTATAACATCCTTCGGGGCCATACAAAATTATCAACTTAAAAACTAGCCTGCTCTATTTGGTCCAACATTTAATTAACTCACCCCTGATGCCTTGGCAGGGCCAGACCCAATGATTCCCCACTCTTGCTTTAGGAGAAGGCAAGTGAGGACCGTACCGTACGGCAGAGAGGAGACATAAAGATGCCAATGAACACAGGAATGGGGGTGGTGGAGGGGCAGCCCCTGAAGACTCCACGGGAGATAAACACGCCGGGGCTGGGAGCCGGAATAGAACAGCCGACTAAGCCCGGCTTTTGAATCGGCCCCAAACGCAGTGACATTTTCTTTTTTGGCTGCTTTGAAAAAGGAGAGGAGAAAATGTAGACACTGACATTAAGATGGATGGGGCTTAGACAAATCGCAGTTTTGAAGGTTTTCCCAGTGCTGGGAAGGCCGAGGGCACGTCTCCGCGGTGTGCTTCTGCGGGAGCCGCCCTCTCTCTTGCCGAAGCCGAGAGAAAGCTGCATAATGAGACGGCAACTCTCAGCCCAGCCGGCTGCTGGGAGGTTTCACATTTAACACCCTGTTGGCTTCCATTGAGCTGGGGTTTGCTCATCCACTTTAGGCTGACATTTGCAACAGGAAGTGGACCACGGCCTCTCAGTGGTGAGATGCTGGGCGCAGGGGCGAGGCCAAAGTACCAAGCTTTCCATTTTCCAGGGGAAGGCACCTGTGGAGAGCCCCTTCTGCGCAGAGCCCTCCTGCCCTGGGCCTGGCTGTGCACCTGACTTTAGAAGCAGATTTGGCTGGCCGGCCCCTCTGCACACGCACGGCAGCTTGAAGGAGCAGGAATCTCATTAAGGAAGAACTATTGACCCATCGGACTTCGTCCTTTTGACTCTGCTAACCTTCCATTTGTGGTCTGTGATTCTTTAATGTGGGGAGTGGTAATTGGAGAAGAGAGATTATAAAGAGGAATGAGACAATGGCTGCATGTGACACTGAATAGTAAGGACTTGAAGGCCACTTGGTCTATACCAGTGGTCGGCAAACTCTTTAGTCGACAGAGCCAAATATCAACAGTATGATGATTGAAATTTCTTTTGAGAGCCAAATTTTTTAAACTTACACTTCTTCTAATGCCACTTCTTCAAAATAGACTCGCCCAGGCCGTGGTGTTTTGTGGAAGAGCCACACTCAAGGGGCCAAAGAGCCTCATGTGGCTCGCGAGCCGCAGTTTGCCGACCACGGGTCTATACCATCTCCTGGCCACCACAAAATGAGACTTTCTGTTCCCAGCCCCCCAGGGCTTGGTCCAGAGCAGCTCCAAATCCAGCGTGTGTGACTCATCCTAGTCGCTCTGCAGTCTCTAGCTCAGGTGCTCTGCTGGCACCTCCTAACTTCATGTCTGTGTCCATGTCAGGAAAGGTTAGAAGTCCAAGGGTAACCTGGGGACCAACAGGGATGAGGGCCACACACGTCTATAGGGAAACACACACAACCAGGATGGAAGGCAAATGATAGAGGCGGCTTAGAAAGACTCCCCATGGTTCAATGCCATCCGTAGGTGCCGGACTCCAGGGGCCATGGCTGGTGCAAGCTGGGCAGAAAGCATTTAATGTGGCAGGCAGGTCACATCTGCTTCAGTGGGTGCTGGCTGCCACCGTGACCCTCTTTTTGATGAGTATAGTTGAATTAACTCCCCTCTCCCCCCGCCTTTGGGCTTTGCTCCCACCATGCAACACAAATTGAAAGACTGGGGTGGCAGGCGGTGGCAGTGGGGGCTGTGCTGGGGAGGGGACCGCAGGGACCTTCCATCTTGTTAATGTAACACTTCCTTATGTGATGGGAGCTGAGCGTGCCGGTAATGAATTTCTCCTCTGGTAATCATTCACCAGCGCATTGTGACCTGCGTGTTTTTGCTGTGCTACTCATTTCCAGACTTTCGCCGTGACTTGTCAGCACCCAGTAAAAATGAATTGGACGCGACCCATCTCTTCTCGCGATGCCCTCCCCAGCTGCCTTTCGTCTCAGTTGAGAGAAGGAGTAGGTGGGACCACCTGGAACGGCAGCCACAGACTCCTCGGCTGTGGTCCAATTCCAGGCCCATCGCGCAGGCAGATGGACGCAGGCGTGCCAAGTCTGTGGGCGCTCTTGTTACACGGAGCCATGTTCTTTGGTCCAAATGGTTCCAAAGTGGCCTTTGCCTTTTGCACCTGTTGTTTCTTGCTGTACGATGAGCTGTGCAGGCAGTTTCTTTCCTGGAGAAGACATGGGTGCACATGGTGGTGCAATTAGGCATCTGGGAACCCCATGGGTTCTTACCAACTCTGGTGTGAAGATGCATTGATGGCGGGGGACGAGGCTATCGTCTGAGTCACACGCATGAGCGTTGCCATCTGCAACTGTAATTCTAGCCACGTGGTCAATCGTAAGAAGGGGTTTATAACCAGCTTTTACTGCATTTGTGGATCGTGATGATTAAACAACAGATGGGAAACCCAGCCAAGATTTCTAATCTCTACCTCTTCACTGATGGAGAGAGCGAGGGCTGAGGGATCACGGTGTGGTCTCTGTCTACGGCTGAGTCTATAATTAGAGAGGCACCCCCTGATTTTCTGCGTCTGTCCTGTATACTCATTCTTATTAGACCACAAACACTGATTTTTGGCTTTAAAAGGATGGTCCTGGGAAGGTCCTAGGATAAAGAGAAAGCCCCTCATTTAGGGTTGCCAGATAAAATACAGGACACAATTTCAGATAAACAATAAATAAACTTTAAGTTTAGGTATTCCTAAGTATTACACAGGAGTTTATTTTTAAGGCAAGATGCTTAACATTTTTTTCCATGAAAATGCTTTTTTAAATTGTGGTAAAATATACATAACATAAAATATACCATTTTAACCATTTTTAAGTGTACAGTTCAGTGGATCTAAGTTCTTTCACAATGCTGTGCAACCATTACCACTATCAATTTCCAGAACTTTTTCCACAGTGGCTGCATGGGATATTTTTATTTGCTAATTCCAACAACCCTCCAACTTTTCAACAGGTTTTAGATCTGAATATATTTGACCTAAATGATCATATGTCATCTATATATATAAAAAGCCAGCAACTGTAACAACATCATGACGATAATGACCATTAGACCAGAATCACCACAGCTCCCCACTGGACTGGCCCCGCCCCCTAGGAAGTGGTTAGGGGCGCCTCCTAGGCAACAAGATAGGGTGCAAGTTTGATGGGGGAAAGTCAAAGAAATAGGGGGGAAGGTCTTAAGGGTCTGCAGGGTTGGGGTGGTCCCTCTGGAGTAGGTTTGGAGTGTTCTGGGAAGGAAGAGGAAGATCTGATTAGAAAACGGCATCACCGCTGGCCTCAACCCTGAAATGGCGCTGCCGGCTGAGCACCTGCTGAAGCCACTGCCCGCAGACAAGCAGATCGAGACCGGGCCCTTCCTGGAGGCAGTGTCCCACCTGCCACCCTTCTTTGATTGCATTGGGTCCCCAGTGTTTACGCCCATCAAGGCAGACATAAATGGTGACATCACGAAAATCAAAGCTGTGTACAACACCGACCCAGCCAAGTTCCAGACCCTGCAGAACATCCTGGAGGCGGAGAAGGAAATGTATGGAGCAGAGTGGCCCAAAGAGAGGGCCACGCTGGAGCTGATGTGTCTGAAAAGGAGCCTCTGCTTCATCTAGGTCTTCCTGCAGAGCATCTGTGATGGGGAGCGGGATGAGAGCCACTCCAACCTCACCCGTGTCAATGCCCCCAAGGCCTACGAGATGTTGCTCGAGAAGTACCATGGCTGGATCATGCAGAAGATCTTCCAGGCAGTACTGTATGCCATGCCCTGTAAGTCCGACTTCCTGAAAGTGCTCTGCAAGGGCCAGAACATAACGGAAGAGGAGTGCCTGGAGAAGGCCTGCCTGTTCCTGGTTAACTACGTGGCCACCATTGATGTCATCTATGAGATGTATACCAAGATGAACGCCGAGCTTAACTATAAGGTGTAGGCGTGCCCAGTGGCCGGCACTCCCGGGAACAGACAAGCCAGAATCACTGTGAAGCAAGCTGGTAGGCTGCCTTGGCCTGTGTCCCACAGAGCAGCCCAGAGTCTGGCTGGGGTTGCAGGGGACAGCCCTGGTTTCTGAAAAGTCATTTTGGGGGTCTATCCTAACAAAGCAATAAATAACCACCCTACTTCTGAATCACCTTTAATTTCACGGCAGCACAGACCAACTGCCTTCATTTCAGTGTGATAAAAATCAGTTAATGTTGCTAATAAGTCAAGTCCTAAGGTTTTCGGTCTCCATCCCCCCACATGGTGCGTGATCCTGGGGGAGCCCTGTCATACACCTCATTTTAAAAATGAGGATCTGTTGCAGTGATGTTTCGGGTCACGTAAGGACCATGAGGAGTCTGATTTGAAATTATACAGGATTTTTTTTTTTAAAGCAGACTGCTGTGTGCTCTCCTGTGGTTGCACAGCCCAGCATCACAGCACTGTCAGTATAGACCCTGCTCTTTCCTACTGTCTTTTTCCAGACAAAAAACAAACTTTGGAGATAGTGAAGGGCAGTTTGTCCAGACTGTTGAGAGCTCAGAATTAGAGATTAATTGGAATAAGAATCCTGCTAATAGCACCTGATGCCTGAAATTTGAGCACTCTACTTTTAGGTTTTCTAGTTCAAGTTTTTGAAGACTGCCTATTAAAACATTCCTGATTGAAAAGTGTTTGTATAGAAGCCCATAAGTATTAAGTATTTGCTGTGTTTACCATGCTTAGCTCTCTGTAAGGAATATGGACTAATGTTAAATGCCTCATGTTCTCAAGAAGCTTGAATTTTTAAAATAAAAAATAAAGAAGAAATATAAATATTAAAAATAAAAATAAAAAAGTTTGAGTTTTAGGGGCAAAATCAGGCAAGCAGGTGAGTGGTTAGGAGCCAGGAGTCCTGGATTGAGAGAGGGATGTCCATGGGATCGGGCCTAAACTGGCAGTTGGACATCCCCCGAAAGGTCCCAGGTTGTGCGAGAGGGTGCAGGCAGGGCTGAGGGACCCACCCCCTCCTGTGTACGAATTTCATGCACTGGACCTCTAGTTTATCATAAAATTATAATTTTACACAGAAACAAATAATACCCATCTCCATGTTGGAACTTGTGGGCATACTTTCTCAGTTCAGACTCTAGGAGACTTGTTCCACTATAGGGAAGCACAGGTGGTGATTAGGAAGAACTAAAGCACTTACCTTTTAGTTTGTACAAACGGGGCAGCTTGATGCTATCAGGAAGGGGAATTTAGATGTCATTCATTCATTCAACAAATGTTTATTGTGCTTGCCCAGTACGTGCCAGGTATGTGTTGTGGGCTCCTATACAATAGTGAATGAGGTGCTTGTCCTTAACCCCCATCTTTGCGGCTGCCAGGTTTCCCTCTACCTCCGATCCTTGCATGTGCTGCCCCTTCTGTCCACCATGCTCTCCCTCCTGCCTGTCCCAGTCATCTGACTCACCCTGAGGTTTCATTTCCATTGGACATGATGCTCAGGGGTAGCTTGCCCAATCCGTTCCCACACTCACAGCTCTCTACTCTTCACTTTATGGCTCCTGCTGTGATGGTTATGACAGTGTTGTATGGTTATTGGACTCATCAAAGTCTCTTCTCTCTAGATTGTAAGCTCCCTGAAGGCAGGGACCACATCTGTTACACCTACTGTCTCCTAGTATCTAGCAAGGCACATAGTAGGCATTTATAATATAAAATATGTTGAGGATATGAATGAAATCATGCATAAATTCTTCACTCAAGTACTAGTGGAAGATAACAAATAAGCACATCAATATCTACGGGTGGTGGGCTCTGGGAAACAGAGCAATTTTGCTGAGAGAGAGCTTGGATTTGGGCCAGCTCCCCCATAGAATCAAGCCCAAGGGTGTGCTCCCAGCCTCTCTGCAGAAGGGAGCCTGAGAGAACTCAGGACTGGGAGCTTTCCCTCCCTGAGTGTCTGACACAGATTCAGACAACCAAGCAGAACTACTGCATCAGCTGGGCTGTCCAAGCTCAGGGCTCAAAATTAATTTAGCCCAATGCCCACTTTAGAGATGGGAAAGCCATGATGTGCATGACCTTCCCAAGGTCACAGAACAAGAGGCAGAACTGAGAACCCTGGTTCCCCCAAGCTCTGGGACTAGCGCTCTCCCCCTCCTCAGCATGTCCAAGTTCAAGGGCAAAGGAGCATTGGTGGGTTTCAAAACCCTCTCAAGCTTTCTTTGAACTTCCACAAGATTTAAAAGCAGTTGGCTGGGAATAGAAACGTAACTGCTCAAGAAGAGGTGAGATGAGGGGGTGGAGGAGAAAAACAGGGAAGAGAGAAAGCCAGTCCAGAAAGGCCGCCTGCCTGACTCTGGAGTCAAGCCCGCAGGGTGGTTATGTGTGGGGCTTGGCAGTGCAGCCGGGCAGCCAGCGGGCGCTCAGGTCCCAGCAGAGGCAGTCTGGGCTGCAGGATGGAGATTTATTAGCGGAGCTGTGCTCCAAGCCACGGCAACCTGGCTCTGCTGCTGATTCCCAGAGGCCTGGGGCGGAGGGAGCGGGGGTGGGGGGAGGGAGGCTCTTGAGGTCGCTTGAATTGGGCTAGAGGAGGGTTCATACATGACCACAGCTCTCAGGCCTGCTGTTTCGGTGAGGAGCCCAGAACGGAGCACCCCAAGTCCTTAGACCCCAAGTCCCTGGCCCGGGCTTTACTTCTCTGCTGGTGAAGGGCTGTGCTGGGTGCCTCTGTGTATACAAGGACTGACCCTCAGGTCAGGGCTTTGCATCCGTGTGGACCTTCTCAGGCTGGATCCTCTGTGGAGAGAGGGCCCCGCTCCCCTGGGGCCACCAGGCAGGTGGAGTTTTGAGGACAAGCTCAGAGCTGCCGAAGGTCTTTCTCTCACAGCACTCGAACAGCAAGCCTGCACGCAGTTGTCCTTTGGGGTTTGCTGGCAGGGGAGAGAGGATCAGGCGCCCTTCGCTGGATGGGCTGCAGGGATAACTTGGCTCAGGGCTCCCTAGTGGTCTCTCGCCCTGGTGTTCAGGGAGAACATAGAAGGCATGTCCTTCCTCCAAGAGCTCCTCTCAAGGTCACCAAGAAAATGAAGGACGGAGGAGGACCATCCTGGGCCGGTAGGGAGCAGGCTTTGGGGCTTGGGAATTCTGAGAGGTGAGAATTCAAGGGCAAGCATGCCTCTGCCTCAGTCCTTAAGCTTCTTAGGACCCTTCCTGTTTTGCTGATGGCAATGGGCATTAACGTTATCATGACGGCCCTGGCAGGTGTAGTTCGGTAGTTGGAACACTGGCCTGAGCCCTGAAGGGTCATGAGTTCTGTTCCCAGTCAAGGGCACATGCCTGGGTTGCAGGTTCAATTCCTGGCCCGGGTAGGGGGCATGTGGGAGAGGCAACTAATTGATGTTTCTCTCTCTCTCCTCCTTCCCCTCCCTTCCACACTCCCCAGAAATCAATGTAAAAAAATATCCTCCGGTGAGGATTTAAAAAATTGTATAAATTGTGTAGTGCTTAAATGCACACACACCCCATTAAAAAAAAAAGTTACCGTGAAGCCCAGAGGTGGACAGAAGGGAGCTCTGAGAACCTATGTAGGTAGCATTTCATATTTTGGATCATCACCCCCTCATCTCACACCCTATTCCCTGGGGGAAATATTTTCCCCAGGAGTTTTGTTTAGCTTAGCCTGGGGTTAGAGCCTGAAGCTTGGGAGAATGGGAACACACTCATCTTTCCATTTCCTCTTCATGCTCCCCTCCCGGGCTCCACCACCGCCACCAGCGTTGAGGGGGGCCAAGGCACCGTGGCATCCAGATGGACCCTGTTTCCCTCAAGGAGTGGCCTGTTCCAACTTCATTTCACTGCCTCCCCTGAGCACTGAATAAACATTTCCAGAAGGATACAGATAAGAAAGAAAGAAAGAAAAAAAAAGAGATCTTATGTAAACACTAGATGCCTAGAGACCAGGAGATATTATTAGTTTACTAGGGCTTTAAAAATACCCCAAAGCTCAACTAAAGGAAAGTAGAATTTGCTTTTCATTTTACCCTGTTATGGTTGCGAGGGTCAGGAATACAAAAGAAGCAGGGATCTCAGGAGACGCGTGATATTACAAAGATCACAGCCAGGGCAGAGAGGGAAGTTGCAGAAATCTGACTCTGGTGACCTTCCGGGCCAGTGAGGAACGGGGATGGGCAGTGGGGAGCTGATTTTTGCATATCTTAAGGAAGGCCAGGGTGATGCAGAGCAAACAGAGCCTTCTCCCTGTGCCTTGAAGGAGCGTATGGGGCTCCCGCCTCTGTGTTCCAGGAGCACAGCAGAGGTCCCCACAGCAGCGTCTTTGTATGCTGTTCATTCCATGTGAAAGCTTTCCCCAGGCACTTTGCTTAGCTGGCTCCTCATCACTTCCGATTTTACCTTAATTGTCACCTGCATAGCGAGGCCCTCCCTGGTCTACTGTTGAGAGGTGTGTTTGTAGGGATCATAGTCTTGGAAATCGACCAGGCAAGTCTTTGAGTTAATTTAGCTCTATGGGACAGGTAGCCCATTACCCATCTCCATCATATTTTTATTTTATAAAAAGCCAACCAGATAATCAACCTATTAATTCCCTATGAAAATATTGTTGAGAAATGTCCCAGGAGAGTGAACAAGCATCCTGGTCTGGCTGAGGTTGAGGGGTTTTGGGGACATGCGACTTTCAGGAAAGTCATGGGCAAGCTGGGATGATTTGGTCACCTCAAGTCTTTTCGTCTCCAGGAAGAAACACTCAACAAAATATCTCTGGTATAATGTTTATTTAAATAGTAATCTTAAAAAGGCTTTATACAAATCATATAAACACAGTTTGACATTGTTGTTTAATTTTTACATTGAAGAATCACAGTAAAAGCTCTCAAGTTCCCGTGATCTGGCTCTCAGCATTTGAGAGTCAGCCAGCGAATGGTCGAATACCTTTAACTGCAAATCCTGGAAAAGTTAACCTGTGTGATGGTTTAACTTCTCCCCTTGTTTTCTTGCTATTCATGCTCATTCCTTGGACCCTCATCCCTATCAACTCCTCATTCCCACCTAAGAGAGAAAGCAACCCTGTGGCCCTGTGGACCATCTAGTCCGGGAGAGCGTGGAGGTAATGTGTCATTCAGTACAAGGCAAAAAAAGGAGATCAATACTGTGAGTTGGGTTTCCCAAAAGGAATGACTTAAGGAGACGGATCAGCCAGCCCACCTGCAGATGGAGACGACAAATGCACCAGGGTGCCCTCTGGCCAAGTTATAATCGGGCCCCACTATCTTTCTGTCTCGCCAGAGACCAGCCTCCAGCATTGGTGAGGTATCTACACCAGCCCTGGGGAGCCTGCTTTTGTTGAGCATTCAGGGCCCACCTGGGGCTTCCCGGAGAACATGGATAGAGAGGGATGCAGGCTGAGTTGTACGTAACTTAGAGGTGAACTGCAGTCTGGAGACAGGGCTGGTCTTTGGGGAGCTGTGACATGGTCCATTGGGCATGAGACAGCCAGCCCCCCAGAGTAGACGTTTGAACTTCTTCTGCAGGCTGCTCCTGGAAATCCCCAGGACTTGCTAGCTTCCTGAACACGGAGCTACACGGGAAGGCGAAGAGGAGGGTAGGCTACTTAAACACTTGCTTCTGCTGTACGCCCAGCTCAGGGTGGGCCTCCAGCTAAGCCCTCGGGCTTGACGGCTTTACTTTTTACCTCTAACTACCACTGTGCCAGCGAGTGCTGAGATCAGCAGTTAACTCGGGCCCTCGGTCAGAGTCAAAGTCACAACAACACCACTTAGTCCCACGTGACCATTCACATACACAGTAGATACAGAGAACTCAAAGGTGGCACAGACACACACACGTAGGAATAAATAACTGTCGGCATGAGTCTCCCTCTCTGCACACAAAACATGGTGACGTTCCTATTTGAACCAGCATTTCCATGAGTTAACATTTACAGGAACTGCCAGCCCCATTCACCCTTCCCCTTTCACCTGGGTATGAGACACATGAGATTGGGGGTGACCATAGCAGCAAAAATGGTCTGACAGTTTATGCGACAGGCTGGGCACACTGGTTGAGTTTCAACCAGCACACAGGTAAACCTTAGGCGTTACTACAAAATCAGATTTGGATCTTGACGTGGACAATCCTATCCTTCGCACAGGTTCATCCACTCCTGATGCGGCCCCTTTCTGGAGCAGTTGAGAGTCATCTGGGCATTGACTACCACTTGGGCAGCAGGGCTCATTCCATTTGTAGGTCAGCAATGAGGTGGGGGACCTGGGCGGGGAGCCACTGGGGTTAGGGAAGAAGGAATGCCTTAACTTGTATGATATTCACTGATTTTGACATACAGGGAAAATACATTTTTCTTCACTTTTTCAAGGCACTTAATAAAAAAAACACATGAATTGGTGCGTGTATGTGTGTGAGAGAACATCGGTCTCTCTGGGGTTCAGACAGGGTTGCCAGCATTTGGGTTCACAGTGCTTGCAGACTTCCGGCGAGACACCCTTACATCTTGGCCCGACTTTCCTGGAAGGTGGAGATGGTGGCCATAACCCCAAGAAGAGATCAACGTTTACTCCTGGAGAGGCTGACTCATCAAGATTCTCTGTACGGTCTGCTCAGCCTTTGCCATCACACGATCAGGGGCTGGACTTCTTTTCCCTCTCCACTACCTCCTTTCCACCCGGGGGGCACCAGGCACATCGCACCGACAGAAAACAGAGCCTGTGTCTCCCCACCCACCTTTGAGACTATCAAACGAAGCCTTTTCTGGGGCTTAGAGACAACTGTGGGGGGGGGGGGGTTGTGCATGAGTGTGTGTGTGTGTCCATGTTTTAGGAGAACAAGGAGGAGGGAAAAGAAAAAGCAGAACCACCCCCAGAGGCCCCGCAAGGAGCCCCACAGCCATACATCCTGGTCTGAATGGCTCCTATTCACAAAGCTTAAGGCTCGTCCACGTCTAACATGGAGGTGCTTCTGCGGATTTTGACGTGTGAAGTTTCCTTTCTGGTTTGTTTTAAATCGCATGTAGGAAAGAGCTGTTCGTGCTGACCCTAAAATGGCAATTTTCCCCTGGATAAAAAAGTTAAAGGCAACGAAATCCTATGTAAATGCTAGGACTGGGCACGGCAGCGTACAGGGTCAGTGGCAGGGCCTTCGCCACGGCACATCCCCTAAGTTACGAGAAGATCAGAAGACGGGATGAGCGGCACGGCTTGTTTTTTGAGTTTTTCCTCCTAAAGGTGGAAAGTGTGAAGAGACCCTTTGCTTTTCAAGTGTTGATTAGAAACAGAAAGCAGAGAAGAATGCTCCCCCTCTGCTTCTATGCTAGAAAAGTCATTCCCTTCTGCCTCTTCGAGTTGCTCACAGACCAAAGAAATAAAATGTAGTAATAATAATAACAACAACAAACTCACAAACAAAAGAGAACTGTGACCCCAGCGAGATGAGCTACCGTCTTTGTCCCAGCAATGACTCGGCCCCCCATGGTGCTAGGTGGGTCGTGATCGCGTCCCTCCCCCTCCCCCCCCAAGCAGCTGCATCTCCCTCCTTCCTCGACTTGCCCGCCTGTCCTGTCCACACCTTCGGTAATTCTGGATCGGTTTAATCGAGATTATGGCATTCAGTTTCCAAAGGGGAAAAAAATTGTAATCTTCACTAGCCCCTCTCGCTGGAATGAAACGTCGGATGTGATTTGGGTGCAATCCGTCATGCCTCGGAGCAGCACTTCTGGTGGTTCATCTTGACCTTGTGCTTGAGGCCGTCATAGAGTTCGAAGTTGTAGTTCTCGAGCGTGGTGCAGCTGCGGGAGCTCAGGCCCGAGTAGGAACAGGTGCAGTAGAGCAGGAGCCCGGCGCACGTGGCCCCCAGGAGGACGCCCAGCGAGCTCATGGCGATGATGGTGATGAGGATGGGATCCAGCGTGAAGAGCCAGCTCTTCTCTTTGTCGGCCGAAGGGGTGCTGGACCCTGAGGTCGAGGAAGAAGAGTTGCTCCAGTCCACTTCGTACTCATCTAGGACAGAAAGCACAGGACAGATTGCAGGCAGTGCTTCTTTTGGGGCGAAATACCTGAGCCTCTCCCGCCCAGCCCAGAGGTTCTTCAGAGCGTGGGTAGAAGGCCAGGACTTACACTGCTTGGCTTCAAAGCCCAGCCCTGCCACAGCCTCGCTGTGTAACTTTGGGAAAGTTATTTAACCTCACTTTGCCTCAGTGCTCTCATCTGTAAGATGGGGGATATTAATAAAGTCTACCTCACTTGGTTGCTAGGTGAACTACATGAATATTTATAAAGTGGTTAGTGTCCAGCACATAGTGAGTATAGTCTAAGTACTTGAGACTTAAATAATTTCACTAATGCTAAGTAAATACATATTATAACAGAACTTTCAGGGCGCCTTTGGAGCGCCTGGGATGGCCCTGTGTCTGGGCCACCCTTCCTTCTTTGCCTCCTCATCCCTGACTTCCAAGGGCTTCAAGTTAAATCGAAGGACAGGCTGAGACTTCGCACAGGAAGAGTGTCTGTAAAGCATTCCTGGCCATCCAAGCAGCGGATGTTTTCCAAGCCACCAGACTTCACTTGACATCCGTCGTACCTTACTAATGGGTTGGATTATGTCCCTTCCCCAGACTCACATGTTGAAGTCTTAAATCCCAGAACCTCAGAGTATGACCTTATTTGGAGATAGGAGCTTTACAGAGGTGATCAAGCTGGAACAGGGTGGGCCCTAACTCAGTGTGACTGGTATTCTTATAAAAAAGAGAGACCTGAGACAGCCCGAGATGGCGGATCGCCATGTGGATACAGGGATGGCCATCTACCAGCCAAAGAGGAAGGCTTGCAATGGATTCCCCCACACAGCCCTCAGAAGGAACCCGCACTGTTTCACACCTTGATCTTGGACTTCCAGTCTCCAGAATGAGGAGAAATACACTTCTGTTGTTTAAGCCACCCAGTGTCGTCCAGGCACGACGGCACCCATGGCTTATTTTGTGGGATTTCCTGATAATTCCATGAAGAAAGCAGGGTGAGATATACATATATATAAACATATAGGGGCTCGGCTCTCGCAGCCCCGGCTTCGTCCAGGTCATCCAGAAGGTCGTTCGGCTGTCTGGTCTAATTAGCATATTACGCTTTTGTTATAGATCTAGATGATGAGACTGAGGTCTTAGGAGATTAGGTGACTAGGTAACTCATCAGGGCTCCAGAGTCAGCAAGCAGTTGCACTGGGCCTCGCAGGCTTCCTGCGCCCTCCTGCCCTCCTCCTTCTCCCCGTCAGTGCTCGTTGCTTGATCCACTGCAGCCTCTCCGCGGAGGCCAGTTGCGCAGCTTTGCCCATAAAAGGAGCCTCAGACTGGATTTGCAGGCAGAGTCTGCGTTCAGTTAACAAGGTGCTGTTTGGATTAGTCACTCTGTTTCTATAACTACACTGGAAGTGTTTGATTAAGGTCGGGTGAAAAGCAGCTGCTCTATAAACTGCTCTTCTTAAATGCATCAATCTTGGTCTAAAAGCTGTTCTCCGAGGGGAACCTTTGTGATCTCTCTTGGAGATCAGCTCCGGCACTCAGAGAAGCCCGGAGAGACCTGTGCTGCTCTGAGCCCAGGGAAGAAATGACATCTACATGTTTACTCAGTGGCCCCTTAGTTGGGATTCTCACTTCAGCCTCTTGAAGTATGTGCTTGAAGTGGGAAAACAGAGCTTGAAATAAAATGAAAACATGAGTTGGGCAGTGTGAGAAAGAAACATAGATCTTGCAGTAAGTCCCAACTTGGAGTCTTGGAGAGCGTGAGAAGGGTCCCTACATGCCAAGGAACAGGCAACCACAGCAGGCCTGGGAGGGTATTCACGCTGACGCTCATTCACTTAGGCACTTTTTGGAAGGAGGTTAATGGGTTCAAGCAGTGACTCCTGTAGAGGATCCTGGCCTTCACTTCTCAAGGGTTTCTCCAGATTTGAAGTCCATCAATGTTGAAAGTTGCCCGAAGTAGGGGACCTGTTTCAGATTAGGCAGAAGGGACTCGATATACTTTCTAAACTCTAAATTTGACCTTGACAGAGCAATTGGTGGTTTCTGGCCCTCCTCAGTATGTCTTTATAACCAAACTTGAATTTCATGATTATCTGCTAAATCATAGTAATACTCACCAACAATTTCATCTTCATAGCCCTCTCTCCCATGTACTTCTGGGATGTCCACTGTAATGAAAAAGGAAACAAACAAATCAAGTTATAACCAGTTCTATCACCATGGCTACAAGGCAGAGACTCGACCTTTCTGAGAATGACTCCTCGGTATGTTGGCAGCTCAAGCATCCCATCTGCTTCTAGATCATGTAACAGGCATATTAACGGAGCATTTCCCCTTAAAGGATCTATCTTTACGTCCAGTAACCAGAAAAACAGAAACAACAGGAAGGGTCTTTAGTGCCAGGTAAATCCTCACTTGTGTCTTTATAATGATTGTTATTCATTAGCAATATAGGTCTGAGTTTTGTCTAAGGCACCTTCAACGACATTGCATGTCCATCCTCGGTTGTCATGACTGTATTGTTCATCTAGTGTAACATGCTGACCCTCCTTATACGATGATGCATCTAAGTGGACACAAAGTACAAGAGTCTTTCTCCTCTGTATTTCAAATAAATGTATGGTAATTTAAGGAAGTCATGTTCCATCATTATATGCTTCAATGTAGATGTAGAATTGGAAAGAATGTCATGCCTATTCTTCTTCACATATCTGTGCTAATATCTCCCATCTTTCCTTTCCCATCTATTTTTCTATTGGCTTTCTTCAGTTTAGAATAGATCAAACATGTCAAACATGGGCATCCAATCTGACTAGCCCAGTCTTGAATACAGCTGAGTTAATTTACTCTGAATTTTCTCCAGTATTATCACTATCTTTTTCTTTTTTTATGATAATATTTGGGGGAAGGGGGTAATACAGGTTTTTCTATTCACTATGCTGTCCATCTTATAGAAATCAGAGCCAATAAAATTACCTGTCTAAAATGGAAAAAAACATTAAAAAAGAGAATCAAATGTGTTGTGAAGAACAGGGTCTTATCACTTCTTCTAATCTCACAAGTTAATTATGCTTGTTCCAGCTGTCAGCAAAATGTCACCAAGTGAATGTATGTGGCCCTTTGAGAGTTCTATTCAGCCCAAAGTCAGGTGGACAACCTTGAAGTCAGCACTGTAAATTGATATGCAGAAAGAAATCACAGCTTACCACAAAACCCAAATACTAAATAGCTAAAGTATCAAACAAAAGGAATAAAAAGAGCTTCAGACCAGCCTGAACTTCTCCTTGATCAGCACAACATCTCAGGGAAGGTCTACTTGACCATGACCTGAACTGAAGATCCAGCTATCTCAGCCACACATAAAATTCAGACTTTTATTGGAGGTGCTAGTTGTAATCACGTTACAACCTCATCCCTGGCAAAAGTGCTAAAGCACATTCTTATCCCCTTGGTCGCCCAGAAGAGATGCACAAAACAAGGTGCCAAGACCCCACTTGAAAGGATCGACGCCATTGGCACCAATCCTCCATAAATCCAGCCTGCTCCTGGCATGTTTATAGCACAGCAACTGGCACCTGCAAGCTGTGCCAGCCTCCCCGCCTCGGTGCCCATCCCCTGCATTATTCTCCAGGCCTCCACAATGCAGACTGTTTCCCTGGAAGGAAGACGTGGACACGAATCAACAAGAGGCAGGTGGTGTCTGTCATGGGGATCAAATCAAACTTGTGAAAGTCAACCTGGAGATTTTTTTTTAACCTTATTAAAATAAAACAAACATGGAAGAAAGGGAGAAAGGGAGAAAGCCATCACATTTCCAACCATTAATGGTTTTGATGCTCAGAGGTCTTAATACCTTCACGGTTAAAAGATGCAGAACATTGGATGAGACTATGAATGAGCCTAGAACAAAATTGTGGGGCTCCCGTCTGTGAGATTTGGGCCAAATCCTGTTCTTGCTTTTAGGTACTTGGTTTTCACAAAGGATGTGATGAGCTCTTGGAGGCTAGACTGCCATCTTGCTCCATCTCACACCCTCAGAGAAGAACTCTGAGGACACTATTGATGATGGTCTGGGAAGGGGTGGAGGTTGCCTGAATCTTAAAGAAAAAAGGGTAAGAGGGTGATGATAACTGTAACATTTTGTCCCAGGAGATCACAGCCTCTTGTCTCTGGAGGCAGAGGACTGGATGAGATGACCTCCTAAGAATTGTCCCATTTCTACGAAATTGGACCAATGAGATTGGTCTGTGAAATTGATTGCCTAGATGTGGCTGATAGTTCTGAACCTGGAGAATTAAAGGCTACTTAAGGTGAAGAACACATTAGCTGCTTGACTTGGCTTTTGACTGCTTCCAGCAGTTTGGGTGAGTGGGAAGGGGTCGAAAAGAGGATAAGTTAATCAACATGTTCAAACATGCATCTGTTCACCAAGCCTTAAAGAAAGAATGGCCCACTGGGGAAAACCCAAATAAAGGAAACATTTGTACAAAAACAATTTAATTTGATAGCAATTTTCTCTGGTCCCTTTGCTAATATTCTTGATATCTGGGTATGATTAAGAGCTTTCTTTCTCAAAATCCTCTTTGACCTTCACATGCCACCTTCCTTGTATGTTGAGCCTAGTAGGTAAACCTCAGCCCGTTGGCAGCAAGGAGTATGGTTCCACCAGGTTCCTGTAGTTCTAGCAAAGAAAAGGCAAGGGTTTGGAGGAGGGAGAAGTAATGAGTGAGGACCTCAAGCCAGAGAGTGGAGGCAGCACATCCCTGGGAAGGAGACCTAGCTTGAGAAGTGAGGCAGATAACAAAAAAAAAGTGGGGTCTAGGGACCTGGAATTTTGTTTTTGGATTTTTTTTTAATGAGGAAAAACTTGAAGAGAACCTGCCAGGACTCTGTTGTAGGGAGTGGTTATGAGGGTCAGATGGATGAGGAAAAGCAGAATGGGCCACACATTTAGGAGAACACAGGTCAGGGATGGATCTTACCACCCACATGACTTCCACTTTTAACCTTTGTGCTTACATGACCCTATTTCCTTTTAGGCCCCTGTAGGGGTTCAATCTCAGGCCAATCCAACTGCAAAGCCTAAATTCTGACGTTCAGTAACGCATCAGGGCGAGGAGAGCCCTCCTCCCTCGTCTGCTCTCAAGTTCTCTGGGTGTGGGCAGGATACTACAATTGCCTCCACATCATCATTACCCCATCCTAACAGAAATAAAGGTCTTGGATCCTAGTCGCCTGGATACACACCCTCCCGAGGTTTACGTGCATCAATGGCTCACCACCTTGATGGGAACTAATGAAGATCTCTCATGAATGAGAAGATGTGGCGATCTGAAATTTGGGGCTTCACATTTTCTCTGATAGGCATTACTCAAAGAGGAAAGGCAGTTTTAAATTGTTCTTCATTAACTGGCTAACTAACCAATCAACCAATCATCACTTATTAAGAGGGTTTACTAGGTGCCCAGGAACCATATTGAGGACTTTGGGAAATGAAGATGTATGGGACCAGGTGTCTGTAATCAAGGCTCTGTGTGGTTGGGAAGCAAAGACTCACCCATGACAAAATAGTGTACAAGAAAGGGGGGAATTGTGCAGGGGACTCCTACTGCTACTGGAGCACAGGGTGGGGATTGGGCAAAGGAGGCTGGGCCAGGGCCAGGAAAGAAACCCGGGAGTGAGGAGGACACTTCAGAATTAAGCTGCAAAATGAGGGCTGGAGGTTGTAGGAATGGCTTCAAACATGGCACCGGAAGCTTTTTACTCATACACTGAGTTCCTGGTTTTGGGCTCAAATTCATTTTTATCAGATTCTCTTTGAGGAATTCAAAGAGATTGCCTTGCCCTGCCACAAATCCTCCACGCTGTAATTCCCTATCCGAGAGCCAGGTCTGTCCCCTCTCCCTGCACCTGCTGCTGCAGACCAGCACAGTGAGAGGGAGAAGGGCTCACGTCGACCAGAAGGGATTTTAGTAGAGTTGGAGCAATCAAGTGAGCCTTCTTAAAACAAAACCGCAATCCAACTAAACATGGCCATTTTTATATGGACCTTGAACCTCAGACTGAAAGTCCTCTTGCTCCCCCAGGAGTTTTCTTTAGCATCACTGAGAGGTGGGTTAGGTACACAGTGATGAGTGATTCAAGGTCTCATCTATCTCCCATTTTCCTGATTTTCTAGAGCAAGAGTCATTAAACTGGACTGTTTCAGGAACTCCTTTCCCCCTAAAAAAGTCAAATATTCTCCAGTGTCCTTATCAGTAGATCAAAATACTAAGGCACGAAGGGTGAACAGCCATACCTAGTTAAGAATCGAACCTAATCTAAGAGATCTTTACCCCAAGGGGTCTGGAACACTGCCTGGTGGCATAAGACCACACATGCTGTGCAGAGGAAACACCCCAGACACTCCAACCTGCACCGGGAAATTCCCCACTGATCATGATTTAGGCTTCAAACAAGAATGCTTTCTCTCACAGTTCTTCCTTCTTTCTCCCTCTCTCCTTCCCTCCCTGCTCTTTTCTCCCTCATTTTCGTTCTTTCTTAAATTAAGATCCTTTGGAGTTAGTGTCTTTTTCTGTTATAGAAAAATTGTGACCTTCACTTTCACCACTTCTGCTCTGCTGTGGTCTACTGTGAGTGTACTGGCATTGACATTGTTCTGTGTACATTCTGTGTGGTACAGGGAGCTTCATAGGGTTGCTGAGAGAGTTAGTAGCCAAACCACTGTCTACTTTTGTATAAATGATGTAAGATAGTCCATCCCAGGGTCACTTGTGCACAGATCACTTCAGGACACTGACTACACGGGTTCTCCAGAGAGTCCCTTCCATGTCTACTCTGAGCAGTGGATTGAGAGCTTGGTTGAAGCCCAGGACAGGTTTGCCATCCAGAATGTGTAGCAGAGACACCCCAAGGGCCATCCACTCTGTACCTGAAGGGAATATGGAGGAGTAGTAGACTGGGGGGCAGCCTGGGAACAAACTGCCTGCTTCTTTCAAAAAACTATTTTTATTGATTTCAGAGAGGAAAGGAGAGGGAGCGATAGAAACATCAATGATGAGAGAACCATTGATCAGTTGCCTCCTGCATGCCCTCTACTGGGGATCAAGACTGAAACCAGGGCATATGCCCTGAGCAGGAATTGAACCGTGACCTTCTGGTTCATAGGTTGACGCTCAACCACTGAGTCACACAGGCCGGGCCAGATGGCATGCTTCATGCCTGAGTTCTGCTACTGCCCCAGGTGTGAGCGCCTGGACAAGGCATTGACCTCCCTGAATCTCTGTCTGCTCCTCTGTAGAGTAACCATGGACCTTCCCTACTCTACAACTCTATCGTCTTTCTGGACAGAAAATAAGAGAGCTCTGAGGGCCCTTCTGCTGCATGCTTTCTGAATAGGGCTGCTGGCTGAAGGAGACAAGGCGGCTTCTACAGAAAAGGGCTCCATGGCGAACACTGCTCTGCCCCCACCTTCACCCAACCTGTCCTCTCCTGACGTGGCTGCTCCCCGAAGCCATCGATCGATCTTAAGGTGTGCGTGGAGAGAGAGGACCATGAAAAGGACAGACAAATGGGAGCCATGGGCTTCTATGTTTGCAATACTTGCTCATTAGGCTTAGGAACCGGTCCTGCCAACTGGCAATCCGGGAACTGACGACGTGGGTAAGTGTGCCCCAATTTTCAAGCCTCCATCTTGACTGAGGCAGGGCTGATAAAATGTCCCAGGAAGCCAGCCTTCACCCCTCCACTTAACCCACCAAACTGCAGGCAGCTTTAAAGCAAAGATCCAAGAGGCTCTTCCACACCGAAAATCACTGAAACCATTCATTTTCACAGGTACCAGGTGTCATCGCTTCTATGTTAAAGAGGAAGAAATTGAGGAAGGAGGGTAGAAAAATGCAATAAATCGTTGAACCAATCAGCAGTGGAACTGAGAGCAAGCCACACTGTCAACACCTTGTTTTGGGCCCTATGATTTGTTTGGGATAAGCTCTTGGCCACTTCGAGCCCTTGTTGAATTTGATTCCAAGTTCCCAACCCCCCTGAGCCAGCTAAATCACTGGATTGTTTAGATGGGAGTAGCCTTAAAAAATTCTCTCAGCCGCTCTGTTTTGATCCCAGCAGGAGATACAACACTCAGACCAAAATAAATGGGAAATAATGAGGGACTAGGAGATATTTCTTGGCCCTCCAAAGTGTTTAATTTAGCATTGGCTAAAGGTGGACCCCCCTCCCCACTACGTACTCAATTTCCCTAATTTGGTTTGCTCATCCCAGTTACTACAAGAAGCCAAAGGTTCAGATGCTAATCTAAACTTTGCCAAAGCTGCTCCAGAGTCAGGCTACTTGCGAGCCACTCACCCCTTGCTGGGTTTGGCTTGAGTTTAGAAACACCACCAGAAGATCCTTCATCCTGGGTTATTATCTCGTAGGCTAGAGCCAAATCCAATGAAAACCATGGAAAAGAAATGATTTTTGGAGTTTTCAAATGGTTTCAAGCTGGAAAGGAAAAGGGGGCTTGGTTTGAGATATTGGAAGAGTCTGAACCTGAATTTAGCCATTATTTTTTATTATTTTTAGTTGAATAACTAGGAGGAAACACTAAAAAGGATTGGAAATAGCAACTGCAATTAGAAGGCTGTAAAATGACCTAATTAATGCTTTCAAGTATGGAGGCAGATGAGCAGCTGAGGCCAGAATGGCTCCACTGAGCCCCAACAATGGCGTGGAAATAAGAAAAATACAGTCAGAGAAATGGTTAGCTATAAAGATGGGCTTCACAACTGCGTGGGCTGGGAAAACCCAGCCATATGTAGACAGAGGGCAATTCTGGAGCCTCTTCTTTACTCTAGGTCAGTGGTCAGCAAACTGCGGCTCGCGAGCCACATGCGGCTCTTTGGCCCCTTGGTGGCTCTTCCACAAAATACCACAGCCTGGGTGAGTCTATTTTGAAGAAGTGGCGTTAGAAGAAGTTTACGTTTAAAAAATGTGGCTCTCAAAAGAAATTTCAATCATTGTACTGTTGATATTTGGCTCTGTTGACTAATGAGTTTGCCGAATACTGCTCCAGGTCTTTGAAAAATCCAAGACATTCTCCATTTCTGTAAGAAGACATGTCAAAAAGGATGTCTTCTTAAAGATTGCTCCATATGGCCCTAACTGGTTTGGCTCAGTGGGTAGAGCATCGGCCTGCGGACTCAAGGGTCCCAAGGTTCGATTTCAGTCAAGGGCATGTACCTTGGTTGCGGGCACATAACCCAGTGTGGGCACATAAAACAGCTGGTTGATGTTTCTCTCTCATCGATGTTTCTAACTCTCTATCCCTCTCCCTTCCTTTCTGTAAAAAAATCAATAAAATATATTTTTAAAAAAAGATTGCTCCATATGATTCCACAGGTTCTTGAAAAAAGTCTCTTACACATGCACCTCACCGAGAGAGCTGGTTATACTGAGAAGCTGTGCAGCTCTTCTGAACACAAGAATGAATGAATGATTCTGAGATAAGATGTTAGGTGTTCCTGAAAGATACCTCTCTTTACCTGTTCAAGAGGTGATTTCCACAGAAGCTTGCTGGTGGCCAATGCAATTGTGTAATTAGAGAATAATGGAATAATAAATTCCTCCAACTCTAGGTTTGGTTTCCTCAGAGAATGCAACCAGTTGGAGTAACTAAGCAATTAAGCCTTTGTGTGAAGGAATCTGATCCATGCTTTTCTGGGAGAAGGTTTTGGTGGGGGGATGGCAGGGCAAGTGTAAGGATGTCAGAGGAGAGGGACAGGGGCCATCAAGAGGGAGGAAGGTTCAGGCTGGAGATGAACACCTGGTGCAAAGGCAGGGGTGGAGACAGGCCTCCCTGGGGAAAGAGGAGGGGATGGTGGCCCTCACAGGAGTTGTGAAGCAGATGGTGATTATGGTGTGGGCCCAGGGCTTCTCGTGAGACTACTATTGAGCTCACATTCTTGTCTGCATTTGGCCAAGGCCTATGAGGCACCCCGAGTCTCCTTTGATGGTCCCATCTCACGCCCATCTAGGTCCTAATGACTATCTTCCTATTTTAGTACCAGCTGTCAGAACTGTCCTAGAGAAGCAATGAGGAAGCTTACATGGACCCCTGAGGTCTTTATGGCCCCTTTCCCAGCTCCTTGGAGGCAGTAGGGAATTGCTGAGGGACAAAACAGCTCTTTAACAGTCTGTGCTCAAATAGTCTCAAACCAGCAGGCCGGCTGAGAACAGGACTCTGGTCAAGGCCACCTCCAGCTCAAACCCTTCCCTGCACTCCCATCATTACTGGAGCTGGCTGCTCTCTAACAAGGCACAGAGAACTCTAGTCCACGTGTCCTGCTAATGAGTCCTGCTGCATGAGAAAAATTGCTGTGGTCAAAGGCCAAGACACGGCATAATGTCGTTCCAACTCCAGATCAGAGCCTTTGCTTGTGGGTATGTTAGTTAATGATATTAAAAGGGTTCAATTTTGCACAAGTATACACAGAAGGCAACACAAGGCTTGTGTGCGTGGTGACGTCTCTAGCTCATCCACCCCTCGAGCTTATGCTGCTTTCCCCCCTGAGCCATCCGGAGTATCTACCCAAGCCCCAGATCCAAGAACCAGCAATCCTGGATTTTTGGCAGGTCCTAGAAGCCCACATAGCCCATATACGGCCGTAGAAACGATCCATTATGCTCAGAGTTAGAGTCCCATTTTCATGACCCCTTTGTCTTAGTGCTTGGTAGAAACAGGGTAGTGCTCTTGGAAGAAACGGTATTTGGAACTAGCAGGTCTCTTGTTTTCTCTCCCATTTGCCACTCCTGCCTGGAGCCATTTGGGGCTAGTGGCTTTGCCTGCACATATAAACCTCCCACTAGAAGACAGCCTCATCGCCTGCTGTCTTTCCTGGGGTCACACCAGCCCGAACCTCCTCTGAAGGAAGCTGGACACCGCCTTTCAGCCCAAAGACTGGAGAATCTCGGTTGGCATGTAGACCTACTTGTGGCAGCTGGGACATTTTAATCTGCAGCACAGTACTGTGCACTGACCTTAAAGGATGGTTTTACATGAATTTTTTAGTAGAAAACATAAATAAATAACAGCAAGGCATAGCACAGCCACTCTTTGAGTAAACCAAGTGGAACTCATTAATCACGAAGAACAGGGCTCTGCCTGCTGAACCCGGGGACAGAATTCACTCCTGGGCCACAGTTGCCACGGCTCCGGTGAGCTGCCATGTATAGCCAGGCTCACATTCTCTGCATATTGGAAGTGTTTTTTAAAAAGTCCCTGGGATTAAAATTCCCTTTGGCTAAAGCTACCCAAAGTCTTCTCTTGTAAGCTCACTTTAGAGAAAGGGAGACTGTCACAGAGATTATGTGGCTCGTGCAAGTGTGACCTGGGATGCTCTCCATTGTCCACGACCTTGTTGCCTTCTCAAATGGGGACAGGTCTATTTAAAAGGAAACCCGTAGCCATCTGAAGCATGTATAAAAATGAAATCAGGCACACCATGTGACCCAGACATGCTATCGGAGACAAACATGTGTACAGAGTTGACTTTAAGGATGTTCACTGCAAATCCTATTTAATAAAGAGGTAATATGCAAATTGACCACCATTCCAACACACAAGATGGCTGCCCCATGTGGTCAAAGATGGCTGCTCCCATGTGGACACAAGATGGCCGCCACAAGATGCCCGGCAGGAGAGGGCAATTGTGGGCAATCAGGCTAGCAGAGGAGGGCAGTTAGGAGGGACCAGGCCTGAAAGGGAGAGCAGTTAGGAGGGACCAGGCCTGAAAGGGAGAGCAGTTGGGGGTGACCAGGCCTGCAGGGGAGGGCAGTTAGGGGTGACTGGGCTGGCATGGAAGGGCAGTTAGGGGTGACCAGGCCGGCAGGGGAGGGCAGTTAGGGGCAATCGGGCTCGCAGGGGAGCAGTTAGCTGTCAATCAGGCTGGCAGAGGGGTGGTTAGGGGGTGATCAGGTTGGCAGGCAGAAGTGGTTAGGGGCAATCAGGCAGGCAGGCGAGCGGTTGGGAGCCAGCAGTCCTGGATTGTGAGAGGGATGTCCGACTGCCCACCGGGATCGGGCCTAAACGGGCAGTCAGACATCCCTCAAGGGGTCCCAGATTGGAGAAGGTGTAGGCTGGGCTGAGTGACAACCCCCCCCCCCCCCCCGTGCACGAATTTCGTGCACCGGGCCTCTAGTATTGCTTATAATAGTAAAAACTAAACAAGAAGAAAACTGGACACAACCTGAATGCTCACCAATAGGGAAGCACTTAATAAACTACGGTACTTCACATGATACCGAATGCTCTACAGCAGCTAAAGGGCGGGGTAAATTTGTCCATGTGAACTGATGTAACCTTGACACTTCGTCAAGTGAAAACAAGCGAGTTGTCCAACAAAGAGAGCAAACCCTATGATACCATTTATGCAGAACAAAAACAAACCCCAACCAAACCAAACCACAGAATTGGGCATGAAGGTTTTTTGAACTCTTGAAGGTCAGCGACTAAAAAACAAACAAACTCCCAAGAAATATTACTTCACCCAGAAGAGAGGAGAAGGATTCTGGGTTTCCTGCCCACCCACTAGCCTTGGGGAAAGAATGGTTTTTGCTGGTTTGCCTCAGGTACCTATTTTCCAAAAACAGCATTCCTTGCTAAAAGGGGTTTTGCTGTTTGGCAATCCCCCAAACCTCGCCTCTCTTCACTGCTAAGGTTTGGGGCCAAGCAGAGCTCCCCACAGTTAGTACAAATGTGCTCTGGCCGAGGCCTGTGGCCTGACGCCTTCTGAGGGTGCAGGCTTCTGCTTATATCTAGCCTCTAGATGCACCCCAGTGGGCAGAAGCTGTCAAGTTTCATTAATTCCTACACCCTTCCAGCTTTTAATTTATTTATATAAGGCGATGCCTCTCCCTGCCGACTGTAAGGCCATCAGCTGGCGTTCCCTCCCCTTCATGTTTGCTGGTTGGATTTGTTGTGTGTTTTCTTTGGGCCGTTACTAAAGTGGATAAAAGGCAAACTACAGCTGTGAGAAGCCCAGCGATGTGCACAATTAGAGAGGAAAATGAGCCGCGTGGACAGGCCTGAAGACTGGCTCAGGTGTGCAGCCCACCACGCAGACAAATCAAAGCTCAACAATGAAGCCCTGTCCATCAACGATTACAGAAAGGCCATGATGTTGGTGCAAAGCCACTGCAGAGTCAGGGAGGAGAGGCAGTAAACGGGCTGCGGCAGACCAGTGAGGCTTCAGTTACCTGGGCAGGAGGGCAGGTCTCGCTTCCACAGCAAGAACACTCATTTAAAGCATCATAAAGGGCCAGGTAGGTGCCCAAACAGGCCATACGGGGCCTTGGCATCTGGTATTTATGATCCATGGAAACACAATTTTTGCAACATTTATGCTTGAGCTTGGTCTGAAATACCACACTGATTATAGTGCTGTGCGGACACCTAAGATCAGAGTCCTAACAGCCTTTCTCCTTTTGGGGCAGAGAAAGTTCCTCTAGAAGAGTTGTGGGGCTAGAACCAAGGCAGGAAGCGCAAGGATGGAATTCTCCAAGGGGGCTCCAAAAACAGCAATGCTAACGGAGCATACACGATGGCTCATTTAATTTAGTCTGGCAAATTTGTTCCCAGGCTAGCTCAGGAAAATGGTGACCGAGCCTGGGTCTTTGCCTGAAAGAAATACTTTACTAATGGGAACAAATGGCTTTAAAAAGGAAAGCCAAATGTTACTCAGACAAAATGGGCAATCATGCTTGTCATTAGAGGAGCAAACGAGCCTCTCGCCATGGACAGTCTCCTCTGCTCCCTGCCCAGGACAGACGGGGACATCTGTGGAGCCATCTGTACTGTCAGAGCTGCCTCTGAGACCTGAAAACCAGGAGCCCGTTTCCTCTGAGCACCACTGGGAGGTTTTATAGCTGTAAGAGCATCTTTTCCTGGACCTAGGTTTAAAGAGGGAAAAAGAAGGACTCAGGCGGAAATTGGGCCTCTTGGATATGTCCCTTTAAGACCTTGAATCATGGTTCTCAGACCCCTGAGGAAGGCTCCTGGGTTGATGAAATTCTCCACCAATAGGGGTGGTGGAAAAATCCTTCCACAACCTCTTTTTGACCACATTCTAGAAACATTCAACAATGGGGAGGTTGCAATTCCTAGATTTTTTTTTCTCCGAATCCAACCATGATTGAAATATCCAGTATAATAAAAACCCAGGGACCAAAACAGAGGAATGACCAGAACTATCAGAGATCAGAAGACCACGGCTCCTCACCCCAGCCGGCAGCCCCCCAGTGAGCGGTTAGGGGCAATCAGGGAGGCAGGCAGAGTGGTTAGGGATGATCAGGCAAGAAGAGGAGGTTAGAGGCAATCAGGGAGGCAGACAGAGTGGTTAGGGGCTATCAGTCAGGCAGGTGAGAGGTTAGGGGCGATCAGGCAGGCAGGCAAGCAGTCAGGGGCTAGCAGTCCCGGATTACGAGAGGAATATCCGACTGCCAGTTTAGGCCCAATCCCGTGGATTTCGAGAGGGTGCAGGCCGGGCATGAATTTTGTGCACCAGGCCTCTAGTTTTATATAACTAATCACTGACAACCCAAAGAGAACCAAAGAAAAATGCCTGTCAACAAGACATGGCTTTTGGAATAAGTTCCCCCAATCCCTCTCCTCAAAGTTTTAAAGGAATGTCCCTTTCATAAGAGTTCAGGATCACAGTAATTTATCATTATCTTCACGACTTGCTCCAAAATGAAGTCAGCAATATCTGTGAGCCTCCAATATGCTACAAGTTTCCATTTTGTCTGTGAAAGTGCTCAGAAATGGGAGCTCCCCTTTGCTCTGGAAGTAATAATTAGGTAGCTGAGGCCCAAGACACCACCTTTTCATAGAGTTGAGCACACCTTTTGGCCTCCCTGGACCCATTACCCCTGAGGCCCTTTAAAATAGAGTCCAGTCTCCAGGGGTTTTCCATCAAGAGAAATTTTGTGGAAATCACATCGAACAATTTAGCACTTAGCAACTTTTGCAAAATCCCACACCAATCATAAAAGTTGGCTCAGCTGCACAAATTGGATAAATTCCTAACAAGCAGTAATAAAACTAAAGGGAAGGGAAGCTGGCATTCAGCCCCAAGGAGCAAACCCACCCACCGCCCACAGCAATGCCTTGTAGCTCAGAAGACAGACAACCTGTAGGCTCTGAAAACATCAATTTGTTCAAAGCCTACATTTCCACTTTGTTCTCACAGGCAAAAGGGAAGAAAAAAAAAAAACCCCAGATGTTTGTATAAAAATATTATCATTTTATTACATTCCACAACAATACATTTTCAAATAGTTTCCAATGTCCACAAGTGATTTTGACACACAGGCAACTGAGCAATGCAAGAGTTGTCACAGCTATAGGGAGAGGGAATCAGAACAGGAAGTTAAAATGTTTGTTTTCTTATTGTTTTGTTTTCTTTTTGTTCTTTGGTAATTTTCGATTATTTAGGTGTTTGCTTGCCTGCTAGTTTCATTTTCAAGACAGGGTCCTTTTAAAGATGGGGTATCAACCTCAGAAACATGACTTAATTTCCTATCCTAATCTGGCTTTAATCCCTAAATGGTAGGACAACGGAAAGGACAATTTTACTTTATTTTAAGCATCCTGTTTGGTTAATGGCAATGATATGATTTTTTTTCTGCCTTTGCCAGCAATTAGGGGACAGCAATTGGCAGTACAATGTCAAGGAAGGGATTTTCACCCAGTGATCAGGGCTTCCTTCCTGGGTCTGTTGATATGAAACCTCTACTAAGGCAAAATCTTTAGCAGCCCGAGCGAGACCTTCAATTCATTCATTCACTCATTTATATTTTCTTAGTTGCTATTACCTCTTTGTCTTCTTTGAAGCAACTCTAAACACATGCACGCATGCAGTCACCTGTCCAATCTATTTTTCTTAGGCGAGAGCGACCCTCCCTCCATGAAATACAGAATTTTGTTTTTTAAAGCTGCAAGGCATGATTTTGTAGAAGAGCTTTCCTTTTAGCATAGTACTTGGGTAATACTATGAAAGTTGCTGGGGCTGAGAGAAAAGAGAGGATGAATGACAACCCCAGCTGAAGTGCATCATGGGATTCACAAAGATTTGAGCAGCCTCATATCCTCAACTATGGCATGTACATAATGATGATGCCACAAGGGGCATCAGATAAAGATACAGCAAGTTCACAAAAGTTGTTGTCTTCTTTTAAAGAAGGGAAATCCTCAAGGGTATATGGTAACTCAAGACAGTTGCTACACTGGCTGGATTTTCCAGGTGTAATTTCCTGACACAGCTCCAGGGGGCTCCAACAGGGATGCCAATCATTTTCAGGGAATGCCTGGCCCCAAATGCAGACTGGATGTGGACACCTGTGATACAAGCTCTTAGTGACTGGCATGGAAGTCATCACAGGGTACCCTGGGCTCCTGCCCCTCCTCCCTTTCCCTGCTTTTCTCTGAAATCTTCAGCTGGGCTAGGATTCTTCTTGAAATCTCAAGGTGGCTCATACTCTAGCCTTTCATCTTTCCTTTTCTTGGCAGGGCTGTGGCTGAGATGAGTCGCTCTTTGAAATAGAATAAGAGTGGGAGAGCACCATTCTTTCAGAAGGATGAAACAAACCAGATGCTAAAGTGAGTGTGTGCTAGAGGGAGTGATGTGGATATTTTGAAAGAATGTCGAAAAGTCTCTCTCCCAAGCAGCCAAAAATAAAAATAAAAATCTATCATTAGTATTTTGTTCTCAGAAGGTACCTGAAGCTTTGAGCCCAGGCAACCTTCTTTGGAGAGGATGCTTTTCGTTCCCAGGGGACTCCTAGCAGGAAGGTGAGAAATAAACAACCCCAAGGCGGAGTCCCAGTATACTGTGAATCTCATTAAAATACACCTTTCCTACCAATGAAATTGACTTCATTATTGAATCTATCGTTTGTACACTATCTTTAGGCCGTTCATCTCCAACATCCCTTTCCCTGTTGCTTAGAGGACAAATGGGCAGCAACGGATTTATCTTCATTACACCTTCTCCTGACCATGAGGCAACATCTGGAAATGCCAAGCCAGCCTAGGAGGGTGGACTTGCCAGATGCTACAAATGCTTTAAGGGGTAGCACATTGGTACGTTTAAAAAATGATTACTCTTTTATTCTCTCATCATATTCAAATAAGTCAGGTGGACAGCCTTATATATTAGTGGCTATAGGTTCAGGCACACATCAACACCATGAAAGAAAGCAAATGATCCCTTTCCCCCATATTTTACAAACTCTATTACAGTGGCCGATATAATACCAAGGGATATGGTTCGTAACCGTCTTACTCAACTCCCTTTAAGGTTGGGCACAAGGATTCCTCTCCGGCGAGGAGACTTAAAGAGAACATTTCAGTCCCTCCTTCTTCTGCCTTCTCTCCCCCACCTCCTCCTGCTCTCAACAAGCTACTGCTTTCCCTACATCAGTCTCAGGTCCGTCATTCTCTATGACTTACTCCAAGATTGGACTTAACTGATAACAGCTAAACATTCATTATGAGCTTCTCTTTGTAAGGCAACATGAGACAGATTTGCTTCAGGGCTGGAAGCAGAGGTGGTTCCACTCGCACCCAATGGCTGTTATCTTGTTACTTCAAAGACACCAGAAGACGTGTCTGAGTGCACAGGGAACCTTCCTCTTGGGGCAGGGGGTGGGGAATGGGGTTTTGGGATGGGGATGGGAGGGGCCACATTTCGATCCATGTGGCCTCAAGGTTTTTAGGTGCCCGGAGATGACAATGGTAGCCAACAGAAAGCCAGCCAGAGCTAGATAAGGCAACAAAAAGCTTCAACCTCTTCTCCAAGTAAACAAAACTAGGACAGTATATTATTTTCTCATCAAATGTACCCCCGGAGAAGTAACACAATAGTTAAAGGGGGCCCTCTCTGAACACACCCACACACTCCCCACCCCACCCCGACAATGAACCGGTCTCTCTCACATCCACACACACACAGAGCTACTCACACACGCAGAATGTATACTATGTACAAACACAGATCCAGGGCTCCCCTCCGGTCCACCGGGACGGGGAGGGGGTAAGGCAAGGGGACATCAGGGGACCAGTCTCTGGAAGAAAACCAGCTGAGCCTTGAGATGTGAAGTGCTTAGGGGTGTATCTCTTCTCCAGTCCAAGACGCAACATTAGAGTTGGGGTTGGTTGGTGGGTTGGATTGAAATTAACAAAAGGACAAAAAAAAAAAAAGAACTGAAGAATAATGGTCAGGATGGATAAGAGTGCACAGGGTTTGGGCCCCAAGAGAGAGATGTCTGAGGGTTCACACAGAGACAAGGCGAGGAGAAAAAAGTGCAAAATCGAGGCAACATGTCTGCAGTCTTTCTTGTTTGTTTTGGGTGCTGTCCTTGCTTCGGCCTCAGCAGTGCGAGGGGCGGTCTTGCTCTAGCTTAATGGTTAGGGTGGGCTCCACCGCCAGAGGGGCCCCGTTGGTGTAGTGGGAGGTTTTGTAGGTGATGGAGTGATCGGTCTTCTTGGCCGCATAGCGGAACCGGTGGTAGTGGAGCACCAGGGCCAGCGCGACGGAGACCAGCACCAGCACGGCACCCCCGGCGGCCATAACGTAATACCAGTAGGCTGGGATGGGCTGCACGGGCACCGTGTCCACTGTGGGCTCGGTCCCTGGTAGGAGGGTGCCCCCTGGTGGAGAGACACAGAAGAGTGTTGCTAGGCTGAGAGCATGCAGACTAATAAAAAATTAATTAAAAAAAAGGAAACACACACATGCTTTGGAGTGGATAGGGAAGGGGACAGGGGAATAAGATGACACCAAGTATCTAGTTCGTAACAAGTACTTCTATTCACAACCTCTGAGGTACGTCCTGTCAGACCCATTTTACAGATGAGGAAATAGAGGCTCAGAGAGGTTAAACCAATAGTTGTTATGCAGCAAGTAGGTAGTAAGTATGGGATTCAACCAAGATCTGTACAGTTAGAAAGCTCTTCTCTTCCTTCTGTTCCATCACAATTACGCTATAATACATAGAAGCGGTATAATTTACAGATACAGACACACACACACACACATACACACACACACACAAATAAATGATGTTGAAATGACTTCTGGGATTCTGTAAGGCTGGTTCCCTGAATGGGTGGAAATACAGTATTTGGTCTGGCTGGCTAGCATTCTCAAACAATGTATTAATTAGGCTGGCTCGACTTGAAGGTAAATTCCACTTTGGATTGCCAAGACTTCCATGCCCACTGAAATCAGCCTGGTCTTGTCTAAACAGGTCAATTACCACTGTCAAGCAATGACTAACGATTCCTTTTTTTTAAAAAAATTTGTATAGAGGATTTTAAAATCTGTTTGGAAGGATGTTGCAACAAAAAAAATGTGGCAAAAAATGATACTGGGTGTGTGAGAGTGAGAGTGAGTGAGGGCAAAGGGAGGGAGATCATTCTTAACCACGGAGAAGACAGGGGAGGGAAGAGAAGCTAGCAGAGGATTTAGAAGGCAACTGCATTTGCTGGCTGGCCTCTGGTTGCCATGGAGATGATGTAGTAGATTTAAGCCCAGGGTAACTCTGGGGAATGACTGGCTGGAATCCCACTTGATGCAAAACAGTACTACAACGTGTTTCTCCCAGAGATTTACATCAGATGAGAATCTGGCCCGGGATGGGACTAGGAGCTTCTGAGCTTGCCAAAACCAGACATGATCTTTAGTTCTGAAAAATGATATATGCTTAACCTATGAAAATGCCTCCCTAGCTGCTTGCATCAGATGCCGGTGGTTAGAAGGAGGTATCTTCTCTATCCATGGGCTACCCAGTGGGGGGCCGTGGCCATGCTGGGGCCTTCTCCGTACCTCGCTGATCCTACTCTGTGGGTGTTTCTCTGCTCAAGACACAGACAGACCTCATGTGTAGTTTCAGGTCTCCCCTGTGAGACCCAGAGCTCCTCAAGCAGGCGAAGAATGAGCTCTCGTCTTGGTTTCTACCCCGGGTCTGCGCAGAGAAGGACCCAGTAAATGCTTGTGGTTAAAAGACTGAACAGAGGCAAGGGCTTCTACTGCCGAGCCCGTGTTCGCCCGCGCCTGCGGCCCAAACACCAGAACTCCTCTCTTTGATTGGGGGATCGCCGAGGGGCAGGTCAGACCGTCTGAGGTCTGCTCAGAAGTGGCAGAAAAATGAGAACATTTTTCTTGGACAAAATTTCAGAGCCGGCCCACCTCCCCAGATCTTCACGTTGCTCCCTCTAGTCCTAGGATCCCTTCTACCACGGTGCAGGGCTCGTCAATGCCCCTCAGGCTGTCACAAGTGCCACAGGATTGGAGGAGCTCTGACAAGGATGCATCACACAGCACATGCCCTGGCAGCCGCATCCACACACAGCCCTGGAGGTGGAAAGGGTCCCAGAATGCCAGGATGCCCTCTCCATGCTCCTACCTGCATGGTCATCTTCATCACCACCTGGTCTGCTTTCCTTGCCATTTTATCTTTTAATAATTTCTTCACTGTAGCTGAGAAGGTCCCCCCCTCCCCCCCATTTGACCATCTTAAAAATTACGCATAGAACCAGCAAAGGAAAGCAAAGCGCTGAAAAGAGCGCCTTGAAACGGCCAGCTCTCGAGTCACAACGGACTGGTGTCAACTCATTATTCAGGACACCAGAGTTTCTGCTGCCTGGCAACCATCCTGCCGCTGGATTTTCCTGTGGGCTCAGAAGAATGCACGAGAAACAACAAAGTGTGCAGGGACGGCCCCAAGTTCCTCGGTGCCCAAAGGGCGTCCTTGGGTTTGCCTCTGATTTCGATTTCGCTGCACAGTGAGGGCTGTTATCTAATGAGGCTGCAGCTCACCTGTGAGAGGAAAGGCAGGCGATACATCTGCAGGGATTAACTCCCTGTGGGGAGCACCTGACCAGACCACAAAGGCAGAAGTACAAATTTTTGTCAAGCGGAAAACGGTCACAACTGCCCACATTCCCTCCATCACCACCTAGTCTCAGTTCAAAGGTTTTGCTTTCCTCCCGCCAAGATCCTGGGTTTTCAACATTAAATGTACCACCCAGGGCTCAGAGTGCTGGGGCTGAGGAGGGATGTGGCCTTGGTGCTACGCCTGACGTGTTTCTGATGACAGAGACAAAGCCAGGCACACAGGGGCGGATCTAGGGCGCCTCCTGGAAGAAGGCAGAATTACAACACGTGGCTTACCCAGTCAGAATCAGAGCTGGACCCCTGGCCTCAGCGTTCTCTGCTTAGGAAGACAATCTCCACTTTGGGTCTAAGACCCTCTTCCCTTTGCAAGTAAGATTCTCCTCCCCCACATGATCAACATGTAGAAAATTTGGGTGACCAAAGCCATGTGGGGGACACTGAACTGGCTAGTTAAACATTTTCCTTAAACATTGGTTAGGAGACATGAGGAAACATGCTACAAGCCTTTGTGTTTTTAATGTTAAGGGAGTTAGAAAAGAGAAGATACACTTTTATAACCCTCCCCTCATCTCCCACCGGCAATTTTGGGGTGACTTGCAGTTGGGGGCCAGAGTTGCTCAGAACGTTCTCCAGGTAAAGGGACTCAACTCCCCCAGGCGGGTGGATGGCTGGTTTCGAGACTGGCTCTGTGGCAGCCTTCAGGACCCTATGCTGACGAGGCTGCGGTTTGCCAGAAAAGATCAATAGGGTTAAAGCGCCTTCCCAGACAACAGCAGCAATCCAGCACACATCAGAGCGGTGGATGGATGCATGGATGGGGGAATGTGCTCTGGACTAAAATGCAGATGCCCTGGAACGTGATAATGACCCACTGGCACTTCATCTAACAGTCATTCTTGGGGAGTGCTGGAGAGTCTGCGAGCTCACACAGCGCCTCTGTACAATTGCAATAAAGGTGCCCGCTTCAGGCAGACTCTACCTGCACCAGGTGCCACGGTTGGTGAGTGGCTGGGCCATTGCTTTACAACAAAGACGCCTGGGCTTGGTCCCCAGGGTGGGAGGAAAGAGCGCAGGTACGGCTTCAGCCTCGCCTACGGCCGGCCAGGTGCTGACCTGAACGCCCCCTTTGGTTGCTCCCACTTCTACCGCTTACTCACGTGCGTGTTTTATCCCAATTGGAAAATCAACTCCTGGACTATTTTTTATTAACCCCCCCCCGGACCCCCCAATTCTCCATAGAGTTGTCTCCTTCTGTGAGATAATGAGAAACATGTTTAAAGAGGCAGTAATTGCAAATGTATTTGACAGGCTGAACAGGCCTTCATCGGTACAGGCTGAGCCGCCGGGAGAGGGGGTGACATGAACGCATAGCATTTGAATTTGGAGAAACAATAAATGCAAAGAAGCTGCGCGTGGGCGGAAAATAAGGAGAATGGTTACATAGTGTGTCGTGCCCCGGCCTTGCAAATAGGTTGATATTTAACTGGGAAACGTGGCCGGAACAGCAGCAACGCTGAGTGGGCGCTTCGTGTGTGGTGGGCCCTGGGCTATGGCTTCATGTGAATTATCCTGTTGACTTCTCATGACTCTCAGATAGGAGACCTGAGCATCTGAGAGTGTAAGTGCTGTCCTCCTGCTTTTCCCTGGAGGAAAATGGAGGAGGAGGGCAGAGCAGCACAGTGAAACCCTAGAGATGCCACCGGCCAGAGGCAGGGCCAAGACCGGAGCGCGTTCTGGTGGCACCCAGCCCAGCCTCGATGCTGACACCATCCCCTTGTTCGTGCCCACACTGCTCCCTGTGTTACAGGGCGGGGCTGGACACTTGCGAGTCTCCTGGAGCCCCACAGTCACTGTCCTGCCCTGCACAGAAAGTGCGCAGACCCTGTTCTTGGACAGGACGCGGCCCCTCCCTCCCTGCCGCCTGCCTCTGTCGGGACCTGTCTGAGGACGTCCCCGCCAGGCGGGTCCTCACTGAGTCACAGCGAAGTTTACGGCCGTCCTCCCGGACCTGGGGAGCCCAGGTTTCCTAAAGCAATGTTTTGAAAGACAACAATGGTGAATCGTCTCAGAACGGGGAAAAAAAGGCTCGATGCATGGTGTCTGGCCTGTCCGGGCAGTCCTTTTTGGATAGGCTGAAAACACTAGTGAAGTGTTGGTGAAGGGGCATTTCAGATAAAAGGCTTATTTAATTTGGGAGATTAAACAAGGCCCCCCCCCCCCCACACACAAAAAAGTTGGCTCCTCTAGAAAAGTTTACAGAAGATAGTGGAAGAATGTGGTGTGTTTGGAAAAAGAAAGTAGAAGTATGAAATATCCCTGAGAAATGGCTTTTTGGATTTGCCTCTTGAGCAGGGTCAGCCGAGGGTTTGTACTGAGCTGGCAGACACCATGCGGACCCCAATCTATCGAAAATGTTTTTTTTGTGTGTGTTTTTTTTTACATAGGATATGGACTTATATAAAAAGAACCTTCTATGTAACTGTTCTACTTTTGCTTAAAAATTAAAAATCCAGGGGATCCCATGCTCAATGGGTGAATGTAGACCAAAAAAAAAAAAAAAAAAAAAAAAAAACTTTAAAAAACCCTGCAAAATTTGCATAAAGATGTAAAGTGCTAAAAATATTTTTGTTTCCTTCCCTCTTTTAACAAAACCACCTGAACTACACCCTATACTAGAGTTGTTGGAAGAAAAGTTGTATTAATTGCATAAAAAAATAACTAAGTACAATGCCTCTCCATTCAGGTCTGTGGTTGGCCGGCTGAAGTCTCGGGCACTTCTTATCCCTTCGGGGGCACTCATGTGACTGTCTGGAAGCCACGGCGTGTCCTTTCTGTACGTGGAGAGAGGAAGAGTGCAAGAAAGAATGTTCTCCCCTGAGAGGCGGCCGCTGGCCCCTGCTTCGACGGAAGGTGAACCTGCAGGAGGGGGTGCGCCAGCCTCGTGCCAGGAGAGGCGACAGGCACAAGCGACCCACAGAGAACGCCTCAGTGCCCCCTCAGGCAGGTACGGCAGCAGGCAGGCCCCCAGGACACACATCTGATCTCCAGGCTCCCTGGCGCAGCAACACCTAGGCTGCATCTGGCAGCGGAGACGGAGGGCGGGGGAGCCGGGAAGGAGCCACACAGCACAGCTGCCTATCTGCAGCCCTGGCAGGGCTTAGGAACACTTCTCTGCCTTTCATCGGAGGATTACGTGCACGAACACCATTTAACCCTCCCTGCGTCTCAGAAGTGCTCCCAGCACAGAGAGCAGTGGGAGAAAGGAAGCCCAGGAGAATGGAGAGCGGGAAGTTGAGGCCAGCCCCGGGTCCTGTGCCCGGGGATGGGGGCTGTGTCGCCGGTGGGCAAGCCCTCTGGGAGGCAGCCAACAGGGAAGGAGAGTGGGGATGGGAAGGGAGAGATGGGGCCTTAACACCTGATGCACAGAGTCACCCCCCCGCCGTCTCTGTCTCTACCCCCAACAGCTCTCTCCCCTGACTGCTCCCCTCCCTGCCCATGAGAGAGGCCCCTGATGTTCACTTTCTGCTGGTTTTACCGAGAGAAAACTTGTGAGGACTGCAGAAGGTGAAACCCAAGAGATGGGCCCTAGGATCCTCAGACCTGGTCTGAGACACGCAACGCACATTTGCCGTCATTAACCGAAGATACTGATGTTCCTTTCAGCATCCATCAGTGGAGGACATTCTTTCCCCGACGACCCCCCGCTCACAAGTGCGCCCGGCCTGCGAGTTCCATGGGTCTCTCTCGGGGAGGGTACCAGACCCAGGCCCTGGGGTCCCGTGTTCATCAAAGCCCACAGCCTCCAACACGAACCAGGGCTTCCGCCTCCACTGTGAGCTGCGAAAAACAGCCACCTGGGTAACAACCCCAGAACACTGATCGTGGGCTTTTTATATTTTTACTGCTTCTTTATTATTCTTTTTTCTTTTATTGAAAAAAAAGAAAGGATTGGTGAAGAGGAAACAATCCATCACCTTAATTACATCACTTGCCCCCCCCCCCCGCCCCCCCCTTCTTCTCTACACACAGTTGTTCATTTGTTAAAGCTTAAATTCTAGAAAAAGATACACGACGGTAGTATGTTTATAGCCAGTGGTTAAAAAAGGAAAGAGAGAAAAGAAAAAAACAAAACAAAATGCGCACACCCAGCTACATTGTTTAAAACGTGACTCAGAACAACAGCAAAAAAGTCTTTCTAGCAATCACGTGACAGCTCGGCTTGTTCCTTCTCTCTCCTTGTCCCTTTTCCACACGTTTCTCTTTCTTCCCATGGCGGGTCCCTCCTCATTACTGACTCACACCCCGCTGCACAACGACAGCGTACACACTAAGCAGAAAGCACAAGGCGATTTATAGAAAAAAGAACACGTTTCATGGCAAGAAATGAGTAAGAGGCGGAAAGTGAAAACAGACTTCAAAATAGGAAAGATCAAGAATAGCTAATAAGCCCAGGTCCAGGGGCCACTTTCATTGCATTTCCTTCAAGATCTACCCAGTACATTGGTCTCTCTCCTAAAGAATGAGAATGCGGCCGTCTCCTGGTTAATTTAGAATGGAAAAGAAAACAACTTACATTCGAGAAAACCGACTAACAATGTAAATGCTTGCTGTTAGCAGTGTTTTCGCATCCACTTTCCATATCCTGCCTGCCCAAACCCGGGTTCTCTCTCTCAGTGCGAAGGCTGATTTCATCCCCAGGCACCCGTGCCGCCCCCCGCCCCCCCCCCCCCCCCCCCCCCCGGGGTCTGCCTTTGCCTGGACCAGGAGAGGAGCCCAATGCCGGTCGCTAGGTTCCACTGGGCAAACGGCCCCCTTTCCTCTCCCAAAGGGGAAGCTTTGCTTGAATCCGAGTTGCATATCGAGGTCCCCTGGGCCTCCGCCCCAAAGAAGGCTCTGGCCCTGGGTTCACTGGCTACCAATTCAGAGCTCCGTGCCCAACTTGTCAATGGGATTGTCACTACCCATTCTCAATTCTGGTCCTGCTCTTGGCCAGAGGAATAGAGTCTCTGCCCCCCGAGACGCCGTTTCTTCCCTCCAAAGATGCACTGTATCTCCCAAGACAGCAGCCATGGGCCAGCCCATGCCACCCACGGCTGCCTTTGCTCAACCCCTAAACCAGCCCGTCGGGAGCGCTGGAAATTCTTACCTCCAAGTCACTAAGATCTGTGTATATTGTGCTAATTGAGCTCCGTGGCTCTGATGAGATTTTATTTATCTATTTTTTTACATGGGAACATGACTGGACCGTGAAGCTCCCTGGTAAACACAGCCTCAAGGAGCCCACATGTGCCTGGTTTGTTGATTCTCCTACGGAAGCCGAGCACTCGGCCACGGGCCTGTCAGACGCGGACCCGGGCCTGCGCGTGCGCACAGAGCATTGTCCCCGGCAGTGAGTCCCACCAACCAATGAGAGTCCAGGGAAACAACAGAAGCAGGTTCCACACCCAGCACCAACTTTTCCTTGGGTCCTGAAGGTTAGACCTTGAATTCAACCGTACCCAAGCCCATCGGGAGTGAATTCATTCCCACACTTTGATTCGCATCTCACATCCCAAAAGCACCAACAGGGGCACGGGAATACCCTCAATAACTTCAAAATGCAATGGGGAGTGGGGATGGGGCTCAGGGGGGCAACAGAGGTGAGAAAGAAAGAGAAGACAGTATGTGTGGGTCTGTCATTCCCTGTTCGCCTGCCTCCCTCCCCCATCTTAAGCCTGGGGCGGGGTGGGGGTGGGGTGGGAAGTGGGGGGAGATGAGTGGCAAATTAGGCGAGCTGATTTCGAGCCAGAGAGCGTATCTAGGTGACAAACCGGGAATTTATCTCTTTGCAGCCACGAGCTGGACAGATTAATGGGAGTGAAGATAATGAGTCTAGACTCAGATAGAAAACTGACTTCCCTTATCTCTGAAGTGCTGTCACCTACAGGGTGAGGGCCAGCCAGTACAAACAGGGCCCGGCAACCCTCACGGCTGTCTGCACCGAGCAGGTTCTGAAAAACCCGTCCGGAGGTGTGGGCGAGGGCCTCTGAGTGTGCTTCTACACCAGACCCTGAACTGCAGGGCTTCGAGTGGCTCCTAAATGCTTAGCGCTGGGACCTGGGTGGGAACTTCAGCATCGCCAGCCAACTGGATTGCAAAGAGCCCAACATGTGAGACCCACCTTGTTATAAAAGCCTGGGCGTAAAGAATGAGAATGCTGCTGTCTCCTAGTCAATCCTCCCCAGCTTGTATGCACGCCCCCCCCCCCCCCCCCCCCCCCCGCCGCCATGCAGCAAACATCCCAAATTCTTCTCTCTTTGATCCCCTCCTATGTACTTTATTAGGGAGAAAATGTTTGTTTCTGTGTTCCAGTCCTCTGCTTTAAGTGCTCAAATTCCAGCCATCAAATGTGCCTTTGATTCCCCTCATTAGACGCCAGCTCCTGAATTCTGCAACTTCTCCTCTTTAGGATGGACAGTCCCTCCTTGTGCCCCTCCTTGAACTGTCCTCCCGCACCACACTGCCTGCCACTGTCGCTCACCAGAGGTTAATTGAGACTGCTGCCTGGGTACCCTGGAGTTGGGACTGGGAAGAACCTGTCTTCGGGCTAAAAGAAATCATTGCCACATCATTTCACTGTTAATTCACTCCCGATTTTTTTGTTGTTGTTCAGTCTGCTCACAGCTTCTCCTTTCTCACCACTCACGCCTTTTCTGCCTCATTGTTCCCCGTCGGACAACGAGAGGCTGAAAGGTTTATCTGTAACCTATTTGTCTCTATTATAAGGTTCCTAAACTTTAATTAAACAGGAGACAGCGAGGATCTCAATCCCCCTTTCCCAGCTCTCCAGGCATTGTTGGTGCCATCTAGCGGCGGGAAGGTGTGGCGTCTATGTTCTCTTAGAGACTTGTTACACTTGGAGGTTTATTCTCTCCATCCAATTCACATCACATGAGGGGAAGGAAAAGGCATGCAAAAAAAAATTGGTTTTTTTTTACCTTTAAAATTCTCACCTGCAAAAGCTGAGATGGGTTCTGGAAAAACAAACAGACAGAAAACATTTTGAGTTAGATAAGGGGAAGGAAGAATCGGCGAACGCAGGGCATGGCATAGGCGATTTCCACTGTTCGTTTATAATGCCCCTCGGAGAGTGTCCCAAGTCCTCCGCATGCCCCAGACTCTGTCTCACACACCATCATCATGGGGGCTGGGTGGGTGGGAGAGCTTCGCAAAGTTGCTTTGGAACAAAAAGTCCTTTATGGTGTAACGGGTCCCAAAAGCATTGTAATCAGCCACTTACTGCTGATTACTTTCTCAGAGTCTGGATGACTTGAGATGCCCGGGCCTGAGAGCTGCCTGAAGGGACGGTGGGGGGTGGGATGGGGGGTCCCAGGTGCTCCTGCCATCATCACACGCACACACCCGGGGCCATGGGCCAAGAAAAGCACTTGGTGAGTTACTATAGTCACCCTGCCGACTGAAAGCAGGTTCCCTTCCTTCTCAGGGTTCCCTCTTGCTTTTAGGAATATCTGCGGCTGGAGGACAATGACCAGGGGGGGCATACTGGAGGTGGGCTGGCTGCTCTGTACTTCTGCTTAAGAGGACTGTCATGGTCCCTTCCCACACTGGCCACCTGGTGTGCCATGCTTAATCTTACAATAATTCTGGGATCTTGGCCATTAGAAGCATTCGCTTCAAAGCAAAATCTAAAATGCTACTTCACAAGCCATAGTTTTGCCCTGCAATTCATTCATGCAAAAGAACTGCTGGGTAATTATGCTATCACTCTGATATAGCACAGGTACTATTTTTGCTCACCACTGAAGGCTCCCATTAAATCCATCAAACCTCTCCAGCATGTAATTCTGACTGGCAGTTGTTCTCATCCTCCAGCATTTTCTTTGCTGAAAGCGGGAGTCTGATGATGGGGTCCCGGCACCCCCCAATCTCCATATACTCAGCGCATGTCTATTTCTGAATGGGAACGGGGCTCAAAGACGTCCCCTCATCAGACACCCCTCCTAAGACACAGCTACACTCACACCTCCCCTCCGGCACAGGCTGCCGCTGCCTCACCCACTGGGGGACAACCGTGTCTGAGATGGCGTGCTACCTCCTCTTGTATATCCCAGCTCTTGGCGCCTCGTTGGAAAGAACCACAAAGAGACAGATCGCCACGTACCCATGCAGTTCTCCAGCGGGACGTCGGTGCTTATCCGGATGTCATCGATGGCAATTTCTCCGGAACGTCCTTTCCCTATAACGCCCTCGAACACAATCTAGAAGCCAGAAGAACAGAGGCACGGTTAACTGAGCTTCCTGGGCCAAACAGTGCTTTCTGTTATTGGTTCTAATAAAATGCATATTTGAAGGGATTCAAAAACGTATTACAAGGTGATGGACACTGTTGTCTAGTAACTCACATGTATTGATGAAAAGAAGCAAGTTTAGAGTCTGTTTAAAGAAGGGTTAAGTGTTCCCTAGCATTTTTGAGGTTCCTTTCTCATAAATCTTTCACATGCCCAACCCAGAGGTAGTTGGGAACTCAGGAGACATGCACAGGTGGGGGTAAGGTGAGAAATATCTAGTATATAGGTTTGGATTGCCTTGGGGATAGCACTTTCTTACAGCTCCATTATTACACTAGGAGGGAAATAGTTTACTGAGCACCTACTATGTGCCAGGCACAAGGATAGTTACAAAACCTAATAGACAAGACCCTTTGAGAATCTCACCATCTCGCAGGTGAGACAAAAATGCAAACAGCTACTGACAATGCATTGCACTGAGGTTTATCAGCAGGAATGTGGTTGGGGGTAGGGAGGAACTCGGGACCCCTTACAGGGACCCCTTACAACCCGGAGAGTGACCGCAGGCTGCACACAGAAGCCCCTCTGCTCCCTGGCCTTCCCCCACCCCTCATTCTCACGCTCCCCAGGTTCTCTCCGAACACTAGCACATGTCCTCTGGCAAGCTAAGCGAGCAGTTGGCTGCCTCACCAGCCATCTGTTGCTGCTTCTCATCTGGGGAGGAGCAGGTTAATGCTTTGGCTGGTTCTTAGTCACCTCTTCCACAGTGTGTCTCCTCTACCCAAGTTTCAGCCACAGCTGCGCATACCCATCTGTGCCTCAGTCTCTCGCTCTGTGGGGCCGAGATAATGGAACTCAACTCTTGGAGCCTCGGGGAGAGAAACCACTCGTTTAGAGCCAGGTCTCTCTGGTGTGCTGGCCACGACGAAGCACACACAGCAACCCTTCCCCTTCCTGCGCTCACACTAGGGCTGGGCAGGCCTGGGAGGTTGTTCTCCTCGCCCCCACCCCTCCCGGAGTCCAAGCAGCTCCACAGGCCTCTTCCCTGGGTGTGGAGCGTTTGTTTGTGTTTATTTCCCTGGCTTCTGTGTCCCTTTGTCAGCCTACCGGATAGCAATCTAAACTAAAATGGAGAGAAGAAACATTTGCTGGAGAAGATTTCAGCAATATAAAAGGCAATAGGAGGAACAAAGAACCAAGTCTGGGTGTAGAGATAGGCACACTCTGAATAACAAATAAGAGTGTCATTTAGTTGCCATGGCAACGTGAGAAACACAATGAAAACAGCAGCTTAACCACGTTCCTTAATGATGAATGGGCGCAGACGGCCCTTTGAAATATTGAAATACAGATCACAAGGACAGCCGCGGATCCCCGCACCGGCTCCCGCCACCACCCCACCTGATACTCCATGTCGTAGCTGGGCAAGATGATGCGCCCGTGCTTCCACTCGCTGCCCTGGTCCTCGCGGATGACCCAGAGGAGCTTGCTCTCCTGGCTGGCTTCGCGCACCACCTGCAGCGCCACCCCGCGGCCGCCCGTGGCTTGGTACTGGAACTCCATGCACACGGGGCTTTGGGGCAGGTGCACCGGCGGGCTGATGAGCCGCGCGTACTGGCCCTCTCTCCGCCCGTCGCTCTGCAGCCTCAAGAAGTTCCTGTCATCTGCAGGGAACAGACCAAACAGGGGTTCCTGGTAAGCGCCTGGGAAAGACACCTGTTTGCAGCTGTTGCCCCTCCCGGGAACAGCTGGGGCCCGAGTTTGAGTGTCTTGTTTATTTCAAGTCCTGGTTCTCCAGGCCCCACATCCCTTTCTTATGGCTCCTTCAGAGCCTTGATTCAAATACTGGGTCCTCTGAGGTCCTTGAGTCTTTCTGTCTAGCCAGTCCCTCCTGCCTATTCCTCAGCATCACTGTCTTTGAGCCACTTTTACGGCGGGCACCTGGCAGGGTTGGCCCGATGTCTCGGCTGGTTGTGTTTACTTGTCTTCTCTCCTTGGCTCCTAAGAAGTCAGACCCTCATCTTCTTCATCACTGGCTTACTCAAGGGCCAACGCAGCCTACTGAGCCGCATTGTACGGGGGAGAGGAGACTGCTGGACTAGAGGCTGGCGCTGGCCAGGTAGTTTATGCTCTGAGCCTTTGTCATCGTGTCTGGGCATTATCCAAATGGAAAACATGTAAAACCTTCTGTCTCTGCCAGCATTACTCGATGGTGCCTGGGCGACCGTAAATCAGAAGCCTAGTGTCAGTTTTGAGAGGAAGGGTGGGGGCGATGATGGCTGAGTAGGGGAGATTCTCGGGCTCCACCCCCTTCCCTGCCCGGCCTGGGGAGGCCTGAACTTGGCCTTTCTCACACACTAGGCCAGCACAGCTCCAGGGAACACAGGTGCTGTCATCATCACTGACGAAGGCTGTGTGTTTAGTAGAGGACATACACATGTTGGAAAATTAAGGTTTCTCCCATCCAAATGTTCAGAGGAGGGGCCTTTTAGCTGATGAGTTTTCAAATACATCAGACGCTCTGTGAGAGACCGAGTTCCTCCCCCTGTTTGCAGACCTCAGGCCCTGCAGACACAGGTGTGGGAACTGCCCCAGCAAATCCAGCTCCTGCAGGGGGTTCTGGCCACGCGTACAGAGAGCGAGGTGGCCTCTGAGGAGAACCCTCACTGGCTCTTGCTGGCCCTGAACCCTCTCAGGCCGGTCACTTCTGCAGGAGGGCAGGGACCCTAGCTGCACGCACCCGACACGTCAGCCACCTGGGGGTCATGCTAATGGGAGACGGGCACAGACTTTCTCACTCAGCAGGGTCTGTGAACACCTGGGGCTTGTTGGGGAAGGACAGGCCAGGACTTCAGAGCTCAGAAACCATGGGTTTGCTGTTGTTACTCTTGCTGACGTCATGTTTCTCGTGAGAGCTGAGCCTGCCACAGTCCCACCATCAGAAACAGGCCCTGACTCCCCTCCTCCAGGTACCTCTCTTCTCTAAGCCCCGCTGGGTAGAGCCTCCGGATTATTGCTCTAGATGCTCCCCGCCCTGAATCAAATGAGAGCGGCTTAGGATGCATAGCTGGGATTGTACTTTGTGTCTCCTTAACCAGTGAAAGCCATCTCTGTCTAGCACCCCACAACGTGAGACCTCTCCAAGGCCAAAGTCAACACAGAGACCCAGGCAGCTGCCTGCAGCCGAGATTGTTAATGACGGTGATCTGTGGAGGGAGGAGACGCTGGTGCCACAACCAGACACTCAGTGCGCTTCTAACCTATGCTTCTCCCATCAGATCTCATTACCGCCGCTGTTAATGATAATAATTATGCCACATCTGCATAAGGCTGTACAGGTTACAAAGCGTGTGTGTACGCGTTATCCCATTTCATCCTTGCTATATGCGCACGAGCTCGGTTTTCTTCATCTTACTTTGCATGGGAAGAAAAAAACGAGGCTCAGAAAGATTCCAGTGACTTGTCAAAGGCAGTGAAGCCACTAAGTAGTAGAGCCGGAAGGTGTTCCCACCTTCACACAGCACGCGCTCCACTTCAGCGGTGCCCAGGGACCCTGCCCCAAGCCCGGGCAATCAATCACACGCTGTTCAAGGCGCTTCCCACTGGGCCTGCTCCTTTTCCTCCTCTTACCTGTAACGCCTCCCTCCCTGACCAATCCACAGAGCCCACCTGCTTTTCTCCTCTTTCTCCTAACCCAGTGGCTGGCAAACTGCGGCTCACGAGCTGCGGTTTGCTGCTCTGTTGACTAATGAGTTTGCCGACCACTGTCCTAACCCTTCTGGCACATTTCAACAGTAATTCCTGCCTTCTCTGAACAACTCGAGCATTTACAGACTGTACTACTCGTTTCACCTTGTGTTTAAAAAGACCGGAGGCCATTTTTTTGCATGCATTTCAGCACATAAACACCGACTGCCTTATACTAAAATTTAACAGTTTCTTGTGTGTTTTTATTATCTCCCCAGTTAGATAAACAGATCCTGGCATCACACACATAAGGCTTAATAGGGCTTCTTCTCACCGGCCCCTAAGTAGTGACATATCTATGCCACTATTAAAAATAAATGTTGTTCCCATGAATGACTGAATGACAAACACATGGGTAAAGAATGATAGGAGTCGATGTATTGGAACTAAGAACAGAGGGAGAATCAGCTAGCTTCTGGCAATCTCTCAGACTCAAGAAATATCTTCACCATCTCCCCGCCCCCCGCCCCGAGCCAACAGCCCTTTTCAAAAGTGAGGTGAACTAACAAGAGCAGGGGGACCTGTGGATGTCCCAGCCCTGGAGCCACAGGTGAGAACCCCTCAAACGCTCCCCCGCTGCAGTCCTTTCCAAGCCCTGACTGTCTCCACCTGATACAAAGGCCGCCAGATTTCCGAGACTTACTACTCAGCCTTCCTCGGTCACAGTTTCACAAAGAAGACCCCCCTGCCGCCTGAAAAGTGCTTGGCAGAGATACTGTCACTTGTGTGAATTTACATTAAGCGGCAGGGGAATCGTGGCATAATGGGTAGGATTTAGGAAGGAAAATGTGCGTGGAGGTGTAAAGAGCGGGGCTGGCTGGGTATTGTCTGGGTCTCTTTTGTACTTACCCATCCTGTTGCTAAAACTTTGGCACGATGAGGCCAAAGGTTTTACAGACTGCTTCTCCCACGGCCCGAGCTCAGCCCCTTCCTCCCCCAGCCCCCCCAGCCCCCACAATAAGATGATAATCGCTAGGCATGATTTAAAGGGCCACTGGAAGACCAGGGAGTTAATGCTGGTGGCGTGCTAAGCACGAGCAGCTGAGGGATCATAATTCAGCGCTGACATCTGAGCTAAGCCACTAGTTTGCAGAATCTCATGACAAGCAGGCCTCTGAATTTCACTTAGTCGAATCATTTGTGCCCCACTTGTCTGTTAAGTGCTGTGAGCTCGAGGGAAGAAAGATGATATGTAAATTTAGGGAATTAGCAGTAGACATCAGTCAGAGGGACGCTGAGCTGCAAAATGTCCCTGCCTGCCTGTCACTGAGAGACCTGATTAGAACCAGCACATCACGGAGGAATGGCCGAGGCCAGGAAAATCCAGGGAGGGGGAGAGGAGAAGCAGGGCGAAGGGAACCGATGTTAACTGAGCACCTACTATGTGCCAGATATTACACTGGAGGCTTTATCTGCCTATCTTATGTAATCTTCCCTGTGAAATAATTATCATTTTCTTCATTTTTACCAACAAAAGAAAGTGAGGCTCAGAGAACTGAAGTGATGTGTCTGAGACCCCAGCTAGAGAGTGATGGAAGTAAGCTATGAGCCCTGATCAGTCTGAGTAAAATCACCTGAGCGTGGGCTAGAACCCTAGCCTAATCCTCACTAATCTGTTAAAGGATCAGTCTTCTCATCTGTACAATGGGTATAATAACATCATTACTGCAAAGGGTTGTGAGGAGGAAATGGAACAAGCCGTGCACAGTGCTTTGCACAGGAACAGGAACACTGTAAGAGCTCAATACAAATTATGGCCTTTTATCACTACTATTATGGCTATCCACACTGCCTCCTGTGCTTGCCTTTTTGTTTTTTTGGGGTTTTTTTTAGAAAGAAAAAGGGTTGGAAGAGCACCAATAACTTGGGAAGACCCATACAAGACTCAAAGGGAAAGATGGTTTAGCCTGAGGACAGTAAAAATGTTTTTAGGAATAAGACGGTTTCCAGATCCATCATCCTAATCCCCAAAACTGGGCGGCTCCAAATTGTGCATCATGCACGATTTACCACGTATCTGTGTGTGAACCTGAGCTAGATGGAATAAAGTAATACATGATCCTGGAACAACAGCAGGCCAGCCCTGCCGTCCAGAGGAACGAGGCCGAAACATCCAGAACAGCTGTCCACCCTTTGCTTTAAACTTCCCAGGGAAGGAGTTTTCACAGGCCATGTGGCCAATGTGTTTCCTGGGTCACAACCCTCACTGTCAGGAACTTCTTCAATTCAGTTTTACATTTTCCTGCTGTCACTTTAGACACATATTCTCCTTCCATCCCTGATGGAGCACAGCTCAATATCTGTCTTCTGACTTAGAAACACTGTCACTCGTGAAGGATGGGAGACCCTTAGTCTTTGCTTCCTCAGGAAACACAACCCTTGCTCCTTTAAACATCCACTTTGCAGGCCTTTAGGTACAGGGGTGGGTCTCCACTGACCCTTCTCTAAATGAAGTGTCTCTGTTCCTTTAAGTCAGGGCACCCACTTCCGTGCTACAATGAAGCACACGTGTGAAAGTGAAGTTTGTTCTTCTGGAACATCCCAGTGAACGGCCGAACACAGAGCGACTGCTAGGCACACACTGGCTGCCGGTGACCAGATAGAGCAAAGGGTTGGCATGGCATGGCATGGGGGGAGGGGCTACCGTGGTGATTTACTTGGACTTTAAGGACGAGCCCTTTGAATAGCTACAACGGACTAACTGAGAACCACCCTTGGCTGGCGGCTGTCTTCTTGTTCCCCTACCTGGTGGCAGTGATGCCGACAATGGATAGCTTCCAACAGGAAGACAATGGGAAGGAAATAAATTCAGTTGTTGAAAGAATGAAGAAGTAATGTCCCAGAGATACACTTCCTCGTCTCCCAGACCTGACACGTTTGGGGAGGGTCCCTGACTCCAAACATCTGTTGTTGCCCTCGATGCAGGGAAAACCCCCACATGGGAATGAACAACGGGAGTTCAAAAGGGCAGGGAGGAAGCACAGAGGACAGGGTCCTCAAGGCGTCTTAACCTGCGGCCGCCTCTGCAAGGGCCTCCTGATACTTCACCTGGCGATTTACGGCCACAGCTGGCTTCAGCTGTGCGAGTGCTTTATGAGTACGTGACAGCATCTGGCCCTACAGCCACGGAACCTCGGCGTCCCCACCTTACCAAACCCTGAAATAAATCACCAGGCGGGTCCTCCTGGCTATCACAAAGCCAGGCACGCCATCTGTCCAGTGCGCGCCTCTCCTGGCCAGCTTTGCGCCCTCCTGCTAGAGCCACCATCTGAAGGAATATTTAGTGCTGCAGGAGATGCAGTTTCTTTCTACAGGTCATGCTTAAAACATGAGTCAGCCCCTCGGCTGGCCTCCCAAGGTCAATCTGTCTCGCTGAGGTCCTCAAATTAACAACCAGCGAAAGGAAACACTGACTTTGGATGAACTCAGCAGGATGTTCTCCAGGTTTACAGCTGACCGCTTTGTGGACAGTTTGGGATGTCAGGCCTGGTCTTTGCAGGAGTCTCCCTGAAGCTGTTTTGGGATGTCAGCGTTCAGAAATGCTTTGCAATGGAGGAGGTCTTGCTATCATCCCACCCCTTTGTTGTTAATCCACACACTGCTGTGGGACTCAAGCAATGATGCCTTAAAAAAAATAAATAAATAAAGGAGTAATTGCTTCTCCTCTCTACTGCTATCTTTTCCACAAAGCCAAGGAAGTGTTTCTACCTCCTTAATGAAGGACCTCTATGCTTCTCTTTCCAGTTGAAGTTATTGCTTGAATATTGGCTTTCTTTTCGCCAAGCTTTTCCTGGTCTTTAATTATCTGTCATGATTGAAGCCCGAGAAGTTCCTGTCTCAGTATCTGCAGTGGCTGCAAAGCCCCAGCCAAGCCACAGCAACCTCTTTCTCAGGGCAACTCAAGCTAAAAGCCAATCCCGTGTTTGCTGCCATTGGCCCCCTCTATGGGGAAGGGTCCTTTGAGCTCAGAGAGTTGCCTTTTAATTCATGGAGTCACCAGTAGTTTTCTGACAAAAATCAAGCCCACCCCAAGCAAGTTCACCCATCAGTTATTTCCTTTGCTGTCGCTGCAACCATAGCCCACCATCCTGGCCCACTCTTAATCTTCTCGTGGGGGCCCCACAGTGGCCCAGTCTGCATCCAACAGCCCATGTCTGCCACGCACATTTGGTGGGATAGTCACCAGGTGGGAAATCCAGACGTTGCTGAACATTGTACCCTTGATCCGCTCCCCCTTGAGATGGCTTTTGAACCCAGAGGAAAGGTTCTGTTCTCTCAATCCAATAAACATGAACGCAAGACACTGAAGCTGCCCTTTCCTACTGGTAGACTATTTCGTGTAGGCTTTGCCTGTTTTCTTTATAGCACGTCCACGATTTGAACGTACTAAAATGAAGTCACACTGTACCCACCCTTCATGAGGTCAACAAGTGTGTACAAGAGCACACACACCTGAGGGAGACCACACACACCCGAGGGTCCTGAAGCTGACCTGGCATAAGTACCTGTGCCTCCAGTTTTTCTGTCTCCCTGACAACAAAAACAATAACAACAAAAACAATTAGCATTCTTACTATTATTGGTATCACTTGGTGTTTATTTAGGATGCCCTTTTTGATTGAATGAAACAGTTCCTACCCTATCCAATGCTAGGTGACTTGCTCACTTTATTAAGGTTGCACACTGAGGTAAAACGAAACCATGAGCCAAATACCAGCCATGGACCACTCCCATCAAGGGATAGTATAGACGGCACGTCCCCCTAGTCACTTGCTTCTTGCTTTGCACCAAACCAAGGAGCAGCAGCAGCAGCGAGGGTCCCAGAGGTCACCCTCAGGTCAATGCCTGATGGGCTGGAGCAGTGCTCGCCAGGGTAATGTGACGAAGAGCATGCCCTACACCTGCACTGTCCCAGGCAGCATGGGTCTCGTGCCCTTGAAACATGGCTGGGTGAAGAAGGAACCAAAGTTTTAGCTGTATTTAATTTTAATTAAATTAAAATAGCCACACGTGGCTAGTGGCTGCCCTATTGACAAAGGGCCATCTCAAGGACTTTTTGGCTTTGTTCTTTAAAGACCTAAATCTGATCTTCCTCAAAACTCCCACTAGGGGACACTTTCTGTGTCCTCGTAGCTACAGAGAAAAGGCAGAGTGGCTTCCAGAGAGCATGGGAGGGGCTCCTCTGTAACCAGCAGGGGTCAGTGAATTGGGAACAGGGTCCCCAGGGACAGGCTTCCCAGGGATGGGTGTGAACACACTCCGGGCTGCTGAGCACAAGCAAAGAGCTAAAAAAAGAAATTCCAAGTGTCTTGAAAGACTATCTTGAAAAACAAAAACAGTGGAATGGAACCAGTGGGTGTCCTGTCAGCCTTAAGCAACCACCAGCGCTGGCCAAAAGAACAGAACTAATTGCTTACTTAAAAGGAAAAGAAAAAACAAAACAAGAACAAAACAAAACACGAGAAAAGAACTAAATCAGAAAATATCTACGGAATGTAAGTCTTTTCCACAGACACTTCTAACCAAATGGCCTGTGTATGCTATTTCAGCATGGCTATTTTCTTTCCTGCCTTCTTTTTTCTCCTGACTCGACGGAGACACCTCCTTTCTTAAATGTAATTACTTGTGTTTACCCATCCAATGAGGGGATAAAACATATGGCGCACTTCTCTTAAGAGTGAGGGTGGGCTCCTCTCTGTGCAATGGTGACCTGTGGGGGACACAGCGACTCTCAGGTCTGACTTGGAAGGTCCGGCCACTCTGATCCCATTAACATTTACCCTGCCCCTAACCAAGCACAGCTGTTTCCTCTCTCCCAACTGCTCCCCTCGGGGGCCCGTTTTTTCTGAAGAAGAAAGAAGAAGAAGAAAGGAAGGACCACCCTGAACAGAAAGGGCTTTCTCGCCTCTCCTCCTTAAAGCCCGCGGTCCACTTTTGTCAGGAGAAGGAACATGGGAAACACAGCACAGGCTTTTGTAAGTCAGCAGAGGGTAGGAGGAAGGAAGGGCTCTGAAGACAATATTATGATTCTGTCTTCTGCAGGCGAGTTACAAGTGCCACTTTCCCAAACTTCAGGGATCCCTCTGGAGGAGGAAAATAATTATTTTCTTTCCCAGTATCTTAGGGGAAAAACACCACTCGATCGAGTAGTTCCTTCTGGCCCTAATTTCCCTTCTGTCCCGATCCATCCAGCCACAGGTTGGAATTCCGCCCGCTTTGTGAGCTTGCTCCGAAGAGCCCTACCAACCGCAGGCTGCAATGAATCGGCCGAATGAGGATAAGGACTAGAATTCCCAACCAGTAGCCAGGGTCGGAGACGGGGCACTCAGGTGAGGGCCAGGGCTGGGTGAGGGGGAGGCAGAGGTGAGCAAGCAATGGGCAGGGGTAAAGGCCAGGGTCAAAGGGAGAGTCACTGAAGTGTCCCTTGCTAATTGGTGGCCTTGCGGCCTGGCCTGGGAAGGCCTCAGGCATTCTTAGAGAACATCTGCTCAGAAGAGTGCAAGCGAAGAGGCTGAATTATTAGACAGGACCTGAAGATGAATGCTGGCTAAGAGCCAGTAGAGGTCTCCATGCTTTATCATCCACATCCCTTTATTCAAACGGCCTCTGCCAAGCTTCCCTCTTACACACACATGCGTGCATATAAGCTACAAACACACACACACATCTATAGAAACATGCACAGAGATTCATGCACAAAACACATATCAATTTATCTACATCTACACAAAAAAACACATGATATATGCATGTATACATACACACAAAACTAACACCTTGAGAAAGAAATATACATACACACATGTACCCACAAATACACACATGTAAATACGAGGCATACACACAGACACATACCCTACAAATCTTTAAGATAAAAAGTGGGGGTTGGGAGAACAACCAATTAATTGGGCCAAGTCTCAAAGGAGAGGAAATAAAATGAAAAATCCAAGCTGGGTTATAAAAATAAGTATTTTTTTTCCAGCGTGCAGGAGGCTCATTATATTAATTAAACATTATTGCAGTGAAGGAGAGGAGGGAGGGTGATTAAGGCTGGGACGGGGTAAGTGCTCTCTCCCATTGCCCGCGGCTGCGCCGATCCTCAGATATTAATCTCTCTGAGCACTCGAACGCTGAAGAGATAAACACTTGAAATATGAAAATGTTTTTCTCTAGAGCAGACGCTGTGACCCTCTGGGAAAGCAAGTGTAGGTCGTGTCGGGAGGCGGCCGCAGCGCCCTCCCCTCATCTGTCCTACTGCCTCCCCTGGGGACAAGGGACACTGCCAGTTCTTGCAGTGAGGGGCAGGGGGCAGCTCCGGGGGACCTGCAGAAGGGGCGGTCCCTCTCCCCTTTATTCTCTAGTCAGGCAACATTTAATCTGCTAATTTCCAGAGTGGACCCATTTCCTCTCTAATGCTCACGGGTGGGTAGGGGGGGGAGGGGCGGGCCTACAATTCGGGCCAGGGAGTGCCGGAGCCGGTGTTTGTGACGACCTGTTGTTAAATTATTTGGGATTTTGCAAGCCAGTTGTTAAACACAAGCACTATTCAAAATTAAATGATAGAAAGTTACAAGTAAATAAATGATACTACAAACTCAAGATAATAAATTCTTCGAAACTCAACACTTCCTAATTATTTTAATACCATTTACCGGTACTTCTGCTCCCCAAGTTATTTGCATTGATCACAGCTGCCTGAGGGGGAAACTGTGGGGTGCTGTGCTGTTGCACTTCTCCCACCTCCACTGATGGCTGGTGGCTTGAGTTCAACCACAGCAGGAGGATCAGCAACCCGGACGGTGGCCCTCAGTGCAGAGCAGGGCTTCTCCTCCTGGGAGAGCTGCTGTTACGCACCTACCAAAACATCCCTGTAACCACGTGCAGCCATGGACACGGTGGGTGGCCTGCTTCTACCGATTCGAAGGGCCCAGGCAAGTCCCCACCTCCAGGGGCTAGAGGCTTCTGGACTCGGACTCTGAAGGACAGTGCCAGGCGGCTCTGCTACACACCCTTGGGCATGGCGGTGTTCAAGCCCTCGACGTAGCTCGCTACAGAAGCCATGCCACCCTGGGAGAAGGTAAGGCCGACTCAAGGCCCGTGGCTTCCTGATGGCCACTTTAGGAACAAGACCCAGCCCGAAGCTGACAAGAGGCTCTGTGACGCTGACAGTGAGGACCGGCCACGGGAACAAGGGGACATTGACTCATGGCATCTCCTAGACCTCCCCACGGCCCTTCCTTCCTTCCTCTTCTTTTATCTTGGCCTCGCTCCCTCCCGCCCAGCTTCCAGGCCGTCCGGTAATCACAGGCCAGGGCAGGAACCACCAACCCGCTATTCTGTGGGGTGACGTCGTGAGCAAAGACTGTGGTGGTTTGTGGGCAGAGGGCAGAGGGCTGCTCTGTGCTGGGAAGTGAGAAAGCCCGCTGGAGAGCATGGGGAAGGCGAGCAGGAACGCGCTCATCTCTGGACCCGCGGCCGGCTTACCTGGGAACGTGCGGTCGTTGGGGCTGGTGCTGCTGGCCCAGGTGCTCCGGAGCCACTTGGCGTGGTCGTACATCCAGCCGCAGGCCTCCTCGGGGAAATCGAAGTTGCAGTTGAATCCTGAAGGGAGCTGCAGGTCTTTGTCTAAAAGGAGAGAGAGAAAAATAAGCCAAAGGAACGCCAATGAAATGGGTTCAGAGAACAGCCACCGGGGTGCTGTTTCAATGGCTGGCAAGGCCTGAGTGCAGAGCAGAGAAAGAAGGCTCCCTTTCGCTCATTCATGTAACTCCTCTTGGCGGTCGCTGGCTTTCGGGTCAGCCTTTGGTCTCATCCTTCCCAGGCACGGAAGCCAAGTCTGCCCGCGGTTCCCATAGTAAGCGATCACAAAGGAGGCCACCGAGTGGCTTCGGGCTCTCCCTGGCCTCTCTGTCCACCTCGGAGAGCAGAGCAATGTGAAAATCGCTGCTCCCTGAACGCCAGAGAAGAATGTCTCCCCAGCGCCCCGGTGGAAGGCTGGCTCCTGCCCACCTGGCTCTCAGGAGTGATGGGCAGCCAGCGAGGCGGGAATGCAGGCCAGCAAGGAGAAAGCGGGCCCCGAAACAAGGCAGGCTTGTATGCTCCCCTTCACCTCCTGCGGTAGGTCTCCTTGTTTCGGAAGACTGGGCCGTTTCAACATCCCCGGGGGAGGCACTGCCAGGTGGCATGTGGGGGCAAAGCGAGGGAACCAGACCAGCCGGCCCAGCCGGCCGCCCTGTTCAGCGCTGACCCAGAGGAAAAGGAATTGCACAGGAAGACTGGGTCCAAGGTCAGCAGAGGGTGTGTCCTCATGGGAGTCTCAGGAGTGGCTTGCCCTGGATGCTCAGTTGTTCTTAGACCTGAGCTAGAAGTCTGAACCCAAGGTGTTCCTTGGAGGGTCCACTCGGCTCTAAAAACCAAGACTGAGCTGGTGCTAAATGGGTGATGAAGCGGGGGTGGGTGGAGGTGGGAGGAAAGAGGAAATGGGACAAGTCTGGACACTTGTGCTTGCCAGAAGGGCCTGTGCAGACGGCAGGAAGGTGCTGGCCAGGACTGGCAGCAGAGAGGAAGTGGGGTCTCTGGCCTTCTCACTTCCGTTCTCAGGGTGTTCCCAGGGAGGAATTTCTGGGGGAAGGCCTCAGACATGGGTTCGGAAGTCTGACGTGAGTAACAGACTGGAAACAGGTTGCTCCCACCACGGAGGTGAGGAGGGCACGCCACTGAGAGCAAGGGCAGGGCTGGCCTCAGCGCAGAGGGCCACCGCGTGCCACCGGGCCCTGTTCATGCCTCTCCTTCCCAAGAGGGAATGTGGAATGTTTGCCCACCATGGGCCAAAGTCAGCTCCAGTAGAGAAGAAACACATGGAATCTATTACAGCATCAACCTGTGGCTTGGAAAAGTCAGCTCTTAGCCCTCGCCATCCCATTCTCCCAGCCATTTCTGAATTTCTATTTTTCCGTTCAAAAAATATGGAGTAATTCAATATACCGTAATTCCCCTCTCATGTTTACATGAATGCTGTATCTCAGGAACCAAATTCCACAAAGGGATCTTTTGCAAAGAAAGAGGGAAGGGAGGAACCACCAAAGAAACCTCAAAGGAAACAAACCACTACAAACGGGAGAATTATATGAAACTTCTGAACGTTTGCAGAACCCTTACTTTTTCCTTTGGGCTGCCATTTAGAGAGAACCTCCGCCCCGCCCTCCGCCCAGCCAACCCTGCGAACCCGACACCATATATTCACTCCCTATACATTCTACTTTTGGCCCTCAAACTGTCTTTCACATGTCTTGGGAGATTCTCCAAGTCTCCTTCTCCTCTTGATAAAACAAAAACAAGTTCACTAAAATGTCAGGATTCTGTATTCCACTAACCCGGACCAATAGTGTCCCTCCACCCACACAAGACACAAAAGCACATTCCTAAAAGCATATGCATTAAATTATCATTTTTCAGTCACACAACTTCAGCGTTTATTTTTGGCTCCCCTCCCATTCTTCTTCGCAGCCTTTTTTTTTTTGAGTTGGCCACTCAATCAGCGCAGTCCCTCCGATTGTCAGGCCCCTGAGTGTGCGTGCGGGTCCGGCAGACGCCACCGTCCACCTACGAAGTTGGCGACGTGTCTCTATGTCTCCATCACTTCCCAAGTCTCTTCACTTTTCCCTAATTTTGTTTAATGAACATTTAATAATGGTCAGTAATTTACTGTAAATGGAGGCTGTCAGGCATGAACTTCTAGCCAAAAATGCCAGGTGTTCCAAAATTTGTGGTTTGTTAGGAATGTCCTCAGACTCCGTTCCTTAGCGGTATGATTTAAAACCTGTCGCACTTTTGGTCTCTGCCAATTGTTTCCATCGAACGTGGGTATGTTTAGGAGGCGGAATGAGAGGAGTCCAGATTTCCCATGTGACGAGGAGGGGCCCTGTGCCTGGAAGGAACTGAGGTGCCTTTTGACAAGTCCGCCTTTGTCACTGACCTGCACTCGCCCCAAGGAGGACGCACGATCCCGTGGAGTCATAAAATTATGACACTTTCTCAATCAGTGGTGGTAAGAGACAGGGAGATACAATTAAGGAAGGTTAACTGCTGAGTTAACCGTGACCATTGGGCTCCCTGAACCACGTCACCTCCAGGTGTTCACCTGACTGTACTGTGAAGACACGGCTTAGCAGGAGAAAGGATCACAGAGGTGGATTCTAACCACGTGAAGTGAGAGCTAGAGAAGAGGACTTCTCAGAGGAGGAGTCTTCTTTAAATGGACCCTTCTGCCTGGCTGTGGTGGCTCAGTGGTTGAGCGTTGACCGATGCACCAGGAGGTCACAGTTTGATTCCCGGTCAGGGCACATGCCCAGGTTGCATGCTTGATCCCCAGTGTGGGACTTGCAGAAAGCAGTTGATCAATGATTCTCTCTCATCATTGATGTTTCTCTCTCTCTCTGTCTCTCCCTCCCTTCCTCTCTGAAATCAATAAAAATATATATATATTTTAAAATGGACCCTTATCTCAGCTGATGATCAGTGGGTTCATGCCCTACTGATTGGTTGGAAATGGCCACTGCCTCAAGCTCCTGAGTACCCGCTCCTCCCTGACCTCTGACCCTGCGACCCCCAGGTCCCTGCCCAGCCGCAGGTCAGCCTCCATCCCCACTGGTTGCCACCCATGCCATCCAGGATGAATGCAACTCTGACCCCGATCCTCACCGTCCTCAAAGCTGCAGTTCTCCCCGCACTCCGTGGCCTCCTCGTCAATGGGATATGGGGTGGTGGTCTCTTCGCTCCTCACGGTGGGTCCCAGTGTCTCCACGGTGGGCTTTGCATCTGCATGAAGGCAAAGGAAGGGCGTGAATGCTGCATACAGCAGCCCGCATTGAAACACAGCGGGAGGAAGATGCCCCAAACTAGGTTTCCTGTCTGAGTGTGGGCCATCAGAGAAAGAGAAAGAAAGGCTGGACACACGCACCCTGAGGTCACCCCTGTGTGCCGGCAATGATGTCGGAGCGTTGTCCGAGCTGAACGAAAATGGGGTCAAGCTGCAGAAACAGCCCAGACAAAGGCCCCGATACAAACCCCTGCTCCTTACTACCCAGCAGAAGCCCTGAGGCCGGCATGAAGGCCACGCGAGACAGGGCCACACTCTGGGTGGTCCGTTAAGACAGAAGTGTGGGTGAGCAAACACACAAAATGAATGATGCTCATCCAAACCAGCTTGCAATGCGTCTTGCTGCTAAAGGACGTGAGCTTCCGTTCAGAGGAAACCTAGGGCCTACCTGTGCCTCTCCCCTTGGGTGGCAGCCGACATGCCTTCCCACCTCACCCCTAGTTTTGTGTGAATACAGAACTTTTGGAACCAAAGCTCACCCCACCCGGGCGGCACAATCACCAAAGCCGTAAGCAAAGCCGGTGCCTTACTGCTGTTCACGTTTGCACAAAAGCAATGGAAAGGGCTGCGGGTTCAAAGGGACTCAGACTCCGCTGGGTGGGAATCACTTGGGGCTGTGCCTTTAGGAGCTATACCTGTTCCTTGGCGCCACTGTGTGTGATTAGCCGTCTTTGTCAGGCCCCCTTCAGGATACCACGTAACAAATAATAAGGCAAAAGCTTCCTAAATGCAAATAGCTCCTGCAAGGCAGGCTGGGGGTTGGGGAGAGTCAAGAATGGGACAGAAGGTGGCAGAGGGGAACTCGCCGGCCTGGTTTAAGGGACCACCAGGACTGGCTCCAGCAGATTGAGACCCTGAGGGATGGGGGTGAGGAAGAGTGGGGAGGTGGCCAAGTGTGGCCAGATCTTGCAACATCTTCCCCCCTCCCCAAATCCAAAAATCCCCATGGAAAACCTCCAGACTTACCAATGTTGGCAACCGATTCAAAATATTGTAATAACTAGAATGCAACAAAACCGGGCTGGGCCCAACCTGGCGGCAGGCAGTCGGTTCTGACTTGGTGATTCATTCACCTATCCATTCACTTGTTTATTTGCTCACCCCAGTCATTTATTCAGCAACCATTTGTGAAATGAATTAAACTGTGAGTCAGGCCCTTGGTGGGGCAAAAAGGAGTGCTGGTAACTGGTGTTCAAATCCATGTGTCGTGGGGCGGGGTCTTCGTCCCGGAGCTGTGCTCCCACGAGTCTCCCCGAATCCGCCCAGGCGTGGTCCCTCCCATTTCTATACCTGTTCCTTGGCGCTATTGTGTGTGATTAGGCGTCTTTGTCAGGTCCCCTTCAGGATACCATTTAATAAAGCCAGGAGCTGAAGGAACTCACTAAATACGCTGAATCGCTTTTTCACGGTCGATTTCCCATCTTTCTGCTATTAAGTACTACGCACCTAACCTTTCAGACTTCCCTTTGCCATGTCTGCCTCTTGCTCAGAGTCAACAGCAAAGAAGCTTCCTAATTTGTAAGTTCGAATTTGTCACTGTGTCACGAATCTCAAACGCAATTGTACAGCAAACTCCAGGCAGCAAGGCAAAAAGTAACCATTTGAAACACACACCGACTAACAGGTGAAGCAGCCCCGTTACATTACTTAGCGGCAGGGCCTCGGCCCGGCCCATTCTTTTCCCTGGGATCCTTCTGGGGTAGGAATGAAAGACATGAACCAAGGCTGAATCGCACAAATGGATGGACATGTGACAAGCCAGAGAGCCATGTGCCCTGGGAGAGCAGTTTCTGGAAACGTGAGGTAGCAAGATGGGTAAGCTGACCGGTGGAGATGACGCTAAGTGCAGGGGCGCAGGGGCTGGCGAGGCCACAGAGCGCAGGGCATGTGGCTGACTGCGAGGAAACAGCAGCCGGCCTCTGTGTCCACAGTGTTGGCACTGGGCGCTCCGAGGCAACTGCCCGTTAAACTGCAATTGAAACCAGATGTCCGAGACTTCAAAGGGAGGGAGGGAGGCTGGGCAGAGGGTAACGAGCCCCAACTCTGCGACTCTGTGGGAATGGCCAGGCAGGACTTTGAAATGAGAAACCTGTTGCTGACCGTCATCAGTGTCATTTGGGCCAGGTTGGGGTGAGGGCGCAATACATGGAAAAAGCTATTTGCCACTGTCCGGCTGGTCAGAGAGCAGGGCCAGCCGGGAGAGGCTGGGCCCAGAGGGCCCGAGGCGGGGACGGAACTGTGAGCAAGCCCCCAGCGGGCTGAGCGACCTCTGCCGTGTGGCTTCCTCTCTCGGGCACCCAGTTCCTTTATCTGTGAAAGAGGTGCTGGCTTCGATTTGTGATTTTTTTCCCCCAACTGTATGTCACACCCATTCGTAGGTTGTGGAATCAATTTAATGGGTCGTGACCAGCATTTTAAATATAGCAACGATGATATTTCAGCGGGCACGCACGTGGTGAGGATGAGCACTTCTTTGGGAACCTTTTGTTTCAGTCTTACTTACTTATCCTAGCAGGTTTATTAGGTGCTGGGCAGCATTCTAAGTAATTGATATCCATTATTTTGTGGAATCCTCATAATAACCCTAGGGGGTGTAGCTATACCGTGATCACCCCCATTTTTCAGCTAAGATACCTAAGATGTGGAGGGCTGAGTAACGTGTCTGACTTACACATGGCAGTCTGTGGCCAGTCCAGGCACTCAGTGGCACACAGTTCCCCGTAGGCACACACGTGTGTGCTTGTGTGTGTGTGTGCACGATATGTGCGCTTGTAAGTCTGGTGGGTAGTTTTATACATTTATTTTAAGTTGTGGATGGTGGTTAAAACATTTGAAAGCCACTGGCCTAAAAGCCCCCGTTTTCAGCGCCTCAAATGGGCAGGTGACCCACATTCGGTGGAGACCTGGCCTTAGTCCTACCTAATGGGGAGTAAGTGTCTTCCCACTAGGTGTGCTCATGAGGGCCGCCTGCACTCCAAGGGGGAGGGAGGCCGGTCTGGGCCCGATTCCCACCTGCATGCATCCGTGGGCTTCCTCCTCTGCGCCATCGCCAGCGCAGCGGGCACGCCGGAGGCACTTTTCTCCCTGGGAGCCGAAAGCACTCCTCCGACATGCCCTTATCAATCCTCCGCGATCCCCTGCTGGTGACAGGCACAGCAGACAGGAGAATGGAGATACCTAGGCCCTGGTGGAGTGGGGCTGGAGGCTCAGACCGCCTGCCGCTCTGCTTCTGCTGGCGTGGGGCTCGGCGGCCATCCCAGCTCTTTGGCAGCAGTGAGCGCGCTCTGGGGGACCCAGTGCCAACTCTGTGGGGGGAGGAGGGCTGGTGCCCAGAGGACAGGTGGGGTCTGACTCAGAAGAGCAGGGTGCTTCCCAGCAAAGGGTGGGCATGCTCAAGGGGCCCCCTCCTTGTCAAGGAGAATTAAGAGGCGGTCCCTGGACCGGCTGCCTGGCGAGGGCGGGAATGAGCCATCTCCTGCCACACACTGGGAAGAAGTCCCAGCAACCGGGTCCCTCCTGAGCAAATGAATGCCTTTTACAGATGTGGCTTCGAAATGAAAATGAAGTCTCTTAGCCGCTGACATCTGGAGGCCAGACTCATGCATAAACCGATTACTTGATTATCATGAGGGGTTGTTTTTCTCCCTTCCCTAAATCAACAGCCAAGCTCCCTGGCCTGAGGAGTCAGGATCTAATTGAATTTAGGTGGGTGGTGTGTGGTTGTGATTTGTTTCTGAGAGACTCGGGCTGGAGAGCTGAAACGATCCTTTAAAAATGACAAAGTACCTCCCTTGAGAAACTCCCAAGACCAGAGGCTCAGTGCCCATGGTCTGAGGCAGAAGAACGTGGCAGGGCCCAGGGTGGGCAGGGATGCAGCATTTCAGTGGAGGAGGATTCAACGCCCCTCTGCCCCATCCACATCACGATCTGACCCTCTCCCTCTCCCCTGCCCAGGGCATCCTGAGGAGCCAGGTCTTACCTGTCCAGTCACAGCCAAGCACCTCCAGCCGCATCCCGATTCCCGCTGGCGACCACCTCTCGGGGTACACCCGCACGTACTGCGCAGGGACGGGGTCGAACCTTCGGATGTCAGGGGTATCGTAGTGCATGTTCCCTTCAAACAGCTGCAGGGGAGACAGGCTGCTCAGCCCTTCTTATGGGGGCCCCCTCCTCCATCATCCCGTCTTCCCTTTCCTCCCCACTTCTCCTTCCCAGCCTTTCCATCCAACAGAAGGCAGCGCCCTAGTGGCTTCGTGGCCGCTGGACATAATGGTCCCTGGGAGCTCCATTCTCAGACAAGGTTCATATTCATTTGGAAGATGGTGAGAGACCCAGACCATGGAAAGCAGGAGCAGGTCTGAGTGTCCATTGCCAGGGCCTGCCTTCCATCCTGGGACTGAAACTGAGCCCTCAGAAAAGAATTCAGCTCCGAATGAGTCTCATGCTGGACTTAGCCCCGGAGAGAAGAGAAGGGAGCTCCGGCTGCCTTGCCTGTTCTGAACTTTCCAGTTTATTAGAAATCAGACGTTCTAACCGAGTTCTTTTTCTAACACTTGGACGTCTAGATGTAGAAAGTCCCAGTTCACGGATGGTCCAAGTTCACGGAGAGGCAGAAGGGAAAGTGACCTTCCCGACACCTCCTGGTCACACACTGATAGTCAGAGACTGTTCCCCAAACCTTTGCTTAGTGGAGGCAATTCTATGAAAAGAAAACTCGCCTGGAGCCCCAGTACATAAAACTGAGGACAGTGGGACCACCCTGGTGGAAGTCAGGTGGGGGACCTGCCCCACAGCACACCTGGGAGTCACTGGCTTAGGGGAAGGCTGGTGTGGGGACAGTCAGGGTCTGTGGCTGATCCAAATGGGGAATGCTGCAGGATGCCCAGGTCCACAGCCCCCAAAGGGGGTCTGTCATGGGGAGGGCGGGCTCTGCCCCTGGTGGAGATCCTCTTTCCCACGCTTCCCCACCCCCCAGTGGTTAAGAAGAGCCAGGATCCAACTTCTCCATCCACGGAAGGTTCTGGTTACCGAGCGCTGAGCCTTTCCAGCCCCTGGAATTGCGAGCTGGGAGCTGACATCAGTATTGTAAACCTCCAACCCAGCCCTTGCCTCAGGGTCAAGAATGGGGCTGAATGGGGACATGGGCTACCCCTTCCTGGTTAGGGGCCCTGCGCTTTGGAGGAAAACGAAGGGAAACTTAGAAACGGGGTTGGGAAGGCCTGGCTAACCAGGAAATTGACCTGGGGAATAGAAACAATGTCTTCTCCCTCCTGGGGCTCCTCCAGGCCTGGAAGGTTGGCCTTCGCACCCCTGACGGCAGGGGCTGTGCCTCACTGGCCTGCCTCAGGCCTGGAGCAGGTTTCTCCTGCCTCGCCCGGCCGCAGTACCAGGCAGGAAAGATCTAAGAGTCCAGACTAGGGAACTACAAAGGAGGGCAGCCACATTCAGGAAAACACAGTTGTTTTTGGAAGTAAATCCCCCGTTTCTATAGTTTCGCCTCCAAAAACCACATCTCCTTTGGATGTCTGGCCAACTGGAAGGAAACTTCATCTGAGAGAGCGTACAAAAGGTGTCGAACTTGACCGAAAGGCGTTTGGGCTCTGGAGTCAGGCTCACGGGGTCTGAACCATGGAACCACCACAGGGACACTGTGGGACCCTGGGCATGCCATCAAGCCTCAGTTTGTCATCTCTAAAATGGGACTGACAAAGGGTCTACCTTCTAAACATGTTGGAAGACTTGAAATAATAATAAGGATTAAAATAAGGCAGTTAGCACAGTGCCTGGCACAAAGTAATCTCTTCATGACTATTCCTCACACTGGATCGTAGGTGTTTGGTGATGACTGTCTAGATGGGAAACCAGCACCCCTGACTTAAGGTTAGAGTCCTCCAGGAACCCCTACCTTCGGCTGCTGGGTCCTGGGGTCCGGGATGTATTCCCAGTCCTTGCCGTTCAGGCTGTAAGAGACTTTGAACTTGCGCACAAACGCCCTGGCCTCCACGGCAGTGATGCTGTCTCCTCCGCGCGCCCCCTGGACGATGACGCCTTTCACCGTCTTGGGCACTCCCAGGTCCACCTGCAGCCACTCCTCACCAGGCTGGGCCTGAGGGATCCGGGGGAACCAGCCTGAGCGGCTGCTGACCAGGCGGGCGGCGCTGGGGCTCCAGAGGTACTCGCGGGTGGAAGAGGCGGAGATCTGCGAGTCAGTGATGAGGCCGGAGAGCATGCCCAGCATGTTGGAGCAGGGGACGTCTGTGAGGCAGGGAGGAAGATGAAGGAGGTCAGGGCTGACAGCACAGTAACTGGGGACACCCCATTAGTAGGGAGCTGTAAAAAAACCCAACCGGTATCAAACACCTGAAGTCAGCACTGATTCCTTTGCACTTCAAGGTAGAATAGTGCCGAGAGCCAAGACTGGGAGCCAGGCTGCAGGGGTTCATGTTTGCTCTGCCACTAACTAGCCTGAATTGTTCCATGCCTCTTTTTCCCCAGGTTTAAAGGAGGACTAATAGCAGTACTTACCTCTTGAGGGTTGTTGCGAGGGTTCCATTAGTTACTATACCAAAGCTCACAGCCCAGAGCCTGACACGCTGAAGCCTCTAATGCTGTTCGCCAAGGACTCTCAGATTTTCGTTGGGGACACCCACTCCTGCTGCCCCAAAGGCTCTTCCCCTCAGTCGCCACCAGGCTAACCTTTCCTCACCCCCTAAACTTACATGTCACACCCTCAGAAAGGCTGTCCCCAAACTTCCAACCACGTTAATGAGGTCCTTTTAGTCACTCTTGCTTAGAGCCCCTGCTCTTTTTCTGCAGACACACACCTTCGTTTAGAACGGTCCAGCACTTGTCTTTGCTAATTATCTACCTTGCCTACTAGCCTGAAAGCTCCATGATGTCAGAGACCCCATCTGCTCAGTTCCCTTCTCTGGCCCCACTCCCAGCATGGGGCCCGGCACACAGCAGGCCTTCGATAAATATTTGTGGAGCACATGAGTGCATGGAGAAGGCAGGGTCCTCTGTCAGTGCGCTTCAGGTACTTGGACACTGAATTACAGACCCTCCAGGTGGTCCCAACTCTTCAACTTTCCGGAAAATGAGTTTCCACTGAGTCCTTGCGGGACACGCTGTGCAATGTGAGGGGACAGAAAACCGTCCCTCAGGTGGGTTAGGATGCACACTCCCATTAGAGGGAAGTCGAGTCTTTGTGCCAAGGTGACAAGCGCCAAGCATCGGTAGTGAGAAAATGGGGGTCCAGGGCCTGGCTCTGCCACCTCCTCGGTGGGTGACCTTGGGCGAGCTGTTCATCTCTTTGAGTCTTGGTTTGCTCCCGCACTCACCTCACAGGGCTGTTAGGGACAGTCGACGAGATGGTGTGCAAAGAAGGCCCGTGAAAGATGTAGACTGTACAAATGTGAGGTATTTTGACTAGAAGCCGGAACAGGGCCCCACCACGGAGCACCCACTCCCTGAGCTGGAATGGCTAGGGCACAGGACGGGGGCAGGTGTACACTGAAGGCCTTTTTAGGCCAAAGAAGCAACAAACTTGCTCTGGGCTCAGTCTACAAGGTGAAGGGTTCAGACTGTTCATAAAAGGCGAGGGCTGGCCCAGCCACCATCCTCTCTCAGGCACACCCCTGCGCAGCCTCCAGTGCTCTCCCAGCTCCACGCTGGTCCTTCTAATCCATCCTCCAAACTGTACCCCTGGGGTCTCTCTCAGCCCACATTCCATGCCCGCCCTCTCACTCTCTCTCTTGGTCCCTCTGGCCCCTGTGCAGTTGAGCAACCTGACCATTCCCTGGGGACTTACCCTCCAGGCTTTAAGGCCTGTGTGGTTTACAGCCATACCACCCTGAACGCGCCCCATCTTGTCTGATCTCAGAAGCTAAGCAGGGTCGGGCCTGGCTAGTACTTGGATGGGAGGCCTGTGTGCCTGTTGCCCTCAGCTCAGCCACCACTTCCTCAAGGAAGTCCGCCTCCTCCCTGGCCTCCAAGACTGGAGCAAGTCTCCTACAGTGTTCTTTATCATGGTTTTGATTTACCTGTATTTGTGGGTTTGTTGGTTTATGACTATGTATTCCCAACTTGTCTAGCTGTCCCCCCAGACCTGGGTCTGCTGTGCTCATCTCTGTACCCATAATGCCTTGCATAGCTCTTGGCCTCCAGTTGAGGCAGCAAAAAGTGTTAGTTGTTTCATTTGTTAGTTTTTTGTTAATCCTCACTCGAGGATATTTTTTCCATTGATTTTTTAAGGAGAGTGGAAGAGAGCGGGAAAGACAGAGAGAAACATTGATGTGAGAGAAACACATCAATTGGTTGCCTTCTGCACAAGGCCTGACCAGGGAGGGCCTGGGCCGTGGAGGAGCCTGTAACCAAGGTATGTGCCCTTGACCAGAATAGAACCCAGGACCCTTTGGTCCATAGGCCGACACTCTATCCACTGGGCCAAACCAGCGAGGACCAGAAAGTGTTATTTGAGAGCTGGGCTCTGAATTCAAACTGCCTAGTTTCAAATCCTGGCTCTACCGCATAGTGTTGGGGGACCTAAATCTCCAAGTCTCAGTCTCCTCATCTGTAAAGTGGAGAGACTAGGAATGCTTGCCTCACAGAGCGCTTATGAAGATGATAGAAGATAACACACCAAGTGCTTGCCATGGCGCCTGGCCCATCAGCCTTCGATAGGTGCTAGCTAGTAGAAACAGGAGATGTTTAATAAACACACGCTGAATGAAGAGAAGGGAGTCTGCTAGGACCTGAGACCTCAAGCCAATCCTTCCCGGAAGGTCATGCGGTGCAATCGTGGGCTGAGATACAGCAGAGCCGGGACGCGATCAGCTCCCAACCTCCCCGGAGCGCCACCTCACCTGTGACCCGGCAGCCAAAGAGCTCCAGGCGGAGGGCGATGCCCGCGTGCCAGGTCTGCGGGCGGACCCTGACGAACCTCGTGAGCAGCGGCGTGTGCAGCCTGTTCAAAACCACCTCCGTGGCGTCGCTGTTGCCCGGGAACACCTGTGACAGAGTACACGGAACTACGTGAGTCACATCCCCACGTGTGGCCGGCCCCCCGAGCAGCCCTTGAAGGGGGTGGGAAAGTTCTGTGGAACTTGATTTCCCTCCAGTTTACAAATAATCAGTGGGGTTGTTTGAGGCTTTTTGAGCAGCGCCAGGAAGAACATTGTTAATTTCTCACAGAGTTCTGATTTAAGAACCATCAGTGGTCTTCGCGCACACTTGGGAGGCAAAGAAAATGCTGCCCCTGGGCGGAGAGCGAGCAGAGGAAGGCGCTTGGAAAAGGAAAACACTTCAGAAGCTGAGGGAGAGGGAAAAAGAGTAGGATTCCCTGTAAAAATGGAGCAGAAATGTCCTCTTTTAGGGCCAACGGGACCTCACCCGCTAGCTTGAACTTGACTCTCCCCTTTCCTCGTGTTGCAGGCGTCTAGCACTATTTGCAGGGTGTTTAATGGTGATAGGCTGTTTTCCTTAGTTACTTAGGGGCCTCCTTGTGCCACGAACGGGTGAAAGCATGGGGGGGGGGCGCATCTACCCCCCAGTGCCCCTGTGTCAATCAGCATGTTCTGGGTCCTCTCTGGCCTTTGTTGTGGGGTCACGGTTGCAGACGGTCCCCTTGGAGTCCTGCCCCGGCTTCCTCTCACTGTGGTCCCCACCCTGTAATGAAATCCATCCCTGTCCCCATCTGACCAAGGCGTCTCTTATGGGAGGAAAGGCTTTTTGGAATCGCTTCTAACCCAACCTGGTGGGAGCAAGTCCTGGCTTAGCAGATGGCCCGAATCAATACCGGCCATATGGGCCTTATGCTTTTGTGGGTGTGCGCTCCATAAAAAAACCAAGTAGCTGGAGCAAGTACATGTTTCTCTCGGTTTCCTGGACGAGGGTGGAGAGAAAGACCAGCTAACCAACCACCGCTGTTAAAGCATACCTGTCATGGCTATGAAAACCAAGTGACTGTAAATCTACTCACAGCCGACTCCGCAGCAGCGAGCTATTTCTCCTGGGTGGGGGTCGGGGATAGATGCTCCAGCTAGTGATACCTGGGCCGCGCCAGGGGGCCACTGACAGGGCCGGGGCACTGGTACATTTGAATGTGAATACCTTTGAGCCAGACACTCTGTAAAGATAATTTCATCCATAATACCCACAAGGCCAGGTATTACTAGTCCCACTTCGTTGATGAGGAAACTGAGGCTCAGAGATGTCCGTCTGGATCCAAAGGCCTTGCCATGTCTTTAGGCTGCGGTTTCTTAGGTGGACTCGCATCTCTTTGAACACATGTTTATGTTGGTGGCTAGGAGTGCTGGAGCCTTAAGGTCTCCAAGCACGGATTTGATGAGGTGGAGCGGTGTTCCCATGTGTTTACAATCCCAACCGAGAATGCTCTGGGTAACAGCAAAGAGCGGCCAGAAGCTCAGAGCTAATGAACAGAGTGGTCCTTTCTTCCCCAGGAAGTGTGCGTAGGAGCTCTGCCATCAGGCAACCTTGACCCTGCCATATTTCCTGCTTGCTCAGGTCCAAAGTGAGAGCCATTTACACAGCTCCCCACTGATGTATTAACACAGCTCCCCGCTGATGGCGAGGGTGAAGGGCTAAGAGACATCACACCTTTTGCAACCAAATGAGAAGTGGCTTGCTTAACACAAACAGTGGGAAGGAGAGGAAAAATGAAGTTTCATCAGCCCAGCACATTCTGTTTAAATCTCTTGTTCCGGGTGCTGAGCCCATGGAATCCTGGGAGCCTCCCTCCAGTCCTGGTCCTAAGGTGGCTAGTCTCCACCTCAACTGCCTTGCGGGTCACAGGAAGCCCAGAAGCAGGACTGCTGGACCACTCACATAGCCCAGGTTCCCTCTGGCTGCTTGATGCTTAGTGACTGAGGATAAAGATGGGGGGGAGACAAAGAAAGGCCAAGGAAACCCAGGGAAAGAGGAGAAGAGCCAGGCAGCTGGGAGAATTATAGAGAGAGGTGGAGAGGGAGGCCGAGGCTCTTAAATCTCAGAGAGGGATGGCGGGAAGGAGGGAACAGGGCCCAGGAAGGCCCGGCCTCCCCAGGCCCTTTCCTTGGCCTCCTGGGTGCTGATAAAGTGCTCCATGGCTCCGAGGAAAGGGACAGGTGAACAGACCGCATTTGGGAAAGATTCATCAGTTCTCCTAGGCTTCTGAGGATGGCAGAGGCTGTTTGTCTTTTGTGTTGTTTGGCAAGGAGAAGTGAGGGCAGCACTCTGCTGATTTCGGTGGGTGCTGTGGACAGTGGGGGCCACCACTGGCCAAGTCCCTGAGGGTGGTGACAATGACTGTGTGTGGCCTCTGTCAGAAGACGCTATAGAGTTGGAGGGGAGGGGTTTGATGGCCATGTGAATGCATAATTGGGGTGTGGCATGTATTCAAACTTTAACCGAGCTGCAATCCCTGGCATCCACACGCTGGTCTTGTTTAGAAACACAGCATGTCGCATATGTTCTTAATATCTGACCCGTTCATTGCTCAGCTTGGGCAGATAATACCAACGAACCTTTCTTCCCTCCACCTCAGTTAGGAATGACTGTGTCTCTGGACTGCCTTTGGGAGGCTGGCGTGTGCGTGAATGTGGCCGCATGTGTGTGCACTCGCGTGTGTACATGTCCAGGGAGAAGGTTGGTTTTCCCATGACGTATGTGCTCACAGGCGTGGAGGGAGCACCGCCAGGTCTCTGTTTACAGTGATAACAGCCAGAGGGAGGCACACACTTGGTTTACATGCCCCAGGCCATCCACCTGGCTGCTCGCATTGAACTTCCCTCTGCCACTCCATTTGCTCAGCGTCTCCCTCCCCGGGACCAAATAAGGCTCTTTCCATGTGGCCTCAAATGACCCTTCGTGTTTCTGAGCCCAGATACTTTTTGGACTTTTGTTTGCTCTTGACTTTGGACTTACATTTGCCCCTGCAATTTGGACCCTTTGCTGAAGGAATACCAAATCATTTTATGAAACTATTGATACACTTTCCATTCTGAATGTGGCATAGCAGGGGGGAAACCCCAAAAAAAACTCAACCACCACTGAACTGGGATTCAGGAGACAGATTCTACTGCTAATTAGCTCAAAAGTGTGGGTCCCAGCGTCCTCCTCTGTTAAATGAGGGGATTGTGTGAGTTCGTGTGCAAGGTCCTTTCTGGTCCCCCGGTTCGGGCTTCCTTCACAAGAGTTTCCCAATCCAGCACTGCCTTGGCATTGTCCACTTTGTATCAGCACCCCCTAGTTACCCTGTGCCCCCTGGAGGCTCAGAGCTTCTGTGGACAAGTGCTGTGGGTTTTCATGCACTTACAGTGATGCCAGAACACACGTGGCAGGCGCCCGACTCACAGGGAGAGTCCACCTCACTGATGTTTTGGTTCAATAACAGTTCGAATTATTAATAACGAAGAGTAATAAACACCTACACCTTGGTCCTTACATATTGTCTTTTGCCCAAAGATATTCAAGTGCCATTTATGAAAATCCATTTTTAATGAAATATTAAGCACTTTCTCTTCCTCCTGACCCAATGGATTTACAAGGTCTCTATTTTTCTCCCTGCCTCTCCCTATTTATAGCTGGTAAATGCTATCATATATTATACATCTTTATGACTTTCTCTATGCTTCTGTGGTTTCCGAATCACCCATCATCTGTTTTCTGATCAAATTCTCTGAGATGGATTCTTGGCTTCCAGTCTAGGCATTGCAAGGTAAGGAGTTGTGTGCACCGGAAATGGTGCCAGGAAATTGGTTTTATTCCCTATTCCCTGCCGACTCACTGAATCACTATAGGCAAATCGATAAACCTTAGATACCTTGGTTTCTCCTTCAGGAAAATGAAGTCGCTAACAGGCTTGCAGATAAATGCTGTAAAGCCTACCAGCCCTCCTGCCGGCTCCATGCCTGCACAACACCCAGGGCAGATGTCAGAGTGGAAACTACGTCACAAGTAGCAAGTGGGTCTTTGTGAAATCGGAAGAGTTCCAGTTCTGAAAGCCATTGACTCCCAAGTGGAACCTTGAAGCCAGAAATTTTCAAACCATCACGTCACAGTGAGATGTCCCTAGGGCTGAGGAAACGCTGTGGATTGTCAGCATGCGGTACACCCAGCGAGGCCTGTATCAAATGTGATGATCAAATGAAAACATCTGCTTTAAAAGCTGGATGTCACAGATGGTACACGCTTTTGTCAATTTTATAAGAAAAATGCTAGTATGGTTGCCTTACTACCCAGAGGAAAACCAGAAATATGCTCAAGGTGACCCTCGCTTCCTGAAGAAGTGGGAATAGAAAAACAACACACCTATATATGATATAGCTATAAAAGCTCTGTTGAGCATAAAGATTTCTTCAAATGTATCTCTGTAAAACCAAGTCTGAAAAACAATTCAAGGCACAAAGTGGTTTGGATAATCCATTTGGTACCTCGCTGAATGCTGAACATAATCCAACACTTTCCAATTGATTCTTGAGGCCTTTGGTTTATTTTCTGTGAGAGAGAATCTGAAACCAGCAGCACCTCGTGGATTTTCTGATTTGCACCTCTGGGGGAGGGGGCACCTGCCAATTACGTTGGCTGCTATCCAACATCCCAGTTGTATTATTATCTATACGGTGCCCCATCCAAACCAGGAAAAGAAAATCAACATGTTTGACCATGCCTGAGGGCTCATAGGCATGGACGGTAATACTACGTAAAATAAAGGGCATTACCTATATAGAAATAGCTCCCCAGAAAGCATCACTCCTCTGTAGTGACTCTGGCTGAGAACAGTGAGCATTTTAGCCTGCCTACCCCGGAGGCCTCTGGGCTGGGGGATTTCCTGCCAGGCCTCAGTCCCTTTCTTTTTCTTTTTCAAAATATATATTTATTCACTTCAGAGAGGAAGGGAGAAGGAGAGAGAGATAGAAACATCAATGATGAGAGAGAATCATTGATTTGCTGCCTCCTGCATGCCCCCTACTGGGGATCGAGCCCACAACCCAGACATGTGCCCTTGATTGGAATCTAACCCGGGACCCTTCAGTCTGCAGGCCAACGCTCTATCCACTGAGCCAAACTGGCTAGGGCCTCAGTCCCTGTCTTATAGCCATTAGTGTCTGCCATCAACATCCAGGTGCCCAGGACGGTGGAGATGCCCCTCCATCAAGGGCTTGGAGTGAAGGTTCCCGGTGTTACCTGGCTGTTCACCTTGCTCCGTGAGCAGGCCCTGGTGGAAGATGCAGGCCCTGGCAGAAGAGGCAGGCTCGGGTGTGGCCACTGCCTCCACTTTGCACAGGGCTTCGGTATTCAGTCTGCACGCGCCTGTCTCTTCATTACCTGTGGTGCGACCTACAGTTTGTTTCTACTTTGCTGTAAATATCTGAACGCAGCCCGCTCCAGGGACTGCAGAGAAAGCAGGAAATTTTTCAAAGCCAGCACAGCGCTGGAGCCCTGAGGTAGAAAGTGTGCAGGAGACATTCTTCCACTTTTTTCTTCAACAAAATAAAAAATACTTCTCTCCACTAATAAATGTTTCATTGCCCCCAAACTTCTCCTTTTCAATCTACTTGGCACAGACGCCGAAGGAGGAGGAGGACGAAGCAGGCAGAAAAGACGGAGGTGGGAATGAAGGGCGGAAACGGGGGAAACCAGGAGCAGCACCCGTTAAAAATTCATCTCAGAAACAACTGTACCGACGCATCCTCACTCCGCTCAGGGCCTGTCTTCACTCTCCACCCCCTTCCCCTGCATTTCCTTTAAAACCAGCTATCGGACCCCATGTGAAAACAGTTAGCCCGACCAATGTGGCTCAGTGGTTGAGCGTTGACTTATGAGCCAGGAGATCATGGTTTCATTCCCAGTCAGGGCACATGCCCAGGTTGTGGGCTCGATCCCCAGTGTGGGGCGTGCAGGAGGCAGCCGATCAATGATTCTCTCTCATCACTGATGTTTCTATCTCTCTCTCCCTCTCCCTTCCTCTCTGAAATCAATAAATATATATTTAAAAAAATGTATAAATGTTAATCAATGAATGCCATCTTGTTTAATTAATTTGTTGCACCAAACAGGCAAGGGGTGTGTGCATGGGGGGAGGGGCGGCTGTTGCACTCAGAAAAAATGATGTTAAGATAATGGACATTTGCCCCCTTTTTTTGCAAATCACAGTCCTGACATTTCTCTCTTAAAACTTTTCCTTAAAGACTATAAAATTTTGTTTAAGCTGCTTTCATTCTAGTGGATGTGGGAACCCAGCCAGACGCAGAGTCAGAAGGGACGTCAATGAGGGTAAGGATGGGGGTGGGGCGATGATGCTCCCTCACCACCAAATGCTCACTTATGACCACGATGCCCTCCTGTCTCCTCCTCCTTCACTTCAGAGCTGTTTTTGTCATCAAGCGGTTTTGCTGATGTGAAGGAGGAGACAGAGAGGCAGGAGCATGTCATGGGGTGTGGGGTGGGGCCGCCAGGGGGTTTCTGTCTGAGGATGGGGGGGGCAATGAGGGGGATGTGAGCATCCCCATCTGTGTGTGCCTGGTGGGGCCGCTAGATTTACTGCAGGATTATGTTACCCCCATGGAGACGCTGAGCCCTGGAACATATATACTAACAGGATTAGGGTTTCAGGATTTGAGACAGCAAAGCATCAGGAGGAGAGGAGTGGAGGGCCGCTCAGGGATTTGGGGCTGGAGGAGATGGGGTGGGGGAGATGGAGCATCAGAGCAATGCAGGGCTGGAGGCAATGGCCAGCATCCTCCTGTAAAGGCGGGGGGAGAAACTGACCTTCTAACTGCGAAGGGCCCTCCACACGGAAAACCTCCTAAAACAGACATTGCCCATTTTAAAATATTTTTATTGACTTCAGAGAGGAAGAGAGAGGGGGAGAGAGATAGGAACATTAATGATGAGAGAGAATCACTGGTTGGCTGGCCCCTGCACACCCCACACTAGGGATCGAGCCCGCAACCTGGGCATGTGCCCTGACAGGGAATCGAACTGTGACCTCCTGGTTCATAGGTTGATGCTCAACCACTGAGCACGCCAGCTGGGCATTGCCACTTTTTTTTAACTTGCAGGTGGGCAGACGAGAAAGCAAAGGGTACAGGGAGCAAGGCCCTGAGCCTATCTGACTCCTGCATTCCTCTTCCAGGGGAATCTCAGCAAACTGGAGAAGGAAAAGCTGAGAGCAAAGAACCCGGCAATCCACCAGAGGAGGTGTTGGCTCTGATGCTCATTAGAGAAACTCCAGGGTTAGGGCACCCCAAGCCAAATCATGACGCCCATCCACACCCCTTGCTTGTGTGTTCTGTCCCTCTGGCCATGTGCACAGCAGTGGCCTGGGAAATGTGGGGGATTTAGCATCAGGGCTGAAAGCGCCAGGGAGGCTGGTCTCAGCTCCCAGAGACAATTCTGCACCCGTGGGAGCTGGGTGAAGCCAGCCATGGGAGCCTGAGAGAGAAAAGGTTCCAAGCTTATGTATAATGAAATTTTCCCTTGAGCTTCCTAAGTGGAGAGGCTAAAGGTCTGAGCTCATCCCAGGGCGAATGGATAAGGGACAAACTTAATTACCCAGGGCCCTGGATTCTTCTCTGTTGTCATTGAGGGGGGAAGAAAAATGGGGGGACCTGAATTTGGAAAGGGCACCAGCCCTCTTCTGAACACGCATAGCCCTGGTGAGACGATGCAATCAGAGCCTTCACTCTGAAGGCTGATGCCATGGCTGGCTGACGGTTGGAGTCACTGCCCTAATCTTATACACAACAAACACAATTACAGCACTGAAAGGATAAGGGGGAGCCAGTCATCCCCCAGGAGGCTTAACAAAAAGGTGTTTTTGGAGAATTCAAAGATATTAATTGGAGGAATTGATTGCACCCTAAGAGGAGAATGAGGCTAAGCGGGGGTACCATCATCTCAGGCCCCATCGGATGCAGGGAGAGGTCTGGATGACTTATCAGGCCCCGCCCAGACCTCGGATTTTAAAAGAGGCAGATAAATATCCCAGGGGGCCTTGTTACTTTTTAAATGGATAACTTGCTTCTGCTCACGAAGAGCTCTGTGGGTCTAATACATTAATTATGTCGGCAGAGAGCCTTCCATCTGCGGATCCCAAGGTGCTCTCTCTCGGCCAGCAGTAGCTGCGGCACCATTCCATCTGGGCGGATGGGAACACTGAGGCACAGAGCTGCTCAGGGAGATCTCCAAGGTCACCCGGGGCATCAAGGTCACCCGGCGCGTCGTCTCAGAATAGACGCCACGTGGTTCCAACTGTGAGCTGACTGATTTGGGGAGCCTGGTTTCCCAACACCATTCTCTCCTCCCCGGTCTCTGGTCGTTTCGCAGAGGTTTTCAAATTCCCCAACGGCTTTCCAAGTGATTTGGTTTAATTTAGAAAACAAATCTAGGACAGAGGATTTTTGAAGTGGGGGTGTTTGTTTGTTTTCAAGGGATGTGGCCAAATCAAACGCAAAGCAACTTCTTTCAACTCTACATCCTCAGGATTCTAGGACGGGGCCCAAACTCTGCAGCGCTGAGCCTGGCGCTCTGAGCCGTGCTGTCCAGATGCGACCTGCCTTCAGATCTCTCTCACAGGCTCGCCAGGAAAAGGCACCCCTCCTGGCCTCTGGACGGAACATCCAGGCAGCCAGTTTCCCTCTGCACGCAAGACGGTGAGCAAGGCATGGGCCAGACTGTGAGACACCTGCCCGGGGATCCGAGCCTGGTGACCAGGTGCCTTCTGCAGGGACCGCACGGTTCCCCACATCTCAGGGGCAAATGACTTGTCTCAGAGTTTCAAGTCCACCGTCTTTGAAACCCTGTTAAATTCCGAAGCGAGAAAGTCGGTGCCTGAGGGTCCTCCGAGCCCCTTGGAGGTCGTCATTACATTAATATGTCGAGCTGAGGGCGTTTCCGCCACTCATCAGGGGGTGATTCTCAAAACTCTCGGACCCAAACCTTTCCTCATCCCAGTCTCACCCTCCCACCCTCAATGTGGCCATCGGGATCTATGTAGCCCCCCCTACAGAGACTTTCTCTTTTCGCTAGAATTTCTTCTAAATACCTCAGAACAGCCCAGCAGTGCTGTGACTCAGAGGAAGGTACCCAGAGCTGTGTCAACAGGGGAGTTGCCCACATTTACCAAATAAGGGAGGCCTGGAGGCCAGGGCTTTTGCTTAGACATATACAGGCAACGGCCTCTGTCGCCCTGTCCTGACACCGGTCCTGGCCTCATTCCCTCCAGGGCAGACTCACAGAACCGGCATCCCCAAGGTGAGCAGGACCTTGGCCAAGGCCCCCTGCCTTCCAGCGCCTCCCTCTCTCTCCACGCCTCTCGGTGGCTCTATGTGTGCCTGCAATTACAGACACACCCGCGAACCATCTACTATTGTATTTACAACACTCTGTCTATGTTTGGGGTGTTATTAATACAGCTGGGGAAACCAAAAGCAGCCGTTTTCTGCTTGTGGTTTCCGAGGAAATCTATGGGAAGCAATTTGTGTAATCTAAGGGAGCACATGGGCGGGGTATGGGCTCCAGCAGGCGGCTGAGCTCCGCGCCTTGTGGTTACACCATAAATGCGCAGAAGGAGGACCCGCCCTGTAGGAAAAGCATAGGTTCCATGTTTCTGGCATGTGGGACTGGAGAAGGGTTGGGGAATGTGCTGTGCAGATGGCCTGCATAACTGTGCCACGTCTTGCAGGGGGATGCTCGCCCTACCCCCGGCGACGTGTAATGCCTTTCTCTCAGGCAGCCTCACCACTACCTGTTGGATGGAAAGCCACTAAGAAGAGGCTGCTCTGGGATGGGAGAGGCTGGGAAAGAGGCTCTGCGTTTTCCTCACTTCCTTCCCCCACAGGTCCAGTCCTAGCCTCAGCCCAGCCTGGGTCTAAATTTTAAACAGTGTTTTGCAAGGAAATGGCACGGCCATCCCCCATCACCTTGAGCGCTCATTCATCTTGTTTTTCTCCAATTTCCCCAATTCCTTGGTCTTTGGTCCATTGTAGGGGTGTGCAGGGGATAAAATCAGGTTCCCACTTTTCTGCCCCAAACACCACCCCGCCTCCCCCTTCACACCCTGTGCCCTGGTCTGCATCTGCGAACCCTCCCCCAGCCCACAGAGCGGAGCCGGCTGCCGCCTCCATCTCGACGATGCTTTGCTCACAGGTCCTGCTGTCTGAATCTGGCTTTCCAGCTACTACTTAACACCAGTGAGCTTGGCACGGCGCCCACCATCCAGCAGCTACAAAGAAAGGCTCAGCAGTCGTGTCCGGCATAGACGAAGCCACTCCCTCCACTGCCCGCAAGTCCCCTCCTCACCCCACTTCCCCTTCGTGGCATCAAATCAGACTGCAGCAGACTTGACAAATCTATTTGGCAAGGTCCACTCAGCGATCCCTCCCCCACCCCCAACAGCCCAGAGAGCGGGAGGCTCCTGAATGGTATGGAATCTGCACCTTAAATAGAGGTCCGGGAGGTAGACCTGCTAATGAAGGTGCAGGGAGATCACTCTTGGAGGGGAGGACCCAGCAGGTCTCCCCTGTGGCCTGCCACACCGCAGGGGGCGAGGGGGCGTGAGGGAGGGGGCAATGTCCAATTGGCAGGCTTTGCACTCTCCCACCTCCTTGTAGATACCAAGAGGATGAATTTCTAAGGGGGCAGACATGCTACTCCTCTGCCCCAATGCCTTTAAGTGGGTAGGACTGACTCACTAAAAACCAGACAATAGCAAAACAAAAACAAATTATCCCTTGGCTACTGGGGGGGAATTTTAGCCAAGGGTGGGAAGAGGAGGGGAGAGAGAGAAAGAAGAGAGAGAGAAAGAGAGAGAGAGAGAGAGAGAGAGATCCAATATGAAAAAGTTGAGGAAAATGGTCCTAAAGGCGGCCAGAAAGCAAAATTCAGTTCTCAGGAACAGCTCGCCTGCAGCACGAATACCAGGGATAAAGCCAGGGAGGACAGCATTCTATCAAAATGTGCAGCGCTAAGGTATTTCCAAAAGCAGAGTCCCTACAAATGGTGTTTTAAATAGCATCCGGTCCATCTGCATGCTCTTAAAATCAGCTTATGCTACAGGATCCCTCTGGCCTGGGCTGCTTAGTCACTGAGCCTGGACAGGGCGGCGGTCAGGTGAGCCTCCTCGTCCTGCCCCGGGACCCGCCGCTACCCAGCTGCCGGCCCTCTCCTACCTGGCGAAGCTCTGGGTTCTACCAGTTTCTTACTGAAAAGGGTGGGTGGAGAAAGAAGGCATGAAAATGAGTGGGATGGGGGGTGGTGGAAAACTCAGTGCACAGCACTCCCAGCCCCCAGTGCCCACCCAGGCTTGTCATTTCCAAGTGATATTTGACAACTCTTTCTGCAACAGACGAAGTCAATGAGAAACTAGACCTGGCCCCATATGTCAGGGTGAGGAAGTCTTTCACGCGCCCCCTTTATCTGTGAAGTGGGGAATTCCTGTGTCTGTGTGCATTGATGCCTAGTAATATCGAGAAGCCATGCTTTTCAGATGAATGGTGCCATGTTACTATGGCAATTTTGATGTTAAAAAAAAAAAAAATCCACTCCTTTAAAAACTCCCGTTTCCCGAGTGAAACGGTGCCACCAACATTACAGCTCAGGGTTTTCTGGGCCGGAGGTGTCCAGCTGCATGGCAAGAGCCAGCTGCCTGGGGTCAGTGCTGAGCAGAGGGGACTGCTGGGAAAGTCCTTTGACTTCTCTAGGTCTGTGTCCCATTTCGATCCTTCACCACCCGAAGGACCAGGGCTCTGGTGGAACTATAGCACTGGAGAGAGGACCCCTTTCCCTCTGTCCCCAGTCCCCTTCAGAGAAGGGTGTGCATGCTCCTTCCAAGCCTCGAGCCAGTCAGTGATACCAGAGCTCCCCCACCCAGGTGAGCCCACCAGCCATTGAGCCTCCAGACCCTGAGCGCATAGCCACATTGTCAGCGCCAGAATGCCACGTGTCTTAAGAAATCTGAGTGCCAGACATCCGTCCATATGTACAACAAAAGCCCCACATCACCTGCCAGGCCACACCTCCCGGAGCCCTTGATGCTGAAGGCCCGGCCGAGAGAGAGAGAGAGAGAGAGAGAGAGAGAGAGAGAGAGAGAGAGAGAGAGAGAGAGAGAGAGAGGGAGAGAGGGAGAGAGAGAGAGAGGGAATTCACTGCTCTGTGCCAAGCAGGACTGCCCGTTCAGATGCCATCTCTGACACATGGATTTCTCCTCGCTATTTATTATCCTCTTTCTTCCTTGGGACATTGTGATTCCCTCTCAGGATTTGTGCCCTTTCATTGCCAGACCTTGGTAACTCGTGAACTGCCGCTTCCTGTGGTTTCGTGATTGTTAACCCAGCATGTGGAAGGGACTCCGGCCATAAATGCTCAATGAATCCTGTGTGGGAAGACTAGGACTGGGAACAGATTTTCTCCTTCATTTGCAGTCAGAGAGCACTCTGCAAGCTCGCTCTCTCTCTCTTGCTCTCTCTCCCTGCTCTGCAGGATGCAACAGCAGTCAGGTTGTTGGAGAAATGGTATTTTCCAATCACTTTAGCATAAGGAAGAGTATTTTCCGGGCCAGCATCTTCCATGCCTCCGTCAGTTATTTGAGCCTCACTGAACAAGACTCCTTCCCCGTGTGGAGCTGCCTGGAAGCTCCTCCTCACCCCATCTGTCCTGCACCATCCCAGCATGCCCATGAGGTGGGGAAATGGGTTTACCTTGTGGTTTTTGCCATGCCGGTACACCATCCAGTCTTCACCATTAGTACTGACTTCCAGCTTGTAGGATTTGACGTAATAGCCATTCTGGGTCTCCCTGGAAATTGCCCCCTGCGTTGCAATGGCCGTGAGCATGGTTAGAAAGCGCAGGTCCACCTGAGGAAGAGAGGTGGGGAGGTAAGGGGGCTGTGACTCCCGACACAGGGCAGGGTCTTACTTTGTCTTGGAAGGGCACAATTGTCATACTCAGCTCACCGGTGTCTGTGATCACTCAGGTGATTAAGGGCCAATTTGCAATTGCACTAGATAGCGAAACTCAACTTATTTGACACCTTTGAAATTGTAATGATTCTCTCTCTCTCCCCGCCCCCCCCCCCCCCATCTGCAAATCTGAATGGACAGTATTAAGTTTAATCTTAAGGGAATCATTGAATGTCTAGAAGCATGACCCCTTCTTACTAAACAGCAGCCTGCCTCAGATAGCCAATGCAGATTCTGCTTTAAAGGAACAATGGCTAAATCCAATCCAATCCACTCCAATCCAGTGCAATTCAATCCAATTCACTTGCGATGCCCTAGTTGCAAAAATCTCAGCTCAGGTCTGTCTCCGCTCCCCTCAGTCCCTCACTCCATTGTGTAGTTAGTTGCTCAGGTCAATAAGGGGCCAAAGGGCATGCAGAGTCTGCCCAAGCAATTAGGCTTATGCACCAAGACCTGACCTTTGCTGATGAGGAGGATGGCCAACATTTTGAGGTGCCTCCCCTCCTAGAACACCAAACCCATTTGGAAATTGCTGGATGTCACTCTTGCTGCCACAGTGCTTCTTTTCATTTATTTGTTTGTTAATCCCCACCCGAGGATATTTTTTTTCATTGATTTTTAGAGAGGATGGAAGGAACGGGAAGAGACAGAGAGAGAAACATCGATGTGAGAGAGACGCATTGATTGGTTGCCTCCCACACATGTCCCAACCATGGCTGGGGATTGAGCCTACAACCAAGGTATGTGCCCTTGACCAGAATTGAACCTTCAGTCCACGGGCCGATATTGTACCCGCTGAGCCAAACCAGGTAGGGCTACAGCGTTTCTTAATGGTAGTCTCCAAGTGATCAAAATTTAGCCAGCACATACTGGGAAAATTTGACCCAGCAAACCTTTACTGGCTACTTAACATGTGCTCAGTACTATTAAGCATTCAACAGAAGTACCCAGTGCGGTATCTGTGCATGATAAACAGGTGGATAGCAGTAAGAGAAAGTATGTGATTAAGGACCAAAACTCAAGGTATAATCAATGGGAAGCCCATTATAAGGGAGAACTTTCTGGAAGCTTTGCAGGATGAGAAAGATTTTTGGAGGGCAGACAGTGACAAATGGCCTTAGGGTTGTGCTGTGAGTGCCTCCCTGGAAGTTTCTAAGTGGTCTTTCTCCCTTCCCCATTGTGCGCTCTGCAATGTCCTTCTCAGAGCAGAGGTCACCGTGTGGCATCTGAGCGAAGACAGGCTTGTCAATGGGTCACAAGGCTGTCTGCTGTGAGTCACAAGGCCTTGCTTAAGCAGGGAACTAGCAGCTTGCTCATCCCTGGGGATGAGAACTGGACACGTCTGTCATGCAAGGGAGAATTACTTAACATGACAGTAAGTCTTATTTGGAAGGGAAGCAAACAGTAGTCTGAGAAGATGCTGCAGAGCAGCTGGGCAACTGGAGTGCCATTCCTGGTGCGGACATTTCCCCAGATGCTCTTCTGAGAGCTATGTGCAAACCCTGCCTGGCAGGGCTCCTCCCTCCCAACAGCAAGGATCATGGGACGCTGCCCTGCTCAGCTAGCAACTCACAAGCCTGCCCTGTGAAGACGCCTACCACCCCATCACATTTCTGATGCCTCCCTGTGCCAAGGATGAGGAAGACCTGGAACTGTTCATAGACGGCTCCTTGGAAGTCTATAGCGATAGGGCAAACAGCATCTCGGCCAAACAGCGTCCCCAAGGCCTGGCAATCTTCACTCGTGTCCATCTTACTCGTCATTTAGCCCAGCACCTAGCACGGTGCCTGCACAGCCTATTTGTGCCGGGCACATGTGTCTGTTCAAATGGATGGATGAGTGAATGGTGTTCTCAAGGATGCTGTGTTTATTTTCTTTGTGCCCTTTTTCCACTCTAGATGAGGAGCCACCCCCCCTGCCCGCCAATACACGCACACCCTGTGTACCCTCTGATAGCTGAGCAAGTACCTGGAGATACTCCTTGTTGGAATCCAAGTTGGGTGTCCAGCCGTTGTCATCCCCATGGAGCCGGCTTTGCTGAGGTCTCCACCTCCCGTCAGAGTAGGTAGAGGAGGCACTGATCTGCTCGTTAGCAATCCTGCCGGACTCCATTCCCAGAGGGACATTGCACTGAAAGTCTGGGGAGCGGAGATGGTCAAGCACAGAGTTAGGTATCTCAATCTCATACCCTCGGGACTCGCAAAACACACCTCCCTTCCTGGGACAAGTCCTTGCAGGCACTCTCTCATCTTGAAGACCTAATTATACACTCCCATGTTTAAAAAAAAAAAAAAAAAAAAGCAAAGCTACACCAAGTCCTATAGCTCGACAACCCCTCTGGGTCTGAAGGAAACTAAATTGGACTAAAAGAAATCAGGATGTGTATAAATAAGAATCATCATACAAATTAAAAATACAACCCGAAGCACAAGAACTGTTAGTGCTGCGGGCTACAGATGCTCACAGACGCCAGATGCACCATTATTGAAATACAGGTACATGTGTGATAGACTGTGGCAATTTGGGTGGGCTGATACATCGTGGGAAGCCTGCTTCATTAATAAACACCCAGAAGGCATCTTTTGCTTCTTCTTTTCTTTCACTCCAGTGTCTCATGAGTTCTAGCACAGAAGACAGACGTTACAAAGCAGTAAGTACCTGTCTTCAGGAGACCTCTCTATAAGCATGTGCATGTCAGTCTCCCTTCCCCCGAACCACCTGTCTGGGCAAATAGACCTGGAAGTCCCTTACTCTGACCTTGTGCCGTCAGTTCAATTGCTGTCCTTCCCATGGATAAGGCAGACACTGGTCAATATTTGTGTGTGCATGTGTCTGATAAGGACCAGCAAGCTTTTCAGGTTTCAGGCCTATTTAGTTTTATGACTGCTCTGGCCATTTGCAGAATTTGGTGCAATCTGCAATATTATTTTCTTATCACTCAATATTCATGAGCTCTTTGAAGAAAAAAAAAAATCCCAGAATAAAACGCATCGACTTTTCAACAGGCCAGGCTGCCGTGCCTATAGGTAAGCATGAGGCATGCTATTTACAACCATGGCGGACTTCCCTTGCTCTAACCATCCTTCAAGTGTTCCTTTAGTCCCTAGGCTATCATTTGGGTTTCTAATGGGAAATGGGAGCACAGTTGAAGCGCATGCTCAGGAGGAGCGGATATGAAGATGGAGCTCAGGGCAGGAGACTGATGGCCCAGATAGCAAGCCCAGGACACTGGGCTCAGCTGCACGTTGTGCTGTGCACAGTGCCTGGCATGTAGCGGGAACTCAGAACGCTGTGTGTCCTGGGAGTGTGAAGGGAAGTGTGGGATAAACTCTAACTGGGGCCAAAGATGTTTAACATCAAAATACATATAGAGAGATTTAAAACTGCTGCTTCTGACAATGGTCACTGAGGCTTGGGGAGGGAAAAAAAAAGGGGGTCCCAGACTCAATGTTAGTACAGGGGGAATTTTATATAGATATCCTAACTAACCTCCCTTTTATTTATAGATGAGAAAACTTGAGATGCTCCTGTAACTTTCCCTGGGAATAACTAATTCTTGGTACACATGCTATTTGTTTCCTTTAAAGAAACAAGCACCCAGATGGACATTTGTTCTGTTTTTATTCATCTTTGCCTAACAGCTCCCATTCTCTGAACTCAGATGCCAATGCAGGTTCTGTAGAATGCCCACCAGGCCCCTGGTCTTGGAGAGGTCAGCACGCCCTCCCTCCTCTGAGGAAGGGACAGGACAGAGGTTCCCAACCGGCCAACTCACTCTCTAGTGGTTCTTGGTGAACCAGGTAGTAGCGGGCAGAGAAGCCATCCTTGGCCACCGCCATGTCCGTGTGAAAGGTCAGAGAGAGGATCCCTGTCGACGAACGTAGTTCAGAGGGTGTTTTGGTCCCGCAGTACTTGCCGATCAGGGGACCAACTGGACATGCAGAACAAAGAGAGGGCAACAGATAAGGAAATGTCAGACTCCATTTTCAGTATGTTCTCCTTCCCTACAAGCACAAGTCATTTAATGGGGCCTCGCTTCGCATGCCTTGGCATAAGAGAACAACCAAAGATATGTTTTAAGAACAATGTCTAATATTTTGTCTGCACAGTAACGAGTCCCTTCACTGACCCGCCCCATCCTGTTCTCACAGCCTGGGAGATGGGCAGGACAGGTATCATTATAATGCCTGCTCTACAGAAGAAAGGATTGAGGTTCCCAGAGGTCACGTGACTTTTCGTTATTCAGACAGCAAAGAAATAACAGAGTTCCAACACTAGTTTTATGGCTAAATCTTGTGTTTTTCTCAGGAAATGAAACTGCTTAGCTGTTGGGTCTCCGTTATGGGGCAAAACACTCAGAATGACTACCAAAGCGAAAGGTTGATTTCCTCGCTGATACAGACTATCCCCAAGTCTTATGCTGGTCTCTTGCCAAGAAGTACAGGTTCCGGGTTCCTCTTGGCCTTGGGTAATGTGCCCTTTTGACATCTATGACTATATTAATAATAATGGAGCCCTAACCAGTGTGGCTCAGTGGATAGAGCGTGGGCCTGCGGACTCAAGGTTCCCAGGTTCGATTCCAGTCAAGGGCATGTACCCTGGTTGTGGGCACATGCCCAGTGGGGGGTGTGCAGGAAACAGCTGATCGATGTTTCTCTCTCATTGATGTTTCTAACTCTCTATCCCTCTCCCTTCCTCTCTGTAAAAAAATCAATAAAATATATTTAAAAATAATAGTAACAATGGAATTATAGTAATAATAATGATGACAACAGCAGCTTATTTATACAGATACGGCAGATAGGTTAGCGGCTTGCGCAAGGCTGCAGAGCCACTAATAAGCAGAGCAGGATTTACACCTCATCAATCGGCTTGAGAGTCCTATATGGGCACAGAGGGTGGCCACTGAGTCATTTTCTATGGAAACCCTGACAACATGAAGGAGAAAAGAGCATCGCCGATAGTTTTTCTCATCCTCACCCAAGTACCTACTCCGTCTCCTCCTATCCTTCTCCAAGAAAGGATTGCCCTCCTGCAATCTAAGACGAGAAAGTCATGGTGGGTCCGGTACAAACCCTACAGAGGTTTGAAGTCTTGCTCTCTATTTTTATTGTTCCTAAACCAATTAGCAGGCCCAGGAGAGGCTCCTGAGGAGTGCCTGGTGACAGTGACAGCACTCACCATGCGGGATGCCATCCCAGATGTCCAGCCAGTCGTATTTGCAGTCTCCCTCTCCCACCTGCAAGGGGTCATGCTCCAGGTCAAAGGTCAGAAATTGCAGGACGATCTCCATCTTGGGTTTGGCCAGGATGGTGAAGGTGCAGTCCAAGTTGTGTGGGTACTTCTCGGGGAACCCGGGGGACTCGATGGTCCCGTTGGGGCTTGTGAAGTTTTTCGAACAATCTTCGGAGCCTGTACGTCAAAGAGAACCGTAGCATTAAGGAAGGAGAAGAAGATGCCTTTCTGAGCTGCCTCTGTTGCATGAGTTATTTAAATGCCTGGGCCCAAATCCCTACTCATAAGGTGTTTGTTTCCACTGGAGTGGCCCTTGAAGCAACATACTCTTCCCATTCACGTGTCAAGCCTGTGAACGGGACCCTCTTTAAGAGAGAAATTAAGGAGGCGAGATGGTTTGCTCTACATGTAAGAGTAAGAATAGTAATTGAGGAATTGGGGGGGGGGAGGGAGAAGTGTGTGTGTGTGGGGAGAGGGAGAGAGAGAGAGAGAGACAGAGAGAGAGAGAGAGATTCTCTTGAAAAGAGGAACAGAGACTTCTTTCTCAATTACTCAGCTGCTTGCTCCAGAAATGTAAGTTATTTCAATCCTTAAGGAAGGCTTGCTGATTGCCAGCAGGGCAAACAATGTTACCCCTTATTTATTGCTGACCTCAACACAGCCCCTATTGTACCAGCGCCAACCGAGTGCCCCCTTCTCCCTCCAAGATCCAAGGTGCCCCAGGGGAGGGGCAAAGGGGAGCTCGGGTCTCATTCATGTCATGACTATATTAAAACGAGCTGCTCTGTAGTGGCCAGACAATGAACAATCGACGTTTGTAGCCGGTGGATCACAGCGGGGTGCTGGGGCTGTGAAAGGCCGCTCGGCAGCAAGTCTGGAAAAGTGCGGGCCTGTGCTGCCACCGGGGAGGCTTCTGGCTCCTTTCTGTGGGGTGGCCTTGCTGTGCTGCTAAGCGCGCGCGTCGGCTTTCTCAGGACTCAGGGAGGCGTCCTTATTACATGTGGCACACATTGGCACCCCGGGCGCGGGCTTGGCGGGCAGCGGGAGCTGTGACAGGATTACAGCCACCCTACCCCTAAAGCCTCTAGGTGGAGTCACATTCCCAGAGTACTGAGACGCAGCCTCCATCTGCCAGGAGAGGCCCAGAGATGGCCCAGGACGCTGCAGCCCGGCCCGCGGGACGTGAGCTGCACAGGGCGCCCTCTGAGACAAGTTCATGCAGCGTGGGTACTGCTGAACAAGGAGAATTGATTTCATGACGTTCTGATTTTAAAATAAAAAAAAAAAAGGAGGCAGGATTTATGAGGAGGATAAATAGGCCCTCTAAGCATGAAGAAAAAGCACACCCAAATCCTCAATAAAGCAGGTGTTTACTGGCAGGAAGTGTCTCCTGGGAGCCCCCAGAAATACAACTATGCGATGTCAATGTGCGGATCCCGGCCCAGGGCGATGTCTTTACCCGCAGCTCCTGCAGAGGCCCCGCCATGAGCCTCTTTATTGATGATGACTGTCTGGAAAGCAGCAAAGTCTGACTTGGAAAAGGTATCATGCAGATGAGCAGGAAATTCCAACATTGCCACCTACCCAGCACTGAGCTTTGGCAGGTGGGCCCAACACCTGGGGTGAGAGCCAGCCTCTTCAGGACTTGTTGGGGGCTCTCTGCGGGCCACATCTCAGCAGCTCCGCATCCCATCATTCCGGGGCAGGGCAGCCCAATGGGTGGCCAGGGCCAGCAGGAGGAGCTGGATGGCACCCCCGTTTCCTACCGAGTCCCTGGCGTTGGTTACCATCTAGCCCCCAGCTGCCAGGCCTCCTCAATGGCCAGATGAGGCAGTTGGGCGAGGCCAGGCCAGCTGGCAGGTCTTGGGGCCGAAGGGAACTTTGAGAAGGTTAGCGCTGTGCGGCCTGCTTCACGTGGGCCACTCAACCAGGGGAAAGGAGCTCTTCTTCACAGCACGCATCCAGAGCTGGGAAGGGCATTGACCTTCCTTCCAGAGGTGGCTCTACCATCTCTCCAGAGGTGGCTCCATCATCTCTCCAGAGTTGGCTCTATCTCTCTCCCTTCCAAGGCGAAGGGAGTCCCCACCCTCGGGAGCGGAGAATTCATGGTGGGATCTTTCTTTGGTTCCTTCCAACCGTGGGGGAGGCTTCCACAAAGGACACCCAGCTAGCCTGGGGGAGGCCGGGAGAATGTGAGCTTCTAAAGCCCCCACGGTTTCCGGGTTCTGAGGCCTGCACTTGACGGCGCAGAATTTTTCAATCTGATATTCTTTAAAAAAAAGAAAAAAGTGTATCTATCCTGACATGTGGCTATTCATGGGTATATCCCCTGCCTTATTTGGAATGAGGGAGACAAACAGTTTTATCCTTTTTATGCAGAAAAATCAAACTTATCCATTATAATCGTGACTTTGTTATAGTGCCATCTCGTTATTTAAACAGTGGTCACAGTGTTGGAAAGCGGGCGGCTGAGTATCAAATGTGGAGAAGAGATCTCAGAACAGGGTGACGATCCTTGACACAAAAGTTGAGCCTTGCAGATAACTACCTAACCCCAGATCCCTTTTCTGTGATGTGTTACAGGGTTAGAGGTGAAAGAAAAATATCTCCGGCTACAGATACTCAAGTTCCCTCGGTGCTGAGATTGTCCATAGGAGTCGGGGGATTTCAGCTGCAGTGCATGATTTCAGACCAAAGGACTTCGCTATGAAAAATGCCCACTCCATGGTTTTCCACTGCAAAGTTTACAATCACCTGCAAGCGGAAGAAGGATCTGCACGCACAAAGCTATGTACAACATGCGGGCTTTATCCGAAGCTAAGCTTGGCCTGACTACAGAAGGTGAATCCAGTTCTTCAGTTCGGGGAGTGGGGGGAGGGGGCACTCCAGGTTTTCTCTGTCTGTGACTGACCCCAGAGATTTCAGTTCCCAAAATGTCCCCGGGCACCAGGAAAGAAAACTTGATCTTGAACGTTGGTCCAAGGAGCACCAGAAAACAAACAGAAAAGCCACATTTTCCAGTGAATCAAGTCTCTAATACTGTATTTTAAGTTATTTTAAAATTCCTTTCTCTGTTCGGCCCAGGATTTGGGGACTGGAGAGCCTGGGAGTTTACGAGTTGTTTTGGTTTACCCCTTTACATGTGGCTAGTCTGGTAATGTACAGACTCCTTTATAAATCACTTCATTCAGGGCAGACATGCACTCCCACCCCAGCCGCATGGCCCCTGCCTATACCCAAGTGGTGGGTGTGTATCTGTCAGTTTCATTTTGCAGCCGTCTCGCCAGGGCGATGTGCTGGCGAAGGCTTCCAGAGCCCTCTCTAAGGGTATGTGTGTCTGTGTTTACGGTTCCCCCTTCTTTCTCTATGAATCTGACCAGCAAACATAGCTGTGTGTTTAGATTTCTTCAGAATGTGCATGCGCTCCTTTTATGTTCTGCAGATGATGTAAATGGTGTATTTTCTCTCAAGACTCCCACGGTGGGTGCAGGGCATGGCGCCTGGAAGAATGTTGACGTTGCACCCCCACACATGTACTAGTATGTGCTTTATACTGAGTTGTCGTTCATGCCCAGAGCTGCCCTTTGGAATGGACATGATGGCAGGCTGCAGTGGCCCCGAGAAACCACTGGGCTCTCATCTTCTTTCTTACATTTCCCAGAAGCATGGCTGTTGTTGGCGGGGACAGATACCCCCCACTGTAGTCACATCCTTCCTCCTTGTACAGATAACGGCAGTGCTGAAAGCAGGCTGCCCGTGTCTCCCGCCCAAGCCACCTCTCTTGGCTGGCACGCGTGTTTCTAAGAAGTATGCAGACTCACTGCCTCATTCAAAAATCCTACCTCAGCTGTCCTCAAAATGGCAATGCTGAGTTCTAATACCCTCCTGTGTTCTTAACTTTTAACGTCGTCCCCCGAAATCTGAATAGAGTTAACATCCACTTTCCTGGGGCTTTCTGGAGAATGTGGCAGCGTCGCTGTGAACTACTGAGTCAGGAGGCATGACACAGAGGTGGGCTTGAATGGTCTTGCTCATTTTGTGGCGACAGCCCCGTGGCCAGCTCCCTGGAGACCTTGCTTGGAGCTGTTTCCCTCCCATGGCCAGCACAGTGGAGCCGAGTGACAGCTGAACCCTGGGGACCTTGCTATCGAATAGACTTCCCAGATTCTCCACTTGCCAAGTCACCCGATGGAGCACTCATTTTCACAACCACAGTGTGTCAGTCACACCTTACCTGAGCGCCTACTCATTCTGCCTCATATTACAGTTCTTCCACTGACATGTCTATTTACATACATTCATCCAACCACGTCTACTGTGCCTCTGTTGCGTGCTGAGGGTCAGCACACCTGTCTCCCTCACTAGAGGAGGGCAAACACTCTTTTATTCCCTTGTCTGCCCTCTCTCCCCACTGCTCCCAGCAGAAATGCTACAATGAGCGTTTTATCAGTGATCAGAGCTTGCACAGGACTCGGGGACTATGGATCAAGCGATTCAGGAGCTGCCCACCAGCCTGGAGCCACTGCACACAGACTGCCAGTCCCCGTGACCTTGTGGAGTCAGGCGGGTGATGACCCACAGCAGATGGCCCTTCTCGGGACTTGGGCCTGTGAGAGTCTGGGCTCCCCCTCTGGCTTGACACAGTTCCCTCGGCCCCACCCCTTCATCAGACTCTACGTTCTTGTTCTCAGGCAGACAAATTTAACAAATATTTAGACAAAGTGGATATAAAAAGTGCTTTCAGCAGCTACCACTTCCTTTCAAGAACTGTTTAGTGAGAAAGAAAATATATATGAATAGCTCCCCTCACACTGAACTCAACAGGCGCCTGACTTGGGCCTCTCGATGACAAGGCCTCCCCTTTCACCAGCTCCAGCCATGAGCTGCAAAACTTAGGCTGGTGAGGGGCACACGCTCCTTCGGTGGGGCGAGAGCCTCTTAGGTGGCAGGGCGGCCAAGGGACAGGGGAGAATTGGGGGATGAGCCTCACTCGGCCATGAGCTCACATATCGGAGGGCAGGGCACGCTGCTGGGAGAGCAGGAATGGAGATGCTGAACCAGCGTCTTGTGAATGGAAGTCGGATCTATCCAGGTATGGGCATAAGCACTGGCCCAATGCTCTCAGCAATCTAAGGGGGAGCTAGTCGAAAGCAAGCAGTCTGCTTGATGTGCACGATCTCTGTCTCTTTTTTTTTATTATTATTGCTTTTTCGGGGTCAGTTTCATTGGCATTTAGGAAGTGGGGGTTCGATGGGTAGAAGTGGTCAAGTGGATCAGCGAGGGGAATCTCTAGGAGCCATAGCTGAATTTCAAAGCTACTGTCTGACCCCAGTGGGAGGGCGTAGGCCACCCTGAGATCTTTAGAAACTCCACACAATACAAAGATTATGTCCTCCTGCCCCGTGTAATTCCAAATAAAGGCAACATTAAACCGTGAAGTAATTAGGAGGAAGGTCAACCAAGTTCCGCTTTTTCCCATGAAGATTACTGTGATTTTTAAAAAACACAAGAATCAGATTTGTCCCAACAGTGGTTTTCTATGTAACTGGTGCCCCTTCTCTTTCGGTGACACAAACAAAGCTTGTCGGCCCACCGGGCATCACCCAGCACACCGCCCTCGCAAGTTGGATGATAACCCTAACTGGCTTTCCATCTTGGTCTGTCTCCAGGTCTGCCTGAACCTCTCTTCCCTCCAGCAACCCGTCTATGCGTACACGACTATGACACAGTTCCCATAGGAAGTGCCCCACAGCCAGACACAGAGGGTGGTGCCCCATCTTCTCTTAGATGCCCAGGTCCTGGCTCTCCACCCAGGACCACACTGACCTGTCTTGAAGATCTCGTAGCGCAGGGAGAAGCCGGCACCCTGCCGGGCATAGTCGGAGGTGAACTTGATGTAGAGCACGGAGCCCGAGGAGATGATGGTGGGCGGAGCGATGTTCCCACAGTGCTTCCCCAGGAGGTCTGCAGACTCACTGTCCCCATCCCGGATCTCGATGAAGTCATACCTAGGTGAGGAGGGGGCGAAGGGGCACAGGTGAGAAAAGACCACTTGAAGGAGATGAAAAGGACCCCCTGTCTCACTCCAGCTCATGTGCTCTCTCTCCATTCGTTTCCAGACACTTAGGTGTTCCGGATTGCTCAAACACGTCACTTACGTTTGCTTGCAGAGTGTCAAACACGCACACAGGAAGTTGCCTTGCTTTATTAAAGCCACAGAGAATGAGCACCTTCGCCGATGGCTAGATTTTAAGGCCTTATCTTTTGCCCACATATGAGTAGTAGCATCAGTCTATCAAATATCTCAAAGGAACATTTTTTTTCTTCCTTCCGTAGAACCATGTTTATTTCCATGATGATCTTTCTGCCTCTTGGTCATTGCCTCTTAGCTCTGTATCACTGCAAGTTGCTTAACCCATTTGAGCATCCATTTCTTCATCTGGAAGGTGGGGATAAGAACACCTACCTCAGGGGGGTGGGATGGAGATGGAATGAAAAAATCATATGTGAGGTGCTAGGCACCGAGCCAGGCACACTGGGGATGTGTCAGAGGTATTTTTATTTTCCTGCTCCTTCCCCCACATTTAGGTTTTCTCCTGGGTCCTCCCTCTTCTCTTCTCTTTACTTATTCATGACAAAGACTCCCCAAACATGGGCCACCTCCCTCCCTGAGATGACTCTGCAAAGTTCACATCAGCAACGTCTGGCCAACAACATTATTTTTAAAAGGAATCAGCATCACGTTAGACAAGGCAATATAAACCTTTCTCCCAATGCAGGGGGTGAGTCCCCAGGGACCAGCATCTCTGAGCACGTAACTCCTAGCCTCAGCAAGAGGCAGAGGGGCTGCCCTCCTTCCACCACCCAGGCCTGGGCTCATTTCAAAGGATCAAACTGCCCGGCGGGGAAGACACCTCAAAGCCATCTGGGCTGGGCTGTGCGACGTGCTCACATCCTGTGACACTTTCTCTGCACAGACACACACCTTCGGCCTTGCCGTGTGCTCTGGCAATCACTGTGCCCTGACTGGGTTCCTTCTCTGGGGTCCCAGTGCCGAGGTGGGGCATTACCCTACCAGCTCCCTTCCAACTGCCGGTCACGGCACCATTATTTACTGAAAACCATCATCTCCCTCCCCATCCCTCTGTATTTACTTGGCGTCAACCTGCTAAACCAACACGGGAGAAATCTCTTTCCGTTAAAAAGAGGGTCTGGCCTGGCCAGTGTGGCTCGGTGGTTGAGCGTTGACCCAGGAACTAAGAGGTTTGATTCCCAGTCAGGGCACATCCCCGGATCCCTCTCCCTTCCTCTTTCTCTAAAAGTCAATAAAAATGTATTTCTTTTAAAAAGAGCGTCTGGAAAGGCTACCCTCCCTGGATGTGCCTGCCACACACCCATGGTCTGTGGGAGCTGGCTGCCTGCAGAAGGGGCTTCTTGGAGCCAAAGTGGCCTGAGGCCCCACTCCAGTCCCTGAGAGCCGCATTTCAGGTTGCTCACACATTCAGGTTGCTCGGACACTTCCAAATCAATAGGCCCAAAAAGGAAGTGGAAGGTGTGGATCAGGATTCCTTCATTTGCTGACCCCAGAGACCTGGAATCCCGCAGTGAAAAGACTCACGGAAGCAGGTTAGAGTCTGGGGTCTCCACCAGGAGCTGGGGAGGATGGCCACAGTCAGGGAAGGCAGCAGGGGTGGGGAATTGTGTAGGTCTGTGATTTCACTGTGGGAGGTAGTGATGACTTTGAAAACATGCTTCCTCTTTTCCTAAACAAAAGTGAAAAGACACTTAGTTGGTTCTCAGAGGAAATTCCCCAAACCTTCTGGAAAATCCCTCCTTACTAGTTCCATACCGAGGTAAGTGCTGAGGGCCAGTCACACCCAGTGAGTAATGGGGATGCCCGCCAGCACGCATGGTGGTGGAGAAGCCACCCGGACTCCTTAAGCAGACATTACCTGGCCACCTGGACTAGCAAAAGTGAGCCCTCCCTTCACCCCAGAAGTGACACAACTCAGCCTAATTAACTGGGTGCCCTCAGGCAAGTCACTTAACCCTCTGAGCCTCAGAAACAGAGAAAATAAAAGTAAAATAGGGACATTAGATCCTTTCTCCAATGGCCAACATGATGTATACACAGTGTCAGTACACAGCCTGGCAGTCAGTATGTGCTTAATAAATGCTAACCGTGACCTGATGTCCTCACGCCCATTTGACAGGTGAAGAGGCTGAGGCTGGAGCGGCAGTGACTTTCCCTGAGAGACAGAGCGAGGAAGGACAGGGTAGTAGAAGCAGGAAGGCACACCTGTTCAAACATTTTGGAGGGCATCTTGGCAAAAATGTGACGAAAGGTAATATGTACATACCCTTTACTCCAGCAATCCCACGGCTGGGAATTTTTCCTAAGGAAATAACCAGACAACTGTGCAAAGATGTATATGAATCTGTGTGGGTGGACATATAAGCAGCAGCACATAAGAAGTGGAAAGTTGCTATGTTTGTAACAGCATCGCGTTGGAATGCCCACATTACAGGTCCATCCGTGTTGACATACGATAAAATCAAATACTCCGCTGCTCTAGAAGATAGTGCTGCAGGTCTATATGCTTTGTTTATGGGGAAAAAAAATGTTCATAGTATATTGTTCAGTTGAAAAACATAGATATTTTTACAAGTATGTTTTAAAACATGTATGCGTGTGTTTACATGTACCTATATATTTCTTTGCATACACATACAGAAAAAAAAGCCTAAAAGAGTGCATACTAAAATATTAACAGTGGGGAGATAGATAAGTGGTGGGATAATTGGTAATTTTGACTTTCTTCTTTGTTCTTTTCTATTATCTGAATTGTTTACAATAAGTCTACATTTCTCTAATAAGCCTACATTTTTCTAATAAGCCACAAAGATATAAAATAAAACTACTTCCATTAAGAGTTGCTTTTCCAAGTAGAAGAGCTGGGAAACATAACCCAGCTTTCACAATTTAGCAGATAAAAAATAAGTATCACCATCATCGTCACCATCACCATCCATCTCACAGGCTCACTGTGAGGACGAACTAAGACACAGCCTGTGGGGGCACCTGCCATAGAGCCAGGGACAAAGCTCCCACTCAACAAATACTTAACAACATTTCTATGAAGGTCACAGGATAGCTCTAGTGGCTGTGGTGTCACTTCCTCCAGGAAGGACAAAGAGAGGCCCTGACACCCACCAGCTCCTCTGTCAGAAGGGGGAGCGTTTTATCTGGTTGCCTGATCACCCCTGGATCAACGGAAGGAATCAGCAGAATCAGGGGTGAAGCAGGGCTGCCAAGAAATGCCACAGCTACATGCTGGCCTCAATGTCCTCAATGGATATATGGCCCCAAACACTTCTGTGTAACGCCGACAGCTATAAATACATCCTTACATTCCCACGTGCACACAGAGTGAAGAGATACACTTTGTGGAAAAGTTTTCCTATCACTCCATCGCATTATACATTTTCTCTCTTGAGCTGGTTATTTAAAGGAGCCCTCTGCTGAATCCTTTTGTGAAGCAAATAATCTGCCCTTACTTGAACTTCTGGGAAAAGCTGTTTTTTCCCATCAGGTTCGCTTGAGGGAAAAGCTACCTAGCATTGTACTTTGTGGTGGACTCTCCTTCCCTCCAGTGTCCGGGTTCTGCCCTGCAGACAAGCCCCAGTCAAACGCCAGGGCTGTGGCTGGGCTTTTTGTAGACAAGACCCACTCCAAATGACACGCTGACACCACACAGAATGTCTCAGTTGCCTCCTGTGGGACTGACTCATTTGGGGAAATTTTTTACTAGGGATTTGCCACAGCTGGCGTAAATCTCAGAAATTTCGTGTTGTCAGGTTCGTGTGAGAAAGCTCCCAGGAGCTGAGGACGTCTGTGGCCTTGGAATAAATATGACTCGGTGTCCAGCATCTAGGATCCAGTGTTTGTTCGGTGAAGGAATTGGGAGTACAGCTGGGGGTCCAACCCCCAAACAGTCCAGTAAGGGCGTGGGAGTCTTGACAATGGAATTAAATATTTTTGTTAATCCTCACCCAAAGATATTTTTCCATTGATTTTTAGAGAGTGGAAAGGAGGGAGAGAGATAGAGAAACATTGATGTGAGAGAGACACATTGATTGGTTGCCTCCCACAGGCGCCCCAACTGGGGCCAGGGATTGCACCTACAACCGAGGTACGTGACCTTGACCGAACTGAACCCAGGACCCTGCAGTCTACAAGCAGACACTCTATCCAGGAGCCAAACTGGCCAGGGTGACAGTGGAATTAATTTAAGAGTCCACAGGAGAGACATGGAAAAGCAACAGTCTCGTCTCTTCCTCACCTCACTTGGCCAACGTGAGGAAAGCTCTCTAGTCTCCACAACCCTGTCCACGCTCCACACTTCCCATCAGGCCACCTAAGGCTGGGTAGCAGGACGATGTCCAGCCCCTTCCGGAGTCTGCCTTTGTGAGGGGATTTCTATATCACAGTGAGTGCTCTGAGGAACATGCTGTGCCCATCCTCTGAGATTTAGATCTACACATCGGCACACCTGTGCCCACCCAAGTCCTGAAGCCATAACCTTTGCTTCCCATAACCTTTCCTCTTTCATGCTACTTGTATCATCAAACATTAAAGACATCCCACTTGTACGATGCATGACATGCTTGTTCCAGCCTCGGGCCTTTGCACTTGTTCCTCCCTCTGCCTGCGATACCATTACCTTTCTCTACTGGCTGGTACCTTCTCATCCTTCGAAATGCAAAAGTCACCTCTTCAGGGAATGACCACCCTGTTTCAGAGGACATGCCCTTATTCATTCTCGACCTCTCCACCCTCTTATTGCCTGTACAGCTATCATGACCACAGGAGAGGAGAGGGGCTCATCTCCCCCCAAATGCTGCGGGAGTGTCAATATATTTGTCAATAAAGGTCTTGTCAATATATTTGTTTGTTTGGAATCCGTGTCCTGCACCAGGCAGTTTGCACCCAGAGGGCAAGGGCCTTGCCTTTCCGCTGCTGCATTTGTAACACTCGTTTGGTGCATTGCACACAGGAGGGCTCCCTAACCAACTGTTGAGTGAATAAATGAGGGTCTTGAGATTGGCACTCCATGTTCTGAAGAATGGACTTTGATGACACCTTCCGAGGAACTTAGTATGTTTGGTCCATCTTACCCTCTTTCCTTTGTGTTCCCACACAATCCCTGAGCTATTCTGGTTGTATCTGGAAACCAGAATGCTGCCTTGTGACTCAAAAACTCGAAATACAACATTTTGAGTGGAAGAAACATCTCAAATCACGCTGACAGCACGTTCACTATTAGCGGCAAACAAATCAGCTATAATTAAAATGCTGTCAAAGTGATTTGGGAGTTTCTCACACTTTCAAAGTTCCATATTTCATGAGTGGATTATCCAGGCCAGAGGATCTGTCACCTCCTGGAGTGCCTCTCTTCCAGGAAGCTCAGAGACACCTACCAGCACTGTCTTATTCATCCCTACGTGAAATCCTGCAGGGTAGTCTGGCCTGTGTCGCTCAGAAGCTGAGCATCGGCCTATGAACCAGGAGGTCAAGGTTCCACTCCCAGTCAGGGCACATGCCGGGTTGTGGGCTTGATCCCCCAGTAGGGGCAACGTGCAGGAGGCAGCCAATCAATGATTCTCTCTCATCATTGATGCTTCTATCACTCTCTGCCTCTCCCTTCTTCTCTGAAATATATATATATGCCTTCAGGGAAAAGAGGGAAAACAACTGTCCTGTACAACTTCACAAAGCAGCAGCTGCCGAGTCTCAGAGGCTGCGGGGCAGGTCTGCGCAGTGTGCAGTCTCTGGTTACCGCAGGCCCAAAGCCAGGCGCCGGCTTCTCAGGGTCAGGAGGGACATCCTGCCTTTAGGAAGAAATCAGCTTGCCATCAGGTGGGGGTTTTTAAGGAAGCACATCTCCTTGCCTGGACTGTCTCCCTTTCATTGGTCCTGCCCATGAGATGGGAAGAGCTCCCATTTACTGAGCACTTACTGTGGGCGAGGCCCTTCGTTTAGGTACTACTTCATTTGAACCTCATTTAATATACACACCATGCCCTGTTTCAATTAGCATCCATTTGCAGATGCTGACACTGAGGTTCAGAGAGGTTAAGTGACCTGCCCAAAGTCACGTGACAAGGAAAGGTCAGAGGCAGGCTTTGAACCCAGGCAGTCTCACTCCAGGGCACAGACCTTGCTCCGCCCCCTCCCCCCCCCCACCCCGCCCAATCCCTTTGCTTTGCTGTTGAATGAATATCTAAGAGCAGAGGGAATGCCAGATTGCTAAAGCACAAGAATATTAGGAGAATATTAGGAGGCACCAGGGGTAAAGAAACAGCTTGGTCTCAGTTAGAGACTTAACAGAATCTTGCTCTTTTTATTTAGCTGTTTTGTTTAAACAAAGCCTATAGGACTTGCCAAAATTAATAGACAAATCACCAATGGAGGCAGTGAGCAAGCAGCTTTACAATTCATGGTTTCAAGACTCAACCCAGTAGAAATCTAGCATGTAAGTGTTCAGATGGGATAACATATTAATATTTGAAAGTGAAGTATTTTTATATGCACATATACACCCATATGTGAACATATGGTCCATCGAATGAGCAGATAGTACCCTGTGTATTTATAAGCTCTTGAAGTATGATCTAGAGCACATAATCTGGAGCCCATGGATTTTCAGTGGGGTCCACGGATGAGTTTCTGTAGACTGGGAACCCCTATAAATATATGCAGAAATTTTGTGTGTTTGTGTATATGCACATTTTCATAGAAAAGGGATCTGTGACCAAAAAAAATTGTTAAATTACTCCTTCACAAAAACATATCTGTCCACAAAGCTGTGTGTACTCTGGGAAGTAAAGCACATGGGCTCTGAAGACGTGTGGTAGGCAGTTAGACAGAGCAACGACATGGGCCAGGCACCAAAGGTCAGCAGGGTGGAAAGCCCTGGGTGCCTAGCAATGGATGGTCCATAGTAGTATGGGACCTCGCCCCAGGGTGACCTTCCCTCCTCTAGCATATCCCTGGTCCTACAGTTTGGACCCCCTGACCTTTCCTCCCTAGAGATAACATCTAGGCCTCAGTTGTATTTCAAATCCAGGCCCAGAAAAGCAACAAAAGCAGCCACAGCTGATAGGACCAGATGCACTGAATAATGACCCCCTGCCCTGGTGTCAGCCAGTCCATCAGTGGAGACCCAGGGACCCTGAATGGACACACCTGGAAGAGTACTGAATATTCTATTAAGGTCTTCCTCTGGGACCTCTCCCCAAATCTCCGCCCTTAAAACCCTTAGGATGGAGAACCCAGTGTGCTCTCCCTCCCAGGAGCAAGCCCGGCCTCTGCCTTTTCCCCTCCCCTCCCTGCCCCAGGCATGTTATGTTAGCTTCCTGACTCCCAAGCTCCAAGAGCCCCTTCCTTTACCTCCATGATGTAACTAATTTCCTAAGCCCATTTCTTCCACGTCTGTGATTTACCAAGTAAATGTTCTCTGACGGTTTGGGTCTTGGCTTGAATTCTTTCCTAGCCAGAGCCCAAGTACCGGCGTTGCTGAACCCAGGTTTGGTCTGACCCCACTCGTCAGACACCTGGTGCCTTTATCACCCACGGCCTACAACGGGCAGACCCACCCAGTTTCTGTCTCGCTTTACTGACAGGACTGTAGGCAATGCATTTATTTTGCCTGAGTCTCAGTTTCTTCATCTATACAATGGGAATCATAACAGTCCCCACCCCAATTGTTGGAAGGATTGCAAAGATACATACAAGCCCAGCACAATGCTAGATGCCTTAGAATGTGCCGGGGAGACATTGACTGTTTTTATTATTAACCATATTTCACACAGGTGTTTTACACAGCAGGACAATGGACTCGTGGGAGCGCAGAATTATGTACACACAATGCTTTGGAAACCGAACGTGTGATGATGAAATGAAAAATCATAAAGTTAAGAGTCTCAATGCCCCACAACTTAGGTGCTGGGAGGGTGGTTTCTTAAAATTCCTTCTCCTGTATAATCTGTCAATGGTGCTTCAGTCACTTGAGCTTTTGAGATTTCATCTCAACCTCCTGTTCTGGGCCCGGGCTCTGAACCAGCTTGCAAGGCTGGGTCCAAAGCCACCCATTCCCCCATTTGCTGGGTTCAGAACAGCAAGGCACTCAACTTCCCTCAATCTGGAGAGTTAACGGACATTGATAACTCAGCACAGTGCCTGGCACATAGTAGGTGCTTAATAAGTCAATGTCAGCTAATTGCTCCTGCTGCTATTATTATTATTATTAGTTGTCTAACTTACTATTATCATTTGCTATCTAACTCCAAGGACTCAGTGCCAAGACGCTACGTTTGTTTGTAGCTTTTCATTGGTTTCAGTTGCTTTTATAATAGTGGTCGTTTGCAGTTCCATTTTCTTCCTTCATTTCTCCCCACCACACATCTCTGATATTTTGAGCGTTTTCACAGTCCCCTCCCAGCCAGGGTCACCACGGCTCTTGAGGAGGGAGGAAATCTGACCCCTCAGCAAAGGAAGTGTGCAAAGAGAATAACCCAAAACAAATTGAAGGAATTATTCCAAAAAACCTTGAAGGCAAGAATATGGAAACGACAAATAACATCTATTTATAATTGCGGGTTGTTTTTCTGCAGAGGCCCTGGGATGATGGAGAGGGCCCCGCCGATCTCATTGTTCCTGACGGAGCGCACTGCCAAGAACACCTCACGACGTGAGGAAGGAGGCCGCTCCAGACAGGGTGTCTGATAAGTGTCACTGCAGGTGAACTTGCAGGGAACGAAGGGCACACAACAAAGCCTCCCCCACCGCTCCCCTGACCCTCTGGCTGCTTCCCCCACTGACCTGGCTCCCCAGCACAACATCCCTGAGGCCACGTGGCCACAGACCTGCTCCGCTCCTGGACCAGCAGGCCCTCAGGAAGCCACAGGCAGGACGTGTTTGCTTACATAAGAAGTGGTTTTCTAGGCAGCTGGTGCCAATGGGAAGTTTAAGGCTTTGGGGGAGAATGTTGGCAGGGTGGCTGCTGGCTCTCTTTTTTCTGTCTGCTGTGCATGTCTAGAAAGTCCTCGCCCTCTGCAGGGAGCCTGCCCAGCCCCTGGCCAGTAATCTGTGATGACACCAGGGAGGTAAGCAGGCCAGAACAGCCCACAGTTTATGTTCATTCACCAGCAAGCTGGCGCTCAACTCGAAGGTGAAACCCAGCAGGGCCAGAGACTCCCTACACTGCCCCAGCTGGCCTGGCTCAATGAAGCTCACCTTCCTCAGTTTACCTGACCTCATAAATGGGAACAGGGATCATGGCTCTGTGCCCCTTGGAGTGAATGGAAAGGGCAGAAAGTGATTGGCATCCAGGGAGGGGAAATCGGAGCACATCACCCGGCCTGGTGTGCTGGCAGCCCCCTGCACTTGGCCGGGTGAATGGTTCCCTCTGGGACAGGTGCTCACTAACCCTCCTCCCAGAGGGTCTAATTGTGAAAGTGAATCAGAACCTGCCCATCTGTCCGAAAAGTGGGAGCCTGTGGGGAACGCGGTGTGCTGGGCCTGAGGGAATCAACCATGGCACCGGAGAAGTCCTTTATGGTTTTCCTGGGCTTTAGGCTCCCAATCTTTTTTCTTTCCCCCACTGCTGGCATCCAGGCTCCCTGACAAAGCATGGAAAACACGAAAGTTGTCTGAAAGACGTGCCATGCAGAAATCCAAGCAGGGGACCATTTGGGAGGAGGTGGCAGGTGTGCTGGGCCCTGTCCTTGCATTTCCTTCACTCGGAGCTCAGGTTACAGAGCTCAGAGCCTCTCCTGGCTTCGGGGGCAAAGTTGTCATCACGGTGCAAAAGGCACCACGGGTGGCGTGTGGAAGTGATGGGCCCGCAGTGATGTCCAGCAGGAAGGGCTGCTGCCACGCCAGGGTGGAGATTCTGAATACAGCACTCAGCGGCCAGCCAGTTGGAACTGCTTCCGCCTCTCAAACAGCAACTCGATCACTGCGACTTCTTCCATGGCCGCGTTCTGCAGGCACCTGGCTGAGCTTGGAGCAAAAGCAGGCCTGTCCACCCAGTGCGTGCTAAAGCACTCGTCTCTGCCGATGAAAACGCTGGGTGGGACCCAGCCAGTGTAGCCCAATGGTTGAGGTCACAGTTCATTTCCCGGTTGGAGCACATGCCCAAGTTGCGGACTCAGTCCCCAGGAGGGGCCTGCAGGAGGTGGCTGAGCAATGCTTCTCTCTCTCATTGATGTTTCTCTCTCTCCATCCTTCTTCCTTCCTCTCTCTGTCTCAAATCAATAAGAACATTGGGGGTTGGGGGAGGGAGGGGCGGTGAGGAAAGAAAGAACTGGGTGGAAGCAGCGAATGTTCTGAATGTTGGATGCTCCTGGCGGGAGGCTCCATAAGACCAGGAGGAAATATGTCTAGAAAGGACACCAGCTTCTACAAGAAAGGGAACCAGATTGCAGGAAGTGTCCTCACCGGATACGAACCGTGTGAGTCAGACCTTGAAGGGCCTTTCTTTATCCCACAGCCACAGGAGATCAGGGGCCCTGGTGGGCAGTAGAGACAGCCTCTCCCCGTCCCCGCTGTTTCCAAGAGGAGTCAGTCCCCCAACACTTAGCCCAGCAGCCTGCCCTGATGCTTGGTCTAGATCCTGTGTCTGCTTGCATCTCAGTTTCCCAGCAGATAAGAAAAAAATAAGAATACTTTCTTACCCTCCTACCACTCTCAAAGGGATGACACATCGACAAATCACTTTGAACTTTTAGATGAAAGGTGCTCTATAAACCTGAGGCCTCATCAACTGTAATTGTTACGGTAATTATTTTAATGATAATAATGATGATAATGGGAGAAGGGGGTGGGGCGGGGAGGAAACCTCCTGCCTTGAGACAAAGAAAAACTCTTCCATGGAAACCCACATCAAGATTCCTCCAGCTCCCGGCACGCAACCATCTCCTTCACACTGCCCATTCCTGGGCTGAAATATTATTTCCTCTTTCCCTCCCAATAAAACAATGATTTGTTCCACCGTTTTCTCTCTCGCTCACTCCAGTGCGCCTGGCTTCGCCCTGACAGCTCAGCCATGGACTGTTTACACGTCTCGCTCACCCTCCAACACTCTGGTTCGGCTCTGCTGACACTAAAGGCAGGAGAATTCTCTCTGTGTGAGGAATCAATTACTTCCGCTGACACTCTATTATGAGCCCGCACATCTCCAGATTCTAGATGGAGAGTAGGGGGGTGGGGAGGTGGGGGGGAGAGGATGGCCGGGAATTTGAAGAGGGTAGTGAGGGGGGCTGGAGACCAGGGGAGTAGGAGGTGGATGACAGGGGCAGACAGAGATTATTGACTGAGAGCCAGGCCCGCAGCTTGTCTTTAAAGACGGAAAGAACTCTCTCTCCTTGACTGCCCTGCTGGCATCCGGAGGTGACCACATGGCAGGAAGAGGCAAAGAAAAGGAATAAAAAAGAGAAAAGGAATAGCCAAGGAAATCAGAGAGGCCCCAAATACCTAAGCTTTGGGATAGCAGGTGACAGGTCTAGGTACACGGACACAGGTGTACGAAGGCAGCTCTGGGTGGCAGGCTTCAAACCCCCAGTCCTGCCATTACTATCTGTGCGATCTCTCAGGGCCTCAGTAGCCCCATCTGTTAAATGGGAATAACAGTAGTACCAGACCCATAGGCTGGTTGTTGAAGTAAAACATGGAAAGTTCTTGGTGTAGTAGCGTCTGATGCCTGTAGAGAGTGCAGTAAATGTTTGCTGTTCTTGTCTAACTGACAGTGCCTCAACCACCTACAAACATACAGTTGAGGCAAGGCAGAAAAACACATATACACTGATAGACTGTCAAGATGCTTGGCTATAAGGCTAGGAAAAAACAGCATAAAAAATCATGTGGATTTTCCTTACTCATGCTTTACTGCCCTCCAAACCTAGGCCTAACTCACTTCTTTTCTTTCTTCTTCTTCTTTTTTTTTTCCCTTTCAAGTTTTATTTTGACCAGCTAACATTTTTTAGGGCTTTTTCTCCATCTACTCTGCAATCACCTGAGATGAGTCGAAGCACTAGGTCTCCTAACGAAGGACAATTACGGAGGCTCTTTTCTAGAAGGAAAGAAAAGGGCAGCCGATATATTTTTCCCGAGATGATTTATCCAGGCAGAAGCAGGAGAATGGAATTAAATTATCTGTTGAGTTTCTCTTAACTCAAAGGTTTCAAGCCCCCTTGCCATTAAAAAGAACAAAACAAAAGAAAAAAAAATTTATTTTTCCCGTAAGTAGGACTCATGGCTACAGGAAAACACACAAATCCCTTTTTTAGAAAAATCCAATTTTTTTACTGGGTCTATTTCCTTTTCCTCTTTATCCCCTCCACCCAGAGCTCCCACTGAATGTCTGCAGACACTCTCGCCGGTGTCATTAGATGGGAGAATTACACAGAGTTACATGGGGTGAGATGCAAGCCTTCTGGGACCTCTGGGTTCAGAGGAGGTGCCCAGGCTGCCAGGCAGAACTAGTGGGATTGTGTATTAGAAAACCTCAAGTGATTTTTCTCAATTGGAAGATAAAGAGCCTGGTTAAGAAGGACGTCCACAATGAAGCTTGCACTTGGAGAGTTGTGATTGCAACATCGCCTGTTTAAAAACAAACTGCCCAAAATAGCGGTGTGACCCAACGGCCCTTTGACCTTTGTAGGAGGAGAAGAACAATCTGCGGTGCCTTTTCTCACTCCTGTGGCGAGCTCCGGTGCTGGGTGGAGTCCTTGGTCAAGGGTGGTGAGCGTGGGGTCAGCGGCCAGCTGAGCTGGAGTCAGCAGGGCTGTTCTCGTTTATTGCACCACATACCTGGAGGGGGATCTGTTTCTGTCATTAGCAGGGTTGTTGCAATACAGAGAAGTCCTGCTGCTCATTGGTTCCCTGGGGGAATCAGAATATTTCTGTGGTCGAACAGGCAGTAAATCTGGAACATTGCCAGGAGTAACCACCTGAGGGCCTCTCCTGAGATGAACCACAGAGAACTCCTGAACCACAGAGAACTCTCACTCCGCTCCAGTTTCTAGAAACCCAGGTGGATATCAGCTGAAGCCACACCTCCAATCGGACAATGTGGCCTCCTACCACCTATCTATTCATATGGGAAGGAGACAGAGGAAACCGACAAGCAGAGCCCAATCCAAAGTGTTACCTGGACTTTTCCAGGCAACCCCACTTCCAGGCATTAAACGGGGGTTCCTGTACAAAGGGTATGAGACCCAGAGAGTCTGGCCAGGGAGGGTGGAGGTAGCACAGAATCTCCATAATCTTAGTCTTTCTTGCTTCCTGATCACAGCCCCTCTCTGAGATGGTGGAAGTTACCTGGCCAGGAAATAAGATTAACAACAGGCAGGCACCTCTTTACCAAGAAGAGGGATTGTATCATCAAGTCATAAGGATGGCCTTTCAACTACTGTGGTTCCTGTAGTTATTAAATTCTCTCCCCTTCTTCTTTGACATGTTGCTCTCAGCCTGGATCACCAGCCATACATGCCCCTCCCCCCCCTTTGCTTGGCTAACTTATTCAGGATCAATATGGACCTCACCTCCTCCAGGGAGTCTTCCCTGATCTCCCCAACCTATGCCTGATCTCAGTGCTCTGGGCTCACATAACATGTCCCCAGTCAGAATGCCTGGTGTAGGGGGAGGCAGTGGAATATATGAGTAAAGAGCAGAGGTTGCAAAGTAGGGTATTCTGGCTTAAAAACCCTTCTCTGCCACTTGGGTCAGTTACTTCACTTCTCTGAGCCTGTTTCTCCATCTACACAATGTAAAGAGTAGCAATGACCTCCCAGTTTTTTTTTGTGTGTTTTTTTAAAACATATTTTTACTAGAGGCCTGGTGCACAAAATTCGTGCATGGGGGAGGCGGGAGTGTCCCCTCAGCCCAGGCTGCACCCTCTCCAATCCAGGACCCCTTGGGGGATGTCCAACTGCCAGTTTAGGCCCAATCCCTAAACCGGCAGTCAGACATCCTTCTCACAATCCGGGACCGCTGGCTCCTAACTGCTTACCTGCTTGCCTGCCTGATTACCCCTAACTGCCCCACCCCCATCAGCCTGATCACCCCTAACTGGCCCCCCTGCCAGCTTGGTCACCCTTCACGGCCCCCCCTTCTGGCCTGATTGCCCCCAACTGCCCCCTACTGCTGGCCTGGTTGCCCCTCACTGCCCCCTGTGCCAGCCTGGTTGCCCCACGCAGCCTGCTGTTCAAACATTGCGTGAGGACATCCTGACCAATTTGCATAGTCTTCTATTATTAGTATAGATTGATTTCAGAGAGGAAGGGAGAGAGAGAGAAACATTAATGATGAGGGAGAATCATTGATGGACTGCCTCTTGCACGCCCCCTACTGGAGACCAAACCAGCAACCTGGGCATGTACCCTTGGCTGGAATCAAACCTGGGACCCTTCAGTCTGCAGGTCGATGCTCTATCCACTGTGCCAAACCAGCTAGGGCTGACCTCCCAGGTGTTTGTTGCAAGAATCAACGGGATGCTGTGTGTAGAGTGCTTTGGAGAAGCTCCACATGTGGCAGCTTAATCATCAGTTGCCATGTGTTTTTACTTGCTTCCTCCTCCCAAACTCTAAGTTCCATGAGGACAAAGAGCACAATGTGGTCATCGCTGTATTCCCAATGCTCTGATCATGCTTGGCACATACTAGGTTCTTAAGTATTTTTGGTTGAATGCATGAACAGTCTATTGACATTTTGTGGGTGAGAGACGAAGTCCCCGAGAGTTTAGAGACATCCACAGCCTGTGTCTGATCCTCCTGCTGTCACCCTGTCATATCACAAGATGGACAAGTACAGAAGACAGCTCTGAGAGCCTTCCAATGCAGGTGCATGCCATGCTGACTCATGTCCTGGCATCTCAAATGTAAAATATCACCAACACAACCACCTGCACCCACCTGCTTAGCATTCTCCAGGACTAGATGCCCCAGGGATATACACATAAACTGTATGGTCCATGCCCTCAGAGAACTTACATGCTCAGAACACAAGGTGACCACACATGAACCAAAGGCATGCGAGCAAATCAAGGTGATATGCAAAGCTCTGAGTTCAGAGTCGGGGGTCCATAAGAAAGACCTGGAGGAATCCAGCAAACTGGGGGGAGGCAGAGGGGATCGTGCAGGGGACACTGTAGAGGGGAGGGTGATGAGTGTGAGCACTGGGCACTCACAGGGTCTCATGCAGACGTAAGGTTGTATTTGGTTGTGTGAAATCAAGGGTGTTTACTGAGCACAGGAAATCAATGGTGGGGAGGGGCCAGTTTATTGAAATCTAGCCTGTTTCCTCTGTTTACTATAGTCAATTTATCAACTGCTACCTTTCTAAGATATCACTCCCTACTTTGGGAGAAAGAGACACATTTAGGGTTTGTGGATTAGGGCTCCTCGGGCTGTAAATCAACACAGGAACATCTTGTTTATCCAGGACACTGAGCTAGAGGCTAAATATCCCAAACCTCCAATATCTAGAACATGGGGGTAGGGGTGAGGGATGGTTTCAGAAGGAAAGGTCAATGCCAAGGACTCCATGCACTGATGTTCTGAGACTGTGTTCCCTTCCTCACTCTGCTGTGAGCTTGGCTGCCTGGAGCAAGCGGACGAGCAGGTACTGGGTTGCACTGGCTTGGGGCAAAGCTTAGACCTAAGGACCAAAACTTCCCAAGAAAGCAGGGTTTTTCAACTTTTATCATCTCATCACATAAACTAATTACTAAAATTCTGCGGCACACCAAAAAATATATTTTTTGCTAATCTGACAAAAACAAAACATAGTATAATTTTGATTCATTCATGCCATTCATGTATACCAGAAGGCTGTTGTTGGATTGGCTGTTGCCACTTTTCTATTTGACAATCTAAAGGAAAAGAGGTCAGTGACCCTGACTAAATAGTCAGGTATTGCATGTTTTAAACATTCATGCAGCACACGAGGGTGCCATGGCACACTGCTTGAAAATCGCTGCCATAGACAGCAAGACCTCCTAAAGCAAAGTCCATACCCCATAGGAAAGGGTCAAAACAGGTCAGAAGAAGGCTCCAGGAGACAGGTTACTCAGAACAGGAAGTGACAGCAAGAGCAATGATAGAAAAGTCCCAAACTTCCCTGTGACCAAACCCAAAGATGCTAACACAGGAGCTAATGTACTAGTATTGTGCATCTACATTAATAAGTAGTCATCGTCATCATCAGCAGCAGCAGCAGCACAGTTTTGCAGATGTGGAAACTGAGGCCTGGGAAGTTTTAAAAGGTCAACAAAAACTCCAAATATGACATTACCCAGCCAGCCTGTCACAGAAAGTGACATTTAGGGGCGAAAAAGGTTGACTCGCCTTAGGTTTTGTTTTGTTTCGGAAGACAGGAAAGTGTGGCACAGGTTTCTGAAGACCCTTTATCAGATAAGCTTTGTAGAAAGAACTTCTGGAACTTGGAGGGGGTATGTCTCAGTAGCTGGAGGTTTCACTTGGGTGGAGCACTATTCTGCATACCGCCCCCTGCCCCACCAAGGTGAATCAGATACTGCCGGGCTGCACACACCCATAAAGTCCTTAGTGCAGGCTTCTGTGTGGGTCCTTGGCTGAGGAAATGTTCTGTCAAGTCTTCTTAGTGGTTTTTGCACTTTGTAAAAGACGTTTTCTCCCCATACCCATCTGGAAATGACCAATTCTTAAAAGAACGCAGGCTCTCGAATTTGGTTTTATTGGGTGGACCTCTAGGCTGGGCTGGGCTGGGCTGCCATCCATGCCTCTGTGGAGACGACTCGTGAATAAGCCATGTATCATATGCAGTGGGTGTTTTTCAAGAGGCATAGATTTTAGATTTCAGAAATGGAGAAAGATTCCGTTTTGTTGCGTATGTTTCTAAAACCCTTGCATTCAGCCATTTGGCTGGGACTCAGGTGAAAGGCAGCCAGCAGTAGCCTCTCCTCACCACAGAAGTGGCTTCTCCCTGTTTGCTCAGGTGGCCCCGAGTCCTGCCCTTTTGTCCCTGGGCCACACCAACCTGGCAGGACCACAAGGCCTCTGGTTGCTGCCCACAGCCGGTGACTAGGCCCCAAAGCAGCCTTTGGGCTCTGGGGGCCTGGATTCCTAAGAATGGCCAGGCGATGAGGCTATGAGTGAAAGTTTCCAAGCAGACAGAACAAAATTCACAAGCAAAGGTTAGGGGAGAAGGTCTCTGTCTGGAGTTTAAGTCAGCAATCACTTAGACCAGTGGTCGGCAAACTCAGTCAACAGAGCCAAATATCAACAGTACAACGATTGAAATTTCTTTTGAGAGCCAAATTTCTTAAACTTCTTCTAACGCCACTTCTTCAAAACAGACTCGCCCAGGCCGTGGTATTTTGTGGAAGAGCCACACTCAAGGGGCCAAAGAGCCGCGTGGGGCTCGTGAGCCGCAGTTTGCCGACCACGGGCTTAGACCAGTGATTTTCAATTGGTGTCCTGCAAGGTTAGGGGAAAAGGTTTCTTACTGATGTTAGAGAGAAGAAGGAGGAAGAGAGAGAGGGAGAGAGAGAGAGAGAGAAAGGGAAACATCAGTGCGGGGGAGAAACGCTGCTTGGTTGCCTTCCACATGCACTCCGACTGTGATCGAACCCGAAACCTGGGTAATGTGCCCCGACCTGGGAATCGCAACCCCACTATCTTGGTGTATGGGTTGACACTCCAACCAACTGTGCTACACCAGCCAGGGCTGCCACCAGTATTTCTAAAACAGGCAATACCTGACTATTTAGTCAGGGGCACTGACCTCTTTCCCCTTAGATTGTCAAATAAAACAATGACAACAGCCAACACAATAGCCATCCAGTGTGAATGAACCAAAATTATATCTATATTTTTGGGTCAGATTGGCAAAAAATATACTTTTTGGATTGCTGAAGACTTTTAGTAATTAATTTATGTGTGCCAGGAGCTGGAAAGGTTGAAACTTGCTGGCCTAGCCCTTTGGGTTGATTTCAAGGCACAGAGGCCCAACTGCTTGGCCAGGCCAGGCCTCTCCATCAGGGCCCATTTCCGGGTCCTGGGGCAGTCTCTGCAGATCATCCTGCACAGAGGAAGAAATGGAGGGGGTGGGGAGGGAGCAGGAGAGGCTGGCTGCTTTCTGACTTCCTTCCTCATCTCCCTTTTCTCGGAGGTGACACTGCAGCATTCTCAGCAGAAGGATGGTTCAGGCAGCGCCTCTTGGTAAGCCCCCACCCGATGGGCTGCCAGAGCCACAGCCACAGCCACAGCCGCTTGAAAACAGGCACCGGGAATCAGAGGAGAAAGGAGGCTACGTTCCTTTACTAGCAAGTGCTTTCCAAACCCGGGAGCTCCCTTGGAACAGAAATGAGAGGGGGAAAGAGAGGACGAACGAGACAGAACTTCCAGGACTTCAATTAGATTAATTGTTCCTTTCGCAAGTGAACTGAGGCGGTGGGGGAGAAGCCCATTGATTCTGAATGCAAATGGCCAGGGAAGAATCTCAAAAATACCTTGCAGAGCGAGAGGTTGAGAGGACCGGATGTGTCTCTCTAAATACAAAAATTAATCAGGGTGAGAGAGACATGGGGCGTGGAGGGGACACGGGGGAGGGGGAGAGAATGAAGGACAAGGTTAAGTAGCAGGGGCTTGACCCCAACAGACCCTTTCTGACAATTTGGCACTGGGGGAGAGAGACCCCAGAAAGGTTTTTCTCTGACCTTCCTGACCTTTCTGGTTCAAGCCAGCAGCATAGAATGGGGGAGTGGGAAGGAAAACAGGAAGCTACTTAGTGAAGATGATTAAACTGGAGGATAACCTGTCACGGGCCTGCTCCAACTCAGCATGAAAGGACTCTGCCCTCTTCCCCAAGGGCTGCAGCAATCTGAGTTCTCCCATCCCTGGAACTGGGTCTTGTAAGGGGAAGGGGCTCCCTGCAGCCCCAAACAGGGCGGGAGCATGTTTTCCTGGCTTCTCACACTTCAGAACATGCTTAAAGCTATGCTCACCAGCTCCTGAGTGTTTCCTTCCCAAGCCGTGCCTTCTCCCCCTGCCACTATGAATATACATAGGATGACCTCTTAGCAATTTCCCTGGGAGATTTGCTGGCATAAGCATAACAGAATTTGGCCCTCAGTCGAGAGAGGTGCTTAGTCAAATTTCTCTGAGCTCAGACCCAAGCTCTCGGTGCATTACGATTCAGCCTGTGCCAACCTCCTGCAGCCCAGCCAGAGGCTCCAAGAGCAAAAACACCTCATAAAGAAGCCCTTCTCACAGAAATTCTTGGTAAAGTTCACCGGCAGGGAATGGGCCGCCTTGCGATTCTGTGCAAATGTGTCCAAGGGTGTGCAGTGCACTTAGACAAAGAGGAACTGGGGAGCTACCCTGTGTCCTTCAGTGAGTCAAGAGACGATCTGCGATTAGAAACTCGGCCTTATGATTCTTTGTCACATGAGGCATCTATCCAGGAAACCCTTGGGTGCTCAACAAAGGAGAAAACCGTTGCGTAGGTGGAAAGCGGTCCTCAGAGGGCAGCAATGACATTGATGCACGGGTTCACAGTGAATGCCGTGTTAAGACAAGGGCCCTATAAATCAAGGTGCGGGAGCAGGCAGCATTGTCATGCCAAGAATGTGAATGTGCTTTGTACCATCTAGTGGGTTCTGTCTTACAGTGTTTCCAGAGGGTTTTGCCTGGTTACAGAGGGTCCTGTTTTCTGCCTGGTTACAGAGGGTCCTGTCTCTATGAGGAAGCGCTGGCTGGATCCAGGTCTGCATCCTATACCTTTCCCAGCAGCTGGCCCCTTGATGAATTTTTCATTACTTGCATTGCCTTGGTCACAAGACAGGCTCAGACTATTTATCAACCATAAGGGGGCACTGGACACCCACTGGAGCAGTGGCACCTTGTAGGTGCTCCTCTGGAGCCAGACATGACCTTCTGCACAGAAAACTTTCCCTTTTGTTTCAGGGAGGAAGCACCGTATTCACATTCTCGACATGACAATGCTGCCTGCTCCCGCACCTTGATTTATAGGGCCTTCGTGTTAACATGGCATTTCTGAAGCACTCCCAGATGTCTACATGTCCACGTGGTGTCTCCTGAGCCACACATCTCCGCAGTGACAGGACCGAGGTGGTGAGACCAGCCGAGTCACCGCAGGTGACTGACGTAGGTTCCAAAGCATTGGCAACATGGAGGTGTTAAGGACCCCCCCTTTCCCAGGGCCCTTGTGAGAGTGGAGTGGGTTGATATTTACAAAGCAATTAGGAGAGTGCTTATTCCATAAACCCAGCCTTGAGACTCTAGCCTGTGCAGCACAGATACCAAGAAGCAATGCACATCCTAGACCTACCCGTGGAGACTCTGATTTTTATCTGTAAGGAAACCAGCTGCCACTTCCCACGACAACAGCCCAATTGTCCACGGCTGGATGTAGAGGGAGTCTCCATGTGGGGACTGGGCGACTGTTTTATCAAGGAAGCCGGTGGGGTTCCTACGTGTGGTCGAAGCCGCAGAAACGGCGAGATCTCCAAGGTGGCACCTAACATCTTGTAGCAAGTCCCAAAGTCAAGAGCTGCTGTTTGGTAGTCCACCTCCCACCCTGCCCCCACAGGGAATTCCCCCCACTGGCAGCTTTTGAAGATAGGATGCTATTGCTTACACAATCCACTCAAGAAGGCTCTTCCCTCCATACTACGGGACCAACTGGCCTTTATTTTCCTCTGAAAAAGCATGCCATCTCGGGTCCCCCTGAGACCCAGATGCAGCACGGTTTAGCAGGCCAGGTGTTCCGCAGGCCTGGTGTTACGGGTGTGGCCATTAGGTGGCGCTGCGGTCGGAGCCGGGCTGGAAGGAAGGAGGGCGGGAGGGAGGGAGAGTGTCTCAAGGATGCACAGTGGGCAGGAGGGTGCTTACTTGCAGTCATGCTTCTCGATTTCAAAGTGCGGGTTGAAGTTGAGGACAATCTTCTGGTTGGGTTCGGGCGCGTAAACAATCCACTCGCAGTTCTGGTGGGACGGGTAGTCCTGGGGGTAACCTGGCGAGGTGATGTAGCCAGCATCTTTGGAATTCAAACGACCGCCACAGGGTGGGTCTGAAAGAGAAGGCAAACAACCCAAGGAACTTCAAATATGTTCCAGCATTTCCCCCCCCTCTCCCTGTTTCTCTCTCTTCTACTAGCGGCCTGAAAGGGTTTTACAGACCTTTTATGGCAGTCCAGGAAGCTAACCTACTTACTCATTCAGTGGAAGAGGTTATTTCAGCCCATCTTCCCCTCCTCACTCGCTGAGCACGCGCATGCAGACACACACACACACACACACACACACACTCTCTCTCTCTCTCTCTCTCTCTCTCTCTCTCTCTCTCTCTCTCTCTCTCCCCCCAATGAAAATATTTCAGAAAGTGGTCGCCAATGTTCCCAATCACGTGCTCTGGGATTAAAAGAAAAGAACAAGAAAGCTGCAAAGTTAACATGCCTCCCTGCCTTTTCCTGTCTCCTGGCCTTGGCCCATCTTCTTCTGGGCTCGCTCAGCCTCTCCTCTATCTTTACCTCATAAATCCTTCATGCTCTCGGGCCTCCCAGCCCAGCCCAGCCCAGCCCAGCGCAGGCCGCCAGAAGTAACGGCTCCGGGAACTGACAAGAGCGGTTTTGTGGTGCCGACCCACAAGCCTGGTAACAATTACATGTGATGCGGAAGACGCGTTTTCAGCTTTGGGCCAGAACAGGCCCTGGAGGGTGATTTCAGCCTTTTTTTTTTTTTTTTTTTTGAAAGAAAGCAAAAGCAAAACTCCCAAACACTTAATTCCACATCCACCACAAATTTGATTTATGATTTCATTATGCACGGAGTGGAAAATCTGCATAGGAGAATCCACCAACTCTGACCTCAGAGTCTCGACAAAGAGCGCTTTGTGCTGAGTGGACGGCTGGCTTTCCCCCCACCCCACCCCCCCACCCCCGACTTTCTGCCCACTGTCCCTCCTGCCTGGTCACCACCAGCAGAGTGTGCTGCTGCTTTGTCCCTGGTCAGCAGCCCTCGCTTGGGATGGGGCTGGCAGAGCCTGGCTGAGCATCCCCCGCCCTCCCCACAGTGCCTGGCTGGAGGCAACAGCTACACAAGTGCCAGGAGGGAATGGGGCCGTCTTCAAAGGCAGAAAAGGTGGGCGATGACATTTGAAGAATCTCACATATTTGGGAGTGAAGATCTTCCATCCCCAGGAGGGGTTCCTGGGAAATGGGGGGTTTCGCTTAAGACTACCTTAGAAGAGAGGACAAGAAGACACAAGAGACCTGGAAATATCCAGAAGCCTCTGGGAGACCTTCCTGAGAGCCGTGCCGCTCTTAGCATCAATCACGATTTAATATCGCCATCTGCACGGAGCAGCGTGGGCCCGTGAATTATGCATTAGGGCTCAGCAGCCTCCCTCCAGGACGGGCCTCTCTCCTGCGTTCACTCTTTGAGGGAAAGGGTCATGCATTTTTTAACTCTACAGGTGCACTTCCCTATTCCCCGCGCCTGTTGGCATGACTGTCTCCGGGAACTCTGCTTTAGATTACCGGGCGGGCAGGCTTCACATGCATAAAAGATGGGCACAGTGGTGGTGGGGGACACACAAATCCACACAAGTGGCCTTTAGGCATCAGGGCCTCCAAGAGCTCAAACTGTGCCCTGTTGCACTGCCCAGAACCAAATGGATTCAGGTTCCATTTCCTGCTGGGTAGAAAACAAAAGCAGGCCGTTTCCTCTGGCTGGCAGAGACCACATCATCCTCTAACTCATGACCCCGCACCCTCCCAAGGCCAGGAGGACAATGGGCCCAGCACTCCTGCCCAGATGAAGGTAAAGCCAGCAGCCGGGCCTGGTGCCACCGCTTCCTCTGCAGCCCATCCCCGAAAGCTTGCCAGGTGCCCACACCACTCACCCAAGCTGGGCACCTAACATCTTGTAGCGAGTCAGATTGTGGCCCTTTGGTCCTGGCTCCTGCATGTGAAAGAGGACCACGGGTGGCCCTCTGAAAAGGCGGGGAGGAGGGAGGGGCCTTAGATCACCAGCTGTCTTACAGCTCAGAGAGGAAATTGTCTACGAACTTTTCTATGGAAAGAAGAACTTCACTTCCTCAATGCCCCCACGGCGCCCAGCTCACGCTCTGAGTAAATAGAGCAGGCACACATGATCATCAGGAAAGGCAGGAAACTTCCTCAGAGGAAGGTTTCATTTCTGAGCCACACCAGGAGGCATCACTTCCCCACTGAAGAAAAAAGTTAAACTACGGTGTATGTCCCATAGCTGCCTGCCTGTCCTCCTGGTAAAAACTTACTTCACTCACAGGAAAAGCAGTAACTTTTTTTTTTCTGTCCTCTCTTCATCAGGAAAATCGAGGCACTCATTAAAATATTTGAGAACTCATTGAAACATCTGCTTTGCTTGTGTGTGGTTAGCCGTTCCAATATTCAAACATTTACAAATTCACATTATTTTTTTTAAAAAAAGTGTGTTTATTTTTTAATGTTTTTATTGATTTTAGAGAGAGAGGAAGGGTGAGGGATACAGAGATAGAAACATGGATGAGAATCAGCTGCCTCCTGAATGCCACCTACTGGGGATCAAGCCCATAACCCAGGCATGTGCCCTGACCAGGAATCATGCCCTGACCAGGAATCAAACTGGGGACCTTTTGGTTCACGGGCCAATGCTCAACCACTGAGCAACACCGGCCAGGCACACTCACATTCTTGTCTGGATGGTACTCACTCTGAGAAACACACACTTGGATACCAAACATACACCGGGTACACATACACATCCTATATAATAAAAGCCTAATATGCTAAGTGTCCAGTTGTCCAGTTGAATGTTCAAACAATCAAAGCGTAATATGCTAATGATATGCTAAGGCCGCTCAATTGCTCACTATGATGTGCACTGACCACCAGGGGACAGACACTCAATGGAGGAGCTGCTCCCTAATGGTCAGTGCGCTCCCACAGGGTGAGTGCTGCTCAGCCAGAAGCCAGGCTCACGGTTGGTGAGTGCAGCGGGGGTGGTGGGAGCCTCTCCTGCCTCTGTGGCAGCACTAAGGTTGTCTGACTGCTGGCTTAGGCCCACTCCCCCCAGCCTAAGCCGTCAGCTGTCAGAGGGCTGCCAGACTGCAAGAGGATGCAGGTTGGGCTGAGGGACCCACCCCCTGAGTGCACAAATTTCGTGCACCAGTCCTCTAGTTAGAAATTAATACTTTAGCCTTGGCTGGTTTGGCTCAGTAGATAGAGCGTCGGCTTGGGGACTGAAGGGTCCTGGGTTCGATTCCTGTCAAGAGCACATGCCTGGGTTGTGGGCTTGGTCCCCAGTAGGGGGAGTGCAGGAGGCAGCCGATTAACAATTCTCATCATTGATGTTTCAATCTCTCTCTTCCTCTTCCTTCCTTTCTGAAATATATATATATATATGAAATTAACACTTCAGTCCTATACAAAGTTCCATGCCCTCTCATAAAAGATCAGACATCATTTGCACAGACAGATCCATCAAGATAAATACTAGAATTTTCATCTCTGTGTTCCTTGGAGAAAACTGAACTCTTGAAAAATCTATCAGTAAAAATTGTAAAGACACACTTAATCCATCTATGCCTCCTCTCCATAATTGATCTTTCATTCCCAGGTTTGAGGACCCTCCATTTCTAAAATGCAAACACACGCCCAAGAGGAACGACCCAAGTTTTCTTCTGAAGAGCTACACTCTCCACTCCTCCGGAGGCCTTTCCTGTGTCCGAGCGGAACAGCATACACGCTCTCTCCAGATGAGTCCAGTCCAGCCAAAAGAAAGGTGAACTCAAGGGCAAATGCCTTTAGGCCAATATGATATACAGAAGAGAAGTTGACCCAGCTGAAGTTTGAGCTACTGAGCCTGTTTGGTGAGTTGACCAGGGACTTCTTTCTCCCTTGATTTTGTAACTACCTTTTACCTGGGGCAAATTTCCCAAAGAGGAGCAGGCAACCCCAGGCCTGATCTGCTCAGATAAGTTTGCTCCTGCAACTGAGATGGACCAGGTCCTCAGAGGCCCAGGATAAAAGGATTAAGATGATACCTGATAGATACCTCTAGGGCTAGGCAACAGTATGGAGATTAGGGAGGGGGGGAATGAAGAGGGTAAACGGGGTCAAATATATGGTGACACAAGGAGACTAGACTTTGGGTGGTGGGCACACAGTGCAATATACAAATGATGTATTATAGAACTGTACACCTGAAACTTATATAATGTTATTTACCAATGTTGCCCCAATAAATTTAATTTTAAAAAGTAAGTTGAAATAAAGGGAATACTATGTTCTGAAGTTCCAAAGGTCTGACACTCCCCTCCCTCCATAATGACTACTTAGGTGTTTTTATTTGATACAAAATGTCAGATTATTTCTGACATTTTTCTCCCCTTACCTCGTTCCTTCCTTCCTTCCTTCCTTCCTTCCTTCCTTCCTTCCTTCCTCCCTCCCTCCCTCCCTCCCTCCCTCCCTCCCTCCCTCCCTCCCTCCCTCCCTCCCTCCCTCCCTCCCTCCCTCCCATGCCCTTGCTTTGCTGATGGCCTAAGCACTATCTGATGCTGCCCTGGGGTTACCAGGCCGTGGATCAGGTGAAGAAATCTTGTACCCGGCCACCTACAATTCTCAGGTACTCTGCCAGCTTCAGAGGGAACTCACCCTCCTACAGAACCCAATTTCAGACAACTCACTGGTTCCTAGTAAGATCTGATTTTTAGTAAGAAGGACTAAAAGAAGATCTTTTTAAAAACCTGGTCTGCCTTCTAAGGGAACTCAAGTGGAGCTGTTTTAAAGGATCACTGTAGAGCCTGAACTTGACAATAATCGTTGTTCAACGCTGAAGCCTGGCTATAGTGAGACTTTTAAATGATCAGAATCACAGGGGGTGACACCCAGTGACACCAGGCAACCGCCTGCAGACAGTCACATAGTAACCATCAGATCCCTCAATTCAGCTGAACTGAGGGGAAAGTCCTTGGCAAAAACAGGGGAATTTAGGGCTGGACGTGGGACTGGAGAGCCAGGGTGTTACTGATGGAGGGTCAGGGGTAAGGAGACAGGTTACTGGGAAGGGGAGGAGGTACTGATATTACCAAGAAGACATGGCACCTGGATTCTTAACTCAGTGACCTGCCTGGGACTCAGCTTCCTAAACTGGGCTGCAATGAGTGGACTGAATTAAGTGCGTACCTTTCAGAATTCTTGTTAGAAGTGTGTGTTTGTTTTTTCCTTGAACAAAACTCCACCCTGAGCTCCAATGTGCAGAGCAGCTGAAAGTGGAGCTCTTCTTAGGTGTGGGAACGGAGGGTGGCAGAATCGGAGTTGTGTCCAGGCCTGGAAGCCCCTCCCTCATCTCTGAGGGACCTTCTCTGTTAAGAACATCAGGCCTTCCTGGAATAGGGTTTAAGACCCACGGAGCCAGATGGCAGTGCCCTTGCTATTTTAAATGCCACGGAAAAGAGGAAGGTGAGAATACATCTACTTCTACATCTATTCTGCACACCTGGGGACACTTAGTGGAGAAAAGTACTCGGAGTACTTGGTCACATTTCCATTAAAATAGCACTTTATTTACTTTATAATTCACCCTTTATCCACAGCATAATCCCGTCCGGTTCCTCTTTCCACAGCATTGTTTTCATTGAATTATCAGTAGCAAGGCAATGAGGCTCTTTCTCCTACTTAAAAAGAGAACGTGGTCACCTTGCCACTTAGCCAGCAAGAAGTCTTGTATGGTCTTACCACTGGCAAGCTGTGTGACCTTCGGTAAGTTAGTAAACCACTCTGAGCCTTTGTTTCCTCCTCTATAAAACGAGGGGAGTGAATTTAAAGGTCAGTTCCAGTTCTCAAATTCAAAGCCTGTACAATGAGGCAGGGAAAAGATCCTATAACCCACAGAGGAACCAAAAATTAAAGGTTCTCTCCCCTCCCAGATCAGCAGATTAGTTATTCAAGGTGTTGCTCCTGTTTTATCTGCTCCAGGTGAGCCTAAAACAAAACTCCAGGATTCTTCCTTCAGATGAGCATGTCTGTCTTGCATTATGGAGAATTCAAATGTCTCTTTTAATCACATTAGCTCTACTGACGTGAGTTTCCTTTCTTAACTGGGTCTGTGGCTGCATATTTATAAACATTATGGATATGCAGTTCTGTGTTTGAGCCTGTTGGCAACAGGGATGCATAAAAAGAAAGACCAAAAAGTGTTTCTTAAAATCCCTCGCCCCAATCACCGAAGTCCTCTGCTCAGGGTCTTAACCAAATTTTGCTTGCTTACCCCGGATAAGCTGCTTTTTAAGAGTTTTTCTTTTCTGTGAGCTGAGGCTGGATTTTGTTTTATTCAAAGCGACTTCAGCCTGTCACAAGACAGTCTCATAAAATCTGTATCTTGGCTTAAGCGGGGAAGAAATGAGCCAATCCATCAGCCCAGGAATGCGGCTGTTTGACCACTTCCTAAGGCAACAGGGAAGGGACGCAATCTATTCAATTTATGGGGCGGGTGGCAGTGAGTGATGCACTCCTCAAGGCACGGCGAATGGAAACCCCTGTGAACTTTCGCAGTGATAAAGTTCAAAATCGGAATCAAAGAATCTTCGGCCAGGCAGGGGGGAGGAGATTTGGGAGGGGGAGAGGAAGCCAGTGTGAAAAGAGGGGAAGGGAACAGGGCAAACCCCCTCTTCTAGAACATCCCCAAAGGTTCCATGGAGAGAACTGGAAATGGGGTTTGGAAATAGGGCTTTGGAAAGTCTCTTCCCCTCAATCTGGATTCTAAAAATGAAGCCCTGTTTAATCATTAAAATGTAAGTTTGATGTGATTACCTCCCTGACCTCGAATCATGCCACTTGTTATATGTCATCTTATATCATAAACAAATGCAATTCCAATAGGGCAGCCGATATAATAGCATTAGTTTATATTTATGTCCACTCTTTTCCAGCCTTCGTTGCAAATGTAATTTTGATGCCATTGATGAGAGATCTGGGATTACAAATTCCTGACCATTTCAACAGACATTTGGGGAAGGAAATAGAAGAAGAATAATTTTGAGGTCCCTCCAAAAACCCAAGGAGGAAAAAAAACAAGGTAATATAATAGTTTTCTTCATTTATTTTGATTAACTGGAGGCTTATGTTGAAACATCAATGGCTCCCCATTGGTTAGTAAATGAAATCGAAACCCCTTGGTCTAGCAATTTGGGCCTTGCCTTTAGCCCAAGCTACTATTTCCAACCTTATTTGCAATCATTTCCCTCCACCCTGAAGCTTCTGAGTGTCACCTCAAACAAGCCCAGTGTCCAATTCTCTATTCCCACCTCGCTCTTCCCTTATGCCTTTCCCACTCCTAAATCCCATCTATTCTCTCAATCAGGCTCAGATACACCCTCCCCCATCCCTGGCCACCCAAACCTGGGACTCCGAAGCTCTTCAGTATCTTCTAAGGCAGCGAGTTTCAACCCTTTTTATCTCACGGAGCACATAAGCTAATTACTAAAATATATTACGTTTTTGCCGATCTGACAAATAAAAAAGTATAATTTTGATTCATTCACACTGATGGCTATTGTGTTGGCTGTTGTCATTTTATTATTTGACAATCTAAGGGAAAAGAGGTTAGCGCCCCTGACTAAAAAGTCAGGTATTGCATGTTTTACACATTCTTGTAGCACAGTGGTTGACAATTGCTGTTCTAAGGTATGTGAGAGCTCGGAACAGCCTTATCCCTTCTGCTGGACCACTTCAACTCGAGGGTATGCATGGCTCCCTTCTGATTTCTCTTTGGAGGACTTTATAGGCTCAAACCCAGAGTTTTCCCAAGAGTCAGTGTCAATGAAGTTTGATAAATTAATAAATTGCTAGTTGCCTATAGCAACACCAAAGGTTATCAGTAGGTACTACAAATGCTAAGAAAGCCTTATCACAAATTGCTGTGCTTCTCCAGCTCCAACTCGTCCTTCCCAGCCCACAGCTGATACTAATTGTAAATTTAGTGGTGAACTGGGTGTTTAAATGATTTGTTTGGGATAACAGCACCTAGTCATAAGTCAAGGTAGAGTTAGTGTGAAACATGTCTCTGAAGACACCGGAACCTCAGATAATAATGAGGACTTTCAAATGACACTTGTATTTTAATTCTAATAATGGTAAAAAGAATTTATTGGAATGTTTTCTTGCCCCCTCACTCCCGCCCCCCACCCTCCCAAAGGCAAGTTCTAGGTATTTGTTGTCAGTAGCACCAGGAAGATGCAAACTAAACCTGTGCTGGTAATGGATTGGCTCTTGCTGGGTTTTAGTTCATTTCTCTCTACCAATCTTTCTTCCCCTAGACCCCAAAATGCCTTTGGGGCACATCTGTTTTATTTTCCCTCTTTATCGAAACAATTATTATTACCACTCAGCCCAATAATTCGCAATTCCCTTGATCTTTTTCTCTGAAAGACTGGCCAGATCACTGGTTATCACGAGATCTCTGGAGGGTCACACTGGACGTTGCATTAAGCTGGCCTGCAGCCTCGTCCACTGCACACCACGGGGAGAGCTTTCCTTTTGTGTCCCAGGCCCCTCCCTTTCCTTCTGGATTAGATCATGACTCTTTTATGAAGACCCAGAGGGAAATGGGATTATTAAGAGTCTTGCTGGGTAAAAGCTATTTTGTCTTTATGATGACTTTTTTGAGTTCAGCTGCTGAGGGGCCTTGATGCCAGAGTAGAAGTTATTACACATTCAGGGGGGAGGGAGGATCTCTTCAGCACTGGGATCCCTGCGGAGCACATTTTCCTGATGAAGGACAGAAGAGAGGAAAAGGAAAAGAGGAGAGATTAAAAAAAAAAAATCAGTAGAGGTGAGGACACTGAAAGTGGAGAAAAAAGAAGCAAAGCGGAGAAGTATATCTAAGATGAGAACCTACCAGGGAATACCTGTCTCCAAAGGACAGAGTGTGGAGAGATAATTTCATGCTTGTAATACACAGGTGAAGGATTAGTGGGGTAAGAGCTGGGAAGGGATAATTATTTACTTATTAAACAGCTCATAAAATAATGTAAATTGATCACAATGTTTATACTGTGCTTTCTGTGACACAGTAAACCCCACTGGAGCAGTTTTAAAGATGAAATGATTTCTGAATAAGCAGGTAACAATACCTATGAGGTGGGCTATTATTATTCTCAAACACATCTGACAGACCAGGAAACTGAGGCACAGAGGGAAACTGAGGCACGGGGAGATCACGTATTCTGGATGGCAGGGCTGGGCTGGATTTTAAACCCAGGCTGTCGGGCTCCAAAGCTTCAGAAGCTGGAAAGCCCAATGAAGGTCTTCCCCAAACTTCTATGTGACAAGCTCATTAGTGGCACAAGGGAAAGACAAACATTTTGCCTGGAAACTCCTTTTTCTCTTCCTGTGCCAGCAGTCTGTCTGTGTGGACAATGGGAGACGCGTTCAGGACTGGGGTGTGAGAGGGCTGGAAGCATTTAACACCTTCCCCACTCCCTGCTCCCACAGGCACCCCACTCCTTGTCCTCCTGGCCCTCTTTCCTGTGTACTGAAAACCAGGGCATGTGTGGGGGGTAGGGGTGTAGGGAGGCTCCTCAGGCCTGAAACTATGCGTCACAACATCGGCAGGTTTTTGGTTGGCAACACTTCCCCCCTCCTTTCCCCTCTCCTCTCGACCCTGCGCCTCATCTGTGCTAAATGCCACGCTGTTATTGTTCTCCTGGATACGAGCAGCATTTGCAGAAATGGGGGATTTATTTTTATAGCACAGCTGGTCTGCCAGAGGTCACATAATTTGGCAACCTTCCCAGTGGTTAAAAATTAATTTCTCCTTATTAATACAACCAAGGTCCCATAGGATCAGAGCTCAGCCTTATCTAAACTTGACAGCTTCCTAAACCTTTAGAAGATGCCTTCTCCTGGAGGGCCAGCCACACTACAAGGCCACAGTATCCAGGAATCCAACCCACGGAATCCTGTTCGGTGAGGAAACCATAAGGCCCCTCAGTCACTTCTCCTCAAGGCAGACAAGGCTCTGAAAAATGCTGTGGGCTCTCCAGGAAGAGCTGCCACAGTAGCATCCAGGAAAGGGTTAAAAAAAAAATTTTTTTTTAAAGTGAGTTCCTTCCCTGGAAGAAACAGAACAAACACATATCTGCTACTCCAGGAGGGTGCCTTCAAGAGGGTCCAATGGCAAATGATGGTCAGATGGTCCAATACATCAAGTATGTTAACGATATCACAAACTACTTCCCAGACATCACTTTTCACATCCTTTCCTGTCAGTGTAAGGAGTCAAGATGGTATTCTGCTTCTGCTCCATCCTTTTAAGAAAAGAAAATCACATCTCTATTTCTTCAAGTCTTTCCAAACTGCACTTTCACCGAATATGTTCTGAAAACTCTTTACCAATGAATCTAGCTCTGAATTCTGTCAACTCAGAACTGTCCCACGCTTGGGTTACCCAAACTCAGCTCATTGCCTTGGTTGCTTCAATGAGCCGCTGAGTGAAAACACCAGGCAGGTCACTCAGGAATCATCCAAGGTGTCTCCCCGCAGGACCCCACCTCCACCCTAGGCCCTTCCCCACTGTTATTTGCATTCAATTCAGTGCATATGAACTGGCATTTGGGTCCTGGCTTCTTTTAGACCCTGAAGGTAGAAACTGGCCTTTCATTGCCCCAGTGTGGACTTTACATTCAATGGCAGGGACTGAAGCCACTTGGTAGACAGCAGGAGTCCTGTTCCTTAGCCTGGCGTTCCAGTCCTTGCAGCCTTCCAGCCTTCCATTTTGCCAGCTGGGAGCTCTGTGGCCTCATCTGTGGGCTCCCCAGAACGACGAAAAGTCCAAACCTGCGGGGCTGCCTGGGCAGTCACAGTTCTGCCGCACATCTTGGACAAGAAGGGGCTTGCCGAGCCTCCCCCCCCCCGCCCCCCCCCCCCCCGCCCCGCTCTTCTTCCCACTGCTTTGCACTGTGTGCTCTGTTGGCAACAGGCCGCAGTTTCACTACCTCCAGCAGCAGTTTATGGGGCAAAGTTTACTGGGCACCCATGGAATGCGGGCATGAGACCAGTCCCCGGAGCCTAGGGCAGGCTGTCTGTGTAGAATCTAGGCGTTCTTCGTTTTGTTGCACATTATTATGCTTGCTCATAATTATTCCGCATTTGGAGGGAGACAGGCTAAAAGAGAAATCCTCCTCAGACCCTTATCCAGAGCCTAGACCCCTCAGTGCTTCTCTTTCAGGATTAGTTTGAACCCAAGCCTGTCTCCCACCGCCAATTTACACCTCTTATCTGATCATTTCGGACACAAGGCTGAATTGCCCGCGTCTGCCCCTGTCCGTGGCAGTGGTGGTAAAACCCCAGCGCGGTCACAGCTCTCCAGGCGGAGGCGGGTGTTTGGAGTAGATTATAGAGAGTGAGGATGCTTTTGGCCCGAAGCGCTGTGGACACTGGGGCTGGGAGTTGCCACCATCTGAAGAAACCCATTGTCAGGGCCTGAATGGTTTCCTGAGCAGTAACCTAGTCCCCTGCGGATCACGATTAACTCTAGCAAAGGGGAGTTTCGTGGCCAGGCGCTGACAGCGAATGGCTAGCGCCAGGGGGCTCTCCTCTCTGTCTGAAACCGAAAGGAAGGAAGGAAGGGAGGGCGGTGGAGGGGGGAGGGAGGAGGCAAGCAGTGAGCACACGCCAAGAAACTAAGCGCGCATTCCCTCTCCTTCCAGACATATTCAACCGGAGCCGCAGAAGCTGCGACACGGAGGAGCCGGATTCCCTAGGCTTGGCTTATACAGCTGATCCCAACCCCCGCAGCACCCCCTTGATTCCCAGGGGTCACCAGGTTCTTTCTGCCACCAGCCCTCGCCAGCCCTAGGGCGTTTGCTCTGCGGGCCTGTGCGCACCCCCCCCCCCCTTCAAGCAGCCCCGCGCCCCAGCCCTAGACCTGGTGGGGAAAGCGGCGGTACAGTCAGTCCCAGGCGAAGGGTGGGGGCAGCCATTGAATCACAGCTCCCCTCGCCTCCACTAACTTGTGTTGATATTAAAAAGAAATCAATCAGTGGTAATGAAGCATTGGCCGTGACTATTTCTTTTTCTCACGTGGTAAAGCGAAGAGCGCGGCGGCGGCGGGGAGGGAGGCTCGCCAGCCCTGCAGAGGTTTCTCCCGAGCAGGGAGCTGCAGCCGAGACTTGCTGGCACTGGACAGGGTGGAGGAAAAGCCGGAGCTTCTCCCTGGCGCTGTCCTCAGTCGGGAGGAGGAGGGGCACGGCTGGGGGAGCTGGAGTCCGCCAACTTTGCCCAGGCTTGAGCCTGGGTTTTGCTTTCACTGGGGGCATTTTTGCCTAATAGAATGTTTATGGATCGCTGGGCTCTGTTTCTGCTGCGTAGCCCAAACAAATCGATGCGTCGTGAGAGATGGCGCTGGGGGTTGGGGTGCGCTGGGGGCCAGGGCGTCCCCACCACGTGGGCGCCCGCGCCGCGTGCTCTTCACCTGTCTTGGCGCAAGGCGAGCGCTCCGCGCGCAGCGCGGCTAGAGGCAGTGCAAGCGGCGGCGCGCATTCCCGCGGCTCCATCCAGCTGGCTTCTGTCCGTCTCTCCGCCCTCGGCTCGGAAATCCCACCCCGGCTTCCCGCCACCCAGCTCGGCCCGCGCTCGGATCCCCCTGCCCCGCCGGCCCGGCCTCAAAGCCGGCTCTCCAGGGATGAGGTGGGGGTGGGGGATGAGGAGCGAGAGGGGTAATGCAGCGCATAGTGGAACGCGCGAGGCAGAGGGGGCGCTCGGGGAGGGCCCGCCGAGCGGTCCTGAGCCCCAAGCCCGAGCGGAAGGGAGGCAGAAAGGCGGCGGTGCTGCGATCCGGCCCAGCGGCGTGCCGAGGAGTGGGGGCGCCGAGGCTGCACGCCGCCGAGGGGTTATTTGCTCAATCGCCCTTCCGCTTTCACCTTCCGCCCTCCTTTCCCACCGACTCCTCGGAAAGGGTTCCCGCCGCCGCCGGCTATACCCGTCCACTCCAGGCCGGCGGGCACCGGGTGAGTCAGAGGTCTAGCTGGGCCTCGCCCTTTGCCACCGCCGCCAGCTGCCAGGGTGCCAGTGGGCTGCTCGGACGGAAATCCTGAGCAGCTCCGCGTCCCACCAGGAGGGTGACCTGCCCGCGCTCTGCGCCTCTGGGCTTCTCTAGAAATGACGCAGGGCGGCGAGGGGCCGGGGAGAGGGGGCGCGCCTGCGGAGAGCGCCGAGGCAGGTGGCGGAGCGGGAGTGGGTCCCATCCTCTGTCGCACACACGTACACACTCCATCCACACAGCACTGGGGGCGGGGGATATGTGTGAACATCTGGGGTAGAAGATGGCCCCTGAGTCTTCACGACCCCTCCCGCTCTGCACAGCACACAGAATCTGAAGTTGTGTGTGTGTGCGCGCGTGTGAATGTGTGCCTGTGTGCGCACTAGTGCCCGTGCACTCGCACACCCGGGTCTACCAGAAACCGTGCCTGAATTCATAATACCGTGGGCATCCTCACCGCGCGCGGGAGCGTGCACACACACACACACACACACACACAGCGAATCACACAAACATACATAATTTATGCAGCCTTCAGGTCTGTGGGAGGTAATTTCATTTCACATCAAACTGGGAACTTGGAATCAAGGCAAGAAGGAATGGGGAGGCACAGGAAACCTCCCCAAGTGGGACCTGCACTCATCTCTTGGATAGGGTTTGCAGCTGCCCTGAAGATCAGTCATGGCAAAGAAGGCGCAGCAAACATGAGGGTTTGGATAGGAAGGGCAATGCTGAGTCTTCTTCCCCTCAGATATACACCCGAGCTTCAAGTGGGGCGTGTGCATGTGTTAGGAGGGGAGAACCAACTTCCCCTTCGGTCAAAGCAGGCCCCCGCTGGCCCCACCAGCCCTGGTGATGGGAGGCGGTGCCCAGGAGGCTGCCAGGGCTTAGCCGGTACTGCAGCCGCGGCCTTGGAAGTGCCGCTGGGTGAGGGCACACCAGGAAGGCTTTTCCTCTTTCCTCATAGATGTTTCCTCATTCTCAATCACCTGTAGCAGCTTCCAAGAGTTTAGTCAGATCCCAGACACTCTTCTCAGAGGGGAGAGAGGCTCACCCTGGAGGGTGGTGTGAGGAAGGAAGAACCAGCCCCACCATATTCCCTGACACCAGAAATCCCTGGTTCAGGGAGTGTACCCCTTCCCAGCCCCCCCCTCCACACACACACACACACACACACACACACACACACACACACTGGCCCCAGACACTCGGGGCCTTTGGTGCTTATCTCTGCACTCAGTCTGCACACCCTTTTTGGCAGTGGTTGAGAACAAATTCCACTCAAAAGTTTCTAGCCACTTCACAAGAGAGACCTTGGAGGGCCACGCAGTTCGTTTTATCTAATCATATTTTTTAAAAGAACACGGTTTACTTTCCCAGAAAACACGTGGATGCAGGAAGGAAAGGAGGGTCGATGGACCACCTGGGTTGGCCAGCAGCACCCAGCCCCAAGCCCCTGGCTCTGCGGAAAGCTCCATCGGCTGAGCCCTGCGATTTGGAGGCAGATCCGCACATTCTGCAGAGAACCCACAGCGCTGGGAAACCACTCGATTCTTGCCTTTCCCAAGCCCTTCAGTTAACATTGCTCAACGCGGCTCCGTGGAGGGAATGCACATGATTTATATTCCGCTGGCTAGGTTGAAGAAACTCCAGGGAGATGTGCTCTGCTTCAAGAAAGGGGAAGAAATCCCAAAAACTGAAATGCAGAAAGGCTTTGTAGTATTTTTAAACCTTTGATTCAGTCCATATGTGACATCTGAACACCGCCAAATTCTGTCTATGTTTCAACACACACGCGCACACACTCTTCACAGGAGAATAAAGTTGGGTTTTAGCAGTGATGGTGGTGGTGTAAGGTAGGGAGGGCCGAGTGGGATGGCTCTTTAAATTATTCAGTATTGATGCCTCCTTCTATGCCATTCCTTGTGCCCCCCTTCCCGCCTTAGCAGTTACTTTTAAAGGGAAAGTGTGTTGAGATGAATAGAGAGAGAGAGAGAAAAAAAAACTTTCAGGGGCTTACCTGGTTGGCCTCTCACTCCGCGTCCTGAAAAGTAGAGAGCTAAGAAAACCCAGGTGAGAGGAAACATATCCATTTTGGAGAAGGAGGCTCTCTCCAGGGCTGGATGCGTGGGTTTCTTGTGTAATTGTAAGTCTTTGTGTTTTCTCTCGCTCTTGTGATCTTCCTCACAGTGTCTTCTGCAGAGGTTTCTAATGGTCAGCGTTTCCCTCCTGGGCCCTGGCGGCCCGTCTTCACCTTTATCCTTGCTGGATCCCCACCTCACCGGGAGGAGGGTCGGTCGCTCTTGAAATCAGCCAAGAGGGAGCCAGACGGGAAGAGGGGACGGTTCTCCTCTCTTAAACACAAAACGGATCTATGTCCTCTCCAGTTCCTCAAAGTATCATTTCCTTTATCCTACAACATCACGAATATTTCCCAAGAGCCAAATGTAAAAAAAAAATTGTAATAAAAATAAAAGCCAAGACTTGGCTTAGGCATCACACGGCCCCAGGCAGCTGTGTGATCTCAGAGGCGTAAACTGACACACATCCCCGGGCACCCGGGACCCACGAGAGGGCGGAGGCACCCACCGCCGGACAGCCCGGGTGGAGGCGGCCGCCCGGCTCTAGCCCTCGCCGGGTTCCCCTAGCGGGATCCTCCCCCAACGGCTACACCCGCTCGACCAGCCTCACGAGGGGAGTCTGAGGAAGGAAGCTGCCGGTGCTGCTGCCGTGGCTGTAGCTGCTGGCGGTGCGGCGGAGGCGGCTAGGATCGCCTGGGAGCGAGCGAGCCCCTCTCCGAGTTCGCTCGCGCCCGCCTTCACCTCCACCTCGCCCAGCGCCTCGCCGAGTGTCTGCGCGTCTGAAGATGTGCTGGGGGCGGGCTGCGGCGGCTGCCTCGCTCGCGATCTCTGCTTCCCCTCGGGCTCCCCCCTGCCTTTTCAGGCAGAGCAGCATGTGGATGTCAGAGCCGCGGCAGAGCTATCCGATTACGCGCCGGCTCAGGGCCCGCCCCTTCTGTGTTCCTGATTAAAGAGGCAGCCGCGGAAACGCGCGGCGCAGAGGCGAGCGCCGCGGCACCCAGCCCGGGCGGGGCGGTGGCGGCGGCTTCCCCCCGGCCGCGGCCGGATCAAAGTTAAGGCAGCTCCCACCCCACCGCCCCTCTCCCACCCGGCATCTCCCGCCCACCCCGGGCTCCTCCGCTGCAGGCTTCGCCGAGCTGCCCGTGCGCAATGCCCCGGAGAAGGAGCGCCCCAGGGCACCTCCAGGGCGTGCTGTCCTTGGCCGTGTCGACGCCGCCCGAGGGAGACTCCGCGGGAAACGGGGAAGATCCTTGTTCCCCCCCAATTCCCTGACTGCGATGCCACACACGTAGAACCCAACACAATGCCACGCGCAATGGCGTTGGTGGCTCACGGTGTTTGGAGTAGGGAGCGAGGCGGCAGCTCAGCCATGCGTTTGAACAGGCAGCAGTGCGTGGCGGCGACACACACGCACACGCACACGCGCACACACGCACAGGCCAGGCTGAATAAAATCCCAAACACCCTGCGTTTACTACTCAGATCCTTTGTTGTGTCCCAGACACACTCCTCTCCACTCTGGGTGATGATTCACTTCTCCCTACGCTCCTAACTTGAGACTACCAGAAGAGGAAAGACTTCAAAGAATTTGTTCAGGCCATTGAACTAGATTCCTCCAACCGCGCCCCCCACCCCCAACATGTACAGGTACATGACGGTTTCTCCTCGAAATGCCGCCCTAACTACTTATATACATACACATTTCCCCCTTGAAAATGTGGCCACAATTTGGGGTGAAAAAAAAAATTGCATTATACCCGCTCTTTTTAAATGGAGGTATGAAAACTGTTTAGAGGGAGCTGCAAGCTAACAGTTGGGGAAACACTTGTATCTTTGTTTCTGAGGATGGCGTTGTGGATTCTAAACGGTCTTGTTTCACTGGGCACCTATTACTCCATTATCATAAAGACTCTAACAGGAACAGTCTAAATAACACCCTGCATATACTTCTCTGCCACTCTGTAGATGAAGAAAAATAAAGTTTTGGTGACAAGAAACACACACATCTGACCGTCCCATTTATTTCTTTGCTTGTACTTGTGGATTCTTCTGGGTGGTTTTCCTCCTTATCTGGACTTGCCATTAGCTTTGTTTATCACTTTTAGGGTTTGAAAAATCTGCGACTCCCACTTAACTGTTATTTACACTGAGATAACCAAAACAAAATTGAATCAGAAGTGATTTGCAAATAGTGGAGCCAAGCCGTGGAGGGGTTTTAAGGTGCTGTGTAAATCCACAGGCTGCATATCGCAGTGTGGATCTTAGATGCCTGGTTTGAAAGGGCATTTAGCAGAGGCCTGGTGATTTTCCCAGCAAGCATACCTCCAGGGAGGACTTCAGGCTACCTTTCATTCCCCCTTCCCCCCCCCCCCCCCATTTTCTTTCTTTCTTTCCCTTCTTCCTTCCTTGGCTTGAGAGCACATCCACAATATTAAAAACTCCAGATTTACTTTTTTCCCTGTTTAAATGTCAGTTATAAAGAAAGACTGCCACTCCCCAATATTTAATGGAGTAAAAAGGCAGTGTGGATTTTGAATCTTAAACAGAGATCCCAGCTTCTACTATGGCCAAGATACAAACCTAGGGACAAATAACACTATCTACAGTGATAGTGCCTAGAGGGGTCATTTAGTACCACCTCCCCGACCACTTACCAGGCTGGTCAGACCATTCTCACAAGTGTCCAGCCTGAAAGAATCCTGTTTCTGAGAACATTGTAGCCAGAGTTTAGGGGCAGGGCCGGGGGAAAGAGGACAGAGAGGGGGAAAAAAAGTAATAAGCTGAAGCCCACTGGGAAACCATGAGAATGACAATTCTGACTTCTGAGCTTGGGCCTCAGGTTGAGGAGAAGGCCTGATATCCTGAAGCGGCGTAGAGGTCTGGTGAGTCTGGTTCAGAGCCCTCAGGACTCCGTTTTTTTAATCCTCTAGGGGGCAGCACTCAATAAATAATGGTAATACTGGTAACTACCTGTGGTAGCACTTCTGTTGGTGCTTTTATATCTGGAAGCTCAAAGCCCTTTATCAGACCAGGCGAGAGGCAGAGTGAGACCAGTTCTCCCCCAGCCCTCTCTGAACAAGACTCCACGGGCCCAGGGAGGACAGAAAATTGCTTTAATCCAGGACTTCCAAGGACTCTTGGGAACTAAACACAAATCCCACATTTGCCCAATGGAAAATGAACCTTTAGGGGAATTCTCCAGACTGGGGCTGGCTCAGACCTGCCAAGCCCCAGCTTTTGTCTAGACTGGAATCTCAGGGGTTTGGCTGCAATTGGTTTGGTTACCACCAGAGGTGCAGTGGTGAGGATCCAGGCACCCTACTTTTGCTTTTCATTATTTTGTGAATTTACGCCCCTGACCCATGGAGACAGATGCCTGCCTACTAAAAGGCTGGTTGCGTCAACAGAACAAGGGGCTTGTGAACAGAAATACCGAACCAACTAGAGGCTGAGATTTCTGGCAGCATCCCTGACTCACCTCGGACCTTTTACATCATTATCCTTAATTGTGAAATAATAATAGATAATCTCACCCTACATTCCATTCCTTTGACAGAAAGGGATATGGGAAACATAAAAGAGTTGTGAATGATGCTCAGGGAAGCTGTAACCTGGCCACGCCCAGAGGAAACCCAGGCGTTCCCAGCTAGGCAGTCCCAAACCAAGAGAACTCATCCGAATCACCAAGGGCAGCGATGTTCAACACGTGTGCTGCACGAATGTTTAAAACATGCAATACCTGACGGTTTAGTCAGGGGCACTGACCTCTTTCCCCTTAAATTGTAAAAAAAAAAAAACAACAACCAGCAGCTAACACAACATTAGCCACACAGTGCGAATGAATCAAAATTATACCTATATATATATTTTTTTGGCAGATTGGCAAAAAACATATATTGTTTTGTGTGCCACAGAATTTTCGCAATTAGTTTATGTGTGCCGTGAGATGAAGCAGGTTGAGAATCGCTGACCTAGGGTGAGTGTTAACAATTCAGGTTGGGTTTCTTGGATCTGGGGTGGTCTAAAGATCTGAATTTTAACGCACATTGTAGGCGATGCTTAATAGGCCAAGCAATTGGCAGCCTCTGTCCTGAGGGTATTTTATTTACACGTAGCCTTCGATATTGGCACTTTCATTGAAGGACACCTGGATCCCTGTTTTTTCCACATTTTCTCTCCAGGCACTTTTCACATGGAGCGCGGGGGGGGGGGGGGGGCGGGCACAGATTCTGAGAAAAGCCACCAAAAACGTGGTCCTTAAAATGCCAGCGGGGGGACGGCAGTGGGTGGGGGGGGGGGGTAGGGTGGAAGGGGAAGTTACCAGCTCTACCTCATGACCTTTATTTAGCAGCAACAGCAAAGAACCTATCTGAATAGAGGAAAAGCTCGGAACAAGTTCAAGGTGCCTGCTGACGGGGCCTATGGAGCTGGATCCAGCCCTTTCACCACCAACCCACTCAACCACTGGTTGTTCCTAGAGGTTTGTTTCAGGGTATGGCTCTCCATCTGCGTTCATCACAACGCACTTATTAGATGCTCATGGAAGCGTGACTGTGCAGGAGGTACACAAGCAAGGAGGACATTTGGGTCCAGCCTCCTGGGAACACAGGACTTGAAAGCTCCAGAAGCTTCGTGCTTCCACAATAGATGGCACCTGTCACAGGGTGCTCCCCCTTATCTCAGCCCTGACATCGACAAGCTCTCACCCTGAAAGGGGGAGGTCTGAAGCCTAATTGCATCTTAATCTGTAATTTACTACACTGCTTCAGTTAATATTTAGCTGCATCTGTCTCAGAGGCAGAAACTTCAGTTAAAATGTAAAAGCTCCTCATTTTGTATTCTTTTGTTTGAAGCTAAAGTCCAGGTTTCTGGTCAATAGGGGTTTCCTCCCTCACCCTTTAAACAATCAAACATTTTTCTTTCTTTTCAACACATTTGAACATTGCCTAGTAGTTTCTATCTGATATTACCTTTGGTGGGTTCCCAGAATTCTTACAGATTTCCAAAAAGTATGGAAATCTCCTGTACTCTAAACTGTGTGTGTGTGTATCTCTTATCTTTCTCAGACAGACACTGGATCAGGTAGGAGGGAACCTTATGAATGAAAATAAGGTGGGGGGGGGTGTGGGGAAGGAGTGAAAGGTGCAAAATTCATACAAACATTCCTGGAATCCTTGCAAAGGAAAGTCAAGTCACGTTGCTCTCTCTACTCTGTCTTAAGCATGAAGGTCATCTCCCTCTGCTACACTAACTTTTATACATTTGAGGTATTGGTGCTTCAGAAAGGACCTAGTCAACACCTACCCTGTTCTCCAGTACAGCTCCCTGCCCTGGTGGAGAAATATGCATTCTTAAATGGCTATTGGGCATTTGAGATGTGCCTGGTCTGACCGAGTCACTGACTATCATTGTATTAAATACAATTTCCTAGATTCTCAAAAACACAGATTCCACACATGTTTAACAGCTCTATATTGGGCAACTCTGCTTTCAATACTCACTAGACCAGAGCATGACATTTCCCAGAGAAGCCCAGAGAAATCCAGACCCTTAATGAGTCTCTTAGGCTACCTCATTTGTTCACCAAAGAATGAGCACCAATATGAGCTGAAGCATCATTTGAAAGTGTTTGGTGTCTATTTGGTGTGGAAGACAAGGCCTGGCTCATACTATTGTCCATCATCCTGTGCTCCTTCTGTGTGCTCTTGGATGACTTTCTGGAGTGCTCACCAGGAATCAGGGACTCCACAGTGCTCCCAGACTCTTGACTTCAGCTTTAGTCCTCAGTAGAGAGAAGCAGGTGGGGGTGGCCGAAACCTGAGGTCAGGGCAGACAGACCTTAGGTCTCCACTGCCTTTGGGGGTCCTTGAAAAGTCAACCAATTTGGGACCAGCTTTCTCACCCGTAGAAGGAAGAGGTTGGTTGAATGACTACTGATCCTTTTCAGGTTTGTGTGTTCGGCTGGGCTCTCTTCTGACTCCATCCTCATTCATAAATTTAAAACTGGATGTAGTCCTAATTTCATAGCTACCCTAGGAATTGAAATGAAAAATCATGCATGCTCATGCATTGGTGGGGCTGGATGGGAAGTCCCGTTATCATAGTATTGATATTAGGTGTCTTTTCTCAAAACGCATGGCAGGCACCTTGGTGGAGCTTTCAGAGGAGATATTTTCAAACAAAGGCTTTTCCCCAGTCCCTCAAAAATTTTTACATATTCCACTCCACAATCACACACAAAGGCCAAGAACTTACTTGTAATCTCATAGCGCTTATCAGAGATGGGATTGGAAATTTTAGAATTATGGTCTGGAATTATTTACTATTCAGGAAAATCTTATTTTGAACGGAACATTCCCCACTCTCTCACTAAACCAGTTTTCTCTCACAGATCAGTTTTCCTGGAAACTTGAATCTTCCGTCCACGAGTACCCATTGGCTTTTCCTTCGTTCGCATGCGTACATACCCAGCAAGCGCCACAGATTTACCAGGGAAGAAGGAACTTTTTTTTTTTTTTTTTTTTGGCTATTGCTATTTTCAAATTTGTAACTTGTGACTTATGGTTCCTTAATTAGACATCGACATGTCAAGTGATTGTTACATTATGATGGCAATAGATGCTAATTTGAGCATGAAAGTCGTGATGGAAAGGCAGGAGTCAGGGAGCTGACCTTTTGCTATTGAGGATACTCCAGGGTGGGTTAATTCACACCCACCGTAGTCATTAGTTCCCACACTCCCCCTTCATATTTACTCCTCCACAGTTTACTGAGCTGCCAATCAACCGGCAGGATCTGGATGAGAGCCGGCCGCAGGGGCTCAGGAGGATGCGTGCTTTCCGCAGGGATCACGAAACCATGGGTGGGGCCAGTTTCCTTCTGCAACTCCAGACTCGGATTCTATTTATTTTTTAAATTAAAAAAGAGAGAGAATAAGTGGTATATGGATATTGTTTAAAACAATTAAAAAACACATAAAAGGTATTCAGTGAAGACTTATGCCTCCCTCCCACCCTGTCCCCCAGTTTCCCAGTTCACCTCTCCAGGTCACTAACCCATTGATCCAGGATTGGGGTGTCCTCCCAGAGATATCAAGATGATCTATGTTCAAGTTAAAAGCAAACATACATTTTATATTTTCCCTAGCTCCCTTTCTCCAGCTCTTTCTCCCTTCCTCCCTCCCTCTCTCTCTCCTTGGCGCCCTAAGCAGTAATGATCTTGAAAACCATTAGGGGGCAGCTGGGACCAGAAAAGGAAACGGCAGGAGAAAATGCAGAACTAAACTCCAAGAGGGTGAGATGCCACAGAAAATCAAAAGAATGCTAGGACAAAGATGGGGAGGGCGGGGAAGGAAAGAGAAAGCAGAAGCAAACCAATGCAAAGCAGTACAAAATAAGAGGAAACAGAGAATGAAATAATAATACCAAAAAACCAAAGGAAGTGCATCTATCAAGAAAGGGAGGGATTTACAAAAGAAAGGCCAGAGATGGTTTTGCTTTTTGTTTCATCTTAGGCAAACCTGTAGAACCCCAATTGGCTCAATGTTAGCAGAGATGGGAGGTTATCTCTTTCTGAACTGGAAGGCATGTATCCTGCTGGACTTGACATTCCGAGGACCTGTTCCAAACTGAGGGTTCAGTTTGGACTTGATGTGGGGGGTGGGGTGGAGAGGGAGAGAAGCAGCCCCCCTTCCTTACATCCTCAGCATGCTTAAGAATGCTTTCAGCCCTCAGCAAGGCGGCGAAATTAGCCTGAATAGAAAGGTGCAATTCTGTTTCTCAATGCAGCAGAGCTCAGCAATGAGGGCACGGGCTTCTTTTGAAGCTGCTGCCATAATCAGAGTGCTTTCAGGTGTAGTGCAGGCGAGCCTCCCCTGGTTTCAACAGGTTAACTTCATTAAAGCTCCGAGCTACTGCTTTCATGTTTTCTAGGCTCCCCACCCCCGGGTACATTAGGCAGAAACAAGTCCTCATGGGAGTTCTGTACCCTGACGTTTGGCATTGTGACTGGAATGTGGGGGCAACATTTACGCTTGGATAATAGGACATGGAAAATTGTTTCTAGGGCACGATAAATATGATCACTTGTAGTTTGGTCTTCTCTTCTCTTTCTCTTCCAAACGCCCCCTCCCCAACTTTAAAAAAGACAACAAAAACTTGAGGAGACCATGGTCTAAGGTAACTAGATAAAACACAGAGTGCCTGGGCACCCTGTATGTATCAGTTGGTAAACCTGTTTCAGAAGATGGAATACGCCCAGGCTGTCCCAAACTCTGTACCCAAGGTCATTCATCAAAACCCAGTGAAAAGTTGCACTTCAGGCTCAGAGGCACTTGTTCTCAGCCACCCATTGAGGTTGTTAGACTCGTTATTTACTGAAGGCCCAGGATGGGTAGGGTTATTAAACAGAGGTTGAGGTGTACTTGCTGTAGGGTACCCCTAAATCCTGTATCAGGTGCAGCTGGGCTTTCTCAAGTGGGCACTGGAGTTTTGAGGGATTGGGGTAAGTTGCCACAAGAGCTATTTCAAACAATGGTCATTTTGCAGAATTTGGGCTTTCCCTGTAGCTCAAAGTCAAAGGTTCTCTTCAGTCCTCTCCCTCTCTCTCGTTCTCTTTTTCTTTGACTCAGAGTCCTGGAATTCAGTTTTTAAGAAGGTTTAAAAGTCACACTGGAAACTTGGCCAAACAAAAAACTCTCTGACCAGAAGCAATGTGCTTCCCTGTAAACAAGTCCCCTAGAGTTAAATGACAAAGCATGTTTGTTAGAATTCATCTAGGATCTAGGATGAGAAAACACTTCCCATTTGATTTGATCATCATTTAGAAGAAGCGAGTGTGATTTTTGCCCTTTCAACACATCTGGAAGCGTCCCTTCCTGTTGCCATAGCAGTTGACTGCATCACATGGACTGTGGCTGCCTAAACACTGGGGTCCTCCAGCCCTTAGGAAATAGACAAGTAGTTTCTCTGTAGGGGTGAAGAGTGTTCTGGGCAAAGTCAGCCTAATAACATTAATCATTAGGTTAACGATGTAAGATGACAGACATGTCAGAGGGAACTCAGGGCCCTCAACCGGGGTGAGGAGACCGAGGTTCTGGTTCTAGCCTTTTCCTTGAGGCTGTGTGCCTCGTGTGTCAAATCTTTTCATCTCTTTTTTATTCTGTTTCCTCACTCCTAAAAGGCACATTGTTATTCCGACACAATGGCCTTCTACACTGGTTGGAAAGCAGGGCCCATTTAGAGCCCTCACTGAGTCAAAAAATATGTGTTGAGCACCTGCTAGATGCCAAGCTCTGCACAGGTGGGATAGTAGGGCCTGCATCAGTAAAAACGGCTGTTCTCAAGATTTACTTCCCAGAGGGAGAGATAGATAACACCCAACTCAACAATGAGCAGGATCTGTGAGTTCTTAAGAAGAAAACAAAATAAGATAATGTGATAGAGATCAGTTAACCGGGAGATAGGAAATCTGGGTTAGCTCTCCCATTAACGAAGGCTCTACTGGGTAAGTAAACTAGCTCAGGCTCAAAATCTCATCTTTAAGATAAGGGTTTGTGCTGCATTGGTGTTTTTCAAAGTTCAGTTGGAGATCCATTAGTAGGTTATTAAATCAACTTAGAAGTTTGTGATTCTATGATTCTATTAAACGTTTATAGAGGGGCCCAACAGAGCATGGTTCTTGCTTAATTTTACTTATTATTGAATAAATAGTAGCATTGCTTATCAGAAAATCCCACTGTTTAACCCAGTTTCAGGCACATTATTGGTGCTTGATAAATGTTTTTTTAATTAACGGAGACATGAGATTTATGCACTATGTCTAAAAATAAATTGAGCCACCTAAATAAATTGCCAAATGACTTACCAAAGTATCAAAATAATGTATTCTATTTTCCCAAACGCCAACCTTACACGCCAAATTTAAAATTATATTGCCCTTGTGATGCTAGGAACTGACTTTCCTTAGAATTCTTAAAATTTTCTCAGAATTTATAAAAAGAGAGAGAGCGAAAGAGCTTAACATGTTCTTCTTCCAAGTAGGGCAAACTGCCTTCTTCACACTTATAACAGTAATTCAATAAACCTTTAGAATATTTTAGAAAAGGAAGAATTAGTGGGAAATTTTTTCTATTTCTTGTCCTTGGGGATCCAGATAATTCTGTCTTTTTAAAAACTGGCCTTGTGAGTTTTCATTTGTTAAGTCACTTTTTTCAAAGCAGCAATAATCTTACTTTAACAAATATTTTTTTCCTTAGTTATGGCTTAGAAGTAGGCTGCTCAGTCTCAGAATCATTCTTTTAAATTTTGCATTTGATTAGAAATAGATGACCCAAGTCCTCCATCCTTCCTTGCCTGGAACGCTTGTTGACTTCCATTGGGATGGGGGTACCAGACCGAGGCCATCTCATTGAGGAATCAATGATACATCATCCTTAAGAAAGGCAAGAGTCAACGGCCCCTGCTCAGGGCCTAATGCACATGCCCAGGAGTTAATTTTCAAGTCCATTTCCTTAATTGCCAGAAAATCCAGGGCCAGGCAAATAGACTCAGAGTTAGGATTGCTACACCCAACCTTCTGTATCCATCCCCTCCTACCCTCCCCAAAGCAGAGCGGACCACATGTAGGTACCAAGAAGAAACATCAGCTCCCCGGCATCCCAGGCACATTGCAGCTGCTTACCCAGTGGGGGCCAACACAATGGCCACAGGTGTGTTTTGTTATGGGGCACCTTGGTTCATGCAGAAATGTGCTCCTAAGCTCTAACATAGGAAATCACAGTTTTGCGATTCAAAGTATATTATAAATAATCCAAAAGGGGCGTCTGTTTTAAGGAAGTCCATATTTTTAAAGCAAAGAAAGATCTCAGAGTGGATCAGCCCAGTAGTTCAGGTTGATCTGGAACTAACCAAAGCATATTTGCTTAGAATTAGTTCTGAAAGTACCACTTAGTAATGTAGTAAAATGTGTAAAAATCAGGAAAGGCTTTTGTGTCATTTTATGGTCTATTTATATTGTTACTGTTGTTATTATCACTGCCTTTACTAATGATTTGCCCAGTCAGAGAAATTCAATATATTCATTTTTCTTTCTTTAAAAAATTTTTTTGTGTGTGCTAAATATAAGTCATATCAAATGCATACCCATCCATGTATTTCTCTAAGTAATTCCAGTCTTTGTGGATTTTCTTCTTGCAGGATATCTCATAGAATCATTTTGACAATGACATGCTGGTGAAAATATGCTAAGACTCATCATTTCTTTTCTGGGAGCTGAAGTTAACTGTGCTCATCATTTTGAGACATGACACCCAACCGTCACCAAAATGGCAGCTTTCTGTTAAACAAATGCAAAGCTGTATTTAGGCTCTTTTGCAACATTGTGATGAGAAGAAATCAAGGCCTTTCCTTCTGCTATTTTTAAAATGCTCACCAGGGCAATTCCATCAGAAATATTGTTACAATAGCTTTTCGGTATTTTGATTTTTTTTCTGTTCAAGGCTAACCTGTTCAGAGAAACCCCAGATCCAGTGAAAACTATTTTAAAAAGTCAATTTGAACAAACGCTGCTGCGATATTTATGACTTAATAAAAAAAATAATTCTCAGACTCTCCTAAAATGTGGTTGCGGAAGGGCTGTTTAAAGAGGAGGGAACCACATACAGTCAATGGAAGGAGCGCCAGGCCTGGGGTCCTCACTAAATGCTTTAGAGGACACCTTTACCTTCTGCTAACTGCACAATTAAGCAGACCTCCCTGCTCCAGAGTCCTGGAGACAGTCTTTCTCCTACGGGCACCGGGATGTCAGTGTATGTATCACCAAAGAGTTGTTGGCTGAGCAGGAAATTAAACTCTAAACTTCTGACACCAAGTTCTGAACTTTCACCACAGGGCAATGTTCGGACTCCAAACCCCAGCTCTCCTCAGCTCTCTCCACATGGTCTGTTTACTCACACGCCTACCCAAGAACTTGGTAAGAGATTCCAAAAGAAATCTTGCAACATACCACAAATCAGCATCAGCTGGCCAAACTGAGCTCTGTCACCAAGATGTTGATGCTTAAAAAAAAACAGTTATCACCATTGTAGTAAAAACATGTCACCCTACAATAGCATTTCCTAAGCACCTAATTGCTCCCGGGGAGCGGGGAGCGGTTTGGGACCACACAGAGAGATAGCTCCTCCTTCAGCAGATTCGTGAGAGCATCTGAGTTAGATGGTGTGTGAGCAAGAGAGGGAAAGGCTCAGGCACGCCATGCAGGGCTAGTGGGATACCGCCCCTCCCCCTGGTGCTGGTGTGTTAGCTCCAGGAACAAGCAGACAGGACTATTTCTACTCGTTCCAATGGAAACTGAGTTAAATAAACTCACTCCTATCTACATGGGAATAAGTTGCCATTACTTGTCATGCAACAGTCTCAGAAACAGAAATATCTCACATATCTTCTTGTTGGTTTGTTGTTGCTGAAAAAATTACTTTGCTTCGCCCAAGGGCATGGTGAAGCAGAAAGAGCGTTGCTGTGAGAGATAAGAAGTCTACGTTCTGTCATTACCAGCCTTGCAGGCACGTTATACTCAACAAGCTAGGTTTCTGTTTCTTCCTCTACAAAACGTGGGGGTTGGAATAGACTGGGATCCCCCCAAGATTACGTGGGTCTATGAAGCAGGAGCTCCCTGGGCATTTTTATCAGCAGCCCTCTCTCAATGTGTGTATTTTCAGGAGGTGGGTTAGCTTTCCATGATTTCAAATGGTCACCACACTTGACAAGAAAGAGCCTGGCAATTGATAGGTTAGTACCCTTTGTCCCAAAGCAGTGGGATTAGGCACAGGGGTGGAATGCAAATACCACGAGGGTCAAAGGTCACGGCCTTTCTGGATGGAAACCAAGGCAACTGCATACCTGAGTGATCTGGGCTGGCCTCAAGGTCCCTCTCCACTGGAGGATGATGGGAGTCACAGACTGGAGGGTGCAAACAGAGTTCAGGCTGCAGTCCTTTAAGTGATGATAGAGAGACAATTTGGCAAACTTAAAGGGCAAGTCCTGGCACCTGCGCGTTGTTTGGGAGACAATTTAGAAGTGTTGGTGTGTGTAGCTACAATGTCAGGCTGTTTCCCTGACATATGTGGGAGCTTCAGCAATGGTGTGAGGTCACAGGCCAATGATGAGGGCAGCGCGATGCTGGGAGGAGCACACGTGGAACGCAGGATGTTGAAGATGCTCATCTGTACCTGCACCTGGGCAGGAGGGGGTCCTGCAGAATATCAAGGCACAGTGGCATCTTCGGCAGAGACGAGACAATGTGGTGGGTGGGGGTGACACGGTCCCACACATGTGGGTGGCACCCCGCAGCGGGCTCCCATTTGGTGGAGTGGCAGGACTGATTTCGCTCACCACTGAAAACAAATGAACTGAAAAACAAAAAATGGAACACACACGTACACACACTGAGCAATGTTAAAAGCGCGAGCACCGACTGTGTCTCTCAAGGATAAGCTGACAAGAAAGTAATTTGTCTGTAACCAAAGGTTGTGAAGGAGACAGATATCCTCTCAACCCAAAAAAGTACAAAAGCTTTGCTGGCAGGGAGAATGCGAGTCTCATCTGTAAACTCAGTGAAAGCCATGGGCAGGAGGTATCCTCTTGCAGTATGAGGCATCTGATTTATTTAAAATATGACCATAATGAAAGAAATTCAGAGAGAGAGAGAGAGAGAGAGAGAGAGAGAGAGAGAGAGAGGAAGAGAGAGAGAATGAATGGCAGCATGCTGACTCCTCAAGTCAAGCCCACACTATGTATTTCTTTGCTTCTTTTACCATAAGGACTTGAGGCTTTCCTCTTACCTCACCCAGGAAATAGGACCAGGCAAGAACATCGGTGCCTCGCACCCGTAAAAGTATGCCAGGTACAAGCCAAGGGTTGGGGAGGACTACAGCCTGGGCATGAAGGGGAGCTGGGAATTCGGGAGAGTAAAGAAGACCCAGGCGCTGTGTGTGTGTGTGTGTGTGTGTGTGTGTGTGTGTGTGTGTGAGCTGAGCGGGAGGTCAAGAGTGAAGAGTGTGGCATAAAAAGAGGAAAAGGAATTCTGTGGAGGACATTCAGCATTGAAGAATCGCAGTGGGCTGATGCCTCCAATCTAAACAGTAAAATTTCATGATACTTTATAGTTGGACTAAACAAGCTAGCTTCTCTGTGGGAGCATTTCTCAAACTTCCATGTCACCAAGTGAAATAGATCGTATAATTCCTCACTTCATTCGCTGCACTCCTTTGACATCAGTCTTGGCCATATAATGTGCTTTGGCCATTGGAATGTGAGTGGAAGTGACATAAGTCACCTGTCGGCAACCACCCACAGAGCCATCATGGGGTTTGGCCATTATCCGTTGCCTCTGCTGTGAGAATGGCATGTGCCAGCCCAGGCTGCTGTCAGCTGGATCCCCGCATGAAGCGGACACAGGGGCAGACCCGGGCTGCAGGTGAGCCAGGCTGAAGGGTGCCGTGAGCGAGACGCAGACATGTGCGCTGTGAGTCCCTGAGACCTTGGGGTGCAACAGCATAATCTAGTGAACATGGAATATGCAAACCCACTGTACAGTGTGTGGATGCTCCCTGTGATCCTGGGAGCAGGTGGGATGAAACTACAGCTCTGAGGGAGAGGTGTCCTTGCCAGAAAGAGGTGTCCCTGGCACCCACAGCATGGGTAGGGAGATCAGGAGAGATCTCTGGCAACCAGCTGACCAGCTAAACTGCCAGGTCAGTGTTACTGCCCACATTTTCCCAGCCCGGAAGGAGAGCTATAGTGCCCCCCCTAGCGGGGCCAAGAGAATGACCAAGTGCATTATTCATAATTCCTAGGTCTTCAAAGCAGAAATAACCGGGGGAACTGACCCAGTAAAGGGGAAGTTTGGGACAGGGAGATTCTGAGAGTCTAGGAAATTCCACTGAGTCAGAGTGTGGGTGACAATGAGATGAGCAGTTTTCATTTGGAAGTGGGCGTCGGAGGCGGTAGAACTCGGGTTCAGAGAGCAAAGGCTCTTGCTTTTCCAGGGACCTTAATAAGGAGAAAAACTGAAAAGGAAGCTAGAAATGCCCCAGGTACTGCTTAATGTGAGAAAACATTCTATCATAAGACAAAGGCAGTAGGAAATGACCTGGGTTGTTTGTGACATAGTCTTCCCAGAGAGACTCAAATTTCTCTTCCCTCCCTGGGAAACTCACCAAGCTTCATGTCATAAACATGGGCTTCCCAAGTGCCACTGCATGAGAAGGGGTTTGTGCAGTTTCTTAGTATCTGCCACAGGGCCCAGGTAGGAATATCTCTCCTGTCACCAGACAGGGTGTGGTAGAAGCTGTGTTGGGGGGAGGTAGGATGAGATGACCTGTCAAACTCTTTCAACTCAAATAGATTAATATTTATATTTTAAGGCTATAATTTATGACATTAAAATGTCAAAATTGACTTAATTAGGGCAGGCAAGTAGAATTACATCGAAAATGCAAACCTACAATTTTATCATCTTTATCCCTGTAAGCCACATCAACTTATTTATAGGAATGAAGTGGGGTATACATAAGTGAATGGATGAATAAAATGCCATGTTGCAGCCTAATGTATTCAGACTAATCGGAGTGAGCCGTGGTAAGTTTTGAGAGGTGAAGAACATAGAAAAGGAACCTTGGGTTGCAGGGAAAAGTCTCATAAATTTGGGCGAGGAGGGAAAAGGACTGAGGGTGTGTAAGTTCATGAGCTGCGACACTTCTACAAAAGGCTGGACATGATTCAGAGGGAAAGGGAACCATTAGGTGGTTCCCAGGAGGCAGGGCGCGTTCCAAGGAGACATGTGCCATTGCTATGGCTTTACGTTAATTTCTTTTTCATCCCAAATGTTCATTTGAGTCTCCAGAGAGGATTTTTCCCCCTAGTGTGACAAATTTTCCAATTTTGTAATGGAAGCCAAGAGAAAATGGAATTCTCTTTATAGAAATCCATTTTGTAGCCAACTTTCTTGAGATGCATATATCCCTGAAAGCAATCTCCCTCCTCCAGTAGAGGCAGCGGGGTGTTTAGGGCCGGCTAAGTGGATGGCTGACAATTTGCCCCCAGAGCCCGTGGGAGATTGAACAGCAAGGCCTTGGGGCTGTCTTCTCCAAGCCTGCGCTGGCTGGGCTGAGTTCTGTTTTCAGAGCAGCAATTTCTGAGGGAGGGAGCAGGCAGGACATGGGGCAGCGGAGCATCCGAAAGTACCTGGCCAGCCATCCTTATATGGCTGACACGCGGGACGACTTCTGTCGCCAGCACACTCTAGAATTTGGCTGGGAAGCCCGCACCCTCACCAGCGAGGTAAACAGAAGAGAAGTCAAGGGGTAATGGTATTCCAAGGTATGTCTCTGTCACAGATCAGAGTGGCCACTGAGGATCTGTAGGAAAGTGGAAGGAGTTTTCTAGAGAGGACGAGAGAGCATGGCTGGCTGGCGCCTTGCCATGGCTTGCATTCTGGGGGGGCGTTTTGGGGGGCGCATTTGTGATTATGTTATGGCAAAACAAAGCGTTGGGTAGTAGGTGAAATCAGTGTGATACTATGCGGGTGACTCGCAGGCAGCGCACACCGCCAGGCTCTGATGCATTCCGACATGGGAAATGCGCTTGAAGCATTCCTGTTCCCCATTTGACTCATCCCGCTCGGCAAGGACTCTCCGACTTGTTAGCAAGTTGAACAAATTTCAAAGCTCTGTGATCAGAGCGCAGGCAGGTCAGGAGGTACCTGGTGGGAGGCCTCAGAGGACTCATGAGCTTGCCTTCGCAGGAGGATCATTTCATCCGTCTGGCAGGCGGGGACCACTGCGTTCCCCACGCGAGCACGCAGATGCAAATGCAGAGCAGATGAGGGCGAGTGAGGAGGGAAACGGGGGAAAGGAGAAGTTTATGCCCCAGAACAGAGTGAAGACCTACCACTGGATGTGATAAAGAAAAGTCATTGTTTGCGAGGGTAACAAGCTGGAAAAAAAAAAAACCAAAACACTGACAAGCACAAAAAGAAGATTCTTAACCGAATTAAATGACTTTTCACTAAAGCTTGAGGGGCTTCCTCAGTCCCCCTCATTGGCTTCCATAACTCTCCCAGGATGCCATTTGTGCCTTGCCCTGGTGGTGACATGCCATTGAAGGCTTTCCCTTTTCCCGCACAGGCCACCTGTGCCCGACACTGCAGGACAGTGACCCAGTGTGGAGAAGCATGCACCTGATTTCACAAGCAAAACAATCAGACACACTCGAAAGTGCCCTGGTGCAGTAGAGAGGAACTGGCGAGTCCCAGGAGAATCAGACTGCAGGCCAGGCCCCGCTCTTCATACACCACCTTACACTTATTGTTTGCTATGATCCAGGTAATGTTCTCACTGATCTACTGGCACAAATCAATGCAATTTTTACAGTAATGTGAGAGGTTTATTTTTTGCCCCCTTTTACAGAGAAGAATGAGACACAGAGATGCAATAATTAACCCAAAGTCACACACGTGTCAGGATTTAACTAAGGCTATCTGGAACCAGGGATGGAACTTGTAACCATAAAATCTAGTATAAACATATCCCGATCCAGTCAACAAAAAGCCTACAAGTGAGTTAAAACTCTCTCTCTCTCTCTCTCTCTCTCTCTCTCTCTCTCTCTCTCTCTCTCATAAATGTTTTGATTGGCCTAACCAATCAGATTCATCTGAGAATAAGAAATTCAGTCTTTTGTGCCTTAGCTTTGCCCTTAAATCTTGTGAGCAGTATGTCACAGCCAATACCACTTTAGTAAACGCAAACTCCCACTATATACCAGGCAGTATGCTCAAGTTTCAGGGGCTCCAAACTTTTCCCCAAAGAGATTTCAATTTACTCATGGGATAGCATCTAACCTTATTGAGAATAATATGATGCCAATGGCAGAGCAATGAGATGAAAATGAAGACTTCTGATGGGGTAGGGGCAGAAGAGAAGGGGAAGCCCCAACAGAGAAATGAATATCAGGAGAATATTTGCTGTTGACCATATGGGTTAAATTATAAGAAGCAGGCAGAGAGAATGGACTCCAAACTTCTAATGAGGCCCAACTGACTGGTGGGGAGGCCGACTCCATTCTCTTTAAAATACAGGGTTATTTCAAATCATCTTTGCTATCTACTTTATAGGTACTGTGAAAAGAGTCACAAAGCAATTGCTTCCTTCAATCATGGATGTTGAACTTATGTGGCTCACCTGCCCCCAAAGGTGAACTGATCAGTCTTGTCTATTCTTCATTGGTAAGTTCATGCCTGAATTAGTCAAACCTTTTACCATGACAAGGAACAGATATTTAACCCAAAGTAGCTTAAGCAAAATGGGATTCATTGGCTCATATACTCAGGAAATCAGGGACCTAGACACAGCTAGATCCAGATACCCAAACAAGGTTGTCAAGTCATTAAGTCATTGTCCCACAGTGCACACATGCCCCAAATAATCAGTCATCTCTCTCTTGCCTCGGTTAGTCTCTGATTGGTGACATTCACAAGCAGGCTTTGTTCGAGTAGCCGGGAACCCACATTCTCCCAGCTTTAGCAATATCAATGGAAATTGGACTTCCCTCTCCCAACCTCTGAACATCAATCACTGAGAAGACTCCAACAGGCCATGGTTCAGTTGATGCCCATCTCTTAGGCCAGAGGATGGTGTCAACCTGGTCATGTGCCCGCCCTCACAGGGGATGTGGATGACATGCCATCCATGAAAGCCCCATCATGACCATAGGTGGGGAGGAGGGGGGAGGGAGGGAAATCTGAGGAGTCTAGGAGATGGGGTGGAGTGCGGGGTGGGGGAGTGGGAAAGAAGCTAGAGCAACAGAACCCTAACTGCTACAATCCATCTGATAAGGCCTAAGAATGTCAAAGCCTTAGAGCTCTTTAATTTCCTTGATCAGTGCTGCTTAGCATGGATAACACCTAGCGGTGGCTACCTCAGTATGACTTATGGCATGAATAAGTCTGTCTTCCTATAGCTGCAGGGTTCTTATGATGACTTGCCTCCTGCTATTAGCAGCCACTGCCACGTACGTAGCTTTCATGGCTTACCAAGCACTCCCACATAGAAGTGATCTTAGCCCATCTACCCAACAACTTGAAAAGTACTAGGGCAGCCGTCATTATTCCCACTTTATGGATGAGGAAATGGGGTCTCAGGGAGGTTAGCGGCTTGTCCCAGGCAACATGACTGGTAGGGGGTCAGCCCAACTAGGAATATGGCTTCCATAACTCTCCCAGGATGCCATCCAGATGAGCCTCCCATCTCCCAGATGAGCACAAGAGAAATTGGAAGCTTTGTGTGAGCTTCGGGAATGTTTCTGAGGTCACACAGTGACTCAACCCCTGAGATAGGATTAAAGTTAGAAAATCACGATTTTCCTTCCAGGTTTTCATGACTAGAATGCTGGCCTCCTAAGGAAATTCCTGTCTTAAAACCTGCTCAGAACCGATGCCAAGAAGTTCAGTTTCAAAATGCATTTGGTGAGGACTCTGCGGGGCCGATTTGTCTCCAGCACACACTGGAATGCGACACATGCTCACTTGATCTCCAGGTTCCTTTCAAGGGGAGCCAAGACAAGAGATTTGTGCTTATGAATTGCTGCACTTGTAATGAAGAAAGAATTACAATCCATGCTCGAGATGCTCAGATGTTAGATGAGCGTGGAGTTTCTACATGGCTAACAGGGCATCCAACTGCCCAGCCTGCTAATAACCCCATTAAACTGTTTACCAAAGGTAAGACAACTTAGTTTGGGGTGTGCATGGTGACAGAGGGATGCAACCTGTTTCTGGAATTGCAGGAGCTCAGGCGTAGGACTAGAAGGCGGAGTCGGAACATGAACTCCTTACAGTGGCTAATTGGGCTCTTTTCTGACAAGCACATTATTACATTACAGGGGAGGAAGGAAAATAAAACCAGCAGCCCAGGCAATTAGGGGCCAAGCGAAATTAAACAAGTCCTTACGGCCATAGGTATCAGGCACCGTGCTTTGCCTGCATTGCTAGAAACTCATGCATTATGAAGCTCTTAGGGCTGCTCGCTAATGGGGCCTCTCTGCCTCCTGGAGGGCGACTTGAACATTAGCCGGTGACTCAGGTGCTGGATTAGCGAGGGCAGGCGGATGCTTTCCTCCCTCACAGGGGTGCAGCGAGGCTTAATTAATTGTCAGGGAAGCACTCGGAGATTCTGGGACGAAAGGCACTATAGAATGAGAATAATTTGCATCGACAAGGTACATTTCTTCAGTGGAATTCCAAGCCCTTCACACACATTAATTAATCCTCATAACACCCTGGCGAGGCAGGTAAGTTTTCCCAGGATGCATTAAACAAACCCACCGTGTTCTGAGTAGGAGGGAGGCTACTGCTATGAGCTCACTTTATTATTTATTCTCGGTGGGAACTTCCAGAAAGGCTGATGCCTACCCTGCTTCGCATTAGTCTCAACCATTTGCCATTCGCTTTTGATTACCCACGAATATCAGATTCTGCTGGAGCGCTAATCATTCTGCTGGGGGGACATGTGTCCTTAGCAAAGCGAGTCATAAACAGCTGTCATTCCAATGGATATTAATGCCTATTGTTTCTCACTGTGGAGCCCCGCGCTTCCCTGACGCACAGGATGGCGGAGGAGCGGGTGACATCTGTTTTAAAGACGGTCTGCAGCCACGCTGCGGAGCATGCACCTGGCTTCCACTCTCAAACCCATGTCGCCGGTGGCTTCCTGGCCTTTCTGTGTCACTAGCGCATTTTGTATTGCACGTTCTGATTTTTCATCTCCACGCAGCACGGGGAAACGGAACTGAGGGGCTGGTGGGGGAGGGAGTTCTGAGTTGCATGTAGACAGGGCGACCAGTGTTTCCAGAATCAAGGGTCTGGTATAAATCAGCAGTGCAGAAGCAGCTCAAGTGTCAGGTCCCAAACAGCCCCCCAAACCCCAACCAGCCCGCAACTGAAATAAACTTAAAGGGGGAAAGCAATCGCGAAGCCAGACAAATGACTTCAACATGCTGAGGTTGACTTGGTCTTGAGTGGCTCCCTGATTGTACCTCTGGTCTCCGACTCCTGGCTTCAATTCTGCACGCAGTCACTGACTGCAGGGTTCCTGATGGAGAAGGAAAAGAAACAGAGCAAAGGAACTTGCTTGCTGGCCGGCCGCGCTTTTAGACAGTTGCCTCCCAGCCAGCCTCCTGGGCTGCAGGAAGAGGGTGTGGCTGATGAATCAGATGCCATCCACGGGGATAGAGGGAGATGCCCTGACAAGAGGCATCTAATCAAAGGGAGAGTAAGCACCTCCTGGACAGGTATTTGATTTTGTCCAAAGGCAACCCAGATATGGACCTGGCACACTCTGAGTGAGTCACCCCCCTTCCACAGGATCCGTTTTCTCTGTGAGATGAAGGAATTAGAACAGACCATTTTCCTAAGAGCCCCCTTTACCTCTCATAATCTATGGTGGGATGACTTGGTAACTCCCTTCCCACCCCCTTGCTCTTCCCACAAAGCTCCCAACCAGTGTGCCTTGAAAGGGACACAGTGGGCATAGGTGCCAATCCCCCAGCCCCCGGGATGATTGAAGATGAAATCACCTGCCCTTATTTGTTTGCTCTGGGATGCTTGACAAATACTTTACTCTTCTCTATGCTCCATGGCATTAAACAATTGGGGGAGGGCTGCTCTACTTATTGGTCCACAGATGAATGAATTGAGACAAAGAGTGCTCAAGTGACTTGCCCATTGTTATATATACTCACTAGCTGATTCCAAAGGCTGGGCTCTTACCCGCGACACCAAGAGTTCCCAGTCCTGGCATCCCATTCATACCAGAGGAGGGCTTTTACAAATACCTATGCCCGGCCCTAGAGATTCTGACTGCACTAGTCAGGGTGGGACCTAGTCTTCAGTATTCCCCTAAGTCTCCCCAGGGGTCTCTCAGGTGCAGCCAGCCCCGAGAAACACCGAGCCAGACAGCGTTGCCTCTGCTGAGGCAGTTGTAACCCAGGGAGTGTAGTCTGCCCATGAGAAGTCAGTGAGCAGCTGAGATTCACCGACATGATGTAGGAGAGGCAGTGTTCTATTTTCATTCCCATATAATGAGAACTGAAAATTTGTTTGAAAATAAAATGTCCAAAAATGCCATAGGCTTTCATATTATAACTAGAGGCCTGGTACATGAAATTCGTGCACAGGGGGCAAAGGGGGTTGTCCCTTAGCCCAGCCTGCACCCTCTCACAATCTGGGACTGCTGGTTCCTAACCATTCGGCTGCCTGGCTGCCTGATTGCCCCTAACCACTCTGCCTGCCAACCTGATAGCCCCCTAACTGCTCCCCTGTCAGCATGATTGACACCTAACTGCTCCCCTGCCAGCCTGATCACCCCCAACTGCCCTTCTCTGCAGGCCTGGTTGCCCCCACTGCCCTCCTCTGCAGGTCTGGTTGCCCCCAACTGCCCTCCCCTGCCAGACATCTTGTGATAATATAGGGGTGGCCATCTTGTGATGATGTGGGGGTGGCCATCTTGTGATGACATGGGGGCAGCCATCTTGTGATGATGTGGGAGCGGCCATCTTGTGGCAGTCATCTTGTGACGTGGCCTTGTTTAGATGGTATAGCATGAACATGCGGAGAAGTAGTTTTTACCTAATGGAATGTCTTGCATATTACCTCTTCGTTATATAGGATGTCCAGAGAGCTAAACAATGGAAAATCCTGAATTATGTCCTAGATAATTTGGTAGGTGGCTGAGAAGCTTTCCTGCTTCCTGGAGTGGGTTCTGGAGGTTGCTCTGGGCTGCTTCGGTTCCCCTTGTCCTTGTGTTGGGGAAGCAGTAGAACTCAGTGGTACGCCCATTTCCCAGGCACTGAGACTTTCTCTATCACATCAAACAAGAAGGTCCCATAGCCCTTTGATCTTCAAATTTCCTTCAGTGCCTGGATAGGTATCTGGAACCATGGCAAAGGAAAGGGCCAGGTACAGCCTTGGTACCTGCCCTTGTTCTCACATGGCAGTGAAGTTCTCTAGGCTGCTGCCCATGCCTGTGGCCATGAGACCCTGGTTTGGGGGTGGAGGGAGGGAGGAACAGTGTTGGTACCTAATGAATGGGAGGGGAGTTGGGGCAGGATCAATGCTGCTCCCAGAAAGGAAGTAATCTTCAGTGCCTGCAAGGATAATGGCTCTTAGAGAGATCAAGGAGAAGGACTGGACTGGGCTTCTTAGGGAGAAGGTAGCGTGCCCCCCATAGCTCTGCTCCAACAGTCAGCCTCAGATACCTGCTGGGGGAAGCCAGCTCTGTCTCCCCATCGTGGTGTTCCACCAATCCCATCCATCAGTGGAGAAGTCACTGCAGGGTAGGTTTTGTCATCTCCATTTTAGAGGTGAAGTAACAGAAGTCCAAATCGTGAAGAGACCGGTGCAACTTGCAAAGCTGGTAGAAAGTAGAAGAGCTAAGGCTTTAATCAGGACTTTTGGCTCCAACTCCATGCTCTCATTTCTGTAATTCAGCATGGTGGTTTGGAAAGGGCATGGGGTTGGGATTCTTCCACTTTAATATTTGTATGATCTTGGACAAGGCACTTGAGGTTATAGTAGAGATTGCATGAAGTAATATAGGTGGAAGTGTCTACCACAGCCCTAGCAATAACAGGTGCTTAATAAAAGTGCTAGGCATGGAGGGGTGGGAGTTTGGGGGAGGGGATAAAAACAAGAGTAAGAGTGCATTTTGGCCCTTAGGAAGTTTGTTGTTATGAGGGACAAGATAGCATAACAATTAGGCTCATGGATTTTGGAGCCATACCGCATGAGTTTGAAGGCCAGCTTGTCTTCTTCCTAGCTGTGTCACTTTGGATAAGTGACTTATTCTTCAGTGATTCAGTTTTCATCATCTGTAGACAGGGCATCATGGTAGTATACACTTCAAAGGTTATTGTGAAGATGGAATGCTTTGGACAGTGCCTGTTAGTTGTCCGTACTATTATGTAACTATGTAAAAATGTAAGTAAAAGATTTGGATAACAGTCAACAAAAACAATGCAAGACATGGCACAAAGGGAAAAATGGAAACTTTTCAAATATGCTCTAAGGAATAAATTTCCTGCTATGTCTGGAAGCACCTGCAGATACAATTCGTGACCAGACAGCAAGTGATCTCATTCTTAGCTGCTCATGAAACAGAGTCCAGAAGATGATGCAAATCTTTCTGTTAAAAAAATAGTCTTCTTGTGATTTTTTTTCTCGACTTGTGCTATAATTCTCTGTGGGCATCTTGCTGCAAGGTCAAGACCTCTGAACTTTCCAGGTTCCATTGGAGAAAGTCTTTGGTACAGAGCATTGTATTATTTTCCTGTTGTTATGAAAACAAAGCATCAAGTTGCTGGCTTAAAGCAACCCAAATATATTATCCTACAGTTCTGGAGGTAACAAGTCTCAAATGAACATGTATATCTTTAAGACATTTCAGGGGAGATCTGTTCCCCGCTCTTAAAGTCTGCCTACCTCCCTTGGCTTGTGGTTCCATTCTCCATCTTCAAAACCAGAAATGCAACATCTTCTCCTCTTTCTGATCCCCTGCTCCTCTTATAAAGATCCTGGTGATTACTCTGGTTCCAGTAGGATAATCTCTCCATCTCGAATTCCTTAATGGAATCACATCTGCCATCTAAGGTAACACAGGCAGAGGTTCTGGCGATTGGAATGTGGACACTTTTAGGAGCCACTATTCAGCTTATCCCAAGTGTCTAGAAGTCAAACACATCTTTCTCTTGCTAATATGGGCAGCCTTGCTTAGAATAAGTAACATGAGCTATTATGCAAATTAGCCACCCAACCATGGGTAAGAAGGGGAAAATGCCAATGGTGCGCTAGTGTGAGAGCCTTGTCCTACCACTTATCCATATAACTGCTATGAAAATTGTGGTGGGGCAGCAAGATAGGGAAGGCTTTTGTTGGAACTAAACATTTTAAAATATTTTGAGAAAGGAGCAGGTCCAAAATATAACTTATTTATTCATCAAAAACACTTTTATAGCCCAGCTGGTGTGGCTCAATGATTGAGTGTCAACCTATAAACCAGTAGGTTGAGGTTCAATTTCCAATTCCCATCGAGGTCAAGGCACATGCCCGGGTTGCGGCTAGATCTCCAGCCGGGGGCATGCAGGAGGCAGCTGATCAATGATTCTCTCTCATCATTGATGTTTCTCTCCCTCCCTCTCCCTTCCTCTCTGAAATCAATACAAACAAAGAAACAAAAACACTTTTATCGAATTTGATGTATGCCAGCACTGTTCTAAACACTTCATAAACAGTCATTCAATACTTCTAACAACTCCATGAGGTACATTCTATTAGCATTATTCCCATTTTACAGATGAGGAGATGGAGACACATCCAAGGTTAAGTCAGTGCCCAACTGGAAGTGGTGGCTCCTTGTGAGATGGTATCAGATGATCTTGAATAGCAGAACCCCTGGTTCCTGCCCCCTTGAGCATTCTCCACCCATGGCTTCATGTATCCTCAAATTCACATTCTCCTAGTGTCCCTCAGGGTGGCCTTGTTTAGATGGTACAGCATGAACATGCGGAGAAGTAGTTTTTACCTAATGGAATGTCTTTATCTCACCTCTATAATGAATGAAGGCCCCCAGGAAAGCAGGGAGGAGGTACTTTTGAATCCAAGAGTTTGGAACAGACTTTAATGATCATTCTGATTACCAAAGTTTCCAAAACTTCTGTCCTTGAGGGGAAAGCAAAATGGCTGAACTGGTGGTGGTGGTGGGGCGTGGTGGGGGGAGGGGTTGGGAAGGTCCAAGTACTTTGCCCAAATCTCCTGCCTCAAACAAGAAAATGCCTTTCAAATCTCAAGTTCTAGTTTAAAAATAATCGAAGCATTTTGCATTCTCAACTAGTAATCTTTGTTAATGAGCTGTTTTTCCATAAAACGAGTCTTTGAATGAAATGATCAGAACATTGTGCAATGTGTATCTGGTGATTTTGAGTTTCTCCAGGCCCATCTCTGAGCTGAACACTCAATTCCCACAGCTATTTAGGAACATAGACTCTAGCCCCACCCACTCATAAGTCTAAGCACCAAACTTATCAAATGATGGTTCAGATTGGCTTGGACACACTCCACTGAGAAGCAGGAAGGGACCTAAAGCCTGCTCATGAAATGTACAAGGTGATGTTGTCAATGTATATTTTATTAAAAAATATTTTTATTGATTTCAGAGAGGAAGGGAGAGGGAGAGAGAGATGGAAACATTAATGCTGAGAGAGAATCATTCATCAGCTGCCTCCTGCATGCCCCCTACTACCGGGACTCGAAATGTGACCTCTTGGCTCATAGGTCAGCACTCAACCACTGAGCCACACCTGCTGGGCCAATCTAAGTCTTGGAGCTAAGGGCTGAGTTCTTACTCTTGCTTCTGGAGTGCCTTCATGTCAGATCATCCAAGATGGTGTGAGGGAAGAGGCAATAGCAGTAGATGGGGACATTGGGACCCTCCCTTTACCTTAGGCCTGGCTGGGCTCTTGGGGACCCAATGGCTCTCTTTGATGGAGAACCAGCAATAGTTGGTGACATGGGCAGAGAGCAATAGTGCTGAGTCCCCATAGGACTGGGGGTGTTTTCTCAGTTTGTATTAGAAGCAAGTAGCCACTGTTGTGAGGCAAGGGAGAGACACTCATTCAGTTCAAAGTCAGTGGGTTTTCCCAAGCAGAGGTGGAAAGGGATAGATTTAGGATGGAGCGGAAAGGTGTGGTGGAGAGGTGGTGGAATAAGGCAAGAGTCTGTGTTCCAGTCTTTGGTTGGCCCATGAAGCAACTGGTAAACTCCTCTTAGTGATTACCTACCTACCTTCAAGTCTCAGTTTGCCAAACAGGTTAGAAATCTGTTGTTTAAGATTCCAGCAGGCCTAAGGTCATTCAGTGGACAGCTCGTATGGGTCATTCTCAAAGCTTCACCAGACTCTCGTAATTCTTGGTCTAGGCAGATGCAGGCTAAGGTCTAGGCAGAGGTTTTTGCCCAGCGATAGCATCTCTCAACTCAGGAAAACAAGATGGTGAGGAGGGAGGCAGAGACCCTGGTTCATATTGGTTTCTGATAGGACTGACTACACCACAAAAGTTGAAAGGTCCATAAACTATGAAATTTTATCCCAACCTCAACTTAAAACCAGATTTTAAGAAAAAGCACCAGGTGGCTTTAGCGTGATTCCCAAGATCAGGCTGGGGAAATGGCCACTTTGCCATTCTGCTCGCTGCTCAGAGCCTCATTTGCAATCTTGTAGGAATATGGTTCTAATCAGGAATGAAATCATAGAGGAAGAGGATTAGAGGGAGAAATCCAGGAGCTGTGCCAGGGGCCTCTCGGTTTCAAGACCGAGCCCACTGGGAGCTCCAAGACAGAGTGTTTCAGCTGGTGCTGCTAACAGGGGCCCTCAACAGAGCACGGGGCTCAGAACTGGGGCGAGCCTTCCTTTGAAGCCTTTGTTTCTCCAGGAGACACAAGAATGGAAGGGTCCAAAAAGAGCAGGAACTTTTTCTCTTTTTAAATATATTTTATTGATTTTTTACAGAGAGGAAGGGAGAGAGATAGAAAGTTAGAAACATCGATCAGCTGCCTCCTGCACAGCCCCTACTGGGGATGTGCCCACAGCCCAGGTACATGCCCTTGACCGGAATCAAACCTGGGACCTTTCAGTCCGCAGGCCGACGCTCTATCCACTGAGCCAAACTGGTTTTGGCTAGAGCAGGAACTTTTGCAGCAGATGGGCATTCCTTTGGACAGAGGACGACTCCGCCCCAGAGGTAGAACCTGAGGACAGGGGCGCCCCTTTTCCTCGCTGCCTCCCCTGCCCTCTCTGGGGAGCTGTGCTGTGGCAGACTGGAAATCAGGCTGGGCTGTGGCATTTTATTTTATTTATTTATTTATTTATTTTAAATTTCTGTTGTCACTTAAAAAAATTAAAAATATAAGGTAGGGCAAAAGTAGGTTGACAGTTGTTTGTATGGAAAATAATACAATAACTAATAAATAATACAAGAATAAACTGTTTTGTGTACTCACAACTGTCAACCCACTTTTGTCCCACCCTGTATTTCTTTTTTTTTTTAATTTCTTTATTGATTAAGGTATCACATATTTGTCCTCATCTCCCCATTCCCATCCTAAACCCCTCCCCATGCATGTCCCCACCCCCCTGTTGTCCGTGACCACTGGTCAGGCTCATATGCATGCATACAAGTCCTTTGGTTGATGTCTCCCCTTTACCCCCACCCACCCTTACCTTCCCTCTGAGGTTTGACAGTCTGATCGATGCTTCCCTGTCTCCGGGTCTGTTTTTGTTCATCAGTTTATGTTGTTCATTATTTCCCCTAGATGAGTGAGATCATGTGATACTAGAAATACACTTATAAGAACCAAAAGTGAGAAGTCTCTTCCCCATTGAGGTCCTGGTGGAGGGCTAATGAGTGGATGAAAGGCCTCTTTAGCTGGGGCCGTGAACAGCTAGTTCCAGATGAATGGGCACTAGCCACACAGGGTGGCCTGGGGGGCCTGTTCAGGAGGCGGAGATGGGAACAGAGCAGGCCTTTGGACAGCATTAGCCCCCAGTGCTAGCCCTGGAAACAATTAGTGAGGGAGGAGAGCAGAGGGGAAGCAAGGACGGAAGGACAGTCCTCCCAGACTGGTGACTCACTCTGCTCGCCACTCCTTGGACATGTGAATGGACTGAGGACAGTAGAGGGTGTGAGCTTGCAGAACAAGGCAGATTCTGGCAGAAACTCCCTCTTTTCTAGATGGGAGCCTTTTCATCCTCCTATATTTATGGACCATGGGCTATCATACCCCCATTTGGGGCCACAAGCAATTTCTCAGATGCCCTGGCCTTGGGGTCCCTGTAAGATCCTGTCTTCCACTTCCGGGGCCCTAGGCCCCTCCTCTTATGGTCGAGGAGTTCTCCCTCTCTCTCCTCTGCCCTTCCCTGAGAGGACAAATGCCTTTGGGCTTGGTTTCCATTATCCCTGAAACCCTTCCCTCCCCGGCCATTACATGGTTTCTATAAAATACATGGAGGAAGGCCAATCATCATTTAACTATCAGGAAATGTCCCTGCACATAAGCTGGTACTAACTGTAGCCTTCGCCATCTGAACCACAGGATGTTCAAAAACAATGCTAATTCCAGCACTAGCCCTACAATTGGCTGGAACTCCATGGAGGTTGCTTTATTTAGTCTTTGAAAGGGGCATGGATGCTTCTGTGACCTAGGCACGATCTCCACCCCCACCCCATCTTCTTCCAGACCCTATACCTGCCTGCTGCTGTTCTTGACCATACATGCTTCTGTGTCTCCCATACCCACACCATAAGCATTTGAGTTTGTGGCCCCAGATGAGGTTGATGAAGGAGAACCACATCTTCCCACTTTGGTGTTTCTATGTAGAGACAGTTTTGAGTGACACTCCTGGCCTCTCTCCTTCCTCTGATTTGGCAAGTTTGGAAGAAGGATCAGGCAGGCCTCAGATTTGCCTGCCTATAGCAACATCTCTAACAGCTCTGTTCTGATCCAGAGATGGGGGTTCTCTCTATGGAAGACCACCGAGGTTGTCCATCACTGCCTGCCCCCAGGAGGTCACATTGGATTAATTTGGGGATTAAATGTTAGCAAGCCAACTTGACTGCAGGTTTCAAGCCACATTCTTCAATTGTCTCTGTCAGTGATCAGCTGACATTTCTATCAGGTATCCTGATATTTGATTCAGAACAGGTGAGAACTATGGTTCAGATAGTGAAGGCTAAAGTTAGTACCAGCTTATGTGCTGATGTGCAGCTAGGTTGGGATCAGCAAACTTCTTACCCTGAAGTGCTTGCTACCCAAGATTCCCCAGGCCTCCCTGAGTACACCCTTGGGCCACAGGATTTAGTCACCCAGTTTTTCTGACCCATGCTCCCTTACCTGTATGGTGAGGACTTGAGCCCCGTGCAAAACCCCCCTCCCGGAGAATCAGAGAGGCCTCCAGGGACATCTCTCTCGCTCTCACCCATGGCCCGTGTATATACAGCTTCTACCCACCCGATGATGGCCCTGCCTGCATAGTTTCTCAGTGCCACCCATGGGCAGGAGTCCTCCCTGGGAAAGCTGGTATCTGTCCTGGCGGTGCTCTCTCAGGGTGCTCCTCAAGTTCCATCTTTGTGATGTCCAAGTCAGTTGGGTTCTCTTTAAGCCTCACTGTGCAAGCACAATTTTGTGTTCTGTACTGAAGTGTCAGGAAGACTCTTCTCTCATTCTGGGTCAAGCTCTGTGTAGCCCCAAAGTAGCTGTGTGTGTGTGTGTATTCACATCCCATCGCTGGTGCATCTTCTCGCTCCATGGGCCTCCATGGAGCTGTAATACTCCACTGAGGGCTGTAATACTAGTATGGACACTTGGCTGTCCTTCCCATCCCAGGATTCCCTCCCCCCCAACCCCCCAGGCTCCCTCAAAAACTCCCCTCTCCACCAACATTTCTCAGGAACCTCTATTCAAGCAAGTTGACTTTTCAATGGCCAATCCAACTGTCCTGTCCAGACAAACTGAATAACAAAAGCCAACATCGATTGAACCAGACACTGCTCTAACCACTTTATGTGAACTGAGCCATAGAAGCCTCCCAACAGCTCTGTGAGATAATGCTTCTATTATTACATTTTATGGAGATGGACACTGTTCAGAGGGCCTTGGAGATTTGCTCCAGGTCACACACCAGGTCAGTTAGAGAGCTGCTCTTTAGATACGAGTGGTCTGGATTCAAGGTCAAACCTCTTAGCCCCCGCTAGGACTGAATCTGTGATGTAGGCCATGGAGGAGGGAAAATGGAAGGGAAAATTTAAGGAAAGTTGGAGACAGGCAGAGAAGTCATTAAAAGGGAGAAAAAAGAAAAATAAGCAGGTGCGCCCGCTCCCAATGTTGCATGAGGAATTACTCCATCACACTATATTACAAAGAGCTTGAAGGGACCTCAGAGAATCCACCCTCCTCATTTCATCAAAGAGAATGCTAAGGCCCAGAGCGGCGAGAAACTTGCCCAAGATGAAAATGTCTGCATTTTGAGAGGATAAGAAAAAGTAAAATACAAATTTAAAGGGCTTCTAAAATGGAAATGGTGCATATCTTTGTTTGGCTTTATAAATGGAATATTAAGGCCCAAAGGGACGAAATGACTTGCCCAAGATTAAAATATATGTATCGCAAAAAGGCTAAGGAAAAGGGAACAAAAGAAAAGGCAACAAACTAGCCTGAATGAACGTCTAAAATGGAGATTATTCCATTTTTTGTGTTATAAATGGAAAGAAAAATTACTTTCTACTAAATAAGAGGAATATATTAAATGTACTCTTTATACCTCTATTGAGTAATGGCGAAAATGAAAGGTATGCCTATTGATCCCTTTGTGCATCATGTAAAAGCAAGCCATTTGCTAGCTGGAATAGACTAGAATTGGGGGCCAGATGCTCTCACATTCCATTAATTAAAAAGGCTTTTTTGGGGGTATCTCACATGTGTTTGAGGGGAGGCACATAAATTCATTGAGGTCTGAGAGGCACGATGACAAAGGTGTGTGTGGCATTGGGCTTGTGTGAAGTCCCTCTGTGTTTAGGCGTCAGGATAGATCAATGACTAGGAAGCACTAAGCATTGCAAACAGTGGGCATATGTTTAAACATGAATCACTGCAAAAAGGCTGAGGTTAATGTGAGCGCCTTTCAATTCCCTAATAGAAAATCGAGCCAGCCCACGCCTCTGCCCACAGACTCAGCGATGCCCATGTGGTTTCCGTGTGGTCAGAAGCATTAGTCAGGGTCTTGTCCATATCTATTAGGAGGGAGGAAGCCCATTTAGCAAATTAAAATTGTTTTTATTTCTCTAGCTAATTGTTTTCTAATTGTTTAAGTAAAAGGTTTTGGTCTTGATTAGAGGCTTTTAGTAAATTAAATGTGTTCACATTTTACAAGTCTAATATGTAGATCATAGAGAGTTAGGAATGGCTAGTGAGGTTTGCTTTGCCAGGGGTTTTGAAATACAAATGTTGATGCTGAACAGGCCTCAGAGATTCTCTGCTTCAACACTCATCCTACTAGTGAAGGGAGGGAGGCCCAGAGAGGGTAATGAATTTGTCAAAGGTCACACAGCTTAAGAGTGGGAGAATCTAGGCCAGAGCTGCTCAGGGCTATATCCTAGGCCAAGCAAACATTTTAAAAATGAACACCTCTGATTAATACAAAGGCTTTAATTAAATATTAACCTCAAAAATAGCCTGTACATAGAATAAATGGGGCATGAAGAAATGTCAATTAATATGTTTTATACCTGAATGTAAATTACGTGTTTCACATTGTAATGTAAACTGGTCAGTTGATATTTAATGGAGTAGTTATTATAGGAAAATTTAACACACTGTTGTGAGGATTGGAGCTAAGTAATCTAAAGGTAGACATCTAAGTGTATACACACTCCTTACAATAAAATCTATATAATCCATTATTAATTTTAGAATAAATGTGAAAAAAATTATGTTAATGTGATGCAGGACTTTCCGAAGTGTGTTCCTTGGAACCTCACACAATGCCATACAATGATAACAGGTCCCATGGGGTTTGAGGGAAATGATTTTATTGTCTAATAAAGTTGGAAAACACAGGTTATGCAAGGTTAAACAGATTTTTTTTCTCTTTATTTTCCTCCTCTGCTCCTCTCTTTCCCTCCCTCCCTTCCTTATTTCATTCTTTTGTCCTCTCTTCTTTCTTGCCCTCTCTTTAATTAGCATCAGGCCATTGGGAGACTTGAGCACTGGGAAACCCTGGGGGAAAAGGGATTGGAGGGGAGACTCAGCTTGGGACAGCCCCTCTTCGTTTCCAGGCAGGATCTGGGGAAGGCTGGCTTGAGTGACACCAGATATTTCTTTTGTCCAGAGGTCTGGCTTGGCTCACCTGGGCTCACTCGCCACTCAGCCCAAGAAGCCTCAGCCTTTCGCTCAAATCCGAACATCTCCCTCCCATCCTGGTCTCGTGTTCAGCCCCCTGGCCTGGCTCTCCTCTCCTCTCCCCTTCCTCTTGCTTCCACCCCAAGCTCCTTAGCGTGGTTTTCAAACAGGAGGGCCATCCCACCTCTGCTAGAAAAGAGAAAGGTGCCTCATATTTGCATCCGACACTTCACAGGGACCTATTTTCATGGACATGCTGATGGAGCCCAGTCCCAGGCTGGCTGTGAATCCCAGGAAAACAAGCTCTCCCATCTCCAGGATGGATTTACAAGGAGCCAACAGTAGACACAAACTTTCCTCTGACTTGTCCAGTCGCTTTGGTTATTAACAGCCTTGTAGAAATAAGCTTCTCTGTCTTGAAATACGGAATGACTGGGAATACAGCCCTGGGATTTATGGCTCCACACGGCATGTAGATATAATTTTTACTTTGCTGCTATGATGACAAGATTCAGTAAGCATTAGGCAAGGAAGGCTGAATTACTTGGCTAAAATATGGGCCATCCCTGGATACTCAGCCCCTCAGAGAGGATACCTGGTTAGCCTTGGGCCCTCTGGGGGCAGAGATGCTTGGAATCTAAACTCCATGTGGCTGGCTTGGAAAGGTGGGGACCACTTTGGCTGAGCCTCTCTCTTGGGATTTTTGGAGGAAGGTGGGAAAAAAAAGACTGGCCACAGACCTGCCACTCAGTGTGGGTCACTCAGATTTCAGATAAACTCTTCTTTTATTGCCCCCTCCCCCCTCACTTAACCTCTGCCTCCTTGTTCTTTCTGTCCCCTCTGGGGATCGGAGAAGGGGAGAGAGGGAGGAAGGGGAAAGAGTACTTTCTTTTGAAGCGCATAACCATTTTGGTTCAAGTCTGTAAATAAAGGTTAAACGGCAAGGGAGTCCGAGTTAGCACAATAAATGCCCACTTGAGCTCTTCGGGAACTGTCCCCCACTGGCCAGCCTCCTGTGCCCTCCCCCACCGCCCCTGGAAGAGGCAGCTGCAAAGATCAAACCCTTGAGCTATTTGGTCTTCTGAATCCAATTTCATTTGGCCCCACTATCACCCACTGACATTTGAAATGTGTCTATTTAAAAAGGAAAAGAGAAAAGAGCACAAATAGGAGGGAAAGAAGTATGCTGGAGATGTCATATCCTGCTAGGCAAGAAAAAGAAATATCCGGCTTTGCCGAGACTGAAGTCTGTGTGTGTGTGTGGTATTGGTTGTTGTTTTTTTCTTTTTGTCTTGGTCTTTTCCTGTGTTTCTGCCCTCACACTGTCACATTTATTAAGATGAAGATAAGGATGACTTAAACTGAGTTTTTCTAGAAGGAGGGGGCTTAGGAAATGAATGGTCTGAGCCTCCCTCTTGATTAGTCACAGAGCCATGCTTTTGAAGAGTGTCCTTATGATCCGGGTCCCTGGCTGGCTGGGTGAGGGAGGCCCCTGGAGGAAGTTAACTGGCCTGAAACAAAGACAACAAACGCAGGAAGGATGTCCTTGACCTGGCCCCCAAATCTAAGACCAAGGGACAGGGTCCTGCGGGCTTGCCTTCTGCTGGTCAAGCAGTGTTAGATGTGCCCTCTGAGAACTGGCCCACAGGAGATGCTGAGAAGGGGCTGCCTGGGGAATTTCTAACTGGGGCTGGGCCGTTCTGTTCTGGCGCCTGTAGGTTCTGGTCCAGTGCTTCTGAATCCTGTTCGATGGAGGCTCTGAGTCAGTCAGTCTGGAGTGTGGTCTGAGATTCTGCATTGCTAACAAGCTCCAGGTAGCAAGGGTGTTGCTGGTCATGGACCACACTTTGGAGAGCAAATGTGCTGGGCACAAATGTGAGGTGAGGACTGAGGAAGGGTTGAGGACTGAGGAAGGGTTGGGCCTGAGGCTACAATGAGGACAAGTTTTGTTCAGAAGTGTTAAAAATGGGTTTAGCTATTTGGAGGCAGGCCAAGGTAGCACTTGGTTTCCCCACACTTACCCATACTTGGTACCTTGGGCATTTTGTAACCTTAGGAGAGAATTCTTCTCAACAAGGAATAATGCATAGCACAGTGTTTCTCAAAGTGTTGTCCCTGGATCGGCTGACCTACTGTAGAGCCACCTTGAGAGCTTGTGAGAACTGTGGATTCTTTAATTTTTTTGTTTAGATATTTTTTAACTGATTTCAGAGAGAGGAAGGGGGAGAGAGAGAGAGAGGGAGGGAGAGAGAGGGAGGGAGGGAGAGAGAGAGAGAGAGAGAGAGAGAGAGAGAGAGGAGGAGAGATAATCATTGATCGACTGCCTCCTACAATCCCCCTACAGGGGATGGAGCCTGCAACCTGGGCATGTGCCCTGACCGGGAGCGAAAATGTGACCTCCTGTTTATGGGTTGATGTTCAACCACTGAGCCACACCAGCTAGCCAGGCAACTTTTTTTTTTTTTTTTTTAACTCTATAACATATTGGAAACTTCTCTTCAGGCAAATACATTTCTCCAGTATACATTTTAATTATATATTATTGGGTTTCTCTCTTTAAAATCCATTGTCTGTAAGTGATCTCTTTATCAACATTGCTTCCCTGAACAAAGGGAAATATATTTTTTTCTTTCCCTTTCCCTTTCTTTTTAAAGGTTACCTTTACAAATCAGGTATAAGCCAGGAGTGAGAGTTTGGGAATTGATTTTCCAGATTCTGCTGGGTCCCACTCATGAGATATATCCAGATTACCTTAAGAGAAAATGTGTAAATCTCTTTGGAATCCTGAGTGAGGAGTGATAAAGACACACACACACACACACACACACACACACACACACACACACACACATGCACACACCACCACCACCAACAACAACTAAGGCACTATTGTTATTTCTGTAGTACTTTTCACTGAATTCCCAGCTGTTGGCCTGTAAAACCATTAAAAACAAACAAACAAACTGCTTTAAAGGTAAAGACAGAATATCCTTTTGTCTTCTTTTCTACAAAAGACACATTTCTAATTTTTCCTATTAGATATTAACATGACACTGGCTGCAATGGGGCAGGGGATGGAGGGGGGGGAGGTCTATTTATAAGTCATTTAATTTAATTCTACTTTGAATTCAGTTTCTATAACATGGACCAGGTAAAGAGCTTTCTCAATCAGGTACAACCAGATAAGCAAAGCCAGAAGGGGCTGACAGGTAGGTAGGCTGGTAGGTAGTAGACAGACAACACATTATATATGTACATGGACCGATTTCGATATATGGAATATACATGTATGCATATTTATGTGTGAAGTGTATGTGTGTGTGTGTATATATATATATATATATGTGTGTGTGTGTGTGTGTGTGTGTGTGTGTGTGTGTGTATCTAGATATAGATATATAGAGATTTAGTATAAGTGATTGGCTTACAGAATGCGGGATGACTAAGTAAGTCTAAAGTCTACAGAGCAGACTGTCAGGAAGGGAAGATCCACGTCAGCTGGAACTCCACGGGCCCTGGCTGAAGCTGTTGTCCACAGGCAGGAATCTCTTCTTTTCCCAAAGACGTTCCTCAGCCTGCTTTTAAGGCCTTCCAACTGATTAGGACCATCTCTTTAATTTAATGTCAACTGACTAGGGACTTCATATTTGCCAAATCCCTTCCCTGCAGCACCTGGATTGGTGTTTGATTAAATAAGTGGGGGCTGTAGCTTAGCCAAGTTGACACATTGAAAAGCAATCATAGTCCACTTGTCACCTTGACACCTGTGCACATCTCCTTCAGCCACATTTAACCTCCAAATGAAGACAATAAGTCACACTTTTACCCAACACAATGCAACTATCATACACCTGGAAACAGTTGTGGAATTTGCACCCCCCACCTCCCCCCCCCCCCCCACACACACACACACACTACCTCTAGGATATTTTGAAGGTCCCTGTAAGGGCAATGGTTCTTCCAGGGTGGTCTGTAGACATCTATATTAGAATCACCTTCCGTACATGTTAAAAATGCCCAACCCCAAACCTAGTGAAGCTGCTTCTTTAGAGACAGGGCGAGGATCCAACAGTTTTAACAAATTTCTTAACTTTTTATTTATTTATTTATTTTAGCACTCTATAGTTGGAGTAACCCTAATGGAGGGAGTAAAGAAAAGTATTTTTTTTCTTTAAAAAAATATTTTTTATTGATTTCAGAGATAAGGGAGAGGCAGAGAGAGATAGAAACATTAATGAGGAGAGAGACTCATTGACCAGCTGCCTCCTGCATGCCCCACACTGGGGATTAAGCCCTCAACCCATTCCATCACCTGCCCTCCTGGCTCATAGGTCGACGCTCAACCACTGAGCCATGCCGGCTAGGCTAAAGGAAAGTATTTTCAAAGGTGGACCATCTTGGCTGTTGGTAGGTTTCAATTATTCATGTTGTTGAAAAGAAGCATTGTCAAATACTGAGCATAGCCTCCTAGCGAGTTGGGAGGCTTCCCATTGCTTGAATAGGTTATGCTAATGAGGGGAGTGTGTACTTCAGGCAGGAAAATTTCCCTCTTTCCCTGGAGGCTGGAGGCATGCGTCCCTGCCAATGCCACATATCACATGCTCGGAGGACCAATCTCATCACATATATCAGTTATCCCAACAGATTCAGACACAATCATGAAATGTTGTTATTACTATTCCCAGTGTGATGGAGTCGGTATTGGATGGATGGACAACTCAAATTACAATGCAATTTTTGGTAACAAATATATACACTAGAGATTTATAAGACCTTTTCATTACCCAGGTTTTGCAGATAAAGGCAAGGGTGGAGGAAGAAAGGAGGCCAGAGGGACTCTGAAAGGCGTATGATTAAAAAAGAGAAGGGGAGGGGCAGCTTATTCTCATTCCCAAGCCAGATCAATCATTATTCCAAAGTGATCTCTAATCAAAATCCAGCATATGGTTTTTATTAATTTGGGGGCAATTCCCCTACCATCTAGTGCAATAAAAAAGGATGTTGATCTCATAAAAGATTATAGCATCCCTTATCAAGCTAGCAAACAAGAAGTGTAAAATCCAAGATAATGAAGTAAGTTGAATTGCTTCACCCTTCCCTCCCTGGTTTTATTATTATTATTTTATTGCTGAAAGTTCTGAGGGGAAGAGATTCGGGGCTGGCTTATGAATAGATTATAAATCAGGTTCATTTCCAGTATGAAGTTGGTACCGAGGGCCCAAACTTCTCCTCAATAGCCTCAGTGGGGAGAAAGCAAAGTTCTACCTTTAAGCTCTAATTTATAGGACTGATTCACTCATATTCAACTTTCTGAAGATAGAAAAAAAAACACAACTGAGCTTCTGAGTTTTGTTGTTGTCAGTTGGTTTGATCAACTCTTGTTCCCTCTGGTAGAGTATAGGTTCCTGCCACTTTCTCCTCAGGTTAATGGGGACAAGTAGTTCCCTTATGAAAGCCCCGCCATGCACATTAGCTTCTTCCTCAGGGATGCTGTCTACAATGAACTTGGAAAAATAGCCTCCAACTGGGCCCGTGCAGATACAGCCAGAAGGAGAGCGAGGGATTAATACGGAGGACATGACATTCCATCTCTGGAAGCTGCTAGTCCATTCTGAGAGAGGCCAGGAGGGAGGGGCCGTGGTCTAGGCGCTGTTTACCCAGGTTTCTTATTCATCATCTCCACCAGCCTGTGAGGCAGCAGTTATGACCACCCCCTCATAAATGCAGATACCGTGTCTCTCAGAGGTTAGATAATACACTCCAGGTCACACAATGAATTGGTGGTGGAATAGAGATGCCAGCCCAGGCATGTGCGAGCGAGAAGTGCAGCCTTTCCCCAGCTGTGGGTGCTGCTAAGGGGATTCCCTCCAGCCATCGAGGTGAGGGGGGAAGCCAGGAGACCCGGGGAGAAATGAAACGAGTCTTTATGCTCCATGTTCCTGCCCACAGCTCCGGGTGCAGCCAGGTTTGGGGAGCACAGGAGGCGCTCCGAGTCAGCTTGAACGTGGCTTTTCCTCAGGAAAGCAGGTTACTGTGGAGCTTGCCAAGTGGGATGATGCCTCTTTGTGAGCCGGCTCTGGGCTCGGGAGACAGATTGGACCCATGCAATTTTTTTTTTTTTTTTAACCAAACTGAGCTCTGCAGATTTGATAAGCATCCTGCAGAAGGCCATAGCACAAGTGTTCAAAGAAGTTACCATGGATGGGTAACTCCTCAAAGAAGAAATGATTCTGCCACATTTTGTGGGTGAGGGGGCGTCTTGGTCAGCTCAGGCTGCTAGAACAAAATGCCGCAGACTGTGGCTTAGACAACAGAGATCGATTTCTCACAGTTCTGAGGCTGGAAGCCAAGGTCGAAGTGCTGGCAGGTTAGGTTCCCGATGAGGTCCCTCATCCTGGCTGGCAGATGGCTGCCTTCTCATCGTGTCCTCTCAGGGCAGAGAGCCAGTGAGAGCAAGCAAGCTCCGGTCTGTCTTCCCTTTCTTATAGGGACACTAATGCCATGATGAGGGTCCTACCTTCATGACCTCATCTGAACCTAATTACCTCCCACAGGCCTTACCTCCCATACCACCGGGCTGGGCGTTAGGGCTCCACATGAGAATCTGAGGGTGGTGGTGGTGGTGGGGAGCACAAACATTCAGTCTACAACAGGGGTCACTGTACCAGTGAGATGAGGACTGGGCGCTTCCTGTTTTCTGCTCTGACCCATGGAGACAGGGCATGGAGGGGTCTGGCTTCGAAGGAACAGGGCTGTGGATCAGGCAGGCAGGGGCGGAGCATCGCCTGCCAATGCTGCTCCGAATGCTGGGAAGCCGGCTGGCCTGGCAGAGGGCTCCTCGGTGAGTTGTCGGGGAGGCTCGCGGGGATATTTCTCAGCTGAATGAATTGCTGTTTCAGGCTTTGGTAACTGAGCACATAAAACCTTTTCCTGTCATCCTTAAGTAATTTTTCCAACCTTGATGCCCGGAAGAGAAGAATTTCCTTGCAACCTCAGCATTCTGCTGCTAAAGGCCGAGAAGCATCTCAGGATAGTTCATGGGATGCCCTGTGTGATGTGTGGCTCCTGAGAGAAATTTAACACCGACGGAGAATCCCTCAGATTAGACGGCAAGAGCGCTGCTGGGAGAGACGCTGAGACCAGAGAGAGAGAGTTTGGCAGACAAGAGGTTTCTCACGCACAGGGTCAAGGATTCCGGAGAATGTCATCAATTGCAATATCAGTTTACTTCTCATCTAATGAATTTTAATGGCAGCTTTCCCCATTACCTCCAGGAATCCATAAGTAACAGAAAAACCTGCCTGGCAACCTATTTGATCGCCCCTCATGCAAAATCTCTGGCATTATCGCAGCTCCTTTGCTAAACCACGTTATTTCCTCACAAAACATTTTAAATATAGCACAAGAACTACCTGTCGCATTGCCTGTACTCACTGTAAGCTGAGTGGAGACTCGCTTTGAGCAGTCTTATTTTTCTTGCATATCTTATTTTGTTATTCAAATGATGGAGCATATTTTGCATGAAGTTACACCTTTTCAGAGGCAGATTTTGTTCTGGAAAATTGGTGCAGCATTTCCATTTCTCACATCTTTACATGGCTGGTTTCTTGTCAGCAGATGTAACTGTGTTTGACAAGAGAGCCCTGTAATCTGTGCCCTGCAGGGAGTGGGTCCTCGTGCGCCTCTGAATCTCTAATTAGGAGGCTCTCCCTTGCCCAGGAAGCAGGTGAACACCGACAGGTGTTTCTCGGGCCCTTAAATAGTTCCTTCACCAGAGTTTTCTTCAAAACACGGCCCCTGGGAACCTGAGAGTCGACTTTGTCCTCCACTTAACCTTCAGGTTTCAACCTGACTGGCTTCCTAATAAGGTGTGGGTCCCAGTAGCCATGACGGAGAGCCCACTGGGCCACACAGGCCGGCATTGACCCGCTCACCTGGCTGCGCGGAGAGGAGGCAATCCCGGAGCGCCCCTTTCTGCTCTCTTTTTAAGTGGAGTGTTTGACGTTACCAGGTGGCATTTGGCACTCACTCTCAAATACCAGCATCACCGGCCTGCAAGCAAGTGCTTTTCCAATTGGCCGGCTGCACAGCATCTCGCACAGGCATCGCCCTGTTATCCCTGGCCCACTAAGCTCTGGCCCCATTCTCACTGTGGTCCCCCACTAGCAGATCACTGCACCGCACAGCTCCAGGGGGCACTGTCTACATTATACACCCCAAGGGCTATGGGAGGGGTATATCAGGGTTACCATATACCATAGAGTTGTATACCAGGGTAGTCCTCCATGCTGCATGAAAACAAAGTCAATCACATCATTAGGCCAGAGAACTTCATCCCCTGAGTCTTGGTGACTCCATTTCAGGGCAGCATTCTTACTGGCCTGGGAAGTTGCCAGTCATCTTCTTCTCTTTGGCCTTGAAGCTAACCCTCTGGATGCTGCCTAGAATTCTCTCAGTTTTGTGTTAGTTTTCCATTGCTGCTCTAACAAATAATCACAAATTTAATGGCACAGTGTAAATTTATCTTACAGTCCCACAGAGCAGAAACCCACAGTGAGACTTACCAGAATTCCACAGAACATGCTCAATAACTGTTGGCTAGGTGCTGGCAGGCTGTGTTCCTCCCGTCGGCTCTAGGGCAGAATCCGTGTCCTTGCTCACTCAGGTGTTGGCCACATTCCATTCCGTGGGGTTACGGGACTGAGACCTCCGGTTCTGCTCTGGCTGTCCGCTCCTGGAGGCCTCTGTCCGGTCCCTGCACGTAGACTCACATTTCAGGGCAGCAGCAGTGGAGCGAGTCCTTTGCACACGGCCACTCTGGCCTTCCGGAAGAACCTTCCTCAGGTTCTCTGCTTTAAGGACTCATGCGATTGGGTTGAACCCACCTGGATAATCCCAAATAATCGCCCCATCTTACCCACATCTGCAAAGTCCCTTTTGCCGAGTCCCATAACATGCTCACAGGTTCCTGGGATTAAGGTGAGGATGTCCTTGGGAGGCCCTTCTTCTGCCTATGACAGTACTGACCCAATGATTTTAACTCTTTGAATGGTTAAGCGTTAAAACGAATTATTTCGTGAGAACCTTTACTGAGCATTCTGTTTCAGGGAACGTTAACTGGTTGTCATTGTTTTCTCCATCCACAGACATGCATTTTCTTACTTAATCCCTTGGATGACCCTCTGAGGTGATATCCGTGTCAGCCTAGATTGCAATCAGCTGCAAGTAACATAAAGCTCAGCCAACGCTGGGTTCTTATTTTATAAAATAAAAGGAACTATATAGCAGCTCAATGATGCCATCAGAGCCTCCAGACTCTGTCATTTCTGAGAGGGAGAATACTATAGCAGTTAATAGCATGGGCCCTGCAGCCCATTGTGTGGGTTTGTACATGTTTCATCCTCTGCAAGTAAGGATGATAATATACTCAGCGTCTGGGGTTGATGGAGTGAGTTAATACGTTGAATGTACCCAGAAGCATGCCCGGTGCATAGTAAATGCTCAATGACTATTGGCTATTTTAAATATTATTCCTGAATCACCATCCTTAGCATGTTGGGTTTTGATGTCATATCTTCATGCTCATCACCTCATGGTTACAAAATGGCTGCTGGGCTTCTAGCTATCACATCTAAGTCCCAGGCAGGAAAGAGAAGGGACAAGCAAGGGAGAAGGAGGCAGGTTTGCTATTTGTATCAGGAAGTCAAACACTTCCCGGAAGTCTCTAGCTACTTCTGCTTGCTTTTCATTGGCAGAACAGTGACCTATAACCTTCCCTATGTGGAAGGAGAGTCTGGGAAAGCAAGTTTTTTGTCTATTTGTTTTTCATGTCATGAAGACTCTGGATGGGCAGAAATACATCACCCCTATCTCATTGACTTTTCTGCAGTCCCAAGAAAATGGTGACCTTGTCAGTAAAGAAGGGGAGAACTGAAACATGGGAAGGCACTAACAGGATATGCACAGTCAGTCACTGGTACTTGAGTGTGTGTGAGTCTTAGCCACACACCGGGCAAAGATTTTGATGGGAGAATGGTGGGAGGTAGGGGAGAGCCTCTGGACATAGGGTAGTGTTTTCGGTTGAATTGTACCTCCCCCCAAAACATGTCCAAGTCCTAAACTCCCCTACCTGTGAACGGAACTTTCTTTGGAAATAGGGTCTTTGCAGATATAATCAAGTTAAAATGAGAACATTAAGGATGGGGGTGGGCCCTAATCCAACGCTTGGCATCTTTATAAGAGAAAAATTTGGATACAAAGGCACACAGCTCAGACTCCATGTGACCACGGAGGGAGAGATTGAGGCCTGCTGTCATAAAGATGGAATTCCAAAATTTAGGGAAAAGAAGAGCTTCTACTTGGTGCTTTTAAAACTCGGGTGCAGTCTGGTTTGTCTCTGGCTCTAGCAAGAGACTCAGCCACGTGCTCCTGCAGTCATTGCTGCTGACGGGGTGGGTGAGAGTGAGAAGAAGACCCAGCCAAGAGCAAGGAGAGGCTGGGGGTCAAGTGAGGTCCTGTTGGGGAAAACCAACCTGGTCAGCACAATCTCTGTCTCAGAATGCTCTGACCTCATTTCATTCCTCTGTAGCTTACCCTGCAGTCCTAAGATTCAGCCAAACAGTGTGCATCCTCCAGAAGTTATCCTACCTTCAGAGGCCCCAGCAACCTGGGGCACCTTCCAACTGGCTTAGTGCAGTGTTTCTAAACTTTATTTATTTATTTATTTATTTATTTTTTACCATGCTGTGACTAAAATAACAAATATATGTATATGTATTTGTTAATCTTCACCCGAGGACATTTTTTTCCATTGATTTTTTAGAGAGAATGGAGCGGGGAGAGAAGGAGGGAGAGAGACATCGATGTGAGAGAGACACATTGATTGGTTGCCTCCTGTATGCACCCAACCAGGACTGAAGATGGAACATGCAACTCAGATATGTGCCCTTGACCAGGAATTGAACACATGACCCTTCAATGCATGGGCTGATGCTCTAACCACTGAGTGACACTGGCCAGGGTTAAATATTTTTATTTTTAATAACTTACTTCATTACCATAAGTGAAAAAAAGCAAGGATCATTTTGTATTAAACAGAAGACAATTATACAGTTAATACAATGAAAGCAAAGCAAAGTTCTTCCATTTAAGCTAGTGCCTGCAGAAGCCTGAGGCCTGCTCTCTGTTAGTGAGAGATTAGCCAATTGTGGAGGTGTGTTGAGGACATACTAGCACCTGGCCACACCTTTCTCCCTGCAGGAGGCAGAGAATTGGAAAGAGAGTGCTTTCTTATGGTGACTGTGTGCTACCTGAGTACCACCTAAAGTGAGATGCTTTGTGAAAATCAGCGCTAATACTGGTCAGTGACACTGAGCTTCCATCAGCTGGTGTAATAGATGCTTCAGGCGCAACGTTTCCTGTCATCTTCACAGCACCACGAGGTCAGCGTGAGCATTACCACGTTAGAGCCTGGCGGCTGAGGCTAAGAGGTGGTCAGTAACTAGATGAGCCACCAAGCTTGTCAGTGCAAGAGCCACTCATAACCCACCCACCCAGCGCCTGACTCTCCTGGAGACCTGGGGGAGGGAGGAGAGTGCCTCTGCCATTCATTGGGCCTCAGCCGTGGCCCAGCATGACTGTTTCTCACCACCACGCCAATGAGTTTGCTCGAGCAGGGTGATGGTGGGATCCCCGTGGCAGAGCAGCAATGTGGAGCACAAGTCCCAGAGGGAGCTGGGCACACGTCCAGGCAAGGATGGAGGTGTCCTAATGTCAGGTCCCTCAGAAAGACCTCACTGCTTCTCAACAGAGCCTGCTGGCACCTACCGCGGAGAATCCACCAGCTTGCCCACCCCCAGCCTTCGGGCACAGGCCTGGTTTGTGTGTTGGGGGAGTGGAGTGATCCATCAGTAGAGGCAACGTTTTATGTTCTGGGACAACGCTTGATTTCTCTCTCCCTTTCTCCCTCCCTCTCTCTCTCTCTCTGTCTCTCTCTCTCTGTCTCTCTCTCTCTGTCTCTCTCTCTCTCACACACACACACACACACACACACACACACACACACGGCCCCTGTAAGACAGTCAGCTCACCTGCAGATTCCCATGTGCCCATCACTCTACCGCATTCTCTGCAGGGCACCTGCATCCTGTTGCTTGATTTTTGTAGAGCACAGCCCAGAGAGCACGGCCCAGAGGCCCCCAGAGCAGCGTGACACTCCCCCCCCCCCTTCTGAGGCTTCCCCTTTCAGGCCTGGGTGGAAAAAATCACCGTGAAGAGGCACAGCCCCAGGCCAACCCTGTCACACTGCGAAGGTCAAGAGAGGGTCAGGAGAAAAGCGGATATTGGAAGGCCACCTGGAGAGCAGGCTCCGCCCCAATCCCGCAACCCCCACCTGGGGGTCAGGCGGCAGGATCCGGGCGGAGGGTACAAGGCAAAGGCCTCACTTTCTAATCACCGAGTGCTGCTTATCAAAGGGATTCTGACTCCTAGGTGGTGGAGCTCTTGGGAGCTGGGGCTGGGGAGGTATAATATGACTAAAAGCTGCTTTAATAAAGCACAGGGCTGGGTTTAAGCTGCACTCTCCATAAATCAAAGGGCGACATCGCCATTCTCTCTGAAGATCAGCAAGACCACGCGTTGTGGGGCTGGGGCGGCTCTTAAATCTCATCGACAGCCGTGACTGGAGGACAGAGGTGGCTGCAGGCTGCACCGTCTCCCAGGGAGCACGCACATTCCCCCGGCGATAAGAATGCTGAATGGTTCTGAGCCGAGAAGCCTTGGAAAACAATTAGGCAGAGAAGCAAGATAACCTGTTGAAATTATGACCCTGCACTTTACCGCTCTTCATAAATTTTCCAGCAGCCTCTCTCCAACTCAGGGGCCTGGTCTGCTTCTACCTTTAATAGTTGGGGGAATTAAGTCATCAAAGTTTCATCTACCTGTCTGACTTCAGCCAGAAGGACAACTTATTTGCTTGGATACCTTTCAAAACTGCTGTCTACATAGATTATAATTTAATATATGGTGCAACTAACACAGGCTGCCTGTTTCTAGAGTCTAAAATGTCAAAATCTGCATTTACACGTTCTAAATTTTCTTCAACATTGCCCTCACTCTAAATAGTAATCACAGTGCAAGCTATGAAGAATTAAAAGAAATTGCACTGAGATTTACTTTCCATAAAGTGAGCAGCAGTGTGGACTCAGAGCTGGGTCTCCGAACAGAGCTGCCACTGGATAGCTACAGCTGGTTCTTATTCTGTATTCTCTTAGAGCCTCGGTTTTCTCATCTGCAAAATGGGAATAATGCCCACCTTAGCTGATGTGAAGAGAAAAAGAGGTAAATTCAGGGGGAAGCTACTAGCATTGCTCCTGACCACTCAGTAAATATTAGACCTCCCTTCTTTAGTAAGGGCTCATGATTTGATGAATTTTTCTAGTGCCACCCACACAATGCTTTCACCTGGGCCAGCTTGATTTATTATTAAATGCCCATTTGTGTGAGTGATTCTCCCAAGTACTTCAGTCTCTGGAGTGCCTAATTAACTTTTATTCTTGTTGGGTCTGAGATTCCAAGGCCAAGTTCCTTAGTTCCTTTAAAGCTCTGTTTCCTCATAGTTAGAGGATTCAACGGCATAAATCATGAAAAATAGGCCAGTATCTGGCACTTACTAAGCACTTAATAATATCAGCTGTTATTCTTATTAAGCACAACCCTCCCTCTCCCATCACACATCCTGTCCTCCCCGCTGCTGCCCCGGATCACATGTATTTGGGGGTGCTCTGTGCAGATGCTTGTGTTCTGTTCTTTCTCTGGAAAGCCCATATCCTTCTTTGTGTGGCCTGCTTTCATTCCTCCCGTTCCTTAAGGGTGTTTCAGATGACACATCCTCTGATCCTGTCTCTACCCAAAGTCAAAAGTCAGGCTTCCCGGCCAGTGTCCACCACCGCCAGGCACTCACCATGTTCAGCACTGAGTCTTGGTTCTTTGTATACTTGCTTGTCACTCCTACTCAACTCTCTAGTGTTTGAGGACAGAATCCGAGGCTCTTCCATGTTTGGGATCCTTTGTAGCATTTACCAGTGTCTCTGCCAGGAAGTATGTGTTGGGCTATCACTGAATCTCATTTCACTTTAGCACTTCTTATGAGCTGGACTAGGCAGAAGCAGCACAAAGTCAAGGGTTGTTACACGGTTTTTTACGCAGCCAACCTTGGTGTTTGGGATTGTGTGCGGAGGGTCAGTAACAACCAGCCAGATGAAGGTTCAAGTCAAAGGGATGATAGTGAAATGTTACATGTTGACAGCTGAAGCATGTCTCCACCTCTCCAGGGGGAGTGGCCACCCTTAACCATGACAGGTGACCTCTGAGAGTCCAGTGACGAGGCAGGTCCGGGGATGATGCAAGCTGGCCACATGCCAAGGGTAGCACTTCTAGTGTGAGCTGCCCACCCACCCTGCAGAGAGCCCTCTCGGCAGCTAGCACAGTATTCCAGGAACATAGCAGATTCTCCAAACATACATCATAAATAAAGGAAGTTCGGCTTTTTCTTCCGCTGGATGGCCCTGCATTACCGGGTTGGCTTCTTCGTGCCTCGTTTTCTTCAGCTCTACAATAAGTACGAACCTGGTGTTCTTTGACTATTTGACAATCAAGCATGGCTGGGACCATGAAAGAGTCAGCATGTATTGTAAACAATGATTAGTGAGGGTACACAAACCTGCTGGAAGAGAAAGCTCAATTGTTAAGACACTTACAAAACCATCTCTGCTTTCTCTGGATATGCCTAAACAGCGTTCATTAAATCTTTATCTCAGTACCATCGTCTGCAGGACTCAGTTTCCTTATGGAAAGTCAGGGAGCCATCCATCGGCTCACCGCCGACAGCTGTTGAAAGGAGCAAGCAATACGAGTGATTGCAAAGCACTGGCCTCAAATCCGAGGAATTATACAATAATAATAGTAATCATCTGTCACTAAAAGTATTTCCATCTTAGTAGGTTGTAAGTAATACATTTTCTCTCTGCTTAAGTCTCTCTTTACTCTCTAAATAATGCATTACCCATTGCATTTACAAGCTCCCAGCCTGCTTCGTGTTTTAAATTGAAATCTGTCCTGCCCACGTGAACTAACGCCATTCACCTCGAGAATAATACCAGGCGATCTTTAACAATAGGTCTTTGAGATTTATGGTTTGAGCTGTGAGATGGAACGTCAGCAGTGCAGCAATTCAGAAAAAGAATCCTCACACCTCATTTCTTCATTCAAATGAATTCAGCAAATATGTCTTGAGCACAGAGTCAGAGCCAGGCAATGTGCTGCAAATCCGATACTCCGGAGCAGGCCACACAGACGTGGGAACTAATCACTGTAATCGAGGTAATAAAAGTTTTATGGAAGACCTGCAGAAAGTGTCTTGGTAACATACTGGATAGAATTACCACGTGGGCTTCAGGAGGAGGGCTGTGGAAGGTGTCTTGGTGGGTTCAGTTGCAGATAACCGGGTCCTTTCTAGCTGGTTTAAACAGAGAGGGATTTAATGTGGTGATTAGGCATTTGCAAAATGTAGGGCTGGAGGAGCAGGCTCTAGGCAGGGCTTCCAGGAATAAATCTCAGAACAGCAATACGGCTCACTGATGTTGGTACCCATCAGAGATCAGAAAGTCAGGCCCTCAGAAGCCAATGCCCCAACTATCGGCAACAGAATCACATTGCCTCAGCTGTGATCCATGCTAACAAGACCCTCACACAGCCTAGGGATCCCCAGGAGGCTAGATTGGACACTATGCAGTAAAACCAAATGCCTCGGCTACTGTGTTTGCCAGCAGATGCCACGCCTGGGCCTCACTTCCCTCTCCCAAGGTGTTTGGCTGATTGGTAGAGGTGGGCCTGGTGAACTCAAACTGCAAGGAACTCTGGGAAGTGTGGTCTCCAGCTTCAGCACCTCTGGCCCATAGTAACTCTTGCTGTAAGAGGGTGGGCGGGATACAAGGGAGTGAGTCTCCAATTTCCGCCTTTAAGTCTTTCATGGGGAGAGAACCACTTTATCTGGGACCAGCAGGATGATTGCGGAGCCACAGGACACAGGGCAGTGGGGCCACAGGACACAGGTGTGTGTGTGTGTGTGTGTGTGTGTGTGTGTGTGTGTGTGAGAGAGAGAGAGAGAGAGAGAGAGAGAGAGAGAGAGAGAGAGAGAGAGAGCGAGAGAGAGAGAGAGGTTATATACAGTGGTGTGTTGGTAAATGTTTAACAACTGGGCTCTCCAGAGGGAAGAAGTCCTGATTTATAGCGTATGCCAATTTCTGTTGTAAATGCTTCCAACACAGGGATGGTCTCTTTCAAGCTACCAATGTGACATCACTGAACATGGGGGTGGGAAGAGATATTGACAGCAGGTTCTTGGGAGCTGGTTCAAACTGGTTCCAGAACTCCTGTTTTTGTGACATGATACATTCTCAAAATAGTTCCATAAGATGTATAGTTCCATTTTACAAATGGTGAAACTGAGCCTAGAGAGATAAGTATTTTACCCTAAGTTATACAACTAATTAATGGTGGAACCTTGTTTTAGGTCCAGGTCTGCCTGTTCTCAAAGCTGGTGTCCTTTCAATAAGACTGTATAGTATAGAGAAGGGTTGGAAGGAAGCACAGTCAGAGGGAGGAGCCAAATAAAGGTCACTGAAGAGGCTAAGTGAGAGGTGATGAGGCTGAGCCAAGTGTGGTAGGGTGTTAGGAAGCATGGACACATTGGGCAGAGCCGCAGGACGCAATTGCTGGCCTTGCATCACATCAGAGAGGAGGAGCTGGGGGGAGGGGCAGAGTTATAAATGGAAGGCAAGGATAATTTCCAGGTCTGGTTTGTAACTGTGAACAGGGTGGTGCCTATGGCCAGGACAGGGTCATAAGGCACAGGTTTCATGACATTACAAGCTTATGTTCCAGTGCGGGCATGTTGAGTTCAAGGGCCTGTGGAGAGTCCAGGTGGGGATGTCCAATAGGAAAGGGGAAGCCTATGTGCTTAGGAGACAGACCTGAGATGGCGATGGTGACCAAACCAGTCTAGAGATGGTAGTGGAAGCCTTCGCTATAGATGAACATGCAAGAGATAGTGTGGGGAGGTCTGAGAATAAGCCAATAAAGGGATGGTCTCAAGGAGAATCAACTCAGAATCATGTTTCTGTAGACAAAAAATGAGTGTGTCCAGCATGGGAGTTCAATAGTGTTGGGCGTTGTTGTGGATGCTTCGATGCACTCCCTGACCCCATTTCAGCAATAAACTACTATTCTACCAATTGCTGTGAATACCTCTCAAAGATGACCTCCTGCTGTCGGCCCTCTTTGGGGACTCCCTCACCTGAAGAACACTACCTGGTCCTGGGTCTCACCTCCTTCCAGGGGTGGCCCATATCCACTGACCAACACAGTGGGATAAAGGCCTAACTTCTTTGTTCCACTTGGGACAACTCTGCAGGGCCACCGTAGCTCCAAATTTCCCTTGGAGTTGCCTGAGACCCAAGTTGGAGTGCATTGCAGTTCAGCTTCTCCCTCTGCCCCACCCAGCTTCCTTCCCCTGCCTTCTGGAGACACTGAACCTATGTGTGCTCCCAAATAGACATCCTGCTGACTCACCTTCATTTCAGCATCTGTTTCTCAGGGAGCCCAGCATGTGACAGAACCTTATTCCTTGTGCCTTCTGCCCTATGACATTGCTGTTCAATGGTAAGCAGGACCAGACCAACCCATTCATTCATCAGATCCTAAAACAAACCGGTGATGGGTGAAAACCAAGACTCTAACATCTTAGTGACTGAATAAAGCTTTATTTTAATGCAAAATAAAACAAGAAAATTTTGTATATTCATATATAACAACATCCAAAAATTTTTTTTTCTGTGGTACAAATGGATTCATTTTAAAAAGTCTGTAAAGGATTTATTCTCCACCCCCATATGCCAAAATATGATTCACATATTTTATATTCAGAACAGACTTGGTATCACAGAAGCACAGGAAAACACTAGAAAAAGTGACTGCATCAACAGCAGGTTTTGTTTTTATGTTCCAGTAGTAAACAGCACTGCAGTCAGCATAGATGGAACAGAACTCTCTCAAAGACCTGAGTCAGGACAGTATGGGGTTAGTTCATTCTCCACTAGGCTTATAGTTAAGCCCATCTTTGTAAGTCAGGCGGTGAGTGAGTCTATTACTATTTAAGGACAGGAGAGAGAAAGAGTTTCACTTAGAAGTCGTAGCTGCATGTGAGAGTCTAGGCTTATTTTAGATATCTAACTTTTATTCTCCTTTTTATCGGAAAGGTGACTTTGTAAGGGTATCTCATGGAGAATCCTCTTTGTGGTCTCATTGTGGCATCATTTCTACCTAAATCAGTGTGAACTGGGAGTACAGAGAAATAGTCCTGTATGCTGTTTCTGAACCTAACTCCCTCCTGCCTAATTGTACTAAATCTGGACTTTCTGTTGTACATGAAGTCAGAAAGCAGTAGCTATCCACGTGATTTAGCATCAATTTGAAGGCCATTCATTGTGTATTTCAGAGTTTAATGCTGACAGGGATTTTAAAGACACACATTCCTATCCACACCAAATTCTCCAGATCTCTTTATCCCCCTGAAATGTTAAGATGTTCCTCCAAAGAAAATACATGTGGTGGTTACAGGTTAGGAGGATAAATGTTCTTAAGGGCTTGATCTCTATGCCTACGAACCCTAGGCATGACAAATCCAAAAGTTGCTAGGTAGACTGCCTTCAAAAAATAGGTTTACTGCAAGAAGTTCATGACTCTTTGGAGAAAATAATGAACCATGTTTTAATTTTATTGAGTTTGGTGGCAAAAATAAAGCTACAGTGAAGTCTCAAATCTATTCTACTAGGCAGTTGTGACTGTGGGCCTGTGGATCTCACCATGCTCTTGATTATAGGATCTTTGCTCCAGGATGTCCTATTTGGGGGGGGGGGGGGGGCGGGATTAATGCATATGGACCAAAAAAATTTAAGAATAATGATCTTCACAGTAATTTTTTTCCAATCTTTGTTCGTTACTCAATTGTGATTTAAGTAAATGTTCCTTTGAGCTTGCCTTTCATCCACCGATTTGACATAGTGCGGGAGCAATTATTGTACCAAGAGTGATACTACCACGGCCAATGACACGACAGGCTAATGAAATGTCGTGTTTCTCTCCCTGGCAGAGGACTAAATTCTCTTGCATCTAAAATTTTTTCAGTGGTTTTCTCCCTTTCATCGCTCTACTCCCGTAAAGAGGGACAAAAACAGAGCCCTTTCAAATATCTAGTGACTTGAAGCCAAAAACATCGTTTCAAGGCATAAATGACCCAGCAGTCAGATCACGAGTCAGGTGGGTGCATGTCGATGGATTTGCAGCTCCCTGTGCCATCATTCCTGGGGGCGCTCTGTGTGTGTGTGTGTGTGTGTGTGTGTGTGTGTGTGTGTGTGATGGTATTAGTGTTCTGAGCTACAAGGAGACACCTGGTTGAGTTTTTCCAAGGTCCTAAATAAACTGGGAACTATTTTCTGCTACTGGATACCTACTGATTATAGCCTGGTCTTCTAAATACTCTAAAAACCTGTTCTCTTAAATACTGGAGAGTTCTGTAACCTCTGGGTGGTGAGGGTTGGTACAAAGGCATTTATAAACCTTACATTCAAGCTGCTCTTAATTGTTGCTTGGCTTGACGGGGCCTCTGTCGTACACATAATGTTGGGTTCTTTCGGGCAGGGTCAATGGGGCATGTGATATGCTTCAGGCAAGAAGAGAAAACTGCTATAATCATTTTGTGGTCCACCTTAATAGTACCTTCACATCATTGGCTGCCTCTCAGGATTAGCAGCTGTTTTACTGTGCACACAACACAAAACCACTCTCGGAGCAACTTACCCTGAGCCTGCCTGCAGCGGGTACTGAGCTCACAAGGTGACAACGTGGTGAAAATATGGGCTTTCTTCCTACAAGGGCTCCTCCTCCAATGTACAGGGAATCTCTCTTCGTACTACTTCCCTTGGGCCACCTCTTGTGAGCCTTGGCCTTAGTCCAGAAGCCACCTTCTGGCTGGTCTAGGTCCTTAGTCCACAGACATTTGGTTAAACTATGGGACATGCAGAAGAGCTGAATTTCAATGCTTCAAACCAAGTTGCATTATCTGCACCTTATCACTTTCTTCTTGAAGGTTTATTTAGATTGAGGGGAAGGCAGCATTCAGCATGTGGGCAGGGAAGCCCTACAGCTCACATGCAGTCCAGGTAAGCAGGGCTGGAGAGCCTCAACCTCTTTGCACAAATTGCAAAGAATCTAAAGGCTTGAGAGAGTTAAGAGAGGGTAAAAAAAAAAAACAAAACCCTTTAACGTCTATTCTCAAGAGGGCCAATAAGTAATTGTAGTTTAGAAAATGATACCTCTTAAAGTCCAGTAAGTAACACAATTTAAGTCTAAAACCAGCAGTCGCATCATTCTTGGTAACTTAACTCTATTTTAAATTAAAAAAATAAGACTAAACTGGGCTAGATGGATACTCTATATATTCAATAATACTATAATTTACTAAATCCTATCAGTCAGAGATATTCTAATATATCAACCAAAATACCTCTAAATTGAACTCAAGACATTTTTATATTTTGGAGGGAATAAAGAAGGAATGTGAAAATGCCTCAAGTATGTCTGCTGCTCCCAGGTTTGACCGTTGCTCAATCTTTTGTTTGCATTCTCATTTGGGTCAAGTTACATGTTTTAGATGTTCTGTTGAAAAAAAAAGAAAAAGAAAAATAGCTGCAAAGCTCAAAAGCCATTGGGATGGGTTTTGGAGGTGGGGTTCAGCTTTTCAAAAACATAGGCCTTCATTTCCCAATTGGCCATCCTGGCCTTGGCCTTGGCCTTGTCCTGACTGTTGTGAATGAAATCTAGCAGATACAGACTGCCCTCGTTTTATGTGCCTTCTCCCTTCCCCTCCCTGCTGTTTTCTTCTTTTTTCCTTTATTATTCCCTCATCAATTTTTCCAGAAAGCATTTTTATCTTTTATTCTCCATACTGCTAATCACACACTTACACACACACACACACACACACACACACACACACACACACATACACACGGGTCAGCCACCACCATCCACTACCTGCTGGCTCTCAATTTCCAAAGGCCACAGTCAGCCCTCCCTGTCCCCGGGGTCCAGATGGCGTTGTTTGGCACTGAGTCTGGAATTGGCACCTCCAGGGCATTGCTTCCCCTGTGACCTAGTCCATGGGACCCTCTTTTTCTCAAGTACATTCTAGTCCTCCAATGGGAGGCTTAAAGCAGAGGCCCCAGTTCCAATAATTACAGGCAGGAGACCTGCGGGGGACTCTGAGACCACGTGTCCCCATGCCATTGTGCCTGGGACAGGGGAGGAAGGAAGGTGAGGACCACGGCAATTTCAGCCCTCAACCTAGTCACTGTGGTTCTTGGAATAAATTCCTTCTGGAAGTTCTGACTAGCTTTGCACATTCTCCCAGGACACTAATACTGCATTCGCATCTTATTTATACAAAAGTGAGGAAACGTGAAACACTTATACCAAATGAATGGTACCAGGAACCTGAGAAATTCTACAAGTAAAGAGATGCAGTCTTCCTCTGGGTAGAAAACGTTCCAAGGACATCACAAGTCAAGCTTGCTGTTTCCTTTCTCATTGAAAAACTACTCGCTTAAGACGCCCATGTTTGCAGCCACTCCTCCGAATTAATACAGTGGTTGAAGCTTAGCTTCTGAATGGAGACGATCCAGGGCAGCGCTGCTCCACGCTGCCAACGCTGTGGGCTGGGCACGCAGGGAGGCAGCAAGGAGGGTATCTCCTGTGTGATTTGCTTGTTCAAATGCCATTAACTCTCATGGGCGTTAATCGTTCTAAAAGTACTTCAAATACCAGGCAGTATTGTTTTTATGGCCCATCCTTCCTCTTTCTCCTGACTTTTCCACTCCAAAAACTCCTGTTCCTTCGTTTTCTCTCTAATTAGCAGTCAGATGTTACATTCTCAATCAAAAAACCTAATCTGTACGCAGGACAAGTCTTAACAGGAAGAAGGCCTCGAGGAAGGGCGATGTTAGCTGTCTTCCTTTCTGGGCTGTGCTGGGCTTGGTGGTGTTGGCTACACGGCCGCAGTCATGGGGTTCTTCTGCCGGGGGTCCTGGGTCCGGTAGGGGTACTGGTCTGGGCTGCCCCCTCGGGGCCCTGGCCTGCCCATTTCCTGATAGGCTGGCACTCTGTGGTGCTGAGGGGGCGAGGGCGGGACATCTTGTCGGAAGGGTCCTTTGTGCTGGGGGGCGGGTGGGGGTGGGTAGTACTGGGGATACCGGAGATCTGGGACCCTCATGTCTGGGGGCCGGGGGTAGCTCCCTTTGGGCGGATGCATGGGATGAGGCCCTGGGTAGTAGGGGAGCTCCCTCTCCTTGTAGAGCCCTCGGGGTGCTGCTGTCAGGTAGTCTGCGGGATCGGCAGGTCCTCCCCTGGGAAGAGAAAAGCAGACATGTGTCAGTAGTTACTAGGCTGGCTGCCCCACTGAAGAAACATTCCCCATTGTGTGTACCGTAGAGGCCCCGCCAAGCCGAGCGGCAATTAAGAGCCCCTTGAATGTAAGCTTTAGACAAGCCTGTGTACCAGCCCTCCGCTGTCACCACCCAGAGGCTGAGAACTTTCCCCAGGATTTAGGAGAACAGGTGGGTGTGGCAATGGGAGGTGTGCAGAAGTGACCTGTGCCCTTAAACAGAAGAGAGGGAACCTTCTTCTTCCCCATCTTCTTCCTGGTGGCCAGTGGAGTGGCCATTGTAGACCACAAGGAGAAAGCCATGGGCTGAGGAAGGCAGGGGCCTGGGTCCCTGACACCTCGGAGCCATCAGATCAGCCAGGACTGCGTACACTCAGATTGGTACATGAGAGAGAACTAGGCTTCTACTTGTTTAAATCCTCTTAGGCGAGCCTTTATCCTAGTAGCCAACTAGTTCCCTAAACAAGGCTGAGTTGGCCTCTCTAAGGCTGTGAACATTCCACCCTTTCCTTCTCCGCCTCCTGAAGCCAGCCCCATGTACGATGGTAGGAACATCCAGGTTATTCGGAGCCATAAGGCTCCCATGGCTCACACTCACTTCTCTCCTAGGTCTTTGGTGGTCTTCACATGGGCCACGGTCTCGGTCTACCTCTTGGGTCTTCTGTCACATCCCAGTGGGGACTAGTGTGCCCTCCCCTCTCTCCAATTCCTAGAAGAGGTCCTAACCCAGAGCTGGGAACCGCTCCCCTCGAACGTTGATGAAAGCAATTCTCCAGCAAAGTCCAGAAGCGCCAGGCCAGTAGCAGCGTGGGAAAAGCCAAACCAGCTGTAGGTTACACAGTGTAACCAGCAGGCTCACGGGAAGGTCCGGGGTGAGAACAAACACTAGCAGAAAGCAACCCTGTCTGGATCCTCCGCTAAGACAACAAGCTTCTTCTGATTCACTTGCCATCACAGAAGCAACCCGTCTCCAAACACATGACCACCTCTCATCCAGCCCCGGGCTGAACAGATGCCTTCTGTTTGCGGCTCTCAACTCCCATAGACCTTCTGTGCGCACGTACACCACCATCGCCCCAGATCCTTCTCGCTTTTCACCCTCCCCGCCTTTACCATGTTTTTAAAGGAAAACAGCAACATTCATAATTAATGAAAAGCTCTCCAACATCAGTGTACAGACTGGTCGAACCACTGAAAGCTGTGGTGGCGCTGTGAGAACAGAGTCTGTGGTTACTCAAACGCCGTCAATGAGGGTCAGGATCACGCTGTCATCTGTAGGCTGATGTGAACACAGCTCTGTAAGCCCCTCAGATCGATGCGGGTTTGACAAGCGCCGAGCGCCGAGCATGTGCCAAGCAGCACGTGAGCGCATTTATAAAGATGAACAATAGGGTTCTCTCTCCACTTCTTTGCGTCTTAATTTGGCTATGTATAATAATGAAAGATAGGCCTTCGAGCACGGCGTAATTTAGCCCGTGAGAGTTTTCAGATAAAAAAAATTAAATTGTTTACGTACAAGTTATTATAACGTCAACGGCTGTGATTCAGTGCAGCGTGCTTCGCTCTATTTTAAATCGCCCGTGACAAATCGGGCACGAATGCGCGTCTGCCACCCCAGTCAGGGGAAATTAGGGATCAGGTTTGCATCTCCCCTCTCCCGGAGAATTTTATTTTTGATTTAGGAAACTTCCAGCATTCATTGTATCTTTTATCATAAAATATTTTGAAGGCCCTCGCCACTCCCCACGCTCATTTCTCTTTCCTTGGGTTCATGTTGGAGATTTCCAAAAAACTTAAAAAAACCACTCTTAACCTGTGCTTTCTCTCAAAATCTACTGGAGATATTTCTCCGCATGAAGTGAAACATGTGGTTTTTCTGCACTCATTTTAAGCCCTTGGGATAAATCACTGACATTTGCAACACACAAACATTATCTGCTTTAAAATGAACACACAGCCGCGCTCCCTGCGGGCCCTCTTAGCCTGGATGTTTCCTGTTTAAAATGGAAAGAGAGAAAGGAGGAATTCCAGGCCTCGGACTTTTAGGGTCCTGTTCTCTCCCTGGAGGCTTCTCTCTTAAAACAGAACATTATAAAAGACAGGCACGCCTTGTTTTTTCATTTTCATTTTTTTTTTTTACTTTTTGAGAAAAAACCCAGATCAAGTGGCGACAGGGCAGAAGCCACCCCGAGAGCCACCAGGACAGTGCCCATGGGGACAGTTGCTATCTCTTTCCACACACCTCGCCCCTGTGACTCCTCCACCTCTCAGGGTGGGGGCGGGTCCCCCTGGGCAGAGGGGCAGAGCTCAAGATGCTGCTCCTGTGAGGGGAGGCTCTGTGCCTGGGAGCGTGCTTACAGGTGGCAGAGACCAAGTAAGGAAGCTGTTCTTTGTCAAGAAAGGACACCGTGGAAATTGTCTTACTCTGTAGAACTCATCATGATGGTTGTGGTTTTAAATTTTTCATAGAGAAGGAAAACTTCCCCCAGAACAACAGAGAAGAGCTTTTGAATAACGTTCACACACATGCGCCCACACGCACACACACACACACACACACACATGCATGCATGCATATGCATGAATGATTTTTTAAACAGAAAAAAAAGCCCTCCTCATTAACTAAGGAACTTGAAAGGAAAAGGGGAGAAGAAAAGGGAGCTGAAATTTTAGCCTTGTTAACCTCGAGTTTCCCTTTTCATAGTGTCTTTATTTGGGTGAAATTTCGCATTTGACAGAAAGCACAGAAACCAATCCATTCGGAGGCCTAAGAAACGCGTATCGCAGTGACCAGTGCTTTGATCGACTGAGGAACTCAGCAGCAGCTTCCTCTGAAGATGGTGAGGCAAACAAGGGTCCAAGCAGAAGCTGTATCAGAACTTCCAGGTCCCTCATTTTCCACGTGACCTCCTCACCTTCATCTGTAGGTGTTACTGTTTTTCTTAAAATCCATTTCCCACTGAAAACATCACCCCAGAATCATATTTACTTAAGGGTAGAGAAACAAGTCAATGTTTGCTTTCTTTATAATACAACTCTTTGAGGAGGTTGCCATGAAAATATCTATATTTTTAAATTTTCACATTTATTTACTTTTTTATTTCGGATTTGATTAGGCTCATTTTTGAGGCCAAAGGGATTCAGATTTTGCTCTGAAAACTCACAGGAACTATCTAAGACATATGGTTCCCAATCACATAGATGCATGCAATAATGAAAGTTGACCTTTAAGTCTAAACATGAGAAAGCTGTATGATACAGACATGTGAAGAAACAATAAGGATCACGTTCTTTATATGAGGTTTCCCTCCTTTTGCCAGTTTGGTATGTCACTACTTTTCATTAAACAAAGAAGGGGCTGAGTATCAGAGGCTATGTGGGTCAGAGAGCCAGCCCCTGGGTACCAACAGTCTTGAATTTATGGAAGGATGGAAGGTATGCTCCTATATTTGGTAAGACAATCCTATATTGGGAAAGGGCTCAGTATTGGATGAACCGAGTCACTGGAAAAGCATTTTAGTTAGGGATGAGATAGCCATACTTCGTATACTTACTAGAATAGATGAAGGGGCATGAGCTATTTTGAATCATCCCATCTCTCTTTGCATTTCTCCTCCTCTCCCCCCTCAAATGCAGAGAACACCTCTTACTTCGGAACTTACTACAGCCAATCATTCCCACCTCATCATCTTTCCCCTCCCTTGCGGCTAGTTTATCTACTGGCCTGGAGCACAAGCATCCTGAAGGAAGGAACTGAGTCTCATATGTCTATTATCTCCCTCAGAGCTTAGCACTGGCCTTTGCACATCGTAAGTGCTCCATAAATGTCTATTGAATGTGTTCAAGGGAGTTTAACATAAAGAGAAAACCCACTAAAATCCCCAGTAACCATAGAGGGTCAGGTGTGTTTAGGAGCTGTAAGTGGGTAGCTGGGTGGAGGAATAAAAAGAGAAAGTGGACTCCCATTGAGATCCAGCGACTACAATGGCTGAGGTAAGACTACTCCCTAATTTTTCAAAAAGGAGGGATGAAGGCGGGAGGGCAGTGGGTTGAAAAAAAAAGAGTTGGATTGTGTCCAACACAGAATGACTGTGAACTTGATCAGGGCATAGATTATTGTGTTTGTCTTCTTTGCCAAGAACAAAAGTATACCGTCTTATCTCTGTTGTCTCACATGGTACTTGAAACATAGTAGGTGCTTAATAAAGCTTGGACTCGAATTTAATTGCCTTGACTTACCAGTAAGTTTAATGTGACTAATTGGTGATTCAAGAAACATTTAAGGATTGTTTCTATAATGGTCTAGCAAAGACATTTTCTTTATTTCTGTCAGAACACAATAATCTAGGAACATCTTACTGTAAACATTTAAATAATACAGTACTCATGATCCTATATAATAAAAGCCTAATATACTAAGTGTCCAGTTGACCAGTTGCCATTCAACCAATCAAAGCATAATATGCTAATGTTATGCTAAGGTTGCTCAACTGCTCATAATGATGTGCACTGACCACCAGGGGGCAGATGCTTGGACCAGTAGGTTAGCTTGCTGCTGGGGTCTGGCCTATCGGGACTGAGCAAGATAGGCTGGACATGCCCTGGAGCCCTCCTGTGGTCCCTCCCCAGCCCCTGTGAGGTCCCTCTAAGGAACTTGCCTGGCCTGCACCCTCTCACAATCTGGGACCCCTTAGAAGATGTTGGAGAGCCAGTTTCAGCCTGATCCTGCAGGCCGGCCAAGGGACCCCACTGGTGCATGAATTAGTGCACCAGACCTCTAATCTCAAATAAAAGGTCTTAGGGAGACAATGTCAAAGGTGAAAATCAGGTGTAATCACCACACTTTCAAGTACCTGGGCTTGAGCATAGATAAACACCTTCCAGAGGTAGAGGTCATGTCCAGCTCCCCTCTGTCACAGAGCTTCCCAACCTTTTCTCCACCAGAACACACATGATGGGTGACCTTCATATGCACAAGAGAGGCAGAGGCTAGGATTATGCAAACTTCTCTACCTCCTGCTGGAACTGAATGCCCTTCCCTCCCATGCAACAAAACGAAACAAAAACACAAGGAGATTCAAGTGAGTGGGGGAAACCTTATCAAAAGTGACAAATCTTTGCAATAAATAGCCAATCATGATTCACCTACAAGCCTGAGTTTAAGAACCGCTGCCTTATCCATCCAATGAGCACCCTTTAGGAGGAAGGACAGGTGAAGTTGAAGAATGATAGGGGAAAAACATCTAGGGTTGAACCGGAGGTTAGCAGGTGTGAAAATAAGATACGCAGTAAAAGGTGTGAAAGCCACGTGTCAGTTACTTAGTGGGGAGCTGATGTTGGTGCCTTCCTCTCTGATTCTTCAATAAACGTGGCAAAGCTACAAAAAGATCAGCACAAACAGTATTCGTGTAGGCGCTGGAGTCCCCCGCGCTATGTGGCCAGCGATGCTTTCAGTCTGTGTGGAAATTCCTTCCGTGTCAGATTTCCAGTTACAGGCCTTCCTCCTCCACCAGGCGTGAATGTGGCTGCCGGGATTAGTAGAGCCCTCCGCACTGTACACGACACAGCTATGATTTCTGCAGATTTTACAGAATCGTAAAATATAGTGTTCATTTGATGGCCTATGTTACAGAGATGATTTCAGAAAGAAAAGCCACTTTCATCACTCACATTTCCCATGGCGTTATGAGGACTGGGCTCTCGCTCTTTACTAAGAACTGGAGTGGGAAGAGATTTATCAGCAGATGCCTTTGGCCCTTGTTAACACCAAGGAAATGTTTGCAAAGAAAATGAAAGAGGAACGAGAGTGACTGAGTGCTCAGAGGACATTTCTGAAACAGTTTGAGACAGTTTTAGAATTTTGGTCACTCACATTTAATTTCTTCTGTCATGTTTTACAACAGTAACCACAAACAAGAATTCAATTATTAACAGAATTCATGTGTAATTAGTAGGGGACTTTAGATAACCCGTTAGCAGATATTATCTGGAAAATGACCATTAAGAATGTTTCATCCTATCAGACAGTGGGAGGTATTCCCTAAAAATGGTCCTGCTAAAATAATTTTCTTTGTGAGGGGGAGTGAGATTTTTAAAGTGGGTGCCGAGGACAACTAAAAGGGGTAACATGAGAACACAGTACAGAGAGAAGGAATCTTAGAAAGCTCAAACTGCTGTGAGTGGCCCCTCAAAGTCCTGAAATCCATCGAGTGATACCTGCATATACCTATCCCATGTTCTCTTTAACCTCAGCAGAGACTTTATTTAAAGAGAAGAGCCATCCAGATATCACTGCTGACATGTACACATAAGGAACTGTTGGACATTGAAATTCGGACTCAAACATTTTTTTGTTTTGTCTTGTTTTGTTATTATATGTTTATTTCTAGTCTGCAAAGGCAAAACTTTTTAAAGGAAAGAAATGGTGGGAAAAAGATACAGAGGCAAAGAAGCATTGAACAGACTGTCAAACTACAGTGGGAAGACAGGGGAGGTTGGGGAGGGGGGCTGTAAGAGACCAACCGAAGGACTTGTACGCATGCATATAAGCACAACCAATGGATATAAGACACTGGGGTGGGGGGGGAGGGTGGGCAGGTGAAGGCATGTCCTGGGGGGTAGGGGAGGTCGGGGGGAGATCAAAGGGGGAAAAAAAAAGGAGACATATGTACTACTATTTGTAATACTTAAAACAATAAAAATAAAATTAAATTAAAAAAAAAAAAAAAGAGAGAAGAGCAACACCCTAGCCAATTTGGCTCAGTGGATAGAGTGTCAGGCTGTGGACTGAAGGGTCCCAGGTTTGATTTCGGTCAAAGGCACATACCTCAGTTGCAGGCTCCTCCCCGGCCCTGACCCTGGCCAGGGCGTGTGCAGGAGGCAACCAATTGATGTTTCTCTCACATGGGTATTTTTCTCTGTCTTTCCCTCTCTCTTCCACTTTCTCTAAAAATCAATGAAAAAATATTCTCGGGTGAGAATTAAAAAACAAAAGTAAAATAAAGAGAATGGCAACCAAAGCAACACATCATCATAATTTGTTAGGCCACTAAAATCCTCTCCTTCCCCCTCTCTCTCTCTTTCTCCAGTAGTCCTGGAATGTCAATTCTAAATGCTGGAGATTTTATCAAATTGTCATGCAGGAGATAACAGTTCAACTTCAAGGTCAGACTTGGAGGACCAACAGGTTCAAGAGCGTAGAGTCCTGAATTCCAAAGATGGTTTGCCTGCCCCTTAGGAGAAGCCCTGCACAGTTGCCTGCCCCAGGTCACTGCCTGCAGACAGGACATTCTAGGAGAAAAAAACCTGTTCGTGAGGGCTGTTTCTCCATGATGAATTTAGGCTTTATTTATTTTTAGAGTAATACATACAATTGATGGATAAGATATGCCTATGTCTTATCCAAAGGTATTCAGATATCATAGATCTGCCACATCTTTACCTGCCCCCATTCCTCTGCCATTCATTTCTATGCCTGGGCAATTAATTGGAGGATTTTGATGTAAATACCTATGGTATTAGATCAGCAGAACCCCTCTTCACCGAGGGCAAGGACCACAGCGAAGGAGTCTTAAATATGTCCACCTTCGTGTGTGTGTGTGTGTGTGTGTGTGTGTGTGTGTGTGTGTGTGTGTGTGTGGAAGGGCTTCTACACCATAATTTCATTAAGACCCGAGTGCACGCTGCCATGGCACTTCTCTGTAATTCAGAAGCAGAAATGTCTGTGCTGGGAAGAGTTCTGCTACACTGCCTGACTTGCTTAGGAACACACATTGAAAGCTGGATTTTGACTTGCCAAGGTTCGAAGGCTGCCATGCACAGTGGCTCTTTCCCGAGTGCCCACAGCAGCCAGTTCCATCCTAAGCATGTTCTCCACAGTAACATGCTTGGTCCTTACAACAGCGGTACAAGATATAGGCACTGTGATCAGCCCAGGTTTGCAGATGAGAAAGACAGGGAGATGAAGTAAGTTGACCAAGATCACTCAGGAAGTAGCAGGGCCCAGAATCAAGCCCAGGCCGACTGATTGGGAGGTCACATGCATGGCCACTAAGCTAGACCATGCAGCCTCTGATCTCTCTTGCTTGTCACCTGCTCGCAATGTGCCTGTGGGCAGCAAGTGGGGGAGCAAGGAGTGTGGTTTTTGCGCAGTAGGATCTGGAGCAGGAGAGTGATGTGAATGACTTCCATGTGGGGATGGCTCCACACGGAGGTTCGGCAGGCACCTGACACCTCACAGGAACAAGATGAAACCATCATCTCTCCCCAGAGCTGCTGCCCCTCCAGAAGGACACACTCCACATCAGCCAGCCAGGCCAGCAATCTAGGCTCCCTCTGTCATCCCCACTCCAGCCAGAAACTGGGTTCCAGAAAATGATCTCTTAAATATTCTTGGCTGTCCACCCTCACTGCTGTGGCCTGACTGCCCTCACCTCCCTCCTCAACTGCACAGGCAATAGCAGACCAGGGCTAGCGGACAGGGAGGCAGCGTGGTGGGCCAGCTTCACAAGACAGCAATTCAACCACCCAGAGGCAGGCACACGCGAGGCTGAAGGCAGTTGGGTTCTGTAACCTTCAAGCCCGTGGCCGCCAACTCGGCAGCAATTTCGAGCGCATTGCACTCACTCAAATGAAAACGTGGCGCAGTGTGTACAACCAGGTGAGCTCAGTTTTCTTTTGGGGACTGTGTGAGCATTTCCTTTTTTTTTTTTGGATATGATACTCTCGAATGTAAATCCTGACAACTGGCAAGTTCTTTGCTTGCGTCTGAATATGAGATCTGCCATAAACCTTTATTTTTAAATTTTTTTAATTTTATTGATTTTTTACAGAGAGGAAGGAAGAGGGATAGAGAGTTAGAAACATCAATGAGAGAGAAACACCGATCAGCTGCCTCCTGCACACCCCCCACCGGGGATGTGCCCGCAACTCAGGTACATGCCCTTGACCGGAATTGAACCCGGGACCCTTCAGACCGCAGGCCGACGCTCTATCCACTGAACCAAACTGGTTTCGGCTGCCATAAACCTTTTTATTTTTATTAACATCAGGTAACCTTTCCTCCCAAACTTATAAGACTAGGTGAGATTAAAATAACATACTTCATAAACCTCTGGGTTTACTTTTTGCCTTAAGAAATGAGCATTGCTAGTATTAGTGTTTCATTTATAAGGGAGCCAAGAGACAAATGGATGGGGACCAATGTGAAAATGGGTGCTGGGTTTCCAGATTTTTGGGTGGGAAGGGTTTTGACACCAGCACCTCAGATACTGACTTGATTTAATCTCCAAGCAGGTTTGCTATGGAAAGAACCTTCCTCATCCTTCTCTCAACAGTGGCATGAGCTTCCTGGTCCCACCCTCAATGGGAGGGGCACACAGAAGGCAGCACAGTGGATGCTGATAGTTGATTCAGCCACACTCATGTTGGGTGTATTTTGGAGGTCTCTATTCTAACAGCCTCCCTGATATCCAGTGCCAAGGCAATGGGTTCAGTCTCCATTTCCACCACATAATACAAGAAGGGAAAGGGAGAGAGAGAGAGAGAAACATCAATGATGAGGGAGAATCATTGGTTGGCTGCATCCTGCATGTCCCACACTGGGGATCGAGCCCACAACTCAGGCATGTGCCCAGACCAGGAATCTAACCGTGACCTCCTAGTTCATAGGTCAATGCTCAACCTCTGAGTCACGCCGGCTGGGCTCTGTATCACTTTTGATGTGGAACTGAAGCACCTCATGATAATGTTCACCAAAGTCTGGAGAGTGATTCTGGGATCTCATCTCCTGTCTGTGCTAAGCAGGTCCCAAAGGCCCAGGATGGCGCTGGTGGGCACACAAGGCTCAGCTGTTGGCCCCACTCAGCCCTTCTACCCAGAATCCCTCATTATTTGGCAGAACCCTTTGGAGACAGCATCAGCAAGACTGACCCTATAAACCATCACCTTCTACTCAGCTTTCATTCTCTGCAGATGAAATGGGGTTATAGCACCAAGGCGACTGAACTATATTGTGAAAGTGGTTTCCAACAAATAATTAAAGTTATTAAGAGTGTCTTGGGTACTGAGCCGCCCGGTCCTGCCTTGGTCTCTTCATCCTGTGGCTGCTCATTACACGGCTGGTAAAGGCTGGTTATTAACATCATTACAAACCTGTTACTCTCCAATCTCCTTTTATGGAAATTAGAGCATTCTTTGTCCTTTCTCCTTCTTTTGTAATATATAGCCTGACTGTCAGCCCAGCCTCCCCGGGTTCCATCTTGCCTTTGATGCTGGTAAAATTGAGCAGTCAGTAAATCAAGGCTTGTCATAGCTCACACTGATTGGCACTATGAAATGCCTCTCATTATTACTTCTTCTTCTCTTTGTCTCCAATGTTCTTGTACAGTTACCTCCTCCTATGCCCCCACCTCCATTCCCTTTAGCAAACGAATGTGTGGGTCCGGAGCCACTGATAAGTACTTTTAAAAAACATGGAGCAAGACAAGCTTTTGTTATGAGTGAGCTCCTTCAGATGTTATTCCATCCTCCATTTTTTTCTCTAATTCACTGATTGATTGATTTATTCCTTGAACAGTCCAAAGAACACTGCACAGCCACCCTTGCTTCTGCTTCTGAGTACTGCCTTGCTCTCAGTCATATTTGGTGCTGGCATGTGTACCAATAATGAGATGGTTTTCCCATTTTATTCATGCATTCCACCATCAGCACAGTGGAATCTTGATTCTTAAAATCAGTCACATAGCTGAAGCTTTAATAATTTAAATAAAAGCTTATCATAGAAAAGCAAATATTTATAAGCAGGAGGCATCTAATTTAAAGGAATTAATTAAAAGTAAATGCTGAAGTGATTTAAAACAAAGGAACTATCTTTATATATAAAACCCTAATATGCAAATAGAATGAACAGCAGAACAACTGAACAACCAAACAACCGGTAGCTATGACATGTGCTGACCACCAGGGGGCAGGCATGGAACATGGTGGGCATTGGCAGCAGTGGGCATTGGCTGTGGCAGGATGGTGGAGCAGGTGAGTGGGGACACCAGACCAAGGCAGGGCGCTGGTCGCTGTCATTGGGGTGAGCTCTGGTGGTTACTGAAAATTCTTTGCTCCCGCATGCCGCAGTGCCACCAGGTGCTTGCACCTGCTGCTGATGCTGGAGCTGCTTGCACCCACTGCCAGTGCCTGGTGCTGGCCCTGATTGCTCGGCACTGTCAGTGGATCCAAGTGGTGGCTGTTGGCCCTGATTGCCCCTGAGGGCTTCTCCACCACCCTGCTCCTGAGGGGCGATCAGGGCAGCAGCTGTAGCTTGTACTCACTGCTGGTGCTGGCCCCAATCACTCCACTATGTCAGCGGTGGGAGTGGGGCTGGCGCTGTCAGCACATGGGAGCATTGGCAGCAGGAGCTGGGCTGCTGGCAGTCAAGGAACCAGGGGCCATGGTGGGAGGGGCCAGGTGGGGGCACAGAGGATGGGCCGAGACCTGCCCTTGTGCCCACCGCAGTCTTGTGGCCCACAGTTCCTTTCAAGGTGCACAAATTTGTGCACTGGGCCCATAATAACCAAATAAAATGTATTTAGCATTTGCTCCATGCCAGCATGCTTTTGAACTTCAGGAGAGATGCAGCCTAGGATCTCCCTGAGGACCTCAAGGTGCTCTAGGGTTTCCGGTCCTGAGGGATCTCAGGGTATACCTCTGTGTAGCAGGGGTGGGGGGGAGGTGGGGGGGGTGGGGAGTGTGGGGCTCAGAGGCACTAGACAGGGCTTGAACTGAGCAAGGCACTTCATGGACATATGGTCCAGGAGACCTAACTCTTTCTGAGCCTCAGCAACCTCATTTGTAAAATTGGGATATCACTCCTGCCTTTCCTCCCCTTGCAGGGCTGTGATGAGAACTGACTAAGAAATAGCAATAAACAAACAAAAAGACCAACTACACAAAAGTCCTCAACACTTGTTGAATTTGAAGTCGCAATCACTTAAAAAAAGGAATACTGTATCTTTTATATGGAGTTTAAGGTGATTGTCCGAAGACCTAGAATGAGCAAGTAAACAAATCTTTAAACAAATCCAAATTTATGACTGAGAGCCATGGACCCTATGGATGCGTCCCACTCCACATCAGTGGATGTCAGTGCGGGAAATCCTCCAACAGAGGTCGCAACGTGTAGACCCACCTGCATGTACGCACAGAGTCACAGTATACAGGCTTACATGGTGTTTCACTTTTTTCCAGGGCGTTGCTGACATTTAAACACTGAGGGCTTTCACACAAAAACGCAGCTTTCCTGTTTTCCTTTAGACGCAGGCCTTACCTTCCTTTCAGGTGGTAACAGTGGGAGCTGCCCCCCCGCTGGAGGCAGGAACGTAGCCCTCCTTAGGGTGTCCTTCTGCCTGCTTCTCTCCTGACAGTCCCCACCTGCCCCCATAGCAACTTAGATGTGCAGCCCCTGCCCCAGGGGAATAAATGTCACCCTCTAGATTTCTGCATCCTTGTTCTCCGTTTACATCCTCTACACATAGGTGCACACTATCCAAACTGCTCACTTGGAAGAGGGAAAGCGCCCTGGGAAGTAGACTAAAATTTCTATCGCCATCCCTGATCACCTTTACATCTTAAAAAAGTGAAGTCCCTATAAATGGCTCTGTGTTAGGGAGAGCTGCAGATTGGAGCAGGGACCCCATCCGAGGGGGCTTCAGACAAGTCATTTCACTGTCTCAGGCCTTATCTTCAACCCTGGAAAATGAATGGGCTGCCCCATTGAGTCACCGGGGTGGGGGTTACGATTTCATGTCCAGGAAACCATACAGGCTCTGTTCGCGCTGGACCTCAGGTCACACGGCTGCATTTCAGCCTGACCTCTGCAAGGTCACCTGGCTGGACTTCTTTACTTATCTGTGCCTTGGTTTCTCCATCTGTAAAGTAATATGTGCTTTTCTTCTCATAAGAGAGAAGGCCATGATATGGGTGAAAGTGCACTGGAGGAAAACTGGGGTAAAAAGATCCTAAGATCTTATGTTACTCCCGTGACTCAAAGGTTGCAATTATGAAGGGAAACTTGCCTTCCCTAATGGGATTTCTGGATCAGACCTTGCTCTCCCCACTGAGAGGCATTATGTAGATATTTTCCTGACCAACAAGGTGATACTGTACAAGTTTAATCCAGCCCGCGGCAGAGTAATGCCAGACCTCAGTTCAAGGGTACATGTGTCCCACTTCAGAAAAACTGGATCCTAATTTGCCTCCTTGCCCCAAGCATTTTATTAGGAATGTATGTAGTTAACTGTTATCAGGTGGTTAAGCAATTTGATGAGGTGTGAACTAGCCCCTTAATCGTTTTATTTACAACATACTTATTCTCCCCTAACATCCCATTGGGGAATTCTCTACTTAGTTGATTAAGTGAAGTTTAGTGATGCACAATTTGGCAAAAGCTGAAAAATACTCCTTGGAGTTTTAGCAATCTTAGAGTCATTTGTAAGTGTGCAATACACTGAGCTGAGGTTTACAAAAAGTGACAACAACAGCAAAAATGGATTAAGTTGTTAATTACCTTTTATCCCCACCACTTAGAAAAATAATAACACAGAGAATCAAGATGGGGAACAGTTAGATGCACTTGTTCTTCTCTGGGTGCTGTTTCCAGTAGAAAGAATGGCTTCAGGGAACCATTCATTTGTTGGCGATAGGTAATCAGAACTGCTTTAAGAAGCTAAATGCTTACTTAAAAATAATCCTCTTACCTTTCCTCTGTACTGTAGCTTACCAGGTAAATCTGGATGAATGCAACTCCTAATGTTAACCTAGCCTAGAGGGCCATCTCACTCCTTGGTTGGTGCCTGTGCTAAATGATCCCCGAAATATACTTATGAAAAGGTAGGCACCTCAGTGTCTACCCCAAAGACTTACCACCTAGTCTGGTAGACAAAACAGGCGATGCAAAACAAGCCAGGGCACGTATGCTCAATGCTAAGTGCCATGGATTCCTGCTCGAGGTAAGGGTTTGGAGGAGGGGTCAGTAAGGAAGTGTTGAAGGAAGAGTTGGATATGGGCAAGCAGAGAGAAGGGGATGGTGAGAAATGATGACCCTATACACGAGGCAGTTGAAAAACTGCAGGGCACTGGGTAGGAAAGCTCAGAGGCCAAGAAAGGGTTCTTCCTGATCCCTATTTCTGAGTCAGATGCCCCTCTTATGAACCTACTGAGCAATGTCAGTAACGTTTGAAGATTAAGTCATAATTGGTTTAAATTTATATGTGAAATCATGTAAGATCATGGAAAATCTTTCATGCAGTGTAGACTTTATACTTGCTTAGGGACAAGCTCTGCCTCTGAGGAATTGCTGACCACTGTCTTTAATTGTCTGTTTTCTTATGAAGGACTGTTACTGCTTCACTGTTGACTTTCCGGGGCTTGGCACATGGGAGGCACTTGAAATCATACTTGTGAAATGAATGCTAGATCCCTGGTGGGAACACGAGTCCTCTTTTCTTTAAACTGAGTGGGGCTTACACTTGCCAACTGAGAAAAACACATGCGACTCTCATTTGAGTTTCAGCCATGGACCTTTCTCCCCCACCAACTGGCATCTTTCTTGTTGCCTAGTGACCACACTCCCATCTCAGACACCAGCTCCAGTAGATGAGTTTCTGTAGTGATGGTTGGCTCAGCTGCACTATGGTAAACAGGAGTCCTAGGCTTAGGGTCAAAACTTCTGGGTTTAAGTTCTGGCTTTGTCATTGGCTTTGAGTAAGAAATTTTCACGTTCACTTTCTTCACTCAAATGTGGGGAGTATAATGCCAAGATCATAAGGTTGCTGGGAGAAGATTGTGTGGAAAAGCACTGTGTAACTGACAAAACCTTCCTCTATCCTCTATTATAAGGTAGTATTAGCATTACCCTCCACTTTCTCCAGGCCTGAGCTTCTGCCCTACCCATTAAACTCCTTCAAGGAAATGAAGTCCTAGCCCTGAATCTTAATACCCAAGGCTGGGTGTCTTCATTTGCTGCCGGACCTTCCTGGTGCTAATAGAACCTCTTTGTCTTTAGTCTTTGATAAGAGGCTGTGTTCCTCTCTGCCTGTTAGGATCCTGGGTTTTTGTTCAAACTGGATGGACTTTTTTTTTTGTCTCTGAAGGCCTCAATATCGGACCTCTTCTCTTATCTGCTTCTGCGGGGACCTCTCCTGCTCCCCTTTTCTACTTCTGGGTGTGCCTGTGTTTAGGTCTCAGCCAACTTTGAGCGGAGCAGCAATCTTAACCATCAGTACAGACTCCACTACAAACATTAAGACGTGAGATGAAATTGTGGCGGAATTAGGCGCAAACCGTTCTTGGCTTCCATTTCATGGACCTCTGACTTAGGAAAGCTGCTGTCCTCTATAATATAGACTCAGTTTCCCCATCCATAAAATTGGGATAGTAATGGTTACCTGCCTCACTGAGTAATTAGGAGGATTAAATTAGTATATCTGTAACTCACTTAGCCCAGTGCCTGGTCATGATAAGTGTTTGATAAAGTTTGGCTATCATTATTGTTATTGTTTTTCTTCCTGCTCCAAACGTTTATTGCTTATTCCTGATTCCATAATGTCTTACATGCTTTTCTCAATCTTACAAATATTCAAGTATGTCCAGAGGCCCTTTTCTATTCTAAAAGTCTGCTTCCTCCTGATGGGTATGAGGCAAGTTATCACCACTTTCCCAATATTCATAGACTATGTTCATAAAAAAAACCTGGACAAAATATACTAAAATGTACACTCTGTTTTTGGTGCAGTCTCAGTTACATTCTTTAAGACTAATTGCTATTTATTAGTATGTCCACTGTGATGCCACCTCCTGGGAATTGTGGAGGAATCACTGGAGGGTTGTTCACGTTCTCAGAGAAAGACAAACACAACTGCGTGTGCAATTATGGAGGGAGCGTGATGCATACATCCAAACCCATAAGAAGTTGGGGAGCAGCCAAGAGACCATGAAGCATGATCTCCAAAGAGACATATTATCCCCATCTCTAGTCTTTTCCTTTTATGTGGAACTATCTGGATGAATCAAGCACTGCATTGCATTTACTGGAGGAAGCATTCTTGAAGCCTGTGGGTCAGATGACAATCAGACCCAGAAATAGAAAACAGTTTTGGAGCATTCGTCTGACGAATCATTTTTTAGGGGTTTGGCTGCATTTGTCTGATCATCTGACAGATCATTTTTTTAGGGGTTTGGCACTCATTCTGCTTTTTATGAGTGTTCAACAAGAGCTTCACTTTCCCCTTCATCTCTGATTCTGTCTTTTTCCTTCTTGCCTTGTCATCAGGGCTGGGACAGGGGAAAGGTGCTGTTTTTTCTGCCTAAGCATCTGCCCCACCTTTCCTTGGTATAGTATCCTATCCTTTAGGGAATCATTCCATGTTGGAATGATTCCACTCTCAGTTCATGTCACTCAGCTGAAGTGACTCTACCCATGACTCCAGAGGTGGAATGTGACCCGGACCTACCCATCAGAACCGTCCACCTCCCCCACCCCAGGCACAGTGATTACTTATGGCTACACACAACCCGATCACAGTGACCTGAGACAATTCTAGGACTTTTGTTGGACCCATTGAAATGCGAGAATGCCTCTTTTGCTCCAAGTGGCTAAAAAGATAGGAGAAAGGCCTGGTGCTGTGGGTACTCATCTCAACCCCAGGGTGGGAGAGTTTGCCTGAGAATGGAGCCAATACAGCAGAGTCAAGAGATGGGGAGAAGGGAGCCAACTCCTGGTGGCTTCTCGGGGTTGCTAGGTAGCTGAACCTGAAGATAAGTCTACCTTGGAACTTTTTTTCAGTTATGTTTGCCAGGAGATTTTTGCCCTGTATTGGCTATAATTCACTATCTGAATAATGTAGAGGAAGACCAATTATGCTTACCTATTGTTAGTGTGTGGAGCAGCAAACCTAATGGTATAAGCACAAGTTCTATAGGATAACATTCTCAGAAAGGACAGATGGCCATCCACTTTAGAAACTACCTGGCGAGGTAGAGGAGAAAAATGGCGGCCGAATAGACAGACGTGTTCCAAGCCTTGTCCCGGAGCAGAAAGAAAGAACAGCTGAGGGGCGCACGAGGAGTGTTTGTTGGCAAGTTAAGGGACAGCTAAACTCCAGGAGAAGGTGGGGGACTGCTAGACGGGGCTCCCCTGACCGGGCAGCCCCCACTGCGGCTGGGTCCCCTCCTGGAGCTATGGGTTCGGACGCAGAGACTACGCCATCTTGATAGGGAAAGTGGAGCTTATCGGAAGCCTGAAAATCCACAACTGCAGCAACCACTGAACAGCTGCAAGCCCCAGAACACCGGTCCCCAACTGGCACAAACTCACGGATTCAAAGGAGCTCTTCATTCCACCACACAAAGGTCAGATTTTGCCTGGGATAAGGTGAGGTCTCTGGTCCCGGCGGGAGAGAAAAACGCGCATTTTGTGGGAGGTGGAAGACCAGGGAAGTCTGTGCCTAGAAAAATCCGTGGCTGGTGGGGCTGGTGTGATCCGTGAATATGGAAAGGGGTCCTCAGAGCTGCTAACAGAAGGGATCCTTAAAAAGCAACCCATTTTGATCTGATGTGAAGGGACAGCCTAAGAATTTCAAAGGTGTGCCGGCTGCTTAGACTTGTGCGCAGACCCATTGTTTGCACACTTGGACTTTTTCCTCTTCAAATCCTTGCTTTTGATTACTAAGCCCAATACATAGGATCACCCAGTTGGGGACACCCTGGGAGACTGCAGGGGAAAGTTGTTTTTCTGGAACCTGGGGGTCGGAGCTGGGAGTAACCATCAGACAGCCAGCTCTGAGGCAGCCCACTCCCACAAACCAGTATTGAGTGCCACAGGGATAAACACAGGCTAGAGAGGCCATATATAGACCCGGAAGTCAATCCAGAAACACTGCCACCCAGGGCTGAATCACAAATTGACTCTTGTGTAATCAAAAATAAAGGAATACGAGAAATTAAGACACCGCCTGCTTAAAAATCAGGACTGGCGTACAACACTGAGGAACAGTAGAATGCAGGGAACTGCAATACTGTCTGGACTGAGAAACAGGCGTGCCAAACAGAACAATAGAGGAAGTTAATGACCTTCACTACAGCACATTATATATTTTTTAATTTTCATTTTTTGCATCTTTTACTTAAGAAACTAATTTTTTTCTTTTTTCCTCACTTGATTTTACCTTTTTAATTATCACATTTTTCAATCAGTATTATTACTACTACTATTTTATCTTTTTTTTTTAAGTGTCATTTTATTTTCTCTTTATTTAACTTTGGGACTAGTGTTCTACATTCTATTTTAATCTTTCCTTTAGCATCGTTTTACTCTATCTCAACTCTACCTTTATGCCATCACTTTCTTCCTAACTTTTCCCCTTTTGGTGTCCTGTTTATCTTACCCCTTTCCTGCTTTAGATTTTCCCTATTCTTTCTGTTTACCCCGTTAAAATTTCACCCTACATATATATCTAATTTCTAATTCCCTGCTCCAAGTCCATACACACCTCTCTTTTCTCTGTCTTCACTATCCAAAAAATTGTTTTTCTCTCTGTCCTTTAGTTGTTGTTTGCTTGAATGTTGACTATATCGAATTTTTATGCTTTTTGTGAGATTGTTTTGCTTATTCTTTTTTTTTGTTTCTTTGTTTTTGTTTGTTTTTTGCTTCTGTTTTCCCTTGCCTTGCTTGATATTAGTTGGTGTTGTAGTTTGTATTAATCCCCAGGTACTTGTGGCTGGCATTTGCTGGGATTAGTGGTTTTTCTATTGGATTTTTCTCCCCATATATATAGTTTGTTCCCCTTTTCTCTCTTAGTCTCTTTCTTGTCTCTCTTATTTTTTTTTCTTTCTTTTCCCAATTTCATTTGACACTCCTTTTTTTTCTTTCTTTTTCCTCTTCTTCTTTCTCTCCTATCCCCTAATTTGCCTTTCTCTGGTGGTCACCTTTATTGGAGGTTATTAATATTGTGAATACATTTCTGTTCAGTGCCTTGTATGTTGTACCTGGTTGTGTTGTATTTTGTGCCTTTAAGTCAATGCAGGAGAGAAAGAACTACATAACCAGACATCTGGAGAAGAAAGAACATGGGGAGACAAAGAAACAGCCTGCATATGAAAGAAAAGCAGGCATCACCAGAAAAGGAAGTAAATGAAATAGAGGCAAGCAACCTGCCAGAGAAAGAATTCAGAGAAATGGTCATAAGGTGGCTGAAAAGAATGGAAGACAAATTCGACAATATGAGTAAGAACCAAGAGGAAATGAAGAAGAACCAAGAAGAAATGAAAAATGACATTGCTGCTGTAAACAACTCAATAGAAAGCATTAAGAGTAGACTAGAAGAAGCAGAGGACCGTATCAGTAAGCCAGAAGACAAGATGGAAAAAAATACCCAAGTAGAGCAGCTTCTAGAAAAAAAAATTAAAAAAGCAGGAGGAGAGCCTAAGGGAACTTTGGGACAACATGAAACAAAACAACATCCGCATAATAGGGGATCCAGATAGAAAGGAAACTGAGCAAGGAATAGAAAACCTGTTTGAAGAAATAATGTCAGAAAACTTCCCCGATATAGAGAAGAAAAAACCCATCCAAATCCAAGAAGCTCACAGAATCCCAAGCAAAATGAACCCCAAAAGACCAACACCAAGGTACATTATAATTAAATTGGCAAACACCAATGACAAAGTAAGAATCTTAAAAGCGGCCAGAGAGAGACAGAAAGGTACATACAAAGGAACCCCCATCAGACTAACAATGGATTTCTCAACAGAAACTCAACAGGCCAGAAGGGAATGGAATGAAATATACAAAGTCATGCAAAGGAAGGGTCTGAATCCAAGAATATTGTACCCAGCAAGGCTATCAATCAAAATTGAAGGTGAAATCAGGAGCTTCACAGACAAAAAAGGACTAAGGGAATTTACTACCACAAACCAGCAATGCAAGAAATGCTAAAGGGTCTGCTGTAAAAAAAAAGAAATAGGAAGTGAAGAAGGAACACAGGGGTAAAGAATAAAAATGGCGACAAATAAGTACCTATCAATAATAACTTTAAATGTAAATGGATTAAATGCCCCAATCAAAAGACATAGGGTAACGGACTAGATAAGAAAACACGACCCATATATCTATTGTCTACAAGAAACCCACCTCAGAAAAAAAGATGCACACAGACTGAGAGTAAAGGGATGGAAAAAGGTTTTCCAGGTGAATGGAAATGAAAAAAAAGCTGGGGTAGCAATACTTATATCTGAAAAATTATATCTCAAAGTGAAGGACATAAAAAGAGATAAGGAAGGTCACTTCATAATACTAAAGGGAGCAATCCAACAAGAAGAAATAAGTCTGGTAAACATATATGCACCCAATACAGGAGCACCCAAATATATAAAAAAACTCCTGGAGGATATCAAGGGAGAGATAAACAGCAATACAGTCATAGTAGGAGACTTTAATACCCCACTATCACCACTGGACAAATCCTCTAAACAAAAAATCAGCAAAGAAACATAAATGACTCACTAGACCAGATGGAATTAATTGACATCTTCAGGACATTTCACCGCAAAGCCACAGAATATACATTCTTCTCAAGTGTACACGGGTCATTTTCAAAGACAGACCATATGTTGGGACATAGGCAAAGTCTCTTCAAATTCAAGAAGATAGAAATCATATCAAGCATCTTCTCAGATCACAGTGGCATAAAACTGGAAATCAACTACAAAAAAACAACCCAAAGAAGTCAAACACATGGAGTCTAAACAGCATGCTATTAAACAATGACTGGGTTACCAGAGAGATCAAGGAAGAAATAAAAAACATCATGGCAACAAATGACAATGAAAACACAACAATCCAAAATCTATGGGACAGGGCGAAAGCAGTCTTGAGAGGCAAGTTCATAGCTTTATAAACATACTGAAAAAAACAAGAAACAATGGTAATAAATTACCTAACCCTACAACTCAAAGAGTTAGAAAAAGAGCAACAAGAAAAGCCCAGTGTAAGCAGAAGGAAGGAAATAATAAAGATCAGAGCAGAGATAAATGACATTGAGACCAAAGAAACAATACAAAAGATCAACAAAACCAAGAGCTGGTTCTTTGAAAGGATAAACAAGATTGATGAACCTCCAGCCAGGCTAACCAAGAAGCAAAGAGAGAGGACCCAAATAAACAAAATCAGAAATGAAAGAGGTGAAATAACAACAGATCCTGCCGAAATATAAAGGATTGTTAAAAAATACCATGAACAACTCTATTCCAACAAACTGGACATATTCCTAGAAAAATATAACCTTACAAAACTCAATCAGGAAGAATCTAAACAGCTCAATATGCCAGGAACTATGGAAGAAATTGAAGCAGTTATCAAAAAGCTTCCAGCAAACAAAAGCCCGGGGCCAGACGGCTTCACAGGGAAGTTTTACCAACCATTCAAGGAAGAACTAAAACCTATCCTCCTCAGACTATTCCAAAAAATTCAAGAGCAAGGAACACTTCCAAGCTCCTTCTATGAAGCCAGCATCACCCTAATACCAAAACCAGATAAAGACAACACAATGAAAGAGAATTACAGGCCAATATCCCTCATGAACTTAGATGCCAAAATCCTCAACAAAATTCTAGCAAATCGGATCCAGCAGTACATCAGGAAGATCATACACCATGACCAAGCAGGATTTATCCCAGGAATGCAAGGATGGTATAATATCCGCAAATCAATAAACGTGATACATCACATAAACAAATTGAGAGATAAAAATCACATAGTCATATCAATTGATGCAGAAAAAGTATTTGACAAAATCCAACACCCTTTTTTGATAAAAACTCTCAACAAGGTGGGAATAGAAGGATCATCCCTCAACATAATAAAAGCTATATATGATAAACCCACAGCTAACATCATACTCAATGGGCAAAAACTGAAACCATTTCTCCTAAGAATAGGAACAAGACAGGGATGCCCATTCTCACCACTCCTGTTCAACATAGTACTGGAAGTATTAGCCATTGCAATTCGACAAGAAGAAGAAATAAAAGGCATCCAAATTGGAAAAGAAGAAGTAAAGCTGTCCTTATTTGCAGATGACATGATATTGTACATAAAAACCCAAAAGACTCCATCAAAAAACTAACAGACTTAATAAATGAATTTGGCAATGTAGCAGGATACAAAATTAACACCAAGAAATCTATGGCATTTCTATACACCAATAATGAACTTACAGAAAGAGTGACTAAAAAACCAATCCCTTTTACCATCGCACCAAAAAGATTAAGATACCTAGGAATAAACTTAACTAAGGAGGTAAAAGACCTATAGGTGGAAAACTACAGGACACTGAAAAAAGAGACAGAGGAAGACATAAACAGATGGAAGAACATACCATGTTCATGGATTGGTAGAATCAACATCATTAAAATGTCCATACTACCCAAAGCAATCTATAGATTCAATGCACTCCCCATTAAAATACCAATGGCATATTTCACAGATCTAGAAAGAACTCTTCAAAAATTCATCTGGAATTAAAAAAGACCCCGAATAGCCACAGCAATCCTGAGACAGAAGAATAAAGTAGGAGGGATCTCAATACCAGATTTCAAGCTGTATTACAAAGCTACTGTTCTCAAAACAGCCTGGTACTGGCACAAGAACAGACATATAGATCAATGGAATAGAATAGAGAATCCAGATATCGACCCAAACCACTATGCTCAATTAATATTTGACAAAGGAGGCATGAACATACAATGGAGTCAAGACAGTCTCTTCAATAAATTATGTTGGGATTTTGGACAGATACATGCAAAAACATGAAACTAGATCACCAACTTACACCATACACAAAAATAAACTCAAAATGGATACAGGACTTAAACATAAGACGGGAAACCATAAAAATACTAGAGGAATTCACAGGCAGCAAGATCTCAGACAGATGCTGAAAGAACTTCTTCACTGATACTACCCCTAGGGCAATGGAAGCTAAAGAGAAAAATAAACAAATGGGACTACATCAAATAAAAAGCTTTTGTACAGCAAAAGAAACCATCAACAAAACAACAAGAAACCCCACTGTATGGGAGACCATATTTGCAAATGTTATTACTGATAAAGGTTTAATCTCCAACATCTATAGGCAGCTTATATAACTTAATAAAAGGAAGATAAATGATCCAATAAAAAAATGGGCAATGGACCTAAATAGAATCTTTTCGAAAGAATACAGATGGAAGGCCAAGAGACACATGAAAACATGCTCAAAGTCACTAATTATCAGAGAGATGCAAATCAAAATGACAATGCGGTACCATCTCACACCTGTCAGAATGGCTATCATCAACAAATCAACAAACGACAAGTGCTGGCGAGGATGTGGAGAAAAAGGAACCCTTGTGCACTGCTGGTGGGAATGCAGTCTGGTGCAGCCACTGTGGAAGACAGTTTGGAGTTTCCTCAAAAAACTGAAAATGGAAATCCCATTTGACCTAGTAATCCCACTCCTAGGAATATATCCTAAGAAAATAGAAACACCAATCAGAAAGGATATATGCACTCCTATGTTCATAGCAGCACAATGTACATTAGCTAAGATTTGGAAACAGCCTACTTGCCCGTCAGCAGATGACTGGATCAGAAAACTATGGTACATCTACACAATGGAATACTATGCTGCCATAAAAAAGAAGGTATTCTTACCATTTGTAGCAACCTGGATGGAATTGGAGAACATTATGCTAAGTGAAATAAGCCAGTCAATGAAAGAAAAATACCACATGATCTCACTCATGTGTGGATAATAAAAAACACATTATAAACTGATGAATAAAAAGATAGATACAGAGGCAGTAAAGCATCAAACAGACTGTCAAATTACAGCGGGAAGGTTAGGGAGAGGTGGGGGAAATAAGAGATCAACCGAAGGACTTATATGCATGCATATAAGAATAACCAATGGATGCAAAACATTGGGGGTGAGGAATGTATGGGAGTGGTGTGTGGGGGAGGCAATGGTAAGATATATACACATATAATAGCTTAATAAAAATAATGGAAAAATAAATAAATAAATAAAAGGAAAAAAAGAAAGAAACCACCTGGGGAGAGAGGAGCTTCATGGCAGCTCATGTCGCCACAGCTTGGCCCAGTTTCCAACATCTCCAGGTCGGAGAAGGTGAAAGGCAAAAGGCCAAGAATAATTCCCTCTTAGAACCAAGAGAGGAGGGCATTGGGTGGGGAAAGAGAAGAGGCATGGAGCATGGGAGGGTACCCAATGGATTTTTAGTCCTTGAGAAACTTCCTTTAGGCCTAGTTGCCTGTGCCAATAACTCTTTCATAACTACATATGCAATTATGTTAATCTATTTCCAAAAAAGTGAATAATTCCACACTCTGGTCCTCTAGCAATTATCCAACAGGTGGTAACAATGAGAGTTTGCAAATAATTAGTAATTAGTTGCATAACTGTAAAGCCTGCCAGGAAAGTTCCTGCCTGCTTAGACCTCAAGGGCGTAAATCAAAGAGAAGACACCAGTGACTTCTTGTCTCTTTCAGCCTCCACCACAGGGAGCTTCCAGCCACAGATACATGCAGCCTCTATTATCCTCATCTCTGCCTGTGTGTCTGTTCACATACCGCATTGGAGATGGGACTGGGTCTGGAGTTGCTTTGAGAAAGGAGGTCTGGAGAGCCTGCCTTTTATGAGACTGTAACCTCATCCTGTGGCATACTGATTTCATAAAAAGAGTAATGAGGCTCATGATGTTTATTTGAATGGCAAACAGACTATTCCATTGCCTAAGAACATGGAAACCTGTTTTTCCAGGAGCGGCACAAGGCACTAACTAGACTTGCTTGGGTTCTCCCCTGCGCTTCTGAAAGTGTGGTGAGCATGAGCCAGGGCATCCTAGGGCTCTCAGGGAGTTGGAGTTCACCAGGGACCAGGAAGGGATGGAAGATTTCTTGAGCATTCAAGCTCTGCCAAGACATGGCCTGGAAGTAAAGCCCAGATAAAAATAGGCTTCTCCTCCTCCTCCTCCTCCTCCCCCTTCCCTCTCCTCCCTCCCCCTCCTCCCTCCCCTCCCCCTCCCCCTCCCCCTCTTTTTCTTCTTCAAAATTTACTAAGGTATAATTAACATGCATGAAATGTGTCCATTGGAAGTATTTAGTTCCATGAGGTTTTACAAACGTACACATCTGAGCCACCACCAGAATCAAGGCTATGGGTGACTCTTTTTGCTTTGTTCCATTCTCCTTTTTCTTTACCAGCTCTTAAACTGAGCATTCCACAACTCCACAGAAGACACAGAAGAAAATCCCACACTTACAAAATGCATTTCTTATCTGGGAAAACTCCAATCACTAATGTTTGGGGAAAAATGCTGACTGCATCTAAAAATTAAGGTCTGGATGGATAACAAAAATGAAAAATTTGAGTTTTGGAAATAATTTTCTGGGAGAGATAGACAAACTATTCAAAACTGAAACTTGGAAAAGCATGCCAAGTCATTTCAATGATTGTGCATTGAGAAATGCTTTATGCATTTCTGTTAAAGAAATCCCTTTTTCAAATGATAGAAATACAACTAAAAGAGAATAGAACCAAAAAAGAATTTGCTTTCAATGAAAGAATTCTCACAATTTAATTAGAAAACCAACAAAATTTAATACAAAAAATTTCCACTCAAACTCCATCTGATTGAGTGTAGAAAACTGTCCTTCCTGCACCTGCACCGTGAAATATCTGCACTTTCCTCAGCTGCATATTCCTTCCTGGGTTTTGCCCTCCTTTTTTTTCCACCTTAAAATTTAGTTGAATACCTACTATGTGCCAGGTACTATGTAAGGCTAAGGATACAGTGGTGGCAAGACAAGACCCTGCTTCTTAAGGAGCCTATGGCTTTTGCGTTCTATCTCTTAAGTCCACTTCCATTCTCATCCCACTCCTAGTGGGTCTGTTGGTCTTTGCAAAGCATGGCTATAAGTGGGAAGCTGGAAAAGAGAGAGAGGAACAGAAATAGGGCAAACAAACATAGCACAGTGTTAGTAAATATTTACCGTTTGATAAAGACTAGCAATTCTGTTTATTTTCCCACCATTTGTCCTGGCTAGGATCTATGGTAGAAAAAGATTCTAACAACCCAAATTCATGAAAAACAAAAAGCCAATAGGAATAGCCCAGTCGCTGTAGCACACACATTATTCATGTGTCTGTGACAATATTGGTGTAAACAAACCTACTGTGTTACCAATCCTATAAAAGTATAGCACATACAATTATGGACAGTACAGAATACTTGATAATGGTAATAAATGACTACGGCTTATGCATTTACTATACTATTCTTTTCATCAAAATTTCAGAGTGTGTTCTTTCTACTTATATAAAAAAATGTTATAAAATAGGATGCTGGCAGCAGCCTCATACATCTCCTGGTTACTGCATCTCTGGACTGCGTAATTTTTTCTTGTGCTTGATTGAAACTTGTGTTGTTTTGTACAGTAACATGCTGTACAGGCTTGTAGCCTAGGAGCAATAGTCTATACCACATTGCCTAGGCGTATAGTAGGATACACCATCTAGGTTGCTATAAGTGCACTCTATGATGTTCGCACAATGACAAAATTCCTAATTGCCTAGCATGTATCCCCACGTTAAGGGGCACTCAACAGTACATTAGAAAAAGAGAAACCCACAGAGAGAAATTAAAGTCAATGCCAATACAAGGAGGTGCCAGGAGCTCCCAATAATTAAAGCATTTCTTACATGTCAGAAATTTGGAGAAGAAGATAAACTATTTCTGATGGCCGTGGTATTATTATTCAGAACATTGGACTAAATATAGACAGTGTGATAGTCAACCACCAAATATAAGTCAGATCTATTTGAGTGCTGATTGTGAATTCTTTTCAATACCTTTTTTCATGAAAACACTAAATAAAACAAAGTCTATACCCTAGATATAACTGTGGTTTATAAGGAAATGAAAGCAATTAGAATAAACATTTACTTCTTGACAAGTGACTTCTATGATTTTTCATGATGCAGTGGCTCATTTGAAAACCACCACAGACTCTTTGAGACCTCTGATTTCTATATTAGCATCTTAGATCCCACCCCACAAGATACTAATGTGGTCAACTGTGGTTGTGAACGTAGGACTTTCTTCTTGAGACCACAGGATGGAAGTAGATGTGTTGATATAGCAGCTCACTGCTCTGGGCTTCTTGGAAGAAAGGCTTAAGAAATTTACAATGCAGATCATACTCAGAAATTTGAAATAGACAAAGAGCTTAGCCTTACAACGGGTACCATGTACTTGGTTCTTACTTAGGATTTCTGTCTCTCTGCTTACATTGCCCATCTGTCCTTGTGTACTCTCTCCTTTATTCACTGAAGCCCTTAGCATATTATCATAGTTGTTTAAATTCCTGGTCTGATAATTCCAACATCCCTGCCTTGCATGGTTCTAATGTTTGCTCCATCTTTCCAATTTTTTTATTTTAATATGCTTTCTTGTTTTTTTCTTGATAGGTGGACATAATGTACTGGGTAAATAACTGCTATAAATAGACGTTTGATCATGGTGTGTGTGTGTGCGGGGTGGTGTGTGTGTGTGTGTGATGGGGATGCATTGCACAGTCCTGTGACTAGGTCTCAGACTTTCCGAGAGCCTGTGCCTCTGAAATGGGAGCCGCACAGTGTTTCTCAGTTTTCTCTCCCCACGTAGAGGGGACAGGATGGCAGAGTGGGCTGGAGTCTGGTACTTCCCTCTCCCGTGTGGAAGGCCAGAGCCAGCTGGAGTTGGTGTTTCTCTTCCCCAGGCCATTTAGGCCCTGATAAAGCCCCCAGCAGGTTAGGCTGGTTAACTAGCTCCCCCGAGGTCAAGATGGTGGTCTTTCCCCCCTCCCCCGTCCCAGCACTGGAAGCTCGAGGGCAGTTTCTCAGTATTTACTGTGTGAATCTGTTTGAGCTCCTGGAGGTCAATATCCTAAGACTGTGGGAGCGCCCATGACTCAGTTACTAGAGTCTTTAACTCCGCTTTGTCCCCACTGAGCCTCCAGCAATCCATCGATTACACGCAGGGTCTCCTCCATTAGAGCTGGTTCCCACAGGGGTTCTGCCATAGTCTCTACTCGGGTGACCCCGTGACCAGCTCTCCTGTCTCGGGGTCAGAGGCATGCTGTGTCCTCACCTCTCTATGGGACCAAGAAGACTTGCTGATTTTCAGTCTGTTCAGCATTTCACTTGTTAGCTCCTTCCATGCACAACGGGAAAATGGAAATCTCCGCCATGTATTTGGTGTCAAAGTTTACAACTTGTGAAAAACTTTTAAAAAAGAATCAAGTGCAGCTACACCTGGCCCAGGCTGAGACCCTGCAAATCCATCCGCACAACAGAAAACTCCCACGCCAGGTTAGTCTCCCCAGCGCCAATCTGTCTCCAGTAACTGGGCAGCCAGTAACAGGCAAGGAGACAAGGAGAGGGAAATTTTGACTTAAAAGTTATAAAATTGTAAAATCTAAATCATTTTATGTCCTTATACCAAACATCTAAAGAAATATATTTTCATGAATATCTCAAGTCTATGTATAAAGGTGAATAATAGTATATGTATAAAGGTGCCTTTACCAAGAAGAAAAGAAAGAAAGAAAGAAAGAAAGAAAGAAAGAAAGAAAGAAAGAAAGAAAGAAAGAAAGAAAGAAAGAAAGAAAGAAAGAAAGAAAGGAAGAAAGAAAGAGAAAGAAAGAAAGGAAGAAAGAAGAAAGAAAGAGGAATCATATGAGCTGAACTATATAGGTGAAGAAAATTCTTCAGTAATCTCTCATCAACCCTCCTTGGCTATTAGGCACCAGCAGAGAAAAGCATAATGATAATAGCCTTCTACATAAAGGAACTCTAGTAAGTTGACATTAGGGTGAGCTGCAGTCTAGTCAAGATGGAAGAAGCTCAGAGCTGAGCCGTCACAGAGGTTATAAAAGAGGACAATCAATGTGTGTTTTTCAGCCGTCCTCCCCGTGTTCAGCTGCAGTAACTTGAACTGGGAATGGGCTCTTTGTGGAGATTTATGACAATAGCATTGCCATTCCAGAATAGGCAGCTATCGTCGTAAATAAAGAGTAGACACAAAGGGATGTGAAGATCCAAGACAGAGGATTTGTCAAGGTGGGTAAATCATGAACTCACTTATATTGCAAATAAATACACACTACGAAAGCAATCACTCCTTTGGAGAGAACCCTTTTCCTGTCCCAGAAAAACCGAGTCCAGCTTCTGTAGTTTGAATTCCCCCACCTTGTCCAAGGAGCTTTCCTAGAGCTCAGAAACCGGGCCCTCGATTTACCCACATGGCCTCTGATGAAGAAACGGTGTGGATTTCCTTGAGCTCCGACTCTACTGTGGCCTCCAGGTTGATACTTCTGATCAACAGCGCTGATTAGGCTTGCTTTCTGCAAGAGACCACCACACTACCGAATACCTAGTACAGAGCCGCCCCGGAGACACCAGGGGAGAGAGAACACAGACCTCTCACTCCCGGTGCTTGCCCTAAAGGTTGAAGAGGCAGGGCCCCAGTGTCTCCCACTTTTCTTTTGGACACTGGAATCTGTGTAAGGGAACGTGTTTCCATGTCCAGCCTTGTTGTTGCAGCTGTTAGGAGAGCTGGGCTATCAATTACTTGCCGCCTGCAGATGCTGACCCGCCAGACAGCTCCAGGCTTCGAGGCTGGCCTCGCTCCCCCCTACCTGCCCCCCATTTCAATAAATGCCTGGGGAGTCTTCCTGAGGCTACCACTCTGGCCTTGGCATCCCCACTAAATGATTCATTAGGTTGGATTAACCCTTTAAACACTACTATTTACCAAATGGTCCCTGGGGATTCTCACACACTCCATCATTTTTAGCCATTATAAACAGGCGGTCCCAGCAGGGTGGAATCCACTTTAAGGCTACTCAGGTTGACAATGTGGGTTTTGTTAGCCCTAATTTACTTAAAGGCCCAAGACAGCATTCACTGTGTGCAATGGGGCACGCACATTTTCATCTCCCAGCCTGTGCATTCCAACTATGCCTCTCGCCATAAACACCTACGTGGGCATTCCACAAAAGAGACTGAAAGAAAGGCGTGATCACACCAAGGCAGCGGCTTACCTGGGATCTATTTTCATGCCGCTGCTCTCCAGGCCTCCTTTTTGGTTGTTGCCATTTTCTGCCCATAATCAGCTGTGTGCACAATGAGCAGTGCCTGCCAAATGGCCATTTGTGGGTGCAATTAGACACCTGTGCCTTCAAACAAGTTGCAAGCACCTAATTGTGCCTGCATGTAGCCACTTGTGGGTGCAATTATCCAGAAATCCAGGTGTGCCTGGTATTATGCACAATTTAAGGGGCAACAAAAAGAGTGTTTTCCAAAAAAGAAGGCTCAGGTTGAGCGGGAGCCCTTGACTGCACCAGGGTGGTGCCGCAGAAGCTTCCACCACTCTGTGTGTGCAGCCTCTTCATTTTAGAAAATAATGAAAGTCACCGATTTCATCACAATTGTTCTAGTAGCCACATTAAAAAGTAAAATGGAATAGGTGAAACTGAATTTAACAACTTATTTATTTTAAAATATGTTCTCATTGATTTCAGAGAGGAAGGGAGAGGGAGAGAATCATCAGTGATAAGAGAGAATCATTGACCAGCTGCCTCCTGCACACCCCCTACTGGGGATTGAGCTACAAACTAGGCAAGTGCCCTGATCAGGAATCGAACCAGTGAATCTTGGTTCATAGGTCAATGCTCAACCACTGTGCAACACTGGCCAGACATAATTTATATTATTTAATCTAATATATATATACATATAAAATACCTGTTCAACATGTTAGCAATATAAAAGTAACTAATGAGATTTTTTACATTTTCGGAGGCGGTTATACTATATCTTTGAAGCCCACTGTGTATTTTACACTTAAAGCACATTCTCATTCGGACCAGTCGCTTTTTAAGAGATTGACAATACCATGTAGTAGGAGCTACCATATTGGAAAGTATAGGTCAATAAAGGATTGCTTTCCATTGTGGTTCTACTGAAATTTCTAACCTTTAAGCACTTTCCTAAATATTTGCAAAATCAGATTTCAAAGAAAAACATATAAAAATGCCATTTAGTATCCTGGGGTTGCCATCAGTTAACACGATTCTTCATAATAAGAATTGCCAATTAAGTAAAGAGAATGTTGAAAATCTGCCCCTAACTCTGTGCTATGGTGTATGAGGAGCGTGTTGGGCTAGGTTTGGGAGTGACAGGCACAAGGTGTGTAGGCAGGGCTAGAAGAGGGGTAGGTAGCATTGGAGGGGAGGTGGAAATGGGGCACTGCGGGCAGGAAAAGGGAGTGGACGCAATATGGTGGCAAACCTCTGTGTTCATTCCTGATGACTGTGGCTTTAAGATAATTTTAACAGAAAGTATGACTCCTCTTAGTTGCATATGGGAATCACTGAATTAAAATTGGGCAAGATATTCAAAGAGTCATTTTTATTTCACTATAAAGTAGAGAAACAATAGTGCCGAGGTGATACACTTATGGTGAGGATTAAATGGCGTTAATGCATGTAAAACACTTAGAACAGTGCCTAGCACATAGCAAGCAGTCAATGCATATCAGTTGCTACCATCCTCCTTCTCACTCCCACCATCATCATGACTTTTATCATGATATTTATTTTCACATCATCCCAGAATAGCATGCATCTATCACATACATAAACTTGTATGTACATATGTATGTACATGTATACATACACATATATACACATAGTGCTTTGGAGGAGGAAGAGGACTAACTTCTTTGCATATGGTTCCCAATGTCTCCTAATTCCTTCGTCATCATTGCTATGCACTCAGAGAAGTTCTCTGAGTGCAGCCATCTCATGTGAATAGCTCTGATTTCCCCAACATTCCCAGTAGACTTCAAACTCATGACAGAGGCATTACCTGAGAATTGGTTAAACAAAGGCTCAAGGCCAGTTGTAACACTCTGCCTTTCACGTAACAGAAAGAATCCATGGAGGACATGGAGAGTGCCCTTTGTCTGAATCAAGAACAGCCAATCACGCACACTTTTATGTAACAAGTATACTTTTATACAGTTAGGTTATATATTTCACACCTACACTTACGGCCCACCCTGGCCCCCCTAAACAGTGGCCCACTTTTTATTCCTTTCCTGACTACTCTGAGAATAGTCAGTTCAACAATCCAGCTGTCCTGGGTCTGTGCCTCCTGCACCAGTTGTCACAAGAAACTGCTGGCTACTATATTTCTTCCTCCGGCCTTCTCTTTTGTTTTATCCTGTGTCAGTCAGCAAGAGAACTGAGCATGCTCAGTGTTCCTCTGGGTGTCAATACTAAACATCCCGGTTAATTCCATCAGAGGCAACACCACCACCACTTTCTTTAATAGACCCCTACCTCTTCCTCCTCCCTCCCACACCTCCCCAGACACCTCAAGAAAAACAGACTTCGTTTCTTTGAGCTATATTTGCTCTTTGTTCCATTGCCAAAAATACTTGAGGAAAAGGCACTAATCTAGGCTACTCTACAGAATTTTTTAGGACAAAAAAATATACCAAAGGAAGCAAAGCCATCTACCTGGAAAGAGGCCAGCTGCCTCTCTGAGAACCTCAACAACAGCTTCCAGCTATGTCCTCATGTTCCTCTGATTGAACCTGCTTTTTCTCAAGCACAATTATTAACATAGACAACACAGGACTTATTATTCAATTTTATATGTTTCTGCTTTAATTACCAGCACTGTAATGGTATTCTTCAAAGCAATGTTTCTTCATTCTGTTCTCCTCCAGGACTTCTCATTTTTGTGCTCAGACTCCAGTGTGCTAGCTACTCCAGAAGGCAAGGTAGTGTGAGTTAGCAGAGAGTATGTCAAATGCCCCATAGCAACAATATTTAAAACCAGTGTTCATGTGGACGGCACTTCAGTTGTGTAATGGGATAAGCAGGCTTTGAAGTTGCTAGCCTGGCAACCTGCTCACAGGGAAGAACATCCTTTGTATGAGAAATGCACTCCAGGTTCCAGGACACAGCTTGATTGAGACTGGGGCCTGGCTGTATGGGGGATGTACTTGGGCAGGCTCACCCATGTCTTCATCTTTAGTTGTTTCCAAGTGGAAACCAGAAATGAAGACAGCAGGACCAGGTTCCACATCTGGGGACCGGGGCACAGCCAGGCTGTAGATAAGCTCCAAGCCCAGTCCACAATAGATAACTTTTATGTGCCTGATAAAGGGAATTATGACTTATTCTGCCATCTTTTCATTCTACAAAAGTCAAATTTTTAGACTGTTCAAGTGTCTTTAATAGAAAGTATTAGTTAATTCTCAACCCTGTGCAAATGCTTGCAATATGAGCATTTTCTCAATTTAACATACATATTTCCAAAAGTATCCAGGTATTTTATACTCAGACTAGTGACCTGGTGCATGGATTCATGCACATTGAAAGGAAATTAATTAGAAGGTGGCCGGCAGGGCAAGACTGGGTGACACAGGCTGGACATGCCCTGGAGCCAACCTCCTGAAGTCCCTCCCCAACGTCTGCAGAGTGAGTGGGGGTCCCTCCGGCAGTGGGGTCCCCTTGGCCTGGCCTGTGGGGATCAGGTCGAAACTGGCTCTCTGACATCCCCTGAGGGGATCCGGAGTGCAAGAGGGCACTCTGCAAAGTTGCTGTTGTACAGGGCATAGAACGCAAACGCATGTGCAATAAACCAGATCCAGGGCCCACAGTGCCCCAGCAACAACATGACCCATGGCTGAAGGTGGAATTGCGCAGCCCTGTGAGGAATTGGGCCCCCTCCTCTCTGATTTTGGGGTGTGTCACCCGAGAACCACCACTGCCAAGTCACTGTAGCTCGGCAGCTCCTGCATTGAGCATCTGCCCCCTGGTAGTCAGTGTGCGTCATAGCGAACGGTTGGACGGGTGGAGGGACACCTAGCATATTAGCCTTTTATATATATATAGATTGCAATCAGTTACTTATAAGTAACTTTCAGTATGAAATAGAATAGAGTTGTACTTATGATAATTCTAAAGAAGGCTACTATAATTATTGTTGAATCCGAGTAACTTTTTTCCCCCAAGAGATTTTACTGTCCTCTGCCTTCCCACCATTCAACAAATGAAGAATGAAGCAGCTATCTGGAATGGTTGAAAAATAGGAAGGTTTTTAATCTTTCTTACATGACCATCATTAGTAGAACCATTTACGCTTCTAAGTCCCATTCTTTGTGATTAATTCTTTCACCAACTCTGATCATGTAGAGTGAGACAGTTAAAGTCCCCTTTTTTAGACACCGAAACGTATTCCTTGAATTTATGGATAATTAAAACATAGGCATTAGCATAGCTTTGGGTACCAAATCTGAGACGGAAGTCATTGATGCATGTTCTCAGCCCACCCTCTGGTCACGGACCTGAAGTCCCCGCCAGGAACAAATATCAGCATGCCCTCTGCAACAGTGTCCTTCCTATTATCACAGACGTCAAGGAAAGGATGGGAGCAGCCTGTTTTATTACGGCCGTGAGTGACAGTGAGAGACAGAGCCTTCCAGGGCACTCCGATAAAACGGGCGATTCAGAGATGATGCGCCTCCTACTTGAAAAAAAAGATCTAAGTTTATTAAGTTTAATGTTGAAGATAAATCACCAAACCTGACTATGTTATAAAAATGAGCTAAAATGCTGCTTTAACAGACATTATTAAAGACTCTTAAGTACGGAGCCAATTCTAATTGGTAAAAGTTCACAGATGAACACATCTTGCAAGTACTCATGTTTAAGGACTATTTCTCCCAGTAAGAAGGCCTTTATTTCAGGATGAGCTATAATCTAGGGGACACATCTCTGTACGAAAGCGTCATCTTCAAGTTCACAGGAGGAATCCACAATTTAAATCTTATTCCCCACTTATTTTATCATGAGACCAAATCAAGGTTAAAAATAATTAAGAATACAATTGGTAAACAGTCTAAGTTTTATTTTAAGTAAAACTTCTGCTATGTGAGGCCACACATGTCAAGAGCCCCTCAGCTATTAAGAGTCTAAAAACACACACAAAAACCAAACCCCAAAAGAACAGGGCAGAAAATTATCTGTGCTGTTGTCATCAGCTTGATGAAAGGATGTAAACATGGGTAATTTGAAATTAATCTGTGGAAGAATATGCTGTCATTTCAATTACAGGAAAAGGAATCATTCCTTAGCTGCCCCCCCGTAGCAAAGGCACCGACCTAAACCGGGGAAGGTTGGCCTCCACAAGGGGATGGGCGCAGTAAACCAATTTTCCGCCACAAAACGTGATCTGTGAAATTGGTTTGAAGTGGTGCTGGCTAGGTACCACCTCTGCTGGGGAGTAAAGGTAAACCTGTTATCCATTCACACAAAGTCCCCGACAACTTGGCCGCCTCTGGTGTGTGCTGGTTCCCAACCATGGCTGCCTTCCCTGCGGCACCAGGACACCCCTTTAGGGACTCTGCCGCTTCCACTTGTTTCTAGAATTCTCCAACTGCTCATGGAAGGTACTTGGGTTACCTGTGAGACTTGCTCTCAGGGGAGGGGACAAGAGGTACCAGGAAAAACTATGGATCCCCAACTTTTTGACATGGGTCACTTTAACTTTTTCTCTGCCTCCCCATTCCTCTGCCATCCCCCCACTCCTACTCCGCCAATGTAGTTTCTGAACAACTGGATATAAGAATAACAAATTCCATTTCTGTTTTGAAAAGAGAATTTAGGACCTGCAAAAATAAATGATTAGAATGCTAGGAAGAGATTATATTTTCTTATAGCTTCAAACATCTCAGTGTTTTGTGGAAATATTTACAGTTTTACATTTTATTTAGTTGATCATGCTACTTATAGCAGATAAACATGATTATAACATAGCTCATTATAATCAATTTGAAAAAGAAAACCGCAAATACCAAGTGGGGCAAATGTAGGCTTACAGTTGTGAGTATGTGAAACACAGAGTTTATTCTTATATTACTATTTATTAATTATTGTATTCGTTTCCATATGACGAACCGTAAACCTATGTTTGCCCCACCAGGTGTTTACCAAGTACCTACGCTCTAGTTGCTGCTGCAGGGGCTACAGCAAAGTTTAAGACATAGTCCTTACCTTCAAGAAGCTAATTCTTCCCAGTTGGGCAGATGAGCTAAAAACGCTCCCCAAATAGTAATTTGAGAGGCTTTGTCAATGCAAGAATCCATGCAAAAATGACACAGATTTGGACTTACTGCAAAGTTAAATCACTGAATTGTTATTTAACAATACAATCTGGGCGTTAACATGGCCCCTTGAAAGATGGGCTCTGGGACTCTGGGCCACTCCATTTGACACCACCATGTCATACTGTTTTTCTTGTGATTCTGCTTTTATCATCCATTCCTGGGGTTCTGGTTTATATTATTCAATCTGTCTTATAGGGGTATATGCCTTATGTTTCGTAGTAGACATATCTTCATCCGCGGATGTACTTTGCCAATAATTGAACTGCAGCTTTCTGCACAGGTGCCAGGGTGAATAAAAGACTGTAGATGTGCCTGTCCTAATTTTTTGGATGTCACAAACTCATGCAAGAGAGTGGTCTTGCTTTTGGGGGGATCCTGCTCTTTGAATGCAGACGGTTATCAAGTCAACAAGGAAGTTAAAACTCTTGCTTTGAATGACATGGTACTAATGAAACTCTAACATGTGAGGACGTGGTCATTGAGGAAGAACAATCCAGTGAAGCGGCCTCTGAGTTTGCACCACCACAGCTGAAAGGTTAGATTTCTGCCTGCAGCCTGACTGCTTCCTATCAGAATTGTTCTAATCAATGTTTAAGAATAAATGTCAAAGAAGAGCCCATAAAAATAATCCTCTTTCTTTCCCCCCCCCCCCCCCCCCCACAAAGCAATGGGTGGCTCTGAACCAACCCACAAGATAGGTCAGATACCCAGGAAGTTACCTGGGTACCTGAAAACCAAGTGCATTAAAGCATTTGCCCAGCATAGAGAAATCTGAGCACTCGGAGATGCTGCTAACACAGTAAAGATCCTAGAAAAAGAATATTAATTTCCATTGTGTTTGTGGTCTCAGGGGAAACAACAGCAGCAAAAGCCTTCACAAACATTATCTTTAAGCTGTCTCATCAAATATTCAAATGTAAGCTACCTGCTTTACTCTGTTCTCCCTCATACTTTCCCTCCCTCCCTCCCTCCCTCCCTCCCTCCCTCCCTCCCTCCCTCCCTCCCTCCCTCCCTCCCTCCCTCCCTCCCTCCTCCCCTTTGCAATTTGGCCCCAATGGGATTAAAATATAAAATCCAGGTACATTTGCTTTGTTCTTTAAAAAATTCACCTATTACCCACACTACGTTAAATCCTCTGAATTAGTACCTACTTACATTCTTTTCCTAGTTCCTTGCCCCATCTCAAGCCTAAAAGTCAGAAAAACATTTTCTTCAAAGAATCATTTTTCTTGGCTTTGACTGACATTTGCAAACAGGCCACTCAAACATGTATCCTGATGTAGAGCATGCTTTGCTCTCGCTAGAGCCTGCGAACCGTTGAAGAGGCAGCCTGTGGCTTTCCCTTCTCCAATAATGTGGGCCATGGACAAAAGACAGATGTGCCCTTCTTTTTGGACAGATGAAGCCACAGCTCTATTTTTAAGTCTGTGAATGCTAACTCTGGTATGCCATCTCTGTGTTTTACTCCTCAGTGGCTTCTGTCCACTGACAGCTCCTTTGGGTCCCAATGCTTCCCTAGCTTCTAGCTCCCTCTCCTTGTCCACACAGACAAGAATAAGATATTATCACATGCATCTTAGCCCAGGAATTCCCATATTTAAACTCATTAATGTAACTGTGACAGGAAGGGCTTTGTGTCCTGTTCAAGTTTCAGGCAACATGTTAAACTGATGTGACATGGTCCCAAGTTTGAGCATTAAGTCAATGAGTCTGTATTGACTCCAGTCTATACTGGAAAGTGGGGTCTTGACTACCCAGAATGACTAGCGTGTCTCTCTGAGAAGAACAGATGACTGTTGCTGTCGGTGTTTTTGGAATTATTCTAGAGGAGCAACTGTCTACTGGAGTGGAACATGTGACTCACAATGAAACACTCACATGGAGCTTTGGGATACTTCATGACCATCCACCTGGAAGCCTCTTCCTGGAACCAGAACACAACTGGCACCACAATGACACCTTGCCTTGCAAAAAACATTGAGTGACATGTTTAGTCCTGTTTGTTGTCTGCCGTTGCTAAGTTCTCTTCAGGCAACCCATGAACTCTCCACCCTTTTAATTTGATGCTTTTCACATTCCTGAAGAATGTGGTTCTCATCATGCAGTTGCCACAAGGGTTACTGGTTTAGTAAACTTTGATGTCAATTTTCTTTCTAAAAATGACTTTTGTGCACAGTATAACATCGCAACTGTGGTTTCTGAAATTCTGAAATAATAAGCGTTTTATCTTTAAGGACATTTTTGCTATTCTGTGGTGAAGTTGTCAACACTTTCTAATATATGAGAATTTCTCCTTTCTCCCCAATATATAATTTCTTCCATATTTTCAGATACTTACATCATCTAAGCCAATTTGTTGGCACATTTCACCCCATACTATAGAGAGAAACCACAGTATAGATTTTAAGTGCTGACAGAGAAAGAACTGTTAATTTGCCTAGTCTGCAACCTGTGCAATTTTCTACTTCTTACATAGAGTGTAAATTTCCTGATAGTCATATTGATGTTTTATTAACTGTTGATGTGCTGGTTGATAAAAGAAGGTGGCTTTCCCAGAGATGATTTTTTCTTATTTGATATTTTCCCATCACCTGAATACTGGTAATAGTGAGCAATAATATAGTCTCCGTTTGGAGACATCTCTATCTTTGAAATCCCCTCCTCTGCAGAAAAGCTAAGCAAAACAAAATACTGTTTAGGGATTCAGTTGTACTTTTGGAATTAGGCAGCTTCATAGACCTGTTTTCTCTTGGTGTAAACTTCTCAGCTCTCATTAGGTGATTCACATGGGTGACTCTAGTTCTCTATGTGCCCTCCCAACATGCTTCTCAGGTCCTTCCATCAAACCTTGCATCCCCTCCTTCATCACCTACCAAAGAGAAGGACACCTACATCCACCCAGTTGCCCAAGCTCTGGACTCCAGACTTATTCCTATTACTTTTTCCGTCATGGACCACACATCTAACCAGCCATCAAGACATGTCAAGGCGAATCTTCTTAACAGTCACGCCTTTCTCCCCTTCCTGGCGTTCCCCACTGTTACAGCCTCAGGCCAGGCCTCAGTCTTTTCCACAGGAATGACATCAACAGCTTCCCATTGTCTTTTCTAATCCCAGCCTCGTCCTTACAATTTATTCTCCATAAAATTATCGGGGGCTTTTTTCAGAATGCCAACCTGATCAAACCATTCCCTGGTTTTAAACGCCTCCAGTGGCCAAGAGCTATTGAGTAGTCAAACTTCTTGGCATGCTGCATCAGGTGCTTCACAACTATGTGTCTTGCCTCTTCCTCACCTCAAATCCAACGTGTGCATATAAAATGTTTAGCACTTGATATTCTGTATTGCAATCTCTATTGATTTGTCTCTCTTTCACTCCTTACCCAAGCCACCAGCCTATACTGTAAAGCTATAGAGACAAAGGCAGTGTTTCAGTAAGGAATACTTTCTCATCGCCTAGCTCAGTGACAGCTACACAGGACTGTCCAACTAAAAGTTTACTGAATGGATGAATGAATCAATCAACAAAGTGTCAACTCTCGCTACCATCATGATCTTATCCAACGATAGAACACTAGATTAAATATCCCTCACAATCCAACTTCTCAGGTTTCCTAAGCTCCTCTCAGCTGTCACACGAACACAAGTCACAGGTTTACTTCCTTCTATCAGATGCCAGTCTGTCTCCATCTTGTCTGGACTCAGCTTCAGCCAGATTCCCTACCACTTTCCTCCCACACATAAAGCATACTAAGTCAAACTCTCATCTTCTTCAAGACTTAATGTGCCTCCCTAAATGACTAATTTACTACTAGAGAGACACTTAGGCACTGGGGAGAATCTGGCTCATTATTTAATAGCCAATAAGGCCAGCTGTTTCATTTCAAGAAATTAATGGTCTTTAAAACCTTTCCATATTGTACCAACTGTGCTTCTCAACGAAGAGCCAAGTGACTTTTATTAGTAGGGTTGATAAAAGCCAAACCCTGTTAGTCTGTGCTAGCCTTCTTCTTAATACCAAGAGAGTCTTCAGGGACATCTGGTTATTTTTGTTTTACTCTCCCTGTTGATTCCTTGAAATATTTTCTCTGCTGAATTTTCTTTGGTCAGTCCCTTGGAGACTGCAAAAGGTGGTCCGACAGCTGTACTCCATGGCCTGATGGCTTGACCCCCCACCTTCTTGACATCTTAAGGATGCCTTTCAGCATTTAGCCTAATTTGGCTGAGACAGTGAGCAGTTTGTTAGTTCCGGGTTAGCTCATTCCATCTTTAGCCACTTGAAATTACTCTTATGTAAAAAAAAAAAAACACATTCAGAGGATGTTTTATGAAACCATCTTTCTCTTATTAGTATTCCGTCATTAGGCAAAAAGGTCAAGAAAAGGCTAGATGAAGCCACAAATCCATATTATGAGACAAAAATATAGCAGTCCTTAAATTTTTAGCCCTGGATCAGTACTTAAGGATATTTAGCTTTTAAGAACAAGACTGAGTAAAATACATTTGCCATCTACCAGCAGCTAATGTCTCTATTCTTTTTAAATATCAACTGTTGCCAGTGGCACATGAACAGCTATATTACCATACCCTACATACATAAGTTATATATGGCAAGGGTGGCTATGGCTTAATGTTAATATTGTACTTTCTTTGGGTTTCCTGTGGTTTATGCCGCTATAATTTAAAGTGGGATCGACATAGTACTTTCTGTTCCAAAAAAGGTTGCAGTCTACCCAGTCTCCTAAGAGCTCCCCGCCACCCCCGCTTTACTTTCTGGGGGGTGGGAACAGAATATTAGTTTCAAATGCAGGGAAGGCAGCCTTGGTGAACACACAAGAGTGGCCTCTGACACTCAAGTAGGCCAGCACGGGTGGATGTGATGAGAGGAGGGGAGTGAGGGCACAGAGGCAGGAGTTTGCTTTCTGGGATTGAAATGCTGGGAAGGTTTTGTTCTCTCTAGAAGCAGGCAGGGAGGCAAGGTGTGGAACAGAAGGACACCCGCCCACTATGATGTGTGGGACTGAGAGGTGGTATAACAACGAGGCTTCTCGCTAGAACTCTCACATCCACTCTGATATTGAAGGTACGTCAGCACAGTAAGTTAGTGTTTGGGTATTTTCTCATAAATGTTATAAATGAAATCTTCTCTGTGAATCCATTATCATCTTATTGGAAAAAAAAAAACCCACAAAAACACCCAACACTTGCTAGCCACATAGGAATCATAATATGAGGATTTTTATAAACGACCCCTTTAAGAGTTTACAGTCAATCCTTCTAATTCCGTAAATCTTACTGAGTAACAAAATTCTCTCACTTGCACCTTCCTTCAGAAATGTGTACAAATTAGCATTCATAGAAAACTTGGCATGTAATCGCGGGGATGTCGCGGGTCCCCTGATGCCAGTCAGAGGACAGTGTAGATCTGCCAGATGAAGATCTGGGTTTAGACCTCTCCCTGTCTCCCAGCTTGTCTGGGATCTGGGCACATATATGAGCCAAAAGGACGCACAGACTATCTCAAGGTGAGTCTCCTTCCAGGAAAACAGCTTTTCTTGTCACAGAAGTTAAAAGAGCAACTTCCAACAATACACTCTCGTTGCGGAGCACACCTAGGGCACATGATTAGGAGACGCGGAGCACACCTAGGGCACATGATTAGGAGACGTGGAGCACACGGGTCAGTTCAACAGGTGCCCGTGCTCACACTGCAGAGGGTCACAGCCTTCAGAGGCTCAAGGAGAGGAGCTCATGTTTGCAAGAGGACGTGCCGGTATGAAGAACATCGGGGTGGCCCTGGTCCTAATTGCCCCAGGACCCTGAAGACCTGGTGTTAGGTCAGATTGCAAGGGTCCATGTCAGATGCCTCAGGGGGCTCCTGAGTCCTGCACAGGGCCTCATGCCTGTGAAAGCAAGGTGTAAATGGACTCTGGCTGCTGTGAGACGATGGGCTGCATGGATATCTTCCCAATGTTTGTACGAAGCCGTCTGACACGCATGCCTAGACCGCCATGCATTTTTTATGATTACAACAACATCACAGAAGCTATTGCCTCAACCCATGTGATGAAAGTACATTGCTGCTTAGGATGACATGTGCGTCCAAAGATTTCCCACAGTAGAACAAAGAAATGAAAAATAAATAAGATAATAAATAACTGGAAGAAAATAAGGGCAAATACCTGGCCTCATGATGGGAGACAATGTTTTGTATGTAAAAGCAGAAGAATAAGCCAAAAGGCAAAACATCAAAGATTTAACATATGACAATGACAATTCCTATGAACTATAAATTTAAAGTTAAGATTATGTTAATATATGACAACATGTGAATGTCCTTAATACTATCTGACGAGATCTAGTAAGTCAAGAAGTAAAAGATGAATACAAATGATAAATTACAACAGACTGAAAAAAATGCAAATTCCAATAAACACATGAAAAAAGTTCAAACTTACTAAGAGTAAAGAAATTACAAATTAAAACTGTTTGTGGTCACCCTGGCTGGCTTGGCTCAGTGGTTAGAGTATTGGCCAGTGGAATGAAGGGTCTCTGGTTCAATTTCCAGTCAAGGGCATGTACCTTGGTTGCAAGTTCCATCCCAGTCCCCGGTTGTGGCACCAGCAAGAGGCAACCAATAGAAGTGTCTCTCTCACGCCAATCTCTCTCTTTCTCTCTCTCTCTCTGTCTCCCTCTCTCTCCCACCCCCCTTCCTCTCTTCCACTCTCTCTAAAAATCAATGGAAAAAATACCCTCACTTCTCAGGTGAGGATTGAAAAAAAAAGTTTGTGGTCCTAATTGTTATTTTTAACCTATTAAATTGATAATGCTGGTGAGGATGCAAGTTGGTACAGCTTTTATAGAGGTTGGTCAGGCAATATATATCAAGAACTTTTAAAACATTCACACGTTAGGAATTTATCCTGTTGCCTGCGTGTCTTATGATGAGTATTTTTTGTTTTCAGGAAGATGAGCTTAAGCATCTTTATTAAACTAGATGTGACTGATCCAGTCTTACAGGTTTCCTACATTCAACACTGGTATCTTAGCATGAAGTCCAACGCTAAGGTGAGATTATAGAGACCACAGCCGTGGCATGACCAGACCTATAGGACTATCCCTGCATTTGGGCACATTTCTGTTATTCTTAATTTGAGCACAGGTGTCATGTTGAAATCCATGCAGAACTTGACCTGGTATGTGTTTACAGCATGATCCTAAGTCACGTCATTCATTGCATGCAGGCGTTAGGCACCTTAGTGCCAGATTTCATTTGCTGAGGCTTTCCACAATCCCAGGGGTATTCCCAGAGGTGCTACTGTACTTCAGTGACATTCTGAGCATGGGCTCAGCAGAAAATGCACTTGTCAAAGACTTTACAGCATTCTGAGGGACTGTACATTTGAGTGAAACAAGGAGAAACCAGAAGTCTCTTCTTCTGCGGTGATGTTCTTGGGCTGCTCTGTCCATGCTGTAGTTGTTCATTGAGTACCACATGAGACAACCAATGAACAGAACTCCTCCACAAAAAGAAAATGCAGGCATCGAGGCTGCCTGGGGCTACTGAATAATTACTTAATTCTCTCTCAGCAAAGGCAACCAGGACTGATCCACCTGGCCCCTGACACTTCACACTCACGAGTGGATCCTTGCTGCCGTGCCTCACCCACATCTTGCCATAGCTTCTGGTCCACTAGGGGACCGACTCCAAGTATTTGTGCTTCATGGCTGAAGCTTCCTCTCGCCAGTGCACTGGGTGGGTAGAAGGTGGGGAGTTGGCTCCCTTAGGAACTACTATTAGCTAATGAGGAATAGGACTTGGAAGACACAAGCGCAATATCCTCGCCCCTCCGAGGGGCAGGGTATGAGTCCACCCATACCATGTCCAGAGGGCCCCAGCAGAACTGATCCCATTGCCTGCAGCAGTGACCTGCTTACCAATGCGCTCCATACCGGCATTCTTGCCTTCCTCCCTCACTCCGCTTCCAATGCTTCCTGGGAACGCTTCCCAAGTAAAATCACTTGCTCCAAAGTCTTTATCTGAGGGTCCACTTTTGGGGCAAACCTAGTCCAAGAGTCCAGAATGAGGGCATTTTTTTTTTTTTTACTTTTGAATTTGTACTAGAAAATTATGAGAGTTTCCACTGTTCCTTGTTTTTTGTTGTTGTTGATATTGCCATAACAATACAAGGAACTCAATATATCTATTAGCCAGGTACATCAAATCCTTATGCTTTGCTCCATTTACTTTATCACTGATTCTCTTCACCCCCCCTCCAATTTCTTCCCTTCCCCACCCCTCCTTCTCTCCATATGCAACATGAACACACATACACATATTAATATACATCCATATTATTATTTTCTGAGCCATTTGAGAATAATTAGGAGATGTATGCCTATTTACCTCTAAATATTTCCGTGCATATTTCTGAAGAATAAGGATATTCTGTTTTATAAGCACAACAGAGTTCCTCAAATGATTTCTTCTCACCCTCATGCTTACGCTTCATGGGGTCAGCTGTGCTTAGTCACAGACTGCCAGATGGCATTAAGTCACCAGTTCTTCCTACATGAAAAAAATGTATTTTCCAGAATCAAATTACACAGACAGTGATAGATAAGACTTTGCTGTCCACATAAGCAGTGAAGACATGTCACAACCACAGACTGGCAGACAGGTCTTTGGTGCGATGTGCACTGATCACCTGCCTCCTATACTTTTGGAGTAAGAGACTCCACATTTCTGGGGCTCCTTCTGGAAGTCTGAAGGGTACCTCAAATCTAACACCTCTCAAACCATACTTATGATCCTTTCTCTGAACCTAGTTTTCTGCCAGCATTGCTTTCCTTGGGGAACGGTACCGCCACCCAGCTGTTGTGTGTGCATTCATTCTTGACACCTGGCTTTACTTATCCCCTACACCTCCACATGCAACCCATCATCATGGTCTGTCAGTTCTCTCCACCATCTTTTCCATCTCTACTATCATCACCGACACCCTTGTACACCCTACCAACATCTCTCGCCAGAACGACAGCAATGATCTCTGAACTGGTTTGCACCCACTTCGACCTCCCTCCAATCTATTCTCTACCCTGCAGCTAGAAAAAATAACTGAAACACAAATCTGACCATGACATTATTCTGCTTAAAAGCCATATGGTTTCTAGTTAGTGCTGGAATATATATAAACATCCTTCACTTACCCACCCATGATCTGCCTTCCACCTATCTCTCCTGCTCTACCCTCGCAGTCTCTGTCCCAGCCACACAGCCATCTCTCAGTCTCCCTGCTCACCAGGCTCTCACCACCACAGGGCCTGTGCATGTGTTCTCTCTGTTTGGAATATTATTTCTTCTTTCTAACCTCCTTTAGACCATAGCTCAAGTCTCACTCCCTGCCTTGATTTAGTTCAATTTCCCACATTTTCTTGAATGACATGTCTCTCCTTTTTCATAATGGGCAGAGTTGCAATTTTATGTTTACTTTGTGATTGTACAATGACTACATCTTCCACTACATATAAGATCCACAGTAGAGAGTTCTATCTTCTGGGCTTATTATTGTATCCTCAAGGCCTACAGAGTACATTGAACTTGGTAGGCAATCAGTGAAGAGTTGCTGAGTGAAGAAAGAAGAAAAGATATGTGGCTTTTCTAGCTCATCTGTTTAGGCTAATAAAGTTACACAATTTACTTGGAATCATTCAGGTGGTGTCAAAGGCACCAACAGAGCAGTAGAAAGTGGCCAAGCACAAATTCTAATCCTGATTTTATAGGACTGTTTCCAGCAGGAAAAGTTCATTGAGGCGAGTTCCTTCTCAAAATAGCTCCGCGTGCTTATTTTCCATCTTAAGCCTCTGCTGCGACAATTAAGCTCTTCCCAGTACCCTGTACAAACCAGGCTGCCAGACACTATCATTTCTGAAAATGGGTCTGCATTTGCCTTGGCTACACGCAAGCAATTAGTGGGCAGAAACCTTATCTGAGCAGTCAACGCCCTGTCTTCACTTTCAAGCAATGGCCAAGTTCAAAGGCTGCTAATGATGCCCCAGAGCGTATTGTTGGTGGCGAGTGGCCAATGAGAATTGCCAGGTTCCCACCTATTTAACATGCCATTCCATGTCCAGCCATGAGGGTCAGTCTTGCTAATTGTGGAGTGGCACAACCCTCTGTTGGGACAAACCCCAACCACTTCTATCCAGGCTTAATTGAAGACTTGGAATATAAGCAGGAACACATTCTGGATGCGGCCCTATTTGTCCCACCCCTTCCCACATTTGTACCACAAATGTTTGCCTTTGCGAGAAATAATGGAGCTGGACCAAGGTGTTTCCTGGCACAATGACGGGGGTCATGGGGCCCGTGTCACATGAAATCCAGGGCACAGATGGGCTCATGTGGCACCTCCATGGTCACTGGCTGCCAAAGCGCTCTTCTCTGAACTTGAAGCAACAGAGTCTATAAAAGCCATCCCTCCACAGTTTTCTGGCTCGTACATCCCAGCCACGTCCCCTAAGGATCTGCCAGGACTATATGGTGAATGGAACAACAATACTTTCCTGGCTACAAAAATTGCTGAAGTGGAACCGACGGCTATATATTTTTTAAACACCAGCATAACAAAGAGGCAGTCTTTAAAAAAGAGCACTGTTTAAAAGATATTTCAGCTGGAAGGAAGTGGGTGTTTAGTAGTACATGTGTTCAGGGGAGCTCTGTGGTTCTTAGTAATTTTGAATGCCTGTTAGGGGTTTTTGCATTTTAATGTCCTGTAGTTACATATTGCAGAGATGTGTGTGTTGGGGAGGGGGTGGACATAGCGAGAGCTGCCTCAGTACAGGATGATCACTGAGTATTTCTACCTGATTACAGCCAACCTAGCACAAGCCAACCTGATTCATGGAGATTCTGGAGGTTTCTAGGTTGGGAAGAGCTGGACTGTATTCAAAGCGCCCCTTATTACTCTGTGTGTGGTCTTGGCCATACCTCTTTGCATCTCTCAGCCTCAGTTTCTTCATCCATAATATACGGATAATAATATCCCAGGATTGTTACTAGAAATAAATGAGGTGACATATTTAAAGGACCCACTGGAGTTCTTGGAGCATAATTAAACACCAAACAAGTATTAGTAGTTACCTGCATGCCCCATTGCAAGTGTTTCTTTGGAAACCTAGTGCGGAGTGCAGCTTGGGGACTGGGGATCCGGGCCATGCACTCGGGGGTGTAACTGTTATGCCTGCAAAGCCCAGGCAGAGCCATGTACATCTTCTTTACATTCCCGGGAGGGACAGGAGAGTCATAGGGAAAATGTGGCCATCTTGTTTTTACTTAGGGAAAGCATCTCATAGTGATATAAGAATAAAAATGGCATACTTCAAAAGTATTTTTCTTGAGAGGGAATCCAAGATGGTGGCATAGGTAAACACCTAAACTGCTGCCTCGCACAACAATTTAAACTGCAACTAAAAGACAAAACGTCTATCACCCAGAACCACAGGAAAGCTGGCTGAGTGGAAGTTCTACAACTAGAAGGAAAGAGAAAAAGAGCACTGAGACGTGCACAAGTGCTGAAAAGCTGAGGTACGGAGGCGCGGGATCTGGGCTGGCGGCGGGCATTGCTTTTTTCAACCCAAAGGGGAGACAAGCCTCCGATTACTCTGAAATACAGTTTCTGGGGAGACGCGGGGGACCCAAACTCCTACGGGGAGAAGCTGGATTGTCTGCTACCGGGTCGGAAAGTGAGGGGAGCCTGCTTGCAGAGCTGCGCACAGGAATAATTGTTTATCTGCGCTGGGGCATGGGATGGGCGCAGTCAGAGACACAGAGCCGGCTAACTAGCAGCCATTGCTGTTTGCCACGCCCTAGCCTAGTGACGCCCTGAGACCCCGCCCCACACAACCTACAAACCCACCCAAGCTCCAAGCAGCGGCTTTTGCATATGAATGGACTGCCCTATCGCAGCTTAACCTAACAAACTTGCAGCCCGGATCAGACAGCTCCAAAACCTCCAAACCCCAAGCAAAGAGGAGAAAACTGTAGCTCTCGTTGTAGCTCCTGCTGGGTGGACTCAGACAGTAGCTGACCTGCACCCCATTGGAGATCCAGAAGCCAGTATACCTAGTGGTCAGTGTGAGAAACCAGATTTCAACTCCTCACATCCATAAGTGACACATTCAAGAGGCAGACTCAGTGAGCACCAAAGCCCCACTGAAACAAGTCCTGCACCATAAGCGTGTCTCCAGCACAGCATTCTTATAGACACAGCGAGTCCTCACAGCTGATTGGCCTGGAGGTCAATTCCTCCCAGTGTACAAACAGCAATTAAGGCTTAACTACACCAAGACTTTGCACTCAGCCCACAAAGGGGTGTACCAAGAGCGTCCACATCAGGTTATTGGGGAGGCTGAGCTACTGCCTCCTATAGGTCACCTACCACACAAAGCCACTCCATCAACACAGGGAAGCAGCCAAAATGCGGAAACAAAGAAACATGTCATGAATGAAAGAAATGGAGGAAAGCAAACTACTGGACGACATAGAGTTCAGAACCACATTTATAAGGTTACTCAAGAATCTTCTAAAAACTGCCGAGAAACTTGATGACACTTCTGAGGAGCTTAGTGAGACCTTTAAGGACCTTAGTGAGAATGCCAAAAAAATGGAAAAGGACCAGTCAGAAATGAAGCATACACTGTCTAAAATAAAGAATATACAGAAACTCAACTGTAGATCAACGTACCCCAAGAATCAAACCAAAGATCTGAAATATGAGGAAACAAAAAACACCCAACCAGAAAAACAAAAAGAAAAAAGAATCCAAAAATATGAAGATAGTGTAAGGAGCCTCTGGGACAACTTCAAGCGTACCAACATCTGAATTTTTGGGGTGCCAGAAGAAGAGAGAGAGCAAAATACTGAAAACCTATTAGAAGAAATAATGACAGAAAACTTTCCCTACCTGGTGAAACAAATAGACTTACAAGTCCAGGAAGTGCACAGAACCCCAAACAAAAGGAATCCAAAGAGGACCACACCAAGACACATCATAATTAAAATGCCAAGGGCAAAAGACAAAGAGAGAATCTTGAAAGCAGCAAGAGAAAAATGGTTAGTTACCTACAAGGGAGTACCCATACGACTGTCAGCTGATTTCTCAGCAGAAACTATGCAGGCCAGAAGGGAGTGACAAAAAATATTCAAAGTGATGAACAGCAAGAACCTACAACCAAGATTACTCTACCCAGCAAAGCTATCATTCAGAGTTGAAGGTCAGATAAAGAGCTTCATAGACAAGAAAAAGCTAAAGGAGTTCATCATCACCAAACCAGGATTACATGAAATGCTGAAGGGTATTCTTTAAGAAGAGGAAGGAGAAGAAAAAGGTAAAGATAAAAATTATGAACAACAAAATGACATCAAATACATACCTACCAACAAGTGAATCTAAAAATCAAGTAAATAAAAATCTGAAGAACAGAATGGACTGGTGAATATAATAGAATCAGGGTCATAGAAAGGGAGTGGACTGACGACTCTCAGGGGAAGCAGGTGTGAGGGGTGCGGGAAGAGATTGGACAAAAATCTTACTCCTATGGATGAAGACAATGGCGGGGGGTAAGGGCATGGGGTGGGGTGGGGAATCAGGTGGAGGGGAGCTATGGGAAAAAAAAAAGAGGAACATCTGTAATAATCTAAACAATAAAAATTTATTTAAAAAAAAGTATTTTTCTTTTCCTCCATAAACTCCCTACTGTTCTTCTCACTGTATTTTATTACTTTTTCACCACCTCTAGGTTGGAACATTTTTTATGTTCTTTGAGCTCTAAAAGACAATGAACACAGATGTGTTTTGAACATGGTCTAAGCTGTCTTCCCATGAACTCATGCTCCTCGAGAAAAAGCTGATGTATCCAACCTCCCTCTAAACTGTCTCTGTGTTCGTGGCACCACACAGTGAAATAAAACTCAGAGAGAACTGAGTTTGAATTCTTGTTTGGATGCCACTTTGAGGATGGATATTTTTCTTTTGTGAAGTGACAGCCATCGTAATGACCACTACACAGTTAGAGGGTGAGGATAATGAGGCGATGCATGTAAAATACCTAGCCCATGGTAGCGACTCAGTGCATTTACAATACTCCTCTTACTTCCTTTGCCCTAATTGTTCTTAGCTTGATTTTCTCTTCAAATACAACTGGACAGTTTAGGAGTAAACATGACATCTTTGAAACCATCTATATGCAGTTTAGGAGTAAACATGACACCTTTGAAACCATAAAAATGGAAACTCAACCCAGTGATTTTGCTCGTAAATGTTCCTGTTGAATAACATCATGTGTTCATGCACTTGGGGATGCACTCGCTTTTCACCCAAGATGCCTGTCTGTTTTAGTGATGAAATGCCATTTTAAATGATCATACAACACTGGCCTCATACACACATACACAGCAGAGAGTATCATGAGCTAAGGCACTCGGTTTATTCAGCATCCTTGCCTGCAGTTGGCTGGCCTTAGGACAAACCTGGGGACAGCAAATCCAGGAATGTGAGTCACGGGACAGGCACAAAAGGCTGGGGAGATGGAGACAGAGGAGGCGGGTGCAGTGAGAGGGGTGGACCATGCAGACAGTGCAGCCCTTCCAGAAACTCACCGCAATGACCCTCATGCACGAGCTTTTGGAGGCAGAGGACAGGATGAGGATACACCAGGAAAATGTCTAGAACAGCCAAAGAGCGGGATAAATTAGGTGCAGAGCAACCCTCAAACCTGAGCAGTTGCCTAGGCACAAAGCAGCTTTTCCTCTTGGCCGGAAAAGTGGGAAATAAATGCTAAAGCTCCTGAAATGTGTGCAGGAGGGAAAGCATGGAAGTCAGCCTACTGAGTGTAACACGTTTCAAGTTCAAGGTAGTGTCAGATCTGGCATTCTTAAAATAGCAGGCACACACTCTTCCCCTAAAAGAGTACTTAACAAGCAAACATGTAGCAGTTTGGAATTTCCTATGGAAAATGAGGGAAAATTAGGAATGTATGGAATTTAACATATGTGGTCCATCAAAGTTCAGTTAAAATTATTTTGGGGACATCAGTCCTGTAATGGGTCTTAACATGTTTTAAATCACTAATATTCTAGCCAAACTCATAATGGAGGCCTTCGATTGAATAATTAATATCAAATATTCTAACTGGCATGAAGGATATACTGCCTAGAAGGAAATGATGAAAAGTGTTATTAAAATGGACTTTTATCAGAGGAACTAAGTGACATAAAAATGATATGGCAGCAGCATTAACCCCCTGATCTCAGCTGTTTGGCATCTGAAGGCACCATTACACGCGAGGGCTTTTGCATTTTTCAGGAAGTTTGAGTTGACAATGGAGACATCTTAATCTCACAAAGAATTCAATCACTGCTAATTCATCATCATGTCCTCCGCATTAAGAGGGAGGTGGTGTCGGAGGGGCCAGTCCTGCAGGCAGCTGACTCCATAGGGCAGGGAAGCAGGGACGAGATTTCCAAAACGGGAGCCCGAGGAGCAAGGAGGAGAAGCTGGCTCTGGTGGGTGAGAGTGTCATTGAACTTCAAGAGGCATTAAACTCTGTCATATGCGGATGCGGAAGATGCAATCTAGACAAGCTCTTCAGCTGCCTTCACATTCCTGCAAAGCCAGAGCAGCAGTCACAGCCCTGAGCTCTGAAAGGTGGCTTTTCACAGCAAGCAAGGGCTGTCCAGATAAAGTTGTGCCACCCGGAAGGTGTCAGAGAGACTGGCCACGGTTCACCGTATCAGATGAAGGGTGACAGGCCCCTGTCTGGAGACTTGGGGACAAGGACTACTTTCTGCTGCAATGACCTCAAATCCAGCCTTGACGGCAAGGAGTGGTACGCATGTTCTCATGAAGCGCCTTACTTGTCACACTGGCCTTGTGGCAGAGAGAAGCACTCAGTTAGGCAGTGTGGGGACTTTGTCAGCTTCTCCAGGCCCAGCTGGCCAACCCCCTGCCCGCAGCTGACATACACGTAGACAGACGCCCAGTGTGCTAACTGCTCAAGTTCTCACTGAACTCATTTTATCACTGTCTAGGTTCGCTTCAGCCAAGACCAGTCCTGGGCACTGGTGGATTTCTTTGCAGAACTCGAATGTCACTGCCACCTGCTTAGCAAGTGTTATAAAAACAAGGCAAAGTTGGCCCTGGAAAATGCAATAGCCATGAGCAGAGTGGCAAAAATGGAGAAAAGAATGTGATGAATGAGACAGGGTGAGTGTCTTGGAGCAGCAAGGTAATGACAAACAAGGATGCAGAGGGGGCGCAGACAAGATGTTCTCAAGGAGGAGGTGCTGTGCACGCTGCAAACTTCAAAGTCAGCCACACACGTGGGCCTGGAGTCCCCCTGGGGCTGGGCAATAGCATATGTAGGGAAGAAAGCTAAAACCGACAACACGAACCAACTGAAATGTTGCAGCAGAAGCATGTTCTTACGGCTTGTTCCTTGGATCTGAACACCATCCCACCCAATCTCACAACACTGGGAACACACTTAGAAAGCGAGTGTATTTTAGGTTCTTAGGCGGCAAGCATAAGCTGTCTGCTCCTTCTAAAGTTGCTCTTTCTACCAGAACTCAGTTCTGGGATGCCGTTTCTCATGATACGGCATGGAACACGGGTGACAGCGACGTCAGGACTGGAAGCCACACAGTCTTCGTCTCACATCAATCTCGGGAGGGAGAGTCTCTCACCCTGGGGGTGTCATGAAGGTTTCCACCAGAAAATTTATCATCATTTTATTTCTTCTTGGTAGAGATTATTCCTAATCTTAAAGAACCAAAGTACCAATTTGCAGATACTGCTTTTTCATCTCTCGGGAGTGTTCTAACAAAACAGGAGTCTCTTTTTGGTAGGCAAAGTATATTGCTTAATGTTCATCTAGCAATTACACATTAAACTGTTCATATTTCAAGGGAAGGACTCAAGGGAATGGGAAAGAATTGATTTTATGACAGCATTACAGAGACAGCTGAAAGGCATTACCTAACCTGTATATTAGTAATGTCTGTGTCATATACAAAGATGAATAAGACACAGCCCCTGTCCTCAAAAGCACTTACAGTTTAGTGAGAAAGACAGAGGAGGAGTAAGAAATGAAGGGAGTGTGATAATCGCAGAGTTTGGATCTGACTCATAGCCGGATAACCTTAGTCTCAGAGGTTAAATGTACAAACCTGCAGCCAGACTGCTTGGGTTCAAATCCCAGCTCTGCTGCTTCTAGCTGTTGAACTTGGGCAATTTTACTTCCTTTCCTTATGCCTGTGTTCTTGCATATGAAATGGGGATAATAATAGGGTTGCTATTGAGTCATAGTGTTTCTGTGAGCATAAGGTCAGTAGGTAGATATAAAGCATTTAGAACAGTGCCTGGTATATAATGAGTGCTCACTAAAACTTTTATTGATCCTAGGGGAAAAATATGTTTCTCATGAAAAATCAATACTAATACTGAAAACTAGTGCCCTGAAATAGTCAAAAAAGCTTGGAAGGAATTCTTTCCTATAACTTACTTATATAAAGACAAATCTATCCTCATCTGTATACCAATGTATTAAAAACCTATTGGTATTATGTCCATGGTCCTAGTTTAGGTCCTGGTGCTAGGTGTAAAAAATGATGGATACAAAAGACAATCCTTATTTCCGGGGATTTATAATCCAATGGGGGTGTAAAGGGACAGTGAAGAATTATAATCTAATTCAGGATATTTTCAGTGACACAGGAAAGGTGCCAGCAGATATTATGGAAGTTAAAATGAAGCAGAGCTAAGGGAGGCTCCGTGTTGGCATGGGGGCGTTGAAGTATCTTGGAAGGAAAGAGATGGATAGGCCAAGCAGACAGTTGTAACTGGAGTCACAAGAAGAGTGAGACAGAAGGTTAGCCAGGCTCATTTTGCAACGGCATAGTGATGAGAATGGAGTCTGTAGGAATGGAGGAGGCTGCTCAGAAAGAGTCTGCCTAAAGGAAAGGGCTGGAGGCAGGGTCAGCAGGAAGCATCACTGGCAGTCAAAAGCCTGGGGCAAGAGAGAGTCTGTGGGCAGTGAGGAAATAGAGCCCATAGGCACAGGCCACTTTTTCCTAAAGGAGGACATGTGGGAATGAAAGACAAAGGGAGGTTGAGGGAGGGTCTTGGTTTTCTCTGATGGACCAGAGTCAAGTTCATGGGGTGAGTCTGCCACCATGAGCCCTGCGTGGCTATGAGGCGTTAAAACAGCATGCTCGGTGCCCGGTCCTGAGCCAATAGGAGGATCTTAGAAGTGTCTCAGCACTTCCTCCCGCCAGTAAACAGAGTGCTGCTCCCACACCATAAGTGTCCGGAGAACTAGCACATCCCGTTCAGCCCCCCTGGCTAACTCCCACTGGATATGGTCTCCACACCAGGGACATTCTAAGCCTGAACTAAGTCTTGTTGGACAGGCCATGGATCTTGCCTAGACCTGAGTCAGCATCCTGTACCCATTACAGGAACTTTCATCTAAAAGAAGTGCTGTCTCCTAGCGTGTCCATAGCACAGCTTGTTCAGATGATCTCAGCTTGCCACGTCCTCGTGCCCCTGAACATCTGGACTACTGGTCCTTTCTCAGAGTTGGCTAATCCTTCAGCCTAAGTTATACCTCGCACAGCTATTAGCTCTCTCCTTCTCCACGCTGTGGGATTCTCAGCAAACTGTGTGGCTGAGCCTCTGCACGCACAGTAGTAGGCAGAGGAAGTAAAGCAATGTCCAAGGGGCTTGAAGATGTAGGCAAGAGGGGCAGTTGTTGGTACAGGGTCCCCGAGAAGCCAGTGAGAATGAGCTCTGCTGTATGGGTTTGACTCATTAAAGAAAGGAACACATCTTCCCCAGAGATAAAATTAAAGAGAGCTAACAATATTAAAGCAAGTCCTTAAAATATGTCAGGCAGGCTCTTCACTGAGAGTTTTGCTTATATTATTGGACCTAATACTCACACCAGCACTACACAGAGGCCCTAATGTCATCCCCAATTCACAGATGGAAAAATTGAGCCTGGAGCAGTTAGATCATGAGCCAAGGTCACACAGGTGAGAGTGATGGCTGGGGCTGTAATTATGGCCTGACTCCAAGTCCTGTTGTCATCGTCTCTGGTCGGGACCTGTGTGTTAATGAAGACACAGGGAATCTGCAGTGCAGGAAGCAGCAGTTGAGAAGCTAATGTTGACTCAGAAACATTATCTCAAGGTCATAAAGAAAAGGAAGTGAGGTCATCTCTAGAGATTGGGCTTGGGGGCCTTGGCCATCTCCACAGGAGTTACCGGGAGTAGAAAAGGGTTGGAGCGGCCACTGTGGGACAGTCAGGGGAGTCAACCGCACGCCTAAAAGGCCCTGGCCGGCAGCAGGGGCCCAGCTGGGGCTGGGAATGTGGCTTTTGTAGTGAAGTCCATGAACACAGTTTTATGAGTTTCTCCGGCAACCTTTCACCGCCCACGCGCGTAGGACCACAGAGAGATGTGGTGCCTTTTGGCTCACTCCTTAAGGCTCAGCACTCGACAAGCCTAGAAGTGCAGTGTCACGTGCTGATGTGCTGGGCCATCTGCAGAGGAGGGATAATGGGGTCCTGTGGGGCCGGGGATGGGCCAGGTGGGAATGACGGAGGCTTGGGATGGGAGAGTAGAGTTCCCTGCCGAGGGACTGGCCACAAGGAAGCCTGTGCGATCAGAATGGGGCCAGGAGATCTGAGAGGGGCTGGGAGGCTGCCATGAAGAAGAAGCTGTTTGCAAAAATGCATATATTAATGCCCTCCTGCTATTGCAGCCTGGGAAACAGCCCTTCCCTACTCACCCCGGGTGAGTAATACTTTGTGTCAGGCAAGGATAAGGGAATGCTTTCTTCATTCTGTTTACTTCCATCAAAAACTGGAGGCTGGACTGGATGGTAAAACACGGGCCCTGGTAAAAGCCCGGTTTGCTAACGAGGCTGTATTACAACCATGCTCTGCTTTCCACAGCAACACCCGCAGGAGAAAAGAAATAAAGCCATTTTTCTTTTGAGGCAGAAGGCTTAACATTGCTTAACAATAACACTTAACATCGCTTAGCCCTTAGCCTCAGGCAACCGCATAACTACTACGCGAGAATCATCTTTTTCCTGGACTGGCTAGGGCTCTGGCTTAATTTTTGTGAAGTGCCATTTAGCCTGGCAACAGCTGCACGGGCCTCCTTTAACATGACCGAGCTCTATGAAAGCACAGTGGGGCACCCCTTCACCTGGGTGCTCCACCCTCTCCATGTCCACTGGAAACATTGTCTCTGTGTCAATGGCTCCACGTTTGACATATAAATCAACATTATGGAGTTTATCTTCAAAGCTCCACACGGAAACCATCCACAAACAGCACAGGGACCAAACCCAGCAGCAGCATATTCAGTCCCCTAAAAGGTTGGCCACTGACTTCCTATTGATAGAATCATTCCTACTTTTATTTAAAGATTTAACTCCATAAATATGTCAAAGCTTCCTGCTGCTGTGACAAAGAGGGATCCGGTGCTACAAGGAGATGCTCTCCAAACTCTGCCAGCAGCAGGGAGAGCAGTGGGGCTGGTGGGACCCCATTACGTGAACGGTGACATCTCCAGGGCCCGGGAGACCAGGAAACCAGGGGAAAAGTCGCGGGCACCCAGAGGAATCTCCACCTTCTCAGAAGCTGGCAGGACAGCCACTGCCTCTGCATTCTGCTGTTTGTGGGTAAATAAGGAGCCCTCCCCCCTCCCCCCCCCCACCCCTGCCCCAAGGATTAGAGCATCTTCCTTTTAGATGTTGAGATAGGATCTTGAGTTTGAGCCCTCCTCCCATTTAGAAACCAGTGAGAGGGATCTCGTGCGTTTGTCTGAGCCGTATTCATTCTCCATCGTGGTTGCCAGGTAGCTACAGCTAACCGCCCCACCCCGGTGTCTGTGTGCAAGTGGACCGCTGGCCCCATTTGTTTGCCGCCTACGATGCTTGCGTCCAGCCACAGCGATACTCTCGGGGCTGGCGGGATTTTATCAGTTCCTACGTGTGTAATTTTATCAATTCCTACGTGTGTAATTCCTACGTGTGTAATGGCTCCAGAGCCACACACAGCATGAACGCAGCGCCTTCGTCAGAAAACGCCCGCCGCTGTGTTCCATCCTGAAACAGACGTGTGCCGATTCAGCCGTGATGGAGTACTTCGGCGCTTCTTAGTGACAATGCACAGAAGTTGGAAGTTCAGAGGACGTTATGTTCATCATGAGAAATGTAGGCACTGGTAGCACCGTCATGAAAAGTGATTTGCTGCTTCCTGCCCTAGACTGGAGCGTCCTGAGGATGGACTCACCGAGTCTCCAGTCTGCACAGTCTCAGGGCTGATACCGAATAGATGAGCAACAGGTAGCTGGGGAATGAAAGAGTGACTGAAATTTATAGAATTTTCAATGTTCTTTCGGTTTCTGATTTGTACCAAAAACTCCACTGCCTCCGTCTGAGTTCAGGTTGGCCAGGAAGATGTTAAACTGCTTCTAGTTTCCCCTTTTTCCTTCTCTCTCACAAGAACATACTACTTTCCATCTGCCCTAACCACAATTTCCATACACTTCAACACTGAAAGCCAGACATTTTATATTTAAAACAACTTTTGGAGACGACTTCCATCGTTTTTAAATGAAAACAAGATACGAGGCCAGGGAAAAGTAGGGAGAGGAAGGAAACCAAGGATGGGAAAAACTGTGAGACAAAATATAAAGAAAGCAAAGCAGGGAGTAAAAAAAATCTAGTGGTACAGAAGCTTCTAAAAATCTTGTATTTGGGGTATCCTGCCTAATCCGTGTTAAAAATTGGTTCTCTGCGTGACTTGAGATTTTATTACGTTTGACAGTCAACATACTATGTATAAGAGCAGATGCCTCGTATAAATTTTAGGAGGTTATTTTTGTTATGAGTTGTTAGGAATTTACACAGAGAAGCCTAACCAATACGCAACAAAACGGCACCTCCAGTTCTGAGTGAGCACTTTCACAGCTCGGCTCTGGTGGTCAGTTCCACCTGGTCCTCCTCTCCTTTGCTACAGGGGACACTTTGTAGCATGTCAGTTTTCTGGCTGTCCCTGACCTTTCCCTGGCACCCCTCCTCTCCCCCCCCCCCCCCCACCGCCCCCCAGCTCACTCATTCTCACACGCTCAACTCACTGAACTCCCAGAGTGGCTGCACTGTGATGCACCTTTGGAAAGGTTTCCTCTTTGTCATGTGCGCCGAGAGCAGACTAAAATTATTCTCCATCTCACAGATAAGAGCGCCAACCTTTGAGAACTGTATCTCCTTTTCAGGGTGTCCAGTTACAGCATCGGTAGACCGCGTTAGGCCAGAGTGGCTGGACGAACTTTTCCCACGCAGTTCTTGCTCCCATTCCCGCACTGCGCCCCTGCCTCTCACAGATATTTGCTTATTGCCTAAAGGACACAGTCAGATCCCAACTCGAGCAAAGGACGCCTTCCCAGGTTCACATTTCTCCCCTGCTTTTTAACACCCACATGGAGCTCCAAGGTGAAGGTCGGCCTGCCCTTCCTCGTGGGTACCTGCGAGCACAGGGGATTTACTATTTTATGGTCTCTAAGCTTGGTGTAGGATGTTCAATACCATTTTTATAGCAATGGCTTAGGATTTCCATTCCGCATCCAATATTCTTGCTGACATGTTCCATTGCAATGATATACTATTTTCTTCCCCTAAAAAGTAACTCCCAAGTGTTTCAATTATTAGCACAGTTGTGAAGATGGCACTGCGGTTGCAGCAAATGGCAGCGAGGCAAAATTACAACACATTCCCTATCTCAGAGCCAGACCTCTAGCTCGTGCAGATTGAAATGCAGACTTTGCTTGTGGGGGAGTGGGTGACAGAGATCCGCCGGGGAGGTACCTGGGTAAGGATGCGTACTGCCTCTCCATCCCTTCGAAGCGGAGGTTGTGCGCAGTCCCATCTGGACCCTTTCCAGACACCTGTGGAGAGAAGAGTAATTAGAGATGAAGATCCATTATACACCCCGGTTACTGACAATGCATCTCAAAATTATAATCAGCGCACAAATGCTGCCGCCGCCTGCCAGAATCCACCCTGGGAAAGCAGCAGGGGCTCAGTGTCGCTGTGCGAACTGACGATCAAGCCACCAGCACAGCATTTAACCACAAAGTCACTTCTTTCCAAAAAGGGTCATTGTCGAACTGACTCCTTCCTGTCACCGTGCCAGGGGTAACCTGTAGGCTGTAAGAACACTTTAAAAAGCAAAAAAGAAAACTAGGCTTTCATTTTTATAACAGCTTTAGATGTCCAAAAAAATTGAGTAGTACAGAGAGTTCCCATATACCCAGCTTCCCTGTTACTAACACGTCGGATTAAAATACAATTGATGAGTCAGTATTGATACGTTACCGTCAGCTACAGTCCACAGCTTGTTCAGATTCCAGCTAATGCCTTTTTCTGTTCCAGGATCCCATTACATCTAGGCATCATATCTCCTTAGGCTCTTATTGGCTATGACAAGGACTGTATTTTCCAAAGCACCTTGTCAATGCCACCCTTCTTTACCAGCAGGTGTTGGTGACAGCCAGCTGTGTACTCCACGGCTTCCATGAAGCCCTCTTCCCTCTCACTTAGTCCCCTCCCTCATGAGCAACCAAAGGGAAGCGATGAACTGTTTACTAGCTAGTGCTGGTCTTTATTGTTTTTCCTCCTTTCCTATGTATTTCTGGGTTCACCACTCTCCAGGCCTCTTCCATCAGCCTCTGAAAACTCTGAAGGGCAGTAACTGTCCCAGTAGTTTCTCAATAAAGTGTGTTGGTTCCATGACTCTAAAGGCTTTCTATATAGTCCTTCTGTACCTACTATGCCAACTAAAAACAGGATGGATACTTACAGGGATTTCAAAGTACCTGTTGCCCGGCCAGTGCGGCTCAGTTGATTGGCTGTCATCCTGTGCACCTAAAGGCTGCCAGTTCGATTCCTGCCCTGTCAATTTCACCTTCACATTGATGTTTCTCTCTCTCTCTCTCTCTATCTAAAAATATTAATTAAAAAAAATCTAAAAGTACTTGTTAAGTGGCCAATTCCTCACTTGTTCATGTGGCTTTGCGGGCCACTCATGTGCTTGCCCATGTGCTGGGTTGCCCTCACATAACGGGCATGAAAGGGGTAAATAAAGACCTGGACTGTTATTTGGGGGGAAGGGAGAGTTTGCTGTGAAACACAGAAAGTGGCAGTGTCCAGGTCAGTAGGAGAAATTTTTCCAGGTAGTACTGCACCTGGAAGTTATTTTCTTCCTCTCCAGTGTCCTAGCCCTCTATAAAACCAGCATCCCAGTATGGGCTGTGTGTGTAGGGAGGGTTTGTTGGGGCGGTGTTGCAAAGCAAATATAGACACTCATGTAGAGAGGGAAAGACTATTCCTGGTGTTGATTTATTATAGGAGGCCCTTCAGAGCGGATCTTACAAAACCACTACACAGCTCACCAAAACCTGGAACGGGAGTGGCTGGACTTATCTGAGGGGACACCCGCCCCGCGAGCTCCCTAGGACTTACAAGAACTGCAGAGAGAGGGCTTAACATGGACCTTTCTAACAAAGGCCAGACGCAAGGATGGTGTGGGACAGACAGGAGATAAGTAAATGGCGCAGAAAAAGCAGCAAAGGATAGAAGTGTTGTTGCCAGCCACTCCCAACTAAGGTTTCTTTTGTTTTCAACTTATTTTTTTTAAATGAAGAATTAGCATAAATACAAAAACTATGTTAAAATGATTAATTGTGGTTGTTGAAAAAGATTATGCTTATGTATCCCTAGTGTGGCTGTAGACATTTACAACTAATCTTTTTCTTGGGGCCACAAAATTTCCAGTTGATACTTTCAGCAAGGATATCTAGAACGGGCTGGCCTGATGATGACAGTCAGCATTCTGGTGTCTCCAGGAGGCGTCACCCCCGCCCCCCAGGCACCTGGTGAGCTACCAGCATACTAGATCCTATAAAGCATAAGGTGATCCATACCCTGAAGGAACTTTCAATCTTTTTGGGAAAACAAGCATCAGAAGTGAAATAATTAAAGGATGCTATAGGACCCTGTAGGATCCAGGCCCATTTGGAATGTTACTAAAAGTAGCACAGATGACACCTTAAGATGTTAGGAAAAAAATCATGAAAGTAGCAGAACGTGGGCTAGGCCAGTGGTCGGCAAACCACGGCTCGCAAGCCACATGTGGCTCTTTGGCCCCTTGAGTGTGGTTCTTCCACAAAATACCACGTGCAGGCGCGCACGTGCAGTGTGATTGAAACTTCGTGGCCCATGCACAGAAGTCGGTTTTCGGCTCTCAAAAGATATTTCAATCGTTGTAATGTTGATATTTGACTCTGTTGACTAATGAGTTTGCCGACCACTGGGCTAGGCTTCAAAAGATGGATGCCATTCTTTACATCAAAAAAATTATTGTTCTTTATCAATTGTGTATATATTTAATGTGCTTCTCTATTAAAATCATAACATCTGTAAGGCAATCATTCAATTAGGGATTACTAAGCACCTACTGCATCCTAATGCCATGCAAGGCACTGTGTTCAAAGTGAGGAGCAGAGGCTGGCTCTCCTCGTTGCTTTGAATGCAGAGGGGACAGGCCTGCAAACAATTAGGGTACAGCGAGATCACCACAAACGTGTCAATCGGAAGAAGGAGACAGCGGGAGTCTGAAGGACCAGACACCAGAGCCTACCTGGGAGAGCTGAAGGCAGCTCCCTCTGAGTGCTGAAGCTTCCTCTAAACCTTGAATATGAATGAGGAGGAGGTTTTTAGGGGAAAAGGGTGTACTAGTAGCAGGAAAAAGCATTCTAAGTAGCGGGAACAAAAAGTGCAACAACAAGGAGGCTTAAAAAAAAAGCACTGTTTTTTTTCTGGGAATGTCAAGATTTTGGTTAAGGAAGAAACAGACGCTATGAGGAAAAGGATGTTAGTCACAGCCAGTATTGAGATCTGTGATCCATTCTGAGTTGCTTTTGTGGAAGGCAGAGGTCTTTGTGTACATTAATTTTATTTTTTTGCATGTGGATATCCAGTTGTTCCAGCACCATTTGTTGGAAAGACTATCCTTGCTCTATTGTGTGGCCTTGGCTCCCTTGTCAAAGATCAGTTGGTAATATTTATGTGGGTCTATTTCTGGATTCTCTACTCTGTTTCGTCAACTTCTTTGTCTATTCTTTCACCAACAGCACACAGTCTTGATTATTGCAGCTTAATAGAAGTCTTGTGTTGGCAACATGGTTCTTCTCTATCAATAGTATTGGCTATTCTGGGTCTTTTTCCTCTCCACATAAACTTTACAATTAGTTTGTCTGGATCCACAATATAACTTGCTGGGATTTTGACCGGGATTGCTTTGAATCTGTGGAGCAAGTTAGGACTAACTGATACCTTGACAATAATGAGTCTTCTTATCCAAGAATATGGACTATTTCTCCATTTATTTAGTTCATCTTCTATTATTACAATGTAACATTTATTTGGCACTTAGAGTGTCAAGCACAAGACTAAGTTTATTTATTTGTTTTTTGCATTGGCCCATTCAATGCTCTGAGTAACTCAATGGTTGCCCCATTTAGCAGATGAGAAAACAGCAGTTGCCTAAGGTCATACAGTGAGTACACGGAATATCTGAGAGAAGGATCAGGTCTTTCTGTCTCCCGAGTCCAAACTCTGGAGATACAGACATAGACTAGATTTATAGGAGCACATGCCATGACAAGGAACTTGATTTTACATTTAGGTGATAGTGAAACCTTTGAGAAGTGCAACACGATAACTAATAGGCCATAGCTATAGGTTAGAGAGGTTATTCTTACCATAATGTGAGTTCTAGTGCAGTCTGAGCCAGAGATAATAAAGGCCTAAACTAGGGGATATTGAAAAGGATGGAGAGAAGGGAGTGACATAAGGATGCTAAGGAGGTAAGTTCGATAGAACTGACATACGATTAATGGGAAGGATGTGTGTGGAATGATGCCCATCTAGGTGGGTTTGGTAACTGTCACCACGATAAACTAAAGGAAGAACAAATGTAGGGGCCTGAGTGTTCTTACCTTGCTATAGGTTTGGCTGGAAGATTTTTGAAGGCAATACTCAGATATATTGAACTTGAGTTGGGACCTCTGATGGAGATGTCTGATAGATTATTGAGTATGAAGTTTGCAACTCAGAAGGTAAGTCTAGTCTAGAGATGTAGACTTGGGAACCATCTAGCCTATAAATGGTCCCTAGAAGAAAATACATGCAACGAAAATAGAAAATACCAACAATTCTCTTAGGAAAACTATCACTTAAGGGGCAGGCCAAAAAAAGGTGAACACAGGAGGGAGGTTGATAAAGTGTAGTTGGTCTGGATGAGGACTAGGAAAGAGTGTTATCATAGAAATCAAGAGAAAAGAATTCCATGCAGGAGGGAATGGTCCACAGTGAAAAGCAGTCAAGAGGTTCTTCAGTAAGACAAGGTCTCTGATGTATATGGCGTGTTGGCGTGCTGTACCAAACCCTCCATCCTTGAAGAGTGTAATCTGAACTGCAGCACCTAGAAAGATAAAGGCTACCTCTCCCAGAATCCCCTTGTCGTCAGTGCACTGGGCATAATTTAAGCTAGACCATACCATTTGGGAAATACAATTGAGGCAGCAGCTATCCCACCCTGTTATTCTGGCAGGAGTGGCCAAAGGCATGCTTGGTTGTCCTGTAGTCATTTTGGCAGATGTACCAAACGTTGCTAGTTTCTGGGGTGGAGCACTAGCTTTGGGGTTGGTGGCACCAAAGGTGGCTTCCTGATTGTGGCAAGTGGCTCCTGACGTACGCATTGTTGTGTGGCTTCCCGTATGGAGCAGCAGCAGCTCCCTTGTTAGCCTGGTTAGGTAAGGTGGCTTGGGAAATGATTCCTGAAAGCTTACCCAGGAATTTGTTCCTTCAGCCTTGCTAGTTTCCTGTAAGCCCATTAATACGGTGCGATAAATTAGTTTCTACTTAAACTAGCTAGAGTGGATTTTGTTCTCTGCAACTGATCAGTGACGAATAGTGTCTGCAACCGTGTATGCTGGAATTGGCAACAAGATGGTGACTGGTACTTTATTGAGAGTGGTTTCGGTGTATTGACGGGGAGAGAAGGCCAGACTCTATGGTGCTGAAAATCTTTATCGCTTTTGAAAAGAAGAAACAACCACTGATTGTAGTGTCTTATGCTCTCATGTTCAGAAAATGAGATGAATACCTTAAAGTAAATAAATATTTGTTAGTGTCTCCTAATTAGAGTCACATGCTAAGTCCTCTAAGAGAGGAGAGAAAGTCCTTCCTCCTGGGGACACACTGTTAGTTAATGGAAATGATGGGAATAAATTTGTGATCCATTATTTAAAAAACAGATTTAACTGTTTCTTTTTCTCCCTAATGACCTCTGTTAACTTTTATAAATAGATACATATTTTAATGGTACATACAATTTCCCCCCAACTATGTATAATTGGCATTTTCCTGTGCTAGCTATACAAATAAATGGGTAATATGCTAATTAGACCAGATGTCTTATGACCATCCTCACATCCTTCCTGACACAGCCGGGCCCAGGCAAAGCCACCTGCCATCGGTCCCGGGCACTAGTGCCTGCGGCTGTCTGCGGCCCGGGAGACGGAGAAGCTGCCTGCCCCACTGTCCCAGGTGCCAGCGCCTGCAGCTGGCTGTGGCCTGGGAGACAGAGAAGCTGCCCGCCCTGCGGTCCTGGGTGCCAGTGCCTGAGGCCCGGGCAAAGCCACCTGCCCACCGTCCCCTGCAGCTGCAGCCGGCCCAGGTGAAGCCGGCCTGGTTCCTGGTGCCAGACGGAGGAAAGCCCAGATCCTGGGTGACTGTGGCTGGCTGGAGGAGGGAATTCTGGGTCCCGGGTGTGGGACCAAGGCAGAGGTGGATAGGGGTGACTAAGCCAGCAAGGGAGCAGTTAGGGGCAATCAGGCAGGCAGGCAGATGAGCAGTTAGGAGCCAGTGATCCCGGATTGTGAGAGGGATGTCCGACTGCCGGTTCCGGCAGTCGGACATCCCCCAAGTGGTCCCAGATTGGAAAGGGTGCAGGCCGGGCTGAGGGACACGAATTTCGTGCACTGGGCCACCAGTTAGATATATTTCGCAAACATGAATTGTCATGGCTATCTAATATGCCATTGGTGACTAGATCATAATTGATCTAATCCCCTCTGGTAATTTGATCAGTGTTAATACCCCAATCAGAAATGGTGGCAATAAAGACTATTGTGTTGGGTACAAAGATTCTTGCAAATAGCTGTGAATGGCGGGTAGAAAAGTACAAGTAGGATGCTGCCTGAGAGAAGCTAATTACAAGTTGTCGGTAGGTCCCTAGGCGGCCAGGCCACTTCAGGAGGGAGTGAGGGAGAGAGAACAGGCGCGGGCATTCACAGGCTCCTTTCTCATCTTGCTCTGTGTGCAACAAGGCTCAGAAACGTTCCTGCTCTAAGAACTCCTTATTAGGTCATTTCCCTCGTCACACACACAAAAATAAGGTCAGTGGCTTTCATCCAATTAATTTTTTTTTAAAGAAGCCCTTTATTTCATTTGGTATTGTGCAGTTTTGTTTTTTTTAAATTAATGACCTACATATATGTCTGATAGAAACAATCTTGACTTAAGCCGTACCAGAAACCTAGTCTTTGCCACAACGCCGTCACGTTAGAACTTGGGCTTGGATTGAACTTCAGAGAGCTTATTCGGAACAGCTTAAAAAGCTCCTGCTGTGGTGTGTGCTTTACACATGGCAGGCGACCTTCTTTGGCTGGATTAGGACAGCCTGGGACCGCCTTTACGTGGGTTTGGTGTTTGGGAGGAATGTTGAGTTAAGATGCTTTTAGCCCATGGAGTTCTCCCAATTCCATTCACTCAAGGCCTGCTGTTGTCTGGGGCGTTAAGAGCCTTGTTAAAATAAAGCAGTTAGTCTTGTTTCTACAAAGCAAGGAACTTGCTGCTTACAGTCAGGGTTTCTTAAATTAGTATGTATTTCTCGCCTGGCATTGCTAGAATCAGCAGTTTCACAGAGCAATGTACTAAAGAGGCCACTTAACCCCCCCTGTATTCCCCAGTTTCAGATTAATGGCAGAGGGGAAGATTTAATACACTTTCATACATTTTATTCACAATTCACTAAAAATAAAAGAATAAATCACACCAAAATCTCTGCAAATGTCTGATGATAAAAAGTGGAAACAATTCAAAATTAACATGTTTTCCAGTTTCTGTGGGTTAGGACACATTTTTGCCAGTGCTATAATTTATGTCCCATAAGTCAATTTTCTCGAAGAAATTTAAAAGCCGCTGTGAGGGGAAGGCTGTGCAGAGTTGCAATGCAGCTTATTCACCTATATACAACATCCTCATTACAAATGTCTTACTCAGACCCATTACAAAATATGAGTTTCATGCTGCCAGACACATCATAAGATTAAGATGCAAAGCATGAGAATTTAGATGCAGTTTGAGGAAATATGCCTTTCATTTCAAGTTGGTACCCTGACAGATACTTTTGAGCAGTTTCCAGAGGCTTTCTTTTAATTACATTGCTCTTACGGGGCCACAGGTCTGGCTGGAAGGTTTTTGAAGGAATCAACATGATGAAAACGTCTAAAAAGTTATGAACTTGGCTTTGAGCATCTTCTAATATTAAGATGTTCTGCTAAAATGCTACATACTTGGGGGGTAACTAAATTCTATTTGGACAAAAAGAAATTAATGAAAATGGGTTAATTATTTCTTGTTGGTAATGTGAAGTACATTATTCCTGAGATGTATTTGCAGATATGCCATCCAGATCAGCAAAAGTACACATACTCATTCTAACCATTTTTTTCTCTGAAGTGTTTGTTTTCTAATTCATTTTCAGTAATTTTGTCAAATAACTGGGTATTCAGCTTATAGACTAGCTTAGAATATCTGATAGTTTAGAAAATACAGCAAATAAAAATATTTTAAAAATAACTCTTGGGTAAGCCTTTCCACCATTCTGTGCCTGCATTTCTTCCCCTGTTAAATGTTGGAGTTAAAATATTAGAGTTGAAATAAACCCTTGAAGTCCCTTCTGACTTATGCACATTTATAAAAATCACCTTGCATACAGTTTCCATACTATGTTAACCACTTATACCTCATTAATATAATAACTATATATATATATATATATGTACACAACAATTATTTTAAACCTGAATGACGAAGGTAGCAAAGTAACTGCAATATTGTAAAATTATAATTATAAAGGATTTTTTTGGAGTTTAAGCATTAAATATTACTCTAGCACCAAGTAATAGCCATATGCACACTGAGTCCTTCACATCTTGATAACCTGAGCTATCTCTCTTCTGATTGTCTTTGGAGAAAATAAAATCAGACATCTCCTGCCCAGCTCTGTTTGTGTCTGGGCCTAAGATACAGTTACCATAGAAACTATGATTGTGGATACAATTTTACAAATTTGGCTTCATCTATCAGATAGATGCGCTTTGTGTGTGTGTGTGTGTGTGTGTGTACATGTGCATATGTGTCTTGCCGATAAGCTTGAAGAGCAAACAGGCTCTCCATCTTTAATTAAAGAACCAGACACCATTCCTCATTTCCTTTCCTCAATCTGTATACCTACAAATAGAGACATTGCAACACTGGCTGACATATAAACTCCACTTAATATAAGACAAACTCCACTTAATATAAGGCAAAGATGAATAAAAGGCATTAGGAATGGCACCCCCTCAGAAATCTTTTTGTTTTCTTGTCCTGTATTTTCCAGAAAAAGCACAAACAGGAATTTTGTGGATTCTTGGTTAGCTACATTAATCACTAGATGCTAGTGTTCAGTACTTGTTGAATTCGGTATCTAGCTGTTTCTTGGATGTCACATGTGAGTTATTTACTCTGCCGCTGTTTTATTGTATTGATTCTGTGACAGTGTCCTTTACTTATCCTGAAAGAAACCAAGTTGAGCCTTGAAATATGTCTAAATCTTAAAATGATATAAAAGTTTGTTCATATTATTTCTTATGAGTTCCTAATATCCTTTTTAACTAATAAGCCTCATAAAAAATACTCAATGACAAAAGCTCTCTAGGTTACTTAAAATATACCTGCACTCACAAAGATGAAACTGTAAACATCTATACAATCATGAGCTTTTCAGAGTGATTTCTTTTTGCAGTGTAGTCAGTGGGCAAGTTCTAGTTACTCCCATTTCCAGTTACTAGACTGCCTGGAATACTCTAAAATCAGTGTTGTGATTTCCAATCAACGCCGCCATCTCCATCTCTGCCTCATCTTACCTGCGAGGGAAACAGAGTTCAGAGAAAGGTAAAGCAACTTGCTAAACAGGCACACAGTGGCACAGCCAAGATCTGAAGTGGGGTCTGTCAGACCTCAAAAACCTGCATTTCTCCCTCTCAGTTCTGCCTCAGATGCTGCCAGTGATCACGAATGAACCCCTGGTGGCAATGAGACGGAATATGTGGAATAATGACTGTATGCAAGCATTCGGAATGTGTTTATAGTCATCATGGCCATACCACTGAAATAAAACTGCCTAGCAAGTTTAGTTCACATAGCCAGAGGCATTAATATATGTCTGTATGTTAATTTTTTGGTTTAGTGAAAGTATAATTTTTAGCGCAGAGTTAGGTTTTTTAAAAATAGCCTGTATTATGTACAATATCTTTGTTTTTAATATTTTTGTATGGTGTCAGTCTCTTGATTTGGTTTACACAAGACATCAGAGTTTAAGCTTCATTAGAGTTGGGACAATTGGAGCCATCGCATTCTCAAGGGCTGGCATATCACCTTGGTCATTAATATGTATTGAGTCAATGAAACAGAAGTCTCACATAGATCTACTTAGTGCTGGTTAACAGAAAGATTCAGGTTATTTTAATTCTATAGTTCCCTTTGCATATGTGATATTACAACATCTATCAGCAGAATGTTTTTAAGGAAGTTTTGTGACATCTGTCCTGTGATTGCATCTTAGTAAGACTGCCACCTTCAAGCTCTTTTGTTTATGTAGTCTTAATTTTTTGTTGTTGCATTTCCATAAAAAAAAAAACAACCCTATAAACATTCTTATAATTTAGATTGAAACCAGGATCTGGAGTATAAATCGAATCTATTAGGAACCTTAATTATGTAATTGCTTAGAGTGAGGGAAGATCCTATAAGCTGAAAATAATGGTAGAGTAGAAGGGGAACCTTATCTGATGGGATAAATTACTGGCCCACTAGGCGTAACTCTGCTGATCTGATGAGTAGCACCTATTTGATTCACAATGTTAGCAGAGCCAGGCCACCATTAGTGCTGGAGTGTACCCATTAGCCCTAAACTTATGTGAACCAAATTATTTTGCAGCCCACAACTATATCAGCAGAGCTCAGAGTCTGGAAAGATGAATGCAGATAAGGGGAGGAGAAGGAAGAATGAAACATGACATTCTGAAAATCAGTGGTCTTGGGCCAAGACCTGTTCTGAAAAACCAAACTAAATACACACACTCATCAATGGTTTTCTATTAAGTAATGAATAAAGGCCTTCAGTAACCTACAGCAACCTAACTTCCCAGCTTTATCTTGCCGCTCTTATATATGCTCAACGATTCAATCTCATTGGGTATTTTATGGATCCTGTGTTGTGCCCATGGCAGAATGCCCACTTCCTGTGGTTAGGCTGGTGCCTTAAACATGGCAAGGGCTTAAGAAATGCTTATTGTGTGAATGAATAAAGCAATAAATGTTGCTCTGATTGGGCTGCATTTACTGCTGTGAAGGGACAAGAACAGGTGGAAGTAGTAGTGGATAAGCAAAACAGAATCTGTAGGAGGTGGTAAGAACATTAAAACAGCGGTAAACAGAGAAGGGAGCCTTGAAAAGGGGTGTTGACAGTTAAATAGGAAAAAACCCGAGAAACAGAAAAACAGAAAAGTTGCAAAAGAGAAAGGAAACTATGAAATGAAAATAAGCTTAGTTATTGAAATTCTAGTCTAATTCTTAGCACACAGGTAATTCCTGCCCTACGTTTTCCCCCATTGATCAAACTCTGGGGTGAATCAGAACACTATTCCTCTACCAGGCTGGGTAATATGACTCTGCTCTTCTGGGATTATATATATAGGGGTGGGCAGAAGTAGGTGTACATATGGAAAACAATACATGAGCTAATAAATAATACAAGAATAAACTGTGTTTCCCATACTCACCACAGTAAACCTACTTCTGCTCACCCCTGTGCATATATACACACACATATATGGCATTTTACTTTCAACATCTTTACAATGTGAATATTTTAAGCCAACATTTAAAGTTGAATTTGATATAATCATTTAATTGGGCATTGAATCATCTACACAGAACTCATTACTGACTTCTTCAATTTCACCAATACAATTTCCTTCCAAATTATCTTTTATCTAGATGCTGGAAGTCCAAGTGCTATGAAAACTTTGCCAAAATAAAAAGCTTTTAGATTTCTAACGCTGGCTGAACACACGCCCATGGAAGAGTGTGGAAGAATAATGCATGCTTGCCAACTGCCAGAGACGATTGCTTTTCCCATAATTAATGTCATTCTTGCTGTTCAACTACCATTTCCACCCTCTAATAATTTCCATTAATAGAGGAAGTTTCTGCAATAATTTTTGCATCCTGTAAAACCACCGTGGCTTCTATAGACCTTTTAATCAAAATAATGACAATGAGTGAAAGGGGGATGGTTAGAGATGCCACTATAACCCTGGGTTGCAATTCCTTTGTCATTGTTTTCAATCTCCAAAAACTACCCAAAGGTTTCATGTTGACTGTTATTATGTCAATCAGACCTTGGTGCTTTGAGTTCAATAGCACTGAACCACATGAATCTATAACAAGAAGAGAAAAGTGTATAAAATGAGTGTATTGGACAATTCATCTACAAAAACTGTAAATGTGAAAAGAGTATTTTTAAAAAAGCAACAAAGAATGAGCAGATGCAAATATAAGCTCAGGTCCTGTAAACTATGATAACTGTGTAATACTTTAAGCTGAGTGAGAGGAAGCGGTAGACCAGCTGCACCCCCAGATCTGCCAGTTCACACTGTTTTTTATTATGCTCTTGCAAAATCACAAGCTCTGCTTGGGATATAAAATTATGCAAATATACAAAGAGCAACAACAACAACAAAAATCAGCTCAAGTTTCTCACAGGGGTCAACACATGGATATAGCATGGTGGTGTAACAGTAGTCCCATATGTACTAGGGAGGAGGCACTGACTTCATGGTGGACTGGGGTTTGAGGAGTGCTGGTACTAAAGTGAGGAAAGCTTGGATCCAAGGAGACCAGTGCTGGGAGTATTCTCCCTTCTGTTCCTGAGCTGCTTTTGAAATAGTGAAAGTCTACATCAAAGCCTCTTCTTCTTTGCCTAAGATGGCTTTGAAGAAAGGTCACCTGAGTCCCATCTAACCTTCCACATCCTCCTCTGTGAGGTTCACCCAGGGCAGATCTGATGCTGCTACTGGAACAGGAAGCAGTTGCTCTGTGCAATGACCTGAGATGGACTGGGGTTCAGGCCTGAAGATGGGGTTCAGTGACCTGATTAAAGCTCAGAACCAGGTACCTAAGTTATTGAGGAAATAAAAGGCATTCCCCAAAATGTGTACACACTTTAATAGCTGATAGCTCAATTTTGACAAAGAAATGTATTTTTATAAACACGCCTTTATAATTATTCAAAGTGTATGTACACATTTTTGGGGGACACGCTATAGTATAGAAACAATACTCATGAATGGGTTTTTATAGGCATTGTTAAAATAAAAAACAGCTGGTTACCAATTGTGACAACTGTGCTTCCAGCAGGTGAAAAATCTGGTGGGTAGTTAGGGGAGGACAGAGCGATGGCTTCAGGGCTTGGATGCTGATGGGCACCTGATCATGGGCTGGGTGGGGCTGTGCACCCATTTACTCTAGAGGCTGACTCCTAAGGGGTCAATACCAACACAGATCTTTGCAATGATCAAAGTATGTTCTGAGACATCTGATCTGGGCTGCTACCCTGATCAGAGAAAGGCAGGTGATATAAATTCCTCGTAAGATTATTTTGCTCGAAGAGAGAGGTACAATAGTGACAACCCTAAAGAGATGTCATTCCTCCAATGTACCATGTCCCTCCATTCCAAACGGAAACCAACCAGTATGAAGAGTTTTGTATTGGACATCCATAGGCTGTGGTCTCTGGTCTACACAGTATGGCACGGTGGGTTAGGAGCACTGACTCAGAACACACTGGCTGGGCTTGAATTTCAGCACCTACTGACTGTGTAACCTTGAGTAAGTTAACTTCTGAACTCAGTTTTCTCATCTATAAAATGGTGTTAATAATAGTATGTACCGATGGCTGCCGACGGGAAGGCAGACTGCAAGATAGTGTGTGAGTGAGAAAACAAAGGGAGAGTGTGTGGTCGCACGGAGAGTGTTTGTTGGTGAGTTGAGGGACAGCTATACTCCAGGAGACTGTGGGGGACTGCTGGACGGGGCTCCCCTGTTCAGGCAGCCCACACTGCTGCTGAGTTACCTCCCGGAGCGACCGGCTCAGATGTGGAGACCATGCCATCTTGAAGGGGAAAGTGGATGTTGTTGGGAAGCTGAAAAGCCCGGAGAATCTACAACTACGGCACCCACCGAAAAGCTGCGAACCCCAGAACACCTGTCCCCAATTAGCACAAACACGCAGATTCAGAGGAGCGCTACACTCCGCCACGGAAAGGTCAGATTTCGCCTGGGATAAGATGAGGTCTCTGGTCCCGGCAGGAGAGAGAAACATGTACACTGCGGGAGCTGGAGGACCAAGGCAAGTTTGTGCCTAGGAAAATCCGTGGCTGTTGGGGATGGTGTGATCAGTGAATGTGGAAGGGGGTCCTCAGAGCTGCTAACAGAAGGGAATGCTAAAAAGCAACCATTTTGATCTGATGCAAAAGGACAGCCTAAAAATTTTTAAAGTGTGCTGGCTGCTTAGACCAAAGGGGGAAAAAAAGGCTGCATAGACTTGCATGCAGCCCCGGAGGTCACACACTTATGCTGGCTTTTTTTTTTCTTTTTTCTTTTTCCTCTTTAAATCCTTGCTTCTGATTACTAAGCCCAATACATAGGCTCACCCAATTGGGGACACCCTAAGAGACTGCAGGGGAAAGTTGTTTTTCTGGAACCTGGGGATCAGAGTGGGGAATGACCATCAGAGAACCAGCTCTGGGGCAACCCACTCCCACAAACCTGTATTGAATGCCACAAGGAAAGCAGGATCTAAGCACTGGCTAGAGAGGACCTATCGACCTGGAGGTCAATACAGAAACACTGCCACACAGGGGTTGAATCACAAATTGACTCTTGTGTAAACACAAATAAAGGAATACAAGAAATTAAGACACAGTGCCTGCTTAAAAATCAGGACTGGCTTACAACACTGAGGAGCAGTGGAACACAGGGAACTGCAATACTGTTCTGACTAGGAACCAGGCATGCCAAACAGAACAGTAGAGGAAATGAATGACCTTCACTACTGCACATTTTTATTTATTTATTTTATTCTTTTCATATTTTACTAATTTTTTTCTTTTTTCCTCACTTGATTTTGCCTTTTTAATTATTACATTTTTATTTTTAATCAGTATTATTACTACTACTATTTTACCTTTCTTTTTAAAAAATGTCATTTTATTTTCTCTTTATTTTACTTTGGGATTAGTGTTCTACATTCTATTTTTCATTTTTCCTTTAGCATCATTTTACTCTATCTCAACTTTACCTTTATGCCATCACTCTCTTCCTAACTTTTCCCCTTAAGTTGTCCTGTTTCTTTTACCCTTTTTCTGCTTTAGATTTTCCCTATTCCTTCTTTTTACCCTGTTAAAATTTCACCCTACTTATATATCTAATTTCCAATCCCCTGCTCCAAGTCCATACACACCTCTCTTTTCTCTGTCTTCACTATCCAAAAAAGTTTTTTTCTCTCTGTCCTTTTGTTGTTGTTTGCTTGATTGTTGATTATATCAATTTTTATGCTTCTTTGTGAGATTGTTTTGCTTATTTTTTTTTTTTGCTTCTGTTTTCCCTCACCTAGCTTGATATTAGTTGTTGTTTGTAGTTTGTATTCATCTCCAGGTACTTTTTGCTGGCATTTGTTGGGATTAGTGGTGTTCTATTAGAGTTTTCTCCCCATATATATAGTTTGTTCCCCTCTTCTTATTCTCTTTCTTTTCTCTCTTACTTTTTTTTTCCTTTTCCCAATTTCATTTTTGCACTCTTTTTTCTCTTCTTCTTTCTCTCCTATCTCCTAATTTGCCTTTCTCTGGTGGTCACCTTTATTTGAGGTTATTAATATCATGAATACATTTCAATGGCCTGTGTGTTGTACCTGGGTGTTGTATTTTGTGCCTTTAAATCAACGCAGGAGAGAGAGAACTACATAACCAGACATCTGGAGAAGAGAGATCATGGGGAGACAAATAAACAGCCCGCATATGAAAAAAAAGCAGGCATCACCAGAAAATGAAGTAAATGAAATGGAGGCAAGCAACCTGTCAGAGAAAGAATTCGGAGACATGGTCATAAGGTGGCTGAAAAGAATGGAAGACAAATTTGACAATATGTGTAAGAACCAAGAGGAAATGAAGAAGAACCAAGAAGAAATGAAAAATGACATAGCTGCTGTAAAGAACTCAATAGAAAGCATCAAGAGTAGACTAGAAGAAGCAGAGGACTGCATCAGTGAGCTAGAAGACAAGGTAGGAAAAAATACCCAAGTAGAGGAGCTTCTAGAAAAAAAAAAATTAAAAAGCAGGAGGAGAGCCTAAGGGAACTTGGGGACAATATGAAACAAAACAACATCCACATAATAGGGGTTCCAGAAGGAGAGGGAACAGCAAGGAATAGAAAACCTGTTTGAAGAAATAATAACAGAAAACTTCCCTGATATAGAGAAGAAAAAACCCATCCAAATCCAAGAAGCTCACAGAGTTCCAAGCAAAATGAACCCCAAAGACTGACGCCAAGGGACATTATAATTAAATTGGCAAACACCAATGACAAAGTAAAAATCTTAAAAGTGGCTAGAGAGAGACAGAAAGTTACCTACAAAGAACCCCCATCAGACTAGTGACTGATTTCTCAACAGAAAATCATCAGGCCAGAAGGGAATGGAATGAAATATACAAAGTCATGCAAAGGAAGGGTCTGAATCTAAGAATACTGTACCCAGCTAGGCTATCAATCAAAATTGAAGGTGAAATCAGGAGCTTCACAGACAAAAAAGGACTACAGGAATTTATTACCACCAAACCAGCAATGCAAGAAATTCTAAAGGGTCTGATGTAAAAAAAAAAAAGAAATAGGAAGCAAAGAAGGAACACAGGGGTAAAGAATAAAAATGGCGACAAATAAGTACCTATCAATAATAACTTTAAATGTAAATGGATTAAATGCCCTAATCAAAAGACATAGGGTAACCGACTAGATAAGAAAACATGACCCATATATCCGCTGTTTACAAGAAACCAACCTCAGAAAAAAAGACGCACACAGACTGAGAGTGAAGGAATGGAAAAAGGTTTTTTAGGCGAATGGAAATGAAATAAAACCTGGGGTAGCAATACTTATATCTGACAAATTATATCTCAAAGTGAAGGACATAACAAGAGATAAGGAAGGTCACTTCATAATACTTAAGGGAGCAATCCAACAAGAAGAAATAACTCTGGTAAACATATACAAACCCAATACAGGAGCACCCAAATACATAAAAAAAACTCATGGAGGCTATCAAGGGAGAGATTGACAGCAATACAATAATAGTAGGAGACTTTAATACCCCACTATCACCATTGGACAAATCCTCTAAACAAAAAAATCAGCAAAGAAACATCAATCTTAAATGACTCACTAGCCCAGATGGAATTAATTGCCATCTTCAGAACATTTCACCCCAAAGCCACAGAATATACATTCTACTCAAGTGCACATGGGTCTTTTTCAAAGATAGACCATATATTGGGTCATAGGCGAAGTCTCTTCAAAAAGATAAATATCATATCAAGCACCTTCTCACATCACAGTGGCATAAAACTGGAAATTAACTACAATAAAAACAATCCAAAAAAAAAAAAGCAAACACATGGAGACTAAACAGCATGCTATTAAACAATAACTGGGTTACCAGAGAAATCAAAGAAGAAATAAAAAACATCATGGCAACAAATGACAATGAAAACACAACAATCCAAAATCTATGGGACACAGCGAAAGCAGTCTTGAGAGGGAAATTCATAGCCCTACAAGCCTACTGCAAAAACAAGAAACAATGGTAATAAATTACCTAATCTTATAACTCGAAGAGTTAGAAAGAGAGCAACAAGAAAAGCCCAGTGTAAGCAGAAGGAAGGAAATAATAAAGATCAGAGTGGAGATAAATGACATTGAGACCAAAGAAACAATACAAAAGATCAACAAAACCAAGAGCTGGTTCTTTGAAAGGATAAACAAGATTGATGAACCTCCAGCCAGGCTAACCAAGAAGCAAAGAGAGAGGACCCAAATAAACAAAATCAGAAATGAAAGAGGTGAAATAACAACAGACCCCACCAAAATACAAAGGATTGTTAAAAAATACTTTGAACAACTCTATTCCAACAAACTGGACATATTCCTAGAAAAATATAACCTTACAAAACTCATTCAGGAAGAATATAAACATTGCAATAGGCCAGTAACTATGGAAGAAATTGAAGCAGTCATCAAAAAGCTTCCAGCAAACAAAACCCAGGGCCAGACGGCTTCACAGGGAAGTTTTACCAGCCATTCAAGGAAGGACTAAAACCTATCCTCTTCAGACTATTTCAAAAAATTCAAGAGGAAGGAACCCTTCTAAGCTCCTTCTATGAAGCCAGCATCTTCCTAATACCAAAACCAGATAAAGACAACACAATGAAAGAGAATTAGAGGCCAATATCCCTCATGAACATAGATGCCAAAATCCTCAACAAAATTCTACCAAATCGGATCCAGCAGTACACCAGAAAGATCATACACAATGACCAAGTAGGATTTACCACAGGAATGCAAGGATGGTACAATATTCATAAATCAATAAACGTGATACATCACATAAACAAATTGAGAGATAAAAATCACAGTCATATCAATTGATACAGAAAAAGCATTTGACAAAAATCCAACACCCTTTCTTGATAAAAACACTCAACAATGTGGGAATAGAAGGATCCTACCTCAACATAATAAAAGCCATATATGATAAACCCACAGCTAACATCATACTCAATGGGCAAAAACTAAAACCATTTCCCCTAAGAACAGGAAGAAGACAGGGATACCCACTTTCACAACTCCTGTTCGACATAGTCCTGAAAGTATTAGCCATTGCAATTAGACAAGAAGAAGAAATAAAAGGCATCCAAATTGGAAAAGAAGAAGTAAAGCTGTCCTTATTTGCAGATGACATGATATTATACATAAAAAACCTGAAAGAGTCCTTCAAAAAACTAACAGACTTAATAAATTAATTCGGCAATGTAGTAGGATACAAAATTAATGCCAAGAAATCTATGGCATTTCTATACACCCATAGTGAACTTACAGAAAGAGTGACTAAAAAACCAATCCCTTTTACCATCGCACCAAAAAGATTAAGATACCTAGGAATAAACTTAACTAAGGAGGTAAAAGACCTATAGGCGGAAAACTACAGGACACTGAAAAAAGAGACAGAGGAAGACGTAAACAGATGGAAGAACATACCATGTTCATGGATTGGTAGAATCAACATCATTAAAATGTCCATACTACCCAAAGCAATCTATAGATTCAATGCACTCCCCGTTAAAATACCAATGGCATATTTCACAGATCTAGAAAGAACTCTTCAAAAATTCATCTGGAATAAAAATAGACCCCGAATAGCCACAGCAATCCTGAGAAAGAAGAATAAAGTAGGAGGGATCTCAATACCAGATTTCAAGCTGTATTACAAAGCCACTGTTCTCAAAACAGCCTGGTACTGGCACAAGAACAGACATATAGATCAATGGAATAGAATAGAGAATCCAGATATTGACCCAAACCACTATGCTCACTTGATATTTGACAAAGGAGGCATGAACATACAATGGAGTCAAGACAGTCTCTTCAATAAATAGTATTGGGAAAGTTGGACAGATACATACAAATAATGAAACTAGACCATCAACTTACACCATACACAAAAACAAACTCAAAATGGATACAGGACTTAAACATAAGACAGGAAACCATAAAAATACTAGAGGACTCCACAGGCAGAGAAATCTCAGACATATGCTGAAGTAATTTCTTCACCGATACTTCTCCTAGGGCAATGGAAGCTAAAGAGAAAATAAACAAATGGGACTACATCAAATAAAAAGCTTTTGTACAGCAATAGAAACCATCAACAAAACAACAAGAAAGCCCACTGTATGGGAAAACATATTTGCAAATGTTATCACTGATAAAGGTTTAATCTCCAACATATACAGGGTACTTATACAACTTAATAAAAGGAAGATAAATGATCTAATAAAAAAATGGGCAACGGATATAAATAGAATATTTTCAAAAGAAGACAGAAGGAAGGCCAAGAGACATATGAAAACATGCTCAAAGTCACTAATTGTCTGAGAGATGCAAATCATAACGACAATGCGGTACCATTTCACACCTGTCAGAATGGCAATCATCAACAAATCAACAAACGACAAGTGCTGGAGAGGATGTGGAAAAAAAGGAACCCTCGTGCACTGCTGTTGGAAATGCAGACTGGTGCAGCCACTGTGGAGAACAGTATGGAATTTCCTCAAAAACTGAAAATGGAGCTCCCATTTGACCCAGTAATCCCACTTCTAGGAGTATATCCCGAGAAACTAGAAACACCAATCAGAAAGGATATATGCACCCCTATGTTCATAGCAGCACAGTTCACTATAGCTAAGATTTGGAAACAGCCCAAATGCCCATCAGCTGATGAGTGGATTAGAAAACTATGGTACATCTACACAATGGAATACTATGCTGCTATAAAAAAGAAGGAATTCTTACCATTTGCAGCAGCATGGATGGACCTGGAGAGCATTATGTTAAGTGAAATAAGCCAGGCAATGAAAGAAAAATACCATGTGATCTCACTCATTTATGGAAAATAAAGAACATTATAACCTGATAAACAAAAAGTGAAATACAGAAGCAGTAAAGCACCAAACAGACTGTCAAATTACAGTGGGAAAGCAGGGGAGTTTTGGGGAGGGGGGAAAGAGATCAACCAAAGGACTTGTATGCATGCATATAAGCACAACAAATGGACACAAGACACTGGGGGGCGGGTGGGATGAGGGCATGCGACAGGGGGTAGAGGAGGCTGGGGGAAGGTCAATGGGGGAAAAAAGGAGATATATGTACTACTACATGTAATAATTTAAACAATAAATATTAAAAAAGTAAAAAAATAGTATGTACCTAAGATGGTTGTTGTGAGGAATCAGTGGTGTGATGCATGTAAACCACAAGCATATTTCACGCCAATAGAGTATACTTTTGTGTTTAATAAACCCTAGTTGTTCCTATTGTGGCTGAGGTTACATTGAACCTGACCTTCCTTTTGGTAAGGAAAACATCGGTAGACTATTTTTTTCCTGTCTTGTAGAATTCGTTTCAATGGACCTCTGACCAGCCCTAGTTCAGCTAATGGAAGCTTTTTAGTGATAATGTGCCAAAGACAGTCCTGGAAAAGAGTGAGGAGGGAGAAAAAGCAGCCAGAGACAGAAAGAGAGAATGAGCGAGGGAAAGAGAAGGGGAGGAAGAGCGCACACTTTCTCTTGTCCAGAGTCTATTTTCTGCACTTATATAGGGTGAGTGGCTGGAATTATAGGACATTTAAAAGATGACATATGTATATGTAAATACATGTAAGCATATGTAGATGGATTTACACACACACACACACACACACACACACACACACACACACACACAATCATCTTCCTGCTCTACACAGAAACTACTCAATGCCTAAAATTCCTAAACACAACACCCAAGCCTTTCACAGTTTATTGCTGTCACTGTTATCATCATTGTTGTCATCGTCATGATCATCATCGTCATATCTCTGCAGCCCCATTTCCTGCTACTTCATTCTCATCTACCCTCCCCCTGCCTTCTCTCCCATTAGTCCTTGTCTGACCCCCATGCGCCTTCACACTTCCTTCCCTTGCCTCAGCTTTTCCCTTTGCCCTTCTCTTCCACCACCAGGTCCTTTGAGAAGCTCTTCAGATCAAACCATTTACTTCCTATTTTCTGAGAGTTTAGAGAGTATCTTAAGTCATTACCTAGAATGGTATCCTGTAATGATCTTTGCTAACACTTACTGTTCAGCACATATTTCAAGCTCAATAAATGCTGAATATTAAAAGAAGGAACCATGTAAATGAAAAAGTAACACTGAAGGTGAGATGTAACACAGGCAAGCCGAGAAACACATCATCCTACACTACCCACAAACTTGGCTTAACCCAGCTGCCTACCTTGAGAGGCTATTAACAACTGAGCACAATGCTCCAGTTCACCAGGGGGCAGGAATTCCACTGCATGGAATGATGTCAAAAATAGAATTCTTTGTGACTTAGGCATTTAACGATACAGATGTGAAATGCGTATTTTATTACAACATTATCAAGCTGTTTGGGATCAAACATAAGTGCCAGGACTGTGTGTGTGCTCGGCTGATCATTGGGCTTGGAGAGGATGAGGTCTGGGTCCCATCCCAGGACAGGACGGGCTCTGTGCCCAGAAAGGGAGCAAGTTCCCCTCCAACTGCTGGCCTCAGCTATGGCGTTAGAGGTCCTCCCAGTCCATCGGGGCCTTCCTAAATGAGGGCCACCCCAGACTTAGGGCTGCCTTGTGGTGGGAGGCCCCATCACTGTGTTTTCCAAGTCCGAGAGCATGGGTCCAGGGAGAGGCCCAACCAGATACAGCTCCTTCCAGAGAAGCAAAGATCTGGAGTCTGAAGAGAAGTGTATGTAGTGAGAGGTCAGCAGACAGGAGAAACACAGAGGAATAAAAAGAAACCAACATTCAACAAGATTCTGTCTGAGCAAAGAAACAAAATCCCAACTTTGGCAGCGAAGAAGTGAAATGCTGGTTGAGTGCTATTTAGATGATTTCCCCTATTTGAGAAGAAAAATGTCCATCTGCTTGCTTCGGGGTGTAGTCATGATGCCCCAGAATAGCATGACTGCTGAGCAGAAACCCATTTATTATCTATTATTGCTTTTTATTGTTTTGGCGGGTTCGGTTGGAGAACTGTGAGGTGATTTACAAACTTTAGCCTAATATTCCTAACATCCCTGTGATACAGACAAAAGATATACAGGGATCGCTACTCATCCATGTAATGAAATTAAGAAAAGTGAAATTTTAGGATGAATATTGCAAAGAACTTCCTCTGGGATCATACATTAGGATGAGGGGTAATTTCCCAGGGGGAGTTGCTCTGCATGTTAGAAAACGTATAACGCCCATTCATAATGTATTTGTGACAGACGCAATGCCTTGTCCATCTATAAATCAGATTTACCTTCTGTGCGAAGCCCCAGCGTCCTTCCTCACTGAAGTCTATCCCCATGGGCTCTGACCTGAGAAGATTTAAAATCCAAAGGGCCCAATTACTAAAAAATCATCCATCGTGTAATTGGGCTTTGGTAAGGAAAAGAACACCAATATTCATCCAAGTCGCTCAGAAGGATCTCCTGATTCTGTCAGCTGGCCCATGCAGTCTAGGCATTTTTCCCCGGGACCCTGAGGAACTCACTTTCACTTTGCAGACAGCAAAACTACATCAATCACACCAGCAATCCACAAATGAGTTGCTAACTATGTGAAGAACACTGCATTTAAACTTGGGAAGTTCACAGGGGAACCATCATTTTCAATTTGAGGGCCATCCACTGGGACCAACTCATCTAAACAAAGAATGGGTAGAATCATATCATCTGTCCTTAGGAACAGAGACCCAACCCCATAATTCAAAGAGCAGCAAAACTCCAGTGAGTGGGAACAGGAGGGTGCAGTGCTTTGAAAAGATCAGGCATAGAGCCCCTTTCACTCCATTCCTGGGAACAAAGGAGCATGTGATTCAAAAGTTAATGGAGCCATTTAAAAGAAAAAATCAAAATTCAGTGTAGACGACAACATTTTCAATGGTGCACGACTCAGTTAATAGCCGCCACACCATGCCTCCGCCTTGTCCTTCTTACTCAATGAGAATTCAAATACCTGCCCAGAGGAAACACCATGAAAGGTCCCTTATTGCCCAGCTATCCATGAAAACCAAATAGTAAGAACCCACAGAGAAAAAGTTTATGAAGGGTTTTCAGGTCCACTCCAGTTTTTCTCGGGCCTGCTACCAGGACTCGCCCTGATTACTTCTCAGCCTCCCCTTAGGAGTTCACAAAATGCAGCACCACTGGGCTTCTTTACAATCAGGAAGGACAACGCACCAAGAAATGCAATTTGGGAATAATTCTCTACTAGTAAGGGCTCGAAAGAGAAACGATTGCAATGTGGTTTTCTAATTGCTAATTTCTATGAGACATGGAACCTGGGGATCCTTGAAACGGGGGAGCTTGGCTATTGCTTGAGGAGGCGCAGCAAAGCAGCAGGGAGGCCAGCATGACCTTGTACAAAAGAGGAGACTCTAGAGGTGTTGGCGTGAACTCACCTCCCACATGGGTGTGGGACACCTTTACCTGGATAATGTCTTCACATACCTTGTGGTTTTAAATGCTATGAGTTAAAGAGTCCCATTCAACCAGGCCCTACACCAGCATTTTCTCAAACATTTCTGAAGCAAATATATTTCTTTTTATGATACAGCTATCCCAATAATGGTAGCATTATGACGTAACTAGAATGGTAGTATTCAGTTTGACCAGAATATTCACTTACAAATGACAATGACCCACACTGGCCATGCTGTTTTGGGTATCCAACCACAGAGTTGCAAACTGTTTAGTTTTGCAAGGTCCCAAAGACATCTGCTTTAGAGATGGAGAAAATACACCAGCAAGGACCCTTCGGACAATGACTCTGCCCCTTTCTCTACCTGTTGGTAGGGATGACTCTGAGAGGCAGTTACACAAGGAGAGAGCATGTGTTAACCAGTGGTCGGCAAACTCATTAGTCAACAGAGCTAAATATCAACAGTACAACGATTGAAATTTCTTTTGAGTGCCAAATTTTTTAAACTTAAACTATATAGGTAGGTACACTGTTATTAATTTAATTAGGTTACTCCTAAGCTGGCCCTTGCTAAAAACTCAAGGGGCCAAAGAGCCGCATGTGGCTCACGAGCCGCAGTTTGCCGACCACTGTGTTAAACAAGGAAGAACTTTGATGTCAGCGATGTACATGATCAGCAGCTGTGGCCACTTCCTCTTCCCATTACCTGTAGGTGTATAGGTGGGTGCAGTCCATGGTGCTCACGTTAGGAGGAAGGAGAGCAGATTGGATCATGGGGCAGTATGTCTGCATGGTTGCCATGGGCTTAGAGATATGCATGACAGAACCCCATTCCCACCAGTACCTACCCCTTTGTAGAGTGGGAAACTCAAATGTCACAATTATGAACAAATGGAGCACAATGGCCTCTGCCATCGACAGTCTGGGGTGAAATGATAGGTTACCCTGAAAGTCATTCACTAAAATCGGGCTGTAAAAGAACATAGCAAGCTATACCCAATGCCAACCCTTTCTACTGTTTTCTAAGCATGAGTGTTATACAGTGAACCTGCATCTTAGACAATTAGAAATAACAACCAGCCGCGAGAATGGGTAAGTCGCGTGAACTTAATAATCTTGTTGCAAGCGACTCGCACAGTTTTTTCACTGAGCTACCTCTCTGACTTGCCCCCTGCACTGCCCAGCCTGCTCCTCAGGTGCCACCCCTGCTGCTCCCCCCGCCACTCCTCTGACTGGCCATGCAAGTGCTACCTCAGGACTCCGGCATGCGTGTTCCCGCTGCCCCAGAAAGCCTGCTCTTCCAGATGTCCACACTTCCCTTCCTCACGTTGCTCCTGTCTCTGCTTAAAAGTATCCTCTCCAGAGAAGCTTTCTCTGACCACCTTGTATCAAACAGCGCAGCAGCCCGCGCTGGCCCCTCCGCCACCGGCTTCTCCCTGGAAATGATCAGGGCCCGATAGTTACGCTTCAGTTGCTATGGCCTATCTCCCTGAGAGCCAGGCCTTGGTTCTCTCCCCATTCCTCGACCAGTGCCTGGAAGTCATTCAATAAGTCAACATTGAAGTGAAAATGTTATAAATCACTTTTCTAAACATCCGTTTCTCCTCTTGTCACCTCCCTTTCCTTCTTTTCTTTTCCTTCCTGTTCATTTCTTTCTTTTTTCTCTTTCCAAAGACCAACAATAAACGCACAGCAGCCCAATGTTAGGAGTCTTCTTACAGGCCTTACCAGACTCCATTAGAAGTGACTGGCTGCCCAGTGGCTCCTTTTTCATCTCTTAGAGCATTCGACATTGAGATCTTTGTCTTTTTATAATTTCAGTATTTATTTTCTTAAATTTGAGAATGGTTTTGGTCCCAGGGGAGTGATTATATTTTCCCATTATTGATTTTTAAATTGGGTGATGACAGATTTTTAAAAAACATATATTTAAACATTTATGTGAACAAAGAGATGTCCCTTGGCCGCTAGCTTAATTCTTATTCAGGATAAAAGGTGACTGGGGTGAGGCAGTGAGAGAAGTGAGGCATGTGATGAAAATGAGCTTTTATTTCCAACATTTATTATTTTGATTTAATCTATGAAAACGATCACAGACAGAAATCTGGTGGCTAGGATGGTAAAATAAGCCACTTGAAGTTCTGTTTAGAGTATGGACTTCATTTATTTGCCTCCTGTCGTCAAGGTATAAAGCGCCAGAGCAGGGCGCTGGGATGGTACTCGCCCTGCAGTCCCACTGCTAAACTGTTTTATTTATGCTCATTATGTCCCCCCCGCCTTCCTTTGGGAGGAGAGAATGGAAAAATTAAAATTTATAAATTCAGAATATCTACATCTTAAAGAGAATGCGTCTAATATTTTCCTTGCGTGAAAAAAAGAGGGATGGACATATTTTGCTTTCCTTTCTTTGCAACGAAAGTTGAAACAGTGATTTTGTGTTATTATAACACTCGTCATTTCTCCTTCTCATTTGGATGGTTTTTAATATAGCTCCATTGATTCCACTGAAAGGAATTCCTCCTGGCAAAGGCAGAACACACACACTGATTGCTAAATATGCCGCAATTATCATATTCAGCAGCGCACTTTAATATCTTATTTATAGATGTATCTATCTGTAATTTGCTTTAATTAAGTTGCATTGATTTTAATGACGGGAGCGATCCTCAGACTACGGGCTGATGTCACGTGCTCCTGTGAGTCCCCGTCTATCAATCACTCCTTAAGATGTGGTCCTAGCCTTCCTGACCCAATTCAGCGCCAGGCAAGCCCATACCAGCTTAGGGAAGTGTTGACACCTCAGGATATATCCTCCTGATAACAGGATGCTATGAAATGCGAGGTTGCCAGGTGGAAGGAAAAGTGGCAACCACATTTTAAAATGGCTTCCCTGGTGTAGTGTGTCATCACCTGCGCTAAGTCAAACAATTTCGACAACTACTCTCTCCGGTGTGGCTGGCAGCGTTATTTTGCTAGTAACTTAGCCGCCTCCGCCCCGTCCCCCCCGCCCCCCCTTTGCCATATAACGCCGTGCAGATCTTAAAATGATCTTGGGACCCGAGGTCTTTTTTGAATGGTTGATTCTTTTTCACACACCCCCACCCCCTCCTGGTGCAAGTTCCGAGAAAGCCGGAGACAAGAAAACCACAGTGGTGCCTTTCACCACACCCGTGTTGGGAAAGGGAAGGCTGGCTACACATAACAAAGCACCATGAAGATAGCAAGTCTATTTTTAAAGGCTCTAAACCACGACTCATCATGACCAGGAACGATTTCTCTTTCGTTGCCAGTGCACGAAGAAGCAAGCACGGCTTCTATCAATCTCAGCACCTCGGAAGGTGCCAGCGTCCGTGCCGTATGAATTACCCGCGCGCGAGGCCAGGGCATGAGCACAAAGGGGCGCACGCGGCTCTGCGCGCGGCCAGGCCACCGTTTTTCACTTCCTGATTATTGCGGCAAGTGTTGATTAATAGCGGTGCTCACGCTGCTAGAATGCATTTCCCTGGAGGTAAAGAAAACATTCAAGGGGGGAAAAAATAGAAAAAGAAATGAGAGATCATCAGCAGCCCGTCCTTCCGCTTCTCTGTAATAACCCTGCCCCGCGGAGGGTGCGCAAATCATGGCCCTGATGATCCCAGTCAGCGGCTTCGGAGCCATTACACTAAAGAGATCATCCATATGCATCAGGCCACCGATTTGTCAATCAGCTTAGAATGCAATTAAACGTACCCTAATCTCCTCCTTGCCCCTGTGGGAAAGTATGAAATGATACAAGCAGCAGGGCTCTGAGCGTGGCGTTGGGACGTCTCCCATCCAGGCGCTCTCCTCTGTCTCCATCCAGGCGCTCTCCTGTGTCTTCGCGCCCCGTCGCAACGCTGGGCTAAAGCTTCCATGACAACGACGTGCAGGACTGGAATTGACAGAGGCTGATTAGCTTAGTACTTATTTTCCTCTCATCAGTGACGCCACGCCTCTTATCCACGGAGGGAAATGTATGAATTGCATTTAGAGAGTGAGGACATTTCTTAATAAACGCAGTATGGCAGGAGATGTGACAAATACAGATGAGAACCCAGCGGAGAGGGGGCATGACGGGGCCAGTCTACTGGAGACCCTGTGTAGACCTTCGTGGGAAGAGGGGTTGGTCTTGAAGGCTATCTGTCTTCTTTTGCCCAGCTCCGTTAGACCATTTCCCACTTTGTGTTTCCTTCTCTGGGTGGCTTTTTAGCATTAATCCTAGGATGTGTTTTTGTTCTTCTAACCCTTAATTGTCTCTAATGAGGAGCAGACTAGGGCCGGCTACATTTTGCTGTTCTCCCTCTTGATTTAAGTGGAAAGACTAATGAGTATAAATTATGGTAAAAGTACTTGAGTCCCATAAGTTGGAAGAATAAAAGCAAGTATTATATTTTCTCACACAGAGCATGCAACTTAGGCCTTCCTCCTGGAATCCGGTTTAAGTTCATTTGGCTTTTCCATAAATTCTTTTGCGTAGGTCAAAGTCCTCGTAGATACTTCTGGATCATAACCGCTCTCGTTTGACATCTCACCTTCACTCCCCTCCATCCTGGCGCTTTTCTAGTGAACCCTGCACCATCTAATGACATTGTAACAATTCTTGCCCAGGTGATTCGTGCCTCAGAATGGTCACCTTTCTCTCTCCCCCACTGCATCTTCCTGCAGCCGTTAGCACGGGTCTCTGTGTGACCCATTGGGAAGATATTTTTCCTTGCTCTATCTCTCAATGGAAGTAGGTGAAACATTTTGCAGGAGATTATAGAAGAGAGGAAATCAATGTGGCTCGCATCCCTCCAACCATCCACGGGGCAGATCTCCCACGATGAATTTCTCCCACTGACTCCGTGTCATTCTAGGGGTCACTGCAATGATCCTTATGTAGTTAAGTATTTCCTCTTGTAAGAAGAGAACTGAAGTTCAGACATAAACCAGCACACTCTTCTACCGAAATGAGGTAGAAGAGTTTCAGGCTTTGGGTCCAATGATCTGGGTTCAAAGCTAACGAGGCGATTGTCAGCGACACGGAACTTTTCTGAGCCTCAGCTTTCTTTTCTGTAAACATGGGTTCCTGTCTACACTGAATTGCTTACAGGTAAGGAGCGTGATAAGGTCTTTCAAAATACACTGAGCGGTCAGATTATTATGATCTCTGAACGCATAATAATCTGGCCACTCAGTGTGTGTGTGTGTGTGTGTGTGTGTGTGTGTGTGTGTGTGTGTGTGTATTAGAGGCCTGGTGCATGAATTTGTGCATGGGTGGAGTCCGGCCAGCCTGGCCAGGGGGAGGGGACATGGGTGGTTGGCCGGCCTGTCTGCTGGTTGAACTCCTGGTCGAGGGGACAATTTGCATATTAGCCTTTTATTATATAGGGTATTCACTGAGTGGCCAGATTATTATGCGTTCAGAGATCATAATAATCTGGCCACTCAGTGTGTATGGGAGTATATAGGTTATCATCTATACATATATGGTGCGTTATTTGAAAGACAACCCCTTTAATGCATACACATGGCCACGTGAGAGTGTGTTGTTGTTGCTTATGTGCCCGTAATGTCACCGAGTTCTCACTCTGGTATCTCACTTTACTTGGTCATGTCTGGTATTCATGTAGAGAAGAAGCAAGACGGGGACCAACAGCGCAGAGCAAATGGAGGAAATGAATAGGGAAGGCTCCCCCAGATGAGCAGCCTCGTGGGCATGCGTGCTCTTGGATCTGCAGCAGCCTTTGCATTTGGAGCTCCGCAGGGGTTAGGGTGCTCTCTGCAGCCGGCAGTCTGCTGGATATATCAACAGATTCTCAACTATTAGCTAGTGTACGAACCAGAGCACACTGCATTCTTGGAGGAAGCAAACAAATCAGAAAAGGGGGACATAAAAACAAGGAGGAAGTAATGAGTCGGTAAATGTCTAAATCATTTTACAGCAACCACAAAATCCTTATTTTTTGCTACAACTGAACTGACTACTGCAAAGTGGCATTCCATGGAAATTCAATGCATGCCCTGATGATGCTGGTACCCACGCCTCATGCCAAAGTCCTCAAGTCCTGTTGACCAGTGGGGGTGGATGTGGTGGCAAAGGTCTCAAGAATCTTTGTGGGGCAGAGGACATGGTCTCATGTTGAATGAGTTGCAGCTGGAAGGTTAGATGTGCATAGCGTGTCCTCTCCACAGGCGCTCGCCTGCCATTCTCCTGCATCTTATGGTGCAGTGTGCACACCCTACGGCATTTTTTACTCCTTACAACGCTGGTGGGTGGCACCTTTCTTTGCCTGCTTATACCACGTTGGCAGTTGTTCTAGTTTCTCTGTGATCTGGTGTTATCTTTCATTCGTGCTACCAGATGGATACCAGATGGGTAATTGCAGCCAGCACCCCTGCCCCATCTAAGCCACACCAGAGCCCGTGGGCATGGGCCTGTCAGTGAACTGACTACGATGGTGTTTCAAAGAAAGATTCCTTAAAACTACATGCATCTGCTCCCTCCTCGAATAGCCTGGCGAAAAATAAAGAGAGAAAGCAAGAAAGAAACCTCTCAGAGACAAGCTTTTCTTCAACTAGATGTTACATTTGTAAGAAGAGGTGAAAATAACCATAGAGTGGCTGTGGATGTCAAACTCATTTCTAGCTAATGGCACCTTCAAAAAGCCACCAACTCAAACAGGCACATCAGTAGAGAAAGTGAAGTATGATCAATATATTCCTTTTTGCTGATATCTTCACAATATTGGCTATCTAGTCCAGAAGAGCAGCTTCTGCATAACATTTTCCGAGGCAAAAAGTGTGTGTAAGCGAGAGAGAAAGTGAGAGAGAGAGAGAGAGAGAGAGAGAGAGAGAGAGAGAGAGAGAGAGAGATGTCAGCTCTGAAGGGCCTTGGTGATTCCTGGGGAAGAACGCAGTTTATGAACAGGAATGAGCAACATGGGTAAGACCTGTTGGGAGAACTCAGCCCCAATCTGTTTCTCTTGCACCGATGCCTCTGTTGTCACATACGACAAATTCCATTTAAAAAATATCTTGATGGATCATCTGGTTGTTTCAAGCGTGAGTTTCAGCAGTTCATTATGAAAGTTTATTTTCCAAATTAAGTACAAATAAAGTGAAGCCTTCTAACCATGCACTCACAGAATGCTGTCAGCTATTCTTTTCTTTTTTTCAACAGACATCAAAGCATATTCCCAACTCATGCCTGACTCTCCTTGGAGAGATTATCACAAACAGGTTATGCGTTCCCTTAGGTTACTATGGAAACTCTTCTCAGGTCATCCACTTACAAAGGTAACATTTGCATTAAAATATGTTGTAAGTTAATTTTTTTAATACTCAAGTGGGGTCATGCTACTATAGCCATACCTATTATTTCAAAATCCATGAACATACATTGATTTAATCTATAAAAAGACTTGAATGAGATGCTCACCCTACAGGTGCAATTGCCTGCATGTCAGGTGGCTAGAACATTGTAAAAGACACCAACCAAATTACCTTTCATTGCAAAATATATGTATACTACAGGCCCGGTGCACGAAAATGGTGCACTTGTGGGGGGTCCCTTTGCCCAGCCTGCCCCCTCTCACAGTCCAGGAACCCTCAGGGGGATGTCTTACTGACGGCTTAGACCTGCTCCCCACAGTCTTGCCTCCCTCTGTGGGAGGCGAACGGGCTGATCAGGGGAAGGTGCCACTTCCATCACTCCGCTGCTGCTGCCACTGCCAGCCACCGCAGCTGCCAAGGTGTTTTCATCAACATGGACTCCAGTCCCTTTACCAGGAAAAAATGACAACTTTCTTTAGGCATGTTCAAGATGTCTCTTTCATAGGATATGACATTTCTTTCTTTCTTTCTTTTTTTTTTTTTTTAATCCTCACCTGAGGATATTTTTCCATTGATTTTTAGAGAGCGTGGAAGAGAGAGGGAAAGATAGAAACATCAGTGTGTGAGGGACACTTTGATTGGTTGCCTCCTGCATGAGCCCTGAGCTGGGCCCCGGCCAGGGAGGAGCCTGTAACCTAGGTACATACCAGAATTGAACCCAGACCCTGTGGTCCACAGGCCAAGGCTCTATCCACTAAGCAAAACAGGCTAGGGCAGGATAGGACATTTCTTAGCCCCTCCAGCAATGGACCTTCATTTTTTTTCCTTCAGGAGTGAGGTGGAAAAACCCTAGATTACCTTCTTGGATTGTTATTACCCAAGTCACCAAGAACACTGTGAGTGGTGTACCGGTAGCTTAGCCAATGAGCCATAAGAAAAGGTGTTTCCTCTGTAGCTCACGCGCAGAGGTGGGACTGCCGGTGCGCCACAGCTGGCAGGCCTTCTTTCTGGGCCGGCCCTCAGCTGCGGCAGCTGCAGGCAGGCCCGCCCTCTTCTCTCCAGGCCATGGCCTGCGCCATCCAGGGCTTGCCTCACCGTGCATGCAGTCCCCTCCCGCCCACCTATGCGCACAGCCTCCTCTTGAACAGTCGTGACATTACGGCATCCTAGACAATATGCATATTACCTCTTTATATACATATAGCAGTGACCCACTAGCAGGCATTCCTAATTAGGCTAATTTGTTAAATATTTAAATTTGTATAATCTCTGACATGGGGAAAAGAGGATGGAAATGAGAACACAGGGCAGGTGTCAAAAGGTATTGTCTTCAGAGATTACTCGATGACCCTTACTCAGTTTACCCCTGTGGGCCATTAAAAATTCAATTTGGGTCCTGGCTGGTTTAGCTCAGTGGATAGAGTGTCGGTCTGTGGACTGAAGGGTCCCAGGTTCTATTCCAGTCAAGGGCACATGCCTGGGTTGCTGGCTAGATCCTCAGTAGTGGATGTGCAGGAGGCAGCCAATCAATGATTCTCTCTCGTTATTGATGTTTCTGTATCTCTCTCCCTCTCTCTCTGAAATCAATAAAAATATATTTAAAAAACTATTAAGAATTAAATTTGGCAAGCATCTGTCTAGGGGCAGCAAAGCAGTCAGCATGAGGCTGAACACAATGTAGATTTCAAACGTGCACAAGATCTCGCTCAACTAAGTTTGATGAGGGCACCAGGTAGGATATGATTAAGTGTTACCTCTTGGAGCAAATAGGAAATGGCAGAGAAGCACTGACAGGAAATAGGAGATGTGGCTGGAACAGCTGGGGAAGGCTTCATTAAAGGGGATTATTGTGGCAGTGTAGACATACCAAATGTGGGTATGAACTCCTACAAGGCTGGCTCATGGGACTGCTACCTTCCAGATTTTCTGGATCCTTTGTGCAGACATTAGCTGGTGACAGTAGTACCTGGATGCTTGTGGGGGACTGACCAAGAATCATTGTGCACCATGGACCATAAGGAATCTCTCCTATGAAGCCTCTAACCCATTTCTCACTGCACCATGTGGTCATCAGTTCCTTGACAAAGGTAGTGAGATGAAGCCTATGCATGGTAGGAGAAGGACCTTTATACATATTACTTGTAAGATGATTATGGAAGTGTCTCAATCCTCCTCCTTCTCATGAAAAAAAAAAAACCTAGAGATAATGGTACACAATTTAACAAGCATTTATCAATTGTGGATTCTCCACCAGAACAGCAATATGGGATGCAAAACGTGGAAAAAGGTAGTGGGGGAGGCTGAGACAGACTGTGATAGGGTATGTCCTGAACCTGCCCTTATACATTGAAGCAGAGGCAGAAGGGGTCCCATGGCTGACCTCCAGAAAGTTTTAATGGCAGAAGAGTCCCGAGTTGCCCCATCATTCACTGCCCTGGTCAGTAACTGTCATAGAGAAGACGAGTCTGTAGGCTTGCCCTGAAATGGAAGCATTAATGACTTACTCTACCAGCATCCCCAACATCACCAGCCTTTATACCGTAAAAGAAGAAAGAGCTCACTCGTTTCTCCTTTACTGATGTTGATCATGTACCACAGAATCAAAAGACTTACTGTAGTCAAAAATGACTTTCCTATTTTTTCCCTTTTCAGAAGCCAAATATTTTGCTACAGAAGGACATTAGGTTGTTTTGACAAGATTTGTGCTAACCAATGCTCCTTGTTTTCCTACTGTGTGTATAGGGGTGTGTGTGTTGATGTTTCCATACAGATTGCTTAAGCATCTACTCCATTATCCTTCTGGAAGCTATACTTCACTGCATCAAGCATATTTATCAATAAGAAATGAATGCCATCCTGGGAACATTCTGATTTGTTCAAGGTAACTTTCATTGTAGATACACTCGCGTGTCTGATAATGGTTCTGTGCTTGTGCTGTTTTAGTTACAGCTGCATGCCGTTCATTTGACTCCCTCACTATCCCGAGAGCCAAGTGGAGTCTCAGTGGACACTTGTGTTTCTGAAGAGAATTTATCTGGAAAACGGTGGTGGACATATGAATATAAAAATCATTTAAAATTATTTTCAAGTCATGATTCATTATTGATGAAGATGGGTATTCCCCTTTTATGCTACCCCCAGATGCTATTCCTCAGCATTAGGCAATAAAAGCAGCAAAGTTGTGCTTTGGATGTTGCATACCTCAGGAATTTTGAGCTCCACAAACATGTAATAATCACTGAAGACAAAACACCGGCAGAAGTTCAGTGGTAATCTTGCAAGTTAAAATGTTTTCCTTGTCAATTAATTGAGCATCCTACATCATTTTCCTCATGAGAACTAAAAAAGGTGGGAATATGGAATGTGGCATCTGTCACATTTGTTTCGAGTTAAAAGTGGAAATATGGTAGGCAGTAAGTGCCGTAAACAGAAGACGCACAATTTGACATCAAAGTTGAGCTTGCTATCAAGTTGGAGGACCATACTTATGGTGCTGAAGCTCGTGAGCTCCTCCTGGCTTTCTGACTGGCACATTTCTGGGTGCACATTTACTTAGCAACATTTTAGAAAAACAGGCCATGATAGTCACCATTCTACCCTGCAATATTAGAATGGGCTTTGTGTCCACCAACGCTTGTAGATTTGGAGTTAAGGCTTTGTCACGACCAGACAGAAAGGCAGCAATGGAATGGGTCAGGCCAGTGATAGCTGCACAGGGTGGGTAGAAGCACCCCGCCCCCCCCACAACCCTGCAACCACAGCCCAGGGTATCCATGCCTACAAGTGGGATAGAGAGAAAAGGAGAAATTAGACTTAACCATGACATAAAATCTGTTCAAGATCGCCCATGACGCTTTGTTAAGCAGTTGGGTCAAGTTCAAAGGGGTGACCAATCCAGGTCATGGAATTCCAATAGGAACTATAACACCAGGGTTCTGGGGGTGCTGGAGATGTAGGCCTCAATGGAAAATCTGATTCTCACGAGCAGGTGGAGCCCCAGACCCTGAGAGGAAGAGGAGGTCATAACATCAGAGCTGGACGGCTTGAGTCTAAGAGAACTTTTGACAAAGGATCCTACAGATTTTCCTGCACATTCCCAGGACTGAGCACAAATCCTGGACCCTTAGGAACCCAAGCAATTGTATCTGCAGGAGTGACGGGAGGGGCTGGGGGCAGGGAGCCCACCAGACCCTGTTTGAAATTTTCATATAGAGTTGTCACCAGAAATGAAGGTGAATATTGGTTCTGTGTGAGACAGGACAAACTTTCAGTGATGCTGGTCCTTGTGAGCACCGTTCTAAACACAAGAGTGAGGATTTTCTCCCGTTTTGTCCACATGATTCTGTTATTGGATTAGCATCTGCATTGCAGACCTCTGCCTTGGAATCCAGCAAGTCACACAACCACTCTCTCTGCGTGTGCGGCAGGTCCTTTCTCATTTTAAACACTTAAAACAATGCCGCTTGGCAGAGAACATAAAACTTTAACATATTGATAGGTAATTGCATATACGCAACAACTAGCATTACATTCTAATTATTTTTCACCTCTTCAATGCAAATAAGAAAGCCCGCAACACCTCACCCGCCTGGATGTCTGTGGCCTTTTCAGCTTAGCCCTCCAGGACTTAAACTGCTGGGTAGTCAGGAAACCAGCTTTGTTACTGTTTTGCAGAGGTCCTTTCTTGAAATAGCAAGGAAACCACTTTGGAAGTATTACCCATGTCTCACTTTTGCAAGACCATTAAAAAAAAAAAAAAAAAGGAGTTAACAGTGTAGGCGGAAAAAAAAAAGCCATCATATTTTCCAGTCATACCACTAGAGGTGCGGCGTTTTACTGTGTGTGAATGAGACTAAGCTGCAGCTAGGAAAGTGGCCGGTGTGATGCAATAAAACCGCCTGGATCTTGCTGTGGTGCATCAGCAAGAAATCCCTCCATCAAGGAAGGTTAAGCATTATAACGGGTATCAAATTCTGGTTCAATGGCAATGTGGGCACAAATTTCCTTCAGAGCTCCCAGATTCTGGCCGACATGGCCAACAGGACATATAAAATAGGTAAAAACTACACCATGCTGGGCATTGAGGAGGATCTGCTAGGAACTCTGGGCCAAGCTGAAAGGGGGACCCAGTGCCAGCTCACAGCCAACCTTCCTGGGGAGCGGGCGGAGGAGGCGGAAACTGTTCCATGTGAGGGTGAGGTTATGGGTTGAAGAGGAGATGACATGGACTTTCTCTAGTATCTGGAGCAGCGGCCTTTCTAAAGAGCATAGGGTTCTTGAGGTGGTTTCAGCCGGGGAACATCTAAGAGCTAGAAAATCTCTCTCCTGCCCTAACCGGTTGGCTCAGTGGATAGAGTGTTGGCCTACAGACTGAAGGGTCCCAGGTTTGATTCCAGTCAAGGGCATGTACCTTGGTTGCGGGCACATCCCTAGTAGAGGGTGTGCAGGAGGCAGCTGATCGATGTTTCTCTCTCATCGATGTTTCTAACTCTCTATTCCTCTCTGTAAAAAATCAATAAAATATATTAAAGAAAAAGAAAATCTCTCTCCTGATTTGCTGGGCAATAGTGTGAGGGTGAAGGGTGGACACAGCCACAGGTAACATGGTGTGAGCGGGCTAGGACCAGCAGAGATCAGGGCACAGAGAGCGGACCCCTTGTTCAGAGATTCCAGAGGCATCTTCTGAGAAACTAGGCAGCCGCAGAGTCCCAGGCGTTGGTCAAGACTTGGGTTCCCTGTCTTCTCAAGCTGCTGAGTCTCTAAACAGGAGGCGTGCATTCCCATCAGCCAGAGCCCGCCCCCTCTGCCCCCACGGATCCAGGACTTCTCTACAGTCAGGTGTAAGGGAATGAGAGCCAAGGGACCTCGACCACTTTGTTTCAAGAACACAATCTGCTTCCAAGTAACAGAACAGAAAGATATGAACACAAAGCTGTTGACCAAAAGAATGGCCAAAATGAATGAAAGTCTGGCAAAATGAATGAAAGGAGATCAATACCCAGACTATTCTGGGTGAAAATTTTGAATATCATGAATAAAGAAGGAATTCCTTTAGATCCCAAAAGGGAAAACAGGTTACTTTCAAAGAAGGAAAATCAGGTCAGCTTCAGATTTCTCCCTCCCCGATGTTAAAAACCAAAATACCATTGAATTTCTAAGAAAAAAAAGAGCCTTGGGAAGCAGGGATGTCATTCATTCAGCAAATATTTATTATACACCTCAAAGCACCAGGCATTGTGATGAGCTGAGATTTATATAGAAAGGATATTATCAGATTTCAAGGATTTAGAAATATACTGCCTATATATCTTTCCTGAAGTGAAATTACTCAAACAGGTAAGCAGCTTAACCTTGAGAGGAATTAAGATAAAGAACTCAAGGATGGAGATGTCAGAGCAAAGAAGGGCTGCCGTTAGACACTGAAGGTAATCCTCAGAGCACAGGAAAGGTACCCCATAAAGGGTATGAAGAGTGTGCTCTCTTCCCCAGGAGCACACCCGAGTCTTTCCCTTCCCCCTTCCCTCCCCCCACAGGCATGTATCTCCCAAAGTGCAGCCAGAAGCAATGGGCAGCAGCTAGCTCATCCCAGGCTTACCCCCTGCCCCTCCCCCCAGGGCCTCCTTTTCTCTGACTTCCCATGGAGCCAGTGCAGTCCAGCCTAGGATCATTTCCCCGCCTTGTCTCTCTTCTGTTCCTCCGTTTATCCTAGGCCCTTCCTTCTTCACTGCCCCAGCTTTAATAAATGTCCTCCAAAAAAAAAAAAAAAAGCATATAAAAAGAGAGGCTACATATCCTTCCTTACAAACATGATTGGATCTAAAATATGACCGGTTAAAAGCGTGAGGGAAAGTTGTGATAACATATGATCCTGTAGTTTTGTTTCCTTCACATGGAAGGAACTCGATAGAGATTATGTCATTTTTGAATTTGATGCAGAAAATGAGATAAAGAATGTTTTCCTAAAGTCAGTATGATTAAAGTTTCTAAATAAAATAATCAAAGAAAATATAGCCCTTGGGTAAAAATAGCAAACAGAGAAAGGTGTACAGAAGAGAAAGTCTACAGCACAAGGACAGGAAGAATAATGCCAGTTTTGATAACAGATATAAATGAGTTAAACATTTCTTTGGAAGAAAAAGCCCCTGAATGAATCAAATGTCATAATTCAACCTTTTATAAGAGATAGGCCGAAAAAATGATGCTGCAAGGCCTCAGAATAAAAAAGAGCAGATGGAGACTTTAATCTAATGTTTATCTGCCTGTGACAGCTCAAGATGATACATAAACAATATAATTTATAATTTTATCAACTGTGGGACATACATTTATCATGCTTAAACATGTGTGAAATGGTGATGGCTCCTAATATAAAAGCTTGCGTTGAATGTGATGATCTCGTTTTTTTGTTCTTTTCATGGAAATTTGTTAATGAATTTATTGTGTGCATAACAACAATGTTGACATATTTCAGAAAATACAGGGGTGCAGTATGTTATACACTACAACACAAGTAGCAGAGACTTCTGTCTGTTTTGCCCCCTGCTATATCCCCAGACCTTTAATAGTGCTTGGAATATAATAGGCACCCAATAAATGTATACTATATTAGTTTTAATTTAACTAATTTAAATCTTTAAATGACAAAAATTATATATTTTATATAAACTTTTAATAAATGCCAAAAAATGCAGAAGTCACTGTCCTTGCATTAAAATTGTATGTTAGTAATAAAATTTTAAATAGACTATATTCTTAAAAATTAAAATCATGATCATATGCTAGTAAGTCATTTGTGCTCACAGAAGAAGTAAAATCTTTAATTTCAGAATAACAAGAAAAAATAACATTAATATACCAACACTTCTGGAAGTATATCATACTAAATTCACAAGCTAACTAATTGATTAAAATTATACTGTTATTAAATAGGTTTAAATAATGAATTAAATAAAATAATTTTAAAAGTTTGCTTTATCTCATCTTAAGGAAAGAGAAATAAGTTAATGCAGTAAAAATACATTTTTCAGAATAGAAAAACAGAATTATTAAATATATTAAACTAGAGACCCGGTGCATGAAATTGTGCATGGGAGGTGGTGGGGGGGTCCCTTAGCCTGGCCTGCACCCTCTTGCAATCCGGGACTACTGGTTCCTAACCGCTGGCCTGCCTTCCTGCCTGCCTGATTTCCCCTAACCACTCACCTGCCTGCTTGATTGTTCCTGACTGTTAGCCTGCCTGCCTGATCACCCCTAACCACCTCTGCCTGCCTGCCTGATGCGCCAACTCCTCGCCTGCCTGCCTGATCGCCCCTAACTGCTTGCCTGCCTGCCTGCCTAATTGCCCCTGACTGCTCACCTGCCTGCCTGATTGCCCTTAACCACCTCTGCCTGCATGCCTGATCGCCCCTAGCTGGGTGGCTTCATCTGGAAGGACGCCCAGAATGATGTCTGGGAGGTCGTTTGGCTGTCTTGTCTAATTAGCATATTATGCTTTTATTATTATAGATTATTATAGATGGTAAAACACAAAATATATGAAAGGCTAAAAAATCTCAATGTATTAAATAATTTTATAGAAAAAGATAGCAAATTCCCAAAATTCAGTAAAGGAGAAAACCTCTTCTTTTCCAAAGATCTCTATCTATTAGAAAAGTTGAAAAAGATGTCAAAAAATTTCTATAAAAAAAAGGCATCAGGTTAGATGGTTTTATGGATGAGTTATTTTAAATCTTGACAAAGAGAGAATTTTTAGACAAGAGAAATTGTTACAAAGCATAGAAGTAGGTGAAAAGCTACTCAAATCATTTTACAAAGGTGACATAACCCTTCTCTGTAAAACTGCTGAGTTAAAAAGGAAAGTTTAGTTATCAATTGCACTTACAGATGAAATAGCAGCAATCCATGCCCAGCTCTACCTTAAGAGAAAAATAGGTAGCACAGGAATAGGTTTATTTTTTCAGAACTGCAAGGGCTATTCAGTATTAGGAACTCTATTAATATAAATCATCACATTAATAGACAAATAAGAAAAATCATATGGTCATCTTGATAGATGTTTAAATGCCATTGGAAAAAAAAACTAATAAAAAACCTCTGGTTTGTTCACACAAAAATAGAAGCTTCTTTCTCTCTGAAGTATCATAAAGTTAAGAGAGTACAAACAAAGTTGGAAAAATCTGACTGAGGTTAACTATTCTATATAAAAAATGCTTACCACTCAGGAGAGAAAAAGGCAGGCATTGCAATTCAAAAAATGGAAAATTCATAAAAAGAAGACATAGACATGACCAGTAAAAACAAAATGCTCACTAGCTGTAATTTAATGAATATATAATAATTAATATTTGCTATCAAATTGGGAAAAACTAAGAAAAATAAAAACATTCAGTTTTAATAGGGCTGATAAGAAATCTGTATTAAACAGACCATTGATATTAGTTGAATGTATTAATGAATATGCTTATCATTAGTATAAACTTATCAACTTTTCTCCAAACGATTTGGGTAATTTATATTAATTTAGTTTTTTTCATATCCTTATATTAAATAGTATATTGATTTTGATGAAGAAGTAATAACATCAGAGTGCAAAGATTTATTTATAATGCTAATTATTACATCATTACTTATGATAAAAATGATGAAAATAACTTAAGCATCTAACAATGATAAAGTGATTAATCAATTATTAAATATCATTTCTAGAAAATACTGTGCATTAAGTTCACATTTTCAAAATTATTTTATGGTATGAGAAATGCTCACAATAGAATAGAAAGTAGAAAAAGTAGCTTAAGTAACAGCATATTCAGTAAGATACTATTTTAATTACTATATGTGACATGCATGTATGTGCATATGTTTATAGAAAAGAAAATATTTTAAAACATAAACAGTGTTCATTTCTTGTGTGGTCAGATAATAGATGATTTAAAAATTTTTATAATACATTTACCAATTACCTAAAATTTTTTATAGTGACCATGTATTACATTTATAAAAAAATGTTAACTATAAAGGGGAAAAATAGTTATTTCAGAAAAACAAGAAAAGCTAGTGTATGTCAACTATATCTACCTGATCTTTAAAACACTGCTGGCTATATAACTGCAACCTCTTTTAATCTGTTTATTTAATGGATTCAGAAACCACTGCATGCTAAGCTAAAATTTATTAAAATATGTGTGAATTGTATACGTATCTATCTTTATATATCAACTAGAGGCCCGATGCATGAAATTTCTTGCAAGAGTAGGCCTTCTTCCCTGGTTGCCGGCACCACTTCCCTCTGGCACCCTGAACCTGGGCTTCCCTCCGGCCGCCGGCAGGGACCCAGGACCCATGCTTCCCTCGTAACACTGGCTTCATCAAGAAGGATGTCAGGTCTAATTAGCATATTACGCTTTTAATATTATAGATATTTAGGTAGATCTCTACTGATACATGGATATAATCAAGAAAAGCAAACTCTGTGCCAGTCATTACATGTTGCAGATCAGATGTATTCAACAACGTTCATTCATAAAAATTTGGAGCTGCTAGAAAAAAATGCCATGTGAGTTCTTATAAATGAAAAGATACATCAATCAGATATTGAACTTAAAGTCTAGTTCCTCCTTCAACCTTTTAAAATCTGAACCCACAGGAAGAAATGTAGTTCACATATAACCTCATACATATGTGTGTGTGTGTGTGTGTGTGTGTGTGTGTGTGTGTGCATGCATGGGGTATGAAACAAAAATTTCACCACCTAATGCACATATTTACTACTTGTTATTCTATTCTATTCTATTCTATTCTATTCTATTCTATTCTATTCTAAATCTTTAATGTCCATTGTGACCAACTAATTGATTTTATGACCATCTAATAAGTTGTGACACACAGATAGAAAAAGTAACCTCTAGGGCAGATCTCAGTCAGTAACTGGGACAGACGTGATGCATAAATGTTCATAACCTCAAAATGAGAGCTTGAGCCTAAAGAAAAGTGTCATCACAAAACATATGTGAGAAGTCACCTTCTATTTGCTTAAAAATGACAAAGGGCAATTGGAGTAGCAGCTGCCCTACGGAAGGAAAGGCTGAGCCCACAGGGGAAACTTTACAGGGATAAAAGCAAACCTTGCTCATTAATTCTTGGCTAGTCTCTCTTTCCTAAGTATTCGCTTATCATTTTTTTCTGTACAATTATTTCTAAATATCTCATTACATTTTAAATCATGTTTCCTGTCTGCCTGTCCCACCAGATATGAACTTATTCAGTTTGAATTCTCAGAGTCAAATAACTTTCTGATACAAAGTTGCCACCACACAAGGTCTAAGGAATTAATTAATAAATGAATAAAACATGCTTTGAAATCTTGTTCTTCAATGCTGGGGCCGAAGTGACACAACATAAATGAAAATGGGTTTATTCTTCTTCTTAATTGATGATAGGACATTAACAGGTTTTCTTCTTACTAAAGAGATAAAAATTCTAAAGAAAGTTAGGAGTGTTGTAAGAGCTTCTAATTGGGAAGGTATTTGAATTTCTGATAAATTAATGAATCAATGAAGTGGAAATACTGAATGCTTGAAACAAAATGTCACTTTTTTCCCCTATTTGTTTGCCATTTTTTAATTCCCCCTTCAGCATGAACTTAAGGATTAGATTTAAAAAATTTACATATATACATTTCTTATGTAGAGAAAGGAGAATCTTATCCACTTTCTCAAATTATAAAATTGTAAAATAGTTCTAGAACCACACGGAAACCACAAACTCATAAGTCCCATAGCATTTTTTCCCAATCACCAATGTAAGCACAATGTTAACAGATTTCTTCCTGCCATCATTCACATGAATTGGGAGACCATGATCCCCTCTCCTGGAATGTGAGTCTCTGATTCCTGTAAAACCACATACACACAGAGCACACTGCTGCTGAAGGACTGCCTGGCCATTTAAACCCGGGAAAGGCCCATAGAGGGAACTGCATGGAGAATAGAAAACCCGGTCCATAGGAAGGAAAAGTAGATGAGATATATATATGAAAATTATAATTAAACTAAACTTGCTATTCCCAAACAATCTGGGACTCCTGACAATTGTGATGATGTAAAAATAAAACTGAAAAATGGAAGTATCTCCACAGGGTTTGGCGGTACCCATTAACATAGAGTGAGCTGAAAGGTTCGTTAGAGAAAAGACACCAGATCGTGACAGGGAATCTCTTTCTCATACAGCATTTCTTACTGTTTCTCTAAAGGAGTAACTACAAAACATTAATATCTTCACACACACACACACACACACCCCAATGAGGTTTTCCTTCTTGTTGGTGTTGATGCAATTGTTGGGCTTGATGAACACTCATGTATAAATTGTCAGGTACTCAGCGACTGAAGAAGCCAACAAAGGAATGAATGATTGCGGACCATCTATTTCCCTCACGTGCTGATTTGGCTTGGCTGCCTAGGGAACGGGGCTGTGTCTGAGAATAGGCTGCATGAAAGATGACATAGAACGAGCTAAATCATTTGAAGAAAGCTTCGTCAAGATAAAACCCGAGAACTCCATTACTTTCTGAAAGTCTTATCTTGAAAACAGAAAAGAAACAATTTCTCAATTGTTTATCATAACAATGTTATACCCTTTCTTCTTAGATCATTTACTTGAATAAATGGAAACTTTTCCTGTCAGCAGAGCTGCAATTAGTGGCATCACCTTTTGCACTTTCTCATAAATGCTCTGAAAATTAGCACTGTGATTTCAAGGTTCAGAACAAAACACAGAGAAATTAATGAGATTCATAGGAGGGCTGTAAAGTCACAGACTCTAGTATGTGTCATTACAATTATATTCAAAAAATGGTGATTCTTCTTGTGGAGAATGGCAACCCCAGTACCGCCACAGTGATGATGATTACTTTAGGGTTTTCTTTGATTCGAGTATTCTTCCTGTTCCAGAGGAGAGCTTTCTGTGTGTTTTCCTTTTCCCATCATAACACCAGGCTCGTTACTAGTTAACAAGACACAATAGACGTTAAATTTCAGGATGACTGAGTCAAACATTTCTTTCAACTGAAAGAACAAGATGGCACTGTGGTGACCTGATGGCCTGAGTAGCTCGGGAGGCTGTGGAAGGGAATCAGAACACAAATATGGCTCACTTAGAGTTGTTGCTGTTTTTTTAAAATATTTTTATTGATTTCGGAGAGGAAGGGAGAGAGAGAGAAATAGAAACACGAATGATGAGAGAGAATCATTAATCGGCTGCCTCCTGCATGCCCCCTACTGGGGATTGAGCCAGCAACCCTGGCAGGTGCCCTGACTGGGAATGGAACCGTGACCTCCTGGTTCTTAGGTGGATGCTCAGCCACTAGGCCACGTTGGCTGGGCTCTTGCAGAGCGTTTAATTGTCCTCATGGTTTGGTGGCATGTATGTTATAAGTGGCAGGTAAGTGTACTTTCACATCTTCTACTGTAAACATTCTCATTTAAAAAATTTAGTGCCCCAAGTTTATTTCAGGACTTTTGAGCTCTGCAAAAGTAAAACGTAGCCAACTGATTTTAAACAGCGTAGGGAACAGTTTAGGGAATCTGGAATTCATAGGAGTCTCGGCTATGGTTTTTCCTATGTTTCATAAAATGGTCATTTCTCCCATTGCAGCTGAAGAAAAGAATGTGATTATTGTAGAAGTTGTAGCTTTGGGGTTTCAGGATCCAACACAAACGGGCGTGGTTTGGGGGAAGTTAACCGATTCTAAATTCGACATCCTGAGCTGGCTCTAATTGCTCATTAGAAGCAGAAAGCGCTCTCTTTTTACTTCACTCTAAGTACAACATGGGGCCTTTTGACATGTTACGGAAAAATAATGTGGTTCTGAACCTTCTCTTTTTGCCTTTTGGTATTTCGGTTTGGGTTTGAGCCAGAGATAGGCTAACTTACTTGATTAGAGCATAAAAAGAATGATTTCATTTAGGCTTTTACAGAGAACTGATGAAATGATACCAAAATCTAGTTTTGGTTCAATACTATGAGGTTAAAAAAACAAAGAGGGATAATTAAAGAGGAGTTCAGCAGAGGCAGAAAACAGTTCTTACGGTGTTTGTAAATGAGTAATCCGAGATTCCCTCTCAACCTTCTCCTGTAAAAGAGAGGAACCTGCTGCCACAGCGTGCTCCTTCCCTTCCATTTCCACCCGGAGTTAGCACAGACGCGAACATCAGCTTTGCTAACAACTGTGTGAGGACAGTGCAAAGTCCTGGAGACTCGGTTTTCTTATCTGTACAGAGGATTGCAGCTACAGCCCCGTCCTGGGATTGTTGTCTGGGTTAATTGAGATAAGCTATTGACACAGCAGCACTGAGCAAATAGTTGTTGCTATTCATCTGGCTGTAGTATAATTCATTGAGTACATAATTTACAAATATTTTCTTTGCATTTCTCTCCATTTTAAGACCTTAACTAGACCCCGGTATTTCTTCACTTTAGGGTTTTTGCAGAGCTGAAAGGAGAAGTTTCTAACTTTCTTCTGGTCTCTGGTCTTTGATTTTAGCATAAGATCCTTAAAAAGATTGGTGTGCCCCCAGCATCAGGGATGAAAGGCATGCCCCTGTGAAGGAAAAGTTGTGTGTGGGAGAGAGGGAACTAGAAATTGACCTTTTGACCAAGGGACTTTGTCAAAAGGGTCTGACAACCAGCCTGCCAGTCACTATCTGTGGGTTGGTGGCCACCTCAGTGGTAACCAGAGTGAGCTTGCCCGCAGGGCCTCCCCAACGCTTCATGTGTTGGACCATGTCCCAGGACATTGTAATTAAGCTCCGAGGAGGACTAAGATAGAATGGTGTGCTGGCTAATGGAATGTACTATTCCTAAACACCTCAGTGTGAGTACTACTGACACTCCTCACATTTACTGAACACATGCTACATGCCAGACATATTCTACGTGCTTTCCATGTAGTAATCACTTAATTGTCACAATGCTATTGTACAAATTTTAAAGGAGACTGAGCGGTTAAATGAATCACCCAACGTTCCAGTTCGTATGCGGTGTGGCCTGGATGTGAATGTGGGCAGTTCGGCCTCAGAGTCCGTGTTCACACATTGCATTTCCCATACCTGCCATATTATAATAGGTCAAGTTCAGGCCAGCTGGGGGCTTAGAAAGGCCGATGGGAAGCCAGGAGCAGTTCAGAGCAGCTACCTCAGGGCAGAGTTTCAGACAGCACTGACTGAGGCGTCCTGGTCCATGGTAGTTGTACTGGCCATGGGCCACAGAGGACAGACTTAGAAACAACAGGCCTCCTTGGGGGGATGTGAGGACCCGTTTGCAGGAGAAATCAGTGCTGCTCGTAGGATCAGATCGCTGGCCAGCCTGTCAGACTGGGAGGTCTGGGGACTTGGGCTCTGTATATAACAGAGCGGTGCTGGAGAAACTTCAGGCTGTGGGGTGGCAACAAGACATCAGGAATATGACCTAACAGCCACGGGCCTTTCCTCGGCTTCATAAGGGGTCAGTTCCAGGGGGAGACTCCATTAGCTCTCCTGCTCCCTTCTCATAGACTTGCCCTAAGTGCCCAATTTGGCACTTAATTGGGTTAATCAAGTGTCTTCTTTAAACAGTGAAGTCTCTCAGGGAGTGTTAAGGACCTTTATGGGTCAGAGACTCCCAAGCACTTTGGGGGGAAGCAGGGGGCTTCAGAGGTATGCCAGGATGAGGAGATAGGGGTGTTTAAGGGTCAGGACACCTGGGGAGACACTCTTAAGGACTGGTAGATAGGAAGAGGCTAGAGAACATCTTAAAAGTGTATCAAGGAAAGAAGCAAAAAGGGCATTTCCTTCTCTCCTCTGGGCTCAGCTGAGTCTCCCTATTCCTGCTCCTCGGCTACTGTTCTATGATTAGCACAAGGTTATTGCATTTTAGGGGGCTTTTGTAGGCTGGTCTGGGACCTTACAACCAATAATTTTTCCCCTTTGGGAAGCCATTCCCAGTTCCAAATTGGCAATTTCTAAATGGGTTTCTGAAGCAGTTTATGTCTGTGCTGGGGATTGCCTATAAACATGCTGCCTCCCTTCAAAACGATTTATGCTATGTTTGAAAGCTAGAATTTCGCTCACATGACCTTCTCCCATATAGCTGATATGTCAACATGTTCTTACGAAATCCACATTGGAATATAAATGAACTGCAATGACCAACCAAACAACAAATCTTCAATTTATTTTTGCCCTCATCTTACCTCTAATGTTCAGTATTTCCTGTAATCCAGGTAAGTCCCAACTCTCTAAGTGGCACTGAATATTCTACCAACAGCAAGTTCCATCAAACCTCAAAACCCACCTAGTTTATGGACACAGTGGTCTGTTTCTCACCTGTCTCGGAACCTCTTCTGCTCCTCAGTTCAGCTGTTTGAGGAAATCAGGGGCAGCAGTAATCTACTGATGGAGAGCCACACTGGGAGGAACTGTTTATGGAGCTCGAGAGGGCTCATGCACAGAGAAGGGGACGGTTATTTCAAGGCGGGAGCCCAACTGCAGCGGTTTCTGGATGCATACATTTGATGACTCCAATTCTTTACTTCATTCCATATTTTAAAGGTTTTAATAATAAAATAGTATTTTTAATGGAGATATAATTTACATATAGCAATCTATTAGTTTAGGTGTCCAACATGAATTTGATATATGTATCTATATACCCTGAGTGGCCAGATTATTATGATCTCTGAACGCATAATAATCTGCCCCCCCCCCATCTCTTTCTCTCTCTATATATATTAGAGGCTCGGTGCATGAATTCAGGGTCCAGCCAGACTGGCCAGGGGGAGGGGACATGGGCAGTTGGCCAGCCTGCCTGCTGGTCGAACTCCTGGTCGAGGGGACAATTTGCATATTAGTCTTTTATTATATAGGGTATACACTGAGTGGCCAGATTATTATGCGTTCAGAGGTCATAATAATCTGGCCACTCAGTGTATATAAAAGGCTAAGGAACTGTCTGACTGTCTGACTGGCCAGTGGGTATGATGTGCACTGGCCACCAGGGGGCAGATGCTCAACACAGGAGCTGCCAAGCTGCAGTGACTTGGCAGCGGTGGTTCTCTGGTGACACACCACAGAACCAGAGAGGAGGTGACACACCCCAGAACCAGAGAGGAGGGAGCCCAATTCCGGGGTGCATCACCCGAGAACCATCCTCTCACAATCCGGGACCCCTCAGGGGATGTCAGAGAGCTGGTTTTGGCCTGATCCCTGCGGGCCAGGCTGAGGGACCCCACCTGCCGGGGGGACCCCCTGCTCACTCTGTAGATGTCCTTGGAGCCGTGGTGCTACCCCAGGTGTGGCTGGCCGGGGAGGGACCACAGGAGGTTGGCTCCAGAGTGTGTCTGACCCATTTTGCCCAGTCCCGCCCTACTGGCCACCTTCTAATTAATTTCCTTTCAATGTGCACTAATCTGTGCACTGGGGCACTAGTATAGAATATGATCTTGTCACAAAAAATGATCCAAAGGGATATAGGTAGAGCAATTCTTCCCAAAGAGTGAGAGTCACTTTTAGACCTTTCAAAAAATTCTACTGCCTTCTTCTGGAGCACATTCCCAGCTCTGGGGCAAATCAAACTTTCACTTGCTAATCTAAATAAGTAGCCAAAGGCCTGGTAACTTCTCATGAACAACCCAGTGAAGCCAGGTGGGTTCCTGGTGTAGCTGAAAGTCCCCAGACCAGGAGACAATACTTCTTTTTCTTTTTATCTAGGCGACAAATAGATTTGTTCTTTCTGATGATAAACAGGAAAATACCTGAAGGGAAAGGCCTTCTCAATACCTGTGTTGGCCCACTGACAGCAGGAGTGCATTTCTGATTTTTAGAAAACAATGTTCTGATGGTTTTTATCCTTGTGTGGCTAGTACACATTCCATCCTAGATCCCTTTCTCAAGATGTTTAGCATGACCTCAGCATCTTGTTCTCCCTCTCTTCTGACTACGTAATTCACCGGATGCTTCTTTCGGCGTTCAGACAGCTGCCAAGTATGTCCCTAGACCATCTTCATAACAAGGTGAGCAAATCTTTCAGAATGTTTTCATTTACTCACCCAACCATCACCTTCTTGAATCAATCCCCTTTGCCAGAAAAATAAATCACCGTGTCTTTTAAGACAGTGGAAAGTAGCATACCTCTTTCCCATCCATGTATCTACAAACTCCTTCTTTAGATAAAAATTCTTCTAATTTAGTCAGAGTTAAAAAAAAAAAAAACGGGGAGGAGGTATGATATATTCCATGCAGCTCTTTAATAAAGACAGTAATAAAGGTACTAGTATTTTTAGAAAACTCTAGAGCCATCTCCTTTCTGAAATTACTTACAGGATATTCATGTTGCTATTAAATAAGCAGATAATCTTTATCTGCTAATAAAAAAGAAACATCACAAAAAAATAAAACACAGCAGTTTACTGCCAGAGGACTGTGACAGTCTTAACAAGTTTTACAGAAAATAAAATACCAGCAGATAACAGGTATTATGTTTTCTTTTGGCAAATTTTAACACTTCATAGCTAGCATATCTTGCTTCCTTAATTGGACCTATACAAACTCACCAGGCCTTTTCACTGGCAGCCATTGAAATGCTCCCAATTTGCTCTTTACAGCCTTTCAGAGCCTAGATGGGAAAATAGCTCCACAACAGACTGGCTGAAAAGATTTTTAAGGTCTCATGTCCATATTTACAAATCTTGCAATCTGTGTGTATTCACTGATTTTAACACAAATAAAGGGAATAAATCAGGAGCTCCTTTGGGGGAAAAAAACACACCACACTGAATTTGAGAGAAAAAGAACAAAGTATGTCTGCTGAGGCCACTCTCAGATGGTCTCTGGAGCCTTCCCTCGCTGCAACCTTGCCCCAACAGAGTGCACTGCTATTTCTCCAAGCTCATGTGGAAGCTAATACCTCTCTATCAGTAGCATTCCTCACCTAGATCATTGTCCGTGTCCTGTTTGGGCTTAGATGTCTGTATTCATGACTGGATTGTGAGCTCCTCCAAGGTAAAGATAGTATTATATTCTTGTTACCAGCACTTGGCCTACACTAAGTCTGAGCACATATTTGTTAAAACTGCGTGGGAGACACAGAGTGGAGAGGAGGAAAATAGAAGGATGCCAGAGCAAGGGAGAATCTGAGAGAACAGTGGGAGATGTCTTCAGCTTTGGGCCAGTGGGCAGGTGTGATAATGAAGAGAACAACCAAGAAGATGGCCAGGAAAGATCCAGAAAGTCCCAGGATAGCCAAAGAAAGACTGTTAGTCTCATGGACAAAAATATGTTTTCTTTTAAAAAATACTCATAGATAGTAATCAAGTGATTGCTTTCATCATTTTGGCTTTGAAGACTTGTGTGAGCACACTCACATTCTTTTAGGCCTATTTTAAAACTAGTTTCAATGTAGTTATTAGGTAACTTATCTTCCTAATTTCCTTCTCGACAGTTCAGAAGCTCCCTAGTATCATGTGACTGGGGATATTTGTTAGGCCTCTCAATGGTACTTGGGGGGTTCTGAGTCCATGAAAGTGTTTTTTGATGACATGTCCATGGGATGATCTTGTTAGAAGCGCCTAACTACTTTGGTGCTTACTGAATTGACTGGAATTAATGCTATAATTTTAGAATTGTGGGTCAGAAATCTTGATGTCAATCTGGAGAAGCACCTGGGGCCCTCTCTTGGGGCCCCACCCCTCCCCTGAGTGGACTATGGATCAGATTTTAACAAGTGATGCTGAAGACCAGCACGATTCAGGAGCCACAGTCTCATTCATAAAAGCTGCCTTGTGAGTCCGGCGGACTAATAGGAATGAAATGTTAACTTTCTAAACTTGCTTTCCTAGATCTCTCCAGAAGTAGCAAGCAATGGTGCAATTTCTCAGGCCTATGCTGGACAAAAGATACTAGTGTTTTTCCTTGGTTCGGGGAGAGGACAGGAAAGGACACTGAGATACTAATCCCTGGCTTGAGTATCTCAGGCAATGACAAAGAGCTCTCGTCTTCTATGACACAGCATTGACCAAGCATCCCTTTGGGAAGTCCTTGTTCCCAATTGTCTGGGAAGCATAAAATCAGGCACTTTTGGCAACGCTCAACACATCTGAGCATGGGAAACACAAGTTAAAATAGAGACACTTCTTTACTCATTAGCTTGTGTTTCTAGTTACACTTTCATTGGCATAAAACTAGAATCATTAAGGTAGGAAGGACCCAAGTATGTAGATATCTAACTCAGGTTTGGTGGAGGTCAGAGAACACTTTAAGTCTCATGAAGGTTAAGCATTTTCATCCTTTCAGCTTCCAATGAAGAGATAAAATAAAATCAGGTAAAAAAAAAAAAAAGCCGGATTGCTTACTCTAAAATTACTTGTGTTCTGTTGCTCATAGTGGTTTTAAGATGGAGGACTTTTCAATGCATTGGGCATGGTGTTCCCTTTTGGTTTGGGGTAAACTATTTCCCTTTATTTTTTGTGTTTTTTTTTTAAATTTCTTTATTGATTAAGGTGTTACATATTTCCCTTTATTTTATTGCTTGTTTGTTTGACTGAGGGAGCAGAAATTCTCATCAAAGTCAGTAAGTCGATCTCAATTAAGTTAGAAATAGTGAATTATTATCTCCATTGTTATTCTGTAGAATTGTTTTCTTCTGCTACTAGACTAGTTGCCTCATCACTGCTAATGTCATTCTGTTTAATTCAAATGTCTGTAATCAAGCCTATAAATAGCTGTTTGTTCTGACCTATAACCATAAGATGCCTATCTCTGGAAGAGGCTGAAGCCATTTGGTAGAAGGCTGCCAATCCTTACTATGCCTTGCTGATGAGTGTTTTTAAAGTCTATCATATGTGGAAGAACCTACTGGAGCTGGGAGTTTTATATGTTCTGCACAATAGTGCTGAATGCTGAGACAGACTATTAAACAGCAGTGGGAAAGTGCTGAGGGCCGCACACAGGAAGCCACAGCACTGAAGTGAACACTGGAGGGAATCAGCTCAGTCACCGGACTCTGCGCTTCCACCCCTGACCTTGTGAGCATAAATAGGAGTGTGAACATCAGAAAAGTTTTCAAAAACAGATTTTCCCTTCAAAAGATCTGGTGTCTTCAGTGGCCACCAAGAATATGAGAGCTCCTTATTTGGTTCTCAAGAAAACACTAAGAACTGTAGCAGAAGGCAGTGGTCATCAAAGAGGGTGAGTGCGAGATGACTCACAAACAGGCCATCACTATGACCAAACACAGCTCTGCTCCAGTAACGATGTCAGCAATGAGTGCTAATGTTCATGGAACACCAAAACCCAGTCTCCGGCACTTTTTTAAGTATGTGACATGTACTTTTTTTAAAAATTGATTTTTAGAGAGAGAAGAAGGGAGAGGGAGAGAGCAAGAGAGAAAAACATCAATACGAGAGTGAAACATCAAACGGCTGCCTCCTGCATGCCCATACCGGGGATTGAGCCCCCAACCCAGGCCTGTGCCCTGATTGGAAATTGAACCGGCAAAGTTTGGTGCACTGGACGATACCCAACCAACTGAGTCACACTGGCCAGGCCAACATGTACTTTTATTTATTTTTTAATATATTTTATTGATTTTCCACAGAGAGGAAGGAAGAGGGACAGAGAGCCAGAAACATCGATGAGAGAGATACATTGAACAGCTGCCTCCTGCACACCCCCTACTGGGGATGTGCCTGCAACCAAGGTACACGCCCTTGACTGGAATAAAACCTGGGACCCCTCAGTCCGCAAGCCGACGCTCTATCCACTGAGCCAAACCGGTTAGGGTGCAACATGTACTTTTAATCAAACTCTAAGTACCCTCCTCTGGGGCATTTTTGTGGATGCTCAAGTATCAAATGTATTTTGAAAGTACAGCTTTGCCTTCTTGAACAAGACAGGAGAATGAATCACTATCCTGAAAAAAACTACAACAGAGATTACGTCTCTAGAGGTCACAATATTCTTTCCTGTTCCCAAATATTGAAGGATTGGTAAAGAGAATCCTCTAATACAAAAATTGCCCTTGCCTCAAAATAAAATGATCCTGGAGGCTGGTAAGATCAGCAAAATCTGAGAGAATCCAAGATGGCAGCGTAGGTAAACACCTAAACTGCTGCCTCCCACAACAATTTAAACTGCAACTAAAAGACAAAACGTCTATCACCCAGAACCACGGGAAAGCTGGCTGAGTGGAAGTTCTACAACTAGAAGGAAAGAGAAAAGAGCTTTGAGACGTGCACGAGCGCTGAAAAACTGAGGTACGGAGGCGCGTGATCCGGGCTGGCTGCGGGCGACTGGGTGCATTGCTTTTTTCAACCCGAACGGAGACAAGGCCCCAATTACTCTGAAATCCAGTCTCTGGGGAGACGCGGGGGACCCAAACTCCTACGGGGAGAAGCTGGACTGTCTGCAGCGAGGGTGGCTTGCTTGCAGAGCTGCGCGCAGGAATAATTGTTTACTGAACTGGGGCACGGGACTCGCGGATGCCTTTGGGGACACAGAGCCGGCTAACTAGCAGCCATTGCTGTTTGCCACGCCCTAACCTAGTGACACCCTGAGGCCCCGCCCTGCACAACCTACAAACCCACCCAAGCTCCAAGCAACTGAGTTAGCATAAGAAAAGCCTGCCCTATGGCAGCTTAACCTAGCAAACTTGCAGCCCGGGTCAGACAGTTGCAAAACCTCCAAACCCCAAGCAAAGAGGAGAAAACTGCAGCTCTCACTGTAGCTCCTGCTGAGTGGACTCAGACAGTAGCTGACCTGCACCCCATTGGAGATCCAGAAGCCAGTGTACCTAGTGGTCAGTGTGAGACACCAGATTTCAACTCCTCACATCCATAAGTGACACATTCAAGAGGCAAACTCAGTGAGCACCGAAGCCCCACTGAAACAAGTCCTGCGTGTCTTCAGCACAGCAGTTCTTCCATTATAGACACAGGGAGTGCTCACAGCTAATTGGCCTGGAGGTCAATTCCTCCCAGCGTACCAACAGCAATTCAGGCTTAACTACACCAAGACTTTGTACTCAGCCCACAAAGGGGTGTACCAAGAGCATCCACATCAGGTGATTGGGGAGGCTGAGCTACTGCCCCCTATAGGTCACCTACCACACAAAGCCACTCCATCAACACAGGGAAGCAGCCAAAATGCAGAAACAAAGAAACATGTCACGAATGAAAGAAACGGAGGAAAGCAAACTACTGGATGACATAGAGTTCAGAACCACATGTATAAGGTTACTCAAGAATCTTCTAAAAACCGCTGAGAAACTTGATGACACTTCTGAGGAGCTTAGTAAGACCTTCAAGGACCTTAATGAGAATGCCAAAAAAATGGAAAAGGATCAGTCAGAAATGCAGCATACACTGTCTGAAATAAAAAATATACAGAAACTCAACTGTAGATCAACGTACCCCAAGAATCAAACCAAAGATCTGAAATATGTGGAAACAAAAAACATCCAACCAGAAAAACAAAAAGAAAAAAGAATCCAAAAATATGAAGACAGTGTAAGGAGCCTCTGGGACAACTTCAAGCAAACCAACATCCGAATTTTTGGGGTGCCAGAAGAAGGGAGAGAGCAAAATATTGAAAACCTATTAGAAGAAATAATGACAGAAAACTTTCCCTACCTGGTGAAACAAATAGACTTACAAGTTCAGGAAGCACACAGAACCCCATACAAGAGGAACCCAAAGAGGACCACACCAAGACACATCATAATTAAAATGCCAAGGGCAAAAGACAAAGAGAGAATATTAAAAGCAGCAAGACAAAAACAGTCAATTACCTACAAGGGAGTACCCATACGACTGTCAGCTGATTTCTCAACAGAAACTATGCAGGCCAGAAGGGAGTGGCAAGAAATATTCAAAGTGATGAACAGCAAGAACCTACAACCAAGATTACTCTACCCAGCAAAGCTATCATTCAGAGTTGAAGGTCAGATAAAGAGCTTCACAGACAAGAAAAAGCTAAAGGAGTTCATCGCCACCAAACCAGGATTACATGAAATGCTGAAGGGTATTCTTTAAGAAGAGGAAGAAGAAGAAAAAGGTAAAGATAAAAATTATGAACAACAAAATGACATCAAATACATACCTACCAACAAGTGAATCTAAAAATCAAGTGAATAAAAAATCTGAAGAACAGAATGGACTGGTGAATATAATAGAATCAGGGACATAGAAAAGGAGTGGACTGACGATTCTCAGGGGAAGCAAGTGTGAGGGGTGCGGGAAGAGATTGGACAAAAATCTTACTCCTATGGATGAAGACAGTGGCGGGGGTAAGGGCATGGGGTGGGGTGGGGAATCAGGTGGAGGGGAGCTATGGGAGGGAAAAAAAGGTGGAACACCTGTAATAATCTGAACAATAAAGATTTATAAGAAAAAAAAAAAGATCAGCAAAATCTGACTTGTTCAGGTGTGATGTACAAACAATTGATATATATGAAGACAACTCTTCTGAAATGTACTCTAATAACCACTTTTCAAAGGCTAAATGACTTAGGTTGCATGTTCCATTAAAGTCTGCTCAGATGTCTGAGACCCAAGATGAAGGGCAAGGATTAGGATTCAGTAGATGACAAAGATTCCTTGTCCTCTTTAGAACAGCAAACATCTGCTCCCCTCCAAGTTGGTATACAAGTCCAACAGGGAGTAAATATGAGAGTAATTAAAATGAACTACGGTGCATTAGTGTGGTTTGATTTATGTGAACAACTTCTGTGGGAAAGGATGGCTGTGGTTGGGATAACCCAAATATAACGATATATATAGAACATCCGTGGCCACGTTCTTCTGCTCTAAACTATCTCAGTAAAGATAAATTCAATAATTGGAGTTAGGCATGGGCTTACCCAGTGAAGGTCATAATCAGATGGCCTTGCTCTTCCTTCGTCGTCCTCATATAATGTGAAACCTTCCCTCCGAGCCTGATAATACTCCTTCCGCAACTTCTGGATGCGATCAGCACCTCCACTCATGGGATAGCCACTATAGAACACAAACAAACACAGTCACACAGTGCACGTCACCCTGGAAACTCGCTTTTTGATCTTCTTGTTAAAGGAGCTGACATCTGCATTTGGAAGATTCAATAATGTCAGTCAAATATGCTAGGAAAACTGTGAAATCAGTAATAACAATGAACAAAAAACCAGTCCTGACATGCACACCTTTAGCTTCAAGGGTCAGAACATCTGACTTGAGCTTAGTAAGTGCCTTTTGAGTGATAAGGTAAGAAAAGGTCCTGACCTTTACAGTAATTAAAAGAGCCATCACATTTTTCTTACGGTGATACCCACAAAATTTGGTTACATTTTCACGTGGGTATCTCATTTTCTCAACTAACTATTGCCTATTTGAGACCAGTTGCTTGACCTGAAGATTGGATGTGACACAGAGTTGGCACGTGGCAGCGTTAAGTTCAGTAAGACTCATGCATTTTTAGAGTGTGGACGGGTGAGGTACATGCACATGTCAATGTGGAAGCCACGCCAAAAAGTAAAAAAGAAAAAGAGAAAGCAGCTGACAGTAGAACGTGTCCCCTTGTTTACTAGTCCAAGGTTCTCTCTCTACTTTAGCCACTTCTTCCTCTCAGGAATGATAGATTCTCCAGTGACCCATCCACTCGATCCCAAACCGGTCAGCCGGTGGCTCCCTTTTAGCTAGTATTTGTCCCCATCATTTCAATAGAACCAGCGTCATGAGATACAATTCAGGGCTAGGAAACAAGAAAGGAATGATAGGCAGAACTCACAGTTGTTCAACTTTGGTTCATCTGAGGTATAACTGAGAGCCCTATTGTGTCAGACCTCAAGTTAAGATCTGGGAAAGTGAAAGTGGACAATTCACAGTCCTGGTCTGCAAAAAGCACACAGTCTGGGAGTTAGGGGGCTGACAGCGATAAAGACTACAACCCACTGTGACAGGGGCTATAACAGAGGTCTGCACGGTGAGGAGACAGACTGCGTAAACTTAGACAAGGTGAGCGCAGGGCCTCAGAGGAAGATCACGGAAGGCTCCATAAAGGAGGTGACGCCTTGGCTGAATCTTGAAGGATGCTCAGGTACTCAACAGTTGGGTGAGATGAGGAAATTCTGGATAGAGCAAAGGGCAGTGTAACGGACAGAAATGAGAAAGCATCTTGCTTTGGGGAATGCGAGTAAGTTATCTGGGGCAAGCAGTGGTCTCAGCTTCATTTGTCCTGCCTCATGCACATATCAGGTGGTATTTACTCTCTTTCCTCTCTTATGTAGGAAGCACAGTAGAATAAAAGTGTGTGTGTTGGTGATCTGGATATTTTGAATTTACTTTAGTGAGAAAAGCATATGCCTTGCAGAATTTGGTGTTTTAATTCAATTTGTAACAATAACCATAATGACACTCCTGTTTCATGGGTCTGTAAGAATCACTGCTCTAGTATACAGAGCATAGAGGTGGAGCAGGAAAGAGAGACAGGTGTGACTGAGAAAGGCATGTAGGGGCCCCGTTGTGAAGAGCTTTCCATGCCCAAACCATCCCCCAGTATTACAGTTGAGTTTTAAGTTTAAATAAGATATAAAATAAGATCTCTGAAAGCAATAGAAGGAGGTGACCTACTATTTTGTTAAAACACTTAAAAGTAAACATCTTCTAGAGGAAAAATATTCTTCCCAAACTAGATTGTAAGTTAATTAAACGCAGGGCCATGTGTTGATATCTTACAACCGCTCTACATAGTATCTGGTTCTAGGCTTTCTACGTACCCTATACACTGAGTAGCTGATGCCCTTAAGAAAAGACAAACTTTTATAGATCACATACCTTTATATATTTTCAATATGTATTTTAAAACTCTCAAATAGTTCTGTTTCTATACTATGCTTTTCATTTTTTTTAATAGAAGTTTTTCTTGAGCACTTGAAAAAAAAGGTTGGAAGGCCTGATATGCTTTTCCAAACTACGGGAAGCTCTCTGGAACAGCATGCCTCGCTCCTGAGTATGAGGAGCTGACTATGATACCCGTGTCCAATGTGCAGTATCTGCTGATTACGTAAAAGCATGAGCTGCAGTCAAACTCACCAGGTAAGTTTAATCAACACAGTGCAAACATCACATACATAATCTATTAGTTTACCCAGAGAAACTGAAGCATTGAATTCAAGCAGAAAGAAGTCATCAGTAATAAAGAAAAAAAAGGAAACTGATTAAGGCACCATTTAAAGAAACACAAAACCCACCACTTTCCTACATTTGTGGTGGAGAAAGAAAACATACTCAGACTGTAAACTATTCTATATATCTATAAGTACATAAATTTTAAAATATGGGTTTAATCATATTTCAGTTCTCAAAAGAGAGGGATTGGGGCAAGAATACAAAATCAGCTGTTTAGGATTCAGAAAATCTCTTATGGTTGGCAGAAACATGACTATTTACCCAGAAAAGAAATCTGGCCTCAGAGAAAAAAATAGGAAAAATAACTAGAAAGTCATGGACCATCTAAGTGCAAGACAAGCTGTCCCTTCTCCCTCGTGTGGATACTTTAAAGAAGATAGGGACACGGTACACATCTGTCATAACCTGGGACTACATCTCAACATTGTCTCTTCCTTTTCTTCTCCTCTCCAGCCCCATTCTACTGTTAGCACCTCTATCATTTTTCCCAAGTGGGTGTTTTATGTAATAAAATTAGGAACAGCAAATTTTGGTTTCACTTTTTAGCTCTTCTCTGCAGATAATATACAAAAGCTCACCATCACATCAATAAAAGTGATATACACAGCTATTGTTTCCAAAGCAGTTAATTGATTCCATTTTGTGTTGAGGATGCAGAAATGTGAAAATAGATATAAAAATACCATTGTCACAATAGCAACAATAATCATAATAGTTATAGTTGATAGAAACTTACATAGTAAATATATGGATACAGACTTTTATTTATTCCACTTTCAGCCCAGAGCAGACATCATTAAACAGTTACAGCATTCTTTCCCAGTGACCCTAGACATGGCCTTAGGATCCTTCTCAACTGAGAACTTCAGAAAGCCACTACTAATCTGCAAAATCTGGCACTTGAGTTTATTTTCAATTCTTGTGTAACAGGTGCTATAAGTAGCTCAATACATCAAATAATACGGAAAGGTAGGTGTTTTTCAAAAAATTTTAAAAATTGATTTGAGAGAGAAAGGGAGAGGGAAAGAGAAAGAGAAACACCAATGATGGGAAAGGATTATTGATTGGCTGTCTCCTGCATGCCCTACACTGGGGATTGAGCCCGCAACTGGGAATCAAACCATGACCTCCTGGTTCATAGGTCAATGCTCAACCACTGAGCCATGCCAGCTGGGCAAAAGGTAGGTTTTATTGTTCTGCTCCATAGAGATAAGAAATCATGGCTAATAGATGATAATTAAGGTCTGTCTGGCTTCAAAGACTAGTCTTCCCACCAATGTTTACTATCTTCAACCTGGGTCTTTTCATTTATCTTATCTACTAAAGGCCCAAATGCACGAAATTCGTGCAAGAGTAGGCCTTCCTTCACCTGGCTGCTGGCACTGGCTTCCCTCTGGCCACCAGCAGGCACCCAGGACCCGGGCTTCCCTCGCAACCCCGGCTTCTTCCGGAAGGTTGTCCGGAAGGACGTCCGGTCTAATGAGCATATTACACTTTTATTATTATTATTTTTAAAATATATTTTATTGATTTTTTTTTTACAAAGAGGAAGGGAGAGGGATAGAGAATTAGAAACATTGATGAGCGAGAAATATCGATCAGCAAGTAAGGTACATGCCCTTGACTGGAATCGAATCTGGGACCCTTCAGTCTGCAGGCCAACGCTCTATCCACTGAGCCAAACCAGTTAGGGGTACACTTTTATTATTATAGATAACTTAGAGACTGGATCCGCAAGCCACATTCAAGCCCAGAATGAAAGTAAGCCTAGCCTTAAGAACTTATTTTCTGAGGACTCCTACTTTCCTTCCTCTACTACATGTTATCATATTTTTCTGACTTTATGGGACTTAGCAGTAGTGATTCTAAGAAATATTTTGCCTAATAGCTTCAGAAGTGATGCCAGATTATGATGGAACGCAAATACTCTTGCAACCATATAACATCAGGCAAAGCATCAATAACCCCATCTCCACGTTGCTAGTTAGAAAATTAGCCTTTTTGCATTAATTGTACACTGGATAAAGTTAGCCATTTTATAAAAAAGAAAGGTTAGTATTATAGCTGTATTTATATGTAGGCGATCAAGGCCACTCCTATACTTTCAATGTGCTGAAATTTTATGTAAAATGAATTTAAACAGTGTAACAAAACATTTATATTGTAGTGATTTCTTGTAAATTATACTGGCTATATCTTTAAAGACACACATGTAGCCAGGCCAGTGTGGCTCAGTGGTTGAGTTTTGACCTATGAACCAGGAGGTTATGATTGGATTCCCAGTCAAGGCACATGCCCAGGTTGCTGGCTGGATCCCCAGGGTGGGGCATGCAGGAGGCAACCAATCAATGATTCTCTTTCATCACTTATGTTTCTATCTCTCTCTTTCTCTCCCTTCCTCTCTGAAATCAATAACAATATATTTTTTTAAAAAAAGACAGACATGCAGTTACATAGGCTCTTCTTAATCATCCCAAGTTAATTCACTGTTGGGCTTGTGAATTAACTTAGGGTGATTTTGTGTGTATGCCTCAGCACTTGAGAGCTGGACAGAGTTTAGAGCTGTAACGGAGTTCGTAAGCCATGTCTTTCTCTTCATAGCCACCTAGAGCAATATGTGCCCATTAGCAATGCATATCACAGTGAGGCATCATCTGCTCCTCCGAAATCTAATCTCCTTCTTCCCAGTTCATCATTAACTCAACTGAAGTTCACTTTAAAAACGAGTGTTCATTTGGGCTTGCCATAGTCTCCTCCCATTTGCTGCTGCAGGGCTGAAAAGGGGAAACCAGTATTTATTAAGCTCCTGTAATGCCCTAACTTTACTATTTACGCTTTATACACTTCATCTCACTTAACCCGCCATCAAATTTGTGAGGACGACGCTGTTGCTGATATTTCACAGGTGAGTACACGAGGCTCAGAGGAGTTGAGCAGCCCCGATTGCTGAGTGGCGGCCCAGGCGTTGGGTGACTGCAAACCCAGAGTCACTGCTCCCATATCATGTTGCCTCGCCAGACAGGCACTAAAACGCAGCAGGCGTTTCTAGCAGCAGATCACAGGGGCGTCCAGGCTGAGGGAACTTAGCAGAGCACATTTATAGCCCTGCCTTCTGATACGCTTTTATGTGCACAGATCTGTGCCATAAAAATAGAAGTAAAAGTAGCTAAAGCAATCGAATGACATGCAATGAAGTCCGTGTTCACTGAAGAATGATGTTGGAGCAACTGCAGATGGAGAGTTCTGGATAATTAATGTTACATCTCTAACAGGCTTATGTGGGAAATGGGTATAAAACTGAAGGTGGTAGGAAAGAGAATCCACAGGACACAAAGATCCCACATGAAAGAGAAAGAAGTGCTGGATGGGGACCAGGACGGACTGGCAGCCAAGGCCGCTCCCGGGAAAGATCACCCCGACTGAATAAGGGGGAGCCGATCACTGACAATGAACCACTGTTGGGCTTGTGAATTAACTTGGGGTGATTTTGTGTTTATGCCTCAGCGGGCATGTATGTAAAGACGTGCACACTAACAGTGATTAAATGGCACGTGGTTCATTCCAACGAGCCGTGCGGTTTTCAGACCTACAGCTCTGCATCTGCAGAGGTGTTTGCCTTTGGTGAGGACAGCAAAGTTTGCAAGTGCCAGCCTGGGGTCCAGAACGGCGATATGGTTAAGAAATAGTCTTTGTAAAATGGAGCCTTAACAGCAGTATTCCTCCCTGCATGTGGTCATCCTTACTAAGTCACTGAACAAAGCGATGTGAATGAGATGAGTGCATGCCAACAATAATCAGAACAGGGAGTCTTGGTAAGTGTGGGGTTGGATAGACTCTTTAATTTTGTATGAAGTTGCTGTAAAATGTTATTTTGAGGTTTATCACTAAATGTTTAATTATATAAATGTGGTGTCAACCTTTCTGTACTTCTAAAAGGGTGGGATTGTAAAGGTCTTCTCAAAAAGGGTTAGCCTCTTGAAAGATATGGGGCGAAGAAGAGCATTTTTGTAGCACTTAAGAATGCTAGGATGCTATTCCTTTCCTGTCTCCCGGCGCTCCCCCCCTCCCCCCACCCCGGTTGTTTGTTTTTTCTCATTCAAGGACTTAAAAATTACCATTGTTATAAACTTCAATTGTAGTAGTACCATTGTTGCCTTAGAAGACAGGGCTTTTTTTTCTTTTCTTTTTTTTTTTTTGAAAGTTGGAACAGACTTCTCAAAGTACCTGCATTCTGTGTCACTCACATTCCCACTAACACGAATAAAATATAATCTAAAATAAAATCTATATGCAATCTGATTTGACCAATTTTACTTTAGATCCCAAACTAGTTTCTGGAAAAGACTATTCCGTCGAAGACAGACAGTCATGGACACAACTGTTCCTTATTTTCTGTTGGTGCTAAAGATCCCTGTCAAATAAAAGTCCACAAGAGATTCTTATAAATGCATTCAGGCTCATTAATTCAAAAGGCTTTTGAAGATTTACAGAAATTATAGCCCAAAAGCACTTACATTAATACTCTACAGATTTGCCTTTCATAGCAAAAATGCATTTATATAGTGGCCCATCTACACTAAAGGAGCTTAAATAATAAACAATGGCTTTTAATGGGTCCTAATTCTATAGAATTCTTCAAGTGATACTTTAGTCCTGAAAAGCTTTAAAAATCATCCGTGTAAATATTCGGTAAATATTATGATTATGTAAATCCTCTGTCCTCTCCTGCTCCCAATTTCGTATAAAGAATACTTGTTTTTTGAAAGGTACATTGACAAGTAAGAGTTTTCATGGCTTAGTCCAGTGAAATTTTGGGACCCACAACTGGGTACCCATGAACCACATCTGGGAATTTTTTTTCTAATTTCTTCCCAAATTCATCATCACTATTTATCACTTTTAATTATTTTCCCTAAAATGTTTTTCCAAATAATAAGAATATGCCTTTCTTCATATGAACATTTAATGTCTATCAGATTAAAGTTATCTTATTGATTAAATAATTCACTGAAATTAAGAACCCTTTGCTTGCTTACTATGACTGCCTGAAAAATCCTCAATTAAGAGTAATGACTTTAGAGAAAGAGTGAAGCATATTATTAACAGACAAAACAAACTGTTCACATCTAGACTCTCCCTTTATTTCCAGAACTACATTTGTCAATTATCTCTGACCTCTACTTCTTAGAAGGTGAAGGAACAATGCTTAGCCATTTAAAGAGAATATTTAATGTCACATAAAAAACAAACAAAACTGGTGGCAAGATAGGAGAAAACACTGTGCTCTATGCTAATCTGTAACTTTGAAAAGTATGTATTTGTATAAATTACGAAGAATTCAACAAATCACTTCCTATATCAGGATCATGTGGGGAAGTTGGAAAAAACCTGTGCAGAGAGATTGATATGCAAGTAGGGTTATAAGAGGAAGAAAACCCACAAAGGACAATGATGCATTCGCTCAGCCTGTAATCCTGAACATAGTTTTTCCTCCAGGCCATCCTGATGCTGCCTGGGGCATTCTGGCCTAGCAGCTACAACCTGACAGTGTGACTTGGCTTACCTGGGTGCCTGGCTTTGCCATGGCAACCTGAGTCTTGACCTTTCGTCTCTCTCAACATGTTGCTTGCTTTCAGCATCTGCTCTCTTTGAGATCTTTGTTTTGTTTTCTCCATCCCTAACTTGGTGAATTCAACTTTGACTCCTACAGCTTGCAGATTTTTCCTGGAAATCTTAACCCTGGACTGGACCTTGACCCCCAGTGAATCAAGCCTTAGTGACCATAAAGGCCTCTTTCCCTGGCACTTTCGATTGCATAATGGCAAGCATTTCTACTCACACTATGAACCACGCTGCCATTTATCGCTGAAAGCAATCTCATTGATGCATGAAGGACAACTTTCTCCCATGTGATTGATTGTTGTGACTGTGAATCTCGCCAGATCAATGTCATCTCCTCTTCTGTTAAAAGGCATTGCTCTACCTTTGCTCTTTATCACTTGAGACAAAGAGAGGCCAATCTCTAAGCAGATCTCATCTAATCAGAACATCTTGCTTCTCTGTCTTTGTTTCCAGCAAAGGCAGAATTTCTTTGGAGTGATACTGACAGTGTTTTCACAAACCAACAACACAGAACAGCTTCAACTCACCATTATAAGCCTGTAACACATAATTGCATTGTTCTAGTACTGTACAATGACCTCCTGGCTGTGTTCAAATTTCAGAAGCCAGTTTTGCCATTAGTCATAAAATATCCATGTGAGTTATTAATATTTTGAATTGTATTCTAATACATTTCCTCCAACACAGCGCAGTATTCTTGAGCCTTAAATAATTTACACAAATACTGGACACATTCAGAGTTGTATGTAAACCTAGGATACATATTGTCTCGAGACATTTTGCCAGTTTTATTAATAATACAAAATAGGTGGAGATCACAGAAATAATTTGTCAAGTGTTCCATGTGGTAACTTTTGTTGCTAAAGAAAGATCTAAAAATCTAGCTGAAATGTTCACACTGGATGGTTGCAAAATTAGCCCTTCATTTCTACTCTACATCTTTGCAAAACAAACATACATAGATGCAAAGAAAAATAGATATGGATTAATTTGGAACTGTGCATCCACTGTGTCTTTCAATAAAGATGGTAAACAAACCATGCTCTCAATTACGATCCATGTAGTTACAGCTGTTCTTACATGGTTGAAATATAGTGACATTGCATCCCGACTGTTCAACTGATGCACCACATATTTGAGTGTAGAGAAAAATGGGGATCTGTGTGTGTGGGGGGAGGGGGATGGCAATTTAAGCTGTGTTAGTGTTCCCACCGGCCAGTCCATGTAATGAGCACATGGCCCCGGACATGAGCTGCACTGGTTTCCCTCAGTTGGTGTCAGTTCCTAAGCACCTCTCAGGATGTAACCTTGACATTGTGTTGACCTCAATTCCAATGTTTCAAGATATGCATTCCTTGCACAACATGGCCCCTTGCATGCAAGCCAACTCCTCCACCAGGGAACAGCCACCTGAAACGGTGCTCAAGGACACAGTGTGGGGTGGACTTAGTGAGAGGCCAGGTAGGGTCCAAAACAGCCTTTGCCTTCAGTGTTTTCCAAGGTCTATCCTGACTACACACAATTTTTGTCTCACCTAATGACTTTAGAAACTAACCTTAAGACATGACTCTACATGAAACATTTTAAGGTTTTTCAAAGAGTTTTATGGGCCAAAATAAAATTAGCAAAAATATTGATAAAAAGGTAAATGGAAGAAACCTATAAAACCTTTAACTATTATTCAAATTGTTGAGCTGAACAAAATATGGTTCAAGGAGCAATAAACTTTGGTTGCTTATACAGTATGTGAGCAAATTAATGTTATTACAACACACACACACACACACACACACACACACACACACACGCATTTGTCAAAGAAATTCTCACCAATAAATGCAGGACTTGCAAGATGAAATTATCTTCTAGGTTTAAGTTAAACACAGCTTGAGGTTTAGAAATACATGTCTGACATTTAGATGGGAATTAAACTTTCAGAGTCTATTCTGGGGAAAATAGGCCTTTGTGGCAGCAGGCCAGAAAACCTTGGGAATTTCCTGGGCTTCCATAAAATTCCCTCTTCCTCAGAGGCAAGAAGAGAGAAGCTCATCTTCTCCCTGGGGATCTCAGAATGTCATCAAAGGCCACTGATTCCCAAGCTGCCACCTAGATCCTTCCTTTTAGACTTTAAGAAAATAGGACCTAATAAACTACAAAATCTTAAGGGAAAATAAGCAGATTCTAAATGATTTAGTGCATGCATGCTGGTTCTTTTAAATTTTTATTTGGAGGATTATATCAGTCAGGATAGGCTATTGTATGCTGTGGTAACTAAATGTCAATAGATTAAAACAGTAATTTTACTGTTTTACTCACATAACAAGGCTTATTTTTTCTTCCTTGGGAAAATAACAAAAGTGACCAAAGCAAAAAAATATAAAAGAACAAGGTTTTCAATTGAAAGAAGCTAAAAATTGTGATTAGGAGCCCACCACTAAATGTTCGGAGACAAAGCCTTCTAAATAAATAAGATATATAAACTAGTCCTTACCAACACATTAAAGGGATATATGATAATAAACTACCCAAACACCCAGAAGGGACATATGGGTCACACAGATATGTGATTGTGGGGCCAATCTTATCACATATATGATGTTAAATCATACTATCTCATGAGCATGGAAGTCTACATGAAGCATTTTGATACGATTAGCATAAAAACAATTAAGTCCAAGAACCTATCAAGAACATTTTTGATATTACTCAATTCCTTTCATTCCTTTTATACCTTTATGCTGAATACTGAGCTCTAGACATTTTAAATAAGGTTATAATAATTAGCCAATCAAAACAGATTCGCAACTCCAAAGAGCCACCTGAAACGTTCACATATACTTAGGTCCCAAAGGATGCCAAATCCAAGAACATCCCACAGCTCTCATTTGCCTGGTATAATGTGAGCTCTATACCCGGTCACCTCTCGCATAAATCCCTGAAGTCACACCTGACTTCAGGGATTTATGGGATAGAGACAGCTTGGAGTACCACCTCCTATGGATTGTTTCAGTTGTTTTAAAAAAACATCCACATTTCTACAACTCCTGTCTAGGAGCATGCTTTTCAGAACAGCACAGAAACTAATAAATTGGTATCAAACTTAGATCAACTACTTTTTAAAACATTTTCCAATAATTCTCTGAACATTTTCAGATATGCACATTTATTATTTATTCTTAAACATTACATGTCACTGGTCCTAATGGCACAAAGGGGATGAAGACCCAGAAGCAGACTCTCAGAGATTTCACAGTCACACGAGGGCCATGGATACAGTGCAGAATTACAGTGCAGTGTGGCAGTGATGATGAGGAAGTATCATGATGTCCTGCAGTGGGCCAGGGGGAGGCTGATTAGCTGGCTTGAGGAGGCCGGGAAGGGCCCTGAGGAGAGAGGAGAGCAGGCAGAGGGAAGGTGACTGGGCACGCTCAGGTGGGAGGGATACCTGGAAAGAGTGGCAACACGGAAGGACACGACAGGTATAGCAGGAGTGATGCAGTGGGTGGGGACATCCTGGGGAAGGAAGCTGGTAGGACTTGGACAGCTCCAGATGCCAGTCTTTCCCAAAGGGACGATGATGTGGGATCACTGGAGGATTTCAAATACGGCAGCACCATCATGCGAGCTCTTCTTGGCAGCAGGATAACTCTGGGAGACCCTTACTTCCTTTGAGCCCACATATCATAATCTATGAAATGACCCTCTATGGATTTTCTTTGCATTGGTATCCAATGGTTCCTTGAGTGTGTGTAGAGTTCAAGGGACAAGGTTGACCATATCACTGGCCAAGGCCACCTTCTATTTCCATCTCCCTACTTGTTGTAGGCTGTGGTTGGAGGGTCACTTCAGTTCGAGGCAATGGGACATGGAGATTTTCCTTCAGCTTGGAAACAGAACGTTTTCTACAGCCAGAGTCCTTGTTTAACCAGTAACATCAACTGGTGATGAAGCATGACGCATCGTTAATACAGTGATAAATTTCCCATTAGGAACAGGGCACTGGCTGCCAAATGGAAGGGCGAAAAGTTAAAAAAACAAAACAAAGCAAATGAAACCAACCCATTATGGGTTGACAAAGACTTTTATTGTCACTGGCACTTTCAGGGAAAGCCGTCACAGAACCTTAATTAATAAATAGCCATGGCCCCGCCAGGCGAGGGGAGGCCGTGCCTGGGTACCTGGCGGGGAGCAACTTGTAGCTGTCTGTGCTCTGAGAAGTGAATGAACGCGTCAGCGACAATCATGGAAGAGGGGAATTAGGCTCTTCGCTGTCGACAATTGAACTTTATAAATACCGCCCCCCCCCCCCCCCATGAAAATGAATAAAACACCTGCTTTCCTAGAGCTTTCAGTAGCCTCTCGACAGTGTGACAGTTGCTGGTTTTTTCAATAAACATGATGTCAATTATGCCTTTGATCCACCGTGCCAAAGTCACGTGTGGGGAAGAATTGAGGAAACGGAGTCTCTGTTTTTTGACACTTCATATAACAATGCTTTTCTGCTTTGTTTACATCATCCTGAGGCAAAGCAGCTGCCCGATCTGTAAGCTATATGTTCTGCCAACGTTCGCTCTTTCTTCTCCGGTTCCAATAGCCTTACTAGCAGCAGCGTTTCAGCGAGCTCTCAGTTGTAGGTAGACATGGGAGGTTTGGAGGAGCATGAGAAATAGACGCTACAGATGATTTGGAAAACTCTCATTTAAACCAACAACTTTGGTTTCTTCCCCAACCAGTGTTTTCCTAGAGCTGTAAACAATCCCCCAATTAATGGACTGCAGTTTCACATTCTTTTCCTTGCCCAGCCCCTGGGTTGGTTAAGATACTAATGAGCACAAAACAGGCCAAAAGGCAGGCAAAACATAGAAAAACAGGGGAGCTACAAGGACTCACGGGGGAAAAACAGCATTTGGATGGTTGAGAGTTAATGACCCAGGAAACATTCCCCCTAAAGGATTTACTCTGTTCCTAGAGAAATGTAGCTTTCCAGATTAAAAAGTAACAGGTATTCATTTTCTCAGTGGATAGGTGAAAAATCAGGTTATGTGGAACAGAGAGAATGAATGAGTATGAACACAGCCAGTTATATGGAACTTGTGGGTGACTATTTGTTTCCAGGATTGTGCTTTGTCATGAACTTAATTACTGTGCTTCCCACTAATAAATATTATTTTTTCTCCCTATTTGCAGACATATTAAGTACAATCATTCAGATGTCATCGGTTCATCATTTGTCAAAGAAACTTGGTCTTAGGAAGGAAGAAGGAAGACCACGTTGCATGGCACTGCGTTATGTGTGCCTTCCACATCAAGATGGAAGGAGGAGGTGCTATGTTTTCTATCCTACAAAATCATCTTCTATCCAAGTGTAAACAAGTTCACTAGCTAGAAGCCTTTTCCCCTCCCAAGTTCTATGTAAAATGTAAGCCACAAAGCTTAAATTAAATCACTAAAATGATTTCCTTCTATATTAAGTTTTCATTTTTGAGCTGAAGAAATGCCTTTGATCCAAAGGTATATCTAAGAAAACTTGTAAATGTATAAAACCTAGCCCCCACTCCCCCCCAAAAAAGGTGGGAAGGGAATGATTTCCTTCTTCCTCAAAGAAGCTTTTTAATACTCTGTATCCAAAATATCTGGGGAATTGGAGGGAGAAAAAAGAGAGTGGGAAGGGAGGAGGAGCCAAAGAAAAGAGCTAATGGTCAAAATGCATCCTCATAATAAAATGAGCTTCTTAATGGATGCTCACTACAGGAATAACATTAATTCAGTATTAGGACTTTCACTAGAAAAATATGAACGTAATTTATCTTTTTAACTGTCAGCTGCATTTCTAAAGCTCTGAAGTCTGTAGCTTCCAGGGACCTTTTGTCTTTCTGCCATGGCAGGGATATCTTGGACAGCTGTAAGAGCTTTCTAAGCGATCTTTCTCAAAATCCATTAGCTAATTCAAGGAACCTAATTAGAGCTGCCATTTTGATGGAGCGTACTGAATGCTCAGTACAAACTAGTAACACCGCCGATGTTTATTAGCAATCGCAAAACCCAAAGTGCTCCAATCCCTATGAATATTAATGGGAATACAGCAAACAAAATATTTATTAAAACATAGGCTTAATACCATGAAAGTTTATAGACAGACATTGAAAGGGAGAGGCAGCCACTTGAATTTGAAGACATATGCCCATGGACACACAATAAACCGAGATTGATATTTAAGCAGCATGTCATTATTAGTTGCATGGCCCTCCCACTTGTCTCCCTGGGTTTTGCACCCTGGAATTCAGCAGCTCACAGCTGGGAAGACAGATGTAAGTCCAGAGAATTCTGAAGAAGGGGGCAGAGGTTGCTTTATTTTCCTTTTTCAGACAGCTGCTGAGTGCTACACATTCTTGTCAGTGGAGAAGTGAGTCTTGCTTCTCTATAAAATCAGCAGCGTGATGATGTCAGTACTTTGTACCATCATCTAAAGCCGGGGTGGGGAACGCCCGGCCCAAGGGCCACATAAGGCCCACAAAATCATTTCGTCTGGCCCTCCCAAGGCATTAGGGGTGAGTAAATGAAATGTTTCACCAAACACAGCAGGCTAATTTTCAAGTTGATCATTTTGGATGGCCCCTGAATGATGTTATAAACTCCCCACCCCTGCTCTAAAGGAGGGTATCACCAAATTAATCCAAAGAGCTATTATGCCAGGTACTCACCGGTACCCACTGTGGCAGAGTTTTTGCCAGGGCATGGCCCTGACTCAGGTGGAGCCTAAGGCTTGAAGTAACCCCGCTGTTAGGCAGACGGGCCCCCACTACCCGCGTCAGCACAGGAACAGGCTCACACACCCTTGCTGAGGACTGAAGACTGTTGCTCCCAGTCCTCCCTCAGGAGCAATAAAAGACCTCTGTGAATGGCGACTGTCCAGCAGCTCTTACTCTTCGGTGAAGGTCAAGCTGTCGCCTCTTGTCTCTCTCTTTCCCCGTTTTTACCAGCTTTTGAAAGAATCACTGTTGCCTCCTTTTGCCATCTGCCATCCTCTCTTTCGAGCTGATGGCGATATGGTTTGCACCTCAGCACTGCCGCCACTGCTCTCTGCAGCTCACCCAGACCGTGCCTCTGCAGGACTGGCACCTACAGCAGCTTCCCTGCAGGTCTCTCCTCTTTGTTTCCTTCCTGCTTCTTCGATTTCATTGTCTGTTTTCCTCAATGTCCCTCCCACTGTTCTCTACACAAGGCCTTCTCTAAGATTCTCTAACTGCTTGTCTATATGTTCACTCTTGGGGATCCTGTTTACTCTGGGGGCTTTGGTGATCATATTCCTTGTCATGTTCACTTATTTACTTGTCCATCCGTTCAATAGATGATCCCTGGAGGGCCTCTTAAAGGGCAAGTCCTCAACACAGCCCGTCTACGCGAAGATCTCCACCTCCACCCAACATCTCGAGGAAGCCTCAAGGACCACACCCAGTACTTGCTCTTGTTTGCACCTGAAATGTACCAACATCTTACACTTGACTTATCCACAAACAATCTGCTCCCCTCTCCCCTAAAATCTACCTTCCCACTATCTTCCTGGCTTTTTAATCGCTTCGCCCCACTCGTCCAGGCTTGAAACAATGGTTGGCATTCAGAGCACAGAGTCTGGAGCCAGACCTGCCTGCAGTCAAACCCTGGCGCTGCTCCTCCCTGCCTCGAGGAAGCTATGTAACCTCTCTACCTACAAAATGGGGGTAACAGAGTAAGACCCCAGAGGGTTGTTTTGAGGATTAAATGAGCGATTAAATTAAAGTAGTTAGAATAGTGCCTGGCACAAAGTAAGATTCAATAAACAAGCTGCTACTGTTGTCAGTATTGTCTTATTTTATGCTACTGTTGACTTTTCTCAGATGTTCTTCATACAGTCGGTTGTAATTAATTGCCTTTAGCAGTGTGCCCACCCATGTATTCCTCTTCCATGAGTCTAGTTCATATACTCTTTGCACAAATCATAGTAACAGTTTGGCAACCAGTCTTTCCACCCCAACTCCATTCCAATTCATTGCCAGGTTAGCCAAAGCTCTGCTCACAGAATTCTCCTGCTCCAAAATCCTCTCTGTCTCTCCTAATGGCTTCCACCTCCAACTCCACTTATGGTCTCCCTAAACTTACCCTCAGCTTTCAGTCACACCCCCTCCTCCAAGCCCTTGTCCACACTGCCTCTTCTACCTGTAATTCTTTCCTCTTATTTTTAAGCAATATAATTAAGATGTCATCAATCTTTACTTTAAGCACATCCACTGCCTTGTTATTACATGCAGATGAATTCTCCAGCCACTGTCCACCCTTCCTGTGGTCTGTGTCCACAGCATAGGCCCCTGCTTCCCTCTCCGCCTCATCATGAACTATTCTCTACTATGCTTGGCAGCTTCTTGTTTTCACCTGGTTCCTTGGACAACCCAAGCTTGACACAGCTCCAGGAGCAAATGTTTCCGGGCACGCTCTCCCTTCTCTAGCCACCTCACCTGAATGCCCTTCAAGTCATGCCCGGTCCAGTCGGACTGCTTGTTTCCTTTGTAGCACGGATCACTCCATGAACACATCTTAATTATTTGTTCACTTAGCTCCGCCTGCCTAACTCCACAAGAATAGAATATGGGTGAGAGCAGAGACCTCCTAGGTCCTGTTCACAGCTGTCTTTCTAGTGTCAGTGCCTGGCACATACCTAAAGGAATGACTCTTCACCTGTGAAATCCTTCAAGAGTCTGAGAGTCATTCAGCAAGTATTTACTGAGCAGCTACTATTCACTAGAATTGTTCTGGTCCCTGAGCATTGAGGGGGAGTACAAGACACACAACCTTGTGGCCTTATGTTCTAGTGGGGGAGTGAGACAATACACAAACCAATGAAAAAGATGTTAAGCTGTGTTAAGTGCCACCAGATTCTTAAAATATAATGTGGTGATAAAATAGTGACTGGGTAGCTACTTTAGGTTGGCAGTCAAGAAAGGCCTCTCTCTTTTAAGCAAAGGTCTAAAAATATAAGAAGAAACCATCCAGAAGCATCTTTATGAATAGCATTTGAGAGAGAGAGAGAAAAAAAATATTTAAAGCCAAAGCCCTAATGAGGGAATGAGTGTGATGAGCTAAAGCAGTGGTCGGCAAACTCATTAGTCAACAGAGCCAAATATCAACAGTACAAAGATTGAAATTTCTTTTGAGAGCCAAGTTTTTTAAACTTAAACTTCTTCTAACGCCACTTCTTCAAAATAGACTCGCCCAGGCCATGGTATTTTGAGGAAGAGCCACACTCAAGGGGCCAAAGAACCGCATGTGGCTCGCGAGCCGCTGTTTGCCGACCACGGAGCTAAAGGAACAGAAAGAAAATGGTGTGGCTGGAGCTAAATGGTCATGGATGAAGTGGCAAGTGATGAATCGGTTAAGCAAACAGGCAACACTGAGATCCCACAGGCTTTGCAGGACCTGGTAAAACCTTTGGATTTTACTCCAGGTGAAATGAAAAGATGTTAGAAGGTTTCAAGCCAGGAGGGAACATGATCTCATTTAACTATTTAGAAGACAACTCCAACTTTTCTGGAGAAGACAGGCAGAGGTTGTGGCAGAAGAACAAGTGAGAACTGAAAGTAGACTGGCCCTGGAGGTGGTCATGAGGATGGAGAGAAATAGATGAGTTCAGAAGCACTTTGTTCCAAGCGCAGCCTCTCCCATGAGCCTTCCCTGGCAGGACACAGTCTTTCCTGCTTTGGAATCCACATGGCACTTTGTATTTTCATGATGGCCCTTACTTTCCTCTTCCATCACTCATTATACAGTTTAAATCTCTGTTTGACCCCCAGCCACCAGCAGCTCAGCGATATGAGGAGTTCATTGTATCTTCTGTAGAACTTGGTCCAGTGCCTTCACCTAGGATGTATTCAAGAAACATATTTTTGTGGGATTTGGAAACAGCAAAGTGATTTAAGAAAGTGTGCAATGAGAAGTGGAAGGAAAAGGGAGGAAACAGTGGTGCCCTGTAAGGGTGAGGAAGGGTATGTGCATGGGCATGGGGGGAGGTATTTACGGGGGGGGGAGGGGTGGGCGGTATAGGGCCAAACCACCTGGCAGTATCTTAAGCTGCTGCCACCTGGAGAATGCTTTCCTTTTTGTATTTCTCCTTCCCAGGCTCATGAGCCGAGCACTCCAAGTAAATCCCTAATGGTTTTGTACAAGCTGCTTTGCCATTCCTGGGTACTGCACAGATAGCTCACTATTTAGGACATTTCTACATGTTTTTGACACTCGCTCCACTGCATCATGCTTTCATGGGCTTTCGTTTTCTGCCAGCAATTGCTGCAACATCCCGGTGCCATCCACTCCCATAAGAATTGTCTAGCCAAGCAGCGAAGCACTTGGCTTAGTGATGTTCATGGAATAGATGTGTGCTGAAATGGTGTTATTAGAAACCTTTTCTATGCTATTTCATACTAAATATAGTATGCATGCTTCCAGGTGAAACTGTCTGGAAACTGAGCTAACACTTCAGAGAAGGTAGGCTGCCACCATTTGCTGACCTTTAGCTTCAAATTAAATTTAGCTCCTCATCCTCATTAGAATCGAACTGCCAAATAGCACTCTACTCTGATTAATAAAGTTTTCTAAGAAGCATATCACTTTCTAGCACTCTGGCGAGGGAGCTGAAATCTTGAGCAGGGCTAAAAGGACTGCAGATGGAAATATTACGTTCCATGTCTGGTAAAATCCAAACATTCTCCTTGTTGTTAAGTCAAGTCCAGCTCTGGGAGAAAGAGAATGGACGGTGAGGTTAGAAAGGAGATGAAGCTGGTCCAGCAGAAGGCTTAGGAAACCATGGAAACCACTCAACCCAATGCTCTGGGGCAGCAATTTTCAACTGGTGTGCCGCAAGAATTCTAAAACCTGTAACACCTATTTAGTCAGGGGCGCTGACCTCTTTTTCCCTTAGATCAAGAATGTCAAACTCGCAGCCTGTGGGCCGCATGCCTCGCTCAGTTGGTCCGTGTTAGCCTTTGAGTTTGACATGCTTGCTTAGATTGTCAAATAAAAAATGACAACAGCCAACACAACGACAGCCAATCAGTGTGAATGAATGAAAATTATACCTAATTTTTTTGGTCAAATCAGCAAAAAAATATATGTTTCAGTGTATCACAGATTTTTAGTAATTAGTTTATGTGTGCCATGAGATGAAAAAGGTTGAGAATTGTGCTCTAGGTTCATTTAGAATCCAACAATCCCCTTTCAGAAATGCTCCAATTCACATTTTCAGGAGAAACTGGTTAGATCTAGCAAAGGGATGAAGGAACCAGAATAAAGGACTTAAGTGCAGGGTTGTTGTCCCTCCCCGCCCCTTAGGGTAACTGGGAAGCCCTTAGTACCCATCCATTGTCTCCAGGCTGATGCCAGAAACTCAACCTTAATTTTACTCCAAGGCTTTGATCGCCATTAAAATACAGATGGTGCTGGACATCTGTCTCCATTTGTATTACCATGAAGCCCTGATGTAGGACTTCCTGCTAAATTCTGCAAACATTTGCAGAATTCACCTGTATGGGACTTTAAAGCTGGTGGACAAGGTTTGATACCAGGAAGTAAGGTTGCAGAACCTTGGTGACCGGCTGGGGGGTTGGGTGCAGTAGAATGGGGATTCCTTGCTCTACATCCTCCTCCAAGCCCAGTCCTGGGCTGGGATATTCCTGGCACTTAAGAGCAGCCTTTGATGGACAGCAGGAATTTACTGAGCACCTACTGCACAGAGTGTGAGGTTTCAAGAAGGAAATTATGAAAGTTTCCTCAAAGAAACCAAAAGCATTTCTCATGCACATAATTTCCCTTTCCATCTATTGCACGAACACTCACCTCCTAGGTGAGTGTTCGTGCACCCCTAGGTGAACAGTGGTACCTGGAGGTGACAGGTGGACATTGTTTCCCACAGTGTAGTGCTCTAGACTAAAGTCTTAGGGACCGTAAAAACTGAACTCCTTCCTCTGACCTCCCTAAACACAGAGCAAGAAAGAGTCTAAAATCGCGTGCTTTCCAAAGTGCTTTTACTGAGCAAGAGTCGGACAACAAAGGAAGACGCCTGTTTGCCTCTAGACTGCTTTTCAGCTATAGCCATTTTATGGCTTTTGTGAAAACCAACGCCTCCAGCTTCTTCACTGGAGATGTTCAGACATATTCCACCTCTGCACCCTCTGGGGCACGTGAGCAGTAACAGAGGATGCATACCATTGAAGTATGACTCAAATTTTGCGGGAGACAGCAGCTACCATAGCGAAGGAGGTGAGCCCATAAAAAATTCAGGAGTAATGTTTCCATACACATCCTGTCCTCTGTACCAAAGAGGATAGCCACAGAGTTGCTGTAAAAATATACAAGCCAGTCTCAGAGTCGGTGCACTTATCTGCTCATAAAATATTTCAGATAACTAATTACGTAATAACTGGAAGCGTATTCCTTGTTGGATAAAGGGGGAAGTGCAGTTAAAGTGCAAAAGCAAATGTCTGCAGAGTTGAGGACGAAGTCCCACATCAGGGCTTCATGGTGAGGCACGAAAAACCCTGCAATCTGACAAACGAAGGGCCAGGTATCCAGTTACTGAATTTCGCCGGAAGTGACTCTTCATATAACCAACTTGGAATCTGCCCACAAGTAAGAAGAAAAGTGAAACCACTATTGCCAGGGACAAGCGACAGATGTTTTCATTACATCAGCAGCATACATGGGCAAACATTTGTATTTTTGAGGGAAAAAACCATTAATGCTATAACCATAACAGAGCGTGAATCAAAGGGCACGGTTTGGAGATGAGCCTTCCCGCTAATAAGTTTGAGAGATAATGCCTAAGGCTTATAAGGAGATAAAGATGGTGCACGTGGAGCCCGAAATCAAAACTTTACTTTCAAAGTCTTTTGCACACTCTACCTCCAATAAGAGGATAATGCAAATTTTATTCATAATGAAGAAAAAGAAAAAAAAGACCCTGGGCAGATGATCCAGCCCAGGAATAACCATGCTGGTGCAGGTAAAACATTCTCTTTTTTTAAGAAAATCTGTTTTTATTTATTTCGGAGTGGAAGGAGAGAGAGAGAGAGAGAGAGAGAGAGAGAGAGAGAGAGAGAGAGAGAGAAATACCAATGATAAGAGAGAATCACTGATTGGCTGCCTCCTGCACACCCCACCCTGGGGATCAAGCCCACAACCCAGGCATAGGGAATGGAACAGTGACCTCCTAGATCAGTGGTCGGCAAAGCGCGGCTCGCGAGCCACATGCGCCGCATCTCCCATCGCCCAACCGACTGACACCCCCACTTCTAACGCCACTTCTTCAAAACAGACTTGCCCCGGCTGAAAACCGACTTCTGCGCATGGGCCATGAAGTTTCAATCGCACTGTATGTGCGTGCCCGCACGTGGTATTTTGTGGAAGAGCCACACTCAAGGGGCCAAAGAGCCGCATGTGGCTCATGAGCCGCGGTTTGCCAACCACTGTCCTAGATCATAGGCCAACGCTCAACCACTGAGCCATGCTGGCCGGGCCAGATAAAACATTTTCAAACCAGACAGAGGCCCAGTAGATGTGGCACCAGAACTTCCATTGCACGCTCACTGCTGTAGTTCAGTGCTTATAAGAGTTACGGGCAACTCAGAAATTCATGGATTAAGGGTAGTGATCGAAAGCAAATGGAGCGAGAAGCCTCCTTAATATGGTTTCCACTGGTGATTCTTTTAAGAAAAAAAAAAAAATTTAAAGGAAACGTCACCATTCTACCTAATGCATTTGTTAGAAAAACGTTAAATTAAGTCATCTGCAGTCAAAATGAACAAATTGGAGGTCTGCCTCGGTGCACCGGTGCCTCACCCGACATGCGTTCCCACAACGCGTGGTCTGGCTAAAGAGATAGCTAATTGCCGATGGTTCCCGCTGCCGCTTGCCCATTAGGATAAATCCAGCGTGTGGACACTGGACCTCTCCGAGACAAAGAGCCGCATTAATTCTGTACGTGGAGAGCGCTTCATAAATCTGACACCGTCTGGTGGTTTTCTTCCTCTAAGCCCACTTGACAGCCACTGTGATCACAAGTTTCAGAGCATCTATTTCCCTGTGTAAAATTAACAGCAATAAAACAAGCTAAATGGAATATGACCAAGTCGCAGAGCCCGTCCTGTCATGGAGCTGCAACACAAATCCTGAAAGCATATGCGAGAGGATTCGTGGTGTACACATAAATTCACCGCGCCGCCCTGAACCCGGGGCGTGCGTTTAAGATCAACACAAAGATGAGGCCCCTTGTTCGCAGAAGCAAGCCGATGGCCTATCACCAAGGAGCAGCCTTGTGTGGTCGGTCGGGGCTTCGCACAGTAAACGCCCAGGCCTTTTTCTTTCTCAGGCTGACATTTGTATTAAACCAAGCAAGTTCTTCATACTTTTTCTTTTCTAATGGATCCCCCACCCCGAATTTGTGTTTGCAAGGGGGAAGAAAAGCAAAGGGCAGCAAAAGCAGCTTTAAGTGCTTGGCAAATGATCTTCGGGAGTCTGGACCTCATAAATCCTACAAAATGTGATATTTCAACAATAGGCTGGAAAAGCTTTTCTCTCGGCAATGATGAAGCCTGGCTTCAGGATTTATAGTTTCATCTCAGAAATGGACTATAAAGAGAGACTGACTTAGCTGTCTATCAACTATGCCTGACAATAGCAAATAAGGTGGGAGCCTTCAATGTCAAGTATATATTTAATATTAAAATTCTCAGATTCGACATTGCAAAGGGGTTTCCGCTGCAGCACAGGCAGACGGGAGTGGTGATGGATGGAGCCGGGGTTGTCATAGCAATGTCCAGACCCTGGTGTGACATTTCTTTCATTATCCGCTATGAGGGTCTTATTTTTCTAATACTGCCTCTTAAAAGCGACGCTGTTCCGTTAGGGGCAAGAGTGAGTCAATTAAAATAAGATCCAAATAGATGTGGCCTGGTTCAGCGTGTAAAAGGGCGAGGTGTATAATCTTTCATTTTTGCCAAGACAGGTATGAAAACCAGCATCCAAATATGCCTTGATAAACCCAATAGACTTTTTTTTTTTTTTTTTTGAGGGAGGAAACAGAGATTGACTCAAATAACTATTCCTGCTGGTAATGGAATAGGGCTGAGGCAAAATGAAAACGTCTGATGGTAATTTGGAACAAGCATGAGCTGCCATAAAAATATCTAACCTTACTAGGAAGCTAAGAAATTTAAAGTGAAATGATAAGGTACTATTTTTTCCATCATTAAATTAGCAAAGACTAAAGGGAGGAAAGATAACAGTCAGTGCTGCCAGGTATGGGGTGAAGTGTGTTCTCTCCCACATTGTGGGGGGAAAATTCTTCTATTTTTTTATAAAATGTTTTAAAATAATTTTTAAAATACGCTTTATTGATTTTTCACAGAGAGGAAGAAAGAAGGACAGAGAGTTAGAAACACCAATGAGAGAGAAACATCGATAAGCTGCCTCCTGCACATCCTCCACTGGGGATGTGCTCACAACCAAGGCACATGCCTCTGACCAGAATCGAACCTGGGACCCCTCAGTCCGCAGGCCAACGCTCTATCCACTGAGCCAAACTGGTTAGGGCATGGGGGAAGCATTCTTGATTTTCATTTTTTCTGGAAAATTGTTGGCAAAATGTTTCAGTTTCAATCCCTTAATGCATCATTTACCTTCTAGAAATCGTAAGAAGAAACTAATTAAAGCTTATAGCAAGATATATGCAAAAAGGTGCTTGTCAGAGAGTAATTTATAACAGTGAAAACTCTGAAATACCTTAAATGTCTACCATTAAGGAAAGGTTACATAAATTAGTGCATGGTTATACAATGATGTTTTATTTAACCACTAAAAGTGAGGATTTAAAAAAGATTAATTGGCACAAAAAAAGATCACAGTAGTAAATATGCAAGGTACCAAAATTTATATATGCATGTAAATATTATATATGTATATAAATGTCTGAGCATTATTCACACACAAATTTCATATACAGTGTCAGACGCAAACAAGACTGGAAGAAATACTCTAAAATACTAAGGATGGCCCACTCTAGATTATGGGAAAATTGGTGATTTGATTTTTGTTTTTTGGTCACTAACTTTAACATAAAGTAGTTTTTATAGAAAATTTAGAAAAGAAATATATCCTGGCCACTAAGTCTAGCTGCTGGGTGCTTGAACAACTTTGCTATCATCAGTAAATCAACAAACAATAAGTACTGGTGAGGATGTGGAGAAAAGGGGACCCTCGTGCACTGCTGGTGGGAATGCAGACTGGTGCAGCCACTGTGGAAAACAGTATGGGGTTTCCTCAAAAAAATTAACAAGGACCCGCCTCATGACCCAGCAATTCCACTTCTGGGAATATATCTGAAGAAACCATAAACACTAATTCAAAAGAATATATGGATGCTTATGTTCATAGCAGCACTATTTACAATAACCAAGATTTGGAAGCAGCTGACATGTCCATCAGTAGAGGACTGGATTAAAAAGCTGTGGTACATTTTCACAATGGAATATTGCTTGGCCATAAAAAAGAAGGAAATCTTACCCTTTGAAGAACACGATGGACCTGGATATTATTAAGCTAAGTTAAATAAGCCCATCAGAGAAAGACGAGTATCATATGATTTTACTCATATGTGGAATCTAAGGAACAAAATACACTAACAAATCAGAAACAGACTCATAGATACAGAGAACTGACTAACAGCTGTCAGAAGGGAGGAGGATTGTATGGCTGACTGGAAAAGGTAAAGATATTAAGCAAAATAAACAATAAACAAACAAAAAAACCTCATAGACACAGACAACAGTGTGGTGATTACCAGAGGAAAAAGGGGATAGTGTAAGATAGAAGAGGGTGTACGGGGATAAACGGTGATGGAAGGATATTTGATTTGGGGTAGTGAACAAACAATACAATGTACAGATGATGTATTATAGAATTGTACACTTGAATCCTATATAATTTTATTAACCAACTAGAGTCCCGGTGCACAAAATTCATGCACTTGGTGGGGAGAGTTCCCCAGCCTGGCCTGTGCCCTCTCACAGTGCAGAAGCCCTGTGATCAATCTCCCCAAAGAGGGAGGCCCTGCCCACCCATCCTGGGCTCCTTAATGGACTGGCCTAAAAAGGTAGGCCAGAGCTGGGGGTCCTGCCTCTGCACTGCACAGAGCCGCTGGGACCCACCTCTGTGCTGTGCATGCAGCGTCAAGTCCCTGTCCACCCCTGTGCGCCTCGCTGTGCACGCAGCCTCCTGGTGATGGATTGTGACGGCATGAGGGCGTGACAACCACATAGGCTTTTATTAGTATAGATGTCATCCCAATAAACTCAATAAAGAAAGGAAACATACCTTTAAGTAATAAAAATCTAAAAAGAAGATACATAACATTGGAGCCTGAACTAACTAGACTAGGGTAGAAATTTGGTATTTTATTAACTTGGCTGTTTGTACTTTCTCTTCTATCAGATTTAGCTTCCTTATCCTCCTCATTAGGAAGCAAGGTTGTGGTGAAGATGAATGGGACTCTGTAACCATAAGGAAAGTTATAAATATTAGTTAGTTCAAATTTAACATAGAAAGAGGAAGAGAGCATTTCATGGGGGACACAAGAGGTTGACCATTAAGCTTATAAAAATACAAGTTGGTAGTGGAGGGGTCATTTAAATTTTAACTAAGAAAAAGATATTTCCCCACTCAAAAGATGGAAGACTAAATTGCAAATTTAAAAACATATACACAAAATGGTGTTTTGGGAAATGCGTAAGAAAGAAGCATTACAGTTAGTATATGCTGCCTTCCTGTTGAATTTCATCTTGGCTCTTCCTAACAATATAAGACTACACCAACATTAATGAGTGAAGCGTGCCCCACTGTCAGGCAGCAGAAAACCAGCAGTGTATAAACAATTTATATTGTGAAATACTCTAATGGGGCTTAATAAGGGAGCCAACATTTAGACACTACAGGGCTTGTACAAGATGTGACAGCTACCCTAACACAGAATCTCATTACTTTGTTGGTCGTCTGAATCATAAACAGAATTTTAAGTTTGTATTTCTCATAACTGAGCCATGAAAAATTAACCTGTGATTTGAAAAGTAGAATATTGCAATGTGTAAAATGCCAAATTGATGGAAGCAGTCCTCTTTTAATTCGAAAAGGAGAGTTTTTAGAGATCTGGCAGTTGAAAATTATCACAGGAGATGATTACAGCAGGAGACTATGGGGATGATACAGTGGGAAAACTATCATGAGAGATCTCCCAACCCAGGGCTCTCATTTATGAGCTTCTGAAGGAGTTGTTGGCATTTGTTACAAGGTTCTGGCTCTCATGGGCCACTTCAGCTTTCATTTTTGGTCACTCTCTTTTTTTATTTTTGGTCATCAGTTGCCATGCCCTCTAATCCAGGTGACTCCCCATTTCTGTCCCTGTCTTTTCCTGTGTGTAACTTCCCATACTCTCATTTGTCTTCCTTCTGAAAAGCACAAACAGAATCCTAGAATGAGAAGTGAGGTCTAGAACTCATTCTTCTCTCCATTTGTTTGGCTGGCCACAGATACTCAAGGTTGATGACTCTCCAAGGTTTCAAAGGGCGTTTTGCAGAACCTGAGCGCTGTGAGGAGCATTTCACAGTCTCGTGTTTTGCCCTGCATGGCTTCTCGTTGTGGGAATTATGCACTGAGTAAGTTTTAAGAATGGAGAATTATTATTCCTTGGGAATGTAATAGGTAAAGTCTGGACATACATTATTAAGTGATGGCACAAATTATTATTGTATCATCACATATATGTAGTTCAAAATATTTATTTTATCAACGCAATAAAATGGCTTCTATGTACTCTAAAAACAAAACTTCAGTGTTTTAACAATGGACAAAATTTAACCTATATTATCTGACTGATTCTTGAAAATGTGTACATCTTGGCTCTAATCTTAATAAAACTAAGACAACTTTAAAAGGCACTAAAGAGGAAGAGTGTATGTGTGTGTGTGTGTAAATACAAATAAAGTTTCCTTATTTTTCTTGACTTTTTTTTACTTCATGAGTTGAGCAGACAACTGAAATGGCAGTTTACATGCCCTGCATGATCTTCAGAGAATAACAGTATACATTAATCTATTTACACCTTTCCAAAAACAGCACAGGAAAAAATCAAATTCGAGGACGATAAAAGCCTTGATGGCTAAAGGGAAGCCAAGCTAAACAAAGGAGCCCGCAGACACACTGAGCGCACACAGAGCCCAACGCTGCTCTTTTGTTCCAACGAGGCTGAGTGACGACCCCTCTTCTCTATGAATGTGTATCACTGGGTTAGTGATGCTTTTGTAAAGAGGGTTTGACAACAATAGAGAGTCTCCTGCCAGCTAAACAAAAAGTGACAACTCCATTTGAAAGCTGTCCCCAGATGTATTTTATGTGCAGAAATTACCTGTGACAGTCCGGATCAAAATAGAGTTTCATTTCACATGGACATTAATGGACGATATAGTACGTTATCTTGAATGTTATCATTTTGTTCAATTAATGGTTAAGGTATTTTATAGTGAGTTTCTCATAGATTACTATTTTTAAATGAAAGTAGGCTTTTATTGATAATCCATTTTTTAAAAGCCAATGCCTTTAAGAAAACCACGTATGTAAACAAAGGAATATGGATACATCAACTTGAAAATCCAGGTCTGGTTGTATAAAACTGAATGTACAATGGTAAATCATGTTCCTATTGATGGATCCACAGATGTATCTGGGCAACTTTGCTCTGAGATTTTTTAGGTCACTTCTAATATCTCGAACCCACCTTAGCAACAAACATCAACATGGGTGCACCCACAAAGACAAAACTGTGAACAACACTTACAGTCTCTAAATTAAAGGGAATGCACAAAGCCACAAACTTGTAATTTGTCAAATGTCAAGACTGCAAGGATCAATTCTCCCTTCTGATGTCTGACACACATCATTTCTGGGCTTGAAAAATCACAATGGACTTTGTTTTAAAGAATACTTTCATGCCTACCTGACTATCATAGGCCCGGGGGCTAAGAAATCTATTAAAGAGATTCCCAGGATTCTATTTTAAATTCCATACAATTTTTCATGCTATTTAATATCGACCTAAACATTATTTTCTCTGCCTTGTTCTACAAAGTATCCTATAAACTCCTAGAAGGGAGGGGCTATACCGGCTTGAAACCTCCTTACCTATAGAGATAGGTTTTCAATAGATTCTGGGCCAGAGAACCTAAGTGAGAAAAGGGATTCTCCAAATATTTAGTGACTTACCTGTATTTTTTAAAAATCTATTTTTATTGATTTCAAAGAGGAAGGGAGAGGGAGAGAAAGAGATAGAAACATAAATGATGAGAGAGAATCATTGATCGGCTGCATGCTGCATGCTCCCCACCCCCCCCGCCCCCCAATAGGGATTGAGCCCCTAACCCAGGCATATGCTCTGACTGGGAATCGAACCATGACCTCCTGGTTCATAGGTCAATACTCAGCCACTGAGCACCACTGGCTGGGCTTGCCTGTATTTCTTTATTCCATTGTCCTTGCCCCTCCTTTAAAGATTTTGATATTATTATTGAATGAGATTATCTTTTATCTTTTTAAGGATATTTCTGCAAAAACAAAGTTTATAATAGCATAATTACAAATTTTGATATTAAATTGGAGAGAGGAAAAATTACAAGGTATGTATGTATGTATGTATGTGTGTATGTATGTGTGTAAAATTCTGTTGCCAAAGGCTGTTTACAAATCTCACAACCCAAGTTCTCATTGTTCAAGGACAGGACCACCTAGACAACAGACAAAAGCTTTCCAATGTGAGAATTTAGAGACATTCAGACTAATGTTCCAGTTCCTGGAATCTGGGGTCAGGGTGGAGCACTGCTGCAGGGGTGAGCAGAGGGAGTTGGAGAGTGGATTCATGGGCACTCTGGGTAACAAAGAAGGTAGCAAAGAGGTATGAAATGGGAGCTGGGAAGCTCAAAGAGACCTTGTGGGACAATTGATGAGATTAAAGATTTATTTTTGACTTAATTGTTTAAAGCTACTTTGAAGAGAAATGAGAAAGGAGAGTCCACTGCTAGGAGGAGATGCTTTGACATGATAACAGCACTAGAGAAAAGGCAGAGCAACCTGAACTCCTATTTTCCTTCCATTACAGAATCGCAGAACCATATAATTTTGGAGATGGAAAGAAATGCCGAGACCACTTAGTCCCACCCTCCTGTCTTTACAGATGAAGAAAGATGCACGGAGACATTAAGTGACTCACCTGACATCTCCATCAAGGGAAAGCAGAAAAAAAAGGGCCATGGGAGGGAGAGAGAAAATACAGGGTCCAGGATGCCTTTGAAAGGCATTCTGGTTCCGGGTACTTACACTGCATCCAGGGCTTTGAGAGAGCTGAACGGGGTGCCCCTAGAAGCAGAGCTGGTATCCTGGAGAAATGATCAACAATGGGATAAGTGTCCAGGTACCAGAAGGTGAGCAAATAGCAGTCTTCTTTTTTTTTTTAAATGGGCAAAGTAAACTCTAGAAAAACTAGAGAACAACAAGTTCAATGCTCATTTCAATCAACATTCTCTGGAATATAACAGTAGAGGTGAGTAGAGATTATCACCAGGAGCCAACAGCAAATATTAGGCGTGGGAAAATTTACCTGCCAAGGAGAGCCATTGCTCTTGGTGTAACAATCAGATTTGGATGATTGTAGCTTTGGAATAGTAAATGCTACCTTATACCCTTAGGAAGCTTTTGAAGCAGAGAGTGGATGGGGAAAACCATGACCTGTTGTGTCTAGGGAAGTCTTTCATCTAGGGGTGCTTGGCTAGGAGGCATTTTCCGACAGAACAGGAATAGGACATTTCACCACAGTGAGAGCCAATGACCAAGAGAAACCATCAGAGTCATTGAACCCCAAGAATCTGAACAGAACAGAGGAAGGAGGCAATCATAGGGAGGCTGTGCTGACCAGAAGACCAGACAAGTCATATTAACCTGGGAGGCTGGCCCATGAAAGACTGTGACGAGGAGGCTGTGTGATCTTCAAGTCAGGCAGCTAGGAGTGGAGCCACTTGGATTCATTCATTCATTCATTCAAAACATACATATTTATTGAGTAGCAGATGCTGCAGGAACTGTGCTGAGACTAGAAGTAAAGTACAGCGCTTGTGTCAAGATCTCACGAGGAAACAAACAAGTACCAGTTACTTCCAATACTCAATCCTTCTGTGGGACAGTCTCCATGGAAGCTTTGGGAAGTTCATTGAGGGGTGGGATGCTGGGCTAAATCCTGAATGGCACATAGGGCTTAAGCTAGAGCAATGGTCTTGAGTCATGCAGCTAAGGTTGGGGTCCTTAGAAAACCGGAAGGAGGGGGTGGGCTTTAGCAGGAAGAACGCTGAATAGAGTTGCACTTTGAGAGGCATTTGTAAAAGGCAATGCATGTAGGAAGCACAAGGCAATGCTCTCTAATACGGGGACCCCACACTCTCCCTCATCCAGATGAATGCAGATGCCACAGGGAACGCACTATGGACCAAAGGAAGTGGTTGAGGCAACCTGGACTCAAAACATTTCCTCATTGAGGAAATGCAGGGCACGGACATCAGAATGAAAACTACCCATTCCCCTGGATCCTCCTGGGAAAGAGTCTGGGTGTGTGGCTAAGGAAGGTGGAAGCCTCCAGGACTCCTTCCTATATTTCTGGCTTGAGCAACGAGGTGAATCATGGGGTTCCATACTGAGGTATCATCGGCACAAAATAGCAGCAATACTACACAAGAAAGGCCTGGAACTAAAAATTGATATTAATAAAGTGAGGCCCAAATTTGTTGTTCTATAAACATCTACAGACATGGCATCTTAGGAGGAGGATCAGTTTACTGAGAATAAGAGTGTGACTTAGGGAAAGGGAAAGTTGTCTCCACAGCACTGCCTTTCATTATCCCTGGCTAGAATGACTACTTATTGGGAAGGAAGGCAGGATTTGTAGTTAAGTGAGAACCACACTGGCGCCATACTTTTCTAATTAGTCACACGTATGCCTGAGTTACTTGTTGACAAAACGTTGTATGGGAGGACTGCACATACTCCCCAGCTGAAGGCCAGGCTTCACTCTGCTGTCTAAGGTGGAAGCTAGCTCATCCGTTCTGTTTTCTCTCCTAGGCAAGGCAAGGACAGACCCGGGATGGGATCAGACCTGCTGAGGTGGCCATGGCGCTGCTCAGGTCACCTGGTCTAGCTCAGCCCGAGCTGCGGTGACCGCCCGTGCAGGGGCTGGTGCCTAAGCGGAGGGGCATCTCTGGAGATGGAAATGGTAGGGCTGGCAGATCTGGCTGTCCCTGGGAGTAGGAATGGATTGCTTACATGTCTGTTTCTTACCCTGGCCTGTACAGTCTGCGAGAGGAGAACAGTGAGTGGTGCTTGTCCAGCAGCAGTTTGGAGCTGAACATGAAGAAAAGTTTTCTGCCATTGGAGAAAGGAGAGGGTCCTTCCATTACCCTGAACTATAGCAGCCGGAAAACTTCACGCCGGAGCATCAGCTACCACTGAGAGTATGTTGGAGGGACTCCAGTGCTGTCCATTGTGGCGGCCAATAGCCACAAGTGGCTACTGAACACTTGATATGCTGCTGGTCCCAGTGCGACATGCGGGAAATGGTCAATACACACCAGAAATCGAAGTCAGTATAAAAAAAAGAAGGTAAAATAGTTCTACAATAACTGTTTTGAATGCATGTTGAAATTATATTTTGCAAATATTAGGTTAGATAACAGTATGAAGTGAAATTTTACTTTTTCTAAAATGAGGCTCATATAAAAATTAAAAATTACATGTATGGTGCCCAGCCAGTGTGGCTCAGTGGTTGAGCGTCGACCTATGAACCAGGGGGTCATAGTTCGATTCCCAGTCAGGACACATGCCCGAGTTGTAGGCTTGATCCCCAGGGTGGGGTGTGCAAGAGGCAGCTGATCAATGATTTTCTCTCTCATCATTGATGTTTCTATACCTCTCCCTTCCTCTCTAAAATCAATACAAATATTTTTAAAAAAGTGATTCTTTAAAAAATTTTGTGCGCATGGTTCAGATATTTCTTTTGGACAGAGCTGCTCTAAACTGAAGTCAAACAGGCCCACTGTCCTCCTAACACCAAGCCGGACCTCAGGGTCTCTTCTTGATTCTGGTTACCCACATAGAGAAGAAAGTCTCATTAATTGAGGACATCTTCCCATTTATTGTTAGTTAGTGCCATTCTACATAATTCATAAATGCACTGACGTATATCCTAAGCCCCGCAGAAAAAGTCTTGTTTTCTCTCTTTTCATTAAGTTACACATGGTCCCAGGGTAGTCAATTTGTTGTTGTTCAAAAAGAGAAACACAGGGGTGGCTGATGCTTCAGCGTGAAGTTTTCCGGATACTAGAGTTCGGGGTGATGGGAGGACCCTCTCCTTTCTCGAATGGCAGGAAACTTCTCCTTATGTTCAACTCCAAACTGCTGCTAGACAAGCACCACTGTTCTTCTCTCACTAAATATTGGCATTCCAACAAAACCATAAAAAAAAAAAAAAAAAGACACTCTGAGAACCTTTGTGCTTGTTTAGGATGCAGATCAATGAGGGTGGGGATGGTATCCTTTATCAGAGAAGCTAGTGTTGAGCTAAGATAAGATGAATTTAGCTAAAATAATACCAAGGCACAGGTATTAGCTAAGCGCAATGTAACTGGCTTTGAAGGAAATAATGGAATAAACAGAACCATTGAAACTCTTAATTGAATGGGAAGTGGTGGAAAAACGGATCACTTATTTGTAATGCGAAAACTTCTCTTGGCAGGTCTGTAATAGCACTGGAGAAAAGAAATTTAAATTTGTGCCTATTCAACTGTGGAGACAGAGCGTGTTGCTAAGGTGCAAGAGATTTCTCCGGGTGCAGCAAGAGGTCAAAGCAGGGACATTGGTGCAGACAGCAGCATTCACAATACAAATAGGACAAACAGAAAGCCATGCTCTCTCTCTTCCAGAACGGAGAACCAGAGCGGCGCCCAGAAGAGTCCGGCCTGTGCGCCACGAGCTTTCTCACACCTCTCACTGGTAGGAGTAAATGGCCCCTGAAACTTCGGAAGGCTATGAAAAGACATTCTGCATATTTATTTAAAATGAGTTTTATAGTCAGTTACCATTAAGCACTGCCTTGCTGTAGTCTAGGCCTTTGCTAATCACAGTGTGATCCCTGGACCAGCAGTCTGAGTGTCACCAGGGAGCTTGTGAGAAATGCAGAGTCTCAGGTCCCACATTGGCTCTCTCCAATCAAAATCTGCATTTTAACGAGATCCCCAGGTGATCTGAATGCAGGGGTTTGAAAAGCTAAGCCTCTCCTTTGTGGAAATACACATCTCAGTCACAGCAGCTTACTTGCTGTATGAGGAACCCCCTGGAAGGTGGCCTCCTGCCTCTCCTTCTGCTTATGAAAAGAGCACCTGAATGTTAGGCATCCTGGTTGGAGGCAGCTTTCAACCCATCACTGGTCAATTAATGCAGCTTTTAGCGGCAATTATTGGACATCACTGCTCCCCGCATGCTCCTGGCATCTGCACGTAGGTTTAACCCCATTCCTTCAATGGGGCAGGTTTTCTCCCAGAAGTACCTATTTTCTTTGCTTTTGCACCATTCGATTTTCGACAGAATGGGAAAGCTTTGAATGATCCGTTTTTCTAAAGAGAGGCCCTACTGCCTTTCTTAAAGTGGAATGCACTTGCCACTCAGCGGCCTGTAATTGCAGGGAGCTGCGACTGACCTGGGACTGCTATTGGGCGGAGTGCTGCTACTTTCTGCAGGAAAGGTTATAGGTTGAGACTTTATACACACGAGGCAGAAAAAAACAGTCCAGATAATAAAGTAAAATTTCAGAGAAAGAAACATAATTTTTAGAAAAGAATACAGTAGTCTACACAGCAGAGTGGTTAAGTGGCCGGGCTCCGGATGCAGGCTCACTGGGTAGAAACCCTGGCCCACCCCTGAAGGCATGGGCCAGCTCCTTACAACTCAGGCTCCTCACAGGCACCTTGGGAATAGCAATAGTGCCACCTGGGCAGGTGGTCGGGAGGTTTAAGTGACATTTGCAAAGCAGTCAGCACAGTGCCTACTGGTGGCAAATTCTCAGTAATGTTCAGTGTTGGCTATTATTAACAAACCTGAATTTCATTTCTTACCAAAACACTCTGATTTGGTTTCTGGGCTACATGATATTAGGGCCATCTCCATTCATATTTAACTAAATGTGTGAATAAAATATAATAAAACAACTTGTTTAAAATATACTAAAAGATCAAATTGCTGTCCTTCTCTTTAGCCCAGGAAGAAAACGGAGTTGACCACATAGAGATGTAACAAAATCCTACTATTACTACAGTGCAGCTCAGAGCCTGGCCATTCTAAGGTGTGGTGTGGAACCTAGAGCAGTCCAGTGTTGACTAATTAACTTCTCAAGGCTTGCAAGGGGTCCCATGGGTATTTCACAGCTTCCACCAACCCATAGGAGGCTCAAGGAGAGGAAATAGGATTAGTTTCTTGATGAGAAGGGTGATTAAACACTGGAACAGGATACCCAGGGAGGCTGTGGGATTTCTGCCCCTAGGGATGTTTTAAACAAGAGACATAACTGTCTAGCTTGTGTGATTTGGGTCTTCTGCCTAGAAGCAGAAGATTGAACTGAGCGAACTGATTATATATATATATAATATATATATCCTATCTATCTATATATCTATCTAGCTCCTATCTAATAAAAGAGTAATATGCAAATTGACCATACCTCTGCTACACCAACAAGTCACGCCCACCAGCCAATCAGGAGCAAATATGCAAATAAACCCAACCAAGATGGTTGCGGCCACAGAGAATAGGAGGGAGGCTTGGGTTTCCCCAGCAATGGAGGAAGCCAAGCTTTCTGCCTGCCCTTGCCAGCCCAGGCCTCCACTCCAGGCTACAAAATTTCAATTATAGAAGATAAATAAATCCCAACAGAAATGGCTGCCACCTCAGAACGAGCAGAAGGTTTGGCTCTGCTTCAGGCTACAAAGTTTCAATTGTAGAAGGTAAATAAATCCCAGATACCAGGGCCTCCCCTTGGGTTGCTGGGGGGTGTGGCCGGCCTGCAAACCACCACAGGCCCCTCGCCCAGGCTGCCCCACACCCTAAGGGAACCCCCACCCTGATCCAGGACACCCTTCAGGGCAAACCAGCTGGCCCCCACCCATGCACCAGACCTCTATCCTATCTAATAAAAGAGTAATATGCAGATTAATGATCACTCCAACACACAAGATGGGTTCCCCCATGTGGTCAAAGATCCTGCCCCCATATGGACACAAAATAGCCACAAGGAGGCCAGCAGGGGAGGGCAGTTGGGGGTACCAGGCCTGCAGGGGAGGGCAGTTAGGGGTGACCGGGCCTGCAGGGGAGGGCAGTTAGGGGCAAACAGGCTGGCAGGGGAGCAGTTAGGCATCAATCAGGCTGGCAGTGGAGTGGTTAGGGGGTGATCAGGTTGGCAGGCAGAGCAGTTAGGAGCAATCAGGAAGGCAGGCAGGTGAGCAGTTGGGAGCCAGCAGTCCTGGATTGTGAGAGGGATGTCCGACTGCCCACAGGAATCGGGCCTAAATGGGCAGTCAGACATCCCTTGAGGGGTCCCAGATTGGAGAGGATGCAGGCTGGGCTGAGGGACACCCCCCCTCCACCCTTGTGCACAAATTTCATGCACCAGGCCTTTAGTATATATATATATATTACTAATTTTCATTGGTAGAATTAGTTTTCTCACAATTTATAGGAAACTACTATACTCCTGACTGTCCCCACCCTCACGCTGAGATTCCTAGCACCCCTCGTAGGCCACTCTAACTACTCAGCATGGCTGTGATTTACCTATTGACATGCCTGTGTCTCCTCCACTAGACTATGTGGTCGCCGAGGCTGGGACATTGTTATTGTGCAGCCACACATTAATAGCCGGTGCAAGAGAGAAGCAGGGCGGTCTTTTAGTAAGATCGATAGAAAGGCATTTAGGATCCGCTGATATTCTACTACCCAATGTTTAGGTAAGTCATTCATTCATTTCTTTATTCAACATTTATGGGGTTGAGCTCTGATAAACAACTTCAAAAAATATTTTACAGACCCTTCCCCAAGGAACCGATGGTAGAGCCAGGCCCACAAAATCCATGTTTATACCACCAAGGAGGCTGGCAGCTTCAGACCAAAGGAAATATCCACTACAGGTTGAAAACAACATCCTGCAATTCCTGGTCTCTCTTACTGAGGAGCTTCTTAAGTACCTTGGGGCTTCTGCCTACCCTCACCCAGGACTACACAGCATGCAGGAAGGAAATAAAATACGCCTGGTTGCCCGGGATGAAGGCGCTAGTGAAGATCCCTTCAATAAAATGCTTTTCGAGTCCGTTTTCCTACTTGCCAGCCTTTACTCCAAAGACAGGTCCCTGAGGCTGCCGCCACGCAGGGCTGCACAGCGTGCGAGAGGGTGCTCTGTTCAGACGCTCTCAGTTAACTGAAAGGCCACCATGTACCAGGGTTTCACTTCCAGCATTCAAGCGCCCGGCCTATAAACATAATTTTTAACAGCTTTTCTTCAGCAACTCTGACTGTTTAATTAATCTTCAGCCATTAACCATTCATTTAAAATGCCACTTATGAAATCTTAATTTTGCACATTATCAGCTGGTTCACAAATAGCTAACCATGAGCAGAAGCGTAATGATCGCTCTCTCCCTGTTCTTAGAGCTCACCAAGCTTAGAGCCAATTTTGGCTTCTTAATTAACCATATGCATATTAGCATTTAAAATTAAATGACAGGTTTTTTTTTTTTTTAAAGAATTAATGCACAGTGAAATGTTAACACTAACCTCATTCTGCTGCCTTCTGAAGGGCCTGACGGCAGTGGCTGGCCAGGCCACAGCTACCGGATGCCCAAAGGTGACGCATACGTGGGACTGTGCCTCACCTCAGTTGAGATGCCATAAATGAGTGCACATTTGAAATGATAGCTTGGGTCCATTGTTCAAATTCTACAACTTGTATGTTTAAAGAACAATTAGAAATGTCTCCCACCAAGATATTTCATTCTTTTTGATGGTTAACCCCAATTAGGTGAGTTAGTTCAAGCCAAACAATAGGGTAGGGAAGGATATGCAGGGCAAAAAAAGAATTGTTAGCTGATCCTGAAATGACTTTTTCTCTAACTATGACTCTGGTTATTAGAGATGTCAAGGAAGTAACTTGTAATTTTACAGGTGTCAGCTAGGGTCAAGGTCCAAGGTCAAAACTGGGCACAGAATTGTTCAGGTGGGTTCATCACAGCACATGGGGGTTTTAGACCCATGAGTCAGTGCCTGCGTCACATCTGAGATTGGGTAGATGGCTGGCATCAAAGCACCTGCATACTTCAGGGACCAGACTGTAAGTCTCTACTCCATGTGATTGGTGACAGTAATTACACACATTCTATTTTGTAGAATTATGGTAATCCTGGGCACTTTTCTTTTTCTTTTATCCAAATACAGAGATTCAAAAGACAACCAGAAACAAAGAATCACAAATGAAAATGATGTTGCATCATATACTGAAACTCTGTGCTCTTGGAATGAGGACAATTGTCAGAATGTTCATTAAAAATATTTTACATTACTGTGGGAGCGAAAGTGGGAAAAATAGAGACCATTTTCTGAATCACAATATGAATTGAGGTAAAGCATCTCAGAATTCATTAGACACTGAGTGTAGGTGGCACCATGGTGGTTCTGAGCCTTGTTTTAGTTATATGATACCTGTGCAAATTACAGCTGGTTTTGACTGAGACTTCACGTGCAGGTGTCAAAAAAACAAAACAAAACAACAACTAAAACATTAAGACTGCAATTAAAACCAGATATGTACTGACTGAAGAAAGAACTGACAACCAAACATGCGCATAAACAATTTGAGTCTCAGTAAACTTGGCATTTTGTAATCCTGTTAGCAATTCCGTTTTTAATCCAAGTAAGTACTTAAAATGCAAGCGTATCTTGAGTCTGCAATTTCTGAGACTGTGTTCCAAGAGAATGACAATAATTTATTCTCCTAGAAGGCCTTTTAGATGGAAAGGAATCATGAGAACTTTCCAAAGAATGATGTATGACATCCACTGAGCTAGGTCCATTTTGTGGTTCCTTCACTGGTTCAACTCATCTAACAAACATGCATTGGGTATCTACTATGTGCTAAGCACTGGGATGCAGACATTTAAGATACAAAAAGGCACAGTTCCATTAGACTAGGGTTGGGGAACATTTTTTCTGCCAAGGGCCATTTGGATATTTATAACATCATTTGAGGGTCATACAAAATTATCAACTTAAAAATTAGCCTGCTATATTTGGTCCCACACTTAATTAACTCACCCCTAATGCCTTGGCAGGGCCAGACCAATAATTTTTCAGCCCTTATATGGCCTTTGGGCTGGATGTTCCCCACCCACAGCATTAGACAAATGTGGCAGTTACCAACAAAGTTTAGTTTTGATTTTAGTATTTTCCCTTTGGAAAATGCTCCTTGTGCATTTTTCTTTGAGTTAAGGAAAAAATGGTGATTGTTAAGCTGCTAAAAGAAGAAAGACACCTTAAACTAGTGACTCACCAAGTAAGAAATCCCTGCCAGCAACATCAGTAGCACCAGGTAGCTTCTTAGAAATGCAAATTTTAGGGTCCTATCCCAGACCTACAAAATCAGAAACTCTGTGGGTGGAGCCCAGATCTATAATTTAACAAGCCCTCCTGGTGATTCTGACTCAAGTTCAAGTTTGAGAACCATTTCTTTAGACAATTAAAGGTTGACCTTTTACTGCAGACACATACATTTATTATATTAATAAGGAATCTCATAGCTCTGAGAATAAGTGAAGGGGTGGGAAATGAATTAGATCTCTGGAAGCTAGAAGGCACATGTCTCTATGGATAGGCTGAAAATAATGGGTACCTGGAGATGTGGTAATGAAGAAAATGGGGAACCTTTCCTATCTATATATATAAAAGCCTAAGCAACCATTATGACTGGTTGACTGATTGCTATGATGTGCACTGACCACCAGGGGGCAGATGCTCAGCACAGCAGGGTTGGGATGAGTGGGAGCGGCATGGCGCCAGCCCCAGCTTGGTCTCCTCCCCGGCCACCTGCCACTTTGTGCACTGCTACATCCCTCTAGGGATGTCAGACTGCCGGTTTCAGCCAGATCCCGGGGATCGGGCCAAAACCGGAAGTCTGACATCCCCTGAGGGGTTCTGGATTGTGAGAGGGCACAGGCCAGGCTGAGAGACCTCTAGTTCACCAGGCCTCTAGTATCTATATATTTGTGGTAGGGTATATTTCAAGGGAAGAACCTGACAAGAAGGTACCATGCAGACTGATTAACTCATCCAATTACTAAACTCTGGCCTGGGTGTTAATCAGGTTCATAATACATCCTCAGTGGTTCCTGTAATCCCCTCTTTTTATATGTTAAGATAATTCTATTAGCTACATTCTTCATCTGACTGGTCTACTGAAGGGTATCTTGACCAATAATGGTAGAAATGTGAAAAAACAATAATGGCTAAAGTTTGCTGAGAACTCAGTATGAGCCAGTCACTGCTCAATAGATTTAACATGCATTAATTCTTCAAGTCTCATAGAATTCTAGGAGTCATGGTCTCAGCTTCACTCCAGAAATGAAGAAAGAGAGGCTAGAAGATATTATATACTAGGATTTATCCCAACTTCAAATCCCATGTGATTGACTACTAGGAGAAAGACAATAATCTCAAGAAAAGTAATAAATAGATAAATACTGCTGAAGAGGCAATGAAATTTAAAATGTAGAATGTTTCAATTCTGGGCATATATTAGGTATCCAATGAATACTATTATTAGCTATCATCGTCATCATCACTATTACCATCCTTAGTCTTGAAAATCCTTGTATACATTATGCTTCTAGATTCTAATACTCATATCTGAGCAGGTTCTGGAAATACTGTTTTTGAAATAGCGAAGTTTGGAGAAATTCTCTTTCAGAAATAAATGACCCAAAAGAAAATTTATGAATTGAGCTTCTTCAAAACTACTTATAGTCTCAAATGGTCTGAAATTACTATTGAAATCTACTACTTTACATTGAAGTCTACTGCTTTACATTTTTTTGTTTTCTAGTGAAACTTAGAAATCATACACACTCATAAAATTTGATTCCTAGACTTTAAACTCAATTTAAGCATGTACTATAATGTCCCAAATTTCTGAATTACTTAGATCTAGCTCTGCTTCTCTACCTTGGCATAACATAGTCTTCACTCACTTAAGCACCCAGATAAACCAATTCATAAAACAGTTGCCAACTGTCACCAACCCTGGCCTTGCCTGGAAGAAAAAGGTGGAAACAAAGCTGCAGAGAATGGAAACTGGTAGAACACAGGAAAATAGACATTGACAGAAAGGGATGAAGTGGAGCGCCACCAGATTAGTTATTTTCTATTGAACAACTCTGAGACATGAGCTGCAAGAGAAGAAAACAAACCTGTCCTCTCACCTGCTAAATGTTGTCCCTGAAATGCTGAGGTTGCCCTACAGGGTCTCTAAGTGAGAGCATGGTAAGGAGAGGTAGCCTTTTAGAAATGTTACTAATAATAAAGTTCATGAGATCAACAACTCAGGAACATGAGAGTGATTGCTGTTCTGCGGGGTCTCAACACAAAGGACCAACATGAAAAAGTTAAATGCTAATGACCAAATTTTTCTACAGCTCTAAGGATGGGCCCAGGCCACCTACTGACCTTGACATACAAAATCCACTTTGTCTGCATTGAAGAGAATATCTCTCCTAGTCTTGTGATCAGAGGCCTTGACAATATGGAAAATCAGAGACCAAGTAATGGTCAAGCTTAAGGGAATTCAGTGCTTGCTCAGGATTCACTGTAAGTCTGTGCAAAAACTGTGGCTACTGAGTTCTATTTCTGGATGGGTTTATATCAATGCTTAGTCAGCTCTCCAGAGGAGAGGGGTGTCCACAGCACATAAATATTAAAACATCTCTTTAAGATGTTGGGTATTTATGAGTACTAACATTAAAACCATCTTTTATTGCCCCTTCTCATCCCACTGATTATTTATTGTTTGAAAAGATAAATACAAGAAGACAATTGACCTAACAATGGCCTATTCTTGATTATATATTGCATTAAATACAGAAATTATAAAGAGGGCACTTTTGAATCTATCTTTAGCATCGGCAAAAAATGTGTAATTGCCTAATAGATTAATGCAAACCACAGGTCACAAGAGGCCTGGAGTAAGTGAGGTAGATCAACACAAACTTAGAACGTCTACAGAGAAGTAGGTCAAAGCCCAAGGCTTCTGATTTGTCTTTGTGTCTCTACAGCCTTGAGTAGAGTGCTTTGCACAAAGTAGGAATCTAATGTTTTTAATGGAATTGATGAATGAATGAATGTGGGAGAAAGAGAGGGAAAGATTTCTGGCAAGTGAGGAGCAACATACATGCTCTTTGTACATGCTTATTGGCTTCCAACTTGTTCTACTGCAATCTGCAGTGAGAAATGCATTTTGCATCATATCCCAGTACTCACATACATACCTTGTGTACATATGCACATGTATACATTTTACATACATCTATAACTTAAATTATGGAATAATTCTTACACTCATTTCAGTCTATACAATGATATTTTCTATGCTACTTTTTTACATGGTAGTTAAGTCCACCAAATTTATTTCAAGATGTACTTATACATTACAACCTGCAATTTTTAGAAACTCTCACTTAGCTAGAAGCTCATGTACAGATTTTGGCATAAGACCTGGGTTGAAATCCTGGCTCTGCCAATTTATTACCTGTGTCACCATAGGCAAGTTTCTTAATTTCTCTCAGCTGCCAGTTTCTTATTTGTGAAACACAAACTTACTCTGTTATCTTTCCAAAGCATAAATCTCAACATGCCATCTCCATTTCAAGGGTTCCCTGTTGCTCTAGAGCTGAAGACGAAGTGCTTTATCTTTGACTAGTGGCCAGGTGCACGAATTCATGCACATTGAAAGGAAATTAAATAGAAGAAATATTTTAATATCGCTATTTGCCCTTTCTCTATAATAGAAGTGTCAACCAAATTCATGCTCGATTACAATGACAGATCGAAACACATGCATACAATTGGCACCAATGAGAGCTTTATATGCATCATGCATGTGCGAGTCAACTTAGCCTTTTATAGATATAGAATAAACTTGCTTAATTAGACCTGCTTTCTGATTTAACTAAACTCTTTCCAGCCATGTGAAGCACCCCAACTTCTCTTTCAGGTAATTGTCAGCAACACAGCAGTAAATATCAACACAAAGTAGATTATTATTGTAGATCTCTCAGAGAGAACAAAGGGTAAAATATTTAACTGCAGCAGTGTTTGACTATATTCTGTACAGTGAGAAAACCTGAGTCATTTTCAAGGTCCACTATTTCTTACTTCTTTTCAGTTGGGTCAAGTTTCTAAGCTTTCTAAATCTCCATTTTCTGGCTAATGAAAACAAAATAGAATTCCACTGAGTCTCCTATCTACCTACTCTAGGACTTCTGTGAAGGTCAAATGAGATGAGGCACGGGAAAACTCTTCACAGACACTTGGTTAAAGTGTGAAATGTTTTCACCTGGCTATAAAGCAAGTTGTGTTCCTGGGCTGAAGAAACTGCAAAGAGGCTAGTTGCTAGAGGAAGCTGGGTGCTGCTACCTGACTTCATTACTCAGATGGTTGGACACTTAGCATATTAGCCTTTTATATATATAGACTAGAGGCCCGGTGCATGAAATTCGTGCACTGGGCAGGAGTTGGGGGTGGGGAAGGTCACTCAGCACGGCCTGAACTCTCGCAGTCTGGGAGCTCTTGGGGATGTCCAACTTACAGCTTGGCTTAGGCTGTGGGGAGCAGGCCTAAGCCATCAGTTGGACATTCTCTGCGCTGCTGCGGAGGTGGGAGAGGCTCCCGCCACCGCTGCTGCACAGCAGTGAGCCTGGCTTCGGACTGAGCGGTGCTCCCCATGGGAGCGCACTGACCACCAGGGGGCAGCTCCTGTGTTGAGTGTCTGCCCCCTGATGGTCAGTGCACATCACAGCGACCGGTCGTTCCACTGTTTGGTTGATTTGCATATTAGCTTTTTATTATATAGGATAATGCGGCCTTTAACAATTTGGCCTGTGTTGACCTTCATCTTTTTATTTCAGCTGACCCTTATTTACATAACACACTCCGCCTCTTCTAATATATAAAGTTCCCTAAATGTTTTCTCTTTGGGCCTATGTGCATGCTCTTCTGCCCACTTGATTAATTTCTACTTGTTCTTTTGGTCATAATACAGTCCCTCAAAATCTTTCTTTGACCGCCCAGATCTGCCTTCAGTGCCCCTCTATTATGCTCCTTAACATCTTTGACTTACCCTTATCATAGCATATCACCATTATTATTCCAAAATATAAGCTGCATCCTCCAGAAGGCAGAAGACTCTGCATTCTGTTCTATTCTCTTTGTGTTATTTATATTTCTAAAATATTCTGTATACTTCCTCCCATCTCCTCTTAGTAAACAAAATAAGTTAGATGAATATATCTTAAGGATCAGGTCATTTGTTTGAAAAACAGTCAAGTCAATGCTTAAGTGACAGCTTTAAGATTTATCAGAGCAACCCTTTGGCCAGCACTCCTCAAACATGCTGACTTACTACAAGTGACTGAGGATGGCAGGGGGGCGGAGGCCTTGAAAATGGATGGTCATTGAGTATCAACTCTCTGCCAAGCTCATGTATAATAAAGGAGAAGGTTGTCTACATTTGTCACCCCTGGAAGCTGACAACTTAGGCAGACATAAGTCTAGCATAGTCCCAAGAGCAGGGCTTTCAGAAGTTGGAAAAAAATTAATGAGAACATCAAGTTTGTAAGAGGGAGAATAGAGCAAAGTAGAGTTAATGGTGTATCAGTTACTATTAGCACTTATCTGGTCATAGAGATTCTTTCATTAAGAGATTTCTCATTATTGTTTAAAAGTCACTTAAAAATTGATGGTAATATGGTCTAAGGGAAAAAAAATCTGATTCCTTTGTTCAATTGATGAATTTTAATTCTCTATGGGAATGACATTCATCATTGGAATTCCCAAACTGAAATGAGATCGCTTTGGCTCTGTTTGTAGAAACAAAAAAACACATCTCCAAGTAATCTGTATTCATTCTTCAAGGTCCTACAGACAGCCTCACTAAACTGTGAGTCAGAAGTGACAGCAAAAAAGCCTCACTTTGAAAAATCTAAAGTAAAATTAACAGAAAAAAAATCACTGGAGATAGAGATTGGGACAAACACCAACAGATGTATGAGCTGTGTATGACAAGACTGTGGCTCAATGAAATGCACAATCTCTGAAATCAAGAAATGAGATTTCAGTTTCCTGCACTGCCCCAATAGCACGAGATATGTTCACATCCAGCGGTTCACACCTGGCTGTGAAGCTTTCCAGTTAACACTTTGTCGATCCTTCATCACTCTTAAATTCGAAACACACTTTTTCAGTGATCACAAAAACTAAGAATGTATGCTCCCGACTTGCTTTACTTAAGTGATATTAGAAGTTATTCACACTGAAATATTTTTGTCTCAGCTCTAAAAGAGGGTCTATGTAATAAGGATAGCCTCCCACAGGGAGTTAGGAAGTATATTTGAACAGAGTGCTATATGGCATTAATCTCTAACTTTTACATTATTAAAGGGAAGTGGGGGGAAAAAAGGAGAGAAGTCACCTAGAGGTAATCTGTTTGTGCTGGAGCCCATGGAATGACTCCCGCAAGTCACTTGAGATTCCTTTCTCCCTTGCCTTTGAGGATCCTTTTACAACTGGCAGAGATTTTTAAGAGGGCTTTTTTGCCAGTAAGAAGTTGTCCTCTAGAAAATGTTCTGAAAGGGATAAACTTGACTGACATATTCTCCACTGGCCATTTGCCCCATTCTCCTTGGAAAGTGGACATGAAGCCTAGAGCTGCAATAGCCATCTCAGAAGCATGATGCAACATGAGGAAAAGGCCTAAACACTGGGGAAAGCAGAGGAGAAAACTTAAAAGAAGCCACTTTATGAGGCCAGGGTCACTAAATTCCTTAAAGGATAAGACAAATATATCAATTGAGTTTTCTGTTGTTTACAGCCAAACGGGATCTGCATTGACATGTTCTTATTGACAGTTCTCCTGGGGCTAGTCTGTTCAGTGGACAACTGTTGAGCCCAACTCCAAACCATATGGACATTCAAGTGACATGGCAGGAAGAAAGTGTTAGTTCCAATGACCAGCTTTGAGACATCTAATGAGCTATAGTTTTTAACAAGCAATTGACAAAAGAGTTGAGTAATAACTGTTCTTCACTTATGTACATGATATCATTGATCTAAAAGAATTGGTGCTAGTTTTTTTTGCCTTTCGTCCCCTCTCTTTTTGTTTCTAATGATTGAAATACACCAACAGGAGTTTGGGCTCCAATTAGGTAAACATTAACCATGTATCCATGGAACAGATAGAATCTAATAGGTTCCTATACCCATAAATTTAAGGCTCAATAGCTAGATATAATCACTAACTTTTCTAAATAGTTATAGTTAGTTCAATAACCTTATTAATATGTAGCCCAATAATATGTAACATAGTCTGATAGTTTAAAGTATAATAGCCTTCTTAAATAGTTATAGCCAAAATTTATTGAACTAGGTACTGGGATAATTTTATTTAATCCACAAGCAATTAATAGGAAATAGGATACACTGCTGTCCCTATTTTGCAGTAAGAAAATGGAAACTTTGAAAAATTAATACATTTGAACCAAGATTCTAAGACCAAGCCTCAGGTCTTCCCCAAATTGAATGTATATGCAATTTCATGATTTTACAATATATTCTGTATATATCTCTATTCTAATAGAACACATTATACTGTAATCATTTTTGTACTAGAGGCTCAGTGCACAAATTCATGCGTGGGTGGAGTCCGGCTGGCCAGGCCCCAATCAGGGAGGATAGGGGCTGGGCCTGTTGGGAGGAGGAGATGGTAGGAGGTTGGCTGGCAGGCCCACCCTGATCGAGCCGATCAGGGCCAGGCTGGCTGGGGGAAGGGACTGTAGGTGATTGGCCTATGGGCGATTGGGGTTGGGGGGCTGATTGGGGGCGGGACTGGCCATGGGAAGGGGCTGAGGGTGATGGGCCGGCTGGCCCCGCCCCCAAATGGTGTGGGGGGTGCCGATCAGGGGCCAGCGGCCTGGGGGAGGGGCCATGGATGGTTTGCGGGCTGGCCCTGCCCCTGATTGGGTTGTGGGGCCGATCTGAGTGGGGCCGGGTGGGGGGAGGGGATGCAGGAGATTGACTGGCCTGCCACGCCCCCTATTGGGGAGAGGGGGCATTCAGGGGCGGGGCTAGCTAGGGTGAGAGGCTGTAGGCTGATCAGGGTGGTGGGGGCCCATTGGTGGTGTGGCCGGCTGCGGGGAGGGGCTGCAGGAGGTTGGCCAGTCAGACCTGCCCCCTATTGGGGTTGAGGAGAGCAATGAGGGGTGGGCCGTGCTCTTGATGGGGTGGAAGAGTCCACAAGGTTGGCTGGCTGGCCCCACCCCCTGATCAGCTGGTTTGCTGGCCACAGTGGGCGTCATAGTGACCGGTCGTTATGGTTGTTATGGCTGTTATGGTCACTGGCTTTTTATATATATATAGATGAGACAGTTTCAGCCCTTTACTAAGTTCCCTGAGGATAAAGATAGTTTCTAAAATTCTTTGTATCACCTAAGAAATATAGCAGATGCTCAGTAAAAGTTTTCTACAAACATTGGTGAATATCTTGTGGGAATTCAAGGCTGCTTAACTGTAGTACTGAGGAGCTGTGTGCCATTTGCCACTTTAGTTTAATAGTTGCTGTGTATCAGTCAATAAGTATTTAGTAAGCATATACTAAGGGCCTAAAATCACACTGGATCAAAAAAAAGCCTTATTTTGCATAATTAAGTCTAAATGGGCACATTATTTATGAATATGTAGAAGAGAAAAAAATTATCAATAGGATTCCCAAGAACAAGTAATACCCTTTCTTGTCCGGATTAGTGGATTGCTAAATCAAGAGATACTTGCAAACATGGTGTACCTTAATATCAGTAAGGTATTTGACAAAGTCCCTAATGTTCATGGATGAAATGGAGAATGCACACTAGATCACAGTAGATTGGATTAATAGCTAATGGAACACCCCAAAGAGTGTTGATTAATGAAGATCTTGAACAGTGAGTTGTGGGGATTACACTTGACTTTGATCAAATGATCTTTTCAATGACATGAATGAGTCCACAATGATTAAATATAAGGAAAGCATAAAGTTAGGAAGGATAGCTAATATATTGGAGGTCAAAAATAAATACTTGAAAGTATTTTATTGGCTACAACAATGGGCTAAATCTAATAAGCAAATATTTAACTTAAATAAAGAGAATATCTTACATTAAAAAAAAAACCATTGTACAAATGATTGGATTTTGCACAATATACTGAAGAATCTGGCTTGATAACAACTCAAGTGAAAACAAAATATATAAAAATTAAGGCAACTGATATAAAAGTTAAGTCCATTTTAATGAGTTTAAAGGATTAAGGCCAAAAGATGCAAGAGTCCTGTTGATTGCTGTGCCTTTTCTTTTCTGCCCATACCTGAGATGGTGTCCATCTCTTCATGCCATGTTCAACAGACAACAATTATACATTCCATAAACTTAGTAGTGTTGAGTGTTTTCAGAATGTGGTTACCAAAAGTGCTACAGGCTCGATTATAATATGTGACTAAGACAACTAGAAGAATTCATTCTGAAGAAATTATTATATTTCTCAAGGTTATGTACATGTTTTCTTTTTCTTCCTTATAAGGCCAGCTCTGAGCACAGAGCCTGGCATGTGTTTGGAGTTCAATAAATGTTTGTTAATGAAGAGGTCACAGGGGCCAATTCAGATATCTGAAGAGCTACCAACGAGGGTCACATCCTGTGTCCAGGTAGATCAATCTAGGACCTCTGGTGAATGTTACGTAGAGGCAGCATTTGGGTGGAGACAAGTGGGCATTTGTATGTCAATTAGAGTGATTTGAAAGAGAAAAAGGGTGCCTCATGAATTCTTATCACTGGAATGTATGGGTCAAGTGACATCCTGTGAGGGATTTTGTGGAGAAGATGCCTCTACTGGATGGGACATGAGACCTGACCATCTAAGGTCCCATTCAACTCTAAGATTCTGTCAAATCAATAATTAATTAAATATTTATTGAATATAGATTGTTCCGTAAGGAGATAATGGTGAGCAAAAGCAGGCAAGGTCTCTGCTCCCAGGGGGCCTGGAGACGAGACCAGTGGTTTCCAAAATGGGCTGTGTGCATCCCAGTTGAAGGGAGGGAGAAAATATTAGAGTTACTACTTACTAATTTAAAAATTTTTCATTCTTTTATTAATTTCTATATTTTCTATCCTATATAATAAAAGGCTAATATGCAAACCTACTGAACGGTGGAAAGACCAGAGGAACAACCGGTCGCTATGACATGCACTGACCACTAGGGGCAGATGATCAATGCAGGAGCTGTCCCCTCATGGTCAGTATGCTCCCACAGGGGAAGTGCCTCTCAGCCAGAAGCCAGACTCAGAGCTGGTGAGCACAGCAGTGGTGGTGGGAGCCCCATGGGGAGCAGTGCCTAAGCCCTCAATTGGACATCCCCCCAAGGGCTTCCAGATTGCGAGAAGGTGCAGGCCAGGCTGAGGGAGCCCCCATCCCCGAGTGTAAGAATTTTGTGCACTGGGCCTCTAGTAAGTTTTATAATACATACGATACCTTGCATATCATTTAGAATCAAATACGTAAATTTTGGGGAGTTAACACCCAAAAACATTTTAACTGATCCACTGTGCAATCAACCAAGATGCTAAATAATCATGTGAACAAATGCAAATTGCAACTACATCAAGTATCACAGCTTCTATTCCCCTTTGTGGGACTAATCTGAACTCATTCAAACATAAAGCTTTAAGGTTCATACACTGTGGAAGCCCTTGAACTGCTGCTGCTGCCATGGAGACTAAGATATTATAAACCCTAAGCAGTTGTCAGGCTTTTGGGACAGGACTTAGCCCATACTATGTTCATATCATGGAAGGATTAGCACTGTGAGAATCCAAGCCTATGATTCTGTTATAGTGATAAGGATTTTTTTTTTAACTACCATCATTTACACATGAATTCTTTATAAGCCAAGCTTTTCTTAGAAGAGCTGAAAGTTCAGGGCCTACCCTTGAGAAGCAGAGATAAGAGGCAGATGTGGCCTCTATTAGGAAGCCACGGTGGGACACACTCATATGATATATTCCTGTGATATAAAGATATATGGACAATAGATGTTTGTTTCATATAGCGGCACAAACACAAGCAAAAAAATTGGAATATGACCTCCTCTGGACTGGAACCTTATCTTAGTTATCTTTGTATCTTCCCTAGAGCTTACTAAAGTAGCTAGAATACAGTAGGTGCCAATCAAATATTTACTGAAAGGGTGAAAGACTGAACAGCTGACAAATGAATGATGTGCTTCTAGTTGTACATATAGTAGGTTTAGAACTCATAGTTCTCAATTATGGACACTGTTAGAGACGATCCTGCAGCAACTATCTTCTTAGACTAACCTGGTCCCAGGCATATCAGGAATGTTCATAATGTCATTGATGAAGGACAGTAATAATAATAACGATAATGATAATAGCTAACATTATGATTGCTTATTATGTGCCAACACAAAAACTGATTCCTTTAAAACTTAAAGAACAAGGAGTAGAGCAATCTTTAAATAGAATTAAAGATAAGGGCAGAATAAAGTAATTCTGAGTATAAAGAATCACACTTTGATCTCTTATCCAAAAATATGGCACCTGTCTGAAACTCCACTGAAAGAACTTTAGATCTCTGATTAACCAGTTAACTGCCACGTCTATAGATGCTTATGGTGTACAAATGGTTAATACAAAGAGGTCAGAGTCAAAGGAAAGACTATTGCTTGTGCACATGTCTGGGCTGGGCAGTAAATTGCATATTTTTTCTGACATCATTCTATTGCGGCTCCAGTTATGATTATCCTAAGAAATTTCTTTCCTGGTCAAATCTACATGAGTGCAAATTAGCCTCAGCATAGTGTCTCCTAGTGTTCCAAAGAATAAACCTCAAGATCTGGGGTGGGGGCCGGGGGGATTAGCATTAAGTGACAACAATTTGGGGAGTGATAAGTGCTGAGTGTTTTGTGCTCCTCTTAGAGACTTATATTGCACATGAGTATATTAGAGTTAAAAAGACAACAGGAAGGAAACTTGTTCAGTATTACTTAATCCAGAATTCTCCATAGCTTTTTGACAAGTAAACAATTTTTCAACAGAATGCTTCACATGTATTTTCTTGGAATTAGGATGAAGGAATACTGGCTTTGGAAGTTCCTAAAAAGAGTTCTGTGCTGGGATTCTAGCAGTGGACACATGGAAAGGGGATTACTATGAAGACCTATCTGATTTGGAGAAAGTAAGGTTTACTATGGTCTGGGCCAGAAAAAAACCCATGCTTGGTATTGTTATTTATATGACAAAAATGCAACCCTATATAAAGACTTGGGAGAAAAAGACTGACTTTTAATCAGTTGTTTGAATGAACAGTTTAGTTATTATGGCCGTCTCACACAGTCATAGAAATTTATATTTTCATTTTATCCCAAAGAAAAACTTGACCATCTTTCTTTAATACTATCAACCTGGAAGCTTGACAGTAAGGATTAAAAATTGCTCCTTCCTTCCCACTTGGTTATTGGAAAGGCTCTGAAAGGTAATCAGTCTTGTGAAGCTACACTTTACAGTCTGCATAAAATTGCCATGATTTCCCTACCTCTCCCCAACCTAATTGAAAGTGCATAATATCACCCAGCTGGGGAAATGTAAACGGTAAACATATGCAATATATCATGCTCCCACACAAAAGCTGGTTACTAATAGGGACTGGGTGGTTGTCAGACCAAAAGGAACCTGGAAAACAAGTCTTTTTTTCCATCTAGAATGAGAGCTCTTTGTGCCTGCCACCCTTCCCCCTTTACCTCCTCCTCCAGACTTCAAGCTGCAGCTAGATTAAACCAAGGTCAGTCAACTCATTCCTTGCCTGTGTAATTCTAAGGGTCACCTAACAATGTATATTGACTAACACTCTCTTATATCAGCCTTTCAAGAGATGAAGCATTTTGCTTTTGGCAGGAGGTGGAGTTGGAATCATCTTGTTTCCTACCTACTTCAATTGTATGACGGATGGTCCTATTATCTCTTGCCTTAGCTGCTATACCTAAAGATCCTTGGCCTTGTCACCTCTTATCTTTTTCTACTTCATCAAACTCCTATTGCCAAGATGTTCTTCTTTCCTACTGTTGATCATCCATGAATATCTGTAAAGAATCACATGAGTATAAAATCTCAATCTTACTTTTCAAAATCCTCTGCACTTCTGCAGTGATCTATGATTCCACCTCAATTATGCCTACTTATAAGTCATCATTCTCACCTAAGACTCCTCATCTCTTTTAAATAAGACTTTCACAGTAGGTTTTTAGCTGAAAGTTTTCACCATAGTCCTTAAAAAAATCACTCCCTGTTGTATCATGAGCTCAACTTCTACTACTCATTCATGTCATCTTAGTCATCTTATAATTGGCTATTGTTTTATTTTTAATAGCCAATACCTTACAGGTAGGTCAAAGCACAGCACTTGTCAAGGGTACTGTGTCATTTCAGTTTTAATAGATTGAAGGATGTATTTTTAGATGCTTCAGAAGTAGAGATAATTTCAAATTTATTAAGTTAAAACTACATTCATCTTTCAATAAATTACATTACCTGTCAACTGGCACCGGTGGATGGTATGGCTTGTTGACCTTGGCATAGAGACCCTCTAAATGGTCTCTCTCTGGAGAGAGTGGACGGCCATCGCGAGGATAAACCAGTGGTCCAGCCCGAGGGGGAGACGGAGACCTATAGACATTTGCTGATGCACATGGTTCCCGGAAGTGGTTCACTCTGGCATAATTGGGATCCATTTCATCATCGTCCATATCATGCAGTGATCCAATTGTACTAGTAGCATAATCAACAAGACCTCTTGCCTGCTTTTCCCTTAGCTCCTGATGTTTTGCTCCAATCCTGAAAAATGCAGAACAGGTAACAGAGACATCTGTGAGTTTATATGCTAGTACAATGATAACACTCTTCTGACTCTATGCAAATTCCTCCTAGTTGGTCACTTAGCTGTCACTTACCTGTATACTCAAGACCACACCATAGAGAAATGCAAACAGCATAGTCCGTGGGATTAATTTTATATCTATGGCCTTTATTTGTTAAGGAGTCTGCTATTATAGCAATGCTGTAGGTACTTTGACATCTTGCCCACTGATGTCTGGGCTGATTGCAGAATCAGGCTAATTTTCATTAACATTCCTTTCCTATAAGTGGGATGTGCTTGTGGGAACAGTATATCTTTGATATGATACTATGGAAGCCGGCCTTGGAATAGGGATGCATGTTAAAGAGTCCATCACAATCTCATACTTTGTCTATGCTTTCACTATTTGGCCCTCTATAGTCCCAGTGTATTCTTCTAAAGAAAAGAGCTTGCAAAAGTTGACTTGAATATGAAAAATAAATACAGAGGCTTTCTGGTTACTAAAAGCAGTGGGATCAGATATAATTTATCAAAGACTCTAAGTTTCTTGGTTACATAAATGGGGATCATTGTGTCTCATTACATAGGAACTAGGGATAGAGTAAAATAGTGAAGAAATTAATAGACTTCTGACAGAGATGAATTGGCACATATGAATGAATTAAACACTACTACTGGCACAACTCCACAGCGCTAAAGCCTTAAATGATATTACTGCTGATCAGTGTACTATGTAGACTATTGGGAATGGGAGCAGAACAGTATACTTAGGTGGATTCCAAACCCATCAGAATTTTGAGCATTTGACATTTAATCTGGAATGTGTTAGATCAGCTCTCCTAAATTCCCAGTTAGGTGTTAAAATGGAAAGGTCACGGTGTATCTTACAGGACAATGGTGATCTGATGGTATGAGGAGGCTTTCAGCACTAATGAGGGAATGTAACCTTACACATCCCTGGGCAAGCAAGGTGTATTGTGTACAGGACGAGAGAAGTAAGGTGATGAAAGAAAGACTCTCAAGAAAGGATGGTGACAAATCCGGAGTCCTGGGCTCAGAGAATATGAGAGGGCTGTGGGCTAGAAGCAAAACATCTACATTTGCCTGGAGATATATATATAGAAGGCTTAGATGAATGAAAACAAAAAATTGAACTCAATATATTCTCTTCAAATAAAACAGCTGTTTTTGCACATTGCAGCTAGTTTTATTTTACTAAACATCAAACTCTTTGTAAAAATCTTTAAAAGCCATGATATTTCAAGGTACTTTCTCTTTAGGCAGAATAGCTTTTTTTTTTTTTTTTTTAGTAGAGAGGAGGAAAGGAGAAAAAGATATGAAGAAGGGATAGGATGAAAAACCCGCATCTATCCTCAAGTCACAACAGAAAAAAATAAATGTCAGGATACTTTACTGCATCTCTCTTTGGACTAGGTCAAATCATGTACCCTACACTGCATATAAATAATTAGGAGAATTCATATTTTTGCAAAGGGGAGTTAGAATCTCCAAGGGATTTTGAATGAAGATGAAAGGAAGATTACTCAGCAGGGTACCTGTTAAGAGGCCCTGCCTATCCTCTTTCAATGCATGTTAGCCCTAGATTCATGGATGTTTGTTTTGAATAATTTTTTGATAAAGGAGATAACCTGCTCCATTCTGCAACAAAACAATCTTCCCAGGGACAGTGCCAAATGGATTACCAGAGAATGCTTGCTGCACTAAGATGATAGGGAGGGATTTCCATTGCAAATAGAGTGCAGGACATCAATGAAGTTAGGGGGTGGGGTTCTGAGTGGTTACCATCCCTCCTAAGTGGGATGCCTTCCAGAGGAATCATTCAGCAGAAAGATGAACATCTCATGGCTGCCGTGTGGGGCTACACTTGTGCATTAATGAAAGAGGAAAACACCACGCTTGATTTTTAAATATCACAGGAACAGAACACTAGTACCTGTGTTCCTTATTTTATCACTTCTCTTCCTTTGCGGTTTGCTCATTAATATGAGCATGCAGAGATTCTTGGGTGAAAAGTATTCAAGCAATATTTTATCTTGTACTTTTTAAAACAAAACAAAATTTCTCCTTGATCCTCTCCATACCACTAAGTGTTGCAGTAACTAATTTCATATTCATCACTCAGTACGTGAAACAGAAATTCCTCTGAACCAGCATTATTATGCCACATATGAGGGTCTATTCAGGAGGCAGAGGACAAGGCAATGTTTGCAAAGGGGAGTATGGACCCCCTGCCCCAATTCAGTGTAAGAATCTAGTTGTTTACAGTCATTTCCCCTTGGAGGTCTCCTTATCACTGGAAAGTCAAGCTGTTCAAATATCTATTATTCAAAATAGTCCTGGATAATGTAGCTTTTTTATTGGGTAGTACCACCAGTTTCCCCATTCTTCCCAGTAGTCTACCTTTAAATTGTTTAAATCTCCTTTTCCCCTATAAAAACATTGCTTCTTTTTTTTCATTACACCCTTGGGTATCCTCTTCTGATTCCATTTCTTTAGTCGCAGTCTAGTGTTTAGGTTTTATATTGCCTACATCTTCATTGTCCAGTATGGTGATCATTAACCATATGATGCTATATAAATTTAAATGGTAACTAATTACTATTAAATAATATTTAAAACTCAGTTTCTTGATTTTTTCACAAACCACATTTCAAGTGCTGGCTGAAAAAGGTGGTGGGATTAAGCAAAAAAAAAAAATATCTCACAGACACAGATAATAATATGGTGATTATCAGAGGAAAGAGGGAAAGGGAGGCAGGAGAGGGTGGGGGGGTAAATGGTGATGGAAAGAGATGACTTTGAATGGTGAACACAGAATACAATATACAGACAATGTATTATAGAATTGTACACTTGAAAACTATATAATCTTATTAACCACTGTCACCCCAATAAACTCAATAAACATTTTAAGAAAAGAAATAGAATAAAAAGAAAAGGACAGGCAAATGAGAGAAGATATTTGCAAAATTAAAATTGGGCCAAAGACTTAAACAGATACTATACCAAAGAAGATCTAGAAATGCCCAATAAGCAAAGGAAGTGTGTTTAACATTTTAAGTCATCAGGGAAATGCCAATTAAAACCACAGTGAGATACTCATACCAAAATGAAAGAGAAGGACAACATCAAGTGTTGGAGAGGCTGTGGACCATCCCGAACTTTCATGCACTGAAGTCGTGACAGACAATTTACCTCCCAGAAATAACTACATATGTTGACAAAAATTGCTGAAGACTGTTTGGTAGCAGCTTTAATCACCATAACAAGAAATGGAAATCATTGAGATGTCCATCAGTAGGAGAATGGATAAGCAAGCAATAGAATGTTCATATAACAGCCTATATATGATCAACAACACAAAATAAACTCCTAAAATACTCAACCATAAGGATGAATCTCAAAATTCTGATACTTAGCAAAAGAAGCTGCACATAACAAACAAACTTACTACATGCTTCCAATGATAAGAAACTCTAGATCAGGCAAAAACAAGCTCATGGGGGCTGAAATAAATTCAGTTACTTCATGGGCAGGGCTCCACTCAGGGACAAAGGGCATGAGGGAACATTCTCAGATGAAAGGAAAATTCTCCACCTTGATATACATTCATCAAAATAGAACAGGGGTATTCTTCTGCTTAGTTAAGATGTGAACATTTCACTGTATGTAAATCATACTTCAATTAAACAACTCAAAAGAAAAAAATGAAAATTAAATTTAAAAATGCCTATTATGCTACATACAAGGTGGGGCAAAGATATGTCTACAGTTGTGAAACAGAATTTATTCTTATATTATTATTTATTAATTACTAGAGGCCCGGTGCACGAAATTCATGCATGTGGGGGGGGGGGGTCCCCTCAGTCTGGCCTGCGGTGGATGTCTGACTGCCTCTTGTAATCCGGGACCGCTGGCTCCTAACCGCTGGTTTGCTGGCCTGCCTAATTGCCCCTAACCTCTCTGCCTGCCTGATCGCCCCTAACCACCTCCATCTGACTGATCGCCCCTAACTGCTCCCCTTGCTGGCCTGATTGCCCCTAACCACCTCTACCTTGCCCAGGACCCAGGATTCCCTCCCTCTGGCCAGCTGCAGGCACCCAGGACCTGGGCCGGCTTCGCCCAGGCCAGCTGCAGCCACAGGGGACCATGGGTGGGCAGCTTCGCCTGGGCTGCAGCCGCAGGTGCCTGGGACTGCGGGGCAGGCGGCTTGTCCCCCTCCCGGGCCGCAGCCTGGCTGGTCCCCATTCCTCTCTCGTGAGCTCATTTATGCCTGTCTGGTCCCCATTCCCCTCTCCCCAGTGCTGAGTGTCTGAGCAGTTCCTGGTGCAAGGGGGTGAGTGTATGATGACCATTTGCATATTAGTTTTTTATTATATAGGACTGTATTATTTTTGTATTAACAAACTTAGCCTACTTTTGTCCCACTCTGTATATATCCTTAAATCCATGTGATAAAATCTAAAATACTTGGAATAATTTATTATAAATGTACTTATATATAATTCTCCTTTTAAATGCATTACCTAAAAAGAATCATCATAAATTAACAGAATGAGTGTGATTGCTGGGAAAATATTTAAATTGCTTAAGGAAACACAGCCCTTTTTTCAGGCAATTTAAACACTTTTAAAGTACTAATTTACAAGCCAGATATTGATTTTGATAAATACATATCATTCTTATTAATCCATAAACACAACTTCTAAATACTGGATAACTTGTTTAAGTCAATGACAAAATTCTGCATTTATCGTTCAACAAATATTTATTGAACATCTACATGTTTTAGTTTTGTTCGTGATACTGAAGATTCAACAGTACATACAAATCCTTGCCCTTATAGAATTTAAATTCTAGTGAAGGGAGCCAGAAATGGACAACAAAATAACTAATTAAAATTAAAAAAATGATGATAGGTGGTAGTAATTGTTATAGAGGAGTATAAAACAGGGAAAGGTATTGGGATGGATGTGGTGGAGTGGGTGGGTGGGGTTATGCTTTTAACTATGTGATAGGAAAAGGCACCCCTGAGAATACTGAGTTAAAGACTTGAAGAAGAAGAGGATGGAACTGTATGGACAGCTGGGGGAGAGCACTTCAGGCAGAGGGGTTAACAAGTGTAAAGGTCCTGAGGCAGGCAAGTGCCAAGAACAGCAGAGGCCAGAGCGAGAGAGAGAGGAGTTTGATGGCCAGAGTGGGAATGGGAGCCTAGATGCTATGGGGCCTTGAGGTCCAGGGTGAAGATTTTTGCTTTTACTCTCAGAGACGTATGTCAAAAAAACCCCACACATTTTATTATATAACAACAATGCCATCATCTCACTTAAAAATGAACAATGGCCCTAGTTGGTCTAGCTCAGTGGATAGAGCGTCAGCCTGTGGACTGAAGGGTTTCGGGTTTGATTCAAGGGCACATACCAGGGTTGCGAGCTTGATCCCCAGTTGGGGGCGTGCAAGAGGCAGCCGATCAATGATTTTCTCTCATTATTGATGTTTCTATCTCTCTCGCCCTACCTCTCTGAAATCAATAAGAATATATAAAAAAATCAACAATGTTCTTAATGTCAGATAATACCTAGTTTATAAACAAATGTCCCCAGGTGCCTAAAAACAACTCTTTCCCAGTGGGTTTATTTGGATATGGCTCCAAAAGCTAATCACACATTAAATTTAGTTATATCTTTTAAGCCTCATTCCCTATATAGAACCATACTCTTTTTCCTTTTCATTAAAAAAAAAACTTTCTATGCCATTGAATTGTTGTAGAGACCAGGAAGATTGTCCTATAAGTGGTCCCACATGCTTCTTCATGATGTGATTTAATTTATTTTCCATCCCCCCCACCCCCCCATAATTCCTGTTTATGAAAGGCAGTTCTAGAGCAGCACTGCCCAACAGGTCTTCCTGTAAATGAGGGAAATCTGTACCTGGCCTGTCTAATACTTGACATGTGGCCAGTGTGACCCAGGTACACACTTTAAAATTTAATTAATTTAAATCTAAATAGCTACATATGACCAGCAGCTACTGTATTAGGCAGCTAGAGGCTCAGTTACATTCAGGTTCAACTATTTTGGGAGAAGAGTACTGTAATGGGTTGAACACTGGTCCCCAAAAGTATGTCCGTATTTTCCCCCTATACTTTGCTTTTCCATATACCAGTATCCAGAAGAAACTGCATGTTAGTGAAAAGAGATCTTTCTCATTTAAAAAAGAAGTTTCATAGTAGTCTACTGTGTGAACATGCTTCTGTTCGAGTGAGTACCATATTCTTGGACGTTTGGGTATTTCCTATTACAAATAATGCTGTAATGACAAATCTTATGCAAAAGTCAGTCCATATTTTTGCCATTTGTGGCTTGCAAATGAATTCACAGAAGTAGGGCTGCTGGGTCAAAGAGAAGTCACATATAATATTCCTGGATTATGACAAATTTCCTTCCATAATTGACCTATTTTGCATTACTACCTACAATGTAGAAGGATGCCTATTTCTCTGCAGTCTCACCAACAATATATTGTCAAACTTAGAGATGTTTGATAAACATAAGTGAGAAGTAATATTTCAGTGAAGTTTTAATTAGCCTGTCTCTTATTATGCGATGCTGAGTATCTTTTCATATGTTTAAGGGCCATTTTCATTTCCTCTTCTGCGAGGTATCCATATCTTTGGCGGATTTTTCTATCAGATTGTCATTTTCCCCCTCGATTTTTCAAAGACCTTTGTGTAGCAGCAATATTAGCACTTTATCTGTGAAATAAATTGCATATATTTTTTCTGTTTGTCATTTGCCTTTTATAAGTCCACTTAAAATTATTGATTCACATTTCATACTTTATACTTTACCCTCAAAAACTTTATAAAAGGTTGCTAGTTTTGCGTACTACTTCTTGATTGATTTGTCTCACTCAGAATGTGTGTCAGCAGTATAGTTCTGATTGACTTGACCAGTGCTAGGAAAATGTAGCCACTGGAATCCTCTTTGTTGCTACTCCGTGAGCTCAAAACAGCAGAGACACAGATGAATAGATAGTAGAAGAGATGATTTGCTACCTGCAGTGGTGACCGTAGTTGGGGTCAGAAAAGGCTTTTCAGGGGAGAGCTATGGGGTAAAGGAGGTAGTATCATTAAAAGAGATTACGAACTACCTGCTATACAGCTTTCTTTTTTGACAGTGGAGATCATTTGTCCTGCTATCATTTCTGCTTTTATAATAGAAGCTGCAATTAGGTCACTACAATTATCCTTTGTTCCAGCAACCAGGCCCAGTTCCTTCAGCTTTTTCTTATGAAAGCCACTTTAAGCTGCAATATACCTGGTCAAGAAAAATTACGGCTGCTTTTTTATGTTTATTATCATCATTATTATTATTGAGTCACATGCAATATTTGTGATCAATGTTTCAATTTGTCAACAAGACTATTTTAAGTGCATTCATATTTTTCACTACTTTCTCATTCCTTCCTTGGTATCTGTAACATTTTCTAAATGGTATTAAATGATTTTTTTCCCTGTGCATTTTTCTTGTCATCCTAAACTAGACCTGATGTGGTTAAGGGAACTACATTGATGGGATAATCTATCACTTATCCTGTAATAAAAAAATTTTCTGCAAAGTAAAATTTACATTCTACAATACTGGCATGCAAACTCTTTAATGCCATTAATTGAATCTTTTAAGGAGACTTTTTCTTCATGTTTTTCTTTTTGCACACAGACACACATCTAGTGTTTCATGATTTGCAGAAGCAAATAATGCTGTGCCTTGTGGATACTGTGCTTAAGTAGGAACATTGTACGTGAATTTCAACCCATGGTTTGCCAAATGGCATGGGACAAGGATGGTGCTGATGCTCATTAAAACAGGTTAAGGCAATCAAGTCTGGGAAGCCTATGAGCTCAGGTGTGGTCTCAGGACATTCTCCTCCTGAAGACCCCTGAGCGGCTCACCAGTTCTTTGTGTAGGTAGGATGACCGAGAGAAGATTTCCATATCCCACAGGGTCCAGCGCCTGCCAAATTTCCCACATCAAATGGTTCTCACCTATTTGACACTGAGTGCATTTCATATTCTACAATCATGGCGGCCATTTTCAATCCTTACCTATTAGCTGTATTTTTTACTATGACAAAGGGCAAGATTCTCTAGTATTTCCCCATTACTACTAAATACTACCGTTTCAAGAGAATTGGCATTCAGTGAAGACTCTCTTATTATTGCAAGTTACATTTTCCCTAAATTTATACCTTTCCCAGACCCATTAAACTTCCTCCATTGCTAATGTACTGAGTTCCTGTAATTTGTTTTCTCATAATGTGGACAAATTTCTCAGAAGTGCTTAGTAAACATCCTTTAGTTTTCAATGGAAAATTAGCCCCAAAGAGGGGGTGAGGGGAACAGATGACAGAGTGCTCGTATCTTCTCTGGTAATGCATGGTTCTCTCACAGCCACCCGAGACGGTGCCCCTACCAAGGGTCTCATTAGGCAGTGAAGACATTAAAAGAGGTCCAGGTTGCTGGCTTAACACCGAAGAAAGAGCTCTGAGACTCTGCCCTTGAGAGGGCTCTGCGGGTTGAATAAAGTTCATAAGTTATTGATGTGCTTTATTCTTGTTCATTATGCTTATTGTTGTGACATTTGAATGTAGCAAAAAATAGCCTTATTTATTTTTTATAATTCCCCCCATTTTTGTGCATCCACTATAGAAAGCAGAGGGAAAATTAAATTTCTGTATTAAAATTATCTGAAATACAGCACTTTTCAATCCGAGGGCCTGCCTGGGGTGATATCTACAAAAATAAATGGCTGGCTGTTGACATGGTAGTGGTTTTCATCATATGGGAAAGAATGAGAATAAACCCAGAATGCTGACTGTTTGAGGTACTGTATGTCTACATAAACTTCCTGGGGAGGAAACAGGAAGTATCCAGAGAATAAAAGGAAACTAGCTACATTTCCTTTCCTTTCCCTTCAAACTCTTCTTTTCCTTCCATTTGTCACCTGGAATTTCACACCTGCCATGCTCCCTGGACATGTCTTTGATCTCTGTCTCTAAAAGCTTTCACATAAAAATGTGCTGATGCACAGGGGAAGTGGACATCCACACAGCGAAGGCGGCTCTATTTCCTTTGTTTTCTTAGCCGTAAATGCCAGATGTCTTCTTGCAAAGAACTCTGGTTTTAGGAAGAGTTCTAGAAGAACTATCAACCTCCATAGGACCTGGACAAACCAGGTGTGGAACCACGACTGTATCTGAGATAGGATAAACACACACTGTACACCTAACCTCTCCATCCAGTCCAATGTGGGGGATTCTCTTATTCTGAAAAGTCACGTGCCCTGCAGGATAAAGCATTTTAAAAGAAGCAGAAAGTGCAGTCTTTCCTCGCCCCGCCCCCATCCTATTTATATGAGACTTTAAACAGTTCAGCAAAAATATTGTACTGAACCACTGTACTGTCTGCAATGCTTGTTAGGATTGTTATTTTTGCCTTTTCAAGATGTGACTTTGTCCTAGAGAAACCTTATAGATTATCCTCAAAAGTCTAGACACATGCCAAAAAAAAACAGACCCTGTCAATCAATTTGGTTTCTTAGGTTCCAACAGTTACTGAGTGTTTTTTATGTACTCAGAACTGTGCTAGACTACATTACAAGGACAGGGGACATTGGAGTGACAGGTGGAAGAACCACAGGCTTGCCCATCACATCTGCAAACTAAGCCCCCTCCTAATTCCAAAAGGGGAGTGGCAAGGCTTCCTTAACAGGGGCTCAGTTCTAAGAAGAACTGGTGCCAGGAGGATTCTGTCACCTGGCCTCCTCCATGTACACGCTAAGAATGGGACATGAGGAAAAGCCAACCACACCTTAGATGATCGCCACCATGCAGCCAGCAGGAGGTCCAACAAGCTAACCCAAGAGGCGCCCACTGTGTCTACAGCGACTCAGCCAATGAGATGTTGGACAATTAGGTAAGCAGACAACTAGGAGGAATCACCCCATTCCTGCTCCAATGGAAGATGAGGAGAAATGTTCAACCACCACCCCTGGTTCCCACCTGGGTGTAGCTTGAGGGAGGCTATTTGAGGAACATATGCTACATGCACATGGTCTTGAGAATGACAGTGAGGACTTTTTATTTACACGAGGGCCTATGAGTTTTCACACTAGGGAATCTAACGTCGATCTACCTTTATTTGTCCCTCCACAATGACCAACGGACATTATGTCAGACATACTCTTGAGTTGTCATTCTCAGTTCTGACCACAGCATTCCATTATTTGACTGGCTCCCAATTCCTTGGTCCACCTGGTGGCTCTTTGCTCCAGGTTATGTTTAGAGTTAATATAGGAAATCTCTTAACACTTGAAAAGAGGTTTGGTTTACCTCTTATTGGAACCATAAATTCCCAACATGACTGTGAAGTGTTGGGAATAAGGGAGAGACTGATGTTTTTTATTGTGGTTAGCAGGGTATAGCAGTGGTCTGAGTTTTAAGATGTGGGGAAAACACCTTCAATTCCCTTCATTACTACCTGAGATTTAGATATTCAGGTTCCATCTATTAGCAATAAAGAAGCATATATAAGTGGAGGAAGAGTGTGGCTAGATATCTCCCTTCAGGGAGAATCCACTCTTTAGGTAGCAGCCTGGATGATCTCTTAAAGAATGAAAGTTTAACTGCTTCTCTATTTAAAAAACTTCCATGTCTTCCTTTCACATTTAGATAACATCAGACCTATGAGGCTATGTCATCAGACACAAGCCCTCCATGACTTTGGCTTATGCAGATTTATCTTAGTTATCAAAATTTGATCAATGCCTCAGGCTTGATTAGCACTTGCTGCTCTTTCTGTCTGCAACCCTCTGCCTTCAGGGCTTCCTGTGGCTGGCACATCACTGTGATGTCAGTCACAGCAGCTCAGACACCCTTCCTAGTCCCTTCTCCCTATCATCTTATCCTATTTTCTTTTCTTTATAGTCCCATCCCTACATGACTTGATCTCTCCCATGTATCTGTTTACAAGAATGTAAGCTTCACAGGAGCACAGACCTATTCCCTGACTATGGATATGACTCCAGTATCTAGCACAGTGCTTGGCACTCACAAATATGATGGAAGCAAAGGGAAGCAGAGTCTGAGAGAGAAGGCCATGTGACAGTGGAAACAGAGTGGGAGAGATGTACTGTGAAGACAGAGGAAGAAGCCATAAGCTGGAGTTCAGGCAGCCAAATAAAGGCAAGGACAAGGATTCTTCCCTAGAGTTTGCAGAAGGAATCAGCCAGCCTACAACTAGTCTTTATCGCAATGAAACTGATTTCTGAATAGTGGCTCGAGAACTGTAAGATACTCAATCTGTGTTGTTCAAGCCACAAAGTTTGTGATAATTTGTTACAGCAGCAATAGAAAACTAATACAGATGATAAAGAAATGGAATTGATAAGTAAAAGTATTCAGGCGTGACCTATTTTCTTTCAGAGCCTAGGATGGTGTGTCATGTGAGTCTTTCTTGCAATGTAGAAATATAAGCAATGAAACCAACCTCACACTCTGTAGCATATAAAGAGACAAAGTAAGCCAAATTCTGGATGTTTTCGTGAGTCATTAACAGATTAAAAATGAAAATATGTTTACCGTGGAACATAGAAGAAGAACCTAAATGAATGGCTCTAAATGTCAAACACAACAATTATATTGGAGACCTTACTGTGGGCCCAACATCTACACCACCTGGTCCTGCAGCTGAATCTGTGGCACAAGAAACGACCCCCCTGAAGAAGAGCTGTGGGTTTCAAAGAGCTGCTGTCAGGGTCTTCCTACAGATACTTCCCTGTCATCGCCCCACAGTCCTTATAGAGTGCACATATTCTTTTGCATTTTCAATAAAGCAAAACTTCCAAATTAGAAGCAGTCTTTTTATCCCCTCCTCTTAGAAAATCTACAGCGACCTGCTTGCAAATATACAGTGGAAGTATCCCAGAAGAGGCCCTTGGTTCATTAAAATAATCAGCATATTCCAACATGCATTCGTCCCTGAAATAATAACACTTCACTTTCCATAAATTAATTATGGTTTTAATGAGGGAGATTTGCATGTAGACTTGTGCCTTCAGATCTGCACAGGAGGCAACCTCCACACCTAACAGCTCCACTGAAGAAGGCCTTTTTCCAATAGCTCCGCCGCAGTGGAGGGTATGCGGCACTCTGCTGTTTCGGAAATGGAGAAGCAGCATGGCAGAAGGAGCCAGAGAGCCTGGGTTTGCAACCGAGTTCTGTCTCATTCTAATTTTGTGACCATGGGCAAATTATTTAACCTCTCTGTCACCTGGAAGATGAGAAATATACTAGTACCTACCTCACAGGGAGAAGTCTAAATGACTTAATACAACTAAAGCTATTAATATAACTAAAAGCTGGTTTTCAATCTCTGGCACATAAGTGACAGAGACTATTAGCAAGAATAATAACAATCCTGTCCTGGCTAGTGAGGCTTAGTTGGTTGGGCATCGTCCAATGCACTAAGAAGTTGCTGGTTCAGTTCCCAGTCAGGGCACATGCCCAGGTTTTGGGTTTGATCCCCAGTGAGGGGTGTGCAGGAGGCAGCTGATCAATGCCCCCCCCCCCAACTCTCTCAAATCAATAAAAACATATATATTTTTAAATGAATAATCATCATCTTCCATTTCTGACATAGCTGAGGGGGAAGTAGCAATTTCACATGCATACACCCCAGGGGTATCTGCAAAGTTTTGCCCAGTTCCTCCAGCTTCTTCCGTTATACTTGGAACCCTAGAGAGAGGAGCTACTTTTAATAATTGCTATATGACCTGCATTGGTGAAACGCGCAGGGGATGGGGATGTCACGGCTAATTAAATTTTCAGCTTGATTGAGAGCAAAGCAGCAAATGCTTCTGGCTTGAATCTGTTGGCTGCAAATCTTTCTAAAACATACTAATCCTTTAACTTGTCCTAACTCAACTCACTGAATAGAATTTCTTTTAGAAGACTTCGTACACACATCACTTAAAGACCAGCCTTTTCGGCTCCAATATTCATCCTTGTAACACCTGAGATACTGAAGAGTCACAATGGAGTAATGAAATGTTAGCTGTAAGTTGACTTGATACATTTCATCTTCATTTGCTGAGGGCCTAGCCTGCGCCTGGCACTGGGGGTGTGGCTTATCCCTCCCCGCCACGCCCTCCCTGCCAAAGTGAAATGTTCAAAAGAATTATGAAAGAATCTGATTAGTTAAGCCCAGATTAATGAAGTTTTGGTATAATTACTAACCTGAAAAAGTTTAAAGGGTAAGTGAATTGTACGAAACACGGAACTTGCTTGTTCAGGTAGCTTGAGTTGTCATATCTGTTGCCAATATGTGGGACAAAAGGGAAAAAATGGCCTTTTGTTACCCAAGTTGATTTTTTTTGTTTTTCAAAACTGTAACAAAAGTTCAATTTGCTCCATCTTTAAAGAACCTCTCTCTCTCTCTCTCTCTCTCTCTCTCTCTCTCTCTCTCTATATATATATATATATATATATATATATATAAAATAGATAGTATGTAAACCCCCTATCAACAGAACTATTTTGGCAAAACTTTCACAGACTACTGGAAACTGAAGTTATCTGCCTGACTCAACTAACTGCTATTTTCCCAGAAAGTTTCGCCCTAAACTTTTCAACTGTCTCCTCTGTCAGCTTTGGAGAAAGAAATTATAATTAAAAGCACCCTGATTGCTTGGAAAACCCCTTAGATTTCAAATGAAAAATCTTCCTGAGACTTAAATTCCTCTCTAGTCAGCAGCAAAAATATCATATATTATTGATGCGTTTATGAATTTAAAAATTTAAAAGTCTCTTTCAATATGTTGCCCAGTTAAGTTGTACTTTCTAATTGATGTTAATGATCTCATTGCAAGTGTCTATTATACTGGATGATAAGGAAGGTCTGTCCTATTGTCCCACCTATAACACTATTTATTCATGGCTGCCTTCTCTGTGATCATACAGCACTTTTATAGCCCGTTACCATATTGATCACAGTTTAACTTCATTGTAATTAGTTGTGCATTGTTTTCTGTCCTCTCTCTTAACCATGAACTTGTTAAGGGACGAGGTAGTATTTTACTCATCTTGCTATTTCCCCTAAATGCCTAGCTTCTCAATTAATGCTTGCTGAATTATTGAAGGGCGCAGGCCAAAAATAATTAAAAAGTCAAAAGTGAATCATAGCAGAAAGTATCTACTTGAATCCTCTAAGAGAGAAAATTTCATATAAGTATAATTTAACTCCAGATTCGAAGGCAAGATGGTGTGTCCTGAGGAAAAAGATTCAGGGATGTGAAATAGATAATTAGTTACACAAATGATCAAAAATATTAAAAAATCATCAGAATACAAATCTTTCTCATGTGCTTTTAGAACTGAAATCGAAAACTGTTCAAATGAAGTAACCAACTAAAGGTGACCTATCATATGAGAAATGTGAAAAAGAAAAAAAAAGATACAAAGTGTGAATAGAAGATGGTAAAGATTAGCAATAGTTTACCCAAATAACTACTGCCTGTTAGAAGCATGCCTGTTAGATCTTAAAATGTGCATCTTAAGCATCCAGAGTACTTCCTGTCTGGATGGCACCCAGGGCTGTTACACACAGAGCAGTCGGACACATTTCTGCACTTCAGTGAAAGGTAAGGGTGGCTGAGTCGATTCTCCAAGGATGGCTCCAGCACGTGGGGTTCAGGTTGGAGGTTTACAAGGAAGAGATGCACTCAATAAGCGATATGTGGGGTGGAACATGCCACCTTTTGTACATACAGATGACATGCTCCAATGTCCTCCCTGAAAATAGGGTTCATTTGTTCCCTCAGCTTGAAGGCCTCTGTTCAAGAGAACACATTTTAGATGTTCACCTGGGGTTGGAGTTACCGTTTTGACTACTTATAAGAACTGCAAATTGCTTGATGACAAAGACCTCCTTTTCCTGCTTTTAAAAAAAATACTAATTTGAGTCCTTAGCATCTGTCACAGTACTTGGACCACAGTGGGTATGAACTGATTTTTGAAGGTATCAATTTTCAATAAAGGGGTATAGTTTATATAGTATCAGCCTTATTAGCGTATTACCTTAATTATCTGAGCCAACCAGCTGCTTTCAGTGAACAAAATGAACAAGTCTACTTTTGCTCAGGTGCAGGTGCAGGCCTTCAGGGGCATTTCAGGGATGTAGGGTGCAAGAGGGGGTGCTGGCTTCCCACCTGGTGTCCACTCCCTGAACTCTGCCATTTCTCTCCTTTTCAAGTACCCAGTGCTCCTCCTGGATATCCTTTTCTACAGTATGTAAACTGATGTTATACAATAATTGATTTTGAAAACTTCTGTTTGGCTGTGTGGCTCAGTGATGAGGCTTCGACGTAGGAACCAAGAGGTCACGGTTCGTTCCCAGTCAGGGCACATGCCCTGGTTGCAGGCTCGAATCCCAGTAGGGGGTGTGCAGGAGGCAACCGATGCATGATGTTTCTCTTTCATCCATCCCTCTCCCTTCCTCTTTCTCTAAAAATCAATAAAAACATATTTAAAAACAATAACACTGGAAACTTCTACTTTTCCAACCAGTCAAGTACTGCTTATTAAGTGCTTGAGTGGGGGCAAGGAAGTATATTTCCAAGCACTTTTAAAACTATATGCATAATATCTATGTAACCGCCAATCTCACAAAGAAAGACAGTTGGTCAGACACACACACACACACACACACACACACACACACACACACACTTGCAGGGGTTACAACATTACAGCTATTTCCACAAACAGTGAAACTTTCCAACAGCTAAGGTCTCTTAATATCAGAAAGATATCCCCCAAAGCCACAAAGTAATAAAATAAAACTTAAGCACTCCTCAGCTAATCTGTGTCTGAAACAGCTTCTCAAATTTTGTTAGATGAAAAATTCCTTTCCTATGTCATCTGATTATGAGGCAATATAAAAATGAGTGTGTAAACAGAAGCATAAACATGTCAATTTACTTCTGAATATTTTCAAATGCTCCAGAAAAGTTGTGAAAACATACTATACATTTTACTTCTAATTTGTGGTATTTGGAGATCTTCCTCGATTTTTCCCTTCTTAATTGGCATGCTTTCAACATACTGTGTTCCTCCTCTCCTGCTTAGAAGCAAAATCTAGAAGTATATTTTTGATAAGTTGAATTTCCATTTTGGTTCACACCCCATATTGGTATATTGTGTCACTTTTTAAAAAATTACTTGCACTTAGGCAGAGCCAAGCTTATGGACACCTCAGTCGTGTGAACCATAGTAATTGGTATCTGCAGGAGGTTATTTCAGATTGATCAATGTGGGTTCCATGACTAGCTCCAGTAGAGTATATTTATTTCCTCTAAATATTTATCACTTGATGATATGAATTGGTCAATGATACTAGGCAACCATTTTTATCTTAAGTCATATACATGTTTGAGGCAGGGGATATTTTAGCATAACGCCAGTTTTCTTGGCATTGAATTTTTGTTTGCTGGTGAAAAGAAGAATTATGCTTTCTCAAGAATTGACTGGCCATTTCTTAAAATTTTGTAAAATGTCCTAGTTTCATTTAAAGCCTTTGTCTATTAGGTCTTATCTGTCCATCCTTTGAAATTGACAAAGGTAAAGCTACAACTATTGAGGATAGAATTGATTGTTAACTAGAAAAATTACTATACCAAGTTTTTAATCTACTGTGTAAAAATTATCATAACATATTTAATTGAATATCAAAAGCAGCCAATTACAAGACAAAAGCATTTTGTTAAAGCTATGATCTTGTTTTTCCAAAGTGGAATATTTAATGGTCATTGCATAATTTTTTTCAATATGCATTCATTTATGTGACCATTACAAAAGGCAGCTCTGAGATTGAAAAGTTCAAGTAGTAATTATCCTCCCTTGACTTTCTTCTTACATCTACTATAAGCAGATTAAAAACATATGCATTACACTATGTATTTCCTTGACTCAGTGATTTTTTTCTTAAACAGTCAACCCACTAAAGTGGATTGATGCTCATTCAGCTAAAACATTATACTTTTTTGCAAAGATGCATTATTTGATCTGAAAATATTTCTAAGTGCCTGGAATATATATATTTTTAGCACTTGAAAGTTTCTCTGGCTAGCATAGCATCTATTAGACACTGTGAAACATTTTAAGATTATTGAACAAATATCAATTATCTCTATGTCCTCAGTGTCAATCTGAATTGGAAATGTGCCATCTTTTATATCTTTACTAATAGAATTTTTAATTAGCTGTTGATACTGTCAATAATAGAGTCTGCTATTTTTTTTTTAAAAGGATTTATTTAAGCAACTTCTTATCTAGTCTTTTGCTTTTTATTTTTTCTGACTGGTGCTTATTATTATAATCAGGCTAATTTTTAAGCAGAATACTATACTTTCAAAACTAGACAATAAATTTAGGCAATCTTTTTTATCTTATTTTTTATTTCTTGAATTTATTGGGGTAACAGTGGTTAATAAAATTACATAGGTTTCAGGTTATCTGCCCTTTACCTCTGCTACCTCCCACACCGCCTTTTCTTTCCCTTTGGTAATCGCCATATTGGTGTCTGTGTCCATAAATTTTATTTTATTTTTTCGCTTAATCCCTTCACCTTTTTCACCAAGTCCCCTAACCCTCCTCCCCTCTAGCAGCTGTTAGGCAGTCTATTTTAATACATGGTTATTCATTATTTTCCTACTGATTCTTAGGAGTTTCTTATTTTTTAAAAAAGTTTCATAAGGAACTTACTTTAAATCTGATATTATTTTATACTTTCAGGTCAACCAGGAGTTTGCTAAATATCTTATCTCTTCTGAGATGTAAGGGAATGAAACAAGTAGTAGTTGCAATCTGTGCCTCCAGAGAATTAGGATCTAGACAAGAAGAAAAGGCGCGAAATTGCAGGAGAGTATATAATGAGAAATTACAAGATAAAAACTACAATTTAATGGTAATGTGGACTCCTAATTATGGACTTGGATTTTAGTCATAGTGCCTCCCTAAGAGAGTAGCTCTATGGCATTCAGTACATCACCAATGGCTGCTGCCATTTTTCATGATGCTCCCTTTCCATTACAGTTCTTTATGCTTGCTCCCTGAAATGTAATCTGCACCGTGAATTCTGATTGAATAGGCTCAGCATGCAGTACATAAATAACCTTCTTTGATGGAGAAAAAGCCAAGGACAGTGTGTATCATCTATACACTCAAATTCAGTTTTCTCTAGAAAGGCAAACCTTTCCTTTTCAGAGGTTGGAATGAATGGTACTTAAAAATAACTTCAACTGGTTAAATTTAAGCCAATGGAAAAGGATGAGGGCAAAAACCTAATTAAAAAACAAACAAACAACTCTCTAGGACCACGGCATTTCCATTTGTGTGTGAAGTGGATAAATTTCGTTCACTTTAAAGTCTTGTCTTGTAGGATCTGGCTCAGTGATAGGAAAACAGGTGCTGATGGTCCCAATGGGCTGGCCACTATGCTTTGCTGATCCATTTCCATAGTTCTACTCCTGGTTACAAATGACCTCATGCTTCTTGACACCATTTCATGGCCCAAGGGACAGTCTTCTTCTAAACTCTATAGCTTTGTCAACCATTGATTCTGCTTATTCTGCCTCTTGGTTCCATTCTAGCAATTATTCACTTGAAATATAAAATTAAAATTAGTACAGTTTCATATTGGTTCATTCATTCATTCATCTATCCTTCCATCCATCACTCAACAACTGCTTATTGAGTGCCTACTATGTGAAACGTAATGTATTAGATGCCGAGAGAAATAGAAAAATGATTATAATGTAGTCTTTGCCTCATGGAAATAACAAGATAGGAGAGAAGGCACGTTTGAAATAATAAACATCTACAATTCAACGAAGCAAAATAACAACAATAATAACAACCTGTATCTACCATATGCCAAGACCTGCTCTAGATGCTTCAATTATTTCATCTTATATAAATTTCACAGGAACTCAGACAGCTAGATATTATTTCCCCTTTTTGAAAAATAATTTCCAGACGAACAGGCTGAGGCTCCAAAGGTTTCCGCAAAACATGCACGAATGCACAGCCAATGCAGGGAAGAGTTGGGTTTGGGATGAAACACTACTTGATTTTAATGTTCATCATCTTTCGGATAAATGCTCTAAGAAATAGTAAGTTTACCATTTATTGAACATCTCTCTGCCTGGCACTATTCTGAATGCTTCACTTCAGTATCTCAGTCATCACAACAATATCACGATGCTACAATGACTATAAACCCACTTTGCAGTTAAACAAAGGAAAGATAGAAAAATTAAGTAACTTGGCCGAGGTTATTCAGTGGAAGAATTTTCTTCTAGCGTGGGCGGTTTGGGAAAATACAGTGGAAGAAGTGAGTTTACGGAATTTCCATTGATTTAGACCAGTTGAGGCAGAAGGAGGGTTTCCAGGTAAAGAAAATGGTCTTAGAAAAGGCACAGAGATTGGAAAGGGTTATGGTGATCTCAAAAACTGAACATTCCAGAATGGCTGGAGTATACTGGTTATCTTGGCCAGAAGTAAAAATTATAATTTGAAAGCTTGGCTACTGTCAGATATTATGCCAAGGAGAGTGAACCACATACAGTAGGCAACAGAAAGCCATTAATAGTTTTGAAGAGAGGAGTGGCTGATCAAGGCTATTTATTTAAAAATTTGCTCTTCACCAACCTGTTGTATTTCAACTTCACAAAATCACTCTTCCACAAATTATTATTTACCTAAGATCTTCCCAAGAATATGAATACTAACAGCTTCTATCTAAACAGCCAACTGTTACTACTGTTGATGAAATAAAAAGGCTCTTTTATTTTTTCAAAATATATTTTATTGATTTTTTTACAGAGAGGAAGGAAGAGAGATAGATAGTTAGAAACTTGATCAGCTGCCTCCTGCACACCCCCTGCTGGGGATGTGCCCACAACCAAGGTACATGCCCTTGACTAGGATTGAACCTGGGACCCTTCAACCCGCAGGCCGACACTCTATCCACTGAGCCAAACTGGTTAGGGCTAAAACGGCTCTTTTAAGTGACCTCTTAGAAAAGCAGACTTTGATGCCACAGCCCAAACCACTTCAACCTCTTTAGACTTTCTATACAAAAGTCAAACAAAGGGCGCAAAGCAGAAAGAGACAGGAGTCTGAGCCTGGGAAAGGGTCAGGTTCCTTTGGACATTAATCTAAAGTCAATCCAGATGCCCTATAAAGTCATTCAATAATTAACCTCCAGAGCAAGGACAGGTTGGTGGGAGAGAGTGAACAGGAGAAAATGGACATGTTTGTCCCATTTCCACTGAAGACTGGGTCTGAAACATTAGCAGGCCAGAATTACCTCCCTTCCAGTGTAACAAATACAATGAAAATGCAAAGTGCGGATTTTGTGAATTTAATGACTGTGGTTACAAGTGTTTTCTGCAGCCACATGCCCTGTGGACTTGGAAAGGCTGGCAGGCAGTCACCCATGCCACTGGCACCTGTCCTCCCTGAACTGCTCCCAGGGCTGCCCAGCACTGGCTGCAGTCAGCTCTCCCTCGCTGCTCTGCTGCCATCTCATGCCAAAATCACTCTGCAGCTCAACTTCCAACAGGTGATCAATAAGAAATGAGGAGAAGCGTCTTGAATGGAATTACTTGGCACGCCTCCCAGCTGGGCAAAGCCTGCATTCAAGTTGGCCTTCTTCCTCACGACGACAATATCCAATTCAGCAATTTTCACAGATGGTGTGTCTCAGAGCCTTCTGGGCTCCCGAAGGCTACTGAAGGGATTATCTGGGGTCTTTAATCCCTAGAGCTGGTCAGAAAAAAGCACTAAGCACCTAGAGTGAGCCGGGTGCTTGCTTCAGAAATACTGCTTTTCCCAACAGTCTAAAAGACAGACTTATCATTTAACAGATGAGAACAGAGCGGCTTGAAACAGTTGAATGTCCTGACAGTGTTTTCATGCAGAGGGAGGTCTTTAACCTAGTTCTGACCCTCTCCCGGGCCTCTTAACCTTTCCACCTGGCCACATGCCTCCCCAGGCCACCCTGTTGGCAGTTGATTCCAATCACAGTTATAAACAGCAATCCTTTGGGAAAAGGCTTTCAAATGTACATCCTTGGTCCCAACCACAGAGATTCTGAATATCTACAGCATATATCTGTCTATATCTGTACATCTATATCCATATTATACCATTATCTATTTCTCTAAAACAGGGTTTCTTCATCGTGGCACAACCGACATTTAGAGCCGGATAATTCTTTCTTGTAGAGATTCTGTCCTATGCATTGTAGGGTGGTGAGAAACATGCTCATTTTCTACCTACTAGATTCCAGAAGCACCTTCCTTCTGGTGGGATAACTAAAAACATCTCCAGACCTTGTTGAATGGCCCCTGGGAGGGAAAATCGCTCCCAGATGAAAAGTGCCCAGGAAATTTGGAGAAAAGCATATTCAAAACTTAGTGTTTGAAATCACACGCCCAGGTTAGGATTTCTATATAAAGAATGCGAAAGGAAAAAAGCAGACTCTGGAAGACAATAGGTTGCGTGTCCTTTGAACCTGCAGAGCTTGCCAACCTGTGTGAACAATAATCTTGGCCTCCACAGTGGATGCGTTGTCATGGGAGCTGTCCAAAGCAGGATGCAACATAACATATGGCCAACAAGAAATGAAGGTGAAACGCTTTAGAAGTCCTAGAAAATACCATTTGACTTAAAAATTTTCATTTGCCCACTTTTGTCAGAGCACTTTCAACAAATTAAGTTTATCTGTACACTGCCCAGCCTGAGCTAGTTCACAGTAAATATGCTAGATTCACTTAACTTTTATTTTTCCTTTTTTTCCCCTTCCAAGGAACTTAGCAGTTAAACATTTTACCCAAATAAAATGTATAAAACTGAAGCCTTAAAGTATTATTACGACCATTTCCATTCATGGTAATAAAAAGGGGGACTTGAAGAATACATCCTAAAAAGTGGTTTATCAAAAGGCATGGAAACAATGGATAAAATGAATGTTGGACTCTTATTCCTAAATTCTAGTCACCAAATGGCCTTCTGCATGTTACAATTACCCAAAGCTTTCATGGAAAATGCTCTTTTCAGATTCTGCCACTGCTGTAGGTAGCCTCCATCAAAATAAATATATCTAGACCTCTGATTTGCATAAAGTTCAGTGCATAACCAAAGTTAATCAATTATGTTGAATATATTTTTGTGTGTATATTAAAAGCAAAATACAGATAAACAGAACTTTACAAAATTTTTTTTTTAGAAAGTAAGTCTTGGGGCAAACCCATACGTTAATTTTTAAATATATACTTTTATTGATTTCAGAGAAGAAGGAAGGAGATAGATAGAAACATCAATGATGAGAGAGGATAATTGATTGGCTGCCTCCTGTACTTCCTCTACTGGATATTGAGCCCACAACCTGGGCACGTGCCCTGACTGGAATCAATCTGTGACCTCCTAGTTCATGGGTCCATGCTTAACCACTGAGCCACACCACCTGGGTCTGACTTTAAAAAAAATCATATCAGGTATTCTATACATTTCTGTGGAATCACTCTGGATAGATTAGTATAATTTCTTTTTAGAATGTATTTCAACTGCACTATAATTGAATACAACAATATAATATGTCACTCCAGGGTATTTGAATTTAAGAGTATCCTCTTAAAACACTTTTTAAAAGACCTGGTGTACTTTAATCTTAGAAGTTTGTCTGAACGACTATTGGAAAGCCTGCCAGTCAAGTGATTCATTTTATGTATTAATCCAGCTCGGCTGACAAGGAGTTGCTAATACAGCACTTCTAACATTGATTCAAGTTCCATAAAAGGATTTTGGCTCATAAAAAATGCTGGCGCGACAGTAGGATGTAGGTGATCCCAGCTCTTGTCTATAGGAATACAGTAATGTGCCAAATTTTTTGGTGATCACAAGCATTTCTGAGAAGATAGGTGTTACAATGGTCAAATAAATGTAGGGGTATTAAAACCACCAGCATCCCCCTCTGCCTTCTCAATTAGAAGTAAATCTTGAAAGATGGCTTATGAATATGGGGTGGTGGGGTGTGGCCATTATGCCCTGTGTATTTGTGTGTTCTCTCCCCGCCCCCGCCCTCTCTCTTCAATTCTTATTCTAGGAAAGGAGGCATCCTTACTGCAACCCAAGCATCAATAGTAATTACTGGGATACAGCAAATCTCTTTCCATTCACTGAGATGGTTAGTACTATGAAGAACAGAAATCTGATAGCTTCTTTCTGTCAGCATAAAATGAGACCATGACCTTGTCCTGAGAAGCATCATCTAGTAATATGTTTCATAACTTCCGTGCAGTGATGATCTAATAAGAATCTAAAAGTAATTAACTGGATCTCGGTTAGCCACCCAAAGCCTTATTCAAATACACATTTTTATCAGGACTCGAAGGGAGCCATAAATTGGGGCATTTTGAAAAACTGGGATCTAATCCAGTCCATGATCTGATCAGGGTTCAGTGGTAATAATAAATTAGGACTATTAAAACTGGGAAGCATTCCAACATTTTATTTTGCCCACACCACAGGACCTAGCAAATTCTACTGCAAAAGACAGGATATTCAGGGAGGAGCAAAGGCGTGCTGAATTAATCATGTGAGTGTGATCATGCCAAATCATGGGTATCTTCAACAGTTTAAATAATGCCAACGTTTAAGTTCAGTAAATAATTAATTATAGAGAGTCTCTTGGCATATTCAAGAAATCAGCCTTCTGGTATCTTTAATGAAGTATGCACTCTTTTTAGGATACAATAATGAAAAAATCCTATCAATTCATTTGTTGCTGCATGTATTTAGGAGGGTAATACTTATGTAGGTTACAAGTAAAATGTTAATTCCAAATATAATACTTTCATTTCCTTTCTAAGCATCTTCATTTTGCAGCATGAACAAATGTTGGATAAACTCTAGCCTTATTCTGGTTCTCATTTCAATTTCCAGTAACATAAAAATCTCCCAAAATTAAATAAAATGCTGAGAGGCTGGGAATAGATTTTCACTCACTTGTATTCTCAAACTATAAATGGTTTCTGAATGTTTTTATTTCTCTAAGATGCATTTAGTTTATGGGGGGAACTTGCAGCTGCATAATTAAATTTCGGTTTGCCAAATATCAAAAACACATGTATTGATTTAAACTAAGGGAACAGGCCACAAGCAGCCCGGCTGATAAGGCAAGGGAGATGACTGTGCGTTCTTGGAAGGCTTCCTACCAGGAAAGAAAACTTAGAACCTTGAATGCAGACACTGAAACAGATGAACTTTCCTCATCTTAGCTTCACTCTCACTTAGGCATTCTGTCCAGGCCACTTGTTGAAAACAAGAGCCATATGTTTTCACGCTTCTCAATCCTGGATGGGAGAAGTCACCTCTTTCCCCCTCACCTCCTCATTTATCCTTCTAAGAGTCTATTAAGATCTACAAAAACCACGTCTCATTAACACTGAATGAGCTCCCTTGCAAAATAAACTCTGATAATGGTATATAAGAATACTAGAACATCTTGAAGTACAAAGTCCTGTTATTAAACTCCTTCTCCTACCCCATATTAGTCAGACGTTTCATTTAATGAAATGTTATTTCGGTGATATGGGACTTTAATGGAAGACAGCCTTTGATGTCAATGGAGATTTTCTCTTCCCTCAGTACCATAGTCCTAAATAAATGGGGAACATATTTTTCTTTACCTAATCTCACCTGACTTCTGACAAGGCATTAACAATACAGATACAACATGCATGGAGTTAGGTATTTTATAGGTTTAAGACTTTGGTTAATTTCACACTTTGTAGAAGGTTATCAATTTAAGTTCAAGTCTTAGAATAAAACAAAAAGATATGCTCACCGACTGCTAAGACAATCTCTTGCTTTCTGTTTACTGTACTAATTTACATAATCTGAATGTTTGAAAAATGCTAATTTAATTTAGCCTGATAAAAATTTCTTTAAGCAATAATCTTTGAATATAAAATTGAATTCATTTTCCCAGCAATGCACATAGAAATTTAGAACTAATGTTTTAGTAGAAACACATGAGTTTGTTTAAAACAGGGCTTCATAGCAGTGGGCTGTTTGACTTGTTTCAGGAAGGGACACATGACCAGCTCAACAAATCTAATAGGAGACAAAGAAAATCCTGGTGCCCAATGTTGAGCAGGAAACTTGGGCTTATACACTCAGATAAGAATAGTGCATATATAAGGGGATAAAAAAGCTATGGTACAAGATAAATATCACATGATCTCACTCATTTATGGAATATAATGAACAACATAAACTGATGAACAAAAACAGATCCAGAGACAGAGAAGCATCAATCAGACCATCAAACCTCAGAGGGAAGGTAGGTGAGGGTGGGGGAAAGGGGGGAGAGATCAACCAAAGGATGTGTATGCATGCATATAAGCCTAACCAATGGTCACAGACACCAGGGGGGTGAGGGCATGAGTGGGGAGGTAGAGGAGGGGCAATGGGGGGAATAAGGACACATATATAATACCTAATCAATAAAGAAAAAATTTTAAAAAAAGCTGTGGTACATTTACACAATGAAATACTACTGTGCTGTAAAAGGGAAGAATGCTTTACCCTTTGGGACAGCATGGATGGACCTGGAGAGTATTATGCCATAATAAGCCAGTCAGAGAAAGACAGGTACCATATGATTTTACTCACATGTGGAATTTAATGAACAAACTGAACTATCAAATAAAATACAGACATAGATAGAGGGCAGGCAGACAGCTTGGGGGAGAATTTAGGGAGGAGACTGAGCAAAGAAGGAAAAAAGGAGAGAGAACTTATGGACATGGACAACAGTATGGTGATTATGGGAGTGGAGGGGAATGGGTGGGAGGTAAAAGAGGGGACAAAAGGTGATAAAAAATAATAAAAAGAATAGTGCACACACTACCATGGACCAATGCCATGGCAATTTCAAGAGAGGCCACTCTAGGAAATTCAAGGTAAATGCTTCTATACTTAGATATGTACATATTTCTAAGACCCTGAGATCTGGGGAAGACCGTTGAGATAATCTAAGAACAAATGCAGCATCAATGATACACAAAAAGATTTTTGATGGTATGTGGCTTGATGCATTTAATTACAGTAACTTACATGATTTTGCACTTATATATTTTATTGATTTGCATGTGCATAAGTATAAATAAGACAATACAGGCAATATATCGATGACTGAAGTTTATGAAACTCTGACCTAGTCCAATACTTTCCTAACACACTAATTGCTTCTCAATTGGTTCCTTATTAGACATTTCCCGTGTCAACAAACTCACTGCATCATGAGGACTGGGATTGTCAGGATGTTTTTCCTTCTGTTAAGTGGAAGGTAGAAGGCCATCTCTCTTAAAATAACCCCTCACTAGTATCTTCAAGAAAACAAATGAGTGGATGAATAAAAACAGAGACAGAGAATAGAATGGATGGCATAAAATATGCCTAATTCCTTTTCCATGGGAAAGTCCTTCAATCATGCAAATCAGCTACATCCTAACTCTGCAGACTGGGACTCCCAGGTCCTTCAACATTTTCAAACGACTTGGATTTGGCGCTGCCATTCTTAGTGTGTGAGAGAGCACAGGAGGCTCCAGGTATTAGCTCAGCTGTGTAAAACTGGAATTATTGTTTCTTCCTTCGTTTTGTTTATGGACTTTCAGTCATGTAGCCTAGGACTGGATTAACTTTTTTGGCAGGCATATCCTCATATTGACTCATGCTAAATTTAGTTTAGTTCCCTCAACTAAAACCATCAGGCAAATTTTTCATATATTTGGTATTAAGTCAAACCTTCCACATCCTGTGTTTGTACCATTCATTTTTGGACCTAAAAGCTAGACTTTATATTTATTCCTATTAAGTTTTTTTGTGTTTGATTCAATCCATTGTTCCAGATGATTCTGTCATCTGACACATTATCAAACCCTGCAGCTTCTTGGCATTCAAATATGATCCACAGACACCATCATTTGATGCCAATGCTCAGCAGGCCAGCATTAAAAATAAAATTTCAGCAAACTTTTTTTCTTGTAAGCTTATGTGGATGGAATCACTAGCAGTCTTGGGGTACAGCTTCTCAAATAGCTAATAATACCTGTAGGGTTATGTCATCTGGTGTATATTTCTCTGTGTTATCCACAGGACATCATGAGACAATCAAAGCTAATGTCCAGGAGGGTACCTGAAATCCAGAGATTAGAACAGGGGTTTTCAACCTCCACACTGACAGTTTGTGTAGGACAAGTCACTTGTCTTGTACATTGTAGGATGCTTAGCCCCATCCCTGACCCCTACCCAGGACATGGAAGTAGCAACTCCTTCCTTGCCTCCTATCCTCTCAAAACTGTGACAATTAAATGTCTCTAGATACAGTCAAATGTTCCTTGGGGAGCAAAATTACCCCCCTCCCCACTGAGAAACAGTATTCTGGACTCGGCATTCCTCCAATGTAATATAGTAACTCAATCCACCTGTTATGGCTTTTTTGACCTTTTCATAGCTATAGTTATGAGTAAACTATTCATATATAGTACCAAATAGTTCCATATCATAATTTAGATATGTAGAAAATAGTGAGATATGGAAATAATAATAAAATAATGGGAGAAATGGAGAGGTATGACATAATCCTAAAATTTAGAATTACATTTAGATTAACCCTTAAATTAAACAGTTACAGGGAAATTGAGCCTCTAAATAGCAATTCTATGATTTGAAAAGGAAATCTATAAAAATTTCTGTACCTGGTGCTCATCAAGGAATTACTATTTGGAACCGTGAAAACTGGAAACATTACATGTTTGGCAACAGAAGATAAATTATGGTATACTGATCTCACAGAATATTAGATAGTCATCAAAATTACATATTTTTGCCCTAGTTGGTTTTGCTCAGTGGATAGAGCATCCTGGGTTTGATCCCAGTCAAGGGCCCATAGCTTGGTGGGATGCATGCGGAGGCAACCAATCGATGTGTCTCTCTCACAGCGATGTTTCTCTCCCTCCCTTCTACTCTCTCTACAAATCAATGGAAAAATATCCTCAGTGAGGATTAAAAAATAAATAAATAAGTAAATTACATATTTTCAAAACATCAATGAAAATGTTCATAATATAATGCTATGAAAAAAAAAGGTATAGGGCATCTGCAAAAAATGTATACATACTTTAACAGCTGATAACTCACTTAGATTTTGCTTCTTTTCAGGTTTACCTGATTTGAAATAATGGGTGAACAAAGAAAATTTATCCTAAAGTGCCACTAGACTTTTTTTTATACATAAAAGATAAAGTTTATAGTACAAAACCCACAACAGCCAATGAACTGAGGACACACAAATACCCAACAAAATGATTATTGATGTTTGTGATGCCATCGCTTCCTGTTATCAGCAGTGCCTGGAGCAGAATGGTCACCAGTTTGAAAACAGGCGTTGACAAAAAAATTATTCACTTTTGTAGATACTTTTAAATTTTGAAAAGGAACTGTCTGTTAATGAACCTGACTTTATAATAATTCAAAATGTATGTACATCTTTTGAGACACCCTGTATATTCTGTATGGATACCAAGTTTTCAAAGAAATAATATACATAGTAAAAAGATTCCACAAATATTCATAGTGGTAATGAAATTATGATGGAATTACGCATGATTTTAATAGTCTTCTTTACACTTTTTTTATGTTTCCAAAATTTTCTTAATGAACTTATCATTTTTCCATGCTTTTTCGTGCATGGGAGGTGCTGGGGAAAGTGATCCATATTCCCTTAGGCATGAGCACTGGCAAGGGTTCCTCTGTGTGTGCAAAACAATGTGCAGTGAGGGAGGCTGCTACGGAGAGGATGTATGAGAAAAATGACTATATTTTTAGACTGGGTTATTCAATCCTCTTGGGGGAAAAAAATCTGTGTATCATTTTTCATAGAATAAGAATAGTTCAATGTTCCAGACAAACCCTGCTCCTCCAAGTCAGCGGTCCTCTGACATGAGAATGCTGAAGACTCACCTGGGCTCACCTATTAAACACAGTCTCCTGGGCTTAGCTCCCAAGGGTCTCATCTGCACGGCTGGTGTGGGACTCAGGAATCTTCATTTTTAATAAGCATCTCAAGTGATTCATTCTGATGTAGGTGGCCCATGAACCACACTTTGAGAAACTCAGCTATAGGAAGTCATGTGGTTTGATTTGGATGAGTGTTGTGTTTTTTGCCCCTATTTTTGAGAATTTCTTCCTGGGTACTCACTAAATAGAGTTGGTATAGCTTAGTGGTGTGTTGGTAAGCTGGTTCTTTGAAAAAGCAAACTCAAACTTTTTGCATTTGCCAATTTCTGTGTAGTAGTAAATATTCTCACCATAACCAATTTCAAGCTACCAAGGGTTTATCAACTAGCTCACAGAATTCTTGAAAGCTTAATAATTGTCTCTCACAAGCTGGTACAAGCTGGCTTCAACAATGTATGGTATATATTGTGTGTAAGTGCTTTAAATCCTTTGTAAAAGGGATATGTTAATGAAAAACTATTAACTCGATGATATCTAGAACAAAGCAATAAGCAATAGGATGGCTTGAGTCATCATAAGGTAATAAATTCTAAATGTATTAGGAAAAAGACAACTTTATGAACTTGTATACACTATTTCTTATTTTGCTTTATGTTTTCCATGGCCATGCCATGAAGAGTGAAAGGCTCACTGAGTTCTTTAAGAGTTGTGAATTGGTTTCCTACGGATGATGGAGAGCCAAGAAATGGGACTCCAGGGTTGGGAGTAATGCCAAGTGTTCAGCCCCCACCTCTACCCTCTGTAGCCCTCGGCCCCTGAGCTGTTGAAATGCCCTTGGTCATTCATTCTATAGCACCCAACTATAAAATCAACTCCTCCAACTTCTTCCCCTCACACATGATTGAGACAACGTTGTCTCTAGGAAACCCATATCAGATACGTTTTACATGTTCATGTGTGGGACGTGGCCTAAGTGAAGGCTAATGGCATAGTTCTTTCAATATTTTGACCAGACATATTTTTTAAAAAATTGGACCTGAAGCCTATACAGGCAGCTGAGGCGAATTTACAGCCTTGCTTTAAGAACAAAACTCCCTCAGGCACCTGCTTCCTAAAAGCGAAACCAGAAAGGAAATGAACTCCTGCTTAAAGACAACCCACCTTATTTTATGGGTTATCAATTTTCTAGCTGGCACACAGTTCCCTAGCTACTAAGATGATTTCCCCCCTCCCCGCCCCCACCTCCTGCCCCAACCCCAAGCAAGTATTGAGCCACGAAATGTATGAAGTCTGCATTCTAGCAAACAGCTCAGTTTCCAGAGGATGAGGCATAGGATGTGGTGCCTCAGTAAGTAAAGCCATGGGAGCAGCACACTGTGACGTGGGCTCACCTGATGTCTTTGCCAATACGTGCATTAAAACCTTTGCCCGAAGTACATTCCCTATTACAGGGTTACTGCCGTTTGGGCGACGCTAGAGAATTCGTCTTTCTTGTCTTTGGGGCAGCTGTGCCAGGTGAAGAGTCCACAACAATGGAATGCCCTTGATTTCCTTCTAACTGCTCCACTGACCCTGGGTTGGAGCCTATCAACTCCTCAAAAATGAGAAAGGACTAAATAGTGTCTTCTTTTCCCCCCCATTGATAAAGTTAGCCTTCCCAATGGGAATAGACTATAAGATAAGATAGGGGTCAAAGGTTAACTGTAGATATTGGTAGTCTGCTCTGTGCTAGAAAACAATGAATAAGTATGATTTTCTTAGTATACATGCTAGAGTATTTAAATAAGTATGAGAAACTTTTTTTTTTAAAAAAAGGACTCTAGTTACTAAAAAGCAAGTGGAAAGTTGGACAAATCTGACCTGATACACAATGAAGTCAGAATTGAATATTTAAAATTATATGCTAGTTTTGTCAAATCTCAGGCTTTCTCTGAGTTTCATTTAGTTGTAAAGGCACAACTAAATATGGAGAAATATGAATATTCTACTACATGTTTCAAAATCAGGTATCTATGCATCGACTTGGGATAAATGCCGGAGTTAACATCACAGATACATGAAGGACCTCTTGGCCAAATGGGAACATTAAGCTCCTCAAACTGGAGAATGCAGTCCTTGCAAACTGTCATTATTTCAGTAAATGGAACCGGTCCTTTAACAGATGGGCGACATACTTTGCAACTTGCTGATAGCCTAATAAAAGGCACTGGCTTTTAAAAAACGAAGGACATGTACTTCTCAAGTTACAGTACCCAAATGGATTTAGCAGAATAAAATTAAGAAGACATACAACAGTTTGACAAAAATTAGGAACAGACTGTGGAAATATGATCGTTCTAAACATTAACATCAAAATGACCTTTTTTTAACTTAAAAAAACAAACTGGTTGTTTAAACCATACAGAAAATATACACTGATAAAGTCAAAACCAGGGGTAGCATATTATGAAATTATAAATACTGACATAATAAAAAAAATGAAGTTAATTTCTTCTCAAAATATAATAAAAAACCCTCAAGACAGGCAGTCCCCTTTTATATCAGGTACTTTTCCGTTTGTATCAGTCAACCTCTTGTGCTTCTTAAAGTAAAATTTCTCCAGTTGATGGATGCAATAACCAAATGAAACCCAGACCATGGCTCACATGCAACAGGGCCAGTCTTTCTGCTCACCTTTCCCGTTCCTCTTTCATCTTCTCCAGCTCCTCTTCCTGCAGGCCCCCATGCTTCAGAGGACCTTTCTGTTCAGTCTTCCCACCCTTCTCATCTTTCTTCTTTCCAAATCTAGTAAAACACAAAGGAGAAGATGGTTGTTAACAATAACCATGCTCTTGTTATGGTAAATTTAAGATATTTATGAGATGAATCCATTAAACTATAATTCTTTATACTAAGTAATACAAAATCATTTTGCATAAAATGGAAGTAAGATATTGAAAGCAGAAAAATAACATAGTTACTGAATTCTCTTCCTTCTACTCTCCCTCTTTCCATTCAGATATTGATTGTGCAGCATGCATAAAATCATATTGTTAAAGACTAAAAATGTCAAACCATTAATTCAGTAGAGATTAAAGAACTGAAAGGTTATCATTAAAATATAAGTGAAACCTGACCAACCTCTGAAACAGAACTCCAGAGCTCCAAGTGGCATGAACATCTAAGGTTCAACTCATGGATAATATAACGATGGTGCTGCAAGGGACCTTACTGAACACCTACTTTAATACTGTCATTTTACAGATAGAGAACTGAAAGTTCTGAGAGGCCTTGGGCCTTGACCAAGGCCACCTAACAAGTTCCGTACAAGGCTGGGGTTAGAACTTGGGTTGCCTCCTCCACCGCCCTCTTTCCTTCTCAGCACATTTAGTCTCCAAAGAGCCACAGGCTTCCTAAGTCAGCCCAGGGTGAGTGTGCTCTGAACACTCCTTGATGTCAGGCACATTTGTTGTTAACTGGACACAGTGGCACTTATGATACCTTATGTTTTTTCTCTACCTTTATTGAGATACAATTGACATATAACATTGTGTAAATTTAAGGTGTACAATAATTAATAAATAATAATACAAGAATAAACTATGTTTTGCATACTCACAACTATAAATCTACTTTTGGCCCACCCTGTATATACCAATCTCCTTTATCCATTTGTCTGTTGATGGACATTTAGGATGTTTCCATATCTTGACTATTGTGACTAATGCTGCAATGAACATGGAAATGCAGATATCTCTGAAAGATCCTGCTTTCAATTCCTTTGGATATATATTTGGAATATAGTGGATTCTGGATTGCTTGGTCATATGTTAGTTCCAGTTTTAATTTTTTGAATAACTTCCATACTGTTTTCAATAGTGACTGTACCAATTTACATTCCCAGCCAACAGCGTGCTAGAGTTCCATTTTAAAGAACAGTGTATTTCCTCAGCATTTTGAGGCAAATAAAATTGCACATTTGAAATAAAAAAGCTATTAAATTATTAGCAGGACACATTCTTAAATGACAGACATTTTTCCCAACAAATATTTTCTTCAGAAGCAATCTCCCATGGTCTTGGTATCAACACACATAAAAAATAAAAAGACTTGATGTTCTGTTGATAAACAGAAAAAAAAGTCACTAAGAACATTTTTCAAATTACACATTCTTGGGCTGCCTGCCCCACCCCCACCAATCCTGCTCTCTGTCCCCCAACCTTCTGACAAAAGCACAGTGAGTCAGAATCTCCTCACATGAGGACCTGGCTTATAAACTTATAAGGAACTCTTGTTTTCTTCTGAATTTCATACAAATGGTTTATATTTGTTTTTTCTAGATTGTGTTTCAATCTAAAGCAGAGGTTATGCCCTAGCTGGTTTGGCTCAGTGGATAGAGCATTGGCCTGCAGACCAAAGGGTCCCAGGTATGAGTCTAGTCAAGGGCATATACCTCGGTTGCTGGCTCCTCCCCGGCCCGGGCCCTGGTTGGGGGCGTACAGGAGGCAATCAATCAATGTGTTTCTCTCACATCGATATTTCTGTCTTTCCCTCTCTCTAAAAATCAATGGGAAAAATATCCTCAGGTGAGGATTAAGAAACAAACAAAACAAAAACAAAGCAGAGGTTGTTAGTCAAGTGGCAGCTCTAAGTATCGCACATGGAAGACATCACCACTAATATCCTCATTCTTGTTGGTATCAGAATACAGATGCATCCTACTTTCCTCAGTCTCTCCCAATTTGGGCTTTTCTGCATATTGTGCAATTTTTAATTCCAATTACTAAATCCTCTGTCATGAACGTTCTCTCTTCCCATTGCTCTCTCTCTATAGGCCTCTGCTCCTACTACACCCTCCTACCCCCATCCCCGTATTCAGCCTAGTTTGGGGATGTTGGTTGATCAAGTATCAGCTTTAACTCCAACATTCCCAGCCTTTTTCCTCTCTCTCTCTTTCCTGCCTCCCTTTCTCATCTTTTTTTCTCTCAATGAAGAAATGACCTGATATCATTTATAGATGTAAACAAGGAAGAAAGAAAAATACAAAATTTAAGAGCATTAACTTTCAAATATAATTGAGATTTGCTGATATAGTCAAAGTTTCTCTTAAATCTACAAAGCAGGAGATATCTCAATACTGTGTATTTCCATGAATATATTCTTTAGTTTTTCAGACTTATGCAGAAAAGTCTTAAAAGTCAATATTATTACTCTAAAATTCTTTATGAAAGAAGTTAATACCTCAGTACATCACATAGAGAAACAATTTTCCCTCAAAATGTCATCAGATATAGTAATATTTGGGCAAAAAATAAAAATTGTGGGGAGTGAGGATAGAATAATGCTTCAGGAAGTGATAAGGGCAAAAATGTTGCCAAAAACTCTATAGATATTTTCTCTGTGTCCTAAATATCTTCTTCTAAATTTGAAGGTTTTGGATTTTCTGAGACAAAAGTAGTTTTGTTTTTGAAGGGTAAAACTAACCTATGCCCTAGTATACTTTGATCTTTATTACCACAACCAATCAAGTGTTTTTCCTTCCTGCAGCTAAAGTATTTCAATTGCACTGCAGCTTGAGAATAGCTTATAATACTCCCACCCTAGTGGAACATGTTTGGTCAAGAAAAGGTTGGTTGTAAGTAAGTTCTGCAAAGCATTTTCTTCGTAGCAAGAATCATCAGTAATAAACCAACCAACCAATTCCAGAAGTATTATAAATGTTTTGAATTAAAGTTCATGATCATTTACTAAAGTTTCCAATAAGAGGGGTGTTCATAGCTGAGAAATTTATTTCATTAACCAGAGAGAACAGTTACAAATTATTTTATTTTATAAAGTTTAGGTAGGTTCAAGAACAGAATTATAAAACAATAATCTTTAAAAGGTCTCCCATATTGTTAAGATGAGGAAAGCAAGAGCCAGAGAAGTTAACTGCATTTTATTTATTAACACACAGAATTCTTTATTCCAGTTTTGCAATCAGACAACTTAATTATCAGTGGTGGTGGTGGTGGCGGTGGTAGGGAGTTGGGAGAAAAGCATCAATTTGATGAATTTTACAAGCCTTTGTTCTGCTTTCCAAAGCAGCCTCTTTGGGGTCATTTCACAGCCATTCTTACTTTCTCTGACACACAGGAAGAGGAGTTGGGGAGATTCAGATACCTTGATTCACTTCCCCATTAGCTATTTTTGTAAGAAAATTCATGAGGACCCTAAATGGCTGAAATTACTGCTTTGCATTCTAGGGTTTCAAATATCCACTGCATTCCAGGCCTCCCATTATCTATTACCTCGGAAATTCGAGATCGGCCATTCTGGGCGAGGTGCCTTAAGGAAATTGCTTTCAGGTCAACCTTGCTTTATATAAAAGATATTTTCCTGAAGAGTTCTGTGCACACATATGGTTTCAATCAATAGAATCTTATGTTCCATGTACTTGGGAAGCCTGTTTAAAGAACTTTATGATGGATCTTTTTGTAAAGTGGAAAAATCACCTTTCAACATACCCTTTATGTAAATTTAGATTTTCATGAATTATAAGTTTGCTTAAAACACCTGTCCTTGTTCATTTCTATGGAGAGGTTATATGAAACAGCTTCATGGAAAACTAGCTTGCTAGCTTTCTTCTCTCCTTCATGCATTTGTTTTAAAAATATTTATTAGGCATCTCTTCCGTGTCATAGTACTTAGGTGTGGTACTGTATTGGGATACAAAACCAGGCACTACCTCCTGGAACTGACATTCTAATAGAGGAGACTGTTACCAAACAAGTATATATATACAGTTGTAAGTTGTGAAAAGTGCTATGAAGGGTATTAAGAGAGACAATTCTAGGATATTATTGGAAAGTGCTCAGTGAGGAAATGACATTTAAACTGATACTACAAGGGTGAGAGAGAAAGGAGGTAAGCCTTGTGGGTGGGAGAATGAGCACACACAGAGGACAAGAGGTGGGAAAGGCCTGGTGCATCCAGGCAGCGACCAAAGGTCAGAGTAGCTGAAGGAACGAGAACAGAGCAGATACGCGCACAGGATCCTGAGGGCAAGGAGGGCAAGGACCAGAGTGCAGGCCTGAGAGAAGCTTGGAGTTTAGTCTAAGAGTGACAGTGGGTCATTCCTTGGTAATTTAAGGAACAGAGAAGCTGGTCAAGGAAATTGGGAGATTTAAAGAGTGTTAGAGGAGGAATCAAGTCATTTTAAGCAGAAATGACACAGTGTAATGTACATTTTATTTTAATCTTCACCTGAGATATGTTGAGAGAAAGAGACACACACACACAGAAAGGGAGAGAGAGACATTGATGTGAGTGAGAAATATTGATCGCTTGCCTCGGAATTTTGCCGGAAGTCCAGGGAGGCGAGGACTGAATAGGGTCTACTAGATTTGGAGATTTGGCAATTGGTAGCCATTCATCAACTTGGCAAGGTTCAGTGGAGAGGTGTGAGCAGAGGCCAAGTGATCTCAACAATGAATGGCAGGTAAATATAAAATTTTGTGTCTCTGTATGTATACAACCATTGCTGGTCGGATGGGAGCTAGAGGCAGGGTGGAAAGTTCAAGAAGGACATTTTCAATGTGGCTGATATTGAAGGACTTTTTTTTGCTGAGAGAGAAAAAAATGCCACAGAGTGTAAAAGGTTAGAGATGGAACAGAGAAGAGAATAAAGTTATTTTTTTCACTGTGGTAAAATATACATAACAAAATATACCATTGAAATAATCTTGTGTATATTTTAGTGGCATTAAGTACATTCACATTGTAGTGCAACCTTGAATTACCATCCTTTGCCAGAATATTTTGATCACCCCGACTGCAATTCTGTATCCACTCAGTAACTCCCCATTTCCCCTTCCCCAGCTCTTGGTAACCACTATTCTACTTTCTGCCTGAATTTGCCAATTCTGGGTACTTTATGTAGGTGAGATCATACAATATTCATCCTTTGGTGTCTGACTTATTTAACTTAGCTTAATGTCCTCAAGGTTCATCTATGTTATAGCATGTATCAGCATTTCCTTCTTTCTAAAGTCCGAATGACATTCCATTGCATGTACTTACTATATTTGCTTATCCATTCATCTGTGGATGGACATTTGGGTAGGTCCACCTTTTGGCTAATGTGAATAATGTTATCATGAACGCTGGTATAGGAGAACAACATTCTTGGTAAGGGAAGAGGTCAGATATATACAGAACCTCTGGAGGAATTGGCTGTAAGCAGAAGGAAATTTGGTAAAAGAAATGGCTAGGAGAAGAAACTAGTTTGTTTATAGTTGATAAAGGGGAAGCAAAGGTGTTCCCAGGTAATTAATTTAGTAGATAACATGATACAACATGTGTAAGAGAGGTGGTTTCTATCAATAAAATGAAATGGCAGAAATCAAGAAATCAAAGGAAGTAGAATACACAAGGTGGGAAAGAACCCCAGAAAGGGTTATAGAAAAATACCAAAAACAGACCTTACTTATGTTGTGATTTTGCCTAGGTAGGAAGTCCCTGAGCAGCCATCTGGGGAAGTAGAATTCAGTAATGGCTTATTCATTCACTCAGTCATATACTGAACAGCCATTACACATCACATGGTTTATATACATATAATTTAACCATTAATAGCATCAACTCGCAGGTAGTATCTGACTTAACAAAACAAGCCCCAGCATCCTATCATTTTCCATATGATAAATATTTTAAATACAATTCTGAGTAGTTATCCCCTAATTTCTCAGCAAATATTTTCTTCTGTTTCTTTCCTCGAGTTTTCTAGATAATGATGACCTTTCTAGATAATTCAAAACCTTTGCAGATTCCCAGGCAGGATGGCAAATGATCCAAATTCACAATATGTATAGCTCCATCTCTGGCTTTTTCCATGTCTAGTCTCTCATGTAATTCACTTCGTAGTTCTGCTAAGTACTGTCTACAACTTCCCGCCTAGATCCCGTTGGGCTGTCTAGGCAGCTATTAGCATCCACTCTTCTTCCACTTAAAAGCAATCTTGAGCAATGGCTTAAGGTGATTAAAAGGTGGGCAAGAAAAAGTTCAGATAATCTTACTCCAAATTAATGGTGAACTATGAATCCAAGGATAGTTGAAAGTTCGAAACAGAATGTATTTCCCCCCCTCCAATCGGAGAATGCCTTTAGGTGTCCATGATGGATTTGGAAAGGCTACGAGATCCAGTCATCATTAACATTAAACTTGGAAATCTATGGAATGATGTCAGATGTGAAAATGCACAAGCCTCATGGTCATGTTTTCTGGATTTGGATAATGGTTCATTCTCCCTGTAACTAGCTGACTTACAAACTACACATGATATTGTCTTAGCACTTTATAAATTATACAGTTTGAAATAGCTCAAGCAAAATACGGGAGGAGAGAAGTTCACAGACCTTTGACTGTATTTCCATAGTTTATTCTGAAATTCACGCATAAAAGGCTTCTGTTGTCTGATGTATTCTAAATTGGGTTGTGAATTAGCATATGCATATGCCAACAAAATTAGCTTCCATGTATTGAAATCTCCTATGGTTTTGTGCACTTCAGCTATTGCCTCTCTCTAAAATGTATGTCACAGAGGTCTTTACTTGTTTACCTCAGATGGTTCCCACTGTATTTGAGAGTTAATGCATCTTATAAAAATTTAGTGAAAATTGACCAATTAGAGAGTTTTCCCTCCTTTTGGTGGGTATCTAAGGGTATTGCCTACTTTTATATTAATACTAGAGGCCTGATACACAAAATTTGTGCCCCGGGGGGTGGGGGGGGTGCCTCAGCCCAGCCTGCACCCTCTCCAATCTGGGGACCCTCAGGGGATGTCTGACTGCTGGTTTAGGCTAGATCCCGGCAGTCGGACATCCCTCTCACAATCCAGGACTTCTGGCTCCTAACTGCTCACCTGCCTGCCTGCCTGATCGCCCCTAACTGCGCCCCCCCCGGCCAGCCTGATCACCCCTAACTGCCTCTGCCTGCTGGCCTGATCGCCCCTAACTGCCCCCCCCCGGCCTTGTCACCCCCAACTGCCCCTGCCCCCCTGCCAGCCTGGTTGCCCCTTACTGCACCCCCTGTTGGCCTGGTTGCCCCCAACTTCCCACCCCCCACTGGCCTTGTTGCCCCACACAGCCTGCTGTTCAGTCGTTTGGTCATCCCTCACTAACTCCCCTGCTGGCCTGGTCGCCCCACGCAGCCTGTTTAGTCATCCGTCCAGTTGTTTTGGTCGTGATGGCCCCTGGCCTTTTATATATATGGATTATGGATAGAATAATGAACAAATTTGTGTTTGTTGGAAATCAATCTTGATTAAGCAAGAAATACATTCAATTGTATTTTTAGCCTTACACAGTATGTAGGATTGCCATTGTTAATGCTGGTGACTTTTCAGGAGGGGGGTGGAATGCTATCACCCTCTTTGCTTTCCCAAACAGAAGCGTTTATTTATTTTTTTAATATATTTTAATATATTTAATATATTTTTACAGAGAGGAAGGAAGAGGGATAGAGAGTTAGAAACATCGATGAGAGAGAAACATCAATCAGCTGCCTCCTACACACCCCCTACTGGGGATGTGCCCACAACCCAGGTACATGCCCTTGACCAGAATCGAACCCAGGACCCTTCAGTCCGCAGGCCGACGCTCTATCCACTGAGCCAAACCGGTTTCGGCAGAAGCATTGATTTTAAAACTCCAAGTCCACTCTATGGCCTATGAAAGGAGACAGGGATTTGCTTCATAGGTTGTGTTCACAAGCAGCAACTGAGCTGATGCTTTTTAGGAACTAAAGAACTCAATCTTAAAAGTCATGTTAACTCTAACTGGGCCAAGCAGTTGAAGCCCTAAAAATAAGATTTCTAATTGATATTTTAATTTATGGTATATGACTTAGACATTTATTTGGGATATGTTTTTCTGTTTCCAAGATGAAGACAAACTATATGAGAACGACAAACATGTTTAATCCCACTGATATCTTTATCTACCACTTCCTTTGAGGCCAACCTTCCTGCCTACCCTAAAACTACTACTTTCCTCTGGGCTGTTCCTAATTCCAGGATGTGACTCCTAAATTGGTGGTCATGGCAACTCTTCATTTCCAAGCAAGAAATCTTCAGATCTCAAATAGGTTGATGTTTGTTTTGGGGATTAAAAAGCAGAGAGGTCCTATAACACTTTAAGATTTCTCCCTAAGTGGGTAAAACACCTGCTGGGTAGAGTCTTAGGCAGCCCACAGGCTCAATTCAAGTGACTGGGAATCCTTGAGCTAATTTGCCTTTCCTGACTGAAGAACTAGGAAACACATGAATTTGGAAATAATGAATACATTAAAACTAATTCTAGAGGATCCAGAAAATTCAGTAAAGCAAAATGCACATCACCAATAACCCATCTTCCTACAAATAAACAACCAAGTGAAGAGGTCCTCTAGAAGACAGACTTGTAAGAATCAGTTAAGGAATTTGGGAGCTACTGGACAGTTACTTTAAAAAAATATATATATATATATTTATATGTATTTATATATATATATATATGTTTTTTGAAAAAAATATGTTCTTATTGATTTTTTAGAGAGACAGGAAGGGAAGGAGAGAGAGAGAGAAATATCAATTATGAGAGAGAATCATCGATCAATCGGCTACTTCCTCCTGCATGGCCCCCTACTAAGGATCAAGCCTGCAACCCGGACATGTGCCCTGACCAGAAATCGAACCACGAACTCCTGGCTCACAGGTCAATGTTCAAGCACTGAGTCACACTGGCTATGCTGGCCAGTTACTTTTGATGAGTTTTTCTCTTTGTAGCAAATGAAAACTCTGCTCTGAGATTATTAAAGCATCATTCTGTTAGGAAAAAGAGGGGAAAATATAAAAAAAGAGGCCAGAAATAAAAATAAGCCTGAATGAGTGAGTAAGAAAGACAAAGATACTAATAAGGTATGATTTTCAGATCCACACAGGGACTATAAAAGTGTATTAGCTGTCACTATCCCACTGGGTGTTAAGTTATTCTACCCTCTGCTTTCCAGAAGGAGAAATCCTCGTCAGGAGCACCGTGAACTTGATTAATCGTTTTCATACGCTCTCGCTGGCTCTGAGACATCGTAGGTAAGAGCCTCAGTGATGCAGACTAAATGCTTAGGATTTCTGGGAAATACATTTAACAGGAGCATTAAAGAAATATATCTTTTTTTTTTTTTTTTTGCATCTTATGCTTTCTTTTTCTTTTTATTAGATGTTTACTTATTTCAAAGCAAGAGACATGTGGCTTCTTCCTTTTTCTTCCTATTACTTTTAAGTGGGTCTTGGAGCATCTCTGAAGGCTGCTGGAGTGCACAGGTGTGACTCAAGGCCTGTCCATAAAACCCCAATACTGAGTCAAACAGACCACATGCTGGAGTTCCGACCATGGCCAATAGCCAGATACCATGGCCAATAGCCAGATAGCCCTTCTCATTCTCCCACCCAGGGCATCCCTTCATCTTTCCTTCAGTTTTCTCTACCTCCTATGCACCAGAAACCCAAAAACAAGGAAAGAGTGTTCTGCGACCAAAATCACACCTCAGGTCTAAACATTTTCTACCGACTGTGGGAGGTTCTCCCAATGCCAGGGCTTTCCTCTGATCACCCTGCTGGGCTCTCCCAACACTGACCAGACTCATCCTGCGTAAGGAAAGCCCAGCCCCGCGCCGCAGGAAAGAGCTCTGAGGTTCATGCACTGACGGGTGATGCCATTGCAGCAAAGGGCCCGGGAAGGGAAAAACTGACTGACTCATGTCCATGAGAGTAACCCCAGGGAGGGCTAACCAGAAGTGTTGGAGGCCTCATGTACTAGTATAGTCTCTGAATAAAATGTCTAATAGAACTTACACTCCAACATCACCAATGAACATACATGTCATTTGTATGAAATCCTTTACCAGAAAAAAATGAGGGTGCCCTTAACTTGTTACGTATAAAGAACAAAAGGACAATGTTCAAAAATGACTGATTTTGGGGGAGAGAAGGGTGGACAATGACTATTCAAAGGACCATTTTAAAGGAAATCCTGGATGTTACCTCGCCATCTTCAGAAGTTCAGATAACAGGGCACATTTTCTCTGGAATTCATCTGCACTGGATAAGAATAAAATGATTGAGCTCCTGGATCCAGTCTAATGGGAGTAAAACTTATCTTTATAGCTCTGATTAAACAAAAAAAAAAATGATCACTTCTTTGATGCCCAAATTAGCATCTTTTCTCTAGCAAACTGAATTAATTAGTTGAGTGACAAAAGAATTAGTCCATGTAGGATCAAAGCTGAAATCATATTTATTTGAAATTTAAAATTAAGAACACAGCATTAACCCTCTATAGCTCATGTAATGTTCTTTTATGTTCCGTATATTCTAAACCTTCTGCATGTCACATAAAGTATAATTTGGGTTTTAAAAATATTTTTTCTTTTTAATATATAAAATATTCCTCAAATAGACAATGAGAACATCACAGATTTTTTCCCTGGGGGTGGGAAACTTTTCCATTGTGCCATAAAAGTCTGAAATTAGGTGGCTTCCCCCCACCCCACCCCTGCAAGCATTTATTGTACAAGTACAAAAGAAGCAAAGTAATTAATGCATGTTAGAGCTGGTAAGAGAACCTTAAACAATAGAAAAGAGTTATTATATTGATTTTCAATAAGTGATACTAAGTTTGAAATTGTTCTTAAAAGGAGGAAGCTCTTTTAACTGGTCTTTTTCCTGTAGAAGAAAAAAGCAAGTTTGAATAAGGGAGAATTGTTGGAGGTTAATTTCTGGGATGTCTCCATTTGCTAGAACTCACATTTAAAGGTGTTTAATTTTTTTTCATGTGCATAACATTTTTCCTATATGAAACAAACTTGGGCAGGCATATGTATCTTTATTCAGGATAGGATGGAGAATGGATTCAGGGAAGGTTACAGAAAGGAGGAAGGCTTGTGCTAGTATTACCAGCTGGATTTGGAATAGGTCCTATTTTAGCCATTGCTTAAGCATGAGCTCTTCAAGGGCTAGGGCTGAGTCTCTATATGTTTTGTTGTGTACGCCTTTATGCATTCATTTAACAAATACTTATTGAGAACCTACTTTGTGCCAGATTCTCTAGTAGATGCTGAGGATATACAAACATGGTCTCTACTCTTATTCTTAGTGCCTAGTACACAGTAAAAACTCAATAACTATTGCTGAGCCAAATTACAGATGAAGTCTGGATTTCAGGGAATATCTGAATATTGCTTGTCTCCTTTTTTCATAGCCTCTATCCTAGAAGGAGGACCCAATGGTTCTTCATAAATGAGCAAGTTATCCCCCTACAAAGCTCCCAAGCTAGAAGATACTTTCCCTATAAACACGCCCATCACCATACCAGCTCAGTCTGGGTATGAGAGCTCCAAGGTAGGCACAGCCTGGATGTCTACAGTCAGCCACAGCAAGATGAAACAGGGGACAGACTGTGACTCACCTAGGAAAGGCAATGGGCAGGCCACCTGGCTATCTAAGCTTCATGGGGGCCCTGAGTCACTTTAGGCTCCTATCTCTGATGACCAGTTCTTTCATGTTGTACAAACACCTTTTTTAAAAATACCACGCCAAGTTCTAAAATGAGATGTAAACCCCAAGCCATCATTAAAGATGATTAATCGGCAAGATGTCACCTTGAAACAAAAACATGATGTCTATATCTCGTACTTAGACCTTTAATTTCAGCTTCAGAAATTATGGCCTCTTTAATCTTAGGTTTCAAATAAAGATATGTGTGAGGTAGTTGCTAGGTTCTCATTCTCTAGAGTTTTGACACTGCTTATCTTTGTCATTAGTTCATCCTGTCCTTAACAAAATTCCAAATAATAACAACCTCCATCTGTGCTCCTTAATAAAAGAGTTCTTTTAGGAAAAAGAGGTTATTTTAAAAAATTGAGCTGTAACTTAGTTTATAAGGCAAAGGGTCAGATTTCAATATTTTATGTTATATTTAAAGTTAACTAATATCCTTTTTATTCTATAAGTCCCTTAAGAGTAGGTCATAAAACTGAATTGATTCTCAACTATGAATGGGCTGATAGGAAAAAAAAAAAATATCTATCCTGGGTGTCTCAAGAGAAACTGTACATAACACTGGATTCATCTAGGGCACAAAAGTCACAGGTCTCATGAAATTTTTAAAATCTGTATTGCTTGCAAGAGTCTCTACTTCAGTTTTTTTTTTTGAAGTCTAGAAACTCCCTTCCTCTAGGCATATTTGAATTTGAAAACTTGGGACCCACCCATGGATTGCCAAATTCAAAATGAGGTGTAATTTGTTATTTTAAATAGAATTTCTGTTTATTCATTAAGTCACACAGTAAAGACTGTAGGCATCCTCTAGGTCCCAGAACACCTTATCCTGAGGAGCTCTGCCTAAGTGACAGTCAGTCAAGGGCCATTGAGCAATCAACGTTTCTTTTGTCTGGGGGGGCGGGGGGGGGCGCGGGCGGGAGACAAAAGACAGGAATCTTTTACATAGGAATAGGTTTCCCATGGGATTGTAATATCATTTTATAAAAATGGATATAATCGCATTCTCAGCCACATAACATCACTAAAAAAGCATATCCAGGATTAAACAATAACAGCAATTTAATTTCTGACAAGGTTTTCTAATCACCTATAATTCAGAAAGAGCTATTACTAGTAACACACAATCATAAAAAATATGCTTTCACCTAGAAATGTGTAGCAGCTTAGCACACTGATGATTTACAATTTGACCAAAGAAATCAGAAATTGATTTATAGTCTGTCCAAAGCATCAGGCTCTTATTTGCTTGTCCACTAGACTGTGAAACTACTATTCTGCTATGTAAGTATATTTTCTTGTTCCTCTCTTTCCAGTACCAAAGGCTAATTTTTCTTTTCTTCAATATCACAGATGAATAACTCCCCCTGGATTCCTGATACCATTCTACAGTTCAAAATGGCTGCCATAGTCCTCACAGAATCATGCAAGAAACCAATGCTAGGAATTTTGTGTATATGTAATTAAATACACAATCCTATAAAGCACATAATTAAATAAATCAGAGGTCTAACCCTCTGAGTAGAACATTCCACAGGGAATTTTTGGTGAGCATATCTTAAAAAAAAAGTTAGCGATTCAACCAAGTAAATTAGCCTGAGGGTGCTTCCTTATCTCTGTGGATATTTTAAAATATTAAGTCTATTTGGACAGCATCACATACAAGGAATTATCCTGGAAATGTTACTTTTGCCCAGCTCTGTGTTTTCTCAGATGACAGAAGCGTCTCAGAATCTGCCTGTGTTTCAGAAAGGCTTTGGATGGCCGGCGCAGGGCCCACCGGCAGCGGCACTCGATGGTGCTGGGTTGGTGACCATCACCCGGCACATCTGCAGCCGGTATTTGGCTTTGGGTTTAATGCTTCTGGTCTCCCCAGGTTTAGCATTTCTAAACGTCACCCCCTAATATTGAAGCAACTTCCAATAACTCATCCTTTTCACAAACATTACAGTCATATTTGATTCTGTAGAAACCCACAGTATTTGTGTTTTTCATTTTGGAAGGTTATTTGGAAACCCGGGCCAGTGTATTACTTCGAGTGTGACTGAGCTGTTGTCATTCATTTTACACCAACCCTAGGACTTTGCAGGCCCCATTCTATTGAGCCCTGTGGGTTCACGGATCTCACCAATCCAGTGAAGTATGAATCAGTTTGGATAAAAGAATAACAGATGCAACCATTATCTCAGTTCTATAAATGTAATACTTGATAGCATTAATACCAAAGAAAGAAGGACTGGAATAATGTACAATTTGTTATGGAAAGCCAGAACTTGACATGATTCATATAAGTTTAACAAGTTAGGGGAGGAGAGATAGGTATAAGATGGTCACATTAATAGACAAAAATATCAGAAGATTCATGAATAGTAATCTTAAAGCAATTAATTAATATGTTGCATCTAAAATAATGACTATTGGCTAAACCAAAATTTTAAAGGTGATCCATAAGTGCTTTGAAATATAAAATGCCATTAATGTAATTACCTATCATGTAATATATAAAACCATAGCTTAGATCAATGATGAGAGAGAGAATCCAAGATGGCGGCATAGGTAAACACCTAAACTGCTGCCTCCGACAACAATTTAAACTGCAACTAAAAGATAAAACGTCTATCACCCAGAACCACGGGAAAGCTGGCTGAGTGGAAGTTCTACAACTAGAAGGAAAGAGAAAAGAGCATTGAGACGTGCACGAGCGCTGAAAAGCTGAGGTACGGAGGCGCGGGATCCGGGCTGGCGGCGGGCGACTGGGTGCGTTGCTTTTTTCAACCCCAACGGAGACAAGCCCCCGATTACTCTGAAATCCAGTCTCTGGGGAGACGCGGGGGACCCAAACTCCTACGGGGAGAAGCTGGACTGTCTGCCAGTGAGAGTGGCTTGCTAGCAGAGCTGCGCGCAGGAATAATTGTTTACGGCACTGGGGCACAGGATTCCAGGACACGGTCGGGACACAGAGCGGGCTAACTAGCAGCCATTGCTGTTTGCCACGCCCTAACCTAGTGACGCCCTGAGACCCCGCCCCACACAACCTACAAACCCACCCAAGCTCCAAGCAGCTCAATTAGCATAAGAAAGCCTGCCCTATTGCAGCTTAACCTAGAAAACTTGCAGCCCGGGTCAGACAGCTCCAAAACCTCCAAACCCCAAGCAAAGAGGAGAAAACTGCAGCTCTCATTGTAGCTCCTGCTGAGTGGCCTCAGACAGTAGCTGACCTGCACCCCATTGGAGATCCAGAAGCCAGTGTACCTAGTGGTCAGTGTGAGACAACAGATTTCAACTCCTCACATCCATAAGTGACACATTCAAGAGGCAGACTCAGTGAGCACCAAAGCCCCACTGAAACAAGTCCTGCCCCATAAGCGTGTCTTCAGCGCAGCACTTCTTCCATTATAGACACAGGGAGTGCTCACAGCTAATTGGCCTGGAGGTCAATTCCTCCCAGCGCACCAACAGCAATTCAGGCTTAACTACACCAAGACTTTGCACTCAGCCCACAAAGGGGTGTACCAAGAGCATCCACATCAGGTGATTGGGGAGGCTGAGCTACTGCCCCCTATAGGTCACCTACCACACAAAGCCACTCGATCAACACAGGGAAGAAGCCAAAATGCAGAAACAAAGAAACATGTCACGAATGAAAGAAACGGAGGAAAGCAAACTACTGGATGACATAGAGTTCAGAATCACATTTATAAGGTTACTCAAGAATCTTCTAAAAACTGCCGAGAAACTTGATGACACTTCTGAGGAGCTTAGTGAGACCTTCAAGGACCTTAATGAGAATGCCAAAAAAATGGAAAAGGACCAGTCAGAAATGAAGCATACACTGTCTGAAATAAAGAATATACAGAAACTCAACTGTAGATCAACATACCCCAAGAATCAAACCAAAGATCTGAAATATGTGGAAACAAAAAACATCCAACCAGAAAAACAAAAAGAAAAAAGAATCCAAAAATATGAAGATAATGTAAGGAGCCTCTGGGACAACTTTAAGCGAAACAACATCCGAATTTTTGGGGTGCCAGAAGAAGGGAGAGAGCAAAATATTGAAAACCTATTAGAAGAAATAATGACAGAAAACTTTCCCTACCTGGTGAAAGAAATAGACTTACAAGTTCAGGAAGCGCACAGAACCCCATACAAGAGGAACCCAAAGAGGACCACACCAAGACACATCATAATTAAAATGCCAAGGGCAAAAGACAAAGAGAGAATATTAAAAGCAGCAAGAGAAAAACAGTTAATTACCTACAAGGGAGTACCCATACGACTGTCAGCTGATTTCTCAACAGAAACTATGCAGGCCAGAAGGGAGTGGCAAGAAATATTCAAAGTGATGAACAGCAAGAACCTACAACCAAGATTACTCTACCCAGCAAAGCTATCATTCAGAGTTGAAGGTCAGATAAAGAGCTTCACAGACAAGAAAAAGCTAAAGGAGTTCATCGCCACCAAACCAGGATTACATGAAATGCTGAAGGGTATTCTTTAAGAAGAAGAAGAAGAAGAAAAAGGTAAAGATAAAAATTATGAACAACAAAATGACATCAAATACATACCTACCAACAAGTGAATCTAAAAATCAAGTGAATAAAAAATCTGAAGAACAGAATGGACTGGTGAATATAATAGAATCAGGGACATAGAAAGGGAGTGGACTGACGACTCTCAGGGGAAGCAAGTGTGAGGGTTGCGGGAAGAGATTGGACAAAAATCTTACTCCTATGGATGAAGACAGTGGCGGGGGGTAAGGGCATGGGGTGGGGTGGGCAATCAGGTGGAGGGGAGCTATGGGGGGAAAAAAAAGTGGAACACCTGTAATAATCTGAACAATAAAGATTTAATTAAGGAAAAAAAAATAATAAAACCATAGCTTATTTATTTATTTATTTATTTATTGGATTTACATTGGATTTCGGTATAAAATATGCATATTACATGTCAATTTTTACAAGCACCAATACATTTTAAAAGTAAGTTTGTTCAATACATATTTTTGAAATGTTACTTATTAAATTATCTCTCTGTGGAAAATATTCCATTTGCATTTTTAACTATAAAGAGATTTGTATGCAAAGTGTTCTGATTGGTTCAAAACTTGTAGAATTATAAAAAGTTGTGTAAGGCCAGAGGGATCTTTGCCATCATAGTTATGCAACCCTCTCAAAGCTCAGAGAGTCTACGGAACAGCCTAAAGCCATTGGTAGTCGGGACCAAAGAGGGACTTGAATCCTTCAATTCATTACAAAGTCTTTCCATCTCGTGATGTTCCCCAATTGTTTGTACATATGTTATGAATTATTCACCAAAAATTCCGAATCCTTAAAAAAGAACCCTATTCAATAAAATGTAGGATTGGGGGGTGTGTTTTTTTTAAGTTTGAATTGCTCAGAAATGCAATTAGTTGTAACGACAAAGTCCAATTTAGTAACTACTTGGCCAAATACAACATGCCAGCCAATGTGAGGGCTTGATAACTTTCCCATTATCGTCAGCTCCCTTGTTCACTGACATCCTCACCCTTGTCCACAGACAGTCACTTAATATACGCCAGCTGATTCGGTCAGATTGCTAAGAAACAAGTACTTATTATTTAGCTCAGTTGGCTAGAACACTGTGGTAATGGGGTTGAGGTCATGGGTTGGCTCCCCTGTGTGGGCCAGTTAACTTGGGCCTATTCCACAACCACAGGGTCTACCACCAACGCAGACAGTCTTACAAATACGTGCCAGTGGTCAAAAGGGCACTTGCCAAGAATGTGTGGATGGAGCAGCATAAATCCATCAATGCTCCCAGAAAAACAGCTCAATGTCAGTTTTGTTGAACACATGTGGGTTAATAGCAACCTTTTCACAGGTGAACGGCAGAACACAGTTCCAGAGTCTGCAACACCACACAGCTGCAAGCGTGGAGTTCAAAACAAATTCTAATGAAACAGGAAAGCCTCTTGGGAAACTTAAGCTTGAAAGTTACAGGAAAAGCTTTCAGCGTGAACCAATGATTTCTACCAGCTTACAGAAAAGTTAGCAAACTGTGTCCCTCTTTGTGACATACCTTGATTTTTAAATATTGGCTCATTTTTAATTAAAAAATAATAATCTATGGCCCAAACGTAAAGTATCTGTGAACCAGATTCAGGCTGTGGGATCCCAGTTTGCAAACGTTGGTAATATATCTAGATACCTATGTATTTATATCCAGGTTATGTCTATATGCATTTTCATGACTGTAGCCGCCTGAAATAAGTATAATTGATAGAGCTTTCCATTGATCAGTGCCTACTGCTTAGCTCTTGGCTAGTGTTGAACTGTCATCCCCCAAACAAGGATGTGCCACTTTTAAACTGTACCATTACGTACAGAAAACAAAGATGATTGTGGATTGAAATTGTTGGTGACCACCTTGGAGAAGAGAGAGGATCACCCGGGTCTCTAAAACTCAGCCCTAGTATATATTTTTGAATATCAAAACACAGTTATCGGTGTTTACTTCAGAAAGTCCTTTACAGAAATTTGCAAATCCATAGGGACAGAATAGTCAATTCTGCATAATAACACAGTTTAGAGCTTGTATTCAAAGTTAAAAAAAAAAATGAAATAAAACTTTTTTTTTAAGATTTCACACTACAGAGGGATCTTTCCAAACTCAGTCAAACCTGCCCTTCCTTAGGTAACAAAATAGAGAGGGAGAAATATATTCCCATTTCTCACCAATGCAGGCCACATTGATTCAGGAAAGGAAGGCACATGATGAAAATACAAAAAGTACTAGAAAAAAGTACTGGGGTCCAGCTGGTGTGGCTCAGTGGTTAAGCATCGACCCATGCACCAGGAGGTCATGGTTCGATTTCTGGTCAGGGAACCTGCCTGTGTTGTGGGCTCCATCCCCAGTAGGGGGTGTGCAGGAGGCAGTTGGTCAATGTTTCTCTCTCGTTGATGTTTCTATCTCCCTTTCCCTTCCTCTCTCTGAAATCAATAAAAATATATATTTTTTTAAAGTACTGGGTATACTCACTAGCATTAGTGGTTTACTAGTTAATTAACTGATATATAAGAAAGCATTATGGATTCCTGCAAACTAATTAAATTATATGTCTTATAAAACATAGGCCAATCAGATTTCTTATAGCAATAGACTAAAAAGTCCTATCAATAGCCTAAAAATATGGAATTCATTCATAAAGTTATTTATCAAACACCTCTCATATATCAGGCTCTGTCCCAGGTGCTGGAGATACAGAGAGACAAAGGCTCAATGCTTTCTCCTATGAAATTTACAGTGTAGCCAGTGCTTCTTAAGCTTGAATGAATGTTTCTCAGACTAGAGAGACAGGATATGAGGCCTTTCAGGGTTAACATGTCAATATTAGAAGAGTTGGGTAGATGATCTTTCTGGTTAATTTTGCAGTTTTGAAAATCTGATTCAAACTAAGGTCCTTCCTCCCAGGAAATGTGAATACACCAGTACTGTGGTCGGCAAACTGTGGCTCGCGAGCCACATGCGGCTCTTTGGCCCCTTGAGTGTGGCTCTTCCACAAAATACCACAGCCTGGGCGAGTCTAATTTGAAGAAGTGGCGTTAGAAGAAATTTAAAAAATTTGGCTCTCACAAGAAATTTCAATCGTTGTACTGTTGATATTTGGCTCTGTTGACTAATGAGTTCGCTGACCACTGCACTAGTATATATAATTTCTAGAAGCTCACAGATTCCTAGAAGACTATCCATGTGTGCCCATCCATGGATTTAAGTTCCAAATATCTGTTTTAGTGCAATTAAGATTCTCCCAGTGCCACCAATTAATGCCCCACTTTATAGCGAAGAGCACACAGGTAGTTGTAAAAGACAACAGAGCTGGGAGGTGGGTACTTTCTGCACAGGAACATATTCCTTTAGGTAGACTTAGGACAGACCATCTGTGAATCGACAAATGCCAAACGTTAAATGGAAACCTAAAATAAGTCAAAGATACATAATCCTTACTCAGATCTATTTTACTGGAATGCAATCAATTCTCAGTGACATGGAGGCTTTTTACCTACCATGTAGATCACCCACAGCCTGTGCTTCCCCTTTTTCTCCATCTTTCTGTTTTTATGGCCACCTGAGGACTCATTAGTGCTTCCACCAGAGGATGAGTAAAGGAAGGCAAAAGACATAAAACTGAAAATAGTCAATTCTGCTACCTTTAAGTAGTTGGGGAAGAAGTAGCTATTACAAGGCTTGTATTTTATGTGAAGGTATCAACTATCGATACTCTCTCTCTCAATCTCACCAAGAAACAATTAAAGGTTGGTTCTAACCCTCATTGGAATGTTAAAGTGATTGATGGTTGCAGAAAATCACCAAAGTAAATAAGATGGAATGATGCATACTTTGTGCTAAAGAAAGAAAAAAACAACAACATACTTTCAAAGTCACAGTTTCACAGTCCCAAGGAGCATCAATTCAGTGGCCATTTTATGAATATATTTATTAGATGCATGGACAAGGATCACAAATTATGTCCATGAAGGAAGGACAGCATCCACCCAGTGGAATGCTACTCACACAACAACATAGATGAACCTCAAGTGCACTGTGTTAAATGAAAGAAGCCAGATCTGAAAGGCTAACTATTGTTTGATTCTATTTATGGCATATTGGAAAAGGTGGAACTTTGGAAAACAGATCCGTGATTCTCAAGAATGGAGGGGAGAGTTTGTGGTATGGAACTGTTCTACATCATAGCTGTGGAGATACGACTCTTTGTACTTATCTAAACCCCGTGAACTGTATACAACAAAGAGTGACTTTTACTGTGCACTGTCTTAGCCAACAGGTGGGGTGAGGGGACCCCAAGTAGGAATACAGCTATAAGAAATGAACTTAATTATATTACAAATAACTAACATAATCACATTGAAGGGCCTGGAAATAAAAAAACTAGCATAAGTAACATTGAAAAACAGTATTTTTTACTGGCTACAATAGAGTGAAGACAAAAAGAATTATACACAAATATTATATTCTAGTTAGCACAAGGCTATGAGTTAGCAATTCTGAAACAACTTTAGGTGAATACTAAAAGGGTAAACAAGGAAATAAATATATTGTAGATAATAACTGCCAGCTTTTTTCACAGCATAAAAAAAAATTAGCAATAAGAAAAGGGGGAAGGCTATAACAAACATTATGGTGTTGGTAGTATCAGCATAAACTCAGTTTTTAAATGTATACACAGATTCAGAAATACAAATGTGTGTGGATATACAGGTTAGTAGCTATAACAATAAAAGTGTAATATGCTAATTAGACCAGATGTCCTTCTGGATGACCTTCTGGATGAAGCCAGGGCTGTGAGGAAAGCCCAGGTCCTGGGTGCCAAAGGGAAGCCGGTGCTGGCAGCTGGGGGAAGGAAGGCCTACTCTTGCATGAATTTCGTGCATCGGGCCTCTCGTTAGTATATTTATTTCTAAGTCCTGTTTGCTGCGATGTTTCCAGCAATGAGCACTCCTAGCTCAGCTGCAATGTTTCCAGCAATGAGCACTCCTAGCTCAGCTCCTGGTTTCTGAATAGAAGTCTTAATGAAAGGAATTGGGCCTACTAGGAAAGTGGTTGATTCCCTGGCAGTGGCAAGGAAAATATGAGATCATCCTGGAGGACCACATAGAGCCAAAAAGTAAGAAAGTTCTCAAAAAGTCTTGGCAAAGCAACAGGGAACAGGAGCGATTCCGAAAGAGCTCCTAATAGCCAGCGCTGGGATAATTTGACCAACAAAAACATGATAGGACTGGATTATAAGCCATGGAACAAAATAAATTTACTATAATGATATAAATATTGAATACGTAAATTGATGGCAGAGGAAGAAAGGATAGCTCTTTCTTAGAGAATTCCAAGTAGTGAATGTAAAAGGAATAAATATAATAAAAATGATTATTGGAATAGCACAGTAATAATAGCTGCCCACGAAATCCACTGATAGATGCTAACATTAGTGGGTAAAAGTATTGAGGAGAACTAGGATATTTGCATAGTCTCAAAATACCTCCCCCAAGGTGTGTGTTAATTACAAAAAGAAAAATGGTAACTTTGCAGTGAAGAAACCAAATAGATAGCACGTTAATTACATGAGCAAGATTAACATCACCAGTTCTAAAACCTATCGACATCATGTGCCCCTTCAGAAGGGCACATCACTTCTGTGGTGTTCTGGCCAAAAATCTACATCCTCAATCTAATCATGGTAAGTCATCAGACAAACTCAAATTGAGGGATGTTCTACAAAGTGACTCAAACTCTTCAAGGTGTCAACGTCCTGCAGAAACAAGGGCAGACCTGTCCCAGAGCACAGGGAACCGAGGAGGCGGAATAATGTGGAATCCTGGGATGGATCTTGAAACAGAAAAAAAAACATGAATGGAAAAACTGGTGAAATACACATAGGTTTGTAATTTAGTTAATAATTTTGTACCAATGTTAATTTCTTATTTTTTTATGTGTGTTATATTTATGCATTATCTTAACATTAGAGAAAGTTGGGTGAAAGGTATATGGGAATTGTACTATTTTTCCCAAATTTTCTGTAAGTCTAAAATTATTTCAAAATAAAGAGTTGCAGAAGGAAAAGTATAAAAATTAGGAAAGATTGAAGAAGGAAACATATATATTATTGATTTCAGAGAGAGGAAGAAAGAGGGAGAGAAACATCAGTGATCAGAATCATTGATTGGCTGCCTCCTGCACACCCCCTACGGGGATCGAGCTCACAACACAGGCATGTGCTCTGACAAGAATCGAACCCTGATTTAGGCTGGGTGTGATGAGCAGATCTGGGATAGATGACTTGATTTTGACTGTTAAGGACGGAGGAAAGACAAATGTTAACAGTATCTGCAATTTAAACAAAATTGAATTCTATGTGTACAATCTGCCACAGAAAAATAAACATCCACACATATTTTTTTTCATTTTAAATAATATTTTTTATTGATTTCAGAGAGGAAGGAAGAGGGAGAGTGAGATAGAAACATCAATGATAAGAGAGAATCATTGACCACCTACCTCTGGCAAGCCCCTCACTGGGAATCGAGCCCACAGCCCGGGCATGTGCTCTTGACCAGATTCGAACCTGGGACCCTTCAGTTCGCAGGCCGACACTCTATTCACTGAGCCAAACTGGCTAGGGCTAGAGCGCACATTTTAAAAGTGGGGTGCCACCTGCCAAATGCACTGTAAGAGCCTGTCCATACAGTTGGGATCTGCTGGGTTGAAGGTTTGTTCCAGGTCTATCTGTTCAGCTACCAACTCTACAAGTTGCTGTATTCCATTCACTGTCTATAAGAGCTTTTTAAAAAAATAAATCTTTATTGTTCAGATTATTACAGGTGTTCCTTTTTTTTTATTCCCCCCCATAGCTCCCCTCCATCTGATTCCCCACCCCATGCCCTTACCCCCCACCACTATCTTCATCCATAGGAGTAATATTTTTGTCCAGTCTCTTCCTGCACCCCTCACACCCGCTTCTCCCTGAGAATTGTCAGTCCACTCCCTTTCTATGTCCCTGATTTTATTATATTCACCAGTCCATTCTGTTCTTCAGATTTTTTATTCACTTGATTTTTAGATTCACTTGTTGGTAGGTATGTATTTGATGTCATTTTGTTGTTCATAATTTTTATCTTTACCTTTTTCTTCTCCTTCCTCTTCTTAAAGAATACCCTTCAGCATTTCATGTAATCCTGGTTTGGTGGTGATGAACTCCTTTAGCTTTTTCTTATCTGTGAAGCTCTTTATCTGACCTTCAATTCTGAATGATAGCTTTGCTGGGTAGAGTAATCTTGGTTGCAGGTTCTTGCTGTTCATCACTTTGAATATTTTTTGCCACTCCCTTTTGGCCTGCATAGTTTCTGTTGAGAAATCAGCTGACAGTCGTATGGGTTACTTACTCCCTTGTAGGTAACTAACCGTTTTTCTCTTGCTGCTTTCAAGATTCTCTCTTTGTCTTTTGCCCTTGGCATTTTAATTATGATGTGTCTTGGTGTGGTCCTCTTTGGATTCCTTTTGTTTGGGGTTCTGTGCGCTTCCTAGACTTGTAAGTCTATTTGTTTCACCAGGTAGGGAAAGTTTTCTGTCATTATTTCTTCTAATAGGTTTTCAGTATTTTGCTCTCTCTCTTCTTCTGGCACCCCAAAAATTCGGATGTTGGTACGCTTGAAGTTGTCCCAGAGGCTCCTTACACTATCCTCATATTTTTGGATTCTTTTTTCTTTTTGTTTTTCTGGTTGGGTGTTTTTTGTTTCCTCATATTTCAGATCTTTGGTTTGATTCTTGGGGTACGTTGATCTACAGTTGAGTTCCTGTATATTCTTTGTTTTAGACAGCGTATGCTTCATTTCTGACTGGTCCTTTTCCATTTTTTTGGCATTCTCATTAATATTCTTAAAGGTCTCATCAAGTTTCTCAGTGGTTTTTAGAAGATTCTTGAGTAACCTTATAAATGTGGTTCTGAACTCTATGTTGTCCAGTAGTTTGCTTTCCTCCATTTCTTTCATTCGTGACATGTTTCTTTGTCTCCATATTTTGGCTGCTTCCCTGTGTTGATGGAGTGGCTTTGTGTGGTAGGTGACCTATAGGGGGCAGTAGCTCAGCCTCCCCAATCACCTGAGGTGGACGCTCTTGGTACACCCCTTTGATTTAAATATGAGTTCTCAGTCTAATGCCTGCAAAATTAAATGATGTATGAGGCCATTATTTTTTTTTCTTTGCCAATTACTAGGATGTGACACAGACAGGAAGTACTCAGGATATGAAATGATGGAGAAGGCATTTGTGAAAGTATATTTTTAAATAGCAATATAAGACAATAGCTGGTGCCTTCTCTTTGCCTGTACACCTGTTAAAATCAGACACTGTGTTTGCTTAAAAAAATTAAAAATCCAACAATAACATTAGACTTCACCGTAACCTGTGACTTTGGCATATGTTCTAGAATCATCCCTAAAGGGTCAGCTTGCACACATACATTTCACTGAGTAACATTTTCCAAAGGCTTAGGTTTACCAGAGACCAGTTCATGAAGCTCTGGGAGGAGGGCTATGTCTGCCTGTCCATACAGCAGCTATACATTACAGCTGCATTTGATGGTCTCTGACAGTTTTGGTGGTGGTGGGGATTTGAAGCAAAACCAGAGGCCATTCAATGAATTTGAAGTGAACTAGCTGAATTATGGAGCCTTTGAGAATGACCATTGCTCACACGCTTCAAATTCACCACAATTTTTCAATCAAAGTCTGTGAGAATCAGCACTTAGCCTTGCAAACTCCCCTCCATAGCTTTTCTCAGATGCTTTTTCATGGCTTCCTGCCTCCAGACTTGGAAGGGACCTGCTTAGCTGCAGCCCATCAGCAGCTGCCTTAGAAGTTCCCAGAGATCGTTCTCTTAATGTTTTTTAAAAATCATGTCTCTTTTCTGCTAACTTCTGTCCTCCGAGCCCTCACAAGCTGTGCTCTTGAGCAGCGCACCTGGTGAGTTCTGGCAACAGGAAAACATGGAACTCCCGCTTGGCTTTTCCATTCTGAATGCGAACACGTCAGCCCTGGACTTCTTAGGCAAAACGAAGAAAAGTTAAACTTTGGTTTGAACCCTTCCTCCTTTTGCCGTTCCACCTCTCTTCCCTAAGGAAGGGCGCTCTCTCCAGGTACCCGGTACCTGGGCCCCCAATAGACTCCAGCCTCTTCAAACTGCCTGTTCCCAACTCTTAACTCTGTGATAGTATTTCCCAAACTTCTCCAATCATGAAGAGCTTATTTAAAAAGCGGCTTCAGGGAGCATCCAAACTTTGAATCTGAATTTCAAGAATCAGAATCTGTATTTCCTAGGAGGAACCCCAGGGGGTACCTAGTTCCAGCAAGTATGGGAAACATTGACTTATGAACTCCCCATTTTAATTTTCCTTCTAAGTCTAAAATTGCAATGTCTTACCTCTTCACTAAAACCTTTCCTACAACTCTTCCCTCTAAGTGAAACCTGGCTTGGCTCGTGGCCCTCACCAATGGAAGCTGTGGTTCTCCCAGTTATCTCACACACAGTTCTGATTTCATAGGCTGCTTGCAAAGTATGTAGAAGAGTTCCAATATGCCCTAAGTGCTCAATTAATATTAGCTATTATTTTCATCTCTGGACCTGGATGTTGTTCCAGCATTTTCCTGCCTCTGTTTTAGTACTTAAAGAGCTTGTTCTTCCAGACTTATTAAAAAATACAACAAAGGAGAAAACAGACTTCTCTATTCTCACTGACATCTACTTTCCTCCAGGACTCCCATGAGTGTGTGCCTGCTCCCCCAGGTCCTCTTCCATACCCATAATGCTACAGATACCTACACGCAACCTCCCATTCATTTCCTCCTGCCATGGAACTGCTCAGTGGTGGTTTTACTTACTCCTCCACAGCTCCCATTTACATCCCCCAGGGCAGTGATTCCAGATTTTATGCTGCCATCAAACGGCATGCACACCACTTCTCTCTGGACTGCATGCGGTTCTTGAATGCCTCAGCCATGATTTCCCGTAAAGCTCTTGCCATCACCATTAGATTTATCTACAACAACTGGTAGAGCACCCAAGCTAAACCTCTATGCCTCTCCATCCTCTCCCAGATCACATGTCATGCTTCTCTCTACACATGGTTTGTGTGGACTCCCCCGCTTCTCAGCAATTAACACCACCCATGTGTCTTTCATGTTTCCACAGGGTGGTTTGACTAATTGGTCCCCAGCCTCTGTCGCTCAGCCCTACCAAGTCTTGCTTTCTCTGCTTCCTCAATTCCCACATGTTCTCTGACTCATTACTCTGTGTGGTAAGGATGTGCATGGGCGGTAGACTCTACCTGCTTTGATCCCCAGCCCTCTCTACCTAGTGGCCTCCCATGGTACTCAGCCCTCTGAGCCTGCTTTCTCATCCAGTGGAATGAGATGAGAAAGTGGAGACAGTCACAGAAAATAGATCATAGGATCGTGGAAAGAGTTAAATGAGATAATATATGGGAAGGTGCTTGGAATAGTATCCAGCACATAAAAAACACTCAGTAAGCATTTATTATAAATGGTTGAGTTTTATCTCATGAACTTTATTTATTTTAAAGTATGTTTTTATTGATTTTTAGAGAAAGAGGAAGGAAGAGGGATAGAGAGATAGAAACATCGGTGAGAAACATTAATCAGCTGCCTCTTGCACACCCCTTACTGTAGATTGAGCCTGTAACCAGGGTATGTGCCCTGACCTGGAATCTAACCACTGACCTCTTGGTTCATGGGTTGACACTCAACCACAGAGACATACCAACCAGTCTTTAATGAACTTTATTAAACTGCTCTTGTTAAAGTTGTTGATGACTTCCATGTACATTTTCAGACTTTATTCCCTGTATATCAGCTGTGGCCAAGCACTGTTGAGCACTCTATACTTCGTGAAACTCTCATTGCTAACAGGGCAAGCTTTCTTGGCATGCATACGTTTCTATCTTTTCCTCCTTAATGTCTAGAAGGGTTCTTTCTTCTTGGCTCACTTTCTACTACTTAAACACAAGACCTCTCCACCAGTGTGTCCAGACACTCCTCAAATTCCAGTAAAAGCAAAGTTTATTATCTTTTTCTCTAGGGCTCTTCCTTTTCCGACTCCTCTGTAGCTTACCTCCGCATGCATCCATTCTCCTAAATTACAAACAGAGGAGTTCCCCTCCTCTGCCAGTGCCTCTATCAGGCCCTTATCTTTACTCTCCAGGCTTTTCCATCAGTGTCCTGCTATCTGGACTTCTTGCCCCAAATATCTCCTGCTTCAGTCCTTTCACCTCACAGCCCTCAGCATGGGCATTCTAAATGCATTTACAAATGTGTAGAAATATTTAAGTCTTGCTCAAAGATCTCTGTTGTCTTCCTATTGCCTCCGAGATCAAGTTCAAACTCTTTAGCCTGGTCTGCAAGACTCTTCCCAACTTTTCCTCCAACTCGCCTTTTTAGTCTTATTTTATATTACTTTTGTAAAAAATAAATGAATGGATGAGGCACTCATCTCTAAGGTCACTTGAAATCAGAAACTATATCTAAATTATCTGTCCTTAATATTATATTTTACAGTGCTTTACTCACTGTTAGTGTTAAATAATAATTTCTAATAAGGAAATACAACAAGTTTCATTTAGGGGAAAATATAATCCAGTGCAGTTGAATAAAACAGGTACCAAGGTAATACTTGATATTGAAACTAATTATAAGTATGCGAAAACTAAGAGAGGAGGAAAATTAAAAATTCTGTTTGGCCATGTAAAGGTATCCCTAATTATATTATAAGATTACCTATGTCAACATTCATCTCTGGACCTAGAGAGTAATTTATACATAATTACCATAAAGAGCCATTAAAATTTTGCATATAACTAAATGTATCACATTAATTTAAATGTTATTAGATTATAAATAACCAATTTATCATCTATTTTCAGTTTTCACTGTGCTTTGTGCTTATGCCTGGTGAGTTGCCCAAACTTTGAAGAATTAGAAGTTCTGTTCTAAAAGCTTTCTCTTAATTTTCTTGGGTTAGCTCTCTTTATTGTTATACTTTTAATCTACCTTCTTTCTTTGTACGCACTAAACACTGTTATACTAATGGACACTGATGAAATTCTGTTGCCTCCACTTGATAGCGTATTATATAGCCATTAAAAATGATAGATGTGGAAAATATGAACATCCTATTAAATAAGAGTAAGAAACATGATTATATACAAAAGGAGGCAAAATATATAGACAAAAGGCTGAAAGAAAATATTAAAATTAAAGTGATTCTGTTAAAGTAATAGGATTATAGAGAAGAGGGCATCTTTTCCCTAATTTTATGTAAGGTGGGTATATAAATTTTAAATGATAAAACACACAACAAAAAACTAAGATAATGTCCTCTTTCCTCTTTGTCTACTAAACATCTATTTAGCCTCCTGGCCTTCTTATTTCATTATTGCCCCCCGCCCCCCACAACCATCAAGGCCCTCAGAGTATATTTTGGTACCTATACTGTTCAGTGCAGTCGCCACTAGCTGCCTATGGTTACTGAGCACTGAACTGTGGATTGTCCAAATTGAAATGCACTGCAAGTATAAAATACACACTGGATTTCAAAGATGTGGTACAAAAGAAAAGAATGTAAACTATCTCATCTCACCAATAATTTTAAAATTAATTACACATTGTATCAGTTTGCTGGGACTGCCATAACAAAGCACCAGAGACTAGCTGACTTAAGCAACAGAAATTTAGTTTTTCACAATTCAGAAGCTAGAGGTCTGAAATCAAGGTGTCAACCAGTTGGTTTCTTCTGAGGCCTCTCCTATTGGCTTGTAGATGATCATCTTCTTCCTGTGTCATCGTATGGTCTTCTTGTTGTGGTTGCCTGTCTTCAAACTTCTTCTCCTTATAAGCACACCTGTCATAGTGGATTAAGATTCTCCCCAACTAAATGGCCCAATTTTAACTTAATTAGTTCCTTAAAGAGCCTATCTCCAAACAGTCACGTTCTGACATTCTGCGAGTTAGAAGGGCAACTATTTTGAGTGAACAAAACTCAGCCCATTGCACATGCCACAATGATATTTTGGATATATTCAGTTAAATAAAACATTATTAAAATAATAAAAAAGACTTTCATGAAAATCACTATTGAAGGCTACTGTTTTCTCTCATGCTCAGTAAATTTTAATTATGAAAAAGTCTATAGAAAATGGGATAAGAAATAGGGCCATGAAATAGACCTAAAGATAGACTTTCCCACTAGAAGATTTTGCAATGATTAAACATTGCATGTTTCTAATATGCAGAGATGATCATCTCATTACAGGAATCTATATGGACGGAGCAAAGAGGACAGCATCCCAATTATCACACTGATAGAGGGGGGCACCTTTTACTGGATAGCCACTGGGTTTAAACAAGACCACAAATATCAATTCAGAATAATCATCAATGTACTTAAGGATTAGATATTAACTCTTCTTTTAAAAAGATTTTATTTATTGATTTTTAGAGAGAGAGAGGAAGGGGGAAGGGGAGAGAGATCTTAAAACTGAATATTCATTTCTCTCTAAACAACAATACATAGCTAATACAGTAATGAAACAGATTCCCACATTACTGAGATGATTTCCAGTTATGAGAATAACAATCACCAGTACATTGATCTATGACTAAGGATGTCAAATCTTTGTAGGATAAGGTGTCAACAGGAAAGCTAAGTAACACTACAAAGTTTGGTTGGGGGTAATTAGCAATACCAAGGTGCCCACAGCTGTTCCTCTAGGGCCACTTGGGATTTAAAAGAATAGATCCAGAGACAAATGGCAGGGGAGGGCGGGTTAGAGAGCAACCAAGGGACTTGTATGCATGCATATTAGCATAACCAATGAACACAGACACTGGGGTGATGGGGGCTTGCCCGGGTTGGGAATGGCTACGGGGGGTGGGGGGGTAGGGCGGTCAACTATGGAAAAAGGAGAATATGTAAGACTTTGGACAATAATAATAAAAAAGATATGTATAAGAAATATGGAGTGCAGACCACCCACAAGCTAAAGGCAACACAAGACACACCATCTATAGATATAATTATTTTTAAGTTAACGGTTGCCATGCCAATGCAAATATTACCTTACCACCCACTTTACCATCAACAGATTTCAATAAGTAACCAAGATGACAGAATGCAGTTAAAGCACTCTTTTCTCTCAAAGTTAAAGTGCTACTGTCATCCGTTGGTACTTTCAGAAATACTTAAGTAATGGCTTGAATTCAGCTTTCAAGAAATAGGTTCCCCATATTCAACCCTAGAGCAATTCTCAGAAAGTGGAAGCACCAGGAGGACAGAGGAACTGTGTCTGTCACCCTCCGGAAATTGATGGCTCATAAGGTCGATCATGAGTAGCAGGAAGAATCCCCCTTGCTACTCCTCCTGCCCTTTGGTTGCCCTGCTGTTTACAAGCCATCCGTTCCTTCTTTCAAAAATAGTACACATTGCATGTTATCTCATGCGGTCCAGCAACATAATGAGAAAAAGAAGCTCAAGGTCACTTCATGACAGCCTCACTACATTCATTGAATTTAAAGAATTCTCCAATACTCTGTGATTACATCCTCCCTATTCTGTTAATATTTTAAATGTGCTTTTCCTTATAGAACAATGACTATAGGATTTAGGGAGTTTTATTTGCTTATGTTCTTAATTGGGGAAGTAAAAACTTGGTTGCTTTATGGTGACCTCCCATTTTTTTTTTTTTTTTTAAAGCTGATTAGTCCATGAAAAGTCTGGGAGCTGCTCCTTTCGGAAACAACATAAAACTCTAATTTCGCAACATCATTAAGACAGCTGGTGAGCAAGGTGAAAAATGACTAAGTGTGTTCCTCCTTTTTCTCCCTCAGGACCTCTCTGTTGTTTGCAAGGGTCCTCATGTCACTCTGAAGGCACATCCTCGGGGGACTGAGAAAAAGATGTTCTTGGGAGCAGTCCAGCAGGCAGGGCTCTGGGGACAGAGTCTCTAGGAGTTCTCATGAGCCAAGCAAGAGAAGTTAAGCCTGTGGTGTGACTTGCCACTAATAACTAGAGTCCACATACTGCCTGTTTATTTTAAAGGCATCTAATTTCTATATTATTCTAGGCAATTTTATGCATTAATGTATTAGTTGAACAAAATCAATTTACCTCTCAGCCCAACCAGCATGGCTCAGTGTTTGAACGTCGACCCATGAACCAGGAGGCCATGGTTCAATTCCCAGTCAGGGCACATGCCCGGGTTTTGGGATCCATTCCCAGTGGAGGGTGTGCAGGAGGCAGCCAATCAACGATTCTCTCTCATCATTGATGTTTCTATCTCTTTCCCTCTCCCTTCTTCTCTGAAATCAATAAAAATATATTTGAAAAAAATTTTACTTATGTTCCAGGCTCTGTCCAAGGTACTAAGGATGTAAAAGTTAAGTCCTTAAACAGCTCCATGTCCCACAAGGAGAAACTTGTGCAAACAAATAATTACTTTGGGATTGTCTGTAATGGGGAAGGTAGGAACATTTAGGTCTCAAGAGTAAGGCAAAGAAGCCTTCAGAGGATGGAGTGGGGGACTTGATGTAGATATTTAAAAATTGGAAGAATTTGTTCTTCAACTCCATTTTCCAGACTGAAGAACTAGAATTTATAACTGGAGAAGAAACTGAAGATGTGGTGAGACAAGCAGACAGAATCATAACATGAAAAGGCTCAGAGCCTGTCCAAAGAATTTACATTTCATCCTTGATGTGAAGGCAAGTTTCTGAAGGATGGTGGCATGACCACTGGTATGTGAGAAAGCTCATTCTTGCTGTCAGGTGGAAGACGGAGCACCGGGGAAAGATGCTGGGTGCTGGTAGACCAGTTAGGAGCCCATGACACTAGTCCAGGTGAGAGATAATACATGTCTGGATTAGGAGAATAATGGTGGCGAGAAGAGACTGGATATCAGGCACATATAATGGTTTGAGTACAATCCAAACTCACAATTAGTCCATGATAAATTTCTCCATAGGCTGTGGGCATTAATACGAATATATTTCCCACAATCCTGTCAGTAGACAGCTGCATATTCTTTGATAGTACCGTTAAACTATCTAATTTTCTTGCAACCACAGAAGAGAGGGCAAAGCATTTGACTAGGTAAAGCTATATCTACACTTGCAATATGCAACAGAGTCCCATCAAACTAAACAACACAGGAACTTATATTTTAGAGTGTTTGCCAGGAGAAAGGATTGAGGGTGGGCTATGGAGCACACTGGCTTCTGATTCAGTTCCTGAGTCCAGAGCAAGACAAGCAATGAAGGAGAGTTATGAGAGCTCTTTAACATTATGGTTTCTTGTCGTTTTTCTCCCAAGCTCCCCGAATTGAGAATAGGTACATAATTTGCATTACAAAGTAGACAAAGTGCCTCTCTGAGAGCAATGACAAGCCTTAACAATCTAATGTTCTATAAATATGTTAGAAATATTACAGAGATAAAGGTAAGACCACAGTGATATTAGTTTTGTGTCTGAAGTATGTCACTGTTTATTTTTCAGATGTGAATTTATTGTTTTTATTGCAGTATAATTAACAGACAGCATTATATCAGCTTCGGATGTACACCATAATGATTCAATATTTGTATATATTAGGAAATGATCACCACAATGAGTCTAGTTGACATCTGTCAGACTACATCGTTATAATTTTTTACTTGTGATGAGAACTTTTAAGATCTACTCTTAGCTATTTTCAAATATGCAAACAGTGTTATTTACTATACTAGCAGTTACCCTACTGTACATTACATCCTACATCCTCAGGACTAATTTATTTTATAATTGGAAGTTTGTACCTTTTATCACCCATTTTGCCCACACCCTACCCTCTGCCTCTGGCAATCATCAACAATCTGTTTTCTGCATCTATGAGCTCAGATTAGAATTTATTTTACTTTATAACTTTTAAAAACCTATTAATAAGAGATATTTATATACGCTACAGGAAACTTGAAAGACAAAAATAGTCTCACATGAATATACAAAAGCCCTTGTTATTCAGTCATCAATATCCCATCAATATTGGTATATTTGGTACCAGATTTTTGTTTTCTTATATGAAGACTTTTGGAATGATGCCAGGGATATAGTTTTATATGCTGCCTTTTCTTCCCTATATAAAGCATTTCCTCAGGTAATTAAATGTCCTTGAAATTTTTTAATTGTAATGACTTCACTATATTTTATCAGACAGACACACCACTTTTACTGAGGTGAATCCCTTCATGTTGAATATTTAGGTAGTTTCTAACTTTTTGCTAATAGAAACACCATAGTGACCATCCTTTACATTTATATACCATTTTATAAAAGTAAAATAATTTAATCATGAAAGTTTTAGCATTCAAGCAATAGAAGGAATATGAAAAAAAACGACCACGCACGCGCGCGCGCGCATACACACACACACACACACACACACACACACACACACACACACACAAAATCCCACTATGATATGCAGCTTGTTTTAAGCTAAAGGCAACGTTAGCCAGTGGCTCAACAGAAACTTTTGACTAGAAGTTTAACCACCTAGAAGAACTCAAATCAGGGGCTTTGCCCATAATAAGCTATTATCAGAGGTGACCTCTTTTGACCTGTCTATAGGGCAGGACAGACTTCTACTTACTAAATATCTGTTCTTACCCCACAATAACCCTTCCGATTCCCCCAGCTGCATTACCTCATCCCTCACTCAAAATGTGTTATATATCTCCATCCCCCTTTCTACCTCTGACCTCTCCTGCACGTGGGGTCTCTGACTCTCACATACGCAGGGTTCCCATTCATATGTATGTGTTAAACTTGGTTATTATCTCTTGAAAATGAACAAAACTCCCACACCATTAAAAACAAAACAAAACAAAACAGCAGAACCACAAACTGAGAGAAATGCTGGCCTTCTTAAGAAACTTTTAGGCAGGTCTCAGGACAAGCTCACTTCAACTGGTGATTGTGAAGTTGGTTATCTGGAGGCTCAAGAAGGTTTTAGCCTCTGCAATGTTTACTGATTGGCCAGTGACTAAGACCCCCAACTTCCCTTGTTTATCATAGGACTAGAAAGGACCTTAGAAGATAACCTAATCCATGGAGAGGCTTTTACTGTTGTCTGTTCTCAACCACCTAGCAAGTGGGAATCTACATTGTTTTTAAAGGTCTTTAGATAAGAAGATTTCATAACCTCTCTTGATAACCCATTCCAGGGCTTAAGAATCTTATTGTCAGGAAATTCTTCGTTATCTAACTCAAATCCCCGATGTTTTAGATGAAATCTATTTCCTTCCACTCCCCTCATTTAGAGGAGGAAGGAGACCATCTTATCACCACCCTGTACATAGTAACTCATCACATAAACACCACCAGTGGGGGATAGTTACATTTCTTCTTAGCTTCCCATTCTCTCCACTGTCTAACCCTGGCCTTCACCTTTGGGGACGGCTGGTCCTAAATGATTCAATTAAACATCACTTAATCATCCCCACTGCACTCTGAAAGGGCTCCACACTGTACCAGCTGGACACAGTTCTGATCGTTAATGAAGACACGATTCACTAAACGTGGCTGTCGGGACAGGTTCTACAGGTAGAGGCCATTTTTCCAGAAGCCACCATTTCACTGAAGAGGAAGTTAGGAGAGCTCAGAATTCTTAGTAGAGGAAGACACTGAGAGATGTTCCCAGAAAGAGGGAGGGCTGTGTGGACCCCTGGACTTTGCCTTTGCAGCTTCCCAGAGCTAAATGTGATAGTTGAGCCTCCATACCCCGAGGGCAGTGGTCAGCAAACTGCGGTTTGCAAGCCACATGTGGCTGGCGAACTGTGGTTTGCCGCTCTGTTGACTTATGAGTTTGCCGACCACTGCCCTAGGGCATCTGTGGCAGCAACTAAAAGCTAGACCCAGTTATTACTGAGGCCACCTTTGCTAGTACAGCATCAACCAGTTATTAGTGGGGAAGGACATGGGCATAGGGCCACCTCAAATGCCTTCAGGTGCACAAATGAAACTTCAAAGGATGGGGAATCAGATGGTAGGTGACTAAGTGCTAGATATCCTCCTTGCCTCTGTCCATTGAGGTTCAGCCACAGTTTTAAAAAAATCCATTGTGTAGATGTACCACTGTTTTTTAATCCACTCATCTGCACAATGGAATACTGCACTGCAGTAAAAAACAAGGAACTCTTACCATTTGCAACAACGTGAATGGAGCTGGAGACACGATTATGCTAAGCAAAATAAGCCAGTCAGAGAAAGATAAATATCACATGATCTCACTCATTATGGAATATAATGAACAACATAAACTGATGAACAAAAACAGATCCAGAGACAGAGAAGCATTGATCAGACCATCAACCCTCAGAGGGAAGATAGGGGAGGGTGGAGGTAAGGGGGAGAGATCAACCAAAGGACTTGTATCCATGCATACAAGCCTAACCAATGGACACAAACACCAGGGGGGTGAGGGCATGAGTGTGTGTGTGTGTGTGTGTGTGGGGGGGGGGGTTATAGAGGGATAAGGTAACATATGTAATACCTTAATCAATAAAAAGAGAAAAAATAAAAGTCAATCCAAATATCTGTTAAACTCAAAAAAAGAAAAAATCTGTGAATTTAGCACTGAGAGGAGACAGATCTGCGTGTCATCGTGTGCTGACAGGCAGCACGATAAGATAAAGCGAAACCTGGAAGTTTCTGGCACTAGCTCTGTCCCTCAGTCACGATGTGACATTTCTATTCCTCTGGGTCTCCACATGTAAAATGTGGCAAATTACAGAATCGCTTAAAGCCTTCAGAAAAAGACACCTCATAAATATAAGCTGCGGGAATAACTAGCGATAGAACAAAACATTAAGTTGTCATCATATGTAAGTAGGGGATTCTTCACCCCCCCCCCATTGAAGTACTGAATAGAAAATTTAGAAGTTGAATCAACATTTGATTATTAGCCCTTTGGGGATTATTCAGGAAAAAATTTAAATTTCTAACTCCACCAGACAAAAAAAAAAAAAAAAAAACACGTATGGACCATCTCTCCTTTCCATCAGCATTTGAGTGTTTGTGGTATATACAACTAATTTTAATATCTCCCAAGCTGAATATAATGAGGAAAAACAAACAAACAAACAAACAACAGTTTTAAAGAAATTCCCGAGTGCAGCCAAATAAATATAGATAGCTGAGCAGATGGATGAATGGATGGGTGGATACAGAGATAGAAAAGGAGAGATAAATAGATAATCTCTTGCTTTGCTTGCTCAGGCTGATTCTGTCACCAACTTCCTTCCCCTCAGTACATGAGCTGACCACTCACTCTCTGTGCTTACTTTCCCTCCTTTCAAAAGCATCCAGGAAAATTTTACTTGAAACATTACTGAACGGGCACCCCGTGTTGCACAGGTGCGGTAAGATAGCCAAATGCCATTTTTCTTCACTGGCGTTTGTTAATGCATTCCTTCGAAGCCTGTCTTAAAGACATCAGTGTGAACAATAAAAGGAAAATAATAAGGGGGACAAGTAACCCCACACTGTGCTCGCAATGCCTCTGCTTCTATAAAGATAAATGCCAGTTGCTGCCTCTAACACACTTGGGCTCAAAGATTAAGTCCCCAAAGAAGGTAACTTAAGGAAAGTAAATTATCATGAAGCAAGTTTTCTTTCCTAAATGATATTTTTCCCTTTCAAGTTTTTCCCCCTTTCCTGTAGATTAAGAAAAGAAACAAACAACCTCCCTCTCCCCCCTTCCCCCAACAACAACAAAAAAGGTGCCCTGGACAGATTTGGCTCTGATGGAGAGAAGGGAAAGGAAGGAGGGACTATGCGAACGGATTGGATGCCATACGGCTGAAAACAATGTTATAACCTGCTAGGCCACAGCAGACTTCCAAAGAAAGGGCTGGGGGTGAAAAAGACTTAAAAGGCTGCCGGTAGAGTGAGCAAGCTTCATGCTTCTTGAGAAATGATTACGTGTGAGGAAGGTATTATAATTAAAGTAATTGTAGGCCTCCGTCAGTGCAGCCACAGCCACTTGACATTCTTACCTAGCGGCTGAGTGTCTTCATTACAGAGCCCATGGTAAGTGTGGAGGCGATGCGTGGCCCCTCTCGAGCCATCCGTACACTTCAGTTAAGCATGCTCCAGTTGACAGTAAAAATCACACTCTGCCTTATGTAATATGATAGTCAAGAGTTGCAACACAAAACGAGTCTCTGCAATTTTGAGAGGGCCAATGCCAGAGCTTCCTCCACAGGATTAAAAGGTAGAGGGCAATCAAGTCCGGGGTGGGGGGGAGGTGGGAGGGTGAGCAGCCCCATGCAAGCTTGTTTGACAGGCCGGCTCCCGAGAACCTGACTGCATCAAAATGCAAAACAAATGCTGGTTGTCACCTGTAACAAGGAGGCCTCAGATGTAATTTCCAGGCTTGAATGATAGGGGACAAAGAAAACAGTACGCTGGGGAGTGCCAGGTCTCTTACCTACGTCAGGACTAACCAAAGAGGTGGAGAGGAGGCGATCCTGAAAAGGGGTGGGTCTCCAGGAAGTTCGCCCAGGAAACCACTAAGCAGTGGGGCTCCAGGATCTTGAGGCTCGGGCTGAAGTTCAGTGTATTGAGCTCTGAGTGCCTATGAGAGTCTCTGCTCCCAGAGTACAGTCACTAGACAACCGCAGAACTCTCTTCCTGGTCCTGTGACTCTGTGTGGTTGCTTTGCCTGAGGACCTCTAAGGAGTCCAGAGTCTAGTCCAGTTTGGAACTGACAGGTGCATTTGACCTCAGAAAGGGCATCCAGCCTGCGTTCACAGCGTGGCTGGGAGATAGGGAGAGAAGAGGCTCCAGAAGAGAGGCACATTTTGCTTCTCAGCCTTTCCATGTATCCCCCCTGCCCTGCCCCCGCAGGAAAAACTCTAATCTCTGTGCAAGTATGCCCTTCTGCTTTGCTTTCTTACTTGCAAAGAGATAGTAAGGGTTTACTGTGTGCTAGGTACTATACTGAATGCTTCATATGCCTTCCCTCACTTAATTGATGCTGGTCTGCCTCTTTTTGCTTTGATAGATCCTCCTATATGAAACCAGTCTTGGGAAAACCAGGAAGTGAGTTGGAAGGCCCTTCTCCTCTCAATGCTCCCCTCCTGCTGCTGAGCCTCCATCCAGGCACCCACTCTGGCGGCCCTGATGGGAGCAGCTCTGTGTTCTGGAAGGAGCGTGATGCTTTGGCTTCTGTTCAAGCTTTCCTGGTTCCTGTCCCTGATGTCTCAGCTGGACTTGGGCTGACCTCACAGCATGACCAGAGGTGCATGCTGATGGCTCCCTGCATTCATGTGGCCATGAGCGCAGCATGTCCATAGTGCCCGTCAGTGCTCTGGGCAGTGGGAGAGGAACCATGAGAATAGGAAGCACCACAGATTTGGCAAGAGTTACAGAGGCTTTCTGACTCGCCCAGGGTCAGTACTTGGTGGAAGCCTACTTCACTCGTTGGCATCTATATACAGGGAAGGTTGTTCTAGAGATCTTCCTAATGCTGGCATGAGTGGGGCCCTGCAGAGCCTGGGAGTCACAGCCTTTCCTGAGAGAAGAGCTCCATCATCAGGAATACAGCGCAGCGGCTCTGTGCAAGGGCAGACGTCAGGAGAGCTGGCTTCCCATTTCAGCCCTTGGTAACCATAACCTTGGGCAGGCCCTTTACTCCGCTGTCAAAATACAATAGCTATTCATTCTTGCATGTGTGTCACATAAACTAGCTAGTGTGAGCTAATGACGGTGGCACTTAGACAAGCTAAAAGTATGTAAGTGTAAGATACTGATAGGATTAAAATTATAGACCCTGGTATGTCTAATAGACTATCGAAAGAACCATAAATTTCTGAATTCCAGTAATACAGAGGAGTAACAGAAGCAGGGTGGGGCATTTTCAATTGTGAATCAGCCCTCTTGAGATGTTCTGGGGAGCAGACCATGCACCGTGAGCCCTGCCTGCTTCTGTTTACCTGAGTCACAGCACGATGACTGATTGGGACGAGACATGTAATGCTATTTAACTGTAAATTTGCTGCAGAACCTATTGAGCATAAAGTCAAAGTAAGTTATGATTGAACAATAGAAATAAATAGCTATAAGTACAATGGCAATGTGAAAATCAAAATAAAGTAGACTATTGTTTTGTGCTGACATTAATTGTATAATAATACCTATATTTAATGCCGTGACTCAATTTTATGTGTCAAGTCAGAGAAACAATTGATATAAAGTATCTGAAACAGCAGTGACTGCTTTTCATTGTCACTAGCTTCTTCCAGCAAGAATCTTTGGAAATAAACTTTGATGCTACAAATACGCCCAGGGTCATAGGTTAGACAATGGTTGTCCGTGGTAAATGGGTTTAAATGGATTGAGAGAAAAGGTCTAGCTGTTTGGACACCCCAGCCCCTGCAAAAATTTATTCTAAAGATTGCAATTCTTTGTCCCTCCCACTCAGACAGACACTATGGTGCCAGCAGATGGGCACTGATTTAAGATAGAGGAAGATAGGTTTGAGGCCTGGGGAGGAGTCAGAGGTGGGAGAGATGTGGGGAAGATGAGGAAGACGGGATAGACATGGGGAAGAGTACGGCGGAGGCCTCTAAATGGGGGACTAGAAAATATGTGTTTGGGAGGAAATTTATTGGCCAGAGAATACTTTAAAGGAGAGAGTGAAAAAGTAGCTAGATAAAAACAAAACCCGATTCTATGTGGCCACGATGTACAACATGGAGAGAAAAAAATGGGGCTCTGAGTTATCTCCTGGACTTGGAAAAAAGTGTTGTCCTCCTAGATAAATTAGTAAAACCACCTATATTGCATGAGATTAAGTAACTGCCTGAAGATGTCACCTTAATGGGCAGGATAAAATCCAGGATCTAAAGGTCTAATCAAGGTATATGTGGCTGGAATGTAGGAAGATGGTGGAAGCTTAACCAATGGTGTCGATAAACCTGAATGAAGATGTGCTAGAAATAATGTGTTCTGTTGAAATGTATTCAAGGGGTTTGGGCAAAGAAGAATCTGCCGTGTGTTCTCAGCATGTCCAGAGAAGGGCGTGGTCTGGGTAAATCTACTGCTCTTTGCCTTGCTTGGCAGGTAAGTATATCTCCAATATGGGGCATTATATTGTCTAGTATGTGTATGTGTCTGGCTACATGGTATGAGGACATTGGATCTTCCATCGATCATTCTCTCTCGTTCTAAATGCTTCCCAAATATATTCTCTTGCACAGGTAATCAAGAAAACCAAGTACCTACATCTGTTGGGAAGTTATAGATATCATTGCAAATTAATAAACTGCATTGGCAATCTCTTTTGTGCATTAACTTCTTCCAAGACACGCTCCCCCCCCGCCCCAGCATATGTCCAACCTATATCTAACTAAGAAAACATGGAAAAAATCAACTTTCTCAGTCTGCAAAACTGAGGAGGTAATCCTGGGTTAGGGTAGTAAAAAAAAAAAAAAAAAAAAAAAAAAAGAAGTGAAAATAAAGAAGAAAGAAATGAGGAAGGTATATATGAAGTATTACAAAGGCATGTTTATAGCATATACTGGTAGCCAAAAAAGATACTAATAAAACTGAGTAAAGAATAAGGGGACTGCAACAGATCCATGTGAAGCCATGAGCTGCTTAAAGATTAGTATATTCTGCCTGAGAAATGAATCATTAGGTTATTTTGCTGTGCAAAAATCAGAATATACTTACACAAACCTACAGGGTTTAGCGTACTATACACCTAGGCTATATGGCATAACCTATTGCTCTTGAGCTATAAGCCTGTACAGCATGTTACTGTACTGAATACTATAGGCTATTGTGGCATAATGGTAAGTGGTTGCATATCTAAACATAGGAAAGGTACAGTAAAAATACATTATAAAATATTTTTAAATGGTACACCGGTATATCATTTGGAGCTTGCAGGAATGGACGTTGCTCTGGGTGAGTCAGTAAGCGAGTGGTGAATGAATGTGAAGGCCAGGAACTACTGCATACGACTGAAGACTTTATAAACACTGCACAATTAGGCTGCACTAAATTCATAAAACAGCATGATATTAAATCAAGCACAAGAGAAAACAATACAATCAAGAGACAAGGTAAATAGGAGATGTATGAGGCTGTTGCCAGTATAACACAGCATACTACTTCACAGCAAACTTTTTCTCTCTCTCTGTTTTTTTGGTAAGTAGGAAGAGTTCACTCTAAAATAACGAAAAAGTATAGTATGGTAAAGACATAAACCAGTCACATAGAAATGTATTATTATCATTAAGTATCATGTCCTGTACATAACTACACATGCTACACTTTTCCATGCGTGGTAGCGCAGTAGGCTTGTCTACGTCAGCATTGATACCACTTGGGCAACAGGAATTTTTCAGCCCCTTTATAATCTTATGGGACCACTGTAACATGTGCTGTCTGTCATTGAAACATTGTTGTTTAGCACATGACTATATATACAAGAACCTGATAGGTAATAAACAAAAAATGGGAGTGTTCAATGCCTGGAACATCTCATTTCTTCCTGAGACTTGGGGACTGTTTTGGTAGTTGTCTAAGCCACAGAGCTGGTGTGCAACAGGGTATGATTCAGACCTGGGAAGGGTCAGGCCTTGGAGTCCATACCTCCTGACCACTATATAGTGCACACCTCCCAGGACACTGAAATCCTCAGGGGAATGAAGGTGTTGTTTAGTGCTGGTGCTGGGAAAATTTCCTCACTATATTAAAAAAAAAAAAAGCTGGATTTCTACATCCTTATTTATACTATAAACCAAAGTGGAATGCAAATGAATTAAAGACTTACATATGAAAGGTCAACCAAACAGAAGAAAAGTAGGATGATATCTTTATGATATAGGAGTAGAAAAGACCTCTTAAGCCTTAAATGCCCAAACTGTATCCCAATTCAATGAAAATAATATGGTGGATGGGACCAGTACAATATTAAGAACTTCTTTTTATAAATGACAAATTCAATAAAAGACTACAAACTGAGAAGGACACGGAATACCCAAAAGAATAATCAAAATATCCAACACAAAATGGACAGAAGGTATATGTAAAAAATTACAGAATGGAAAGTCCTGAGAATTAACAATTACAATTACAGTTATAAAAAGGTGACCAAACTCACTGGCAATGTGAGAAAGCCATATTAAAACGTTTTACATGGAGTAAATATGGAGGAGAAAGGAACAGGGGTATGGATTAGGAATAAAGAGAGGGGAAGAGAAACTCAAACAAGAAAGGAGTTTTGTGTAGATCAGCGATTTTCAACTGGTGTGCTGCAAGAAATTTTAAAACATGTAACGCCTGACTATTTAGTCAGGGGCACTGGCTTCTTTTCCCTTAGACCCATGGTTGGCAAACTGCAGCTCGCAAGCCACATGGGGCTCTTTGGCCCCTTGAGTGTGGCTCTTCCACAAAATACCACGGCCTGGGTGAGTCTATTTTGAAGAACTGGCGTTAGAAGAAGTTTAAGTTTAAAAAATTTGGCTCTCAGAAGAAATTTCAATCATTGTACTGTTGATATTTGGCTCTGTTGACTAATGAGTTTGCCGACCACTGCTTTAGACTATCAAATAAATTAAAAAATGACAGCAGCTAAGACAACAATAGCCGTCTGGTGTGAATGAATCAAAATCATACCTTTTTTTTTTGTCAGATTGGCAAAAAGTATAATATATTTTTGGTGTACTCCAGAATTTTGGTAATTAATATGTGTGCCATGAGATGAAAAAGGTTGAAAATTGCTGGTGTAGACAAATGATGATAGAACTATGAACTGAGAATTAGTATTCATTCAACTTTGCACTCATTTCCCCCTAAAAGAAAAACAAAACCAAACTCATGTGGCACAATTCTAAAGGAAATACATTGCAGACAACCTAGCCAAACAGAGGAAAAGCATCATAAGCCCCTTTTATTTCTCAAACCATTATCATGGAGGCAAGATATAGTAGTGCTTAGAGAAATTCAAGTTATTTCCAAAAGCTGTATTCTTCTAAAAGCAGGACAGATGGATTATTAATTTGGTGACAATTTAATTTTTCAAAACTTGGAGGGGTTAATCAGAGTAGCTATTGCCCTGGATCAGTAAAGCAAAGTTAAAGTGATGATAAACTTGGAAAAAGGGCTACAAGAGTAAGGGAGAGAAGTGCTATGCAAAGTCCTTCCCAAACATTACAGACCCACTAGATCACCAGAAGCCACCCATGAGCTGCTGATTCCAGAGGCCCAGAGAGAACTCAGAAATGCACATGGTAAAGCGAGGTGCACTACAGACCACAAAGGTTAGGGATAGACATTTTTAAAAGTTGAAAGAATGATGGCACTCCATGACCAGGGAAACAAGGCGTTCAACAACCAAATGTTGACAATAGAATGGAAAAAGGTATAGATGAGTCAGGATGCCACGGAGTAAGTGAGAATGTAAAGAGAAGCATGTGGCTGATGAAACAGGAATGAAACAAAAGGGAAGGGAAAAAAGCACATAATCAAAAACCAATACGAGGAGGCTGGGATAAGAGTGGTGTCAGGAGGGGTTAACTCTGAGATGAGCTCAAGCTGGAGAAAAATGCAGAGGACAATAAAAGGAATTATTAACGTATGTTTAGAGTGAATGCAAGGAATGATTCACATCCCCTTGGGGGCAGACGTTATAGTATTAGCAGATGATAGTAAGAGCAAACAGAAACTGCTGGCATTCTGTTTGCTCCCACCTTCCCTATTAATGAGAATGATCTTTAAAGGAAGCCACACAACAAGAGATTAGCAAGGAACTGAAGCCTGAGAGAGGTGATAAAACTGAAAGGCAGCGCATCTAGCTCCTTTAGATGAGTTCATATCTCTAGGCCCAAATAAATCTTATCCAACTTCCCTGAAGAAAGTTGCAGATGACTGTGGAACTTCTGTGGCCATCTCTAAGCGAGCCTGGAAAATGTGGGAGGTGCAAGAGTGTGCGCCCGGGAAACAGCCTGCTTTGTAAAAGGGGGTTGGGTATAAGAAGGGTAGACATTTTGAAAACAGCAGAAAAGTGAATTCCAAGTTCCCAGATAAATAGTTAAATAGATGGTTTATCAGAACTCAAGAGAAAAAAGAATGAAAATGGGATCATTGCTCTATAAGGGCTCTAATAGCAGTGTATGGCAATTTCAGCCCCCTTCCAGCTCTGAAAAATTCCCCATATGAGGTGAGGGGTGTTTAATCCCTATATTTCAAAAGCTCACCAGGTGATTCTGAGGGTCAGCTAGATGTGGGCACATTGCTAAAGAGCCATAAGACCCTTCCAAAGGCAGAGATCCAGGTATAGTGTGATTTCCCCCCAATGCCTTCTCTGCATCGATGGCTTCTAGTTTTATCAGTGTTCCTTACGCTTTAACATTTCTTAGACCTTCCTGACATCTTGACAAAGGAGGAACATTAAGCCCTGGAGTCTTTTCCTTAATCTCTGCTCTAACAACTCCTGGAGATGCCACACCAACTTCTGTTTGATTTGAGAGCAGTTGGCATAATTACAACCTATAATTAATTTTTTCATAAAACTCTGAAATGTTCTTTCATTTCCCCAACTAAAACTTTCCCTTGGAACTTCAGAATCTTTCACTTCACATACTTAATATTTTCTACTCTCTACTGGTATTTCTCTTTCCTTTTCTCTGGTATCCTGAGCCCTGCTAAAATAATCCTCCCGTTTCACTCACCCAAGCCAGTTCTTAACCTTTTATTAAACACACATCCGTGCCCATGTCAGCCCCTTTTCTTCCCTAACTCACATCCTTTGAGTTCTTAGTATTTATAAGCCAGGGAGTAATTCTGCTATTCTTCCAGGTTGACTTTAACTCATGAAGTTTTTGTGGAGTGTATTATGTTCCCAACACCCCATCCAAAGGGTGTAAGACACATTTGTCTTCAAATGCTTCAGCATTACCAAAGAAGTCCAAACACACACACCGAAAACTCCTAGGGAACTACCGAAACTAATTATGATTAAGGAGTAAACATATGCTCCCCTCCTCCTCCCACACCACGCCTAACATTTAGTGGGCACTCAACACTTTCCTTTGTTTTATTAATAAATGGGTGAATAGATAAACATACGTGGGTCCAAATTCAGTATTAGAGAAGTCGGGAAGAAAAAAAGATCACAGTGGAACGGAGGTGGAGAGCAGCCACACGGTTATTACTCAAATAAGAAATAGTAATATTTATAGTTTGGGTCTAGGGCAAGAGAAACTTGCTTCCCAGAATTTCCTGTGTTTATTGTTAATGTACGGATATTCTTTTATGTGTACACTCAGCAGAGCTGCCCAATGAAGGATAATATCTAAGTAAATTTTAGAAATAAGCCCAGTAAACACTTTCCCTATTGTTGTTTTAATATATGTGCTGAATAAAATAAAAAGATAGAAAAAGAGTATTTCAGTTTCTTCTTCAAATTTTATGTCAGACCATTTCAAGATAGAATTGAGAAGTAATATAAAGTTTAATAAAGAATCCACTACGATGGGGGATGGGGGGAAGGAGAAGGAACTTCCAGGCACTGGGCAGCTGTGCAAGCTCAAGGCTTCTCACTGATTTTATACCGGCTCCCTGACATTTCTGGGTAAATAAGCAAGTTATTTTGAAGAAAAATATGAACTTCACCCACATCAAGCTCTCAGGATTGTTTGCTCAGAATCATTTTCTCAACATAAAAAGAAAAATCACTTACCCTACATAGTTGAAACAGCCTGCAAAGATTCAGGAAAAAGGATTTAATGGATCATCTAAAAAATTCTAGTACTTAAATATGATCACTTGTTGATCATTAAAAACTTCATCATAATGAAGAGCTTTACCAGAATCACTTTAGACTTAGCATTCTTGCTTAGTTTTCATTTCTGGTACTACCTTTGCAATCTTCTCTATTTTTTTTCTTTCATAGAAAGTATGCATCACGGTTCAAAGATTTCTCTATCCTAAAGAATTAATCACTTGCAAAGGAGGAAACATATCCCACATAATTAGAACAAATGGGCAGCGTCCAAGTCTCTGAAGCAGAACTGGCTACCTCATTTTGAGGGCCAAGTTGAAAATGAAAACAAGGTGCCTACTGTTCAGAAGTTATGAAGACGTTCAGCAGGCGGCCTCAGAGCATGAACACAAGTGCAGAGCCTGACGGTGCAGTACCCTGAGCAGCTGGCTCGTCCACATGGCAAGCTCTGGGCAAATGGGAAGGGTGGGCAGGCACATTAAGCTGAAAAGTATTGTCCCAAGACTGTGAAATAAAGACCTATGTTATTTTACATCTAAAATGTCTCCTCTCTTTTGTACCCTGACCACACACATCTATCATTTCTTAATGTGCTTGTGCTCTGTACTTTATTTCCCCCACCATTTTAAAACTTCTCACCTTACTACCTTATTTTATCCCAGGAGACTAACAGCCTGTAACAACCTGTAGCCTGCCTTCCTTCCCAATCCCAATCACAGCCTATCCAATCCACAATAAGCTTCATTTTGAGAGTGTTCTAGAAACTACCCCCTACACCCAACCTTGCCCAATTCTAATAGTAAACTCTTCGTAATCTCTAGGATAAGCTCTCCTTGGCAATATCAGTCATTCTCTCAGCACCAGAATGTAGCCATGTAAAAAGCAAGAATCCTCATCAGAAAATAAGGATTTGAGTCCTAAACTCTGGGCAGGCCATTAGCTTTACTGCATCTTAGCTTCCTCGTTTAGTAAATGGGATACTATCATCCTCATTGACCTCATTGAGAAAACACAAGAGGCAAGCAAGAGAGTGTTTATTAAAATGCTTTGTAATCTCCCAAATGCTTTGCACACATACAATATTATTCTGGTGATTTTCATGCTAGCAAACAATAGCCAGCTACCAATTCATAGGGAAAGAACTTTGAGCTGGAAGTCAGGACATTTGACCTTAATTTCTTTGTTTTTTAAAAAAATATATATTTTATTGACTTTTTTACAGAGAGGAAGGGAGAGGGATAGAGAGTTAGAAACATCGATGAGAGAGAAACATCGATCAGCTGCCTCCTGCACACCCCCTGCTGAGGATGTGCCTGCAACCAAGGTACATGCCCTTGACTGGAATCGAACCTGGGACCTTTCAGTCTGCAGGCCGACACTCTATCCACTGAGCCAAACTGGTCAGGGATGGCCTTAATTTCTGCTGCCAGTGACATGCTATGGGATGGTGGGCAAGTGCCTCCATTTCTCCAGGCCCCATTCTTTGCATCCATGAAACAAAAGATTTCAATCGCATCACCAAGATGCTTAACAATTCTAACATAATTTTGTTTTATTCAATTTCTTTCTTTGACAAATATTTGTTGGGTCCCTTCTATCTACCAATTAAAAAACTAGAGCCCTTGGAATACAAAGATAGGCCATTTTTCCCCCCAAGGAGTTTACTAAATACTCAGCATGATCCAGAAATGGTGCTTCGTGTTAGTGGAACACGGATGAATAAGGCCTGGTCTAGACTCTCAAGGAGCTCAACAGGGAGATAATGAGTTAAATAGAAAATGACAATGTCCTGTGATTATCTGTTCTAGAGAGGCTTACTCATATGCTGGGATAGCAGGAAAGAGGAGTACCTTGCCCAGCGCAGGGCTGGGGTTGGCCATGTATGTGTTCAAGGAAGGCTTTCTGGATAAACTAGCACTTTTTCCTGGCCCAGGAGCACACTCATTTCTTCTGCATGTGCTCCTGAGGTCCTCTAACTCTCTTCCATTCACTGTTCATCTGCGGAACACATTACCCCCAAGTGGTGGCACCGGCTGGACCTAGTAACAGTTCAAAGGAATCTGCAGGCTCAGAAGATGCTAGTCTACACAAGTCCTGAGTGGATTATATATGGGAAACACATTGCTTTGTAGGTTAGCAGATTCTGTTCTGGTGTTTGCCTCAAAACATTTCTGGGAGACTTAAAAAAATAGATGAAAAATTGAATTCTTTTTTTGCTGTATGATACATCCACTGGTGGGGATTTCTCGTTTCTACCATCATAAGACATGGGTGAGTTATGTGATAAAATGAGGACTGGTGTTCAGGAAAATAAGGGAAGTAGATGAATCAGCCTGGCCAGTGTGGCTCAGTGGCTGAGCATCGACTCAAGCACCAGGAGGTTGCCAGTTCGATTCCTGTTCAGGGCACATGTCTGGGTTGCAGGCTCGATCCCCAATAGGGGGCATGTAGGAGGCAGCCGATTGGTATTTCTCATTGATCTCTCTCTCTCTCCTTCCCTTCCTCTCTCTGAAATCAATTTAAAAAACATGTTTAGAAAGTAGATGAATCAGTAATCACAGGTAGCAGGTCAGGGGCATGACAAAGGATGGCTCACAGCTGCAAAGTTAGGTGCACACTTTAGGTGACAAAGCGTGAGGGGACGAGTGAAACCCGAGGCTGTGCAAGTCTGGTGCTGCGTGAATATCTCTAAGGTCTCATATCAAAGACCTTAAAGGGCCACTTGGTACCACAACAGAGATCAAATTCTGCTTGTGCATCTGACTTGGTACCACAACAGAGACCAAATTCTGCTTGTGCATCTGAGCTAGAACTTTTACTCTTGAGTCCTTTTCATTGTTGTTGTGAAATATTTAAGTGAAGGAATGCAGAGGTAAATCAAAGCAAATATTCAGTCGTCTTAAAGATATTAACCAACCTAATGAAATCCTATGTAATGAAATAAACATGACTTCATTCTGTGAGTGGCATGGATCTGACTTAAAACTGTGAAGTTCATTATCTTCAAAATAGAGTCCTTCAGGGTCACCCGCTACCATATGAAACCCATTTACAAGACTCCCTATAATCCAGGACATGAGAAACCACAAAAATCTGAAACAAATACCCAGCCAGCAAAGATAATACGTAACTGTTCAGTGCAAAGAACAGCTCCGCTATGTTTCTTTTTTTCCTCCTTCACACATGGTTTAAATATTCACTCCCCCCTGTTCACTTGATGTAAGATTCTGTTATCGTTATGAGGGAAACCTATAATATGCCAACTCGACAAAGAGTACTAAGCTCAATTACAAACACCGTCTTTACATACACACCAAATCCCAGGCTCTTATGGATATCTGTGTAATGAGAGCAAACTGGGGAGAATTTAGCAGCTCTAAGACTATTCATCTCCAAATTCTCCACATCGATTTTAGTATAAGAGATCTTACCACTCCATAAAAAATGGTTCTGTTTGAAACAGTTGGCTTTGGTTGTGTTTCTTCAGGACCGTGCATACATCTGTGAGGCAGGAGGTTTGACAGAAAGACGTTGGGTGCTACTTACACAAATAGATCCCAAGGAAGCCATCATACACCTCTGTAAGAGAAGTCTCCAGACCCTGGAAATAGATGTTTCCACTTGTTTCTGCCCTCCATTTCATCCATTTTAAGTACCTTGAGATAGACTAGCAACTAAACTTACTCCTAGAGCTACACTGAGCTATTCTAGAATTAAAACCACATAAAGAATTGGATGGTATCACCAGAAGCAGAATAATTGCCTCCAATTTCCAAGGCAATTGCTCCTATCGTAGGGCTTCTGGTGGCACAAAAGCTGCAGAGAGCTCTGGCCATGGCACCTTCTAATTTGGTTAGCTGGGTTCTCATTTCTTAAAACTTATTACGTTACTCCTGTAGCTTCCTCCCTCCAGCCCAAATTGCAAACTCTACCACTCACTCAGTTTTAGGCCCAGTTGGTAAACTCCCCCCTGCAGGCCTGAGGGTGTCCTGTCACAGTTGTCTGAACCCTCACCACCCTGCCCAAAGGAGATCTGGGCTAACTCTGTCCAAATTAACAGAGAAGTTAAGAAAAAAAACAAAACAAAACTGTGAACAACCAGGATTAAGAGATTAGTCACTGATGCAACTTCTCCAAGGAAAGATCTCATCAAAACACTGATGTTGAAGATTTTCACACTATATAGTTGGGAGTGGGTGGGTGGGAGAGAACAAAGTGAGATAAGAGAAAATCATGGCTTAATAACCATTATCTAAACACCAACAGCACTGTTTCCAATCTAATGCTATATTTTATCCCAGAAAATAATATTAACCTTTTGAAAAATAACAAATAGAAAAATCTGACTTAAGTTGAAGAGAAAAGCAGGAAGGTGACCCAAGAATATGGATAAAAAAGGTGTTCTCAGCATTCATTTGATATACAACTAGTAAAACTTAATCAATGCTAACTGCCAAAAGGTGTTAAATAGTTTCTAAGAAAACATTAAAGTCATTAACTGTATAAATAATTTTAAAAGAAAAAGGGTGAGAATATTACCAGAGACAAATCATTTCTGAAACCATGGTAAGAGGCTAGTAGTATACATGCTTTAACACAAGGTCAGAGATTTTTGATTCGTAGAAATATTAAAAAGATTGTGGGAAAATATAAACAAGTATTTTTGGGACAATCCAGAGACCCTTTTTCTTTCAATACCATTTGGGTTACAGAAAAGAAAACAATTAGAGATGAGAAAGGCCACTTGTGATGTTGCCTTAGGCCAGTGGTCGGCAAACCGCGGCTCGCGAGCCACATGCAGCTCTTTGGCCCCTTGAGTGTGGCTCTTCCACAAAATACCACGGCCTGGGCGAGTCTATTTTGAAGAAGTGGCGTTAGAAGAAGTTTAAAAAAATTGGCTCTCAAAAGAAATTTCAATCGTTGTCCTGTTGATATTTGGCTCTGTTGACTAATGAGTTTGCCGACCACTGCTAGGCGATTAAGACCCCATAAAAACATAATTAAAAGTAATACAAATACAACAAAGGGAAATAAACAAAAAATAGTATTTTGAGAAGTGCTTATAAAAGTGGTGATAGAAGAGAGCCTGACACAAAAATAGCAGCACTCTGGAGGGGAGGGGCGTCATATTTGGAACAAGATTATACTCTCATAAAGTCAATGTTATTTCAGTGCAATCAAGTGTATCACTAATGTGCAACCTCTAACTTTATGAGATGCAGCAAAGCAGAGGAGAAAGTTGCCTTTGAATGATTACTCTGAAAGTCTAATCAAAGACATTCTTCCATATTATCAAACACAGATGTGCACACGAAGGAGGCTACAAATGGTTTCTTATTGAAAAAGGTTGGCAATAAGATTGAGTACCTTGAACTGAATTCATCTCGTCACACGGAATCCTGAATATACCTGGGAGGTGCTTCAAAGTCTACGCACACAGAATAATGTTCAACACATGTTTGCCCGCGGTGTGCTTTTAACCTCAACCCAAATCTTCATAAGCCAATCCATCGGCACACAAAGACTACTGACCTAACCAGAGAAGCATTCAGATGCTGGAGAGGGCTGAAGAGAAGCAGCTGAAGCCCACGAGCATGGCTGTTCGGTGTTAGCTCGGGCACTTCCAGGGATGTTTGCTGTGTGTTTACACGCCGGGTAGAAGAACTTGAACATGTCTGCGCTCCATCAAATGACATAATAAATAAAGCACTGTGGGACACAGTATCACACATCCCTCTTTCTTCCCTTTTTTAAAGGAGAGCAAGGGAATGGGATATACTAGTATTTCCCTCTTCGTTTTGACTAAAATATCCCTTTCATAACATTCTCTTTTATGATTGGGAAGATGTCAGGTATCTGAGTGCTACCTACTTGCTAATGAAACCTCGATTTTCATTCCAAAGTTTAATTATATCTTCAAGTCTATGTCTGTAAAATGCTAATGGAAGAAATTCTTAAATACAAATGAGTAATTAACACCCACATATTTCTTTTTAAAAATTGTTTAATTTAAAGAAACCCTGTGATGTAGTGATGGTTGGGTTCCACAGGGAAGTGATTTCCCTTCACTATTTATCTATTTAAAAAAAAAACACACACACCACTAATTCCACAAGAAACCACAAATTGATTATTTACTATTTACGGTGGCAGACCTCCCCCTGGCCAGTAGAATTTAGAGGGGCAGACTAGGTAAGGATCAAGGGAGATTACCTGTGAAATAACAGTTTTTGGCATTTCTCTCTCATGCTTCCTAATTCTACCCCAAGGGTTTAGTTGTAGCACCTATGTTACATTTCAGATTCCCCAGAAAGACAGCCAAAGTAACAGCATAAAAGAGCAAAGCTAAAGAGATGACCAATTCCTCTATTTCCTGCAGATCCTTTTTCCATCTTTCTGCCCCAAAATGCAGGCATCATTATTAACAAAGGACAGAAGACAAGGACATGCAGGAAAGGCCAGTCATTCAGGAAATAGCTATCATTTGGTAAATGGCATAATAAACACATTATGATCTTTGATGCAGTGGGTAATGAGCCAGTATATATACAATATCAATGCTAAGATTATTCTCTATCTCTGTATGCATTTTTCCTTATTTTACCTGAACTTCCCTTTTCTATCTGTTTGTATTTCCCAGAATTCATCAAGTCACTTTGTAACATCATCTAAGAGTTTTTATTATTATTATTATTATCTTTTGCTTCTCACTGTTTTGTATCTATTCTACTCTGAAATGAAACCTCCCTTATCTAACAGCTTTAGTCTATCAGTTAGATGACGATGTCAAAGGTGCGATTCAGTGTTATGAGAACTGAAGGACTTTGCACATTTCTCAAAACTAGGGTTGGTTCTGGAAGTTTAAAATTCCCAATCTAACTCTCTCCATGATTTTCAGAGTACTGGGAGCTAACCTTTGTCAAAGAGGCAAAGTCCATCATTTTGTATAATGAATGGGAAACATTTTAGAACACTCTGGCTCATGTCTGATTCCTTGGTCACCTATCTGTCATATCCTTTTCAGCTTCAGGTGGCATCAGTGTTCAGTGAGTCTCTTTCCTATCCAACTCAGTGCGGTTCCTGGCCCATCCCAGTCATGCACATTTTGATCTTTAATTCTTCACACAGCTCTTGGGAGCCACTTCAGGTGTTGGTGACTTCATGTCTCCTGCGACTATATCACTTGGATTCCGAAGAGTGGAATTTTCAGGTGTTGGTGAAACATAGAAAACGAGAGAACAGGAATGGCAAAGCCATCTCCAAAGGTTGTTCAGCAGTTAGAGGAATGTTCTGTGCACAGCGATGGAGACGCACTGCTGTCGTCTCCCTTCAAGAAATAACCTGTTACTCACCCGCAGGGAGCACAGAAGTAGCTGACAGCCTCTCCCCAGTCATTGTTTAGGATCCTCCTCAGCTTTTGACTAAAGGTCATTCTTCTGAGGTAGCCACCAGTCAATGACTGAGCATAGGAGGGTTCTGGAGTCTGGCTACTTCTGCCCAGCGTATGATTGCTCTGCCAGGCAATCTTTGCTCTGGAGCTCACGTTGGGTTGGCCAAGACTCTGTTGGATTTGTACTGTGGTCAAGGCTCTCCCTGCCCAGCCCTACTTTTTTATTTTCCACAGGTGTTACCCTCTCAATGAACCTCTTGTGCTCTTGCTCTGTCTAACCACTGCTTCCTGGAGGATGTGACTGGGAAATTTTAATTCCCATTATTCCACCCTGGAAAGCTTCCTGTGCTGAAAGCTCCCAAACTCTCCCTAAATCACCTCGCAACAGGTTTGGTAACCAATATGTATATGAAACAACAAAGACAAATAAATTAAATAGTAGTAATGTTTGCTAGGACAAATGAAATGGAAACTCACAGTGTTCCTCAGATTATCCTGAAGTTGACAAGCATACTTCTCATTAATCTTACTACTTTCATGCTGTTTGTGCAAAGGAATCTAAGTAACATACCCTTCGGATTTTTCCTGACCCACGTTCCTTCTTCTATTATGGCTTTTCATTTCAGATTATTTGGCATTTGTATAGAGGCGACTAACAAATAGTGTAAATATTTTTACATCCTAAATGTTCTTATACAGGTTGGTTTAACCATGTTCACTTAATCATAAAATGCAGATTATACTTAATTCGGGCTTCTTAACTGCTTTAAGTAATTGGTTAATCTGCCTAAAGTTTTGTGTTTTTTTAAAAAAAACACCATTTTCAGTGACTCACTGGTAGTCTTAAATAGGACACTTCCTAATATTCTGCAGAGATTGGCCATCATCTACTTTATTTCATATTTTAATGACAATGACTTGAATGAAAAAATAGCATCATTAAAAATGTGATAATTACAACAATTACAAGAGAGATAACCAGCACCTTTGACAGCAGTAGAAAAATTAAAACCTACTTTGATCAATTTGGAAAAGTGTTTTGAATAAGAAATGTGAAATTTAATGGAAATAACTGGAGGGCAAGGCACTTAAGGCATAAAACCCCTGTGCATAAATACAAGATGGAAATGTATTCACTGTGTCCAACCAAGGTAGACAAATACACAGGAGTCACAGAAGGCCACCCCTGAGCGTTAGCCATCAGGATAATGGCAATATTTGAAAAGAAAGCAGGACACCGGGATGCAGGGACTGGAGTAAAGTGGGTGAGAGCTGTGAAGCAATCAGCAGATAGTCATTCTTCATCGATCTGGCCCTCACTATGTGGAGAGAGAATACGTGGAGAAGATCGAGAGTGTGTGGGTATGATCAGAAAAATGAAAAATAAGAGCTTTGGAGACAGTAATTTGGAGAAGAAATAGCTGCAGGTGACAAAGTTTATAAAACTTATAAAAAGGACCATATGAAAGATGGTGTCCGTGCTCCTAAAGGAACTAAAAAGCTTGTAGTGTATCATCAGGGATTTTAGGCAGAAAACTTAAGTGCCTTGGAAGGCAGGCCGATAATCTGGTATAGCAAGCTCAGAGAAACACACAGTCCTCTCGGAATCTCTCTCCTCGTCCCACTTTAAATGGAGGCAGGAGCACACACTTGTTTCTCTTTGTAAGATGACCCCATAATCATAATGCAAAATAACACCTGACCTTTAGCCTTAGCTGCAGAGAGATAACAGGGCAGGGTGGAGGCTGTGGCAAGCTGGAGAGTGTGTGCATCTGATGAGTGGGGTGAGCCATACTGTCAGATGGGATGTGGTTTCAGGAGGCCAGGTGGTTTAATTTTCTGGGGGAAGCCAGGAATCTGCATTTATGTAAGTTTTTCACCTAAACTTTTTTTTTTAATTTTGAAAAAGTTTTCATGAAAATAATTTGTGCACATAATTCAGAATTTTAAAAGTTAAAACATTCTACAAGCCATATCTCCCTTGCCCACTCTGAAGCCAGCTTCCCTGAGGCAACCCTATTGTGAAATCTTTTAGCTAATACCCACTTCCAGAAAATGAGCTGATAAAGTTATTTCTTAATTAATAAACTTTTATCACTAATTGGTGTCCTTTGGTGATGACAAATAAAGGTTTAACTGTCTATGCTCCTCATCCTCCTAAACATTCCCATCCCCTACTCCTAATAGAGTTACGCCACAATTCGGCTTAAAATTACTCCGTTTAATGCTTCTATTATTATAACCCTGCAAACATTGCTCAGTGCTGAGCCAAGTAGTGTACTAATGACCATTTCTTCTTTCTAGTTCCTTTTTCCCTGAAATTAATCGTTGCCTCTTTAAAAAATTTGCATAAGTTTATACATTGTTACTAATGCTTCCTGGTCACTCCAAATACTCTTCTTACTGTGGGTGCTGTTCTTCCCAACTTTGTCAATTCCATGTCTTTCTGTGGAGCTTCACTACTGGAGCCTCTGTCTTACTGTGCCACCCTCTCCCTCATCTTGCTGTCTCCCCTGGGATGGTCGCTGTCTCCCCTGGATGGACACTGCTGTCTGCCCGGCTTCCCTTCCCTGCAGCTCTGAGCTTTCCCCTTGTTCTCTTCTGGATTGCTTCCTTGCTTCTGTATCTGGCATCTTCCTCCTTCTGGACCTATACTCCTTCATCTGGAGAAGCATATACTCCAGCGAGTCCTGAGCACGGACACATGTGAGTGCAAAATGCCCTAGAATTTTCAAATAGATACCCAAGCATTGCCCAGAAAAACCATAATGGCAACACTGAAGAAATAGAACTGGTGGCTCCTAAGACATGCCATTGGGGAGAACCAGAAATGCTCATTTTGTCAGCTGAGGTACTGAAGACTTAGGGTTACACAAAGAGAAAGTCTGAGGTCAGACATGCACAATCCAGGACCACCTGAAACAGGTGGGACTTGTGAGTTCTCTGCCCATAGTCACACCCAGATTTGTGGAATTGATAGTCTGTGAGTGGCCCACAAGGGCAGACCTAGACGTCAGCACAGAACTCATCGACTGACCCATTGTCACCCTCCCTCCAGGGTCATGCCTGCTTGCCTCTCTCTTCAGAGTGTCACTGGTAGGTCCTCATTTAGTGTGTTTCTGTGCATCCCATTTACTCCATATCAACATGCCCCTATTTCTATTTCTTTTGGTAGTTCCACAGCTATGGGTCTCTGTGGCCTCCCCTGTGTACCACACAAAACCAAACCAAATAACACCTCCAAAGCTTTGCTTTCTCGCCATCTCCCATGTTAAAAAATGTATCAGCCCAGTGACAACACCACCATTAAAAGATCAAACATTGTACATCCACCGGAAGCTCTAATTTCTTGAATGTTCTTTCCTTAACCCCCTACTACTTTCCGTTGCCACAAAGAAAATACCCTTCTCACTGTGGGTGCTGTTCTTCCCCATTTAAAAGAGAAGAAAAGAAAGCTCATGGCTGGCAACTTCGATTTCCTTTCTCTTCCATGTACTTAGAATATTAAAACATCCTGTAGTATATGGGGCCAGAGCAGGTGTGAGAAGTAGGGTCAGGCCTGCGGGTTAGTGCGGGGGACCTGTTTCAGGAAAGACAGAGGAGATATTGGGGTGGTCAAGAAGGCAGGGGGCCGAGGCACAGGAAAGAAAACACAGCCTGGGCAGCTCCCACACAAGCATGCTATTCTCCACAGCTGTGGGCCAGGCCCGGGGGGCTGGGCTGTGCTTTTATTAGGAATGTGTCAGATGCTTTGTAGTTACTTCTTCGTTTTACAGATGGTCAGAGAAAGTGATTATGTTACTTGCCTAAAGTTACCACCGAAGGCTGATTAATACAAGATGTCCTGACACGAGACCCACGGGGAAGGCAGAAGACACAAAGCAAGGAGCACAAGTGTCGCTGCAGGATCCACAATTAAGTGTTTGAAGCAATGAGAGCAAGCCATGTCTGAAGGCAAATTGGTGCAGATCCATCATGTCAGAACCATGGGAGTAAAGCATCTAAACAGCTCTCTAAGCCCACTCGACGCTGGCTTTCCGAGAGTCACACCATTTCCATCCCCTTCATGCTTGGAGCGCGTGTCATTGGCTATCTGCAGAAAGCCGGGGAAGGCGTCCGAGATAAGACTGAGCACGAAGCTGACTCATTGAGGTCAATTAGGAGATATTTGACAGGAAAGCTTTCTTCTGGGGGCGGGGGCAGATGGGGGAGCTTTTTCCACTTGGTCATTTGGCACAGCTTTCATTAGAAAGGGAAGCAATATAGAGAACCGAAATGACCTTCCTCATAACGGAGATATTTATTATAGACTTCAGACGCGGGAGATTTAGCACTGAGGACAAAGCTGATAGAAATGAATTTGGGGAGTCTCCCTGCTAATGAAACACCAGATGAAAGAAAAGAGATTTAGTCACTCTGTGTTGCCAAATTGGTAAAAGCTTTTGAGGACAAAGTAATAATATAGATATCGCCTGGGTAGCAGACAAAAGAGATTCCAGAAGAGATTGTGAAAAGCAATTTTATGTTGAATGAATCCTGTTTTCCTACTGACTTGCATTATAAAATCAAAGATGGGTGGTGGCGAGAGAAAAATGTTGGCACCTGGATGGAATAAGGCTCAAAGTGTATAGTGACTCACATACAATAATGTATTTCAGGTAAAAATTGTAGGTCAAAAATAGTTGTAATAGTAAATATTAACATATTACTTATAATACCATGCTGTAATCAAACAAATCACAAAAGGAAATACTGACAAAGAAGTCAGAGCACATTCCTGAATATTCTTTCCTAATACAGGTGTACGTGTTGCCCTGCCTCATATTGTTCCCATTTGCAGTCTTACGATCTCCAGAGTTTGGTTAATTTGTCCAAGCTTTTCACCAGCCTTATAGCACCTAAGGTTTTTAACTTCATATCCAAGGTAACATTAAAATAAGCAACTGAGGTCTCTATTTCATCTCAGCTTCTAAACCCTGTAAGTTGGTCTGGTTGATCTCTAAGGTATTGTGAAGGTGTTCACTTCTTCAAAGATGTGCTACTCTGGTGAAGACACCGGATTCATGGTCTTCACCCACTTTCTACAAGAGCTACTTATAAATCCCATGGGGACATGAACTTGGAGAGCTGGAATATTAATCTGTTTTGTTGGCTTACGTCTCCCTGATGTCTACACGAGTGCCTGACATATCAAAGGCAATCGGTACATATTAAATATACGAATGAATACATTTTTCAACCCTTCCTCTTGTCTAGTCCTTACTTCCTTTAATCATACAAGAAACACTGTGTGAGACATTGCACCTGGGCTGAGGTTAGGCACTCGGTGACTTAAGCAGACAGTCCCTTGCCAGACGGGACAAACACAGAATACTTGTAAAGGTTATTTTGAAATCATGGTAAAAAGGTGACAAGTGTCACAGAGCGAAGTTCAAAGTGCCTGGGGAACTTTCAGCAGGAGGGCTGGTCAGTGGTTTCCCAGGCTCCCTTGAAAACTCCCAACAATACCACTCTCTACTTACAGAAAAAGGAAAAGCCATTTCAGGACGCACACAGCTGTTCCAAAGTTCATCTTTATGTTTAGCAAGGATATACCTCCCCAATTTATTGTCTGGATTAATTACTTCATTTCTGCCTGCTTCTCACTCCTCTTCCAAGGGACTGCCCTTCAAGCACGTGAACACAGCTATTGCAACTCCCCTGCTTTCTCTTTGCCAGCTCAAATGTTTCCAGTTTTTTCAATTACTCCTGCTATGAAATTGGTTTGAGCTGCTCACCATCCTGGTGACCAGAACGGTAAGTCCGAATACCCTCTTCCTCTTGATACCGCATGTTTATTAATGTGGGCTATGATCAGTTTTTTGTTGGAAGACACGTCACACAACTAACTAAAATTAACCTTACATTTTACCACCCAACATCTCCCAAACTTTCAACTGGATGCATGTCAATGGAGAACGGGCTATAACTCACGTTCTTACTCATCAAGCCTGAGATAGGTTCTGAGATAATTTCTAACAAGCTCCCCAGTAAGCCTCTATACGGTTGGTCCACAGACCACACTGTTAGTACCAAAGAACTAAACTAAGGCCAAACCAGTAAAATTCTCCTTTTATTTTTGAATCTTGATTCAATAATACTGCATATGATCTAATCCTCTTACTTCTAAGGTTGGTGACTTAACTCTCACCAAAAAAAAAAACCCCATGTATTTTCCTCATTGTTAAAACGGATTACCACTTGCCGTAGGTATCTCTTGGATGATGAACTGACATTCAGAGTGCAGCATGTCCTAGATAAACATAAATTATTATTATTATTCCAAAAATGCTTCAAGTTTATTTCAGTGCATCAACTTGAAAGAAAACGGTGTTCAATAAACTCTGAGTTAACTTGATAAATTTTACATATTGGTAGGAATTATCAGATATATACGACTTTTTAGGGTAGCACCCATTTCACTGCTCCATTGGTTGAATTCTATCCCTCCACCTTCCAATCTCAGGATTTCTTCCAGACTTATTTTCCCAGAAACACCTGTTTGTTTACCGTCTTCCTCCTTGTGCAAAACGTGAAATTAAGAAGTGAGAGGTCGCCCTAACCGGTTTGGCTCAGTGGATAGAGCGTCGGCCTGCAGACTGAAGGGTCCCAGGTTTGATTCCGGTCAAGGACATGTACCTTAGTTGCGAGCGCATCCCCGGTGGGGGGTGTGCAGGGGGCAGCTGATCGATTGATCGATGTTTCTCTCTCATCGATGTTTCTAACTCTCTCTATCCCTCTCCCTTCCTCTCTGTAAAAAATCAATAAAATATATTAAAAAAAAAAAGTGATAGGTCCAACGCTGGCTCAGCTGTGGAGCTTCACTTGATGTCCTCTGGGACAGAAAGCTATTTGGAAACTCGCTACAATTCCACAAAATTTAGCTCCTTACAAGTTGGGTCCGTAGAATTCTATTCTCATTTGAATGTGTATGCTGACGGCTTTTTTTTCCCCCCCTAAAGAGACAGATTCCATGGCCAAACAGGTTATTATACCTGTCTTCAGAATTCTTGTGAATTAAGCAGGAGTAACTACCATGAATTCATTTGCTACATGATCATACTGAGACACAGAATAGTGAGATGGATTGGCCAGAGTAGGTTGTCTGACTGGAGTGCAAGTTGAGCTGGTTAAATCAGCACACTGGAAGCACTACATTACATGTCACTGCGGTTGCCAGAACTGGATGTGATATAAATAAACTCATGTTTTCCCATGGTAATAGTCTCCATGTAACTGGAGTTTAACAGTTTAACTGGAAATGAAAATTATATAAAAGAGCAAGAGCAGAGGACAAAATGGAAATGACATTAAGAGGATGAGTTAAAACATCTATAAGCATATATTGGGAGGAAAGTTTTGATGTGAGACCGTGATAACACTACAACAGAGTCTTCTTTAAATTTCCAGGTAGATGATGTAAAGCGGAAATCTACAATCATTCTCCATCATAAATAACATGCCCCAAACTCCTTCACAAAGCCTTTTGTTATCTTAAAACACACGGAACACTAACCAAAATAAATACTGAACTATAATAAGCCAGCTATTCTTGACATAGGCCTTCATTAACCTCATTAAAAAAGAGTTATTAATGCATATCACTTCAACAACAATATAGAAAATAACTACATTTAACTTGAAAGTAACCATAGGGCATTTTTTAGTGGCTACACTATAAAAACTGTAAGACAGTGAACGAAATACTTATTATGTAAACCAAAACAATCATCAGAGTATACCTCTATCTCCAATAACCAAAAGTGAAAGAGTTTAGCATGGATCAACTTTAGCATTTCAATGTTAACAAAAGTCTACCTAATAAATGATTTATAGATAATAAAAACATTAACTAATGCCAAAACATTCTTTTCCAAATACACATGCTTTCTATCATATTGGAATTGTGAAAATATCTAAAAAAATATGTTCCTAATACATGCACTCAAGGATTTAAAGCTCATAGAAGCATACAAAGGACATGAGGATGACAAAATTGAAATCATTAATTATTGCTTATTAGCTAAAATAAACCTCAAGTCACATAGACACTTTTCAACAGATATGTTTTCACCAGATTATGTTGTTGAATAGATTTAGTTATATTTCTTTTAAACTTGAAATTATTTGTATAAGTATCCAAATAGGATACCACTACCTTGGCAAAGATGGAAAGTCAGAAAAAAATCTAACAATGAATTTGAAAAATGATACAGTTCAGGTTAAATTATAAAAGATAAATTGGCATTAAATTTTTTTCTTACAGCAGACAGCTTAATAAAAATGTTCCACTGCAGAAACCGGTTTGGCTCCGTGGATAGAGCATCAGCCTGCGGACTGAAGGGTCCCAGGTTCGATTCCGGTCAAGGGCATGTACCTGGCTTGCAGGCACATCCCCAGTGGGGGGAGTGCAGGAGGCAGCTGATTGATGTTTCTCTCTCATCGAGGTTTCTAACTCTCTATCTCCTTTCCTCTCTGTAAAAAATCAATAAAATATATTTTAAAACAAAATGTTCCACTAAAGAAAAATTCAACCCTAAAATATTCCTGAAGATAATGACAAAATGGCTGAGGAGCAAGCTGAAGTGGGCCCTAATTCAGTGTTTAGGCCTAAATCTGCATCTTGATTCTCATGAGTGGTAATTGTTCGTCACCCAACTAAGGGATTTGGGCCGCTTGCTCCCCCTCTCCACTTCCCCGCCACACACACACCTTCTTCTCTTCTTAAGGGTTACTGTGCACTGTAACATAATTACCAGCTTATTATTTACCTTTTCCATCATAAAATAAGTTCATTAAGAGCAAGGACTATGAACTATTAACATTACCCAGGTGATATTATTTCTAGGACATAATAGGCACTTAGCACATGTTTGATGAATGAATGAATGCTTCCCAAATTCATCAGACTGTAAAAGTCAACATCTAGGTCGGACTATGACTTGAGTGTGAGCTAACTGTGCAACAAGTTACTGGTTTAAGTGGAAGTTAAAGGCAGGTTCAGGGAATAAATGAAGAAAGGGAGAGAGAAATAACTTAAACTCAAGTAGCATAAACATTGCCCTTTTGGAAAACAAGAGCAGTGAGTGTAGATACAGGGTAAGCATCAGAAACGGAGCTTCTCCTTGTGTGCACAGTCGTTCTACAGTTTTTAAGGCTAAAGGCCCAAGGAATAACTGTATATCACCTTGCCTATTGTGATGGCTAATTTTATGCCAGCTTAGGCTAAGGGATGCTCAGATAGCTGGTAAAATGTTACTCTGGCTGTGTCTGTGAGCGTGTTCCCAGGAGAGATTAGCATTTGCATCAGTAGACTGAGTAAAGATGCACCCTCATCATCCCATCCACTGAGGGTCTCAACAGAATAAAAAGGCAGATGAAGAGCGTATTTGCTCTGCTGGCTTAGCTGGGACACCCGTCTTCTCCTTTGGACTAGGACTGAGTCTTACACCATTTGCCCACATGGTTTGCAGGCCTTTGGACTGAGACTGAATCACACCACCAACTTCCCTGGGTCTCCAGCTTGCAGACAGCGGATTGTGGGACTTCCCAGCCTCTGTAATCAAACGAGCCAATTCCTACAACTAATCTCCTCTTACGTATGTATGTCTATGCTTCTTCTCTCCTCTTACCCGCCTCCTCTCTCCTCCTCTCTCTCTTCCCCCTCACCCCTTTCTTCATTGTGTTTCCTTGAAGAATCTGGACTAATAGAGATTTAAAGTGAACTCATGGCCAAATGGTATGACAGTCACATCCACATATATTCTCACTCATGTGAAATTTTCTACTAATTACTTATGCTGGTTCTTAAAGAAATATTCTTAACCAAAGAGAAGGGCTCTGAGCCCAGGGTCAGAATCAAAATGGAGTTTAGGAGTCACCATCTCACTTCTGATATTGAAATCCATATTCACCATCTTTTGCAGAACTGTGGGTAGATAGGGTTTGGAAGAAAAATTATGATAACCAAATTTAAGCTAGTTCTAAATATAATACCTCTAAACGTGAGAAGTTATGTGACTGACAAGGTGACCCCATGTGTTGGTGAAATAGCCAAGTTTGGAACCCAAATCTCCTGCTTCTTGGTGCCCATGCTTTTCCCACTCCAGCTCACTGCCCCTCAGGACATGGAGGAATGCATGGATCCTATGGCCCATAGGACTGGGGGTCATGTTATATGCTAAACACATAACCCAGCAATAAAGACTATTAACATGTCTCACAGTTCTACAACAAGTATAATTGGTCCCTGAGAACAGGGACTCTCATAGAGCATGATGGCAATGAACTGATAAATGAGAGCCAGTGGACATGGTAGACATTTGCCACCTGTAACTTCCCCCTATGTCCCAAAGGTGGGGCAGGCATCACTATTTGGAAATGACTTATTTAGTGGCATGGGTACCAATGCTCATAGTCAGATTGCATTGAAACGACATAGAATGCAAATTTCATCAGAGGGTCTTATTTATAGCTAGAATTCCTATAACATTTAACACTGTTGGTGCTTTGAAAAGGGAAGAAGGAAGAAAACGAGGGAGGAAGGAAAGGATGGAAGAACAGAGGGACAGAGACGGGGAGGGAAGGAAGAAAAACAGTGTACAAACTACAGGCTTATTTCTTGTCTGAAAATTCAGATACTCTTGCTGTTAAAAAGATGGCAAAATAAATGGTATATCTGTAACTTCAAGATAGCATTCTTTCCTTTTTGATCATGGAGAAATGTATAAAACCCATATTTGAGGGAGGCACGTGTCAGTTATGTTGTATCACCAAGTGTGCACATCTTCCTGAGGTAAAACAGACACATGAGGAAAAAATTACTGGATCTGGTATGTTCTCACTTAGGCACCGTCCTTCACCAGGGTGTGATCTGCGGATTAACATTTTGCAAAAAAATGAATTTAGCTAATGATAGGCGAACGTTCTCACATCTGAATGTCTCCCTTCCATGAAATGTGTAAAAATTGTCAGAGTGAAATTAACAGGCTTTTGGGAGGACCAAGTAGAAAGGTCATAGAGGAAGAAAAACTATAAGGCTTCCAAAAGCAGAGATGATATTCTAACCGGGAAACTGTCTGCTCTTTATCTTGGGCCCCTGTATCTACTCTCGGACAACAAACCCATACAAATACCCCTTGAGGTTCCACTGCTGTTTCTGGTTACAGTTCGTGTCAGGGAAATCAACGGCTTTTTCACAATATGCTGCTTCTTCTTGCCTTCCCTCTATTCACGTCTATCACTCTCTAGGTTAATTCACGGTATGTAGGCAGGTATGCGACCATGTGTTAATTTTATTTTGAGGAGGGTGATTAAAATGGTCAGGATTATTTATTCTTAAGAAAATAACATTTACGAAGTAGCTAAAAAGCTCTTCGCTCAGTTAGCAGCTGGATTTATAGCAAAAACAATAAGTGTGTGTGTATACACAGGCGCGCACACACACACACACACACTCACCCAAACACGCACACAAAGCTATGAGCTGAAGAGACGTCAACACCCTTTGGAGGTTACAGGTTAGCTCACTGGTTAAAGAAGAATGTGCTGAGTTGAAACTGATCTTTACATAGGTAAATACATATTTCCACAAGAGACCACTCAATCATCCTCCAGTCGCTGTTGCTAAGGGTGGTGGGGGTGGCGGGGAGGTCTACATTTTCCAGAAGAAAAAGGGCTCCCTAATAAAGACCATCTGTAACTTGGCCCTCCATGCTATCAACTAGGAATACTTAGAAGACATTCCGTGGCACATAAATGTCTACAACTTACAGAATAGGGGCACAATTCCACTGACAAATAAACCTTTGATGGATTCCCAAAAGCGTAAAGAAGAAAAGAGGCCTGCTTGTATCTTCCTGGGGATCACAGGCCGGTCTGGGTGCCCCTGCTGATGCAGGGCGCAGGGGCAGGGAATGGCGAATGTGTTTGAGTTCGTTCTTTGCATGCTACATCTGAGGGGGATGGGGAATGGTCCGAGACTCGAGTTGTCAAGCATTTTGGCCGCCGGTTCTTCCCTTTAAAGAAGTTCACAGTCAGAAACCTGATTTGATAAACAAACAAATCACGAGTTTCTCAGAAGGCACTGATCCTTCTTCATCTCTGGCTACTCCAGTAGGAAGAAGTTCAGGGTCACTGGGAACCCAGTTTGAAAACCTTCGGTGTGGGACAGTGCTGTCCAACATAACTATAATGTGAGCTTTTTAAGTAACTTTTAATTTTCTATTTGCCACATTAACAAGATAAAAGAAACAAGTGAATTTAATGTAATAGTATATTTTACAGTCAACATAGCTGAAATATTATCATTTCAGCATAGAAGCAATATAAAAACTGTTGAGATACTTTGCATTCCTTTTTTCATACTAGCTTTTTTATTATTATTATTGATTTTTTACAGAGAGGAAGGGAGAGAGATAGAGAGTTAGAAATATCGATCAGCTGCCTCCTGCACACTACTGGGGATGTGCCCGTAACCCAGGTACAAGCCCTTGACCGGAATCAAACCTGGGACCCTTCAGTCCGCAGGCCGACGCTCTATCCACTGAGCCAAACCGGTTTCGGCTCATACTAGCTTTTTGAACATTCATCACAACACGCATAAGTCCCTCTCTATAAAGTAGCTATGATGATAGAGAAAAGGTGTTAGCTAACAAGGTAAGCAAAGGCTGGAGGCTGCGAGGGGGCCTGCAGAAAAGCATCTTTAATGTTATGATAATATCACCCGGGGTTTTCAGAGGAGAGGGTGAGGAGGGCCTGTGGGAACCTGGCCCTCTGTGCCCAGCCCAGAGGAGGCTGCTTTGCAGAGAGCCTGTAGTTGGGGCTCCTAGGAAAATTACACCTGCTCATGGTGTACATCCCAGAACACTGAGACCTGAGCTGTCAGCTGAGGGGTGAGTGTGTATGTGAAATATATGTACATGTGTTTCATATGCATATGTGTGCACATATGGCCATATACTGGCTTGCATGTATATATGCACTCATGTCTGTGTATGTGTGGATATGTAGAATGGGGGTGGAGGGAGGCTGAATTCTTTGTCAACACTGTAACAGTATTGGGGAGAGATTGTATGCTTATCTCTCCCTCTCTTCTCCTCCTCCCTCTTTCTTTCTCTCTCTCCTTCTTCTCCACAGAGGAGGAGAGAGGAAGAAATAATAAATTATCATTTGGGAGAAGTCCCTGGCTGTGGACTAGGTTTGTCCATCAGCAGCCCTGAATAAAACTATGTCTGTTTGGGGGGGGGAAAGACTAAGGAACCTAAATATAGTTTAGAAATTAACACCCAACTCTTCGTGGTATGTAATGAAATAATGTATTTCATCATATATCAAGTTATCCATTGTCTGAGCTAAGAAACTAGCCTGGTGACATATGATAAAGGTCTTGCCCAGGCCCCATAGGTGCTCATCCTGGGTTGGGAGTGGGCAACACAGCCCAACACTGCTCTCCCTGCAGGGTGAACCACTGCACGCATTCACTCAGTGTGCCCTGAGCACCGGCCAGCTGGACATACACAGAAAGCAAAAGAATGTTAAGTTGCAGTTTTGGCCGATGTTAAGCACAGACACCTGAAAAATAACTAAGGATGCCAGGTAGTCAGTGACAAGTTACTATATTCTAAGTTCACCGAGGGCAGGGCTGCCTCTCATTCATCACTACACGGTGCTGTGCATCCCTGGTGCTTAACAACTACTTATCAGGTGAGTGAGGGGCATGCCAGAGAAGGACTGGGGGGTGAGACGAAGAGGAGCTTCGCCATTAGGATCATTTAGGGAAGATGAAATGTCCCAGAGGAGGGGGCGCTGCAGGCTGGCGATTGGTAGACATGCACTGAGGAAAAGGTTTGAGAAAAGAGACACCATTTCGTGGTATGTTATGCTACTTTATATTCCTAGTAGCTGATGAATCTCTGGGGCCCACTTAACCAAAGCAAACAAACAAAACTTAAATATACTGACCTTTCCGGAGACATGTGATGGATTCCCTGATTTTATATGACTTCCAATTACTGGGGAAGGAATGGTTTGTGTTGCATATAGGCGAGCATTCTGAAAACCTAGCTCTGCAGTGATCCCAGGTATGTACTTTTAATTAAAAAAGGGGGGGGGGGCAGGGAGCTACAATATGAAAAAGTATAGTGAAATTTTAAAAGTACAGAATGGGCAGCTTTTACATTATAATATTTCTAACATTAGTTTGAAATTAATGAATTCATTGGGTGTTTGAATATTTACAATTACTTTAGTATTACTCCATTTTGGTTGTTGTGCATAATAAAAATTTTCTACTATTGATTTTCCTGCTCTGATAATTTCATACTAGTTTTAATTTATAAAAACCATTAAGTTGCTTATTATCTGCAAGACAAATCAGTGATGGTTATACAAGATAGTTAAAAACACGAATTAAGGTCTAATACGACTGAAAATTGCAGACTGTAGCAGTTATTACCACAACATTAGCTGCATCTAAAGCTCACAAGGCTAAGGTGACAATGCAAAATGATGATATAATGTCAGTCTCCTAATACAGCAAAGAGAAAAGCAGAGCGTGACCACTGAGACAATGATAAAATAGGCTTCGCTTCCACTCTCCTTACAGTCTATGCTTTGGAAACATTGGCAGTTTTGACAACTTAAAACATTCCATGGACTATTGTATATATTTCTAAATTTCTAATTTAGTGGTATAATTGCTATAATAAAAATGTATTCTTTTCTTATTTTACTAGCTTTTCCTCTAACCCGATGAAGATGGTGTGAGGGTGTTTGATCCCTGCACACAGTGCTTTCAGGAAAGAGCCCAAGGTAGACTACTAAGCCCATTCTTTCTAATGAGTTTCTCAACAGAAACAATGGAATGGGGAATGATCAACTTAGTGATCCTGAGTTATGACACTTTATTACTCAGTTCCGTCACCTGACATTTGTCCCATGAAAATGACAATAATAGTAACACGAATGCTTACTATGCATCTGTAACTGAGCTAAGTGCTTTATAAATGTCTAAATTAATTCAAACCAAAATCTTATAAAGGTAGAACTTATCTTATTAAAAAAATTTGGACAAGGAAAGTCAATGACAGAATAACTTTAAGGTGACCAATAATGCCCAGGTAGCAAGAAGTCAATAAGTATAAAGAAAAAGTAGTATGGAGCTAGATTGCTGGAGTCAAATCATAGCCATTCTGCCCATTCAGGATATATTTGTCCATGGGCAAGTCATCCTTTCTATAATTAAGTTTCTAAATCTGTAAAATGGGTATAATAATAGTGTCTACTTCATAACATCCTTGTGAAGAGTAAATTAATGAATGAATGCCAAGAACACATGACAGTGTCAGTACATATATAGCAATAAGCCCTGTAATATAAAGGTTAGCTATTATTACTGCCTCTGTAATATACCAGGCACTGGTACAACCTTAGTCAGTATAAGAAGTAGGTACAAAAATGGGAAGACGCAAGTTATAGTCCTATCCATGTGCAGTCCTAAACATGGGGAAATGGAGTGTAGAGGTGCAAATTATGGACTGACCATTCAAGGTTTTGGAAAGAGATGGGAGTGATCAGAGCAGTATTAAACCCTTCCATCAGCTTAATCTTGGGATATCCAGGTAGAAAATAGCACACATATCTGTTGAAGATCTTGAAAGAGAAGTTTCATACTCTTCCTAAGAGGACACACGGAGACAGAGCTGGCCATTCTGACAATCAGACTAAGATACAATAAGTTAAAGATTTTATATTAGAGAAATATTGGGTGTTAGAAGCAGAGAATGTGTAACAATGACAACAAAAATACTGAAGAGAACAGCTAGTGCTTGAGGTTCTTCAGCTATTATCGGAAGCATTTGTCTGCTCTGATTAATATTGATTTTTTTCTGTCTTGCTACAAGATAGTTATGTTACAAGTATTTACTATTGTACAAGATGTACCAATTATTTCACCTAACGAAGAGCGCATTTCCAAGCCAGCTGGGTGCTACAGTCAATCTCCTTAGCCTTGGGGTATTCAACATTGTTCTGCACAGATTTGGCCTGGGACCTTAAGAAATTATTAAAATACAGAGGTAACATGTTTCATTATTTAATTATACCAAGCTTCAGCATACTGGGATTATTTGTAATTTTCCCCCCACCCCCTATTTTCCTCAGTAAAATAATATCCCTTCTATTACTTTAGAACTGAATAATGTGTGGTCATGAAAATGGCAACTGTTGAATAGCGCCCTCATTCTAGCTCTTAGAGATAATGCTTTTACTACTATTCCCTGACTTGGTCATCTCTTTCTTCCACTTTCCAGACAATGATGCCCTAAAAAGATTAACCTCCTCTATGGGGTTGGAGCCAATTCTTTCAATGGATGCCAAAGGTTCACCAAAAAATTCAATTGTTGAATGAATTGTGACTCTAATGGAATATGATTTTTGTTTACTTTAGAGTATGCAGTTGAGGAAGTTGTGGCTAAGTACAATGGCGGAATATAAAGCATCATTAAGACATGGTGTCACTGTTTCCTGCTTTGCTACATAAAATGCATCCACTTTTTCAAAGCACTCAATATATATCTCCAGCACATAATTTTTAATAGTAATTTTCAAATAGGAGTTATAATGAAGGCCAAATCCATTTTGTTACAGCAGCAGGAAGTAACACCAGTTATCTGCTCAGAGCTAGTAAGCTACATGCCAAATCGGTTTCCACCACCTACTGGGAACATTGCACTTCACATGCAAGTCAACAAATTAGGCAGTTTTTACAGGTCCTGTCCCCTCAGATTTGAGGCTTCATAAAATAAACATGATTTTCACATTAAGACACACAAGCAATGGCGTCTAAGGTGATATTATGCGTTTGTGTTTATTTGGCCTCATAATTACAGGTAAATTACAATAATGGACTGAAATTCAAAAGCCTTCTCTGGAACCAAATTCATCCACAGGAGAATCAGTAACATTTCTGGTCTCAATGCAGGATGTCTAACTATTCAGAATAGTGGGGTGACATGAATGGCCAGCACTGAGTTAGGAGAGTGGATTTCAGAAAAGACTCCCTAAAAGGTGGTCCTGGAACTCACCATTGAAGCAGAACTAAGAGTTGTTCAGGGGCAGAGTAAAGGCCTAAGGAAGGTTCAGTGGCATTTTATTCACAGGAAATAGAAAGGACCCAGAACATTGACGAGCTTAATGCTCTCGCGGTACATTGTGATAACTGCATGTACTTATCTGTGACTGCAGAAAAGAATAGAAGCCGGCTCATAAGTCTGAGAACTTCAAGGCACTGTGCAGCCACTGCAGTGATTCTGGCAGATCAGATTTATGTCTGGGAAGATCACGTGGGTACCACTGTAGACGGTGGGTTAGAAGAGAAAGTCAATATTGCTCAGAAGGCTATTGCTTTAATCTGGTGTAAAATGAGGAGAATCTGAATCAAAAAAGTTCAATAAAAATGAAGAGAAAGAATTTAGATACTTAGAAAGTAGAATTCATGGGACTTGGTAATGGATTAGATTTGAGGAGTGAAAGGAAAGGACACATCACTCTCTTGGCCTCCTAGATGGCCTCAGTAAGGACAGACAAGCAAAGTTAATTCCCAGTGTTCAAGCTGACTGGGAGCAGAGGTGAGGGGGAAAGAAAAAAAGGGTGAGAAGAGAGGACTAAATATAGGGGTCTAGGGATGTCAGCTTTTACTAAGAAGCTAGCGCGAGGAGCTAGAAGGAGCAGCCAGAAAGCTAAAAGGAATATGTCGAGAGAGCAGCACTGCAGAATGTAACAGCAAAAATAGTGTTAAGGAAAGAGTGATCTTGGTGGAAATGAAAGAATTCATTTTGAAACATTACTAATTTTAAAGAGAAGGTCGAAACATTAAACTATAACTGTCCTTGCATTTCTAATTGCCTGCCCTTTCAAGAAAGAAAATTACTGTTTCTTTCTTGAATGGTAATTTGTGCCAAATAAGATATTCTTGTTTTTTGAAGATGTATCTTTTTTTTGTTTTGTTTTAATAAAAACTAGCATTGCTCTACAAGGCTAAACATAACAAAATTCCTGAAAATTGGATCCAGCATTACATCAGAAAGATCAGACTCTGTAACCAAGTAGGATTTATGTCAGGGATGCAAGGATGGTACAATATCCACAAATCAATAAATGTGACACATCACATAAACAAATTGAGAGATAAAAATCACATAGCCATATCAATTCATGCAGAATAAGCATTTGACAAAATACAACACCCTTTCTTGATAAAAACCCTCTGCAAAATGGGAATAGAGGGATCATACCTCAACATAATAAAAGCCTTATATGACAAACTTACAGCCAACATCATACTCAATGGGCAAAAACTAAAACCATTCCACCTAAGAACAGGAACAAGACAGGGATGCCCTCTTTCACCACTCCTATTCAACATAGTTCTGGAAGTGCTAGCCACAGAAATTAGACAAGAAGAAGAAGAAGAAATAAAAGGTATCCAAATTGGAAAAGAAGACATAAAACTGTTATTATTCACAGATGACTGTACATAGAAAACCCTAAAGACTCTATCAAAAATTATTAGACTTAATAAATGAATTTGGCAATGTAACAGGATACAAAATTAATGCCAAGAAATCTATGGCATTTTTATACACCAATAGTGAACTTATAGAAAGAGAGATTAAAAAAAAATCCCACTTACCATCACACCAAAAAAATTAAGATTTCTAGGAATAAACTTAACTAAGGGGGTAAAAGACCTGTACTCAGAAAACTACAGGACACTGAATAAAGAGATAGAGGAAGACATAAATGGAAGAACATACCATGTTAATGAATTGGTAGGATCAACATCATTAAAATGTCCATACTACCCAAAGCAATCTATAAATTCAATGCACTTCCCATTAAAATACCAATGGCATATTTTACAGACCTAGAACAAACTCTCCAAAAAATTATCTGGAATAAAAAAAGACCCCGAGTAGCTACATCAATCCTGAGAAAGAAGAACAAAGTAACGAGGGATCTCAATACCAGATATCAAGCTGTATTACAAAGCCACTGTTCTCAAAACTGCCCGGTACAGGCACAAGAACAGGCATACAGACCAATGGAATAGAATAAAGAACCCAGAAATTGGCCCAAATCACTATGCTCAATTAATATTTGACAAAGGAGGCAAGAACATACAATGGAGTCAAGACAGTCTCTTCAGTAAATGGTGTTGGGAAAATTGGACAGATACATGCAAAAAAATGAAACTAGACTACCATTTACACTATACACAAAAATAAACTCAAAATGGATAAAGGACTTAAACATAAGTTGGGAAACCATAAAAATCTTAGGGGAATCCACAGGCAGCAAAATCTCAGACATATGCCAAAGCAATATATTCACTGATATAGCTCCTAGGGCAATAGAAACTAAACAGAAAATAAATGGGACTACATCAAAGTAAATAGCTTATATACAGCAAAAGAAACCATCAACAAAACAACAAGAAAGCCCACTGCATGGGAGAACATATTTGCCAATGTTATCACTGATAAGGATTTAATCTCCAACATTTACAGAGAACTCATACAACTTAACAAAAGGAAGATAAACAACCCAACCAAAAAATGGGCAACGGACCTAAATAGATACTTTTCCAAAGAGGACATAAGGAAGGCCAAGAGACATATGAAAACATGCTCAAAGTCACTGATTATCCGAGGGATGCAAATCAAAATGACAATGCGGTATCATCTCACACCTGTCAGAATGGTTATCATCAACAAATCAACAAATGACAAGTGCTGGTGAGGATGTGGAGAAAAAGGAACCCTCATGCACTGCTGGTAGGAATGCAGACTGGTACAGCCTCTGTGGAAGATAGTTTGGAGTTTCCTCAGAAAACTAAAAATGGAACTTGTGCCATGCCAGCACAGCCAAGGATGAACCTGAGAGGGGGTAGGAGGAGAAGGATGGAGAAGACAGACAAGAGAATAAAGCTGGGGCTAGGTGGGATGCTCCTCTCCGATGGAGAGACAGTGCCACAGCCTGCAATCTGAGTCTTTATTTTATAGCCAGATTCCAGGAGGCAAAGTAAGGGCGTGGTCAAGATGTTTACAATGCTCTTGTGGTTTTGAATCTACTCAACCTGATCAAGCTTTGTTTACTTGCTGCACCTCTGCAGCCTATATCACTTAGCCACGTGGGACCACAGGTTCAGACCGTAAGGTCAAACTTACAACTATAGCTTTTGGCTATAATTGTGCTAGAAGGATTTTGCCCTCCAAGCTAGGACTTGCCATGTGGCTTTGCCATGAGAGGATGGTGCCCTCTCATTAGTCCAAGGCCTGAACCTGTCCAAACACTGTAGCACTCTCCACAGGAACTCCCATTTGACCCAGTGATCCCACTTCTAAGAATATATCCCAAGAAAATAGAAACACAAATCAGAAAGGATGTATGCACCCTATGTTCATAGCAGCATAATTTACCATAGCTAAGATTTAGAAACAGCCTAAGTGCCCATCAGCAGATAAGTGGATTAAAAAACTGTGGTACATCTAAACAATGGAATACTACACTGTGGTAAAAAAGAAGAAGGAATTCTTACCATTTGCTACAGCATGGATGGAACTGGAGAGCATTATGCTAAGTGAAATAAGCCATTCAGAGAAAGATGAATATCACATGATCTCACTCATTTGTGGATTATAATGAACAACATAAACTGATGAACAAAAACAGATCCAGAGACAGAGAAGCATCAATCAGAACGTCAAACCTCAGAGGGAAGGTAAGGGAAGGTGGGGATAAGGGGGAGAGATCAACCAAAGGACTTGTATGCATGCATATAAGCCTAACCAATGGACACAGACCCCAGGGGGGTGAGGGCATGAGTGGGGGGTGGAGGTGGGGGAAGCAATGGTAGGATAAGGATACATATATAATACCTTAATCAATAAAGAAAAAAATACTTCATTATAATATTAAAATTTATGGGTAAATTTTATACATATTTATTATAGCCACTTCTTATTTTAAGTACATTCATGTTGAAGATTTTAAATGTACAGAACTGATAGATTAATAGAATAATTTATTTTATAGATTTGTAAGTTTCAAACTCATCATTTTTCAGTTTGGAGTTTAGTGTGCAATGTGGCAACACTTAATGCCAAGAATGACATTACAGCCTAGTTCTATTAGACAATGTAAAAAGCCCGACAAAAGGCGAAGGTGTGTAATACACTCCTAGTGGTATGAAACACAAGCTGCTCATAAACATACTTGAAAGTTTCTTGGTCTGAGTTGTGACAGCAGATAGAAAATATCAATACATTTTTAAAAAATCACAGATCAACATAAACATAGAGAGTCTCCACTGAAAAGAGTCATAAGTCTTAGGTTGAGAAAAGCTATATTTGGGTTTGCACTTGATTGAACCTAACTAGGGAGTACTAGAAAGAAGACAGCCTTTAATAAACACCCTTCCATGGTGGACAGTGTTGCTTTCCAGGACACTGTCTTAAGTGGTTATCTCTCAACCAGGATCTACCGGAGGAGGTCTTTGAGTTATAAGAAATGTAAAGATGGACATTCTATACGTCATTATTCCTTCCACAGAAGGTGGCATTCCTACTCCACTGACAGAGATTGTATCCATCAGAGCTGAATATTGAAATTAATTCATGAAGGAGTCAGAAGAAACAAGAATATCACCTACTTGTCAGGCAGAGCACACGTGGCCACGCAGAGGCTGGATTCCATTATAAAATGGTTCTTTGTAGAAACAAACCATTCTGAGAACTAGAAGGAAATTATGGACTCTCTCCATTAAAGTATATATACTCATTTAAAGTCAAAATTTTACATATACTTTTTACATAGCCCCAAAAACTGTTCCTTGGAAATTTAACTCCAATGTACTTCATAAACACTGTCATTGCATGTGGATTCTCCACAAGAACAGAAAAATCAAGATTTGTTTTCTAGAAATTCTTTACCATAAACCTTGGTAGAATATAGTTAACCTATTCAGAAAGGAATAATGATGCATTAGCACTCACAAAATACCTATAATAATGTTTTCTACCAATTTAATTTTAACTAAGCTAAAAAGAGGTAGTAATGATAATATAACAACATATACTACCTTTTGGCTAAACCTTTCAAGGTGCTTCATAAAGCTGTATTATCTTTTCTATGGAAAATATTTGGTCATAAATATTCAAAGACATATTCAATTTACAAGAAGAACAGAGTAGATTTCAGCCACTGTGACTAACTAAATCCTGACAGACAGAAAAGAAGCCAAGGATTCGGTAAGGTGTTTACACCATTTTGTACCTCTTTGTCTTACCCAGAACCAAACTATCGCCAGTTAGCAATACAGACAAATTCAGAGAAATGTGGTCATGTGCACAGGAAGGTTTTTTTCACTTGCATCCATATACTCTGGGAACAGACCTGTGATGAGGGACACTCATGGGTACCGCTGCTTCATTTTCTGTCTAAGCTGGAATAAATATGTTCAGGCTATCAGGTATTTTCTTATTTAAGTACTGGTCCTCAACAGATGCGTATCTCTACATCCTCTAACTATATCTATGAATCATACTATAGACCATACTTAGATAACTGTATCTCCTCTTCTCTCTCAGGACACCAAAGCCTGATCAACAGCAGTTACCTCTCCAATATAAAGCATCTTGAATGCCTAACAACTGTGATAAAAAGACTGGCAGAATATACCAGAGCTTCTTCTCCAAATTCCCCCCTCCTGATTAGGCAAATTATAAATTTTGTGGATGAATTTAACTCCACTATTGCTATGTCATAGTACATTTATCTTTGTACATTTTTTGTTTTCAAAATGTGTTTTCCAATGCACAGTATTGATAAGAAAAGCCTTAAGGTGATCAAAGACTGGTAGTGCTTCCTAGCTCCCACCTCCAGTCTTACCAATAAATCATTTGCAGCAAAATAAAAAGGATCAGAAGTCTGAGAAAAAGATAGAATTGGATTTCTCAGAATATTTCTGCAGTAATTTTAATAATAATCAGCAGGACATTTTCCATCTCATCCAAGCATATTGTGCTAAACTCAGTGGTTAATGAGGCCTCATCACAAGGATGAGCTATTTGCACCTTTTTGCAGAGGTCTTACTTTTGAACTTTCATTAACAGTTAAAGAAATACACCTTACTCTTGGAAATGTGTACTCATTTGTCAGAAGTCAACGCTGACTTAATTTAGATTTTTAGATTGCATGGTGATAATACAGGCCACAAAAATAAAAGAGTGATATATACTGGTTTTCTTGGCTTGTAATCATATTTAAAATCACTACCTTCCTTGCTTTATAATTTCTAATTTCACTAATTTGAGGATAACTTGAAGCCAGCTCTTTACTTTTCCCAAATACAGGATAAAAATGATACAATGATGCAGTCCCAGCTTCAAAGCCAGTTTAGGGGTAAAAGGTCATCAGGTTTGCAAATATTCTCAAAGAATTTGGACACATTATGCAAGCATGCATGCACCTATACACACATCTATCTGGAGGGAAATAAAAAGACAGAAAATGCTTGAGCTAATGAGTAAAATGTTAACATCTGAGGAATCTGGATGAAAGGTATATAGGAATTCCTTGTACTATTTTTTTGAAACTTTTCTGCAAGTCTGAAATTATTTCATATTAAAAGTATTTTAAAAATCTAAGTAAGTTCTGAGTTAAAAAGACAAATTGGAAAAGAGATCAAAGAATTTATAGACATGGTACATAAGTATGCTCTCAGACACAATTAGTATTGGCCTCAATCTTGTAAATCAACAATCAATACTCAAACACTTACACTGTTTAAAGTCACTGGTCTATTGGCAAGATGCAGTAATATACATTACAAAAACCATCATCCCTAAACGATATTAATGTTTCAACCACAGCTGTCATCAATTATTTAAGACTTACTTCCTAAGTAGGTTTGTAGGCTAGAAGGTAAGATTGGCAGAGAGAGTTGTGAGAATTCTGAAAAGAGAAGCAAAAAATAATTTTATCCTAGTAAGAGTTTGCTTTCTGAGCAGTCTAGAATCCTGTGTGTATATATGTAAGGGACTATTTTCATCTGGTGGCCTATCTACCAGATAGAGCAAAATTATAAGACTGCTTAACAGAGGGGGCTTCCTCCCCCAGGCTATGTATGCCAGCAAAATACAGGATCAACTTATTGAAATATTGGCCCAGCTAGACTTTCTTCCATTAACAATCAGTTGAGACACATTTTTAAAGCAACAGCTTAAATGAATGGCTGCATGTCTGTAATAATTTTGACTTAAAATGTCAACTGTATTTGAGATGCCATGTGCATTTAATCAATGTCTCCACATTGTAAAATAAATATGCTTCAGTGTGACTGCCGTGCCAGTCATAAATCATAATTCACAAAGACAAGAACATTTTATCTTCTCTATTGATAGTTGTTAATGACAATACTGATTAAAATGGTATCTGCCAGCCATATTATTGTTAAACAGCTTATTAGAATTTCTATTACATCTTATCACCTACCACCATTTCCACTATTTCTCTTTATGCTGATGCATCACTTGTGGAATAAAACATGATAGTTAGATTTAAAGTTTAACACTGAAAATGCAAAACTGGAGAGCAGAGCTTAGCAGTAGGTTTTAACCTGTATTTCCAAAATTAAGAGCATTCCTTCTGTTAGAGATTCTATTGTTCAAAGGACTTATTTCTCTCTTTTTGGGAATAATACTTGAGTTTTTCCAGATGAATAAGTTGGATAAAACACACACACACACACACACACACACACACACACACGTGCGCGCGCACGCGTGCGCAAGAGAAAAAAAATATCACTTGCCATTTAAAAGTCACATTAGTCAATGAAAGCAATTTCACGTACAAACTAATTGTTAGCTACTCTTTCTAAAATAGATTTCTTGGAATCAAGAATTAGCTCAGCAATCCATTGCGGAATGCATGCTGTGGCCCAGGCGGTAAACAATAGCAAATTGTAGTCAGATATTCCCAACACCATAGGGCCACTGGGGATGGGGATTAGATAGAGACCCACTAACTTGGAGAATTCACACAAAGGCATCGAGTCTGACTTACCGAGGTCAGCTAGAAGTGGTCCATTCAGGCATATTTCATCAGTAAGACAGGCCATGATAGTGAGGAAAGCAAGTGACAGATAAATACTTTAAAGTCAGATAAGATACATGAGGCTCAAGAAAAAATGTCCTATAACTAGACATACGGGGCTGGAGATGGAGCCAGAGCCAGTGTACTGGGTGTGACCTGTCAGAAGTAAGTTCTATCATAACAGTGCTCTAGTCTAAGATAATGGGGTTTAAAGTGGGGACTACATGGGACTGTGGGTTCTACGCAATTCTACCAAACCAAACCCAGAGCAGAAACCAACATGTTAGGGAGGTAATATTTGGTTGAGTCATGATTGCTCAGAGCTCCACAGGTTTATTGAATTCTGTAGTTGGGGTGCCAGTTGTCACGTGTGGAGAGAATGTATACAAAGCTAACCAGGGTCAGAGGAGAGACTGCTGATAATCATTCTATCTCTGTACTTAGTTAAAAAATTAGGACCAAGAGGAACCAGAAAATTGGGTTAGAATTATGAGAAGATATGAGGAGGTGGCAACGGGAGGAGAAAGGAGGCAGAGGCAGAGATACTAGGGAGAACACAGAATTCAAAAGACATGGTTCTTGTACTCTAGGAAGTTACAAAACCCATGGAAAATACCAAGATGATCCAGACCAGCTCTCAGGCAAGTCTAGAGTAATCAGACCTGGCCAGGGACTTTTCCATGAAGTGTGGCCTGAGCATGTTGAGACCAGGAAGATGCTGAGTGGGATGAGTGAGCAGGCTGATCAAAGGATTGTACCTGTCAGGGAAAGGAGTTCAGTCAGCCTGAAGGAATGAGAATGACCTACCATGCCCCCACTTCTGCATTTGTTGCAACAATTCTTGGGCACTTTGCTTATTTTTGACAATGGAAGAATTAGCATCTGTAAAAATGCCTAGGTTTTTTGATTACTTTATTTGTGTGTGTGTGTTTGTGTCTGTGTGTGTGTGTGGGCATGCATATGAGTTTCTTCCTTCACTTCCTTCCCCTCAAGTCACAATATAAGGAAATACACTGTAATTGAAAAACAAAATTAAGTGGACAAGATAGGATAAATAGGAAAACTATTCTGATAGCAAGTGCCAATTACCTTGCCAAAGAGTCTTTACAAATTTGTGTCAGTAATCATATGCCTCTAGACATTAAATACCCCAGTAGAATGGGAATAAGGGAGGCCTGACAGAGACCTGGAGATGGCATCGCAGTCTGGGGAAGAGTGTTTGGGTCAGAGTTCTAGGAAATTGGTCAAAGCCTCCCCTTTCATTTTACAGTCCATCTTCATCATAAAAGCTTTTCCTTCACATACTCTGAAAATTCCAGGAGGCAGAAGGAAAGCAGAACAAATCTATGATATTGATTTCCTACTATACATTGACTAGAGTTCAAATTTAAAGTGAAAAAGTATAGTCTCTGGGGAGGGAGAAACCCATCAGTGGGAGGAACTAATATGAAAAGCCCCAGAATTAGGGTTTTATCTGCTCACTGGTGATTTTGTCTGTAATCAGAGTCACACTGTTATTTCTGGTTGATGTGCCTCTTGCTCTCTCTTTCTTGAGTTTTAAATTATATATTATTTTTAAGAATTCTTTTGTTGGCAATTGGGGTGCTGCTTTTAGTCATTCTCTGCTACTTTGATTTTTGGAGCTATGTGGCTTTTTCAGATACAAAAATGCATTAGGAAGACTAGATGGAAACTCAGGTGAAAGCAAGCACAAAACTAAGATGACAAAAGAGCTCACTTACTCAATTTTGTTTTATACCTTCCATTCTTATATTTTTTAAGTTTGTGTCATAGACTTTTTAAGTTTGTGGTATCAAAAATGATAATTACTTTTATTTTTATTTTAAAAATATATTTTATTTATTTTTTTACAGAGAGGAAGGGAGAGAGATAGAGAGTGAGAAACATCAATGAGAGAGAAACATCGATCAGCTGCCTCCTGCACACCCCCACCGGGGATGTGCCCGCAACCCAGGTACATGGCCTTGACCGGAACCAAACCTGGGACCTTTCAGCCCGCAGGCCAGCGCTCTATCCACTGAGCCAAACTGGTTTCGGCGATAATTACTTTTAAAATATTTTTAATTTTTCCAAAAAATTTTATGACTATACAGTAGCACATAAACAAAGGATGGGAAGGGAGGTGATTAACTGTCCTGATTTATTTACAATTGAGGAGTTTCTCTGGGCATGGAATTTTTAGTGCTTAACTCAGGATAAGAAGGTTACCCTAATGCAGACCAAAAGACATGCTGAGTAGGAATAGAGGGGTGGGCAGAAGTAGGCTTATAATAATAATAATAGTAATAATAATGACAACAATAATAATAAATAATACCAGAATAAACTGTTTCATGTATCCACAACTGTAAACCTACTTTTGCCCCATCCCTGTACGTTTAAAAGCCAAAGCTGTCATTTTGCCTCTAGTTAAATTTTTGATTTTGGCAAGCTAAATGTTAATAGTTTGGGTGATTTCCCTCAATTCAGTGTCATTTCACTTGTGAAACGGACTTTTCAGATAACTAACTCTTATCTATTTTAATCTACAGACACATATACACTATAACCATTTCCAGCCGATGGCCAAATAGGTGGTGACCATAAAGACAATTTATCTACCTACTGCAAGTGTATGCAAAGTACATATTTCCCAGGCAAAGAAAAACAGCCATTCAAGAAGGCAGTTAGACACCTGAGTTTACATATCAAGAAATCTTACTATTCAGTATCTTCACCAACTACACTACAAGTGGCTTAACCATAGTTTTATGAAATCAGGGATGTTCTGGTTACTTAAAAGGAGCTCAGTCAATTTTATGTAACCTTAATATTAGAACATCTATGCCCCACCACATTTTGAGGAAAGGTTAAGGTAACATGAGAACATATCCGACTTGTTCATTGTGAATATCCCAAACTGAGCACCAGGACTGCCACTTATTAGGCAATCAATCAATATTTGTGGAGTGAAAGAAAGAAGATGCCAGAAAAAAAGTAATAAAATATAGGTTGTATTCTTATCACAACACTAGAGGCCCAGTGCACAAATTCGTGCATGGGTGGGGTCTAGCTGGCCCAGCCCCAATTGGGGTGGATCAGGGCAGGCCTGTCGGGAGGAGCAGACAGAGGGAGGTTGGCCAGCAGGCCCACCCTGATTGGCCTTATCAGGGCCAGGCAGGCTGGGGAGAGAGGCCGTGGGCAATTGGCTGGTAGGCCCTACCCCCAATTGGGGTGGGGGGGGGCGATTTGGGTCATGGCCAGCAGTGGGGAGGGGCTGTGGGAGGTTGGTCAGCCGGCCCCACCCCCTGATAGGGGTAGGAGAGTCTGATCAGGGGCAAGGCTGACCCCACCCCCTGATCCACCGGTTTGCTGGCCAGTTCTCTGGCCACAGTGGTCATCATAGAAACCCATTGTTCAGGTCATAATGGCGTTCCAGTTACTGACTTTTTATATATATAGATATTTTTCATGTAATTAGCAGTTGCTTGGCCAATAATATTGAATAAATTATTTCAGAAAAGATTGGGGAAACTCTATTCAACCTAGAAAAGCAGCTTGGAAAGAGTTGTTGAAAATTCATTTATTTAAAAAATGCCTGGAGTGGATTTCTTAGGGGTGCAGAGGGAGAGAGTACTTAGAAGGGATACATCTGAATTGCAACCACAATTATGGTCACAACCTCACAATTTAGCTTTTAACTGTAAATCCTACTTTCATTGCTAATAATCTCCTATTTATGGGTCATCTTAATTAGATAGTGAGCTTAAGTGAAGGGTTCATATTGTATATTCTTTCTTGGTTTCCCCAGAGTAGCATTTAATAGATATTCAAGAAATGAACTGGCTGACACATTTTTCATATCATTTTCAATGATATTTATCTTTCCTACTTTTAAAGTACTTTAGGGAGGTCAATTCCACAACCTGTTCACAAACCTCATTCCAGTGCTTAACAACCATCTCCTTTTTTATATATAACCTCATTTTTTCCCCCTGATCATGATTTTGGCCCATTTTCTCTAGCACTGTCCTCAGTGGAGATGGATAACAGCTGGTTACTACTACCAGTTAACTCATCCTTCAACCTTTTCTTCAAGCAGAAATTAAAAGAAATAATAATAATTAACTCCCAATGCAGTTCACCCTCTTTCTTGTTTTTTGAATTACTTCCACTGTTTTCATTATTTCTAATACGGTTTTCGCAAATGACTAAAGGGCACAACACTTTAATATCCAAATAAGTCTATTCCAATTAGCACACCATATAAGCCCGTTAGTCAATCAGCAAAAGTTTATTAAGGGCCCACACTGTAAAAAGCATTGTGAGGAGGTCCCTTTGCTTAAAGGAATTTACAACCTCACTGAGGATATGAGGCAGACATGTAAAACCCACACTAAAACCCAAACCGGCTGATGGGAAGCACTAAATGAGAAGACAAAGGCTATAAGAGTTTTGATGAGAAAGACAGTAATGGGGGTCAAAGGATTCATAAAGGAGACAGGGCTGAGGGTGGGTTTCAGAAGCCTAACAAGACTGCAAAGAGAGAGAGGGGAGGGAGGGGAAGAGAGAAGGGGAGGGAGTAGAGAGGAGGGAGGTCATCCCTAGAGAGGGTGCAATCTTAGGGCTTCTCAAAGCGTGTTTTGGGTAATAGTGAGTAATCTGGTTAGCCTGGTTGAGTATGCAGAAAGAAACAGTAAAAAACAGTGATAGAAAAATGAATTGGTGTAAAAATATAGAGGGTATTAAATACCAAACGAAATAGTTTGAATTTTATGAGTTAGTATTTCCCAAATAGCGGTTCCTGGGACTGGCTGCATCAGAATTCTTCGAGATTCCCAGGCCCCACCCTAAACCTAATGAATTAGAATCTCAGACGATAAGGTTCAATGATTTCCCCCCGCCAATGATCTTTAATTTTAACAAGCTCTATAGATGTCCCTAAAGTACAGTTGGGTTTTTGAGAACTACAAGATAATTGGGAATCATCTTAGCTCCTGGAGCAAAATACTATGCCATGTGCCAGGCATTTTCCATAGATATAATCTCATTTACTCTCTAAGCAACTCACAGAAGAGGAAACTGAAACTCAGAATAGTTAAGAAGTTGCTAAAGATTTCGGGGCCAGCATACATCAGTGGTTGAGCACCTACCTCCTACCTATGAATCAGGAGGTCACAGTTCAATTCCCAGTCAGGGCACATGCCTGGGTTGCCAGTTCTAGGCCCAGTGGGGGTGTATATGTGTGTGTGTGTGTGTGCGCGCGCGCACGCGCGCAAGCACGCGCAGGAGGCAGCCAATCAATGATTTTCTCTCATCAAAGATGTTTCTATCTCTCTCTCCTTCTCCCTTTCTCTCAGAAATCAATAAAAAATATATATATTTAAAACAAAGAACCAACCGCTAGAAAGAAATGGGGCTGGGGTTTGAACCTAAGGAGAATGACTCCAGAGGACCTGCTTTTGGCCACTGTACTCTACTGCACTTTAGTGCAGAAGGTGTACACTAAAGGTCTGATAACAATGAATGAAGGATTGGCAGCTCTGCTTAGGATGAGCAGGAATGATGAAAGGAAAAAGGAGGAAAATCAGTTAGTAGTCTATTGAAACAATCTAGTTATAAATAACAAAGACCGTGATTAGAGTGTGGCAGTGGAAATGGAAAAAAGGCCCAGATGTAAGAGATAGCATTTTGTGAGTATCAACAGGATTACCGGGTGAGGGAATGTGGGAATTGGAAAAAGGAGGCTCCCAGATGTCATGGGATTCCTGGCAGTGCCTCAAACAGAATTAGGAAAGTCAGGATGAGCTGGTGACTTAGATGGGTGAATGATGAATTGGATTTTAGACATGTTGAAGCTAAGGGTGAGGCAGGGCCAACATACAGAAATGATCAGGAGCTAGCTGGAGAAGCAAAGTTGGATTGTCTCCAAAATCCTGGTGGATATTATTTAGCATGGTTGAGATAATAGTCCTGGATGTGCAATCCAATAATATTTGTATATTTCTTATCCATTTTTCAATTTGTGTACCATCTATATCTGTCCATAATTGTTCTGGGAAGTCTCTTCCTTATTCTACAGAGGAAAATAGTTACAGTTATTATGCCAAAGATTCAGGTCTTTTCCCTTAGCTATGAACCAGCTCATGTTATTAAATTGCTCTTTTATGTGTTGACTTAGGACAAGAAAATCCAGCGAATGGCAAAAATTAAAGAAGTATGGGTTCTACAGGGTGTGTGAAAGTATACACAGAATTATGCCTGGTGTCAATGCATTATTAGATGCTAATACAATAGTAGCAATGATCCAGGTGGGTCTTGGTATTATATTAGCTCAGTGTCTGACTCTAGACAGGCTTTCCCACTTCTAAATGTCTTATTAATTATTATCTGCAAAGTAAAACTACTATCTGCCACATCCACCTCCCCTGCAACTTGAAGATGGATGCTAGTAAATTACATTGACTTTCGTGGGTAAAAGGTGCGACACAAAGAACTAATTCCATTTTTCCCCTCAAGCAAATTATTAAATCTATACATGTCATTATCTGATAGCATTATGTAAACATCTTACAAGGACATGACATTGTGCTAGATATGGTAAAAAGCAAATTAGGCCAATACAGTCCCAACTAGGAACTTATGAGTATTTATATATGTGAATAAAACTGTTATTAATGTGTTTTATTAGTTACTTAAGATCAGTATGCAAATAGGTCCATTAGGAAGTCTTTTGCATTTTATTAATCTAGCATCTTAAATGATTATATTTCACCTCAAATGCTAATAGAGTGTATTTATTAATCTGTATCTTCCACTTTAGCACCTGTGAAAGTTTTTTTTAGCATAACAATGTTTCTAAAAGTTAAGCCAGTGTTTTTCCAATGGACTTTTGTTCTGATCTGTTAACAAATCTACATCTCATTATCCAAGAAAAGTAATGAGATAAAGGGGTCTATTCTTCTCCAGTGCTCTTTCATAATCCATATCAGTGTTAATGGGAGCTGTGCATGCTTATGAAAAGGAGAGGAGAACCTTAATTAAACAAATAAGCCTTTCAGCTGATAGTCTACGTGATCATGTTCACTGTGATATGTATGAGAAAATCATGTTGCTTTGGACAGCCATAAACAGAGCTACAGAGCAATCAAGATTATATTCGCAGGGAGGGAAGGTGATGGAGAGCAATCAGATTTTAAAATGATTTTGAAAACAAGCTACCTATCCATTTTTACACTAATTAACTCCATCTATGTCCCTTGCCCCTCCGTGAACACATTAAAAAACAGAATGGTAAACAGACATTTGCAGACATGTTTGACAGCTGGAAAAAAAAAGTACTAATGTCAGTTATAAAGATAGTCATGGGGATGCAAAGCACAGCATAGGGAATACAGTCAATAATCCTATGCAATAAAAAGCTAATATGCAAATCAACCGAATAGCAGAATGACTGTCACTGTGATTTGCACTGACCACCAGGGGGCAGACACTCAATGCAGGAGCTGCCCCCTGGTGGTCAGTGTGCTCCCACAGGGAGAATGCCGCTCAGCCAGAAGCCGCTGCTCAGCCAGGAGCTGCTAGAGCAGTAAGGAGCAGTGAGCAGGCAGAGAGCAGTAAGGAGCAGTGAGCAGGCAGGAGATAAGGAACGGGTGGGGGGGAGCGGGGGGGGCGCGGGGGGGGTGTCCCAGACTGTGAGAGGGTGCAGACTGGGCTGAGGGACCTCCCCACCCCAGGCATAAATTTAGTGAATCAGACCTCTAGTATTAAAATAACTATGTATGGTGTCAGATGGGTACTAGACTTATTGAGTGAGCACTTCATAGGTGTCACTATCTGGTACACCTGAAACTAATATAATATTGTACGTCAACTATAACTGAAAAAAAATTTTAAAAGTCAGATACAGAAATTTCTCAAGACATATATCCAATGGTCCCAAGATATATGCCCAAACTTACAAAAGAATGTTCATAGCAGCATTATTCATAATAGTAAACAACTGGAAATATGGCTACATGTCCATCAATGGATAAGCAAAATGTGGAATATGCATACAATGGGATATTATTCAGCAATAAAAAGAAAGGGATTACTGAAATACACTACAAAATAGCTGACCTTTGAAAGCATTATACTAGGTGAAATAAATCAGTCATAAAAGACCACATATTACATAATTTCTTTTATACGAAATGTCCAGAATAGGCAAGTCCACAGAGACAGCCTGCAGATTGGTGGTGGCCTAGGTCAGGGCCAAGGGCGTGGAGGGTAAATGGAAATAAGGAATGAACGTTAATGGCTACAATGTTTCTCTTGGGGGTTATACAACTTTTCTAAGTTAATTGTGGTGATGGTTGTCCAACTCTGTGACTCTATTACAAACCACTGAATTGTACACTACGAATCAGTGAATTGGGGTGGTATGTAAATTACATATCAATAAAACTGTTATTTTAAAAAGTAGATACGAATCCCAGCTGGTGGGCTCAGTGGTTGTAGCATCGGCCCATACACAAGGGTCTCGGATTCAATTCCTGGTCAAGGGCACGTACCTGGGTTGCAGGTTTGATCCCCAGTCCTGGTCTGGGCAGGAGGCAACCAATCAATGTCGCTCTCACATGGATGTTTCTCTCTATTCTCCCCCACTACCCCCTCCCCCCCCACCCCGCCCCAGCCTTCCTTCTATTCTCTCTAAAAATCAATGGGAAAAATATCCTTGGGTGAGGATTAACAAAAGCAAAACAAAACCAACAGAATCTAGCTGTTTTCCATTAAGAGACCATGAAAGAGATTTGCAAAATCTAAAAGAAAAGTGAGTGAAGTCAGACACCCCACAAACTCTGTGGGCCGGGCACTGCCACAGCTTATTTGTCTGTGTGCTCAGCCCGTCTGAGGAGCAGCTCATCTGTCTCTGGGGCTTCTTTCAGTTAGGACGTAAAATGCCGACCAAACAAGCCTGCATTTGTTTGGTCCCAATGTAATCCATACTTTCTAGTTCCCATCTTTGCATCTGTCTCCATGGTTTTACATCACTTGTCCTCTTCCCACCGGCACTCACAGTCACTGCTTCATGCTCTCCTATTCACAATGCATTCCTATTAGGGTGCTAATTGTCCTCTCCGGTGCTTAGTTGCAAATGAACAAAAGCTAGGATGAAGAATACATAAATATATAAACGTTATCAGCTATCACACCACTGGGTTTAATGGAAGTCGATATCGGTATATTACACTCTCTACTTTGCAATTCTATTATGGGCTCAACACTGCTGCCCCTAAAATGTAGCATTCTAAGCCTGGGCCTGTGATAGTCAGAATGAAAAAAAAAAGAAAAGGGTCACAGCTCTTTCCAATTCGAAAGAAAAATTAAAATCGCTGGGGCACGTAGCTCAAAGGAAAATTGGTAAATTAACAAAATGAAGAAACAAAATATGCATAGCTCCTATTGTGAAAGAGAAAGTAAATAATTTAAGATGAACTGCGAGGTAGGAAAATTCAGTTACCAAAGAGACAAGAAAATGAACCTAACGAAAGTCTGACTTGGTTGTAGGGTCTATTTCTTCTCCTCTGCAATCACAGACAGCAGGGACAAGGATGGCTGGCTGCACTCACAGCACCCTTCGACATGCACATTATTATTTTTTGGCCGAAGTCATATATTTCTCTCAGGCTCAGTATATGCAGCCATTTTACCCTGATTTGCAAGGCTCTCTGCAGTCAATGTATTTCTATACCCAGCCTGAACCTGAATTAAGAGCTTCGCCCTATTTTGGCTTTCGTTTTCCATCTGAAATTTCATGTTTCACACTGGCCTCTACTTCATGAAGCAAAGTACCCCAACTCTCGCCTGTTGATGGCCTTTTGCCTTTGGGGAAATGACTATTAAACCTTCATGGCCTGGCTACATTAGCTGCGTTACCCTTCATACCCATCAAGTTGAAGGGATACCCAGGCATGTTACAACCACTGTCTAGAAAGAGGTAGTGACAGGCACAGCCACATTACATTTATCGTACACGAGACCTATAACTGCCATCAGGGGATCAAGGTAAAGAGGAGAGATGTCCGACAGATGTCATACTCCCTGGAGCACTCAGTCTCTATCTAACCTAATTTAAAAACCAAGTCAGAAAGTATCTTTCTGGGTAATGTTTTATAAAACAACTCCCAAGGCAGCCCCATGAAACAATGATGAGCCATGCATTAAGAACATCAAGTCCAAAACCCATCTACACATTCTGATCCGAAATACATAAAGAAAAGAAAAGAAAAAAAAAAAAAACAAACACCACAGAAAACACACACCTGGTTCTCTACTTGAGTTCATTTTCTATCTCTACTCAGCACCACCAAGTGATTAGATAACCTTTGAAAATAGTTCACGGTTACACTGAGAAAGGGGTAGGCAAAGCTTATAAAGTATAAATGATTGAATGATTTTACCTGTCATTACTTATTATAGTTTGCTATGCAAAATTGTCCAGGCTAAAGAAAAAAACAGCATGCTCATCTGAAATACAAAACAGTGATTAGAGGAGGGGAAAATTGAAATGGAAATTTAATGGGCGTCAGGTCAGTCAAGTCAATGGCAATAACCGACGTTCGGCTGTCTGGGGTGGGGCCCAGGGGAAAGAGACAAGAAGCCACGCCTAGCAAGGCAGGCTAACAGCTGGCCTAAGAAGTTGTTGAACTGAAACATCACAGTAACTTGGAGAGAACGTGTTATTATCCCCAATTTACCGATGAGTAGGCTGAGACTCAAAGGGATTAATGAAAGTCTGGAGGTTGAAGGACTCAGAACTCATAAGGGACATATATTTAACTAGGTTAGGTATGAATTTGGCAGTGGTGATGTCTGCGCTATTATTTGTGGTGGTGGAGGAGGAGGAAGAAGAGGGTGAGGGTGAGTGCATGCATGTGTAGGAGAGTTCTTTTTAAAAACTCTCAGTATAGTGCCATTATGTAGATTTGCCTTAATTTCAATAAGATATATGGTATATTTTAGTATAAATCAAATGAACATAGATGCTTTAGATTTGAAAAGTTAAGAAATAAAAAGTTGATGCCTCTAGATTTTTAAAAATACCTTTGTCATTAGGGCTCATGATTTAGGTTTTGCTCTGTAGAACCTGAACCTTTAGTGATACATACATTGGCTCAGTTAAATAGTAACAATAAAGAATATTCAACTGATGGGCTAGAAGGAATAGAGTTGATGCAAATAGCTGCAAACCAAGTTCACTATTTAGATTAAAGACCACATTTCTTTAGAACGTTTACTTCAGGTATAAAAGGGCTTTGTATACTGAAACAGACACAATTTTTACACTTAGCTTTTTGTAATGGCTTCATGTGAAGCTGGTTTAAAAATAACCACCCCATACTAATATGTAGCAGACCATTTTTTTAAAAAAAGCAAGCACACAGTGATTTGGCATCAGTACCACAGTGTGCAAAGTTCTGATAACATATCTGCTAAAAATTCAGTGTGGCCTGGGCAGAGGCACACTGTTACCTGCTAAGACAGTTACAAAGGGTGAGATGATGCTGTCCCTTCTGACTTCTTACCTTCTTCATAGCACCTACTACAATCTGAAATCATCTCAACTATTTTGAGTTAATTGTTGACTCTCTCCATCACTGAAATGTAAGTTCTGCAAGAGCCGCTGCACAGAATCAAATGACCGCTAATTCCCTTGAGCAGACAAGGGGCTGCTTTCTCCCAGAGGTCTCCTAGGCAAATGGCTTCCCACTTCCTAGGAAATGCCTTGTTATAAGGAAATGCATGGTTATGCAATATTTCCCTTTTAAAGTCAAGAAATTAAAAAGTCTGATTTCTCCTTCCTTCTCTATGACAAAAAATATACCATAAAAGTGGGGATTTCATTGCTTATGCCCAGTGTCTAGAACAGTGCCTGATGCAAAGCAGGCCTGTGCTGAAGAATAATTACTAATGTGCTTGGCAATAAGTAGGTATTTGATATATGTTGTTAATCAAATAAATAAGGGCAAACAAAATTTAAAAGCAGAGATGAAGTTTCTATTGGCACATTTTACACTTTGTTCTTTGTTAATCCATTAAAATGGAGTTCAGTAGGCACAATTCCTTTGAGAACAAAATCACACAAAAATATACAGAAAAAGGTTACTTGATCAACAATATCGAGGTTTTCCATTCAGGATCCCAAACCAGTTGACAATTCAAAGGCTTTTGAAGTGAATGGCCTATAATTTGAAGAGGAGAATACAGCAGCTATGATATAAAAGAATGAATTTTAAACACAAATCTATGGCAGAATTCAGTTTAAAGACTATAAAGATCAACAAGGTTATAAATAATTGAGAAATCAGACACCGATTCTTGGGTTTTTCATTCTAGATAGGCAAGATTTTGTTAGCCAAAAGATATTTCTCTTCAGTGCTTAGGAAGTATCTGCTAGACCCCAGGAAGTTGGCTTAAGGCTGATAGCAATGGGCGTGTCTATTGAGGTTTGAGCTTCATTCACTCTTTGGCTGCAAAGAGCCACAGGCCACAGGGTAGTGCCATAGAGGGTACAATGCCTAAAGGAAACCAAATACATAATGGAGGAATTTAAGCGGTTTGAACCCCTAATGTTCTCTTTCCACAGCAGGCAAACAGGATACAGAGAAACTATCAACGTGGGTGGGTTCCAGCCCTGCCTATTTTTCCATGATAATTTATGGCCTGTGTAAGCCATGATTGAATCTGCAAGGTCATTCTGAAATCAGCACAGAATAAGCATCCTGGGCCCAGACAACACATGTGAAGATATGAATTAATGAGATCCGCCACGATTTTTCAAAAGGATCAGGAGGAGGTCAAATTAATGAATCAGCTACACTGTTACTATATATCACCAACAGGAGTGGATCAGCTAATATCAGAAAAGCACACAACACAACTTTTTTATGAGCATAGCCACAGCCAACATATTTGCATTTTCATGATGCAAGGCGTGGTGCGGAGAAGGAAGCAGAATTTCAGTCCTCACTCAGGCCCTTGGCCAGGTGCCACCATAAATGGTACAAGTACACAACCTACATTAAAGCCCTAGGTTCAGGAAAGTGTCTGTGAAAAAAGCTAATGGAAAAAATAATACATATTTACACCACACATCTAACTCCTAGGGAACCTTAAAGCAATCAATCTTTTTTAAATAAGAAAGAAACTAAGTCAATAGCATCTGAGCAACAGATGAGAATTAAGGCAAAATCTCTTGGCTAATGGTAACAGCTTTTGTGTTCTTTGTTGTTGAAAATGTGCATGTAGCAGGAGCTCCAATATGCTCACATACTCAGATGCAAAAGGCTATGGAAAACAGTTGCTATTTTTACACGAGAGAGAAAATCAAACACCACTTTTCAGATCTTAATTTTGCTGAAATAGTAGAAAGGAACAAACCCTGAGCTGCTAGATGTCTAAAGGATCTAGGAGGCCCTGTGATTTCTAACAGAGGAAAACATCGCACATATTGAACAACAAGAGAAGCCGGCTCTGCGTTATGGGCAATGGCGTATGAACCTGCCGAATCCAATCATCTGAAGTAAAATATCAAGTTCAGGCTTAATATGGAAATATTCTAGAAAATGGGAAGCTCTGACAGTTATAGACGACTCTAGTTAAGCCTTTATAGAATTTTTTTCCTTATCAATTACTATTACATTAAAGAAATAGTAAAAATTATGATGATAATTATATAAGTTTTCTATTGATGCTGTAAAAAAGTGTGACAAACTTAGTGGCTTAAACAACAAAAACAGGGGGAAATTAAGGGGTTGGCAGGTCTGTGTTCCTTTCCAGAGGTTCTTCAGAGAGAATCCATTTTCTTGATCTTTGAGAGATCTGTCTACTGGTATCAGTATTATTTGTGTCCCATAAATGTCATATATAGGAGTTTATGAGTATGTGAAACACAGAGATTATTATTGTTATTATTTAATTATTGCATTATTTTCCATATATGCCAGAGGCTAAGACCAACAGTGGTTAGCATATCAATATGATATTCAGCAGGGCTGAAAATCAGCATATTGCCCTGCTGTTGGCCAAATGGCTCAAGGCAATCTCCTAACCTGATAATCCTTTTATTATTTACCAAACTTTACCTTTGATATGCCTGTATGCATTCCTAAAGGGCAAATGTGTATTCAAGTGAATAAAAGCAAACAGGACCAAGAAGTCAGAGAGCTTCTCCACTAGAGGGAAGTTTTCCACCTGGCCCCCCATGCCTTCTAAATTCATATTTCTTGACTAGTGTCTTCATTTGTGCATCGGCCCCTTTTCCAGATCCTGAACGCCTCAAATGGATGTGGCATTCACACATATGAACAACTGTTATATATAAACGATTGAACAGAGAGGATATATTCATATATATATATATATATATATATACACATATATATGGATAACAAATATCAAATGGGATTTTCCATTTCTGCCAGAAATTTCAGTTCAAGATCCAGACAATGAGAACATCTGATGACAAATACCACTCAGCAACTTTAAGAGAGAGATCTCCTTAAGGATTTAATATGAGGGCCAAAGTGATTCATCAACTATCCCCTCCTATCGCGCACCTTCAGTCCATGGGACAGAGGGTAGAGACTGAGAGAGAGATGTTTTCTGTGACGAGAAATTATAAGAGTAAGGAGAGTAATGAACAGGGGCAGTTTCCATCTCTCACACCAACAAAATTAATGGGGAGGCTACGGGAAGTCCCCTCTGAAAATGTGAAGGCAATTGCATGAAAGGAGATTGTCATCCCACTTCCTACATATTTGGTGACTTGCTAACATTTACTGATCTTCCCCAGCATGAGAGCATTCCTGGGAATTTGGCACTTGGCCTTTGAGTTAGGGAGGCAGAGCCATGCCTGAGTCTGCCCTGGAGAATTTTGAGGGTGGCAGGCTGGGTGGACATCCTCGGGCAGGGTGAGGAGGAAAGGGAACCGGGGGAACAGGCTGCTGTACTTCTGGCATTTGAAGGCACAAGAAATCATCTTTCCAGTGAGCTGAGTGGATGCTGTAGAGGAAGTTAGGCTACGGCCATCTCGGACTGTGGTGGACCAGCTGGGGTGAGGAGGCCCCAGGGTTGTGTGGTCTCAGATCAGAGGGCCTCAGGAAGTCAGTGAGAAAATGAAACTCCTGTATCACTATTGGTACAGTAGGGAGCCCCCTGAAAAATTCACAAAAGAGGCCCACAAAAGGGCACCCAACAGTCTGATTATACCAGGTACAACCAGTTAAGTAAAACCCTATCCTTATTGTACTAGTAACTCCCCCAAATCCTACCCGCCTTGGCTGCAGACTGAGAAGCAGGTGTGGTCCTGACACCAACCCAAACGCAGGGTGTGTTTTCGGGCTGGACCTGCGACCATGCCCGGTCAACGGAGCAATTGCACATGAGACCTTGTCTCACACCCCCACGTGTCAGGAGAACAGGTATGCCGGCTTCTGAAAGTGGGAAAACTCAGGCTCAGGGCAGTAAGAAGTATGCGTGAAGCCCAGCAGCTACTGCATGAGTTCAGACCAGCGTCTTCTGACTCCAGACCCAGTGACACCTCCACGGGACCTCAGAGCCTCTGTAGGTGACAGCCAATATGCCCACAGTCCCGGCCGTACACACCTAGACTCATGGGGTTAGAGAGGGGGGCGTGGTTCATCTGGTCAGCCTTCTTTGATTCAAAGAGATTGTCCTAAAGGTCACAATTACGACTCACATTTAATTTATCCGCATAGCCCTTTGGTACCAAGGGCTGCGGGAATGGCCCACGCCTTTGACAACAGATATAGAACAGCTTCCTGCCATCACCATGAGTTTCTGAGCCACTCAGGAAGTCTCCTTCTGCGTCCTCAGAAAAGGAGCAAGCGCCTTCTCAGTTTAAAGTTGTATGCATTCCGCTGATGCACACAAATGGGTGATCTCACCACAGGATAGGAACCAACGAACAAATGAAAACCGAAACCAAGTTAGCCTCCAAAGTAGGTCCCTACCTCAGCATGGCACCAAGCCCCTTCCTCTTTATCTTCCTTTCCGGATCTTCACTCTCCTCCTTCTGCTTCTTCTCCTTGCCTTTTGCTTTACCCTTTTCCTTCTTTTTGTCCTTCTCTTTCGTCTTTTTGGCTTTCCTGACTTTATTCTCCAGGTCCTCCTGCTCAGAGCTCCCCGGAGGGGCCGAGTCACAGTTCAGGGCTCCGTGGCCGGAGTGAGAGCTCCTATCAGACAGTCCGTCTGTGCAGAGAAAAAATATCCACACACACACGGTCAGGGGCACCCCCTGTTAGCATCCCAAGAAAAGTTAAAACGCAAAACTCAGAAGAGTGAATAAAAGCGCTCTGCAGGTCTCCCCTTCCCCGGGGGCCACCTGTACCCTTTGAAGAGACCGCTACCTAAATCTGGTTTGGGGCAGGGAGTGGGAGGCGAGTAGGAAAGGTTTGATGCATGGGAAAGCTCGAATCTCTCTGAACACCAGCTTGTTAACCTTGATCAGCTCAGAAAGCGCACATGCTGGGCAACGAGCAGGGGGAGTAATTTCCAGGAGAGGCTTTTGAGCGCAAGATAACCCGACTGCTTCCACCCCATTAATGTGGTTGGTCCTGGGGTTGATGCTCCTTCTAATGGCTCCAATAAGAACGCTCCCACCCTCAGGGGGAATGACAGCTGGTCCTCGCAGGAAAGTGACAGCGAACATTTCTTTCGCATCTGCGCAGTGGAATAAATTGCACATTGCCTTATGCAATCCCATGTTCGTTAAGCCAAAGGGCAAAACATATCGGGGAAATAATTACTTTTCATATCGAAACTATAATTGGGATCCTTAAAGCAGTTTTCTCCGTAGTTAAGCACACACTCTCGCCCGCGATTCGTGGGTAATAAGGGGATGAAGGAACCATTGCAGGAGGCATGTGGCCCTACCGGCGTCCAGGTCCTCGGGCCCGTCGTAGGACTTGTCGATGGCCGCGCGGAAGCTCTCGTTGCAGCCGCGGCCGCGGACCATGTGCGGCCGGGGCCGGTGGAAGGGGAGCTCGTTCTTGCGCACCTCGGCCACCGCTGTCTGCAGGCTCTCCAGGGAGCTGGACTTTTTCAGTCCCAGCGTGGGGCCGAAATCTTTGCTTGGAGACTCTGGAAGAGAAAGGCAAACGGTCACCTCTCTTCTACCGAGCAGGCTGGTGACCTGGAAAGGTCTGCTGTTCCAAAAACATCTGTGTTTGGGCAGCTTACAAAGAGGATTCTACCTGAGTGCGTGGCGGTTGGGGATAAACCCCAGCTTTGCCTCTTACTGTGATTGTGAGCAAGTGGTTTGACTCCTTTGAACCTTAGTTTCCTTTTGTATAACGTTGTGGAAAGATTAACAATGATACCATATATAGAAATAAACATGTATGTGTGTATATATGCATATGCACATGCACACACAAATACACATTTGAAAGGTTATTGCAGTCTGAGAGATTCTATGTGTGAGAGTGTGTGTATGACTGTGTGTGCATATGCACACACGCTTTCACACATACGTCCACAGAGCGCCTAAAGTAGTGGCTGCTGTTCTCCAGTACCTATTTCAAGCACCCCCATACCCTGTAGCTTTTATGACTTCCATCACTGCTTTTATAATTATTAAGTACCCTACACACAGAAATCAAAGAACACTAAAGTGATTGCAATTTTTGTGATTAAATACTTTACCTTACTCTGGTGGCTATTAGTGCATGGTGAAGACAATTTATTTAGTCTCTAGATAAACAAAGCAAAGCGAGAAAGAAAATAGCTTTTCTGTGTGAATGCTTATTGTTACAAATTATTTCTATTTGGGTATTTACAAAGGGGCAGCTTTTTTAATATGATTTAATATTCCAAAAAGAAATAAGCAATACCTAAATAGGTTTTAATAATTTGTGATCTGATGTACATTATTTTTCATTTGTACTGTTTGTCTTGCCCTGTATCTGCCTCCTTCCCTCATCCTCCCCATCACAGCCAGCTCCCCGTTGTCCACAACAGGAGGAGGCGACACAAATGCCAGCAGCGCAGGCTCACTTTGCAGATGGAAGGGATTCTATCCGGGCTCTCAGCCACCAGAGCCAGGGCTCATGGTCCTCTCCAGTGACAAAGGAGATACTGATGATGACAAGGCTACACTGGCATTACTGGAAATAAACTCCTCTGCAGGTTTTCAGTAGACATAGGTGGCGTGCATATTCAGGGGTGTGTACATAAAGTACCTACACTTCAGTGCCTCGCACAATAAGGCTCACTGAACTACGATCAGTATCTCTGCTCTTCTACTGCAACCACCTTTAATACTAATTGCTTAACACAGCACTACCTAATGCAAAGAATAAAAAAGAAGTAATGCCTATACAAAGATGAAATGCCTACATAAACACACATAACATTAAAAAACAACACACACCTTCCATAAGTCCTGCATATATTAAAAATAGTCAAAATAATTACAATAATGCTGAGAGCTGACGATGCTTAGTCCTGTTCTAAGTGCTTTACCTGTATGACCTCACTATAAGCCTAAGAGTTGTGCTCCTACACTATTGTTAGCCCCATTACAGATGAGGACACTGAGGCACACAGCAGGAAACACTTGGCCCAAATTACGCACTTAAGTGTCAGAACTGGGCACTGTCCTGCGGCAGCCTAACTCCACCCTTTCTGCATCGCGCTGCCTAACGCCATTGGCCTCTGCTTTCTTCTTGGTTATGGTCAGGCTACTTCAGGTGGCCTCCGATTCCTCGTTTCTAAAAGAGCATTAGTTTTGATTAGCCCCGAGTCTAGTCAAGCAGGCAAACTACAAAAATTGGATATGTTTTTACAGTCTCATCATTAACTTTCAAGAGGCAATTTTGCACTTTGAACAATACACATGATGACAATAAACACTGCATTTCAAAGAGTGACAGTGCATCTCCAATAAATGCAACAGAGATGAGACTAAGCCAAAAACAAAATACCAATAGATTTCAGGGACATATTTCAGGTACTACTTGCCAGTCGTAAATATTGAGAATACATTCCTACTAAATTCATAAAGGGAGATGTTTCTTCTATTCACAGGAAGGAAGGTACATTGAATAAACAGAAATCAAGTAAGATCATTTCTGACAAGCAAACAAAAAAGCAACATGGAGGCTTGGGGTATTGAAGCAACAGTAAAAGCTTTGGAGTTTACAGAAAATATTTTACACCATCGAGCCCTAGGGATGTTTGATAGGAAGTTAGGTGAAAACATGGAGATGAACATGAGAAAGCCTCATCCTTCTGTTGACAATAGTAACCATCTTTTATTTATTAATTGCCATCCAGGAGATTATATTAGAACCCAAACTGTAAGTATTCACATAACATCTAGCAATAAATTCCAGGGAAAATGAAAGTGAATAAATCATCCAAGATAGAAGGCGTGTTATCTAAAAGGAGTTCATCTGAAGCTTAGCGAGAAGTTATATTTGAGAAGGAACAAATAACATTGCTGCTCATTCTAAGAACAATGAACATCAAGGATTCATAGACTTTGTAGGATTAATAGAGCCAGCAATGAATTCACTTTGTTTTTTTAAAAATGTATCCTTACTGTTGAAAGTATTATAGATGTCCCCTTTTATTTCCCCATGGGTCCCCTCTCCCTTCCCTACAGCCCCCCCCCCCCACCCCAACCAAACCTACCACATTATTGTCTGTGCCCATGGGTTATACAGATATGCATGTAAGATTCACTTTGTATAAATAGACATCACAAATTAGAAGCATCAACTGATGTTGGCCACAATGACAATGTGGTGCTCTTGGATGCAGTACATAGTAAAACTAAAGGCAAAAAGGGTGGTTGAGTCCTAGGTTGTAATGTGGACTCCGGGGTTTTCAGGCTTGAAACAAGTGTTTATATTTATTCTCAGGGAGTGAACAGGATGTAGCAGTAAAAGAAAGACTGATGGTAAAGAGGAGAATCCAAACTCAGGAAGGTTTTTACAAGGATTTACAAGTTCATTGACCTGATGGAACTGAATCTCCAACTAAAAGGGGACTCTGACATAGACCTTGACCAGGGCTCACATTTCCTTTATGTGTCAGAAGGCTTCTAAGGAGAGGTCGAGGTTACTGGTTGCGGGAGGGATTATTATGTCAAGTGATGGGCATCAGCACTCAATTGCAAAAGAACCTTTGGAAAAAAGTACCCTACCATATATAGATTTCATGATGTACAATAAAATGTTACATTCAATTCCTCTTTTCTACTGCCCTCGCCAATTCCAGCTTAGATTCACATTGCATTGGGAATTCCGTAGCTTTTACAATGGAAAGATTCACTGTCTATATTTAGCCTAACTACCCAAATATTTTTTCTAGGCTCCCAATAAAAGAAAAGGTCTCTTTGAAGGGATAGTATAAAATAAGTAATTAATCAAAATAAAAATCTCAGTCATTCTGTCCCATTGAAGTCACCCTAAAATCTGATCACTCCTCACGTTTTCATCTGTAGCTGATATGATATTGGCTGTGGCTGAGTTTAAGCAATTGTCTGAGAGGCTGATCTATGAATACCACGTGTTATCAGTCATGGGGTGGACTTTGTCCAAATTGGAGTGTTTATTTGTCCCACTGTGAGCATCTACAAAACTGATCTGAGTACAACTGATCAGGGATTTCCAGGCCAGCTTAGACTGGGTGCACAGGCCAAGGAATACATCTTCCAACGTTTAGTTTAGTAAGAAGGCTTTATTTTGTAACCTATAATTTCTATGACCATTGACCATGTTCTCTGAGATCCTGCTAAACTCATCTCACCATCAGAAATATGAACCTGATATACACAAACTTCTCAAAATAAATGATCCAACAGTTATCAAGGTGTGAAAAGAGGAATCTTCCGTGTCAAAAATAGGCGGTATAATAAAAATATTCTGTAAATTCCATGTGCCAAATATTCCCTTAAAATAAAGGCCTCTGAAAGAAATATGACTGTAATCTATTTTTAAAAATGATTTTGAGAGAGGAAAGGAGAGGGAGAGGGAGATAGAAACATCAACGATGAGAGAATCATCGATCAGCTGCCTCTTGCATGCCTCCTACTGGGGATTAAGCCCACAACCCGAACATGTGCTCTGACCGAGAATTGAACCGTAATCTCCTGGTTCATGGATGGATGCTCAACCACTGAGCACACTGGCCAGGCTGTAATCATTTTTAAAAAGATGTTATAACACTTTCAAACATTCTTCTATTCTCAAATGAAGGGGACTGTCTTGACTTGGTCCCAGAAGACTTCCTCATGTAAAGGGGAATTTTAGGGTCATGTCTCTCGGCCCCACCCACCCTCAGACACATCCACTACTCCATGCCATCTAGGAAAATAGTGTCATGAAGAGAATGCACACACACACCAAGATTAAAGATCTAAAGGAGTCGTGTCACCAGTTCTCCCAAGAGTATTAAAAATGTGGGTAAAGGGAAGTTCAGAGCTGTGTAGGTGGAGAGGGGTCACTACAAAACAGATTCTTAAATGACTGAGAAACCACTGCACCAGCCTTCTAGCTACGAAGGCCCCCTTCAACCGTGAAACAGAAAGTCCTTCCCGGATGATTGTTTGGATGTGAACCTCAATTTCTCTGATGCAGACTTGGATTCCTGCCCCTGCCCTTGGGCTGAAACTGCTGCTGGTTCCTTACAAGGCACGTGATTAAGGTAACAAAGAATGAAACAGTCCAGAGAGTAGTGGTTCACAGAGAGTGATTAGAGGGGAGGCTGTGGAAAATCCCAACACGCCCCACTCGGCTACTTATTTCTTGAGTTACTGACTCTCCAAGCCTCAGTTTTGTAATCTGTAAAATGAGGGTAAGACAAGGATACAAGGATGCCTATCACACAGTATATGCTTATAAAACATTGATGATAATTATTATACTGTTACCCCTAAACATGTGGATAAACGAAGGCCCAGCACAGTTCATTTGGTTCAATCCACCACTGCATTTTTTAAAATATATTTTATTGATTTCAGAAAGGAAGGGAGAGGGAGGGGGAGATAGAAACATCAATGATGAGAGAGAATCACTGATCAGGGCTTCCTGCATACCTCCCACTGGGGATTTAGCCCACAACCCGGGCATGTGCCATGACTGGGAATTGAACCATGGCCTCCTGGTTCATAGCTCAATGCTCAACCACTGAGCCACACCAGCTGGGCTACCACTGCATTCTTAAATATAACCCTTCTGCAAAAGCTAAAAAAGGACTTCATACAGATATACTTCCTTTATTTTTTAATTTAAAAGTTGAACCTGATTCCCCTCCTCCCCCCCTAATAACTCCTTACACTTCTCCATCTATTCGTCACATATAGAGGCTATTTGTGGGAAGATTAATGATGGGGCCTTGGTTGCCCTTCCCTTTAGGCTATAATCATTTAATTAGTCAGAGGTTTCATTGGCAATGTTTGAACTTCCCATACCAGCATTAAAGTCTCACATTAAAAGAATGCCTTAATCCAGAAGACCAGTAATTAGATCTTCCATTATTGATGAAATTGCTTCCAATATATTCTTATTAAAACATAGGAAACTGTTTTGGGGAAAGGTATTCACTTTCAAATACGTGGCAAGTTTTTCTACCAGCTAGACCTTAATAATTAACAAATATTTATGATAAATTAACAATAAATAACATATTAATCTGCTCATTTCAATAACATCAATGGTCCTCAAGGCACTTAGTGGAAATTAATTAAGCTGGAGTCCCTCTCTCGAAAATAAAGGAATTGTGCCCAGGCGTAAATTTGGGACCAAAATGATTGCAATGCTAACCAGGGGTCACAGCATGAAGCTTGAAAAGCCAGGAATTCATCAAGATAGCTTGCTTTCATTATCAATTTGGCCTTTCTGTATTATGAGCAATGAACTTGGGCAAATACAATAGAAATGCTTTACTTACTTCATGGGGAGTTGTGATGTGAAATTAATAGCCTTAAAACTCTTTGAATGAAAAATTATTATAAATTCCAAGTAGGAAGTCACAGCACCATTTTATTCATTAACATACCCCACTTTGTCTTTTTATTTTAGATTACACTTACTGAAAATTTTGTATATTTGATTTTTTTAGTAGTTTCCCTCGAGGCAAAATGTCTTATGTGCTTTAATAGATATCATTGCAAATCCATTAAACTCGAAAAAAATTTCCCATAATATCCAAATGTATAATTTCCCAAATTGTGTTATCTGTGCTAACTGTGTCCATAATGGGACTAATTACTTTCTTGCCTATCTCAGTATTCCAAATATTGATCATCATTCCAAGCTTATCAGCGTGCCCCATTTCCTAGCCATTACCACAGGGCATAAAGTCATCTGGCTTATGCATTATCTGCTGTCATTTGGGTCTCAGTTCTTTTACTGGCAGTTTCTAAGTTCTCTGGGAGCAGAGTTTTTTCTCTTAAGCCTTAATAAATTCCAGGGTCTTTCATCATTTCCTGACATTCACGTCAAAATGTTCAATAATGAACTTCTCATTAAGATTCATATATTTGCATAATCCCTCCTCTGCCTCCAAACATTATCTATTTTAAAGTGAAAATATCAAGAGAAAATATGGGAAGATTAGGTGAACAAATACAACTAATGCTTCGATTGTGTGTATGGTCATGGCCCTCCAAAGGTTAAATCTTTGCCAAGAGTTGCTATACACTTTAATTTTCATTGCTAAAGATTCCTTCTTTTAAATGCTGACAGTCAAAACCTTATGCCATGTTTTGATTGCTTTCCTGGACTCAGATTATGTTCAACAAAAATAATAGTGAAGTTATCACACCGAAAAATATTCCTATGACACTTTTCTGTCTTCTTTTATTTTGTGGGTAAGAAAATGGCACAACCTCATGGGTAAATTACTTAAAAAAAATATACAGCCTCACCTCTGGGTAGATTCGGTTAAGGTAACTGAAGAACTCACACATATTCATTCCCATAGACTGGTTTGTTTTAATCTTTCGGTTTACCTTTACATGCCTTATCAGGAAAATGCCACTGGATTACAAACAAACACATACATTTAAAAACCACCCAAAATTGGCATCGAAGACAATAATGAACTTAAAAATTAGAGAAATAGCCTCGGTCTCTGGAGGAAAATATGGCTACTTAAAGAAAACAAAATGTAACAAAAAACCCCAGCACTTTTATTATTTGGGGGGGGGAGGGAAGATTCATTTTTGAGAGTCAAACAAACTGACTTAGTGGCAAGATTTTCTACCTGTGAAATAGGATAAGAGGATGGATAAATGCCACCTACCATGTCCTTAGTCTTGCTGACCTTTGTATCCTCAGCACAGAGAAGTGCTAAATAAATATTTGTTGTAGGAGTAAATGAAGGTGAAAGTAAAGGGTCATTATAGCACTCAGATGCCCCCTTTCCCCAACGCTGTGAGAGTGAATAAAGTTTTACTTGGAGAAACACACCCCACAATTGCTTCACTTCCTCAAAGCCCACACAGAGCATCCTGTTCTTTGTTAAAACAGCGCCTAGGTTCCTTTGGGGCCACTTTCAAGGATTCAGTAATGTCTACCCTACCTATAACTATTCAGTCATCTTCTCTATGCTTGGGTCTTTCTTTTTATAATAGTCATTCCTTTCCCTCAACTTCTCTTTATAATATCAACCTTTCCTGTCATTTCCACCTCCTTGTATGCACTCCAGTCATCTTATCTCTTCCCACTGCCAAGAACACCTTTATTTATCTTCCAGCTCCTCCTTGTATATCTTGGTAACAGGCTTTTCACTCTGAACACAGACTGTTTCAGGGATACCCACCCCCTTTCCTTTTTACCATTTACTCTTTGTATGACTTGCTTTGACAACACCTTTTTCTTCTGCTTTTGATTTTTGAATGGTTTATGTGTTATGCGGGTCGTTTGTGATAGTACTCTCAAATCAAAGTATAGTATAAAGAATTCTAATAACTTCTTTAAAAACCATTAGCATAACTAGAAGTTCAAACTGATTTCTTGGATGGTATCCACAGGAAGATATTTTTACACAATGTGTAAACTGATGTATTTTTTAGGATCAAACATTATTTTTATACATTTTGCTTTATTATTTTATCCCCTTTTTAGAGCTGACTGTACTAAAAACAACTTCAAATTCTCAGTTACTGAGAAAGCGAGGTTTTTCAGTTTTGTGTTAACATAAATAACAATCTTCGTAGATACACATTAAGCAAGATTTCAACCTAATGAATGTCAAGCCAAAATCAAGGCGGCTACCATTGTTTCCTGTGCATTTTTTGTTGCTCAGAATTGTGCTTGGTCCTCAGAGGAACAGAAGACAAGTGTAATTAATAACTCACGTTCTCTTGCTGATTTCTAATTTACAAAGTTCTTTCCTGTTCAAAATGAGACCACACCACACACAGTGGATCAGATCCCGAGAGAGCTACAGAGGAGAAGCGGGGAGGAGGGGCAGGATAAAATAAGTTAAGTAAGGAGAGCAATTTCACTCACCATCTCACTCAATGACAGAGCGAATGCGGGGCAAGGAGAGAGCAGGAGTTGGGAGAAATGGACTGATTTCTGTGAGTTTCTGTTTTTTGTTTTTAATCCCCAGGTTACATTTTATTATTTATCATTGAGATACAGTGGATACATAATACTGTGTAAGTTTAAGGTTTACAACATGATGATTTGATACATGTTTATATTGTGAAATCATTACCTCTGTAAGGTTAGTTAGCGCCTCCATTACCTTACGCCTGTGTGTGTGTGTGTGTGTGTGTGTGTGTGTGTGTGTGTGTGTGTGTTTGGTGAGAACATTTAAGATCTACTCTCTTAGGACCTTTCAGGTATATAATATAGTCACCATGCTGTACAGTAGAACTTATTCATCTTATAACTGACCTACATCTCCCTGTTTCCCACCTTTTTCAGCTCCTGGTAAACACCCTTCTATTCTTTTTTTCGATGAGTCAGGCTTCTTTGGATTCTACATATAAGCAAGATCATACAGTAATTGTCTTTCTTGGTCTGATATATTTCATTTAGCATAATGTTCATAAGGTCTATCCAGGTTGTCCCAAATGGTGGTATTTTCAACTAACATTCCAGTGTGTGTGTATGTGTGTGTGACATTTTCTTTACACATTCATCCACCAATGGACACTTGGGTTGTTTCCATGTCTTGGCGATTGTGAATAATGTGCAGCAAACATGGGAGTACAGATATCTTTTCAAAATAGTGATTACATTTCCTTTGGATATTTAGTCATAAGTGGAATTGCTGGATCACATGATAGTTCTAGTTCTAATTCTTTCCATAGTGGCTGTAGCAATTTATATTCCCACCAACTGCGTAAAGGTTCCCTTTTCTCCACATACTACATGTGCTAATTACCTCTTGTCTTTTTTATCATAGCTATTCTTATAGGTGTGAGTAATGGTCTCTGCTTGATGCTCATGTCATTATCATCTTATCACAGGGAGTGTGATCCTTGTATTCAACATTTAAATCTTTCATATGCCCCCACCCTTAATCAGAAGCCGATCAGCTGGTCTGATGCTTGACTGAAGATACAGCAAGTCCTTGGGTTAGGTCAGAGATCCATTCCTACGGTGTGATGTAACGCGATTTCCGCTGTAAGTCGGAACCCACCTACATAAGCACCTACGTCACTCACATGGAACACATACACAGCAGTAATGAAGTGAAACAATAAAAAAAATGTAAAAGAAAGATAACAACTCCTGACCTTTACTTGTGGTAAGTAAATTATAAAAAATATAAAGCACATATGTACATACGTTGAAATCACGGAACTTTTTTTTTTAATAAATAAATGGGAGATGGCGACGTAACCACAAAATGACGTACATCGAGTCCGACGTAACTCGAGGACTGTCTGCACAGCTATCTGCTGGAAATAATTTTGTATCATCTACTTCAAGATGCATTTACGAGATTTCCAACTGTGTTTTGTGATTTCACTTCCCCCGGTGACTTAAAAACTATTCCTGAGAGGTAGTGCTTTAGTACTGCATCTTATGTAAATCTCAGCACAATCATTGGACTCTACTCTCTTCTAATTCCTCTTTTAAGTGCCTGGAATTTACCAACAAAACAACGTTGGCCTATTGACTTGACAATGCTACTCAGATATGAGGTTTTCCTGGTCTGAACAATCTTTGAGCTAAAGTTCCTCCCACTTTCTTTGATGCCTCAGAAATAGAAAGATAAGGCATCTAGTTTCCTCCAGAAGGTTATAATCTATGTGTGAAGTAAAGATGAACACACATGAAGTCATAACACTAGAGAATGTGGAGCAGTCCCCTAACATTTGTGGAATATCACCTGGGGGTAGTAAGATCCCAACATTTTAGAAAATAGAGATGTATGACTCCTAGCTTTCTCTGGAGTTATATTTCCAATGGGCACCATGTTATCTCTTTATTCCACTAATTAACTGCCTCTTCGCTAATAATTTCATATTTAAAGCAATACCTATTACTTGGTCCTGATGCATAGGCCTTGGCATCAAACTGTTTGGGCCCATGTCCCAGGCCCACCCCTGTACTAACTGTGTTAATTTAGGGGAGGCTCCTACCTCTTTGTGCCTCAGTTACCTCATCTGTAAGACAGATAATAGCACCTCGCCCTACCTGGTTTGGCTCAGTGGATAGAGCGTTGGCCTGTGGACTGAAGGATCCCAGTTTAATTCCTGTCAAGGGCACATGGCTGGGTTGCGGGCTCAGTCCCCAGTAGGAGGCATGCAAGTGGGAGCTGATAGATGATTCTCTCTCATCATTGATGTTTCTACTCTCTCTCCCTCTCGCTTCCTCTCTGAAATCAATAAAAGTATTTAAAAAATAATAATAGCACCTCCCTCACAGGGTAGTTAGAAGATGATCTGATACAGCACTTTCCCGTGGTACCTGGAACACCGCTTATATTCATTAAATAACTGGTTTGTACCATGTGTCTTCTTTTATGAGCAATGTTTATATTCATTACAAGTATTCTCTAAAACCAAGAGAGTGCCAGGAGGATTTGTTTCCGATCTACACATTGTGGGCCGAGTCACCACGAGCTTTGAATGTTGACTCTTTATAAAAAACTTCCACTTTTTCTTTGGTTTTGTAGAACACGCTTCACCACTTCTCAAATTATCTTTGATATCCTTCACTTCTTTCAATAATCCAAAAGGCTAATTTGTTCCAGAGACATTTTCCATAAAGAAACCAAGTGTTAAGATCACACGATAAAAATAACCATGTCTGGACAGCAAGTAAAGAGCGGGTTAGTTTCTTTCACAGCCAAGCGACTCTTCTCCCTCAGACTGACACATGACACCATCAACACAATGACACACCAGACATGGTCCTAGACTTTTGGGGTCAGTGGCCATTAGGCATGTCTGTGAGTAACGGAGCAGTTCATGGCTGGAGTAGTTTGGATCCATGGAATCCAGAGAAAAGAAAGCACTGTGATCCTGAGTCATGAGGCTTCGTGAGTGAAGCAGGACTCAGCCTTGAAGATGGACTGACCATAGTGAGGAAAAGTAGGAGGTGGGCAGTCACTCACAAACAGGGCAATGCATGACACACTTACTGGGTGGTGGAAACAAAGGATGGATGCAGTGATCAGAGGGAAAATGACTGAACTGGAGATTGGTGGGAAGTAAGTGTGGGCTTAGAGCAGGGGTGGGGAGTGTCCAGCCCACGGGCTGCATAAGGCCCGTGGAATCCTTTGCTCTGGCCCTGCCAAGGCATTAGGGATAAGTTAATTAAATGTTTGACCAAATATAGCAGGTTTATTTTTAAGTTTAAAATTGTGTATGGCCCGTGAATGATGTAATAAATCTCCAAAAGGCCATTGGCAGAAAAAAAGGTTCCCCAAAAGAGAGACTCAGAGCAGGTGCAACTGCAAGTCTTTAAAAAATTTATCAGAGGAATGGCTTGATAGTACTGATCCTGTGAGAAACGATAACAGGGAAGAAGTATAATAGAGCACGAGACTGCTCTATTATACAGCAATGGAACTCACTGCTAAAAAAACACATTTTTCCTTTCTTCCCTTTTGTCATTTGACTTCAGGCTTTTGTGAAACACTCTCTGTAAAAACAGGTTGGTCACCTGCCCTCACAGAGAAAGAGCTGCTTTCCTCAGATCCTTCTGGAAGCTGGTGGGAAAGGCAGAAGATATGTTCGCTTCCATTCGTGAGGCAGAAGGTGCTTACAGGGGTGCCTCTGTGAGTGTGTGCGACAGGGGCCACGCCCAAGCTCTCTCCTGGCACCACAAAGCTGTGACTGCATAGGCCAGACCCTGCACTGTCTCCTCTTAAGCACACTTCCTTACGTTTTGTAATATATAATGATTAATGGGCAGTAAAACTAATAACATGGGGACATACAAAATAAATGAGGTGGCAAATATGAAAAGGAAGTCCCACTTAATGTTGTTGTGAGATCTGACAATGCGCTGGAGTTTCCCTATAACTCAGCCAGTGGAGCCCTTGCCAGCGGGGAACAAGGTCACAGGAGGTGGTCTTCCCATTAGTAATTCCCCCTCGGGAAAGTCTATGATCAATCTTTCTCACACTGAAACTCTCGCTGGATTGTAATGAAACATCAGGGTACAGGGAAACAATGCTTCACTCCGTCTCAGGGATGCTCAGAGAGAAACAGAAGAGAATCACTTCTCTTCAGTTATCCTGACCTGCCCCTTTACTCTGTCCCTGGTATTGACATCGTTCTTTTCCTTCTACCCAGTATCCGCTATTCTACCTGGAATGAGCATCCTATTTTTGTCTGCATTACTATGTCTCCCTCACTCTTAACCTAGAAGGCATGACCCAGTCATGACTAGTCAGTGTATTTCGTCCTCCTGGTTCATTCAGGGATGGGCTGCTGACTCACATAGGGCCAATTAGAACCAATCCTGGCAGAATGGCCAGGAAAAAGAAACCATCTTTGGTACTGGAGTTACTGGGATGATAAGCCTGGAGCTTCTGGTCGCTATCTTGCTTTTCCATAAGAATAAAGTTGAAAAAGAGGAACTGGAACTGAGAGAAAGAGAGAGAAAATACTGTTGACACTGAGACCCTAGATCTAGGCAGGTCTTTATGTAGATGCTCCTCTGAACTTTATAGTTTGCAAAAGCCAGTTCAAAGTTGGTTTCTTATACCCTATTCTCCAATCTCTCTTTCATATAACAATCCACTGGATGTTGCAAGTTAAGTCAGACAGACATTTGAGGAGCAGGGAAGACTGTTCCTGGGCTATAATGTCTACTTGGCAAAAAGGAGCTGAGCACAGCCATGGGAAGGGTGACTGGTGCCAGCCTATAGGCGGGCACGTTCCCGTCTATTCCTGGGTGGGTTTTATGAGAGACAAATTTCCTACCATTGAGAAGAGTTGTATTCAATTGATCTACTCAGGGTGGCCCGTGACACTTCTGTGAAGAGAGGGCCATTCTTCAGGTCATTACTAATAATTACTAATAACTATAGACGTACTACTCATTGCTATATTCTTTAGAAAACCAGAAGGGCTTTCAGAAGAGGAATAGAATCAATTCTTGCTACGGTTGACCAAGGTTCAAACAACCTACCTACGATTGCACTAATTAAATATGTTGTTCTAGTCTAGATTGTAAAAAAGAAGAGTAAACCTGATGTTACTATCAAGGGCCTGATCTCCCCGTTGTACTCTCTAGGCCGCTATCATTTGGGAGATGATAGAGCTGCCTCACAGGGAGGGGGTATCTGTTTGTGGAGGAGGACCTGTGTTATATAGATATTTTCATTTCCAGCTTCTCTTTTATAGAATTTCTAAACAAACTGTGATTTAGGAACTTAGCCATATATGACCTAAGGAAATGATGGACTGAAAGCCAACTAAGGTGGTTAACAGTGAAATCCGATGGAGGAGGCATCTTTGGTGTGGACTTGGACTTTAGTTTCTTCTTCAGTAAGAGTTAATGAAAAATATAATATTAATGGTGATAATGATGATGGTGGTGAAAATTACTTATGTACATTAACTCATTTATTTATATGAGGTACATACTATTCTTATTCCCGTTTTATATTTGAGGAAATTGAGGCACAGATAGGGTAAGTAACGTGTCTAAGTTAATAGAATGCCAATCTCACAGGTTTTTGTTGTGATCAGATGACACTGCACATATACAAGAACATTGTAAAGCTGCACCATCCTACATATACATGCCATATGCTGCTATTAATAATAAAAAGTTGTTTTCCTCCACACCTATCACAGATGCTGGACTCAGGTGATCAGAGGAAGACACAGAATGGTATCCTCTTAAGCAACGAGCAAGCTATATGGAAAGCCAAAATGTTTCATTGGAAAGCACCCCCAAACAAGGTGAGCTATAGCAAGACATGGGAGGAGCCGTGATGGACCCTGGAAAAATGGGCAGCAATGACAGACTGCGAGACAGAGGGGGAGAGGGAGTAGAGCGGAGGCTGGCAGAGGGGTGGCTGGCCCAGCAATTCGTCTATTACAGAACAGTCAGGTGGGGCTGGCGGTGTGCAGAGATGACGGTGGACAGAGAGAATGGGAAAGGAGTGAAGAGGACCGTACCAGCCAGGTGACCGGGTGCATGACTGACCCCTCTGCCAAATGAGGCCTCTGAGGTCTGTGGCCCCGTGCCCAACAGTTGCTCGAAAACATTTGTTAATTTCTGAGGTCATTAAACAAGGCAGGGATTCTGACGGGCACCACGTAGGAGGGGACTCGTTTGCCCTGTGTGTGTGAGCTAAGGACCCCGAATTGGGACGAATGTTTTGGTTCAGCAGCAATCACAACAATAGCTAATCTTCATTTAGAACTCATTCTTTGACAGGCCCCGCAGGTCATGATTCACCTTTCATAGACTCAGCCTCCCGGAGCAGGGGCCCAGCTCTGCCCCAAACAACTGCAGAGTCCTACTTTACTTTTAATAATTAATTATAACACACAAACACAAAATCATACAGCTTTTCTGAAAAGTGTTTACACACACACACACACACACACACACACACACAAAGACGATTTGGTTCACCGCTACTACTCTCACACACAAAAGAAAAAAGGAGCTACTTTTGTTCTTCCTTTAACGTCAACTTCTGAGCCAAGTGTCCTGTTTTGTTTTCCCTGCCTTGTTCTGGGTAAGAATTTAGGAAGGCGCTTGTGATGCATCATTAAATAGTTTTCCCATCATCTCGCGACTGAGTTATTGGCACTAGCTATAGCCATGGGGGGAAAAATAAATGTTTATGATGATTTAAAAGACCAATTATAAGCCTTTGCCTTGTTCCTTAGTCAGCATTCTGCATGGGATATAAAAATGGCAATGAAAAAAAAAATACTACATTTGAAATTTTAGCTGAGCAGAATGTCAGTTTTCAGTTACACTTAAAGAATAAAAAACATTAGGATTCCATTAACAATTTCAGAGTAATGGAGGCAAAGTGGGATTGTTTTCTATTATTATTATTACTTCCATTAATGGGTCAGTGCCTTCCAAGGGAGCAAAGCTGGGGACAACCCAGACACTTTCAATCTAGCATTAACTCTTTCGGGTCAAAGGGGGCCCATTTAGTGGACTGTGGCAGTCATTTAATAAATGATAGTCTCATGGCCTGGAAGAATTTATCTCCTGTCTACAGAGTCTCACTTACACATTGCCATTTCCTCCATTCTATCTCTACGACTATTCCAGTAAAAGAAGAGGTTAATTTGCAGATAATTATTCAGGGAGGGAGGGAATATTTTTTACAGCAGAAAAACAAAAACAACCCGTCACAATGCATCAGTCACCGTGTGCAAATCTGGAAAAGGATAATGAGGCTCCTGAAGTAACAGAATTAAGATGAGAAATTAGAGGTGTGAGACAAAACAATTTTCTTTCAAGGGGAAGTACTTGGTGGAAGAATCCCTCCCCCCGGCCCCCATGTTCACTCTGTGCAGTTTATAGGTGAGTAAGTACAGCTAATCCTGGCTCTTTTCAAAAGTTAATGTCAGCTACTAGAATAATCTGCTTTCTTGATTTAATTGCATAGTTTAACCTCTGACATAACCTTTTAATTCACACCATGACAGCCAGCCCAACTGAAAGTTTTTCTAGAAATCTGAGTAACTTCCCCAAGGTAAAAACTGTTTTCCCTTTAGGTATAGAGGGGAACATTCCGCCCCAGATCACCAAATGCGGGGCTGCTCTGGCTGTAGAGGTAGGGAAGAGGGGCACTTAGTAGGATGTCTGATATGTTAAAAGTCAGATGCACCGTAAGTGTACTTAACACTGCTCACTGCACACTCGGGGATGGTTCAGATGGTGAATTGTGTGTTATGTATCTTGTACTACAATTACTTTTTTTGAGAAGTTGGATGCATGGTTATTAAAAAGGGGTAGGATATAGCATAGTGATCAGATGATGTTTTGGGGAATGAAAGCGCCTAGGGCCACCTTGATTCAAATAAGGTTGTAGAAAAAGAAAACATTGTATACATTTTGCTGCTGTTTAGTAAATTGAATTCTGGGAAATGAATAGAGTAACTGGTTCCTTAAAATGCTAAGACAGGGCCTTTGGCCGCAGTGGTGTAAAGATTCACACCCTCTGAAGGCTTTGGTTTCATATGAAGGCCTAAAAATGATTCAGGCAGTGAGTGGGGCACCTAATCCAATGAGCTTAGGCAATTAAAAAATTAATTAAATTTATTGGGGTGACATTGGTTAAAAAATTATATGGGTTTCAGATGTACAATTCTATATCACCTGTATATTACATTGTGTATTTGCACCCAAAGTTAATTTTTTAAACTGAAAGGTGGCAAAATCCTGATGTTGTTTTAACCCTAATTTGTTTTCAAATTATTAAGAAAGTTTCTCCTATTGTTGCAATTTAAGAAACATGATTTTAACTTTTCTTGAATTTTCACCAGAGAATATGTTTTTATTGATTTTTAGAGAGAGAGAAACATCAGTGTGAAAAAAAAAACAGCCTTGCATATACCCCCGACTGGGGATTGAACCCACATTTTACTGTACAGGATAATGCTCCAACCAACTGAGCTACCTGGCCAGAGTGCAACTTAATTTTAACAGCGAGAAATTTAAATAGATTTTGTTTTTCTTTTCTAAGTTACTGAACTACCCAAAATGGAGACAAATATTAAAGGTCTTCTTGTAAGAATCACTTGAATTATTAAAAATACCTGGCTCTGTGAGATTCTAGGACAAAAGTCTTCGGCCATAGGTAGTGCAATGATTTTTAAGTATACTATCACCAAGAAAAAAAGAGAGATCAGTAAGGAGTCATACAAACTTAGTCTAAATATATCATTTTGGATTAAATTCCTCTGCAAAGAAATATAAATTAAGATGGAGGCATCTTCTCATTCAATATTTTGTTATAGTCCTTTTACTTTAAATTATTTCAATATGAGTTTTTCTCTCTAGTTTAGACTTTTTTCCTTTGGTGAAAAGATAATTCTTTGCTTATATAACCTCACTAATGCTGTATTAGAGTTTTGCCGCATGATCAAATAAAAAGAGGTCTAGGGGTTGAGAAAAGAAAATTTGTTTAAACAAACATCTTTGATAATTAGAAAACTGATGGGAAATGTTCTACAAAGCAGACCAAAGCTAACGATGTGCATACATTAAAACCAGGAAGCCACACAAGGAGAACTGGTTTCTTTCTGTCTTTAACCGCCCAATACCAGGCTGATGCACTTCTGGAGTAAACATGTATATCTCTTTCTCTTAATAGAAAATTAGGCTCTTTAAAGTGTATACAGCCTGGCAAAGAGGTTAATTTTGGGGCTATTTCCATATGAAATGGTTTTGTTTTACGGATACAAAATATTTCCCTGTCCTTAGAGGAACAGCTAAGCCCTGCCACTCAGGAGTTTCTCCTAGATCTTGTTCAAACTGATCTGTGATAGAGAGCATATATTTTCATACCCAAGGGAGAAAAAAAGTAGATTTCTTGATTTATAATAATTCCAGAGATCAGTGTGGTGCCTGGGACCCTGGGACACAAAGCCCAGGGAAGGCCTGGTCAGGTAGCTGCTCAGTTGGTTGGAGTGTCAATCCGATACACCAAGGTTGCAGGTTCGATTCCTGGTTAGGCCACATTCAGGAGTCAACCAATGAATGCATAAATAAGTGGAGCAACAAATTGATGTTTCTCTCCCTCTCCCTCTCCCACTCTCCCTCATCAGTAAATAAAAATAAGAAAAAAAAAAAGAAGGCCAGGAAAGTCTCCGTAGTCAGTCTCTGGCTCCACCCCAGTCTTCGGTTACTGGGTCTTCTGTTCCTTGTTTCCAAACAGTATTCAGTATGTGAGATGCTCAAGTAAATGTTTACTTAACACAATCAACTCGGATCCTTGTCTCTTTAGGCCGGCTCCTTCTTCCCTGCACCTGCTGCTGTCGCATCCTGGACCCCCACGCCCTGTAGGATGTTTCTGGCTTCATTTTATAGCTGTCTTTGCCCCTCCCCACAGCCCAGCAGCCACTCCAATTTAAGAAGCCCTAAATATTGTTGCCACGGGTGACACGAGAGCATCAGGAATTGTGCAGCTCAACTAATAAAAAGGCTTTCACAGCATTTCAGCCTTTGCTCATAAGTGAAGTTAAAATTTATGGCTTTTAAAATACTGGATCTGGAAGAGGTTAGGTTAAACGGCTGCTAGTAATAAAAGGAATCAATACACCGCAGCAGCTTGAAACAGCCAGCAAACTAAATAAACACTTCATCCAAATCCACTTGGCCCTGAATTAAAAGGACGTAAAATACTGTATTTATTTGGTTTGTCCCCCATCCATCAAGAGCTTGCTCCTCTAGGTCTCCGCAAACTCTACCCAAGACACGTCTCAAATGTTTGTTTGCCAAACGGCAATTACAGGCCATGTCAAGGCGCTGGGTAATTAACTAAGCATTAACTTTATCAGGGAAGCTCTTGTAGATGAGTTTACTGCAAACACACAAATGAGACCAACAACCTGGCCTGGGAGGACAACAGACTTGCTGATACTTATTTACAAACCGACATTGGAATTTGATAGCCTCTGAGATTTGATAGCCTTCCTGTAGGAAAAAAAACGAAAAAAAAAAACAACAACAAAAACCCCACATACACAAAAACACGTGTTTTTCAATAGTTCCTTTCTATCCTGCTGAATTCTGAAACTTAATGTAGGTTTTAGAGTGAAAATTAAACCTTTTGCAATAATGAACAACATCACAAGTCTGTAAACCAAGGGCCACTGCGAATTACACTGGAGAAAGACACATCAGTAGATTGTGAAAGCAGGGCAAGCAAAAGCTATCCCTTTGATGTGTTTTTTTCCTGCTATAAATTATCCAAGGCACAAAAATACTTTCTACTTTCCTTTGGTGACAAATAGTTTAATAATCTGTTAATGTTATTTTTCTCTTCTAAAGTTCATGCATAGGAAAAGGCGTAGTGACTGGATTTTGTCCTAAAGTCATTTTTTTTTTTTTTTTTTTTGCCTCTGAAAGGTATTATGTGAAAGCAATTTATGGCAGAGAAAGCAACTGCTATTCATTCCTTCAGAAAGGAGAAATCCTGACACAAAGGGACTCTTTTACCCTCCTCTAATAGCTTACGGTTTAATATTTTAAATGTATTTTTGCTTTTCATGGTTCAGCACGGAGTGTGGCTCAGGAATGAAAATAAGTGATCTCAATTTATAGACATCTCAGGTAAAACAGGGCTACTTCTTTTTTGTAGGTTCAGGCTGTATTTAGGGTCCCTGCTGGGAGTAATCTTGGATTTCAGAAACCCAGCTTTATGGTCAGAAACACTGGAGCACTCCCAGCATGCCCTTCGTTCAGTCCGGTTTGACTCTATTGGAAAATGAGAAATGTTCTCTAAGTGGTGGTTCATTTCAGGGAAGTGCTGTCCTTGGGCTGAAATGGGCCTGGCTGAGCCACTGAAAGCTGGCTTCCTCCTCTGGGGTCCCGCACACCGGGAAGTAAGTGACTGAACTTTGCAGAGTTTCAGGCAAAGCCTTGGAAACTAGACTGAGGCAACTCTAAGGTCTAAATTTCAAAGACACATCAAGGCAGTGATTTAAGGAGAAATTCTGTTCCAAATGGAAAGGCATCCATTTAGCTTGCCCTTTGGACAATATGACATTTTAATAATGCCATTGGGAAATTATGGCCAATGTACATAATTAACAAAGCAAAAAACCCTGAAAATATGAAAGAATGTAATGAGAACAGCTGGTAATAGATGAAATATATGAATAGGACGAGTCCTCCAAAGGGGTTAGTTGACATTAGAGGCAGGAAGAATGGCAGAAACAAGAGTGAGGTACATTTGGAGCAACCTGAAGGGAACATTTTAAGAAGCAGAGAGTCCTGAAATGGGACCGACGCTGAATGCAGTGGAAGGAGAGGGCACCACTTACTTTGGCTGTCACTTGAAAAGCAGCGTGGAATTTGGGAGGAGAGTTAGCATAACTAAGGGAATTGGAGAACAAACGTAGCTTCTTAAAATTCTGACTTAGAATTAAATTCACATTTCTGAAGGAATTAAGTGGACGCCGTGTTTCAGTCTCACAACCATGGGAGGCTCACAGAGCAATGAGACTCAGTAAGTTACTGTGGGAGGTGGACTAGCCTAACAGATATTTCACTCATGTCTCAAAAAGTCCCTACAGCCCCCAGCAGCTGACTCAGAACCCTCTGTAACAGCAAGACCCCTATTTCCATCCATTTCCCCTCCTTCTCAGAATGTTCAAAAAGACCCTCTCTCTTCTTTCTCAACCTCAAAAATAGTCTCTCTTCCTGCATCCACCCTGTCTTCCAAGCTTCATGCCCAACAGCGAGAGACCCTCTTCCCTTTGGAGCCTGCCAGTGGTCTGCTTCTCCATCCCTCGGACTCAAGAAATTCTTTCTCTTCACTGAAATCTCCTCTTCCGTTTCTCCTATTCAAAAGGCTCTGGAGCAGGGGTCCTCAAACTACGGCCCGCGGGCCACATGAGGCCCACCGAGGACATTTATCCGGCCCGCCGGGTGCCGCTGCCTGTCCTGCTTAGCAGCCGACTCGTCCCGGGGCCTGCAGTGCGCATAGGAATTTGTTCATAGTTTTTTTTTTAAACTATAGTCCAGCCCTCCATCGGTCTGAGGGACAGTGAACTGGCCCCCTGTTTAAAAAGTGTGAGGACCCCTGCGAGTCTGGAGGTTATCTATTCCCCCCTTCTTTTAAATACATATGTTTTGATTGATTTCTGAGAGAGGAAGGGAGAGGGAGAGATAGAAACATCAATGAGAGAGAAACACTGATTGGCTGCCCCCTGCACACCCCCTACCGAGCCAGCAACCCAGGGCATGCGCCCTGAACCCCTGGTTCATGGGGCCATGCTCAACTAACTGAGCCACACAGGCCAGGCATCCTTTCCCTCACTTTAATGCCAGGTTGGGGGCACCCAGAGGCCTCATCCAAGGAGTCTACTTCCTCCCTGTTCTCTGCAGCCCCTGCCATGTGGCTTCCAGCGCCAGTGCTCCAAGGTCACCCATTACCTCCTAATTGCCAGAACCAATAAACTTCGCGCTCCTGATTTTGTTTGATCTCTCTGCAGCACTGCATGCTTTGCTTAACCCTTTCTGCTTGCAATCCTATCCTCCTGCGTGCAGGCCCGGTGCGACCTGGTTCTTCTCATTCGCCTTTACTGGTGCCCTTTCTTCCCCCTCTCCCCAAATGTGGGCCTGCTCTGAGGCTCACCCTCAGCTCAGTGCCGTCTCCACTCACTCACATTCTTCTTCTGGGCATCCGTGTCCAGACTTTTTGATCATTTGATCAAGTCACTCCTCCAGGCTCCCCACTGCTTTTGGGAGAAAGTCCAAACTCCTTAGGATGGTTTGCAAAGCCCTTCATGATCTCTCCCCTTTCACCCATGCTACCTCACCTCCTTTCTTTTTCCTTTGCTCTTCCCCACCTATTCCAAATTCTAGCCATTTTGAACTAATTGTTGTACTTTCAAGATGCTAGCACCCTCCTTGTGTTATTGCACATGCCATTTCTCTCCAGGATTCTTTTCTTTCCTCTCAGGACAGCTTCTCCTCAAGTTTATTTTCTTAGATACCACTTCCACCGGGAAGCCCTCCCTAACCACCTCTATGTCAGAAAAGAAAGAAGGGAGAGAGAAGCCATCAGGTTCCTAATTTCTGTTACCACAATGTAATAACACCTTGCATTTATTTAGTGTCAAGTATTTTTTAAAGCCCTATACAGTATTCACAAGTTTAATTCCCACCACAACCCATGGATGCAAGTGCTATTATGATGGTCACTTATTTAGGGAAAAACTCGGGCACAGAGAGGTTAAGTCCTTTATCCAAAATTGCACAGCAACAGAGCTGGGATTTGAACTCAAGCTCTCTGTCTCTAATTTCAGTGACCTAAACAACATGGTATAGCTGCTCTTATGAATTATGTATCATTGTGTATGTATCTGTCTCCCTTACTAAACTCACAGCTTTTGAAGGCAGGGATGAAGCCATGACCACCTTTGTATCAATGCCCGGCAGAGTGGGCACTCAATAACCATCTGTTGTTTGACTAATGAATTGAAGCCTTCTTGACTGTAGTCTCAAAGATTGCCCATCCTTGATTGCTGACAGCATGGATTCTTAGCTAATGGCAACTTGGCGCTGCAAATATGCAGATTACTCAACTATGACAACAATGAACATGTTTGGAAGTTGTCCTAAGTGCCAGAGACCGTGCTAGCTGTTCTATATAAATCATCTAAATGCACTTCATCTTGAGGTTGATATTATTATTATTCCTGTTTCAAAGCTATTAAGAAGCTGCGTCTCAGAACAACCAGGGGTCACGCACTGAGCCAGCAATGGCACCAGGTCTCAAAGCCAGGGCTGACAGCGAAGGTCATGCAGGTAACCACCGCCCTCCAGGTCTCCCTCCCTGGATGGCCAGTGTCTAGGCCAGGGTCCTTCTGGCTTCTCCTCTCAGGGATTTCCTAGAGAGCCTGGAGGCAGACATTTCTGTGCTTCTGTGCGTGTGCTGCCTGATCACGGCGACAAGCCACACTGTGAAACCCTTCCACTTCCCAGGGAAACGCTCCAGTGTTTCCATGGGGGTCATTTCTGTGCTCTTGGGCTCTGCCTCCCTCTCCCACTGCCCACCCCGATGCCTTCTGCTAACCCTCCTCTTCCCGGGACTCCTCCACAGTAATGCTTGGCTCTGCCGCCTTGTCTTCTTTTAAATTCTTTCCAAAAACCTATTTTGACGGAAGCTTTTGCCCTTTCTTCTAACAAGGACGAATAAGAAAAGAAATAGAAAATACAATTACTGTGGAAACACTAAGGAGCTGGAGGCCTCTGAGGTTTAACTACTTTTTCAGAAGGTGCATTTTCTCTCCAGGTTGTTTTGCAAAGCTCTCCTGGCACCAGAAATCCTGCTGGTTCACACAAAAGGAAGGGATGGCAAGTAGGATGAGGCTGCAGAGTGCTCTCCCATTCAACTTTCCACTGCGACTTCCTAGTGTCAGCAATTAATGAATGCCATATCCAGCTTATTGTGTACACTATACATGTCCAGGAAGGGAACGCCTCAGTGAGGGCAACAGGCTCAGTGAGTTGTATCAAGACCACCTCTTAATGGACTTCTCAGACTGAATAATGGCAGCATCATGAACACACCTGGGATTATAGCTTCTGCTCCCCATAGTGAAAAAAACACACAACAGGCCCAAAATGGAATGACTTGTGCTAAGTTCCATGTCAGCAAACCCAGATTTAAAACGCAACTCAGTTGCAGCTTCAACCTTCCCCAGGAAGGGTGTCTTAACAGGCCAGTCTGGAATTTTCTGGTCAGCGCCAACTAGGTATTCTGACGCACAGGCCCTTTCCACCCCTTCAAGGTAGATAAGGTAATGGGTTCTCTCCTATCCTTTCCCCTTCTGCCTATATGAGCCATTCATTTTGTACAGCTCCTCAGAGCTCTTTGCTATTGGCTGAATGGGATGTTGCCTGATTCAGGAATCATTCCAAAAAGCCAGCTAGGCCTTCGAATTTACTCTGTTAGGTTCTGCTTTTTAACAGTTAATATAAACGCTGCTCTCAGAACCACCAAGAGCAATCCGCATTAGTATTTGAACAATCGTATTGATGTGGAAAAACAACAACAACAAAAAACCCTGTTAAAGTTCGTGTCTTTCCTAAGGACATCTAATTGAACTTTTTGTCTGCAGCTCCCCTTTCCAACAAAATACAGAATTCAGGATTAAACACAAGAAGAACAAGCCCAGATTTTTTTATACTATTGTAAAGCCACAATGACCTCGTTTGGGTAATGGAAAGAGACAGGAGGCTCCTGGTTTTTATTGCTATATCTCTTAAATAAATATTTTGAGATAAGACACATGAACTTATATTTCATAGCCTCATTAGAACGTGCTTTTCAGAAACTAATTTCTCTTTTCATTATCTTTCTTCTCCCCATACACACTGTTAATTGTATTTTCAGGGCATGGTAAATACAAGGAAGTTTTTGCTAATCTGTGAAACTCAAGAGATTTTTCCTTTCCAACAGGGTACTGACAGAAGCCTAGCACTGGGCTGGGGGTTGATTTGTGATTAAATATTACCTCTTTATTCACTTCCTGCTCACACAGTCTGCAATTGCCCCACATAGCTGTGGGATGCTAACCTAAGCATTACAGTTTTCTCTTCTTCTTATGTTTAAACTTGTATTCAAAAGGCATACAAGCAGATAGAAATCTAGAAGAGGCCCAAACTAAAAGCATTTCCAAACAACATCCAACTCTATAATGAAGGATGACAAAAATTAGGAAAAGGATAACAAAGAAAATCAATTTTAAAATATTAAAAGAATATTCAGTAAAATTATATTTCTAAATTTCACCACCGTTTTTTTAGTAGTTTAAATTATAAGACTAATATTAAGTGATACATAGCACAGACTTGTTGAAAAGCCAAGAAGAGAAAATGCTATGGATCGTGTGTGAAGTAATGTAATAATTTCCGAAGAGGACTCAAAAGTTGTCTGACAAATTGTGCATTTGATGCTAACTGAAGACAAATACTGTATTTAATAAAAGGTAGGATGAAAAAGTCGTAGGTCAACTGACATAGATACCTAAATAATTTCAGGCAGAAATTAAGTAGGAATGATGATGTAAAAATTCACTAATGTAAAAGTAAATGATATAAACTAAGGAATATAGCAAAGGTGCTCATAAAAGAATGTGATATACCCTATGCTTGTTTAATAGTAAGTACTGTGAAAATTTCTCACTGAGGTGAACAAGATAAGCTAGTTTTTTTCTCTCAGTAGTGATTGCAGCAGAAGTGTCTACAGGGGCTTGAAAGATGGAGTATTTTCCTTCAAGCTTCAGGGAATGAAACCAGTTGGCCAATCTTCCTGCAAATTTTCCAAGTTTGGAGTTCATCAAATATTCTAACCCTGCAAGCATGTGGATATGCTGTCTATTTACAAAAAAAAAAAAAAAAAAAAAAAATCCAGAAAATAAAGAACACAAGTACTAAATTCTCTTAAGAGACTTTAATATTTATGAAAATTAAAGGCACTTTAATTTATCTAAGATCCAGAAACATAGGAGGAAAATTTGACTAAAAAAAAAAAAAAAAAAACCCACAAAAACAAAACACCCCAAACCTCTGTGTTTGTCCAAATCTAGATGATCTAAGCTAATGACATGGATAACGCAAACCAGGAACCAATCCCCAAATGGGCAATCAAGTAACCTGAGTAACTACATGCACGCACACGGGCTGTGTGCTATGCAACCCCTGGGGCACCATTCACAAGGCTCACATGCAGGCTGCACCATTAACTCCCTTCCACCCTCGCCGCAGAGCTGGTGGATGTGTTAGCGAAAAAACCAACAGAGGCAACTTATGAGAGTAACGATTTTGTCAAGCTGCATTTACAAACATTGTTTGATTTGGCTGCAGAATACAGTGTGGCTACATACATTGTGAGCTCAGCATGCTAGACAGCACATAGCAGGAATTTAACAGGTATCTATCAAGTGAACACATGACTGATTAAACAAACTGAGTGTTTGCACTGGAAACTCACGATGTTTCCAACAAGAACGGGAATTCCTGATTTAGGAGGAGTATGCAGATTCTTAGGCAACTGCATTTTATATCTGTACTCAATGTTTCCCACCCTGATTCAGAGTCAAGAAGGAGAAGGCTGGCCCCAAAGTGGCTGCTCCTTTAATAACTGCTTGTGTGCTTCTACTTTTGCTAAAGGAGGAGGAGCTCATGGGAGGGAAAGGCCCTTTAAGGAGATGGCCCGAGTGTGCAGGGGAACTAACAAATGCTTCCACTCAGGCCCTGCCTTGCCAGGGCGAGGAGCAGGGTTCACCCTAAGATTAAGAAGGATAGCTGTTCCCTAGGACAGTGGTCGGCAAACTGCGGCTCGCGAGCCATATGTGGCTCTTTGGCCCCTGGAGTGTGGCTCTTCCACAAAATACCACGTGCAGGCGCACATGTACAGTGTGATTGAAACTTCATGGCCCATGCGAAGAAGTCGGTTTTCAGCTCTCAAAAGAAATTTCAATCGTTGTACTGTTGATATTTGGCTCTGTTGACTAATGAGTTTGCCGACCACTGCCCTAGGAGACAATGCACACTGGAAACGGAGCGCCAGATTTTCGGACAACAGTGGGGATGCAGAGAGTTCACCCTTTGGTAATTAACAGTTGATTGTATACATGACTAGTGAGTTGCAACAGTTAAAGTAAAAATTTAGGTTAAGGAAACTGGTTGAAGCAATCAACACAATTTAATATTCATTAAATTCCTGCAATGTATGTGTTAGTTGTTCAGAGAACACTGAACTTGTCCACAGCTAATTTTCAGTGGCTGCTTTTCAAAATGGTTTTATTTTCAATTACTTCAGGCTTTGAAGTTAAATTTAGAAAAAACTAATATCTAATAAAAGTTTTTATTTGTTTAATTCATCTGTCTTATGCAAAGCTATTTGTTGTCTACCTGAAATCCTTTTCACTTCCTTCCTTTTAGCAAAAATCCTGATATTTTTGGAGAAGAAATGCTACTCATTAAATAGACTCCTCTCCCCGCACATTGACGGAATCCTGGGCCACTGTGCAATGGTTTTGAATAATTAGATGTAATCAGTGTGTTTAAGGTCACGTTTCAGGAGAGCTATTGTTTTCTAGATAGAAGGGGTAGAACCAGCTGGCCTGTTTTAGGTCTTTGCCCATTGTCTCTATCTCCCTTGTTCCTTGAAAGCCAGCCACAAGGTAGAGCAGGAGGAGCAGGAAGCCACAAGGCGTCTTGTGCTCTGAGGACTTGTTTGAGGAGTTATCCTGGCCCTGGCCTGCCTGCCTCTGCCCTTCTTCATGCCCAAGAAAAAGACCCTTTTTGGTAAAACCACTGTAATTGATTTTCGATTACTTGTAGCCAGTACATACTAATTGATAAAACAACTAATCAGAAATATTTAATGGCCTTCATATATTGAAGTTCACACATTGTAACACCAGCTATTGCTCTATCTATTTAAAGCAAGTATGGTCTATCCAATTAAACTATAATTGTGGGGGGAAATGATTATGGGAATCAGAGGACAGATCATTTGAAATAAGAAAATGTGTGACAAGATGGTAACTATATATTACAATACTGAATTCTGAGAAATCAAATTATGCAAAATTTTATAGGAATCAAATGTGTTACCTTTCATTCAGAGGATAAGGCCAAACATAGTATCTTCTCCTAAGTTGGGCTAATATACTGTTAAAACATGGCTAATTTAAAATAAAATAACTTTTATATAGGCTATCATGTTCTGTTTTTAAATTGATAAATTATACTAGTTTCAGGTGTACAACATCATGACTTGATGTTTGTCTGTATTGTAAAATGATCACCACAATAAATCTTGTTAACACCCATGTAATGTTTTCTTTCAAATGCAACGTGGGAGCATCTGTGGGAAGTGTGAACAGTGGTTTGCAAACTGGAGCTCCGGGTCTATGTTTGGAAGTAGTAGGCAATGGTAGTGAGGACCTATGACTTACTTCCAAATGATGACTAGCAACCGTACATTTTAATAAGCTCGCATACTTTCTATAGGAGCAAATATTTCTGCTTTGGGGTAAAATTATGTCAACTTAGGGTAACACTGGTTACCTCAGGTATAAATTCCGATATACATATGTCCATATGTATGTGTATGTTTCTAATTGTGTATATATGTATATATCACCACATATATACTAGTACACATACATAGTAGTTATTGGCACATTTATTTGTATGTCAATAACTAAAAGTTGAACAGTCGATCAGTATTGCTTATCAGTGCCACTTTCCCATGAATATCCTTCAAACATGGGGCTCCGAGGCTTCCTGCCATGACCCTCCACAGCAAGTGCTTGGCACTGGGGTTTCAAATGTTCTCAAGTGACTTTGGAAGGAATCTGATATTTTGCTGAGCGTGAATTTGAATCACTTTTCAGAAAGTGCACCTGGCACGAAGTCCAGCTCCTGAAACCTTTAGGAGGATAAATTTCTCTGCTTGTCTTGGACATATAGGAATTCTCCTTCAGTGATTATTTTCTAGATGCTGGCGAGCTCGTGGCGAATGCGGCAACTGTCCCTGGGGTTAATGTGATGTACAGTAAAGTTCATTTGTGGCAGAAATCCTTCCGCCACTGACTCCAGAGCAGCGGCTAGAAAATCACATACCTCCATTCTAGCCTTTGCTGTTATGGTTGGCCAATGAGCCAATTCTGGGCCATGAGATGTGTGGAAGAGGGTGAGGCCTTCTGGCGGGAGGCCTTAGCTTGTACTGGGAGATAGAGAAGGCTGGCACTATCCTTTCCCTCTACCTACCTCTTCCTGTTTTCACCACGGGCCTTAGGGCCTTAGGCCCAGAGCTGCTAAGAGATGGTCAAGAGGAAGAAGCCAAGAAAATCAGAGACACAACCAACCCCATATCCACTGACTCTCCTTCCTTCTCTCCCCTGCTGGCTGGTGCCTATATTCAGACTAGTTATTATCTCAGAAATATAAACCCTACATCATAATGTTACCTAGAGTTGAGCTTTGTTATTTGTAGCCTAGAGCCTTCCTAACTGACACAAATAGTATTATGAATTAGTTTAGTCCTGTACTCAAAACATTATTGTCTGAAGGATCTGAAGAAGCCCCTTAAAGCATTCAGTTATTATTTGCTGTATTTCAGGAGAAAATTACAAATTATACTGATCTTTGTCAATGGGGAGATTGGCGGCAGTGCCAGGAGGAATCCCTAGACACTAGTCGGTGGCACATTCCAATGGTGGAGAAGTGTGTAGCTTCCTTTCAGCTAATCCACTTCTCCTTGCTTGCTCACCCTGGTAAGTATCCTTCAGATTTTAATTTGTTTCTGCAAGTAAATTTTCTTACTAAGAAAAAGATATTTCTGACAGCCGAAATGACTATTCCAGTTTGGAGGGAAATTACTAATTATACCTTGTCACAGAGTAAAGCATTTTTGTTGGTCAGGTATGAGTTGGTTATTGAGAATCAGCAGCCCAGGAGCTCAACTGCCCCTGGGAGCACTTAAAAAAATCAATGAAATTCCTGAATATAAATTCCTGAACATAAAAGTTCTTGGAAATTCTAACAAGGTGCCAACATTGCTTTCTCTCTACTTACTAAGGAAGTATTACCTGAAAAGTCCTCCTTGCTTCCTTGATCATGTCTGAGCTATACTACCAATGGGGGGGAAAACTGAAATTGAAAAACAATTTGAAAGAGTCTATTGGCTATAAGAGTGTGCCATTATTCCTATAGGATTAAGTACCAAAAAGTTTTCCGTACAAAATATCCAAATGAGTGTATTTAAAAACACTCAAGAGACCTTCAATTATTGAGAACTTGACTTTGATGAATGGGAAAATTATAATAAAACAAGAGTCCTGATGCATGAAATTAGTGCAAGGGGCTTGGCCCTCGCAGCCCCGGCTTGCCTCAGACCTTGTAGCCCAGGCTTCGTCTGGAAGGTCATCATCAGGAATGCCATCAGGAAGGTTGTTCGGCCATCCGTTCTAATTAGCATATTACACTTTTATTATTATAGATTTTTTTCTATTTGTGTGGAAATTTATCCTGTTTATCTGAAGACAAATGCAAAATTCTAAAAGTTTTGAATGGTTTAGGGCTGACATGTACACATAAGGAACTGTTAGACATTGAAATTGGGACTCAAACATTTTTTTGTTTTGTCTTGTTTTGTTATTATATGTTTATTTCTAGTCTGCAGAGGCAAAACTTTTTAAAGGAAAGAAATGGTGGGAAAAAGATACAGAGGCAAAGAAGCATTGAACAGACTGTCAAACTACATTGGGAAGACAGGGGAGGTTGGGCGAGGGGGGCTGTAAGAGACCAACCGAAGAACTTGTATGCATGCATATAAGCATAACCAATGGATAGAAGACACTGGGGGGAAGGGGAGGCTGGGGGGAGGTCAATGCGGGAAAAAAAAGGAGACATATGTATTACTATTTGTAATACTTAAAACAATTAAAAAAAAGACTTTTAAAGTGACTTAGATTCAAATCTAGACTCTGTCCCTTATCATTTACATCAACATCTCAGTTTCCTCCTCTATAAAATAATATCCACTCTTCTAACCTCATAGGTTTTCTGAAACTGGATGACTTATACTAATTTTATTCATAAGGTGAACCACTTCCTTGGGAAATTGTACTTGAGTGTGCCTTTATTATATAAGAACATTACATTACCTTTTCTTCTTTTGAGAAGTGCCAGTCCACAAATGAAGTAATTTCTAAGGCAATTTCTTAGTTCCTGAATGAGATTATTAGAATGATATGATTTCTTGTCCTGATTCTCATGGACACATGAAAATCTTCACTCATTTCAAAATTTCCCCCAAAGAGTTAAGAGGTCTCCTCTTTTGCCAAACCTCTGCTATTTTCCTCAAAATTATTCTTTGTTTTATATTTTTAACTTATTTTTGACTGGTTGAATATCTCAGAAGTAAAATTATTTTTTCTAATTTTCCTTTCACTTATTTTTTATTTTCATTTTTACTGAACTTATTGGGGTGACTGGTTAATAAAATTATATATTTTCAGGTGTACACTTCTATAACACATCATCCGTATATTGCATTGTGTGGTCACCATCCCAAGTCAAGTTTCCACAGAAGTAAAATGTTAAACTACTACTTGCAGACCTGTATCTCTACTTTTTATCCACAAATTACTGCCTCATAAAACTAGTAACATTAGGACACGAGGTTCTTTCCACTTCATTTCAAATAAAATGCTTTGATATACTTGAAACTCAATTTTCTTTCTCTTATTTTCCCAGTGGATTTTTAACACCCAGAAAAGTACAGCATCTTCAGAGTGATGACCAGTAATTTGAATCAATACCAGCTTCTGCCAGAATCTTTTACTACAAAACTCTAACAATTCTCGTGTTCAGCGATACAACAGAGCCACTTTGATTTGCAAGTTAATGCTCATTTTTCTCTTAATATATTGGAATAAAGTGTTTTCAAGAACCAATTATATAAGCAGAACTTAATCGGTCTATCTTCATGCTTATTTACTTTTACTAATGCATGTTTGTCACAGACATGGTGATGCACAGCCTCTAATTTACTTTGTGATCAAATCCCTGATGATCAGCAGTTCCTACTTTGGCACAGTATTAACGAGTCCTTGCAGTTGCCTCTAAAACATTTCGGTGTCAGCATTCTTTCTCACTGGCAAAGGCAAGGAGTTGAATGATGGTTATGTTCACCAGGGCACACTCACGAAAGGCCCTGGACTGAAAGCAAGCCTGAAGTTTAGCCTTAAAAGAGTTTGATTAATAACCAACAGAATTGGTGCCATATAAAATATGGTGGCAGCTTTTTTTATTAGAGTATTAAGAAAAACATCCTTCCTCTACTTTAGAGATTAGATTCGTTTTCTTGAGTGTTTGAGGTACTTTATGTGCCCTAAGAATTCTGTCTTCTTAAAAATAAGCCCTGGGCTATAGAATATGCTTAGAAAAGCTAGAAACTAAAATCCCAGCTTTTTCATATTTCTATTTACTGTTATTATTTCTTAAATGTATGTATTTATTATTTAATCTTCCTATGTATGTACTCAGTCTTCCTGTCTCTAAATGAAGCCAGCTATTACACTGGAATCTTTTTCTGCTGATAGAAATTACAATGAGATCAAAGTCACCTCGTAGGCCAGCAGAATCATTAAAATTAGGGCATACTATGATATTTGTAAGACATTTCTGCTTCTGAACTTGCTTTTGCTTTCCCTGCTGCCCTGAATGTCTCCCCCTCTCTTCTATAGTGATCCAAATCCAACAAGTTCTTCAAAGCTCAGGACAAATCCCTTCTTGATGAGTACAGATCTCACCCATCTCCAAGCCCCCAATGCCCTATTGCCTGTGTCACACAATCTGTGCGCTTTCTACTGCAGAGTTTAGTATTTACAAGCCACTTGCTCTTCACTGTCTCACATGTTTACCTTCCCTGAAAAGGTATCTGCTCCAATGCCTTTTACCTTGCTCAGATCCTCACAGTATCTTATGCAATATCATGACACAGCAAGAAATCAAGTATTCCTACTTGATGCCATAATTTGCATGCATGTATAAATGTTAAAGGAGTTCTGCTATCAGTGTTGGCTAAAATGGGAAACTACTATTGGGACTACAAAAGAAAACTTAGAAAAAGGAGAGCTCAGAGTAAATGGTCACCTTTGAAAATTAAAGTTATACATTATTAAAATTTCAAAATGGGTTCAATTACTTTAGATTTTAGCAAACACACACACACACACTCTGGATTTAGATTTTCTAAATCTTGTAGGGGAAATGCCATTTTTTTCTTCTTCTGTAGTGTCATTAAGATTGAGGATGGGGTTCTTTTTGTTGACAATGCCTTTAATAGCCCTGGCTATAAGGAGAATTCAAGAATAAGCCTGAAAAGTGGCATGTTTCACTGAAAATCACTATATTCCTTCACTCTGACTCTAAAAACCACGGGTGCAAGATAAGTCTGCCAGGAGACCACCACCATCACCAATCTTTTCCTCTTAGTGAGAATGAAATAGGGCAAGGTATTGAAAAGAATCATTTTATTGCTAAAAGAATAGGATCCAGAATTCAAAATCTAGGTGGCCAAAATCATGCTTCTTGAAATTAGTCAGAGGGAGAAAATAGCAGCAAAACCATCATAACTGCTAGCATTTGTTGGAAACTTACTGTATTCTAGGTACCACGCTAAGTACTTCCCTCCCCATGTATTAACTCTTAAGTGCTGGCTGTTGGCAAGTGTTTCTGCAGGGAAATTACTAAGCAACAAGTTGCTTATGGCGCCAATAAAGGCTCCAATAACTGCATTTTTTAAATATATATTTTCATTGATCTCAGAGAGGAAGGGAGAGGGAAAGAGAGATAGAAACATCAATGATGAGAGAGAACCCTTGACTAGCTGCCTCCTGCATGCCCACTATTGGGGATCGAGCCCACAACCCGGGCATGTGCCCTGACTGGGAATCTAATTGTGACCTCCTGGTTCATAGGTCAATGCTCAACCACTGAGCCATGCCAGCCGGGCGATAACCATATTCTTGACCTATAATGTTGCATGGGATTATGCACTACAAAACTAAATTCATTTTCATTTATTTTATTGGGTTGCCATCTTAATATTACCCTTCCTTAAAATACCACTGCATCCTGAATGAGATAAGATAGTGTCTACTTGACTTCTTGTTCTAAATTCAGTGAATTTTCCTTGTCCAGTTAAACAGTTGCCAAATTCCATTTCAGCTGCCAAAATTTATTCTAGAGGTAACTGCATTTTAGTCTTAGATGAACTCTATTTGGTGGGCCTGGGAGACAGTAAATCAATAGATATTTAATCAAAAAGTACTTTTCCTTCCTTGAAATGGAAGTCTAAAAGGCAAAGCATATTCAGATAAGAAGCTAGGTATTTTCAGGATAGAGTGGTATAATCTTAGCATAAGAAACATTTTAATATTTTAGTATGATGTTCCTAATACGTCTTGTGATTGATGTCTTACAGGATGTGCAAGCTACTTTTAGTAAAAATCAAAAAGCCCTTCTCTGAAGATTTACGTTTTCTATCACTGGCAAAGTCCCAAGATGATAAAAATCTATATGAACAGAAGATTTCTAAGCACTAGGGGATAGCCTGTTTAATTTAATAAATACATACCTGGTAAAATTCACATCTGGAAAATCCAAAGATTTAAATATGTCTTAATTTTCTTTATTAGCATGTGATTTGCACCTAATGCAAATGTTCAAAAGATCACTGGATATTAGTTTAAAAAATAAAATCTACCCCTTGTTACCAATGTTTCCCTAGAAGATATTTTTTTCTCCTTTTTGAGACCAAAACAATGCAAAGTGATATAGACATGACCACACTGCATTGGCTATCTCTTCAGTGAAGTCTCAATATTGGTGGCATGTCAAAAAGCACCCGAGACTCCACCCTAATCCACCGAATAGGAACTTATGCCATTTGCAGATAAAAAACCAACAACAATGTTGTGATGACAGCAGTATGTCAAAACCCAATGCAGAGAAAGAAGCTGCAGAGCCCTTCGCATTAATTTCAAAAGTAAATGTTCCGATTGTTACTAACATTTAGAGATTGATGATCAGATGTTCAATCTTGAAAATGCATCTATTCTGTTAACCACCCCAGTCCCTTCAAAGGCCAAATGTAAATAGGCATTTTATACTTATTCTTGGACATCTTTCCTTTCTCTAAGCCTACATATGTTATTTTATCTCAGAGTAAGCTATTGGGGCTTCCTCCATCTAGTTTTGATGTTATGTTTTTCCTGCTTGTTCTGAGGACAGAGCAATTTTTGTGACAACTTCAACATGAATGTCAGTAAACATGCATAAGAGCATGCACATGAAAATATAGTATTATATATGTGTGTAAGATGAATTACCAATTCACAATAGCTATGAAGAAGTCACTCATTGCAAACCTGTGCCTTTTATGCATGTAAAAAAGGATTTTTTAAATAATAAGAAAATTTATCTTTTAACCTCCAAATATGAAAACTGGAAGAAAAAAGAGAAAACAGTATATTTATAACACTAAATACTTTAGGAAGAACATATCATCATTTGTTCAACATTTATTTTTACTAAGTGGAAATATGTGTATGAGCTGACTTTTGTCAGTTGATCAAAACAGACAACTAATATAATAAACAAGCATATAATTGCATCTTAAGAGAAAACACAAGACTATATTGGCAAAATCAGTGCCAATTTAATTGCATAATGACTTCTATGCAGTCATATCCCACTAATATTTAAAAACACAAATCACATTTGGATGTTTAAGATACCTTATGAATATAAATATATAAATTAATTTAACTTGGTATCAAATTATTAACTGCTAGAAATTTTGCCTTCCCTACAGTTGCTAATTTTCGGAGAAAAATCCTAGTGCTTTCAAGCTACTGAACATGATAATAACAAAAATGAGATTGATCATTAACTCTAGTAACAGCCTTTACCTTCATCTTAGGCTGCTAGTTAGCCAAATCAATTAATGGCTGCTAACTCTTTTAAAGAATTATTACTTAATTTAATCTGTGCAATCATGTGGACAAAACCAAGATCCAACTATCAGCTCTATGCAGCTGACTTCTAAATCTATATTGCTAACCTTGACCTGTCTCTTGACTACCAGAATCATATTTTCAAATGGGGGGAAGGGGTCCCTCAGCGTGGCCTGCACCTTCTCGCAGTCTGGGACCCCTCGGGGGATGTCCGCCTGCCAGCATAGGCTCGCTCAGGCAGATATCCCTCTCGTGGACCTGGACCTCTTGCTCCTTACTGCCTGCCTGCTCACTGCTGCTTACTGTTCAGCTGGCTGCTCCTTAGCGCTGCCGTGGAGGTGGGAGAGGCTCCTGCCACAGCTGCTGCACTCACCAGCTGTGAGCCTGGCTTCTGTGGGAGTACTCTGACCACCAGGGGGCAGCTCTTGCATTGAGTGTCTGCCCCCTGGTGGTCATTGCGTATCATAGCCACTGGTTGCTCTGGTCATTCCACCTTTTGGTCACTTAGGCTTTTGTTATATAGACTAGAGGCCCAGTGCATGAAATTTGTGCACGGGAGGGGGGTTCCCCTCAGCCCAGCCTGCAACCTCTCACAATCTGGGACCACTGGCTCTTAACTGCTCACCTGCCTGCCGGCCTGGTCACCCCCAACTGCCCTCCCCCTGCCCCCCCAACCCCCCCCCCCCCCCTGCTGGCCTGGTCGCTCCTAACTCCTCTCTTCCCCTCTCCCACACCGGCCTGGTCGACCATTACTGCTCTCCTCTGCTGGCCTGGTCGCCCCTCACTGCCCCCCCTGTTGGCCTGGTCTCCCCTAGCTGCCCCCCTTCTGGACTGGTTGCCCCACGCAGCCTACTGTTCGTTTGTTTGGTCACCCTTCACTGCCCCCCCTGCCGGCCTGGTTACCCCACACAGCCCGCTGCTCAGTCGTTTGTTCATCCCTCACTAACCCCCCCCTGCCAGCCTGGTCGCCCCAAGCAGCCTGTTCGGTTGTCTGTTTGGTTGTTTCGGTTGCGACGGTTGCTTAGGCTTTTATATATATAGATACTTCTTCCTTATAACTTGGCCTTTCTTCATGGTTTATTGCTTTCTATTAAAGGTATCACCTTTCTGCTGGTCTTCCAGTCTAACAGTCTCAGGGAAGCTTTGGGTACCCCTATCTCTTGTCCCCAAAGTTGAGAAATTGTTGAGTCTTATACACTCTTTTTATACGCCCTTTTATAGAAATTCTATCCAATTCTCTCTAACAAAAATAAAGAGAAAAAGCTATGAATTGATAGAAGAAAGCCTTGGAAGAAACAGTTGGGAATGGAACCAGAACCCAAGTGACAGCTTAGCTTAGGATAAGAAATGACACATCTTCTTTTGTAAAATCCATTCCTTCTCCTTCATCTGTTATTACTCTTGATATTTCTCCAGAACCATAAAGCATTACCCTCTCAGCAGCTAGACGGTAACCCTGGGTCTCAACCTCGCACTATGTTGCCATTTGGTAGCATTCTATACATAGTTTCTAGAATCTTAAATTTTTACAATTTTAAAAGAAGCCTTAATGGCTGAATTAACTACTCCAATAAATATTTGCATATAGAAATAAAATGTTAATGAAAATTATATGTCAGCACTTGAAAAATAAATACAATTTAAAGCAATAAATGAACTATCCTCAATTTTTTCTCCTTGCAGGTGTTGCTATAGTCATTTCGAATGACATATAAGATCTTTAACAACAGAGGCCAGGATTTTTCACGTTGTATACTCCTATTAGGCAGCATTTCCTTTGGTTTCCATGACTGCGCACATTTTAATTTACTGAAGACAATGCACAAGCAAACAGTTTTACCCACAGCCTATGAATACTCAAGTAACAACTTCATGAGCAGATGATACGGAGCTTCCTCTCTCTTACACTTTGAGAGCACTGCAGAGGCAATTTCTCATCTGCCCCTTCTGCCACAGCCATATGCTCTGAAATGCAAGCTAGAGGGGCAGATGTGTAATCTGGGAAAGGATCCAAATTCATGACCGCTTTGGAGCCCAGGGTGTGTTGTGTGCAATGCCAGTCCTGGCTGCCATGTCCAGAAATTCTCATTCATAGAAACAAAGGATGAAAACACACAGAGAAAGAAGAAGAGAAATGAAAGTTTACTGATTTCTGCAGCCACAATGGCAACCAGCACATTGTCTGTTTTACTGAAGCCGGCCCAGCTAATATCTTCATGCCTTAAGGGTTTCCTGAATCCCTGTAGTCTCCAGCAGCAAAGAGCTCTTCAGAACCATGACTATGAGCTGAGACTTCATCCAAAGTCTCATGTCATCCCCTTGGCCAAGCTCATCTCCACTCTGTGGTAACATGAGTCTTGCCTAATTGAAGTTACATAAAATTCTATAAAGTATCAATTTCTGGTCTTCAGAAAGATGAAAAAAAGAGTACTATATGGTTCAAAAAGAACACAGGGAGGTCAGCTTTGTAAGGATGAACAGGACTGGTTTTGATTTGTTTTAGTACCGAAAGGACCCGTCAAATAGCCCTCTCATGCATTACTCTTCGGGTGTGGTCATGACTAGGAATTCAGTCTGAAGGGCATTCCAGAGGTTCAGAAAGATTCTGATTAGTATCTGATCCAAGGCCCACATAAGCAGTGACAATAGCCAGATATGCCTCTTCTTTCCTACTTTACAACAGGGCACATTGTAATCTGGTAAAAGCTCCTTTGTGAACCCTATTTTATTTCTTCCTATAACAATGTTTCATTATAAGAATCTCTAGAAAGGGTAATAAACCATAGCTTGTAACTAGAAATATAACCAGAACCTTTTATTATGTGGTTTCTTATTAAAGAGATTTTTTTCATTTCAAGCTTTCTCAGCATATTATGGACATCCTCCCCCACTTTGTTCCCATGTCATGTGGCTTTCCATAGATTTCAAAGGAATGTTTTAAATTGGTTTGTCTTGTCAAAAGTAATCCAGACCCAGTGAGATAAAACCTGGCTTAATGTATGCTTTAACCCGCATTGGACCCAATGGTTTATTTGAATTCAGCCATTTACAAAGGATATCATTGATTCATTAATTCATTCATCCATTCAACCATTCATCCAGCAAACAATTACTGGACTCTAGACTTCTGCTTCCAGTAATGCATCAATTTTCAAAACTCTGATGATAAAAATACAAATAGTTCTTGGATAAATTGAAACAAATACACATTTAAATGCACTGCTTAGCTCAAAGGAAATTAAGGGAAATCCTTAAGCAAAGCCCTTTGACAAACAGAAAATAAACAAATAAAAAATCAAGCATGAATAATGCTAAGCAACCAAACTTACAGGTTGAGATCACCCCTTAGGTAAATGCTGTTACTAGGAATCTGGAGCTTGGGAATCTGGAGCTTGGGGAGGTGGTGTGATGATGGTATCTTGGAGGATCTGGGACACAAACTCAAATATACTTGAGAGTTACAGTGGTGACCCTCAAAAAGACCTACAACAGCCAGGCCACACTGGCTCGGTGGTTGAGTGTTGACCTATGAACCAGGAGGTCAACGTTCAATTCCTGGTCAGGGCACATGCCTGGATTGTGGGTTGATCCCTGATAGTACAAGAGGCAGTCAATCAATGATTCTTTCTCAGTCAATCAATGATTCTTTCTCATGATATTTCTATCTCTCCCTTACTCTCTGAAATCAATAAAAAAAAATATTTTGTAAAAAAGACTTACAACCTTAGTGGAAGGGTGGGCTGGAAAACCTTATCCCTTGAATACAGTTTCCTCAATAACAATAATATATTTAAAAATTACCTTCTAAGAATTTTCAACCACAGGACTGTCCTCTTAGAATTATTAATTCAAATTTATTTTCTCTCAATTAATTAAGCAGTCAAGAAATTCTATGGAAGTGATCCTAGTACCATAAAGAAGCAAAACTAAATCTTCTCTGGAGAGAAGCATATATACATCAGGCTCTCCAAGATCCTCACACATTAAGTCCAACCAAATAGGACATCCTAAACATGAATTACCAAATTCATTAAAAGAAAAAGTCACCACAAATGAGGGTCAAAAGAAACATGAAAGAGATTTAGACACCAAATTGGAGTTAGATGATAGGTGAAAGTATGGATTTGTGAAAGTATGGATAGACCTAGAGGGTATTATGCTAAATGAAATAAATTAGAGAAAAACAAATACCATATGGTTTCACTTATATGTGGAATCTAAAGAACAAAATAAAAGAACAAACAAAATTGAAATAGACTCAGAGACACAGAAAACAGACTGGTGGTTGCCAGAGGGGAGGGGGTTTGAGGGACTGAGTGAAAAAGGCAAAGGGATTGAGAAATACAAGTTGGCAGTTACAAAACAGTCATGGGGATGGAAAGTACAGCACAGGGAATATAGTCACTAATACTGCAATAACCATGTATGGTGCCAGGTGGGTACTGAAAACATCAGGGGTTAACACGTTGGAAAGTATGTGATTGGCCACTGTGTGGTACACCTGAACCCAATACAAAATAATGTTGGGTGTAAACTGTAATCGAAAAATAAAAGTTAAAGTTCTTTTAAAACAACCACCAAAAACCACGTAGCACTACTATACATGGAAAAACAGTATTTTACTAATACACATTAATACAGATAAGTACTTTTTAAGAATAAAAAGTGTTTTCCCATTTACATCACTTACAATATTTCTTGGACACTAGGTCACTAAACTAACCAATATAGCCTTTTTTCTCTCTCTTATGTATGTTAGCAAATAAAAGCCCCCATCACCAGTGTTTCTAAATACCTCCAACAACTCCCTGATGGCATTTCATGATATTCTACAAAACTATCTGCTTCTGACGCATTCAGGAGGCCGCCGAATCAAGGATTCTCTCTCGTCATTGATGTTTCTCTCTCTCTTTCTCTCTCCCTCTCATTCTCTCTCTCCCTTTCCCTCCTTCTCTCCCTCTCCCTTTCTCTCTGAAATCAATAAAAATGTATTTAAAAATAATAATAATAAACACACTGAAAAGTAGAAAGAAGCAGGGTCTTTGAAGTCATTGTTGAGCCACTGAATTAACTCTCTGAGGACCTTACACCAAATTTTTGTTTGTTATGTGAGTGAATAAATATAATGAAATAAAAAAAAAAAACTATCTGCTTCCTCCTCCGTTTTTTTGTGGTAGTTTTTTTTTTTTTAGTTGCACTTTGCCTGGTTTAAAAAGGCACGCATATTTTTAACTTTGGTTAATAAAAGGGTTTTTCTTCAAAAGATAACTCTGAACAGCTTCATTTTGTTTTGATGGCTATAATTTGTAAGTTGTTTTGTGTGGGTGTGTGGTTTCTAATTATCAATAGTGTGGGAATGAGTTCGCATTTCAGCAAGAAGTAATCTAGGTTATTTTAAGCTTTCTCTTTAATTTTTACATATTCATTATTAGTCCTATTATAACTCTGCTTTTATGAGACACAGTTGGGCATCATGAACCTGTAAAAGGAACATTTTTATACATAGCACGATGTGGGTGCCTTACCAAATACATTACAAAGACTGAGTTCCGGAGTTCTGGGATACCAAAAATTGACAAGGGATTTTAAAGTTCCCCAAACATGTTTTTCATGGTTCTAGCAAGCCATAAATGAGGTTGCTCGTGGTTAGTCCCCTCTCCATTCCTTCTCCCTGAAATACCTTTGGGCCCCAAAAAGGTTTCCAGTGTGACCCAGGGATTCGGCTTCTCACCTTTGCGCAAATTACCCCTTTTCCTGTGGTTCTTCTGTACATCTCTGTGCCCGGCCCATGCTAAATCCTCACATTTGTATACCATTTCTATTATTACATTCAGCACGTGAAGTTTCACAATGTTCAACATGTTTTCATTTATAAAGATCCATACATTTTTTCATTACCCAGTAGGTACATAAATATAGCCTCAATGTAAAAATTCAAATACTGTAGAACACCACACTCCAACTTCTTCTCTCAGTAAAGGTGGCCACTGTTGATTTTTTCTATGTATTTGCATTTACACATAAGCACGTGCATTCCTATTGCTGCTACTAAGCTGTGAGCACTTTGGGGGCAGAATGCGTACGATAGTGTCTGATACAAGGTAGGTGCCCAACAAATATTGGTTTAATACAGGAGGTATAGCTTCCTCTGCTTGCTGCAGTAGATAACAGAGTTCTGCTGCCTGAATGTGGAAAAGGTGGGCCTTGGGGTTATTGATGGTGTAAGGAGCCACAACTGCTGATCAAAGGAGCCTGAAAAGCAGCCTGCAGGGGATATCCTGAGCTGGCTGGCTCTGATGCAAAGCTGTGCGTTTGGGCAAGAAAAGCTGAGACAAGATAAAAAGTATGAAAACGGAGCCTAGAGACACCTGAAATTAAACACGGCGACACACCAGAAAAGAGCCTTGCGAGACAGAGCTGGGGAAGGTGTCTCAGGGAGGTGGACCTTCAAAAAGTTCAGCTGGGATTCTGAGAATGAAAGACCAGTACATGGTCAGGCAGCATCAGGTGAAGAGCTCTGTGAGGTGGGAACGTGAGGCTGATGGGTGGGGTGGAGGGTGTTAATGGCAAGAGATAAGGCTGGAAGGGCAGGTCGTGGCCAGGTGATGGAGGGCCTGGTATGACTTAAAGATACTGGAATTTATCCCTGTGGCTGGAGACTAAATATGGAAACCAAGAGTTTGTAAGTAGTCAACACTCTTCCAGAAATATATATACCTTTTAATACGTCTCTTCTATCTGCTCCCCCCCCCCCACAAACAGTATTCATTTATGAAGTTCATGTCTGTATATATACGCACACATAAATACATCTAATATTTGAAATTACCAAAGTAGATAGTCTAGAATATTTCCCACTATTAGTTGGCAATATTATACCCTTCTCAGGTATTAAAAACAATACTTAGGCTTTGACATATTTTAGATTATTCAAAAGACATTGGGTATCTATTATGCAAGAGCTCATTTTCAGATTTCCCAGGGTGGATTTAAACCTGTCTTCCCACGTGTTGGCTAATTTTTAGCTCAGAAAACTTCAGAACTATAACCACTGCTGAGGTGGCTAAATTACCACTCAGTTAACACTGGCAACTACATTTTCCATAGAAGTTCAAAATGAAAGGTCTTGTAAGCAGATAAGGAATAACCCTGTCTGGGTCATTGGAATCAAAGTGTCTCCGTTTTTGATTCCACAACAAATTTACACATGCAATATCTTCCTTAGATGAGTGATTTTTAATTCGAGGCCTCAATGTAAACCTTTCTAAAATAATCAGGTAGGAACTAAAAAGCTTTCTAGCTCTTCCCAAGCTTACTCTTGGTAAGGGCTGCATTATTTACAGCTAGCAGGTTAGAGTCCAGTGGTTTTATTGAAATATTCTCATTGGAAAAAGTTGACCGAAGACATCCTAAGGCTAAATACAAAGGAAAGAAGACAGAACTGATGCTCAGTCTGTCCGTTACATTTTATAGTGACTATGTTTTTGAGAATGTGATTTGCTTTTGCCCCTGGTGTATCTAAGTTCATGCAATAATATTCTGACTGATGATGGCATCTTAGAGTCGTCTTTAAGTCACTCCCTAGTGCTGTTCCTTTCCAGTTTCAGAGCGAATTCAAGGACAGGTACGGAAAGCTTAACCTACAGTGAAGTTCTTATGTCAAGCATCCAGTTTGTATCATCAGCCATCATGTCATCCTTTAATAACATTTTTCACTGCAGATGTTCACTCTGGCATTTAGAAACACTATTAGAATTGTCAGTTCCAAACCACTGTTTTCCAAACATACAGGACACATATTCCCCATGGATAGCAAAGCTTGAGAGTCAGCCACATTTGAAAAAGTTGACATATATAGAAATATGCTTTCCTCTTTATCAAATTATTTTCACTTGTTTAAAAAACTAAAAAATATTTAGAACCTATAAATTTTCTAAGTCAATGCACACACAAGCATAGTAAATTTTATCTTTAAAGATAAACTGTCAGATTCTGAATAATGAGAGGATTATAAATAATTTTGTTAATGATAATTTTGTAATGTAAATACTCATTTATAGGGGGATAGAGAAAAGTATGTCCCAAAATATACCACATCAACAAAGGTCTACTGGAACTCAGAGTAAGATAAAATAGTTTGTTTTGTCCACTTATATTTAGGAAAAAAGAGAAATACTAGAACACCATCATAAAAGTAAAAAGTATAATTAATAGGCACCATAAATAAATACAGACTGTTACTAAGTCTGCAGTATGAACTTTGAACAAAACATGGGCTTTTGCTGATAGCAGCTTATTCAATTCTGGAGGCTTTTTAATGGGAGAAGCTTCAAGGAAAGAGGAGCCTCAGTTCTCTCAGGGACCAGGATGGCTGGCCCTCCCCAGGCCTTGATCTCTAAAACAAGCTGATGGCACTAGAGACAGATAATGCTCCATGCAGTCCTAACTTCCTACAATTCCAACATAAATAGATAATTGAAAATAGAGCTGCAAGAGATAAAGTATTAGTTCAGGGAAAAACTATATAGCCTGTCTGTGAACCCAACCCTTGAATGTAGTATGCATGTGTGTGTGTAGGCATAAAAGTAGTTTTTTAATTTCCCATCCAATTTTGCTTCCATGATTTTAACGTAACCCAACATGAGTTACCTATCACCACATGAGCTACCTATCACCTATAGTGTTTATTATTTTCTTGGCTCATCCTATAATCCCATTATACACAGACATCATCATTATCAAGAAAACTGAGACCATTAATGTCCTTAATTTCTCACCCCTCCAACCTACAAATGTATCTATACCCACATGCATCCCCACCACTTTCCCTATAGTTTGACCCACCTCTATCACCCTTGTGAGCAAAAGTACATGCCTTAGCAAACCATTGGCCCAAGGAGGATAATAGACACATGCAAAAAACCTGGACCTAGACTGTAGGTTGGGGCTAAGCTCAAGCAAACACTTCTGAGATCAGCAAATCCCAACCTACATGAAGATGCATGATCAAGGAATAAATGTTTACTGCTTTATTATGCAGCATAGTTGTAGGAAAAGCTGGCTGATACACTGAGAATAAACTTGGATCCTCTTCCTCACTAAGTTTAATTTTTTAAAAATCCTCAAGTTTTTATTTCCTAAATATTTCTTATTTTTTCCATGCCCCTTGCTAATCCATTAAATTTACGCCTATATACTAGCTTTTAAAAAACAGTTTATTGATCTTTAGATAGAAAGGACGGGAAAGGGAAAGAAAGAAAGAAACATTCATGTGAGAGTGTAACATCCATCAGCTGCCTCCTGCACACCCTTTATTGGGGATCAAGGCTGCAACCAGGGTATGAGCCCTTGACTGGCAATTGAACCAGCAACCTCCTGATGCATAGGACAACACCCAACCAGGGCCCTACATAATCTCTTATCTGAACTGTTTCAATGGTCTCTTGACTATTTCCCTTGCTTTTTTATTTTTATTTTTTTTGGTTTGTTTTTGTTCATTTGGGAGGAGTTCTCTATGATCTCACATCTCCCTACTTGATCCTTTAAAAAAATTTTTTTAACTTAATAAATCTTTATTGTTCAGATTATTACAATTGTTCCTCTTTTCTCCCCCATAGCTCCCCTCCACCTGGTTCCCAGCCCACCCTCTGCCCTTACCCTCCACCCCATTGTTCTCATCCATAGGTGTACGATTTTTGTCCAGACTCTTCCCGCACTCCCCACACCCATTTCCCCCCGAGAATTGTCAGTCCACTCCCTTTCTATGCCCCTGATTCTATTATATTCACCAGTTTATTCTGTTCAACAGATTTTTTATTTGCTTGATTTTTAGATTTTGTTGATAGATATGTATTTGTTGTTCGTAATTTTTATCTTTATCTTTTTCTTCTTCCTCTTCTTAAAGAATACCTTTCAGCATTTCATATAATACTGGTTTGGCAGTGATGAACTCCTTTAGTTTTTTCTTATCTGTGAAGTTCTTTATCTGCCCTTCAATTCTGAATGATTGCTTTGCTGGGTAGAGTAATCTTGGTTGTAGGTTCTTGCTATTCATCACTTTGAATATTTCTTACCATTCCCATCTGGCCTGCATAGTTTTTGGTGAGAAATCTGCTGACAGTCGTGTGGGTGCTTCGTTGTAGGTAACTAACTGTTTTTCTCTTGCTGCTTTTAATATTCTGTCTTTGTCTTTTGCTCTTGGCATTTTAATTATGATGTGTCTTGGTGTGGCCCTCTTTGGATTCCTTTTGTTTGGGGTTCTGTGAGCTTCCTGGACTTGTAAGTCTATTTCTTTCACCAGGTGGGGGAAGTTTTTGGTCATTATTTCTTCAAATAGGTTTTCAGTATCTTGCTCTCGCTCTTCTTCTGGCACCCCCATAATTCTGATGTTGGTACGCTTGAAGTTGTTCCAGAGGCTCCTTACACTACCTTCATATTTTTGGATTCTTTTTTCTTTTCCCATTGAGTGATTTTTGCTTCTTTGTATTTCAAATCTTTGACTTGATTCTTGTGATCCTCTAGACTGCTGTTATATCTCTGTACACTATTTTTTATTTCAGTAAGTGTATGCTTAATTTTTAGTTGGTCCTTTTTCATATCCTCAAGAGTCTCGCTAAATTTATCGGCCTTTTCTAGAAAATTCTTGAAAAACCATATAACCGTGGTTTTGAACTCTATATGCACTCATTTGCTTTCCTCCATTTCTTTCAGTTGTGATCTGTTTCTTTGTCTCTGCATTTTTGCTGCTTCCCTGAGTTGATAGAGTGGTTTTGTGTGCTAGGTGTCCTATAGGGCCCAGTGGTTCAGCCTTCCCAGTTGCCTGAGGTGGACACTCTTGGTGCACCCCTTTGTGGGCTGTGTGCACTGGGAGGAATTGACCTCCAGGCCAATTGGCTGTGAGGATCAGCTGTGTCTATGCTGGGAGAACTTCTGTGCTGGAGACACACTTATGAGATAAGACCTGCAAAAGCCTCTGTGCTCAGCTTGGATGGAGCGAAGTCTCAGGGTGGAGCAGACAGCATTGGTTTCCCGTCAGCCCTGCCCTAATAGGCCCCTGTGTCTCAGTATCCCATAGTAATTGCTGCAAGCACCTCTGAGAAAAAGCCGCCCTCAAGTTCTGTCCGCTGCCAGACAGTCCAATTTCTCCCTGAATGAGTCTGGGTCCCCACAGTCTTGCCCGGAACTGGAGTTCACTGCAGTCAGGAGCTTTTGTCTCCCTACAGCTTGAGAAAGCCAGCCGCGTACTCAGTTGCCCACTCTCTCCATGCACGCATCTCAGTACCTCTGCCTCCTGCAGCTCCTCTGAGTCTCTGTGTGCTTTTCTCTTTCCTTCTAGTTGTAGAATTTCCACTCAGCCAGCCTTCCTGTGGTTCTGGATGATGTCCGTTTTGTCCTTTAGTTGTATAGTTGTAGTTTTGAATTTGTTGTGCGAGGCAGCAATTTAGGTGTTTACCTATGCCGCCATCTTGGTTTCTCTCCTACTTGATCCTTTTTATTCTTTGCTTTCCTGACACAATGAACTGTTTATAGTTTCTTGAACATAACATGATGTTTCATGTTTTGATAACTTTCATGCCTGAAATGTGGTGGCTCATTGATCTTTTTTATATCTCAAACTTTTATTTATCTTTAAGATCCTGCTCTGGCATGAGAACCAATCCTCAACTTCAAGCACAACCAAGCACTATTTCCTCTGTGGGATGTCTCACAGCACTGCCCCTTTAACAGGAAAGCACCGGATATTTAATTAGGTATGTCTTTTCCTCTACCACTTTATAAATATTTTTTTTTCTAAAGCAGATACCATGCTTTATGTCACTTTGTATCTCTAACAGTTAATACAGTACCTGTCACAGAGTGGGCATTTAATAAACATGAGTGGAACTGAAATAATTAATTTTGAAATTTGATTTGTAAAAAAAATTATAGTCTCTATTTCCTCATGAAATTCAGAGGGGCACACACATACACCCTATTTAAGTAGTGAAGAATATCTCTCATTTATAAAAAGACTGACACATATTTTTTAGTTCAATTAGACTCATTGAATTTTAGAGACTAGAGTGTTTGGTAACCTTTGCAACAGAGAAAATACAAGGTTGCTTCATAATCAAGCTTGCACAAGAAGAATCCTAGACATATTGCTAATTTTTTATGATAATTCCTGAATCCCATGGAAATGTAAAGCAAAGCTGGAACATTTGAGAAATGTATAAATTTCTTGTGTCTACAGCTATTTATCCAACATAACAAATGACAAAAGCTTTCAAAGTACCCAATAAAGATGTTTGTCCCAATTGATAATCATGCAATATTACCTTAACCAATTGATAAGGAAAGAAACAGAGTTCAATTCCATTGACTTGAACTAATTCCCCTAACCCACTAACTCCAAGGTTTATCTTCCTCATCAACAACAATAATAAAAAGTCATGAAAAACAGCAATCCAATATTAGAAGACTCCAATATGAAAAATGGCCATAGCTGGTGTTCCAAAAGTTAAATGCATATTTTAATTTAGATATTCCACAAAAATATAAAATACTAAGACTCAACAAAATTTATGAAATGCCATTTAATAACTCATTGCTCTTGTATGCAAGTGACTACCCAATCATCTCATGTTTTTAAGAGCTCTATTCCCTTGCAATGATTCAGAAATTACTTTGGCTACATATGGACATTCTAGATTTGAAGTTTACACACGATGCATTTAGAACAGAACGGAAGGTCTGCCAGGTTAGCAACTTGCATATTATACCTCAAACTTTGCCATGAGGATATACATCACACGCACATTTGCTATAATTTATACATAACACGTGCACGTCACATGCATTTTTCTGTCATACATCTCTCAACTTAGCCCACATATTCATACAAATATACATGTGTACACATGCATGCAGGGCAACAAAGGTAAGAATGATCAGATATCCCTTTCCTGCTCACTGAAGTACAGCAGTTTGCAAGAGAAATTATACCTATTGTGTTCCTTGTTTGGGTGGCTGAGGTTATAAAAGTGAAATAAAAATTTATGGGATCTCTTGATGCGTGTATCATGTCTGCCAACTAGAACTTTGTCTCACTCTTATATTCTTCTCCATTTCCTGGAGTGCGAGGTATTAGGGCCATGCTGGCGGAAAGTGAAATGCTGCAAAAGCACATTGTATCTGGATTCATATCCTAAACCAGTGGTCGGCAAACTGCGGTTTGCCGCTCTGTTGACTTAATGAGTTTGCCGACCACTGTCCTAAACCCACTAGTCAATAGCTGAGAGAACAAGTCCTTAAATGCCCTGAGCTTCAGCTTCTTCATCAGTAAAATGCGTTAAGACATCAACACACTTATTGCCTGCAACATACCTCATGGAGAGACAGCCCCTAGATTGTTAACGAGTATTTGCTCCTTAATTGATACACTTGTCTCAGAAAAGGTCTGGACTTACTGCCAACCATTACTTTTACAGACTTGCCTGTTTTACAGCTCTACAGACAGGTGTTTGAGAATATAAGAAATTAAAATAGAAATCAGAAAGCTTTTTAGTCCATTTCGCTAATTAATGTGTCAGAGCTCATAAAGAAGAACTCGCTGGCTTTCTTCAGCACTGCGTCATCTTAAAGAGCTGGCTCAGCAAAGATCTCTGCAGACAGTCAATACATATTAAAACAGCTCCATTGTGTTTTGCAGTAAATCAAAACAACAAAAATGAAGACACAGTAAAAAAAAGTAAAATTTATAAATCCCTTCCGTCTGAATGCCGAGGAGCATGAAACTATTGGTCTAGGTGTCAATTCAGCATGTAGAAAGAAAGAGAAAGGAATGATTCCTTCGCGGACAGTGTTTGTGAGTCGGTATAGTCCACATTAAAGCATATATCTATTTTTAAACAGCTATGCCAAATTTGATGCTATTTTCTCTGGATTCTAACGTTCCCTTAAAATATTTAATATAAATCAATATTTACTAGTTTTGTTATCAAAAATATATATTTTGCTGAAGTTTTTGTTTTACCCCTGCATTGCTAGGATTTGAATTTTGCCAGAATTCAGTTAGTGAAACAGCAAGGAAAAGAGGTCAAAGATGCCTCATTGTTTTGCAAGGCTCTCTGAAACTTGTGATTTTTCTTAAAAGAACCAGATGAAAGGCAAAATTTTGCTCCTAACTCCTCTGGGTGGGCCTCTCCATTCCGCAGATATTCATACCTCAGGCACATGGAGGAGGACCCTGCACAGATACAGGAGAATCATCCTGCTGTCTTTCTCGCCAAGGTCTGAGATGTGATGCGCTGCCAGGTGGCCCTGAGATGGGGCCTCGGAGGAGTCTCGGGAAGACTGGATTGACTCCAGAAGGGCTGAGGGGGACACCACCTTCTAGGCCAAAAGTGCTAGAAAGATGATCTTACCTGAGCTTTAGATTTGATCTGAGCTCTGAAGAATCAACCATTTAAAGATTAAGCCAAGGAAAGGGTGCCAAGAATATTGTCACAAGTTTGGGAGGAATCCAAGCCAGACCAACAGATAGAAATTGGCACAGAATGGCTCTCTACACACTAAGTAGCTGACGCAGAAGAAATTTAAACTCAGATGAATTTATTAAAATGTTGCATATCATCTTGAATATGAGGATGGGTGATAGATCTAGGTCAGCATATATGACTGAATTTAACTTACTATGGTCTTGGATAGCATGACAACTGGCCACATTTCTATAATTAAAAATAGACAGAGGGATATGCTCTTTCTTTTTAGCAAAAGAGAAATCACTTTTTTCAAACCTAAATATTCCAGAGAAAGAACCTGGGGCAGGGAAAGGTGAAACAAAAAGAAGTTGAATGATACCGTTAGACTTTGTAAGACAGGTATGATCATGGAACATTGTATATTATAATTCAAACTGGTAACTAGCTTGTGGCAGATTGAGACTATCGTTCTATATTAGGTGGCTTTTAAAAGTGATTTTGTAACTAAAAAAGGTTGCCAGAATTAAACGGACCCTTAACCCTCTTTCACCACCACCACCTACTCCTAATGAGAAATTGCTAGAAAAAAATGCAGAACACATCCTTTTATGTGAGAGATGAGTTTCCCAGGATTGTTAAATTCAAGACTAATTTTCCAAAAGAAATAAATGTAGAGCATGGCGAGGGTATATTTTTGAAGTATGTAAACTTACAATGTTAGTAGCATATTTTTCTTTAATACTTCTTTGTGTTTTTTTCAAAACTGTCACTAATGCTTTACAGAGTGCTTTGCTTGAACTCTGAAGTGTATAATTTCAGGGGCTTGCTTAGCCCTTTTCATTGTGTTTTGTCATGTACCACTTTTGCTCCAAAGTTATCAAGTATGTTTTTCAGCATTGGCATTGGTTCCACAGACAGCTGATTAAAAAGTCAAAGACGCACAGTGATTCTCAACCTTTCTAATGCCACGACCCTTTAATACAGTTCCTCATGTTGTGGTGACCTCCAACCATAAAATTATTTTCGTTGCTACTCCATAACTGTAATTTTGCTACTGTTATGAATCGTAATGTAAATATCTGTGTCACAATAATCTTGTCACTCAGTATATATATATTAGAAGCCTGGTGCATGAATTCGTGCATGGATGGGGTCCGGCCAGCCTGGCCAGGGGGAGGGGACATGGGTGGTTGGCCGGCCTGCCTGCTGGTCAAACTCTTGGTCAAGGGGACAATTTGCATATTAGTCTTTTATTATATAGGGTATACATTGAGTGGCCAGATTTTTATGTATTCAGAGATCATAATAATCTGTCCACTCAGTGTATAAAGACCTATCATTCAAATTTACTTCAAGTATTACAGCAATATACTAAGTAACAATGTTTGGCTTTTGAAAGGCTAACAGTAACTTTTAGTGACTGGCTATTAGTACTTTGGAAATTAAGAATATTTGAATAAGATTTGATTTCTTGGAAAATAAAAACAGAAAGTTTATCATTGGCTCTTTTTTTTTTTTTTTTTGTGAGGGATTATAAATTTATTTGATCATCCAAACACCAGGTGGCTGAGCCTAGCTGGCTCCAGCCTCATTGGCTCTTTTTTAAAAACCAAACTGATAAACATTCTTAAAACTCCTTCCACTTTTCACCTTGCAGCCTAGCCCAGTAGGTAAAAAGGCGTTGACCTTCAAGTATTACTATGTAAGAGAACTAGCTGCCAGCAGTACCATGAATTGAGGATGAAAATAACATAGGCTATCCTTGGGGCTCCTTGGTCATGAGAACTTCCCTCTCAGGCTCCTAAAGGCTTGTCCAGTATTAGAGCCTTTAATGGATGAGGATGACGGGAATGAGCAGCTTGTGGCAACTGCTCAGCCCCACAGAAGTCTTTTCTTTTGCAGTGATCTAACCTCTGAGGCTCTTTCTTAGGAGAAGCAAAAAAGAAAAAGAAAAAAATCTAAAAGTTGTGAACCAGCCCTTTCCTGCTGTTTTCACTAGAGAATCTGGAGAAAAAGACTAAAAGAAAAAAAATCATAACTGTACCCTGGAACATGATGGAGGTAATGAGGCATCAAGGCCACTTACTGCTGAAAACATAATTGGCCCATAAACACAGGAGACGCTGGTGGTGGGAAAGACTTCATTGTTTCAGAAACAGAGGGATGTGAACAAATTATACCCGTTCTGTTGTTTGGAGTGGCAATTCTAGGAGTAAAATGGATGTTCCCTCACCCCAACAGTGCACCCCTAGAGAACTGCAGTGTTTTCAATTACTGTGAATAAATGATGGAGGGCAAAGGGATAGAAAGCAGGACACTTGGCAATAGAGAAAAAGCTTGAATTTTAGACCTGAAGGTTTCTCACACCTGATAGAGAAAGCCCAGGACACTGAGAGATCCCTGTGGACCTTCTAGAGAACCTCTAGGAAACTCATTCATGAGTCCAAAGGAAGATAATACGGTCATTGTGGGTGAGTACAATCCCCTTTGGTGACAGGCAAAAAGACTTTTGTTTTAATCCTCACCCAGGGTATATTTTTTTAGAGAGAAAGGAAGGAAAAGAGAAACATCAATCAGTTGCTTCCCATATGTACCCTGACCACATAAACCCACAACCTACGTATGTGCCCTGACTGGGAATTGAACCCGCCACCTTTTGGTGTAGGGACAATGCTCCAACCAACCAACCAAGCAACCCAACCGAGGCAACTGGCCAGTGCAAGACTATTCTTTCTTGATGAGAAAGAAATAAGCAAAATTATCTTATTCTGGAACTCGCTGTCCAATCACTTTATGTGAAAGTCATCATGGGAACATTTTTCAAACTTTCTGCGGGTTGGTTTCTTTATAATTTTTTGTTGTTGTTCTAAGTGTTCAGCTGGCATACATTTTTAAGATTTTGGATTTTATAATCATTTTTTTGGGAAACGTTTACTCTTTCCTCTCAAATATTTTGAGTCAGCATACATTATGCCACTACATACACAGCCAAGCAATAATTCATCTTTGTGGAAGTCAGAGACATCTCATGTATTAATTACCAAGCCTTTCAGTGACTGGTGGATGGAAATAGGTTCCAATTGCTACTCAGACACAGCCAGTGATTTCCAGGAAGGAGAATAGAAAGTCGGTTACAAGGAATTTCTTACCCAATTTGTGTCCAGCCAATGAATGGACTTTGCTTTCATCTGGCACTGAGAAGAAATAAGAGAGATAAGGATCAGCCTGCTTGCAAATAAGCCATTTTTTAACAATAAATTAATATAGATTCGTAGTAAGTTAAATCTTTTACTGCCAAAGATTTGAGAAAAAAATTTCCCCAGCCTCCCTGGGGCACCTCATTTCTATTAGTAGATATGTTAAGAATAGCTAGCAAGAAAGATATATTTATTAGGCTTCTAATTTTCTTTTAATTTTCAATACTTTCAGTTTTTTTAAACTGGGTTATTCTTTTCATGTTTGCAAAAAGAGAAGCTAAACTCATGGACTAGAGATGTATAATATATAGTAAAACTCTTCAAACACAATAGAAATATGTATAAACATTCAATATTGAGCTTCTATATATGATAAACCTAGAGTAAAAGTGAACAGATGTATAATCCTCCTGAGAAATATTAAACAAAATATGGAACAATGACATTAAAGAGGTTAGACACCAGACAACAGAGACCAGTGATTCCTGAGAAATGGGAAACAAGTGAGATGAGTCCTACAATTGCTCTAGTTTACTGCGTGGAGGTGCAGGCATGGGAACACAGGCAGGGCCCAGTGATATCCTAGCTTGAGGACATGCAGCTGCGTGTCCAGGGAATCCAAGGCAGATGGAGTCTTCAGGCAGAGAATTGCAGAGAGAGCTATAGAAAGGAGCCCCTCGTGTATATATAGTTGAATACTGAGGATCATATGCATGTGAGGAAACTACCCAAGACCTGGCAATAACCACCCCAAAGTAGAAAGGGAACAGTGTCCAAGGTTCACACAGGACTGAGAATAGGCACTATTCCCAACAGCCATAGTGAGAAACTTCCTAATTCAGGGGCATCCATTAGGATATAAAAGGGAACCTTGCTTCAGTAGTGGGAGAGACAAATAACTCCAGATTAACCCAGCTCTAATGAAATAGATACATTTTTCAAAGACACAAATTAGCAAAGTTTACACAGGAAGAAATAGATAAGCTAAGTAGTCCTATAGTTCAATTCTTTAATGAATTTTTAGTTAAAACTCTCCCATAAAGGAAACTCTAGACAGATAGCTTCACTGGTGAATTCTATCTACTAAACATTTAAAGAAGAATATCAATTTTATATAAATTCTTATTTCAGAAAATTCAGAGGAAGGGATATTGCCCAACTCATTCTAAGAGGCTGGTATTACCCTGATATCAGACAAAACATTATCTGAAAGCTACCCTATGTAATAAACAGGCAATATGCAAATTGACCCTCACACCCTCACATGATGGCTACCTATGACCAGGCCAGCAGGGGGGTTAGCGAGGGACAACCAAATGACTGAACAGGCAGGCTGCATGGGGCAACCAGGCTGGCAAGCGTCGGGGCGGGGGGGGCAGTTGGGGGCAACCAAGCTGGAAGGGGGGCAGTAAGGGGCGACCTGGCCAGCAGCGGGGGGAAGTTAGGGGCGATCAGGCCAGCACATAGAGGCAGTGAGGGGCAATTAGGCTGGCAGGGGGGGTTAGTTAGGGGTGACCATGCAGGCAGGCAGGTGAGCCATTAGGAGCCAGCGTTGCCAGTTTGGGCCCGATCCCCAGGATTGGGCCTAAACTGGCAGTCGCATATCCCCCAAGGGGTCCCGGATTCAAGAGGGTGCAGGCTGGCTGAGGGGAGCCCCCACCTTCCATACACAAATTTCATGCAATGGGTCTCTAGTTAACAAATATTTCTCATGAACACAGATGAAATGTTTTTAACCCTTAAACATCTCTGCATGATTATCACTTTATTATTAATGACAACTGTTCATTATTTGCCATGTGCTGTTGTCCATGTTAGTCTATGAAACTCTAGTGCTCAAGGTTGAAACAAGGTGAGGGGAACTTTACTCACAAGGAGGACCTCCTCCACCTTCCCTAACACTACATTGGTCTCAGAGTAATGTGCCCCTCTCTCCTTCCTTTGCCTACCACAGTCAGTCCTATTTCATTAACCCAGTTATTAAACATCATTCGATCACTCTCACCTAGCCCTCCTTTTCTAAGAGATTTCCTTATTTTTTAGTTAAAACCACTGCATGCCTGTGATTTTTCTGGAATGAAATGCTTAAAAATCTTGTTCAAGTTTTCTTCATACTTCCAGCTGGATATGTCAGTTTGTATTTATTATGCTCCATGTAGGGGGCCAACTTCTGCCTTTCCCAAGTCTGAAAAAAATTAGAGTGGAATCTACAGTATAAATAGAAAAATATTGGAAAACAATCATAATATTATAAAATAATAGTTGCTAATATTTATTAAGTACCTGTAATTGCAGGTTCTGCTCTATGTACTTTATAACTTATTATCATTCATTTAATCCTCACAATGACCTGTGAAGATAGGTTATTATTATTATTATTTTACTGACAAAGAAACTGAGGCATGCCTCCTAGGTGGAGGATAGGATCCAGAACTTAAATATGGCCCACTTACACTCTGCTATAAAGGTGATGAATCACAGAAAACATGTTATATTTTTTGAGTCATCAATCACATAAATTAAACACTTGACCAACATCTATATGTTAGAAAGCTACTATCCTCTTTATTTGAACATATGTTATTAATAGAAATCTGTCTGTGGTGAATGGTATTAAGTGTTAGCTACAATTTTTTTTTAACATTTTTGGAAATCTACAGTTCTAGTGGGTTCAAGCTAAAATATCCATTCCCATTTCACAGATTAAAAATCACCAGTCTGAGTTAAAATTCTGACTTGGAAATTTACTAGTTGTATGCAATTTAACTTTCGGTGCCTCAATTTCATCATATGTAAAATGAGAATAATATAGCTTACTCCATAGGTTTGAAGTAAAATTACATTTGTAGGTTTGTGCAAAGTACTTAGAAGGTCATATAAAAAGTGCTTACAAAGTATTAGCTATTATCATCCTTATTAATGAGAAACTAAATAGAAAAGTGGAATAACATAACCAATGAGACAGATGTGGGTTGAATCCCAGCTTTAGCAGGCAAGTTACAAAGCCTTTTTAAAACAACAACATGCTTTTATTGATTTTAGAGAGGAAGGAAGAGGGAAAGAGAGATTGAAACATCTAAGATGAGAATCATTGAGCGGCTGCCTCTTGCATGCCCCCTACTGGGGACCAAGCCCGAAACCCAGGCATGTGCCCTTGACCAGAATTGAACCCGGGACCCTTCAGTCTGCAGGTCGACACTCTATCCACTGAGCCAAACCAGCCAGGGCACGAAGCCCTTTTTAACCTTAGTTTCCTCATGTGAAAAATTAAATAAAAACACTACATAGGGAGTTGTGGGAATAAAACGAAAAATATGTACAAAAGGACTTAGTACAGTGCCAGTTACATATTCCTCAATAAACGAGAGCTTTTGATAAATGAGAACTGTGAAAGTGGCAAAGGTTATGAATTTGGTGGTGGTGGTGGTCTCAATGATTTAAGTTGCCTGTGATTATAAAGGAATATAGGGAGAAATAACTGATAATGCTTCAGACTGGGCTTTTTAATCATTATCTTATGGATAATCCAATACCCACGCAGTTGATCTCCCAGTTTACTCCCAGTCCCAGTTTATCATTAGGTGAAGAAAGGCAAATGAAACATAATAGACTACATGGTCTTATTATGTACAGTTATTCTGAAAAAAGGGATTCACAGAAAGGTAGGATTGTATTGTTTTGTTTTGTCTGTTGTTTTTTAAACAGACATAAATTATCCCACTAAATCTAAGCCAATTTTAGTATTATTGCAAATTTCCCAATCATATTAGGTTAAACATGGTACTTTCCTAATTTTTTAGCTGCATATTGTCTATTATTCTTAGTAAGAATACTTATTGTTTTAATTGACAATTTGAAATTACTTAGAACAGTAACATAAGCTTTAAAAAAAAAAACAGGATAGAAAATCCAAATGAGTGATAGGCATAAAAATTAGAGGTCTCTCTCCAAAATATTCACTGACACAGATATCTATCTTTAGGACAGGAGATAAATGAATAAATATAATAGAAAAGAGAGGGAACTGTAATGGCTTAATTAATAGAGCACGTTTTATTTAAAAGGTTAAATTGGAAACAATCTTCCTTTATGCACATGCTTAGTGCCTGGAAGTGATTTAAATAACAGTAGCAAATAAAAAAAGGAGTTAAAATTAAACACACCATCACCATTTATTTTTAAATAACAAGTTATAATTAATACTCAACTTCCTTTATAACTCACATTACCTTAGAGCTACTATAAAGTTATCTCTTGAGGCTGGAGCTAAGGTCTAGTCTTTTCACTGCATAATATTTAGATAGCACAGCAACTGGTACAGTAGCAACGTGATTATGACAGCTTTGCCATTTCAAACAAAGACCTTATTTACAAGGGCTGGTGTGGGGAAGGTCTCTCATTCCAAAGTGCTAAGGTACCAAAAGCATCCTATAAGAGAGTGTTGATGGAGCAAGAGCCAAAGTCTTTTGTTCTAGTTCTGATGACAGATTGTTCTTTCTTTCTTTTCTTTTTTTAAAGTTTCCAGAGCCTATTGTTTTCCCTTTCATGTCTTTCAGTTTTACCTAAGAAATGATACTACTTGCTCTTGATCATCTTAAAGGGATATTACAGTAATTGAAGAGATACCAGTGAAATGCCGAGTCCTGCTGAAGATGAAATTCAGACATTTTTATTGTAACTACTAGGAGCCCAGCGCACGATTGGAAATCGCGAGGTGCCACCCACCTTGAGTCGCTGGTCTGGCCCCACCTCCCTTTCTGGCCCTTGAAGCAGTCCTAGCAGCTGCTGATCAAGTCCTCCCCCAGTGCAGGCGCATGGAGGCCCCTGCCACCCTGCCCCCGACGCTGTGCGCAAGCAACCTCCTCCTGTCTGGTTGACCCATTACAGCGTCCCAGTTAATTAGCATATTTCTCTATTTTTATATATGTGTGTGTGTGTGTGTGTGTGTGTGTGTGTGTATGTGTATATATATATATATATACACATACACACACACACACACACACACACACACATATATAAAAATAGAGAAATATGCTATTTCTCTATTTTATATATATATAACTATATAATAATTTTAAATATATATAACTATTTAATAATCATATATATATATATATATATATATATATATGTATATATATATATATATATATATATATATATATGATTATTAAATAGTTATAGGGTGCTATGGACTTGTGCCTCCAGAGATATCTTTGGATTTATTTAGGTAATGGGATGTCTATACTAAGCTCACACTTCCTAGTATTCAACTCCAGATTGGTGGACTCCACTGGATTTAATTACTGGGAAGTGTTTCATAAGGAGGCCACTCTTGGGTCTGGATGTTTCCTAATTCCATGCTCTGTCCTCTGTCCAGGATGACCTCTCTGGAAAACACAGAGCCTGCCCGCCTATGTTTCCAGTTGTCTTGGTTGTAGACCTCTGAGCTCGTTAGAACTGCTCAAAATCAATGGCACCTTTTTAAAAAGAGTAGATAAACGGCACCTTTTTAAAAAGAGCTGATAAACACACATTGCCTTTTCATTTCAACCACGTTCACTGTATGGAAGAGAAACCGTAAATAAAGAAATTATGGGGAGAAAATCTATGAAAAAGATGGCACTCTGAGAACTTATTAGTGGCAAACATTAAAGTGCATAAACAAATCGGCTCCCCAGTAGGATCCATTTATATTAATATAGTGATCACTTAAAGTGTTTTATTCTTTTGTCAGGCCTTCTTGTACACTTCAAATGCATTCTCACTGGGGAAAAATAATCCCCTGGCTTATTGATAGCATTTGATACGCATTCTATAACATAAGTGACTATTAGGAACTGCACTTGCTTAATAAAAATTTGCAGAACAGTGGCAGATTTGGTGAGTTAATGGGCCCCCTATGCTCTTCTTGAGCTGACAGAAGATGGTATATTGCGAACATGCACAAATCTCTTCAGATGAAGATTGCCATCAGCCACAGTTATTCTTGTTGAGAATGCCAACCCTTTGTCACGAATGGGGGATATGCAAATGTGTTCAGATCCCCACTACTTCATATTGAGACACTTCAATATAAAGCAGCACTCTAAAAGATGATGCAATGCTTGTCTTTTACATAGGCAGCTCTATTTCATTTAGTTTTTGATTTCCGTATCTTTGACAGAATAGAGACTGCAGCTTTGAAGGTGATGTTTGGCACAACAAAAATACATCTTCTAATGAGGTCATCAACACTTTTCCTTGAATAGTTCGCAAGGAAACGAAATATCAAGTAATTCCTTAATGGTTAATAAACTTGTTTCTGAGAGTTGTTCCTTCAGAACTTTTTTAAAAAAGGACACAGTTGCCAATATTAAGAATCCATTTTATTCACTTTTAGTAGATCAATTTCTGTGCCCCTGATTGATTTCCGGAAATTTTAAGGAAGGCCAACCTGTTTTAAGTTGTAAATTAAGTTCCCTCCTTTACTGCATTGATTTATAGTGTTTTCTTATATTGATGGCTACTTGGCAAGCTGTTTCTCTTCAGGGAGAATTTTGAGTATCAGCACTATGCATTTTTATGTGTTGAAAAATTCTTCCATTTCTTGAAACCAAAAAGGCCAAAAAAAAAAAAACCACCAAAAAAAAAAAAAACAACCCCACAAAAAACCATATACAAAGCTTTCGCTGAAAAAGGGGTTAGGGAATTAGTACAGGATAATGATGCCAATATTTATCTTGCCATCTCTCTTAGCAGGCTTCCCCAAAACACCATGCTCCTCCCTGGCCAGCTGGCTGTTCTGACAATCAGCTAGTTAGAACTCAGTAGCTGAATTTTCTTCTAATATTATAGTGTATTTCTCAGCCAGGTTGCCACAGGACACAATGAGGACCTGCTTCCTCATCGTTTAAAATTCCCTTTCTTTCTTCATGAATCTAAGGGGGGCTTAAATCTAAAGTTAGGAAAATCCACTACTTTTCACATATTCTTACACTATTGTGTTTATCTCATTAAAGAGTACTGGGAAAATCAAATCATTTGGTCACAAATTGACTAATTAATTTGTTTGGTGTGCATTCAATAGACACTGTCTTTCTCAAAGGAATCAGATACTGTCTGAGCTTCAAGTACCCATTCCTGGATCTTTGTGGGAATGAGGTTCCTGGCTTGTTAGTTTCTTGACATGAGTGCTCTGATCAGGACTCCACAGCTCTCAAGACTGATTCTCTAGATATTTCTGGAGTTCACTCTCTATGCAGTTCTTTCTTCTCTGTTACTGCACTCTACCACCTTGTTTTCCCTGGATTCTCAGCCCCATTGCCTCCACTCAGATATGAAACTATGGGATACATATCTTACAGCAAGTTTCGCCGGGTGGTATTATTTAATTTCTCTGGAATAAGTTACAAAATTATTACACTATTTAATAAATGGTAACATCTTTGTGCTGAAAACCACAGCTTCCTAAACCACAGGACCAATGGTCCTAAGATACCTTGAGTAACTCTCACCCAAAGCTAAGCATGTGATCAGTGATTAAGAGCAATATTCTTTGGAAGTGCCATTACCTGCTTCTCTCCTGCCCAAGGACATTATGAAATCAAGGCTGGAACCTAGGGCCACACAGAGGGTGCAGCGGCGCTGGTGAACAGAGAGGGACTGCATGGAGGCCCAGGCCTATTCCCCGGTTCTGATGGCCCACATACCCGTCACGAGGACAGTCACAAGTCCACCCTCTGAGTCTCCTAACTGGACCCAAGCCTTTTTCTATTCGATGGCCGACCTTTGGAAATTGCTTCCAACTTGCTCTTGACCTACCTCCATCTCTCCAACTCTACTACACGTCTCTTCAACACAGACCAGCTTAGCCCACGCGAAACATCACTTGCTTCATTCTTCTACCTCACCAAAAGCCCTCACTAAATTCAACTGCCTAGAAAATAATACAGTCTCCTTAGCCTGATATTCAGGTTTGAATCCTTTTTACCTTTCTCATTATATTTTCACCTGTTCTTCTTTTACTGAAGTCATAAAGTAATTCCTGGGTTCTCCCCATTTGTCTTTCTCCTCGGTGAGAAATGCCTGGAACCTCACATGTACAAATCCTATTTTATTGCTCCTCCTGGCCCCAGCTCCCCATTATAACCTCCTCTTTGTAGTATATTCTCTTCATCTGTTTCTCCCAGGACACTTCGGCTTTGCTTCCAAGCAAATGTACCACTTTCTGTCTGTATTATGTTGATTTGTATGCAACTTCAATGAAGATGAAGATAGCATTTTGTTCATCTTTCCATGGTAAACAGCTACAGATTACAAAGGTCCTCAAAGGTCAGTTGTATGGAGTCTCTTCCTTTTTTGCATGATGAGCAAAAGATGCCTATGTGAGACCCCTCTCAGGAATCTTCTTTGTGTGAATTCTTGGGATCTACCAGGTTTGGACTGTTTCTAATACTCAGAGTATGAAAACTGCCATGTCTCTTAGATCCTTGGTAAATATTCTGTTGTCGGCAAGAAATTGATACTGATGAAGCCATCGGAAAGGAGGGGCTCAGACTATCCTGTAAGTCCCACAACCATGATTCTCTATGAGCAAGTTAAACAACACGTTTTTTATAACATGTGTTACAATCCCACTATTTATAATGCACATTTCCACATAGTGATTCTATCTTTAACAGGGAAGAGGAGGAAGGAAACTCAACTTGTTGCCAACGTACGTGTCAGAAATCATGCTAAGCATTTTAACATGTGCTATCTCACTTAATCCTTACAGATCTCAGTGAGTTAGGGCATTACAATCTTCAGTTACAGAGCAAGTAACCGAGGCTCAGTGGATTATGTCATAAAGTTAGCAAGTGGGACAGCTGGGATCCAAAGGGTTCCTGACTTCAAAGCACAACTTCCTTCTACTATGTGAGTCTGAGAGGTAAGATTCTGCTAATGGCTCCATAATCAAGAACTATATATTTCACTAGTCACCACTACCTAAGAAAAGTAGAATTTCCTAACAAAATACATGCAGGAGCACATGATGTCTCTTAAAAATGGCTGGTGAAACTCTCAGAAGTAAGCAATAGAGTTGTCATAAGTTGTTTTGAGGCTCATACACCTGGGAATTGTTACCAAGGAGAAGCATGGACTATTGTTCAGGTGTCAAGCGGTGGGAAAGGGAAAGAGACAGCGTTAGCTTTTTTGGCAGCCAAACGGCACTATTGTTGGCTCATCAAGTGTACAGAGAACTGAAATCCTTTTTATATTAACTCCTGTTAAGCCAGGACTTTGTCCAACAAATTCCTGTGGAGAGCCAATGGCAGCATGCTGGGCACTGGGATTGTGGAGGGACAGCCTTGAGCCTGTACCAGCAGGGTTTTTATCACACAACTAATGTCAGAAGTATTATCAAGCCTTCTGGGACAAAGCTTCCTGCAGCTCTCACCTCGACAGATGTGATAGGCCCTGGACTGAACTTTGGGATTCTACACTTATTCCCTATACATTATCCACCCCCGCCCCGCCCCGCCCCACCCCGCCCGAAGCCAGTGTAATCCTTTTAAAACAAAACCAAAAACAAATCTCAATCACGACAATCCTTTGCACAAAGTCTCTCAACTAGCTTCCAATCACATTTAGAAGAAAATCTAAGAACTTACAGCCTCCAAGCCCAGCCTGAGCTGGTCCCCAGGGCCTTTCCCACCTCATTCTGCATAGCTGTCCCCTTGCTCAGCATCCTTCCATCACCCATTCTGGTCTCACTGCAGGTCCCCAAACACAGAAAGTGCATTCCACTTCAGGGCAAGTACTATTCTTCTGGACAGCCACCAGGCTCACTGCCACCCTTCCTTCACGTCTTCACAGACATCGCATCGGTAGAGAGGTCCTCCCTGGCCACCTCACCTAAGGTAGGGCCTTCCGACCCCAACTCTCTGTCTTTTTCTCCTCCTCCTGCTTCATTCTTTCACAAGGCTCACTGCTGCCTGCCCTCTGCCCCATTAGAACATAAGCTTCAGGTAGACCTGGGCTTCGCTTTATTCAATTTGTTCCCAGGGTCCAGGACAGTGCCTGGGACACAGTAGACACTCAAAACGTATTTGTTGAATGAAAGAAGGATGGTCAGAGAACCTTGAAAATAGGTAATGAAGAGACTAAGCCTGGTTTGTGGATTAGACTTTCCTGATGACTTTAAGTTAAGACCTGGAGATATTTAAGGAAGGGTAAAGATAGTGTTTGGACAGAGGAAACATAAAACAAAACAGGTCCCACACAGAGAACCCGAAGGCCTCTCATGCGGCTGGAGTGCTCAGCATGACAGGGAGACCAGTGCGAGCCCAGGTGGAGGAGAAACGAAGGGGCCAGTCATGGAGGACCTCAAATCCCCATAATGAGTTTGTCTTTATCCCGAGGGCAATAGGATGCTGTTAAGGGATTTTCAGCAAGAAAGTGACAAGATGGGATCTGCGGTTTAAAAAGATCACCCAGGCTGCAACATGAACAATGATTTGGATGGGAGTAAGACAGGAGAGATTTACTTCTTTTTTTGAAGCCGAGTGCAGGAATTTGCATTTATCCTTATTAAATGTAATCTTCTGAATTGCAGCTCATCAGTTCTCCCTGATCAGATCTTTTGGAATCCTGGTTCTGTCATCCAGTGCATTAGATACCCTACCCAGATGCGTGTCACCTACACATGTGACAAGTGAGCATGCTAAATTCAAGTCACGTGCAGGGCTCATGTTACCGATCACCCTCTGCTCCCTTCATGGCACTTCTGTACTTGCTTGTGAGCTGGTTGGCTGGGTAAGAGCATCTCTCCCATCACTCAGTGTTTCTTTTCCTAAAGTTAAGTGGCCAGCCCAGAACTGAATGCTAACCCTCAAGATCTGGTAACATGAGCTACCCAGGATTTTCACTAAAGCTTACGGACTTCACACTGAGACAGCAACCCAATATATTCCTGGATGAATTCATTTTGGCACCTGGCTCCTGGTTTGGGACTGGATAGCTGCTGCTGTTCTTGGCTATAATGGTGCTATCAAATGATTTCTCTTCTGGCATGAGCTGAAGTATATAATACTGCCTACATTTCTGCTCAGAATCCAGTATTATCTGTTTAATATGCAAACAGTGCAAAACCGGGGCTACTGGTATGTAATAGATTTTGAAAAGTTGTCATCTGGATTCATTGCTTATCAGAGGACATGAACTTTGGGGGTTTGTGGGCTGTCTCTCCAATTCAGAGCACACCCATTCACGTCGAGGGATGCCCAACATCCTGCACACACTCTGGTGAACTGGCATGGTACGTTATACTGATCTCTTAGAGGAGCTCATTTACATCAGGCTCCTTTTTGCAGAACAGGTATTACACAGAGACCAAACCTCCACTATCCATTTGGAAGGTATTGAGGTATATTAACCATCTTGAACCAGGTTGCGTTCATAGAAAATATTAATAGGAAAAATAGAAAGTTGTTAGACCCAGCATCCAAAATGATGCCACAGGCAGCAATTTTTGAATCTCTTTCCCTTTGACCAGGGATTTCTTTGGATGCCAGCAAGCCTACTGATGAAGAAAGGAAAAAAAGAAAAGCAATGGGCTTAATCCCCTCCTACCACTCTTCCCTACTCCTCTGTCCCCCAGAGATTTGGGAAAATTGATTCAAAATTATTTGGGTATGAATTACTCATTTAATAGACATAGACTATTTTTTTAGCAATCTTTGTGCATACATAGAAATTCTTGTGAACTGGAAATAATCCCCAAATACAAAATATGTTCAAATGTAATAATAATTTTCATTGAATTCTAAATGTAAATGAAATTGGCATAGGGTCACATTTCAGAGCCAGTTGAACATTTATTAATTTAAAATATCTGGGTTTATTTTTATACTTTAGAGCCAACAGTTTTTTTTTCCTTTTCATGTCTCAGATACTTTGGTAGGTCCTTATACAGCTCTGTAAATCTAACCTTTGTGACTATAGTGACTATCAGAAAAAAACCAAAACTCTTGCCTGCTAACAACATCAGAGAAATTATTTCAATAATTCAGGGCATGAAAATATACAGGAATATATAAATAAAACATGTAGCATTATTTATAATTGTCCCTTCAACTTCCACTAAAAGACAAATCGATGTAAACATGTTATTGAATTTCCTTCCATAGGTACACATACACACATATATATATATACACATATGTACATACACTGACATACTTGCATACTGTTTCTTTTCAAATGATGTTTTATCATTAACATTTTTATGTCATTAAATAGTCTGAAGACTTTTATTTGTTGCATAACAGTCTACTATATCTATTAGATTAGAGTCTATAATTTTACCAATCCATTAATTGCTGGAAAATTAAGCTTGCTATAGTGAAAAATCCTTAAAGTTTAATCTTTTTTTTTAAAGGGATACCAGCTTTTATTTTTCCCCTTTTCACAAAACAAAGTAGAAGTAATACAGAATTAAAATCACAAAAGTAGTTGGTAGAACACCTATACACAAAAAAAATCCAGATAAGAAGACAGGCTTACTTACAATGAGGAAACACATGTAAATTAAGGTAGCTTGTAGTTTTCATATGAAACAAAAAAACTCAAACATATGCTACATGGGCGCCACTGTTGACAGCAATATTGAAGGGGAGAAAACAACACTTATTTAGGGACAGATATACCACAAGATCCAGGTTTTACAGCATCAGTGCAATAAATTCACAGAACTATATTACAGCTAACCAGAGTTAAAGAATTGTTCCCAAATATGTCACATTTTCGGCCCTTAAAAGGCTTATTCTACAGATTTCAACTACTCTAAACATCTAGCTACTGAGAGGGAAAATGATTCTAAAATGCTTTCCAAGAGTTAGAACATTGTTATAGACCTAAGGCCATCTAACATCTACACAAGTTTGCTTTCACCAACAGCCCTTAGAATCTTTAGAGAAATATCTAGGGAAAAAAAGTCAAATACCAGCATAGTCACCACCTTCTAGACCAAATCTATGGGGACCAAGCAGCCAACATTACCATAAAATGAGAATTGAAAAATGAGTGGGAGAAAATTATTTTCTACTGGATCTTGAAGAAACACAGAAAGACTTTTGTTCTTTATTAGCTGGTCTTAAGAGTAAAAGTCATAGGCACGAGTCTTCCTCTCTTATGCACTTTAGCTTTAGACAGCTGAAAATCTGAAACTAAAAGTATGCTGAAAATCCTAAATTCAAGCTTTTGGAAGCCTGCTATTAAAAAGCCTTTAGGACCTACTAACTTGAAAGCTAAGTGCAACGGGACAAGAGCTCTAAAATGTCAGGTTCCCTATTTCAGAGGATCAGTTGCTCAGTTTTGCACAAGGGAGAAACCAGCACAAACTAGAGCATGTATTAGTTTCATTTTATTTCATGAGGATGCTTCTCCATGGTATAGAAACAGAATTGGTCTCTTCATTGAAGTAGTAAACTTGGTCTCTACATTCTTGAAGCTGGACATTTTATTAAGCAGACTGGGAAGGAGATGGTATAGGCCACTATACCTTGTATCTAGCTAAAGCAAAGATCAACTTGAACAATTATCCAAAGTCATTTGTTAACTGTACTAAAGATTGAAGTTCATCACTGTATTATTTTAAAGGAAGCTGCCTATAAGTAAGAAATTAATTAACCCTGCGTGAGAAAAATCAAAAGTTGTATTCATGAGTTGTCCATTTAAGGCCAACTGATGAGAACGCACCCAGATACACTTGACATGAAGACACTGTATAAAGCCTTGTGTGGCAAGTCTGAATTTCTAGTAACTAAGGGCAGAAGGCGTGAGAGCAAAGAGCTACTTCTGTAACACTTTAGTATCCAGGTAATAGAAACTGTTCCCACGCACAATGTATACTCCATTAATCACACTGAATAAAGAAGATGCGTTACTCATCTTTCTTTTCTTTTTGCTTAAGACGCTTGTTCATCTCCCTTTTGGCCATTCCAATGCACTTCGAAATGATTCCATGTTGGTTTAGTCCAGGAAGCAACAGTACGAAAGTCAAGATCAGGTAGGTTAGAAGAAGGTTGTGGACCTGCTGTCCCACCCAAGCAACCGCAGCAAGAGAAATGATCATGGTCATGAAGTACATTTTCAGCTTTTCTTCCTTTAGTGTAAAGAGGCGTTTCCACCAGCCCACAGTTCTGAGACGAGTTTTTACTGGATTGCTGCAAATTTCATGGGATCTTTGCTGCTGTTCAGTGGTCCATTTATTGGAGCCAAAAATTCTAGGCGCCAGGATGGGACAAGGTAGTCAGCCAAGCACAAAAACATAACAAAACAGGAAGCACCAGATAGAACAGATGGATCTAGATAATAGATATTGAGAAACACCAAGGAAACCACACCCATGATGACAGGTAGAAACCCGGCTCTTTCCCATTGGAGGACTTTATCAGCCATCAGCATCACCTCTTCCCATCCTTGCAGCTGCTCTTCCAGAATTGCAGTCTCTGCAGCCAGCAAGTTGGTGCTGCGATTATCTCCCTCGGCCATCATCTCCCAGGTGCCGCTTCAGCGAGCCCAAGGCAACCTCCGAACCAGCCTCCGTCCAAGATCCCCATGACGACCCCAGCCCTTAAAGTTTAATCTTGATGAAATCTTTGATTTTGATTTTTTTTTGGAAGGAAATGTACTTACTGGGTAAAAGATAACAAAAGTGCTAAGGTATCTTATACAATTACCACATTGCCTTGTGATAAACTGGTATTAACTTAAATACCCAATAAACATGTGTTGCAATACAAGCACATGTATATTGTAACATTACCCAGTTTTCCAAGAAAATATCTTTATTTCCTTTATTACTTGTGAGGTTGGACATATTCCATATATATCAGCCAAGTGAATAAATTATTTGTAAATTGTCTAACTATATATTTTAAATTTTGAATTGAAATATTTATTTTCTAATCCTATATAATAAAAGCCTAATATGCTAAGTGTCCAGTCATCCATTCAACCGATCAAAGCGTAATATGCTAATGATATGCTAAGGCTGCTCAACCACTTGCTATGATGTGCACTGACCACCAGGGAGCAGACGCTCCACTGGTAGGTTAGCTTGCTGCTGGGGTCTGGCCAATCGGGACTGAGCGAGACATGCTGGACATGCCCTAGAGCCCTCCCACGGTCCCTCCCCGGCTGGCCAACCTCCCTCATCCCTCCCTGGCCCCGATGTGCACCTGTGGGGTCCCTTGGCCTGGCCTGCACCCTCTTGGAATCCAGGACCCCTCAGGGGATGTCGGAGAGCCTGTTTTGGCCCGATCCCGCAGGCCAGGCTGAGGGACTGCACTGCTGCACAAATTCGTGCACCGGGCATCTAGTAATTAATAAGAGCTCTTCATATATTAAATATGTTAATTCTTTGTCATGTATTTTATAATTATTCCTTTATTCTCCTGAACAACAAACAACATGTGAAAAATATGAAGTGATGATTGTCTCTTAAGCAGTTTCTCTTAATCCTATTTTAAGAATGTTGTTATTTCCAAATTAATTAACTTTTTAGGATGTTGCTGGATAAAAAAATAAAAACATAATCCAAAGTAAACTCTTAAGATCATTTCTTAGGTTTACATGTTATCCATACTAAATCTCTTCTCCAACAGAAAACAAGACTTTTCTCTTTTCATTCCAATAAGCTTCTTTAAGTATTACTCTTACACACTAGCATTTTCTTTTCAAACTCAACCTCCTAAAGCACATGGTAATGATATATTAAGCACCTGTGCAATACTATTGCCTTCTTTTACAAATATAATATTCCTAATCCATTAATGATGAATCACATCATCAGTTTTTTCCAGTGGGGGTGGACAATTAGACTGAGCTGTCTTTAGAAATTCTTGCCCTTAATGACTTTGTGACCACATTTTCAATATAATAACCTCTCTGAATTATGGCTTGGTCATGGATGAGCTCTTTAAGTACTATGTTTTACAGGGATACAGATTTAGATATCTAAAGGGTTAGTTAATTTAGTTGATTTAAGAGTTAATTTATACATCTATCAGAATCAAGTCTCTATTCTGGACACTGTATAAATCAGGTTACATGAATATGGAGCACTTTAAAATTCCTTGTTGTCCTAGTAAATGAAGCTAGAGTAGATTGTACTGTATCAATAAATTCATTGATTAAACCTAAATACCAAAATTGCTTCATGGATAAAAATGTGTGTCAATTATGAAGCAGTAATGGGTGAGCCTATCCCAAGTATTTAAATCATGTAGAATATTTTTAATTTATTTTGAGTCAATCATGTTATTTGATTCAGGACATCTTTGGGATTACTTTAAGATATTTGCAAAAACCCAAGGTAAACAAAATCTCTTAATATTCAGCCTACACAATATTTGGGACAACTCACATACAGTCAAATTGCTCTATACTAATATAATTCAATTTCACGTTGCTGCAGGTAAAAGCAAGCAATTCAAGCATGTTTTAAATATAATTCCCATGGCACTACATTTGTGCACAGAATACACTATTCTTTGCAAACAGATTAATAGAAAATGAAAAGAGGATTCATAAATAAGAAGCACAGATATTTTGTTAGACGAATATTTATATCTTCAACTTTTTCTAACTCTACAAACAAAAGAAAAACTTCATGTTAACTAAACTTAAATAATATAAATAAAAATATACTTCTTGAGATTAAAACAAAACAACAATAAAAGTGAGGTATAGATTAATACAAAGGGGAAAAAAATGTCAATGCTAAAAGACTAGGAAGGGCCACAAAACAATCTGATCTAATTAGCCCTCAGGCAGTGCCAGGAATTCACATGATCTAAATCAATTATGTCAAGTGATTGCCTAATTTATTCATAGATTCCTCCACTTAGGAAATAAAGCACACAGCCCTTTTTCTCAAGTTCTAAACAATGGCTTTCACTCTTTTCTATATAATGACATGTAACCTTGGCCTTTTATATTGCCTGTGTTTGGCTCTTAAGTCTGTTCATTATTATGAACCTTCTCTAAATGCTATCAAAGAAACAACACTGGTTTGGGTAAGTGAAAGTGAGTGTGTAGTGCTATAGTCTACACCCTCCTAAAATATCTTTATCCCTATTTTATTTTGCTACCCAAACCAAACATTTATTTGCACTTTTATTCACTTATCCTTTATTTGTTTACACTTTTATCCATCTACTCATTCAATCATTTGATGTAGGAAAGGAGAACCTGCCTACTAAGTAAGATCAGCCCAATCAATCATGGCGATCAACAGGTTTCTGAGATTGCACCCAGATTGCTCTACCAAAACCCAAGCATGTCATCCATCTTGGGTTTACTCAGCAGGTACACATTCTACGCATGAGGAGGGTGCCAAAGATACATAAGGTATGGCCCTGCCCTGTAAGAGCTTCTCATCTAATCAGAGTGAGAAAAAAATTTCATATGGTAGGTACCCCAAGGAGTATGCAATTCTGTGCTAAACTTAGTGCTGCCAGTGTTAACTGCTTTCGGAATTTGGAGAATGAGCTGAAGCAGGCAAGACTTGAGTGAGTCCTGAATGAAAATTAACACTTAAATAGGAGCGAGGATGTATCTTCTGTTTTTAGAGTTAACACTAAGAAATTAATACGAATGAAAACAGAAAGGTTTAATGTTTGGGAGCTCAGGCATCGAAGTTTCATATTTAGTTTCATATTTACTTCCCTTGACTTTGGGGCCTCTCTGAGACCAAGGTCCATAGGTTAGTACTGTGGTTTTCTATGTATTTAATTTTTTCAGATCTAGGTTTTCTTCTACGTATTTAATTTTTTCAGGCCTTGTATTTAGGTCTCTAATCCATTTTGAGTTAATTATTGTGTATGGTGTCAGATTGCAGTCTAGCTTCATTCTTTTGCATGTGGTTTCCAATTTTTCCAGCACTATTTATTAAAAAGGTTTTCCTTCCTCCATTGTATGTTTTTGGCTCCTTTGTAAGAAATTAGTTGCCCATATATATGTGGGTTAACTTCTGAGCTCTCGATTCTGTTCCATTGGTCTGTGTCATATATTATGTCTTAAAGATTTGTTTAGACTCTTAAAAGCCCAGCATTGCACACAAACACATTTGAAGGCTGTGACCAATATTGTGTCTAAGAAGGCTGTTTAACTCAGAATTTTTCAGTCTTACTTGACTATTCACTATTAGCCTATGGCTAGAGGACTTGGCCACTTGTGATTGTCCTCTAGCCTTTCTGAATCCAGAGAAAGCTCAGGGATGATTCATTTACCTGGCATCTACTGATTTATTAAGGCTGGATACAGGAAATCTTGGATGTAACTCATTTTTCATTCATTTTGGCCGCTACAAAAACCTTCCCCAAACTTAGAAAACAAGCTTAATGTTTTCCATTTTTTTTTTTGCTATAATCTTATTTCACTTTTAAGGATTTCAGCTGAAACCTTTGCAGGCTCTCACAAATCTTTCAAGAGAATGCTGATGTACTTGGGGCTTAAGCCAGTGAGTTCCTGGATCAGTAGAGAGTAGATCGGCTTTTCCCAGCTCACCTGGAACCATCACACTTGATTAGTCAATTTCCAATTTGATCTCTATTTTAATTTTAATTCCATCATTGGATAGAGCTCCTAGTACCATTTCTCATGAACTCTAGCCAAGTGGGCATTGAAACATTAGCCTTTCCAGTCATATCTCTTCTCTCCACAATTTGTAGTTTATGTTTGTTATAGCAACTATCTTTCCGGTGTCTTTGTTCACTTATTATTACTGTTTACAACATCCCTAATCTCCCAAACTCTGTTCATGAGACTATTTCCACTCTAGGTAACCTAACAGAAATAAGGTATTGTTGTCCATTGTTCCTGATAAATCTCAGTTATTTAAAATAGTATCTGGCACAGAAGAAACACAAATATTTATTTAATAAAAGGAAGGAAGGAAGGAAGGAAGGAAGGAAGGAAGGAAGGAAGGAAGGAAGGAAGGAAGGAAGGAAGGAAGGGAGAGGTCGATGAGTTTTACATGAGACTGAAATTATATTTTCAAGTGTTGAACACCTTTTCAGCCTGATAAAAGCAGAGTAGGTGGTTCTGGTGACACCACCCTTTGTACTAAGGGGTTCTGGGGTTCTAAAGCGGCCAGCTGTAAACAGGGTGGGCAAACATAGGTTTACAGTTGTGAGTACGTGAGACAGAGTTAATAAAGCTATAGTAATAATAATAACCTGCATGTCTTTTTCTGCATGACCAACTGCAAACCTACTTTTGCCTCACCCTATGTAGTATAGTAATTTTAATGCTTCAATAAAGAACTAAAATTATTTTAAAAAGATTGATTTACCCAAGATAAAGCAGATTTTATCATAAACTAGAGCCCTGGTGCACAAAATTCATGCATGGGGGTTCCCCTCAGCCCAGCCTGCACCCTTTACAATCTGGGATCCCTTGGGGGATGTCTGACTGCTGGTTGGATCAGGCCTAAACTGGCGGTCAGACATTCCTCTCACAATCCAAGACCGCTGGCTCCTAACTGCTCACCTGCCTGCCTGCCTGATTGCCCCTAACTGACCCCCCTGACAACCTGATCGCCTCTGTCTGCCAACCTGGTTGCCCCCAACTGCCCCCCTCTGCTGGCCTGGTCACCCCTAACTTCTCCCCCCACCAGCCTAGTCTCTGATTACTGCCCCCCCCCCCCTGCTGGCCTGGTTGCCCCTCACTGCCCCCTCCCCTGCTGGCCTGGTCACCCCCAACTGCCCCCTGCAGGCCTGGTTGCACCCCCCCCCCCAATTGGACTGGTAGCCCCCAAATTCCCCAACTGCCCCCTGCTGGCCTGGTCACTCCTAACTGCCCCCCCTTCCAACCTGGTCATCCCATGCAGCCTGCTGTTCAGTCATTTGGTCATCCCTCACTAACCCTCCTGCCGGCCTGGTCACCCCATGCAGCCTGTTTGGTTGTCCGTTTGGTTGTTTCAGTTGTGGCTCTTTATATATATGGATAAGTCTAAATTCTGACTCTGTTTCTAATTCAAATTAGCTAGACATTTTCTAACCATTTAATGAAACACAGATTTATTGATTAATATGTATTTTGGAACAGATAACATCCATAGGTTTAGGAAAGTAAAAGCAAAATATCTATTTTCCCCCAAGAGCAAGAGTTAAGATTTGACCTTTAATGTAGAATAACATTTTATTTCCAGTGAGGTGATATTTAATTTAGAAATTTTTAGCCTTACAGAGGCAACGCTGAGAAGATTCACCATAGAAAACATAAAGTCAATAAATGTAAAAGAAATGTTGAGCCACAAAGTTAATTTTAAAAGTAAAAGAAAAATATCCTTTTAACTCTATAAAATTGGCAAAAGTAAAAAAAATAATGACACCAAGATTCTTCCATATACTACTGATAGAAACAATATTTCCTATTACCATTTAGTAATGGGGAGAGCAAGTGGTCAAAAGCTTTAAATCTTTACACAACAGTTGGCCAAGGAATTATACTTAAAAAATTTATAATGATAAAATAATCATGATTGTTTACAAAGGTTTATGTATTAGCAGGCTCAACGCATTGATATTTCTAAGAGCAAAAAACCGAAAACAACTCTTATGGCCAAGTATAATTATAGGCAAATAAACCAGGACACATTTACTCAAGAGCAAATTTTACAATTAAATGATAATATGGAAACAAAGATAAAGAAAATAATATTTAAGCTAGATTGTTCTTAAAGGACATGATTTTAAAAGCATTTGTTCAATACAATCACTTTGAGAAAAAAGATCGTAAAGGTATGAATATGTATATATTAAAATAAAAATATGGAAGGCTATCCCCATTTGACTTTTAAAGGACAAATTACAATTACTGCACCTAAAACTGAGGTATTTGTACCTCCCCACAGTAGTATTAATTTCCGCCTAAAGTATGGCAAAATCATTTCAAATATCATTCAGAAGAGACAACTATGTAATTGCCAAAATTCATTTAACATATATTCATTATATTATACTAAAGGCCCAGTGCATGAAAATTCATGCACTGGAGAGGGGGTCCCTCAGCCTGGCCTGCCCCCTCTCACAGTCTGGGAGCTCTCAGGAGCAGGAGGTGACCCAGTGACCAGGGGAAGGCCCCATCACACCTCTGCTGCTGCCACTGCTGGCAGCACAAGCCTCGGCCTGCCCTGGTTACCTGAGCCTTGGGTGGCCCTGGGCGGCTGGGTAGCCGCCATCCGAGGCTTGCCTGTGCCTCGCGCTGGCCCTGGGTGGCTGGGGGGCTGAGGGGACTGGGGGACTCCTGAGGCAGGTGTGCAGTAGGGCTGAGAGGACTGGGTGCCTCCATCTTGTGGTTGTGGGTACCACCATCTTTGAGGACGTGGCAGTCAATTAGCATATTCCCTCCTTATTGGCTGTGGGTGCCACCATCTTTGAGGGTGGGGCAGTCAATTAGCATATTGTCTCCTTATTGGCTGTGGGTGCCACCATCTTTGAGGGTGTGACAGTCAATTAGCATATTCCCTCCTTATTGGCTGTGGGTGTCACCATCTTTGCAACAGCATGAGGGTCAATTAGCATATTCTCTCTTTATTAAATAGGATACTTATATTATACTTAATCATATTTTATTATTATACTATATTTATATATTGATAAATAATATTTTTAACTAATGAAATCTCACTTCAATACAATTAAAATGAATTTGGTTCATACTGAGGAGAATTTAAGTATTTTGTTCTATTTTGTGAATAGATCCCTTCGCTTCACATTTTTGTGCAGATGTTCTTGTATTAGCATAAAAGTTCTTTAAGAAGGAACACAGAATTTCATTTATACATGAATAATGGTTTACAAAACAAAGGCAAGTGAGGAGGAAAGGTTCATAATTGGCTTTATTTAAAATGCTTAGTATCTGCGAGGTAGAGCTTCCATTGAGGTAAACAAAGAAGCATTCCATGTATTAATCCAAATTTCAAGAGGAACCCAGAATATTACAGTTTTAAAGGATAAGGCAGTTTCTCTATTGATCAAGATTTTCCATCAGAGCACAAATAATGCTCTAAATATACAGAGGCTAATTTAATAAAGATCTGCATGGATTTGTTATTGGCATACATCATTGGTTAACATTCTATTACAAATGTAATTTTCTTTATATCTCCTGTGAGAAAACAGAGCCTAGGGTTTCTCTTCGAGACATTGAATTATTTAGTTATCTGTATATTCTACTGGACAATGCCTCCACTTAAGAAAATGCGAAACTGCATGTCAACATTTGAGACCATTTGTGACCCCATGATTGATTGAAGTTCTACATACAAAGTCCATAGAACCTTTCCCCCAGTACTTCACAATACTCACTTGAAGATAATTTACTTACACTGACAATTCAAGTCAAACACTAATTATAAGAAAAATGTGTAGGAGAGGTAGAGGCTCACCTCTAATAATACAACTAACATCATTATCCAACTATTACTAATACCAGCATTGAATCTCCTATTCTAGGCATCAGGTTACATGTTTTTATATAAGACAGATGATCTTTGCCTCAAAGAAACTTTCTTTTCCTCATGGAAGTATACGAAAGAGTTGTGCCTCTTAACTGTTCATTCCACAACTGATAAAATGGTGATGGACGGACACTTGACTTGGGGTGGTGAACACACAATAAATACAGTGTACAGATGAGGTGTCCTAGAATTATGCATCTGAAACCTATATAATTTTGTTAATCAGTGGTACCCCAATAAATTCAACAAAAAGGAAAGAAAGACAAATGAAAACAATAGTGTTTAGATATTTGTCACATTCACTCATTGGAGAGGGTATGAGGGGGGGGATGAAATGTGCCATGACTTCTAGGCAAATCGAAAGCGTAGGAAGTACGCTAATTATATTAATTATTTATCAATATATAATTAAAAATTGTATAAAACTACAATTTCTACACAAAAGGCATCATTTTCCAATAAACAGTAATAATGAACACAAAGTGAAGTTATTCTTGAAAACATATTTCTTAGGCAATGCAAAGGCAAAAAAAAAAAAAAAAGGCAGAAAAATGCATTTGGACTTACAATGAGAGAACCAAGTCCTTTTTATAAAAAGGCATTTTTATGCCTTTGCTTCCAACCCACATAGTTATTCTAAATAATTTTAAACAAAATCTGTATTATTCTGCTATATTACAGATACCGAGACGTGATCTATATCACTATAATTCAGTTAATATTAATACAAGTTAATATTCATTTTCACTCATAAATGCATAGTTGTTTAAAATTTAATTATATATTAAGTTTTAGTTAACTGGAATGTTGGCTTTTTAATGTCATGAGAGGCCTGCTTTGATGGCAGTGTGGCACACTATTTGTGAAGTCAGTTATTCCAGGTTTCCCTCACTGGTTTCCCTTTTCTCATCAGAGATGTCTTTCTAAGAATTCAGCCTGAGTCTTGATACGTAATTTCTCTAAACTCACTTGTTTTCACTAAGTCACCCCACTTGAGTTATAACCTGTGTGGTTATATTAACTATATCAATATATTAAGATACACTAAAAAATAACATTTACCCTTTATCTAATAGTGAAAAACTGGGATCCTTTTCCATAATTCTGATGGATTTTGCTTCTCAGTCTTCATGAGTTGTTTTAATTTATGTAGCTATCTTTTCCTTGCATACCAACCATGTCACAAACCAGAATTTAGTTTTCCATCATTATTAACTTCCTACATTTCAAAGCTTGTAAACTTGACGTATCTTCTGAAGAAGCTATCACTACTTGATATATTTGGCGTGCATATTCAATTTTAAACAGATTTGAGTTTTTCAGTATTAGCCATGAAAATATCTAAGGAGAACTCTCGTGTGCCTCCACCCATCTTTCTTCCAAGCAAGACATCTTTATTTCTTCCTACTGCTTTTCATTGGACATGGTTTCTAGGCCTCTCACCAATATCTGGATGCATTCTACACTGTTTTTGTCTCTATTAAAATAATGTACTCAGACTTAAATACAGTGCTATATTTAATAATTAAATATAGGCCAGGGTAGAGTGGAACTGTTGTCTTCTTTGATCTGGTAACATAAAATTAGCTTTGGGGGTGGCAACTAAAAACAAGAGACATCTTGAATAACTGTAATGACACCATGTCTCCCAAACTGTACACCTATACAATTCAGTTCCTTTAACTGGAGTCCAGGACATTGTGTTTCTCTCTCACCACCTTCTCTAAAAGAGGCTCACCTCTCCTGAGTCTTCCTCTCTACCTGAATTTGGCTTCAGAAAAAAAAAAAAAGTCTCTATCTGAAATTTTATTGTTAATTTACTTGCATACAACTTTATCATGTATTTACCCCCAGGGAATGAAAACACAGTAAGAGTGAATGAAGCCTTTGTCTTGTTTACCTAGGATATTGCCTGGAAAATAGTATCTAAGAATGACTCTTAGATGAATGCATCCATCATAACTTGTTAAATTATATCTTCTTCAATTCCAGAAGAAATGATTTGAATGCTAATTCTGTCAGTTTAACTAATATCCAATTCCCTGAGACAATATCTACCAAAAATTTGGAAGAGCGCCTTTCATGTCTTCATCCAAATTATATGTATCTATTCTTCACCAAATTCTGTTGTTTTATTAGAATATAATAAGAAGATCCAGAGTCTTATAGTATATATTATTTAATCCCTTCCAGAGTGACAATGAGCTTTAATTAGCACATTTGGGGAAAGGGCATTCTAATGCTATTACCTATCTTAGTGTATAATTTGGCTCATATCTTAATAATAAAAAAAAAAGAATTAAATTCTTTTAAAAAGACCAATGCAAACCATAACATTTCCCTGATCTATCAGTCTAAAAATTCTATCAAAAAGGAACTAAGACATCCGTTGTTTCACAGAACCACCCTTCTCCCCACCCTCTTTTCATTGTGCAAACAGGGAAATCCTCTGAGGATCAGCATTGAGATCAGGAGCTTCAACCAGTTGCCTCTGGAATTCATCATCTTTGTGAAAATTAGTAATTTGCTTCCTGGCCTACTCTTCTTAATTTCTAATAATCAGAGACAGTCACTTTATAATCACAATCATTTTGGTGTACACCAGTGGTCGGCAAACTCATTAGTCAACAGAGCCAAATATCAACAGTACAACAACTGAAATTTCTTTTGAGAGCCAAATTTTTAAAACTTAAACTTCTTCTAATTCCACTTCTTCAAAATAGACTCACCCAGGCCGTGGTATTTTGTGGAAGAGCCACACTCAAGGGGCCAAAGAGCCGCAGTTTGCCGACCACTGGTGTACGCGGATATAAATTGTCTAGTCTTTCACTTGCTAGAAGCTGTGCTTTTCCAATTCGAACATCTTTTTCTTGTGCAGATGAAGATAAAATTAACACAAGAACTGGGTGACTGCTTTCCACATGACAGTGGTTAGCTAAGCTAAACAATGGGCCACCACACTTTCTTTTTTGTGCTCTAAAAATAGCTTGAATATCTAACTCTATAAGTGTTGCAAGCTTCATCTCAAACAGCTGGCTAGCTCTTCCAGTACATTTATTTCTTCCTTCCCCCCTTCCTTCCTTCCCCCCTTCCTTCCCTCCCTCCCTCCCTCCCTCCCTCCCTCCCTCCCTCCCTCCCTCCCTCCCTCCCTCCCTTCCTTCCTTCCTTCCTTCCTTCCTTCCTTCCTTCCTTCCTTCCTTCCTTCCATTTGCTTCTCTCTTCCTCTTTTCTACACAGGCAATGTTATCAGCTAGTTCTGAAAACAACCACATTCCTGTCTTCAGATGCCTCTCCCTTTTCTTCCTCTCTGAGATAAGTTATCATCATCATGTCAGTATTTCCTTTTGAAAGTCTTTAACTTTTGAGTTTTCTATTAGGTTCTGTTAGGGTTTTAATCTAGGTACATGACATCATTTCTCTCACTTACTACTGAATCCTCAGTGTTTAATCTACTTCCTGGCACACAGTAGACACTCAATAAACATGTGTTTAATGAAAAAGTAACATTCTGGGTAATTCCTTCATTTGGACTTCCTAAAGCTTAGGGTATACACCTGACTGTATCTGTATACTCTTCCTCATTTATTAGAGATGGTAGACACTTTCTTTTGGTGTTCCTATTAATTCTTTACCAACCAGGTCTTTTATTTTTAAATAGGTCGAAATTTTATCTTAAATAGCAGTTCTTGATTCAGCTTTTACCATCTTCTCAGGTATTACTTATTGATGATCAATAAAGAAGATCCATAGATATAAACAAACATATTTATTAATATACTAGAAGCCCAGTGCATGAGATTTGTGCACTTGAGGGGGGGGGTGTCCCCTCAGCCTAGCCTGCACCCTCTCGCAGTCCGGGAGCCCTCTGGAGGTGTCCAACTGATGGCTTAGGCCCACTGCCCACTAGCCCTCAGATGGACATCCTTAGAGCTGCCACGAAAATGAAAGGGGCTCCCACCACCACCACTGTGCTCACCAGCCATGAGCTATGAGCCCAGAGTCTGGCTGAGCAGCGCTCCCCATGGGGGAGTGCACTGACCACTAGGAAGCAGCTCCTGCATTAAATGTCTGCCCCCTGGTGGTCAGTGCATGTCATAGTGACTGGTCGTTTCTGCTGTTTGGTCTATTTGCATATTACCCTTTTATTATATAGGATATTTACTGGTATGTACTATATTAACATAATATGTAATTTATAAACTAGCATTATAGTTATTAGAATATACACTTTAATAAAAATCCTCTGACACATTCATTGTTCAGGATTTTTGTCTTATTACTAACAATATACAAGGAAGAATTTCACTACACAAAAAATTAATTTTAAAAATTAATTATAAAAGTAGAGTGGGATTAATTAATATTTTCATGTCCATCTTTGGTCTGACATTAGATGTAATGCCTAACTACTCTCTGATGGAAATGTCTAATATTTATGAAGGGGTTATATTCAAAATGTGAACCAAATATTTACCTTTGTTGATATGAAAAATCAGTTGATATATAATTTACTTCAGCTGTGAGTGCCTGTAAATATTTCCTGTCTTAAGACAAATTTTGAACAAGCCACTAACAAAATAAAATTGCTGAACCCAAAGGAAAATCAGCCAGTTTATTTATCGTCTTGATTTTAGGGACTCCTAACACATGCACTTTTTAAAGAGACTGTGAGACATGGAATGCTAACAATCTTCATTGTCGGGAAACTTCCGAAAATGCTGCCTGAATGCCTCATGCATCACTTAGAGCTCATTTCCTCTCATTGCACTGGGCCGGACAGCTGGCCAGCATCTCCCATCTGCACCGCCCTCAGGCACCTCCTGACTGTGTGTTACAGGACGCCCTTCTGAAATAGGAGTACTACTTGGAGGCCGATTTGAAACAGCAGAGAAAACATTAAAAAAAAAAAATCTTGTGTGAAGTAACATTTTAAACTTAACTTTGAATTGAGCTATAGATTACATCAATGAATGGGCCAAAATACTGAAATGCTGTCCCTAGAATAATTCAGACAAATACTTAAAAAGTATTACTGGGTCGTAAAACACCAGGCCTGAAAATTAAAGATGTTTATTTCTCAACAAAAAGTCTTTGACTGTAACTCTCTGGCATACTGCCAACAAGGCCAGCTCTTTGGGGGAAAACCCTATGCCAAAGGCCAAAGAGGCAGCTGTGTTATTCAGCTCCTGAGAGCTTCCAACTCAACACCCACACAAGCTCAATTATGAACAAATTAAAGGGATCCAGGCTGAACATAGTAATTCTGGTAATTTAAATAAATAGAGGAAGGTCTACAATTAGTAGGAAAAGATTGATTTTCTGGAAAACCCAGAAAATGACACCCTAACCCCTTTGAATAAGCATAGTTACATCTAATTATTTAAAAATAAATTTCCTTTCATTCATTATTTTAATCATTCTTGATGTTACTTAAACGTGGCCACATGCATGCTGACAAAAGTATCCACCAAATATTGAGGTAGAAAAGCCTCAAAAAAATGTATAATGGATATTTAGGAACTAATGACACTAAGTATAGTTATAACTAGAGTTTTATACCTATGTTTTAGAGCACATAGAAAATATTAATCATTTATACCTTTTACAAGTGCAGAGAAAAATTTCAAGTCATTCAGAGATTAAATATTGGGGGGAATCTATTAATATAACTCACCATATTAATAAAATAAAGAACAAAATTCTCATAATCATTCTATATAGATCATTAAAATCACTTAATAAGATGAAGCATACATTCCTGATTAAAGAAAATGAGCAAATAAAAATCTTTTTAAGAAGATAGGAACACGAAGAAACTTATTCAATTTGGTGAAAACATTTCTATCAGGAATCATCAGCAAACATGATGATGGACACGCACACACACAAAAAGAAACACTTTAATTTTTAAATTTATTTTGATGAGCTTATCTAAATTTCATGTAGGAGAATAAATGCCTATGAAGAGCCAAAGTAATTTTACCAAAGAAGAACAATCAGAGGAAGAGTGTCCTGCAAGTTATCAAAATACAGCATGATAGCATGATAATCTAAAAAGGATGGTTCTGGCATGGGACAGACTAATATATCAATAGAACAGTATGTCTAGGAATCAACCCAGGTAGGAAGGGAATTTCGTGTGCAATGTGACTACATTCTGAATTAAGAGGAAAGGGATGCAAAAGTCAATAAACGTTATTAATAATTTATCTATTTACATGGAGAAAAAATTTCCACTCATAAACCATGGATAATATTACATCACAATTTGCTACACACTAAAGAAAACCAAGACTTTAGAAGTACTAGAAGAAAATTAATAAGTATAAAACTCAAAAGTCATGAAGGAAAAGATGAAAATATTTGACTATAAGACAAAAACCTTTTTATAGAAATGAATATCATGCTCAAGCTAAAAAAGACAAATTGTAAGAAATTATTTGCAACATATATAATATTCTTAAGAAGAGAAAAAGAATTAGCAAATAGAAACATTGGCAAAGGACATGAATAAGAAAATTATAGAATAAGAAATACAAATAGGCCCTCTAAGCCCCCAAAACATAAAAAGCCCCTAAAATTCCCAGTGAAGCCTAAATTCAGTCAAAAGGGGAAATGTAATTGTAAATCAAGATTCATTCATATAACATAACACCACACATATCTTATAAAGAAACACAACATATAATATAGACATTTGTATGTAGATGGGGTAGCAAATAGATAGAGTACTACCTAGAAGGTTGCACACAGCAAACTATTTTAAAATTATGTTTGTGTCTGGGGAACAGCGGAAGGAGATGGGGGAGGAGAAGGCTTTAGTTTTTATAATAAGGATTTTCTGGCTTTGGAAACCTAAGTGAAAATAAGTAAATGGAACCTGTTCACCTTAAAGTAATTTGAACATATGAACAATGACTCATCAGTATTCGAGTTAAAATACTAGCTTAGCCCCAGCAGCAAAAAATGAAACAAACAAATCAAAGAAGGTACTGATTGGGCCTGCTAGCTTTTGGAGATTCTTACACACTTTATACAGGAGCAATATCCAACATAAATTAACTAAACAACAAACAGGAGGTTTTGTTTTGCTTCAATTATTTTATTTTATTTTTTTACTTTGTGAAAAATAGTTCTAATAGTGACCCTCAGAGCCCTTTGCAAGACTGTTAGCATTAAACTGGCACTTTCTGGAAGGACCATATGTTGATGGTTACTTTAAAAATGTTTTTACAGCATATTTTACCACTTCTGCTGTATAGTGCACATTAGCCAATGCTCTTAGTTTGGCGTTAGTGTCCTGAAAAAAACAGCTCATGACCTCTGCCCAATTCTGTAAGCTGAACAAATATTACTATTATCGTTGTCATCTATGGCATAAGTATGATGAAATGCAATGGGTGTCTGCTCGCCATACATATTTTGCAAGGACTGTTTCAACTTGAGAGAGAAAGGCTCTTAAACAAACTTTTCAGCAACAAGAAACATCCAAAGAAATACCATTTCTGGATACAGATTTGATCTTTTTCCTTCCTTAAGTTAAAATGGATGCTATGTTTTCTTTTGCACAGATTTTTTTAGAACCATAGTGCTGGCCACTTTTAAAAATTATATGAGGAAAACAGTAATATATTTCTCCTCCAAAATGAAGAGCAGTTTTTATCCATTCATCTTCATCATAGAGGAGTTGGGAAGACTGAACAGGAAATGTTTATCAAGCACTCTATGAAAATAAATTGCCCTTTAAATTATTAGCAATAACCTATGCCATTGTCACACATTATTCCTCTGTTTTTTTCAAAGGATCACATGAGAGAAAATACCCCCTTTTGCCAGTGCCCAGCACTGCATCTTTGGTCAGGCTTTCTACCCGTCTTTTACTCTAGCTTATTAGAGCAACTGTATCCCAGGGATCTGTTTAATTTATAGGAAATAGGATGAATTTCTCTTGTTTCACCATGATTGAACATTTTTCTGAACTCCTGTAAATGAGTTACAGATAAGCACTATTTATCAGATTGTTTTGTAGAACATGCAGTTTTGATTATTCTATTTTCTACTATTTGCTACTAATAAAATATGTCATATGCCTCACGAAAAAAACATTGGCAAAGCATGGCCTCTGAGCATTCAGGAAGCAATGAATAATTCGCTGAGAATTTATTTTGTACCCACACTCCTCTCTAAACATTTGCTCTCCGCAAGAGCCCATGGGAGGGCAGCAATGTCCTTGGGTATCTGAAAAGTTTCCAGGGTGCCACCATTCCAGGGCCTGGTTTGTGCATGGGCCCTGGATCTGCCCGGCAGCCAACATTCTACCGGGTTCCCTGTGGGGCTCAGAACCTCAATGAACTTGTTCAGGCACCGAGGGAACCCTGGCACCCTCAGTCTGGCAAACCCAGGACCCCTCTTCCCTCCAGTGTTACAGGATGGGGAGATGGGCATTTAAAGACATGAATCCTTTGCTGCCATTCCTGCCCATCACCTACAGAGAGGGAAATCCTGTGGAAGAGGATGCATTTAACCACATTATCTTCCCAGGCCCTGCGACACGTGTATGTAAGCAAAGGAAAGGCTCCAGCGGAAGTGAGAGCATAGATCCAAAGGCAGGTGAGTTAAATGCTAATGGTATTCACATCCTCCGGAACGAATCATCATATTTTTCTGACCTATATGGACCACTTTATAAAAATAAGTCATCTATCTCTCTTTTACAAAGGGAAGGGATAATTGCAATGAAGTATGTGAGAGGAAGTGAGAAGATAGATGACCATTACCCTCTTCTCTAGGCTTCAGTAGGCCCTGCCCCATAAGGTTGGAGTTGAAGAAACAAAGGCAGGACATTAGGGAAGACAGATGGGCTGAGGCTGGAGAGCTGACCTGGAAGTCACCCCACCCTCACTTACCAAGGTCCATGCTCTTTGAGGCTTTCAGACTCATGGATTCGGGCTGCCTGGCTGGTGTCACCGATCTGAAGTTGATGTGCTGATCTGGAAAATACACAGCCGGATCCCTCCCAGAACTGCGGAAAAAAGCCAGATGCCATATTTAGGTTTAGAATAAAATCTCTCTCTCTCTCTCTCTCTCTCTCTCTCTCTCTCTCTCTCTCTCTCTCTCTCTCTTCCTCCCTCCCTCCCTCCCTGGGAAGCAGTCCTCATTTTGAACAGAGACCCTCATCACTCTCTTTGCAGCACACAACCATGCATTTTAAACTAATTCTTGAATGTCAGGTTTCTTTCATGAGATGTAGCAATTTCTTTTTCATATATGTTATCACACTCTACAATTTAAATAAAATATTCTCTGGCTAATATGGTGTTTTCTTCTTGACTGGTTCCCGCTAATTGGGATCCTGTGGTACAATCTATAACTCTGAGTGTATAAGGCAAGGCAGGAATGCACAGGCACTTCAAAGGATGTCGCCAGATATCAGCACAGACTAGACAGACTCGCGTTAGATGTCTATGGGCTAGGCATGCCCTGCCTTTAAAAACAAGTGAAAGGGAATCCCTTAGAGAAAAGCATCCTGTTGAATGACTGATGGCTGCAGCAGTTTGATTTTCTACTTTTTTTAGATCTAGTCTCTAAAACTAATGTTAACGCTGAGCAAATAGTCTACTCATCAATAATACCAAAAGGAAATAACAGGGAAAGCACAGTTGACAATTTAGACACAAGATACATCAAATGTTCATTATAGGGTTCCTAATACTTGTAGTCAATCTCATAGAATTCTATTTCTGCTGAACACTGTATTTATTTTGCTTGAGGATGGAGGAAATTATATAAGGGAATTACACATGAGAGCTTATTTCTTGACCTGGAAATAAATTATTTATATATATATATATATATATATATATATATATATACACACACACACACACACTAGAGGCCTGATGCACAAAATTCATGCAAGAGTAGGCCTTCACAGCCGCAGCAGCTGCCTGATCCCTCCCTCGCAGCTGTGGCTGCAGCCCCTGCTTTGTCCAGAAGGTCGTCTGGAAGGACGTCTGGTCTAATTAGCATATTATGCTTTTATTATATATATATATACATATACTATATATACACATATACAAATAATATATGTGTGCATATATATATATGATAAATTAAATTACAGCAACCTTCTCCCTTGGTACTCTTGTAAGTTCAGAAGGTAATTATGGGTAAATATGGTGGCTCATTTTAACATAACTTTATCCTAATCTTAAATACAGTGAAAACTCAAATCAAGTATCTTGGTGAGTCTGAAAGTAGTGAGGCTGAATTTTTTAAACAGTTGATATTTGACACTATAAACAATAAAACAACGACAACAAAAATAAACTATTATGAATGAAAACCCTTCTAAAATGTACAGGGGATCTCAGTTTTTTAACCAAATATACCAAAATAAGTTTAATCTTTTATTGAAACTCATTAGTCAGTCATGCATATTTAACATTGCCTTACAGCAATATTAAAATTGATGGGCAGCTATGTAACATTCCTGAATGAATGAATGAATGAATGAACCTCTATTACTGTGATGTAGTGGGGAGATGAAAGAAGCACCTGGGACAGGCAGCGCAGCGCAGCACAGCGCTCAAGGGCACAGACGCCGCAGCGGGTCTGCCCAGTTCTAAATCCTGGCTACTTACTAGGTGTGGGACCTGGGCAAGTTATTGACCCTCTCTGTGCTTGGATTTCCTTATGTAGAAAACGGATATAACTACACTCCCTATCTCACAGTGTTGTTAAGAGATAAAGTGGTTTAAGTTTGTAAAGTCGGGAGAATAGTGTCTCTTCAGGGTAAGTTCTATAGCTTTTAGGAAACAAGCAGATAAATAAATAGATCTGCTTAAGCTTCCCAAACGAATGCAAATTTCTGCTTTTTTAGTTCCCCAGACTTTTTACAGGTACTTTGCCTTCTCTGCTTTTTCAGTCTCTTGGTAGGTCTGTGTCTGAGACCCCTTCGCCACTGTTTAGAAGGGTAATGGTGCAATGGTCAGGGCCCTGGGCTTGAGAGCGCAAGGCCAGGGTCCATGTGTACTAGTGCACAAAATGAATAATAGTCGCACTTACTTTTTAAGGTCATTGTAAGGATTAATTTTGAAATTTGTTAATATCGACAATAGTGTCTAGCACACAATAAGAGCTCAATAAGTGAGCTATTAATTCTTTTCTTTATTTCTGTAGGTTAGATTGGTCTCTGAATGAGGGTCTGAGGCACTCTACAGTGAAGAAATTATACATTTTCACAAAAACTTCTCAAGACGTTTAAATCTGCTCTTTTGAATTTGAAGCTTACTTATTTATTTATTTTTTTGCTTCTTTCTTGATGTCTGTCTACATTTTCAATAGACAAAGCCACTGACATAGAAAATGCATTAGATGTGGTGTCTAGTGATGGCAAAATATGCCAACTGTGAACAGAAATCCCTGACCCAGTAGTGCTATTGCCACTGGCCTCGCATAATGGCAACACTTTCACTGCTTCAGCTCATCTTAAAGAACTCAGGTGCTACTGTGGCTGTGAGCTCCCCCTCAGCCTCCTGTTTGCAAGCACTTGCCTTTAATGATGTTATCTGACCTCCATGTGCACTTAGTCTTTCATCCTTTGATCTCTTGTGATGATGTGGTTTTAGTGTCAGAAAGACTCATGGGCTCCATAGAACCAGAGCCTTTCAGAGCCAGGAGGCGGGAAAGGTCACCTCATCTAACGCTCCATCTTATAGATAAGACACTTGGGCCCAAAGGGGAGGCTGAAGTTTCAAGGTCACACAGCTGGCCGGTGGCCAAGCCAGGACCCAAACTGTGATTGCTTGAACTTTTCCCAGAGCCACAAAAATGTTGGCTAAATTGGTGGCCAACTGAGGCACAGGTTGTTGCTGATCCTGAGTCCAAAGAAATTGAAACTTTTTCTGTTACTGTAGATTTTCTCACTCTCTGATGCTTCTTGCATTTTAGATTCACTTTTTTTTTTGTTTGTTTCAGGAGTGGGGTGCATATCATGGAATAAAGGAAAACCAAAGAGTCAATCCAAACACATGCCGTGCGTTATAGTGAAAGTCTTTAGGGAGGAGGTTTAGGACCAACATGAACAGTCCTCATTGGAACTTAGGCCCCATGCATTTAAAGCCTTCTGCTCAAGGAAGACTGTGGGAATCTACCCAAATGAGTAACATACTAGTTAATGGCACTTCATTGTCTTAGATTACTTTACGAAACCACACATTAATTGACAAGTTAAGAATAAAAACTCAAATTTCCCCAGACTCTTGGGAGACAACCTTCTCTATCTCCATTAAAAACAAACAAACAAACAACAACAACAAAAAAACACAATAAAAGTTTATAATACCACTTGATGAAATAAAATCAAGTAAGGTCCAGTCTAAATAAAGTGAATTTCTTTTTGTAGATATGTTGATAAATAATCAAATAAATAAAATTAACCATAGTGACATATACATCTGCTACCATCGTTCTGAATGTGACCAAGTGTACACGTGCAATGGAACAAACGAATTTGAAGCTGATATCAGATTGGCAGATAGTTAAGGAGGGAAGTCAGTGTAATATGGCACGATGGGATTAAAGCCAATGTGAGCACACAGGCGCTTCCATAATGAGCGTAGCACTGAATTAGTTAACATGCCAATATTTTAGACATGTAAGTTTGACTAGCAAAACAGTTTGCAGTTTTATGCTACATATGAAAAGTTCCTGGAGTGGGAGAGTGACACGATGATTATACAATGTGACGCATGTTACTCTTGAAGGAGTCTGCATGTGCTCATGGCTGAGTGGGCCGCAGTGGATGCTACGGGAAGCTGGACGTTGACAGCAGGCCACAGACATGCCTTCGGGAAAGGCTGTGTTTTCGGCATGAACAACCAGGGGACCTAGCAGATAGAAATGATACTCAATGTCAAGTGATGCTGCATAATGAATAAACGGGGTAGCATGAAACACGCACCGGTGTCCTGGGTGTGGTGGCAAACCAGGAATGTGACAGACATGTAGGACCCGGCCATGAATGTTCAAGAACTGTCTGAAATAAAAGCTGGGGGATAAGCTTTTAGGTGCATGCCAAAAATCATGTCATAAATCTGAGGTGTCCACAAACAGGCTTCAACAATTGGCTACTCTGAGTGAGAACAGATGAGTGTGTGCGTGTGCGTGTCTGTGTGTGTGTGTGTGTGTGTGTTTGAGAGAGAGAGAAAGAGAAGACAGAGACATGAGATAGAATCAAGATAGAGGGAAACAGACAACAACCAAATATTGTCTAAGCTGTTACTACATTCTGTCTGCTGTTAATTTGCCATGAGATATCACTATAGAAAATATATTTCCTTTATATTTATTTACTTTTTACTCAGACACATATATTCTAAATTTTTGTCTGCTAATTATTGATATAATGCTACAAATAAGTTCAGTAAATCCCCGATTTCATTTCGTTTCAAAGTACAGGCATTAGGTTTGATCAAATCTGTTTTTTACTCTTCATGCAACAGCAGTTTTCTGCTTCATAAGACTGGCTCCAACCCTAAAGCACCGCTTTCCCTTTTAGAGGGCTTTCAAAGTTCATTTATTTATTTACTTATTTTGAAAGACAGGACGGCCTCCCAGCCTCCTTTGCTCAGCCATCCTGGATCCCTTCCAATTCTTCCTCCACCCCAAGTTTCACACATCCAAACCCCACTGCTGCTGGTCACCTAGGCAACGCAGCAGCTCGCAGGATGGTGCCGGTCAGGAAATCCCAGGAGGGAGAGGTTTCAAAGCTTTAGATTTGTTCCTTCTATCTCAAACATTGTTGGCTGTTTGTTCCTCTCCATCCTGCTGCTCTTCCCTCCATTCACGCCCTTCTCCGCTCTTGCCTGTGCCCAGACTGTAACCTTGTCTAGGGCTTCTTCCGCCCACTCATCCTCCACAACCAAACACACTGACTTGATATTGTCACCCAGGCTTGAAACCCTTCAATGCTTCTCCGCTCTCTGGAGAAGCCGGTGCCCACAGAGTGAGAGACAATGCCCTTCCCATTGATTCTTCCCCAAGTACCAGATGCTTCAGCCGCCCTGAGCATGCTCTGTATGGCCCTCTCCCTTCACTTGGGTTTTCCTAACCCAAACTGCCCTTCCCACCATTTCTCTGCCTCCTAAGCTCCTTTCTCTTCTCCAAGGGATCATTTCAACATGACTTCTCCTGTAAGAGCTTCCTTGCTACCTGCAGGCAGAGCTATTGGCCCACTCCTCTGGCCTCTGACAGGAGACTGTATCTAATGCTCAGCAAGCAGGCTGCTTCTTATCTGTGTGTCTGTCTCTTCAAGAGGGGGCTGCCTTCCTTAGGGCAGGGATGCTTTCTAATCTGAGTACCTTCTGCAGTGACCAGTTTAGAGCTCCATAAATACTTTGGGTGGATGAGTGAGCAAATTAATGACTGTAATACTGTGGAGGAGAAAAAAGGAATCAGGTTTGAGACAACGACATACTTTTAATTGAAAGGAGATTACTGTTGATGAAGAGAGCAATTCTAGGGAAGGGGTGAGAACAAAACACAGAAGGTTAGGGAGCGAGAGGGGAAATAGAAATGGAAGTTACTATTTCAAATCACGTGATGAAGATTTACAGCAGTAGGGGCCAATAGAAGCTGTTTTTAAAGATCATGGAGAAAAGAGCTTTACAGAAAAGGGCAAGAAAAAAAAAATCTGTGGAGACACGGAAGCATCCAAAAAGGCACTTGCTAATTCTCACTAATTCTATCTCTATGACATCTCTGAATTCTCTCTCTCTCTCTCTCTCTCTCTCTCTCTCTCTCTCTCTCTCAGGATTTTTCATCTTGTTAGCATAGACAGCTAGTTAGGGATTAACAAAAAGAAAAGGAAGAACACTGCCTGAGGCTGATTAAATCTGGAAACTACAGTTTCAGTCACAAAGGGGAACAGCCTCCATCACTCTGCAAAACAGACTAACATCCCAGAGGGCAGGAAAGACTGGTTTTCTAAGGCCGCGCCCCCCAACAACCATTCCCCTCCCCTGGATTAAAGGGGAGGGAGAAATGGTTAAGGGGTCATTGGTTCATAAAGGGGAGGAAACAAACCTGGGGAAAAGATGGGATTGGACAAGGGTAAAGCCTAACATCTAGGAAGGAGATTGGATAGGGGAAGCACCAGCAGAGCCCCAGGAAGATCCAGGAAAAATACTGGATAGCTTGAAAGAAAGCTTACCTCTTCCCACACCCAAGGAAATATAGGTAAACTTAACAAAAGCCCCAGTCTCTTTAGCAGCTGCAGGGCCGAAGCACAGTGCTCACAGTGCTGATCTCAGGCCAGACTGAGGGGAAGAGACTAAGCTAGACTCCTGGGCCGCTGATGTGGGGGTACAGGCAGACAGGGGGTACAGTTCTGGGCCCTGGGGACAAGTGCAAACCTGTGGCATCTGAAGCTAGACTTCTTTCGCAGTGCAATGGCTTTAACTCACCTGGTCTGGATGTGGGCGTGGTGTGCCTGGGGGCAGTGAATGCCACCTACCAGCTGAATGCCAGGGAAGCACCTCATCAAAGCAGCCTTTTCAAGGGCACACTGATAAATCTTGCCACTTGCTTAAAATCCTCCTTCATGATTGTCCCTGAAATGCCTTTCTTGTGACACCACAAGAACCTATTTCCACATAGTGCGGGGCAGACCCGCCTTGGTCCCTCTTTCCCTGGGAACAATCTGAAGGCTTCTCCCATCCTCCCCAGTACCTTTCACTCCAATTGCCACAGAAGGTACCTGAAGAGGCTGTGTTTCCAGTGAACATTAACCGTCCTCCATTTTCCTAACCTATGTCTCACACCCAAAACCTGGTCATAACATGCTCCTGTCTGTTGACACCCTACTCGCATGCTAAGATTCATCTCAAATGCCACTTTTTTTCCATCATGTTTTCTGGGTGCTCTATCTGGAAGCATTCTCCTCCCCCTTAGACATCCAGAGCATTTTATCTATATCACTTTTGTAAATACCACTTTGTACCTTGTGTTCTGCTGGTCACTTTCACCGACTAGCCTACCACCTTCCTGAGAGTAGGATTTACATCTGAGTTTTCTTTGCATTGCCCCAAAAGTTTTGCACATATATAAAGGATAAACACTCAAGTAGAATAAATAAAAGTATTCTTTAAAAGAAATATTTAATGCCACCAGTCTGTCATTTTTGATTCGGGATTGAGGCAGGCAATGGAAATGAATGCACAAAATTAAATATGTCCAGATATTCTTTCAAAAATCCCCATGAGACAGAGATCTAGAACATGAGTGCGATTATCAATCTAGTTTGTGAAACTGTCTTTGAGTGAGATAGCTGACTTAAAAAATGTTGGAATCAGAGATAGCTAAGTATAGGTAAGCTGCCAGCTAATAGAGTTAGCTATTCTCTTGTTGTGTTGCTTTAATTTTTAGCAGATTGTAATAAAAAGTATAATAGGAACAACACCAGCATTGCTGCAAGAAAAATGAAAAAAATTTCACAGGATTATCATGGGACACAGAATAGAATACAATGCACAGTTTTAAACAGCCATAATAAATATAGAAAATAGCAAAGGGGCAATTTAATGAGTTTTAAAATTCATCAGAAGAACAAAAATCTATGAATGCCACTAGTTAAATGGTGTATATGCTTAGCAAATCTCTCTCTCTCATGCTTGTGTGATTCTAAAAAATATTGATTTTTTTGGTTTCTATTACAAAATGGATATAACATTGGGCACTCTGCAATATTTTAGATTATATATGGCATTGCTTTAATTTTTAGATTCCATTACCTTTCTGGGAACAGCTATTTTTTAAAATACCTTTAGGGTTTGCCAATTACAAAAGAAGGAAAATATAAAAAACCCAAGCTTTATGTCTTCTCAGTTTTGCTTTATAGCTTCCCATATAACTTTTCTTAGATTTCCACTGTGTCCAAGGTTTTAACTTGGCAAAAAAAAATCCAACAATTTTCTTAAATATTTTATCATATATGATGAATCTTAAAAAATTCCAAGAAGCAAAATACGAACAATTGAATCTATCAGCTATGAGAAGCCTTCACTGGAAAGGAATTATAGGCACTCTGAGATTTCCATTCTGGAAAGAAACAGAGTTAAAATAAGGTTTCTGGGATTTCTCCGAAAAACTATAACTAGGAACATTTATGGCATATCATTTTATCGATACCTGTGGCTGTAATCTTCAAGGCCCAATTCCAGAACGGGAAGTGGTGATGGAGAAGGAGGTACTTCGCTCTCTGCCCATCCATCACTGGGAAGCAATGGCTCTATAAACAAAGAACAAATGAAGCTGTAGTAAACGGGGGGCAGCATCATTCAGTGCCTGCTTGTGCTTCAGTCCAACTCTCAGACACAATTTTCACCAGCAAATAAACCAAGCTCGGAGTAAACAAGTCCTCAGATGGAATGGAGGGATTTGTAGGAGAGCTAGTGCAGCCTCGCTCTCCAGACAAGGAACTCTAAGCCTGCTAATACGTTTTTAAGCTGGTGACCCGCTGGCAACTCTTGGCAAGTCCATGCATCTTGACTACCTTTTTCCATCTCAGGAAAGGCTGACACACATTCATTCCCTGTGATGGGTGGAAGATTAACAAAGCTATTTCTTTCATGACAACAGTTTTAGAAACAAGGCTCTGTAATGAATGCTCTGGATTATATGGTGACTTAAGCATTTGCCTTAGTGACAAAAAGTACTTGAAAAAATCATGAGATACAGTATATCCACTCCCCATTTAGACACAGTAGAGGGAAAAATACTCTTTTTTGCATCTGTTTCATAATCAAAACCCCTGGGCTTGGGCCATTGGAAGCAAAAAGACTGAAGTCTGAATCTTGATTTTCCTACTCACCAAAAATGTATACTTTTCAGCCTAATCTTTTGCACTAGACTGTCAGAGCTAAGGAGTGCCAGCAGAGATCCTATGGCCCTCAAGGAAAAAATATTTACTGTCTGGCCCTTCACAGACAACATTTGCTGACCCCTGCTTTAGACTATTCTTAAGAACACTAAAGTCATTGTATTCATCTTTACATCTCTGATAGTGTATTCTGCACAATGGAGGGATCCAATAAACATCAGTAAGATTGAAAAGTATAATTCTATTTCTGATCACGACTGCAGAGGTAGTGCCTTTCATGCTATGGAGGGGTGATTGGATACATGCTGGTTCCATGAGAAGACACATCAGGAATAATTGTACTATTAGGTTTTGCCTCATAGGACCCCAGGGAACACAGATTCCATGGGATAGGACATAGAACCAAACGTTTGATTTGGGGTAGGGATGAAAGGCTTAGAGGAGGCCCCATGGGTGATCTTGGATAGACTTGGGGCAATGGGTGACTGAGGCAGGGGCTGGAGTGCATGTGAGCTGACATGGAGGGGAAGCGGAAGTAGGGTAGGGAGGGAGAGGTAATCCTATATAATAAAAGACTAATATGCAAATCGACCAAACTGCGGAACAACCAGTCGCTATGACGTGCACACTGACCACCAGGGGGCAGAAGCTGCCCCCTGGTGGTCAGTGTGCTCCCACAGGGGTAGTGCCATTCAGCCAGAAGCAGTGAGCACAGTGGTGGTGGCAGGAGCCTCTCCTGCCTCCGCGGCAGCGCTAAGGATGTCTGACTGCAGGCTTAAGCCTGCTTCCCTAAGGGAGCAGGCCTAAGCCGTCAGTCAAACATCCCCTGAGGGCTCCCAGACTGTGAGAGGGTGCAGGTTGGGCAGAGGGACCCCCCTGCTCCCTGAGTGCACGAATTTTGTGCACTGGGCCTCTAGTAACAAATAAGAGGCAAACTGTGCTTAGGCTATTCTTGGCCCACAGAGAGATCAGCCAGCAAGATTCTTCTGAAAATACAGTGTTGGTGGACTTTATTACCATTCAAATGCTTAACAGGATTTCACAGTGACCCCCTGGGACACAACCTCCATCCTCATTACCATCCTGGAACCACACTTTTTCCACTGCAGGCATTGCTAGCGATTCTCCAATACAAATGTGAATTTTATGGTGTTACAATTTCTACAAATGTTAGTTCTAAAAATGCCTCTTCTGTGGAACAGCTTGACAGAAATATGCATGTACAAAAAAAAAGAAATGTGGAACTGTGGGTGGTATGTACTATTATTACAAAATGGATGGAACACAGCATATCAACATTGGATTTTTAAATATACAAAGGAAAGCAAAAAGGAAAGAAAAAAAGTCAGTGTTTTGGCTGTAATAGTTCCTTTCCTCACTAGACATTGCATTTTGTCAAATCAATCTTGTTTTTCTAAAAGAGTTCCTTAAAGGAGTGGGCTTTGGTGACTCAACACTCACTCTGTTTTTACGGGTCTTGGTGACCTATTGCCACCTCCCAGGCGTCTGAAACTCGGCAACCACCAGTGGTTCTCAAAACTTAAAATGTTATTAAGATTACAAAGAGGCGATGATCATGGTCATCTTCTACAGCATCATGTTTATAAATTCTGTTATGTATATATTTTTTGTCTCTAAGTCAATATGCTTATATGAAAAGTAAGAGAATTTCACCCACTGGCCTCTTACAATTAAAATTTCGTGAGTCTATGCTTTCATAGGCCTAATTCTTATAACACAGTATATCACAGGTCCACAAGAAAATAATAAAACAGATGTTCTCCGATGTTTAAGAAATAATGTTTAGTGAGTCACTTCTTGAAAGGACTGGATTTTTTATGTTTCCCTTAGAAAATTGAAGTCCAGGGAGGAAGCATAGCAGGAACCTTGTAGGTAGCTGATCTGCATGGGTTTTCCATTGGTGTAAATGTTGTTTTACCTGGATCTATGTCTCAGAAGGAAGAGAACAGACAGAACTGCCCAGTGGTTGTCTGTAGCCACTGTGCCTAACCAACTCCACTTGTCCATTGGAAATAGCAACTCTGAACATTCTATTGACATTCTAAAATATTATACGTTTGTTTTTAGCATGTTGTTTTGAATGGACCTTATTATTGTAAAAGATTTTGCTGGGTGTAGTCTTATACTCTATGTAGTTTCATAATTTTAGCCCTTGTTAGCCCTTCTAGATATTATCAATATCCTTGAATGTTTCAACGTCCTCTAAAAATATACTGTGCAATTATCACTTCAGCATCATGTTTTATAGGTACTGAAAATTAAAAAAAGATAGGAGGTAAGGTGCCCAATGTTCTTGTGGATGTCTCTGGTATACTTAGGAATAAAACCCTGAACTTGGATGGCCACTGAACATGTTTCTTGAGATTTAAATGACAATAAAGTCATATTAAGGCCATGTGCTTTAATATAGGCACAGGAGGGAGAAAGCTATTTTAGTCTGTGAAAAATTTGCTCTTCCTTCCCCAGATTCTCCTCCTGTTGGAACTGAAGGTCTCAGGGGGAGATCTTGCTTTGTCAAGACAAATTTTAATTTTTAATAAGATAAGAAACATACTGAGTATTTCTTCATCTGATACAAAGTAAAGTGGGCTTTTAATGGATATTTTTAGGTAGAAGGACTTGAACAGTTTCAAGGGATCATGCAAGGCAGGGCCCATGCTACGGTACAGGAAATACACTTGAGTCTGGGAGACGGGCTGATCAAGGTTCTGTGTGGATCAAGTGTGTGGTCCTGGGTTAATTATTTACTCTCCCGACTTTCTATTTCTTCATCTGTAAAATGAGGGTAATAATATTATCCACTTCGAGTGTGCATGTAACTTGCTTAACACAGTACCTAACAGACAGCAAACACTTAATAAATGGTCACAGCTGTTGCAACTGCTCTCCCTGAAATGGGGGAATTTAGAGGGAAAAGCGGCATCCCATTCTGATGAAACAATTTAATCTAGAGAAACCTCAGTAATCTCAGAGTTGAGAGACTGTTTCCACATAATTAACTCCTGGTAACATCTTACATGTAAATAAGGAATTGATTACATAAACAGCACTCCATTCAATAGATTACTATACGACTACTGAATGCGATGATGTAGAATATCCAATGACATAGGAAGGTGTTCATAATGTGCTATTAATTAAAAAACAATTCCCTAAATATTATATATAGTATATTTAACTTCCGTTTCACCTTTATACACATATTTGTATGAAGGAAAGACTTGAAATATAGACATAAAAATGTTATGGGTTTGTATCTTTGATAGACAGAAGTATGAGTAACATTGACTTTTCTTTTTATTGCTTTTCTCTAATTTTTTTGGTAATGAACATGTATGGCTTTTACAATACAAAACTTAGATTCAGGGAAATAACAATAATTTTCTTGGTGACCTGAAGTAGAATTTTTGAAACACAAAGAAGAAAATCCAAGTGTTTCCTATCTCAAGCTCAGTTAGAAATGTGACCCCCCAGCAGGTAAAAAGGGCGGGACAGTACAGTGAGACCTCAGCAATTACATTCCCATAGTCACAGTGGTCTTGGTTCATGATATTTACATAGTCACAGTGGTCTCGGTTCATGATATTTACAGAATCAAGCATAAATCTGTGAATCACGTTAGGACCGCTTAATGATTTAATACTAGTCCACACTTAAAAATTTTTTTAAAAATTAATTTTAGAGAGGAAGGGAGAGGGAGAGAAACATCAATGATGAGAAAGAATCATTGATCGGCTGCCTTCCGCAGGCCCCACACTGGGGATCGAGCCCACAACCTGGGCATGTGCCCTGACCGGGAATCAAACTGTGACTTTCTGCTTCATAGGTAGATGCCCAACCACTGAGCCAGGCCACCTGGACCACACATTTTTTTAAGTTAGTTATTTATACTTCTTAACTTCCAATATTAAAATATTGTGAAACAAAGGGGGGCGGGCAGCTGCCTTTTTGTTTCCGCAGGCACGGTTTGTTTTGCACTAACCCTCCGTGTGTGGGGCATCAAGCACAGAAACTGTCACTTATGCTGGAGGCAATGCCAGGAATCTGCTTCACAACTTCAGAGTCAGCTCTCCCGCCCACCTCTGCGCTCACTACTCAGAGCAGCAGCGTCTGCACTTGGTTTAATTAAGGCCCCTTTACACAAACAAAAACACGCTGGTGTTTTCTCGCACCACCTGAGTGGGTGACCAAGGACAGGCCTTACCTCTCTGCTTGTGGTGTGGACAGTAAGTGCTAAGCGGATGCCACGTGCCATCCTCGCTCCTCCTGCAGGTGGCCATAGCGCTGGGACAGTTCTCAGAGCACGGCTTCGGAAACGCCCCACACTCTCCGAGCTCCTGAGGGATGAACACAAAAGTTACATTTGCTTTTTAGGTATGTTCCAACTCGGTCAGTGAAAGCAGAGCAAAAGAACGATTGATGGATGAATAATCTTTCGAGAGCCTGTTGCTGCCCATAAATCCTCAACTGTGGAAAATCAAGAAGGGCCTATCAGTTAAAACATCCTTGAATCTGGAATAGAAAAATACTGACAATGTGGTACTAAGGCTTAGGAGTGCTGATAGCCAACACAAAAGGGGATTAATTTTCTTATTCTTTCCCCCATTTACAACCGGCTCCTTCCAATTTTTCTTCCATCTGGGAGTACAGCTCGTGGCGGTGTCAACACAAAAACACAGCTCATGCCAAGGACGTGTCTCTGCCAGCCAGCTGGTTCCCTCCCTCCCTGGAGACCCAGAGCACACGCTCTAGGACAAGTCAGGTTTGCCGCTGAAATGCCAGGAGTGTGGCCCACTGCATAAATCTGGCCTTCTGGCCAGGCACTAAAACAAGCTGCTGTGACCATGCCAGACTGGGATCTCCTGAGAACTTTTTCTCTCTTTTTTTTTTCCGTCTCTCCCCCTCCTATTTTGACTTAGAAACTCTAGTCAGTAAACAAATTCACAGTTTCCTTAAAACGGCTGAATCCGGAATAACAGCCCAAGCCGTGTAGTAGGTGGTGCCGATATGGAGAGCTATCTGTTCAAGAGGATAACGGGGTTTTGATCCTGTTCACATTATGTGTCTTCCTAACCGATATCAAGGAAGTTACTTGGAAGCCATCTCCTGGCCGTGCCCTTGACCGTTTGGGAGAGGAACATGCCACAAAGAGAGACACAGATCTAGGCCCAAAGCTCCAAGGCGTTTGGCCCAAACAATGCATTTGATGTATACGTTCCTCTTTAGTGACAGTATCCTGCTAGTGAGACAAATATTTAGAACATTCATTTTGTGCATTCTTAATAATGAAAATGTTTTCAGTGCCTGAAGGTCCTTCAGCTTTTTATCAAGACTTATAACACCTTTTCCACATCTGTTGCCTCTGCACTGCTCATCAAACAAAGCTGGCACTCAGCAAACTGCTCGGAAGCTACAGCTGGAGCCCTGGCGGGCAGGAGATAGGACTTACCTCGCATAGCCTCCCACTTTTTAAAAAATTGAATTTATTGGGTGACATTAGTTAATACAATTATATAGGATTCAGGTGTATAATTCTGTACTACATCATCTGTATATTGTATTGTGTGTTCACCCCCCCCCCCCAGTCAAGTCCCCTTCTATCACCATTCACCCTCCTTCCCATGATCCTCTCCTACCTCCCTACCTCCCCTCACCCCCTTTCCTGGTATTCACCACACTGATGTCCTGCTATGATTTAACAACAACAAGAACAACAAAAAAAATTTTTTTTCCTGCTTTCCCAGCTCTTTGATAAATGACACAATCGATATCCCAACAACTGATCAGTAAACAGCCTAATTAAAGTGTTCAGCTTGTAAAATGGAGCTGCCATGGAGCCCTCCATTAGTGTCCCAGCCAATAAAACATATAATGGATTTTTAAACATATTCTGCTTCTACCAAGATGAGCTTGCAGCAGGAAGGAAAATGTTTTAGGGAAAGGGGAATAAAAAACACACAAAAAACAGGTCATAACCCATTTTTTAACCCCAAGTCTCTAGGCTCAAATAGAATTACAATCGAACCTCAAGCGCATCCTTTGAAAAACATGTTTCTGTTTAAAATGCTTTTGATTCAATCAAGGACTCATTAGGTATTCTTCACGAGGCCCTCATCAAAACTGTTTACGCATCTTGTACATCTGGGTAATGTGGAAAAATACCCCAACAACTCTATATTTTGACTTTTCTTAAGTAGCTTCTTCAATTTTTATATCAATATAAGGTTCAAGTAACCATTATGGTATTCTTGCCAAGTCTACTTGATTTGCCTGAATGCATGAGCCATGCGGAGACCTTTTTCTAGGTTACAGATGCTTTCTTATTGCACCTGGGGGTGATTGCTGGCCCACAGGAGCATACACCCCAAACATGAGCGCACAGCATATGCTTTGACACACTAAAACACAGATTTGGGAGATCAAATAGCTGCAGATTATTTATTTTCAATTTAATAAAGATTAGCTGTCTTTATAAGAAAACATGCTCTTTAATCTTCATGGGCACCACAGAGATTCTCAATAGCTCAGAGAGTCAAATGCCTGCTAATCCCCCATGGAAAGCATGTAAATATTAAGAAAACTAAAAATGGATCTTGTTTAAATGTCCTCATAAAAATTGCTTTTTGTCCCATTTCTTATTCACAGTTGATTCCCTAGTGAACTATATTAACAAGACATTTCTGAGGATGGGCAACAAATGGAAAGTTTAGTACTTTCTTCTGATGGTATAACTGTCAACCCACCCCAGAGTGTGAGATTTAAAATGAGAAAACCTGCAATAAAGAGAATGAAAATGATAAAATGTCTCTACTAGATGAGCCAAAATACAGAACAGTTATCCACTAAGCATTTATATGTTCTAGAGAAACACATAAAATTAGGGAAGATGAGAGATGGGGGATAACTAACTCTTAACACACACATTCATTTACTTTTTACTTTTGCTATCTGCACAGGCATGATACTCCAAAGCAGTGTCCTCCAGACTTCTATATTAGTTGAAGTATCTTTTTTCCAAAAAATCTTAAGTGAGGTCAAATACACAGATGCATAGAGGGGTCATCCTTCACCAACAACTCGGTTCCATGAAGTCCTAGGGCTCCAGAGTAGGAACCAAATTAAACCAGAAAGAAGCCAATTCTTTCAAGGATGGGAGCAATAAATATGGGTTTTATAGCTATGTACATAAGTAAAATGCATTAAATATTCATGGAAGCCTCTCTGTCACTTAAGCAGACACAAATGTTGAAATCGAGTTGGCTCATTATATATAGGCTCCAGTAATTGGCCAATTTACATTTATTTAACATTTACAAGGTTATGTACAGAAGAGTAAAAAGGTGCAGTTACTCCTTTCCAATAGCTGATAATATAACAAAGTAAGATGCAGTTTATGTGTACTACTTCAGCTAACCCTTCAGACGAAGTAGGTCTCAGATGGAACCTTTATTCATCCATTCAACAATATTTATTAAGTGTCTACGATGTGCTGGGAAATGAGGGATAAAACAGACAAAAGTGCCTGTCAACTACAAGTACCCAGCACTCAACTATGAATGTCTTCACATGCCTGGAAATGGCCAACCTGGGATTTAACTCAAGTAATCCAAAACTACTTTCTACTCTTGTCAATTTGAAAACCTTTTATTTTTTTTAAGTTGAACTTATTATTAAAACAAATATTTTCATTTGTCTTATTCTATTTTAACTCTGCTCATTGTATTATACAAACATGTTTTGTTTGAGAGAATATATGTGTGATTTGTTGGTGCTTTTTTTAACTGCTCTAAACTTTTTTCTTTTCTTTTCTTAAAATAAATTCAGCAGCATTTAATAATCTCTTCATATATAAGAGAAAACAATGTTAATATCATTGTATAATATATATGATTGTCTAATGTAATACTTGTTTAATATAAATATAATCCTACAATTGTAAGTAAAATATTTAGGAATATTAGCATTCAATATTTTATGCTTATACTTCATGTGTAGGTAAAAGTATTCCATACATTTAAAAAATCCATAAAGAAAATACAATAAAACATTTTAAGTATTTTTATTTAATTAAAAGCATTTATTTAATAACATAAAACAAGCAGTTTGCTTAATAGATCACATTTTAAATTAGTTAAGTCCCCATTCTATACTATCCACATGTGCATTATGGGGAAGAATACAGACATTTGATTGTTTTATAGTGATCTTCACACTGAGCATTGTACATATCTGATTAAGAACTTTCTAAGGTATGGACACTGCTAGCACATCATCAAAGATATAAAAAGATGGTGCATAGTTTAATAATTTATTATGCGAATAAAGCTTTATTCAAAAAGTCCAGGCCTCTAGGAATTTCTGGGGGAAAATATGGTCCTGTTATATTTGATAAATTACTTACTTTATATGCACATTTTTACACCTTCTAGTTATGCCTGAAATATACAACCACCTGTTCACCACATAAATCCATCAGAGAACTTCTGGGGCATATTTTTCCAATTTCAGAATCTGGGTAAGTCTAGCTACCAAACTAGTGATGGAAGTTTGCATATTCAGGAGGCCATTTGGGCAATTTGCTGACAGAAATAAGGATTTGCTCACCTCCATCGGCCTCTCTGGCCTCCTCAGAATCACCAACTGGATCATCCCTCGTATATTTCCTTCCATGGACATTGATCGTCTAAGTGTTTCCATAGCTTCATGGTTGGACTTTCCCAAGAGAGATTCCCCATTAACTGCAATCAGCTGGTCATTCATCCGCAGACGACCGTCCTAGGGCAGAGGAAAGAAAAACAGTCCTAAACAGAGAAAAGTGTGGTGATGACATGAGGCGGTTCCAGGGAAAGTTCAAGTTTAAATACAAAAACAGAAAATAATTCAGCTATTAGAAATGATTTATTTTCTAAGGCAGAAAAACGTTCTGGAGCTTATCAAATAGTCACAAAGACAAGCAATAATGAATTGTGTGAAAGTATTTTTTTTTAGAAATCTTCAGAGTCCTGAGACGCAATAATTTAGATGTTTGTATAACGTCTCTTACCGAGAATCTTTGGCAAGTATGCAAACCCAGCCTGATTCTGCCATTTGCTCTGGCGGGGACCATGTTGCTGACTCCAGGAAAGGGGTTTGAAAACCAACGGAAGTGGTCATATCCCTTAGAAACAGGGTTTGCATTATTAGGCACCGAGAGACATCATGCTTAAATGCCTTATGCTTGACAGTGGTAATGTGTCTTCAGATGTTGTTGGTAGCTCTCTTGAATAAAATGCTCATGAAAGTTTCTCTAACACAACCAAAAGTTGCTAGTCTGATAGTCTGCAAAGGAATACAGAGGTATGTCTTGAAGGACCAATTCTCTGTGATGTCTTCTGGCAGAAAAGCTTGAGAAAGGGGATTGTCAAGCCTTTTATAAGGAAGTTCTGACTGCTGAGAACTTTGTCCAGCATCTCCAGGAAGGAATGGCACCTCAGCATGTGAGTAGGCAGCCTGGACTCTATAGACTAATTCAATTCTTGGCACTAGTCATCATCAGCCAAAATCCCTCACAAAAAGGAGTCTGAGCAGTATCCAGCTCTGCCAACAAAAGAACTTGAGAGGACCACGGTACACATCCCCAACAGGCAGCCTGGTGGGGAAGGGGTGCTTAAAATATTGACAGATTAGAAACATGAATTCTGTCTTTCTAGGGTAGAAATCTCTTGCTATGAGGCACAGTTAGGGATGTTATGCTGTGGCTGCTGCTGATAAATGTAACAGAAATAACAGTAGGTGTGTACAACAATTTACCTTTCCAGAGATATTTTTCCCCCATTAACAATCTCAAGTGATTCTCACAGATTTCCAGGCAGTGAAGTAGATTAATGTTTTTCTTCACATTTTACAGATAAGAATACTGAGGCAGGGAAGTGTCCTGGTGCAAGAGATTGCCCCAGGATACAAAAGCAAGGTCCAGACAAACCAACCCAAGGTCAGGTATCATGCACCTGGTCTCTTCAGTGTCCCCTAGGATTCCCTTGTTATTCCTCTCTAGACAGTAATTGTGCAACACTGAAACAGGGTCAGGAAAACATTAAAGAGTGTTAGCAGTTGGAAGCATCTGGGATCCATGTTCAAATGAACAGACTGAAATGCACAACGAAAACACGTCCTTAAGAAAGGAGAAAAGCAGACATAAAGTGACCAATAGGGCCAAAACTATGGCTCTGGAAGAGAAATCCTGTGGACAAGTTGATGAGTTTCGACTAGTGTGGTTGCAGATGGTCAGAGGACACTCTTCTGCTGACAGAGGGAACAGGGTGAGTGGTGACAGCTGCTCTGGGGAGTTAATGTTTTAGAGAGGCACTGTATACGCCACCTGCTGGAGAGGGTGCTAGACACGTGGGATCTCGGGGGCCACCCAAAGGAGCACACACCCTTCTTGATGAAGAAATTGAGATGGCAAGGCAATGGGATCGATAGAGAAGGGTGGACCATCATAGCTGTAAAATGCCTGAGTGGGCTGTCTCAACAGAGCTGTGTCCCCTCCCTTCCTCTTGTTTTCCCATTCCACTTAACCTTTACCCTAATTTGGAACAAATCTGGAAATGAGATTTACAGGAAAGGCCAACTGAGAAAGAAATCTCTTATTTCTGTTATCTATTTTGAGTGAGGCACAGAAAGAATACGATTAAGGTTCCTGGAAATGGGGGTAAAACAAAAACAACCATAATGGTTTAATCCTACAAAGGAAGACATTTGATGGAAGGAGGATTATTGGGCTGAATCTTGGGAAGGAGGTTAGGAGGGTCACTCAAAATCTTTTTAGGAAGACTGGTTTTTAAAGAGAAGGAGGAAACAGAAGAGCTGGATCAAGACCCTAACTATGTTAACAGGAAATGAGGTCTAGTGTTGGATTTGTAGAGGCTTAGTCTTGGCAGAACACCTTGTCCTCTGGAACAGGAAGAAGAAAGATAAAGTTTGAAACTGTATGAAAATCTGTAGAATGAAGGAAATGCAATCTGAGTGAGATCCCACCTGGTAACCTCCTGTGAACCTGCTCTGTGAGGTCTGGGACCAGGTCTGTGTGAAGAGGCAACCAAGAGATAAGGAGATATAAAAAGAACATTTTTTTTTGGGGGGGGGGTAAATAATCTCTTACCAACACTTATTAAGCACAAGCTTTTATTTTCAGCTGCATTCCGAGTCTCAAGCATGCAGAACTACACTGAAGTAGAACATGTTTGCTGAATCCAAATCCCAAACAAAAAGGCAGGTCAGGTCACCCCAGGGCAGCTGTGATTTTTTTTTTTAGAGACATTCACATTCACCACAAGTAGCACTGTAGAGCTGCGGGCGTGATAAAAATCCACACTCTCATTTTCAGGCTAGGCTAGTCTGTTGCTACTGGTGTGTGCTTTTTCTTAAAAGATAAACGATGGGTAATTTCACTAATGGTGATGCCACTAAGCACCATGTTGTCCTAACATTTAGAATATAATCAGAATTTAGAGCTGGAAGCATCCCTAGAGGTCATCTTGTCCAACCTTTTCTGTGTACAGATGAATAATGTGATGGCCAAAGAGGACCAGAAACCATTTATTGAACTCCTCTTAAGAGAAGGCATTTAGATTAGGGCTTACTCAGCTAGTTAAGGTCAGTGCTGCATTAGAAGAGCGCAAGTCCTGACTTCTCGGCATCACCTATTCACTAACCATTCTGTCGTCTACAAAGATGACCATGACTAGTCCCTATAGCAGTAATGCTCCAAGCAAAAAGGGGCTTTCAAACCCAAAGAGGACAACATGTTACATGATATCTTCTGGAAGAGAACCCTACCTGCAAAGCCAGTCAGATGGCAAACGATGTGAAGACAGGAGACTGAGCTGGGGGATGGAAGAGCAAGGAAGCGAACTAGAAGAGGGAGAAAAAGAAAACAGCCCTCTACCCATCTGGCTTTCTATATATTCCTACCCAGGTCTAGTTTTGATGTAAAATGAGGTTGGTTCAATGAGGTCATTACTCTTCACTCATCAAATATCACTCAAAATTATGTATGTCTATTCTGCTTTGAAGTAATTTTGTCAAGAAAAGTAGTTTTTTATTTCCCCTCCCCCATTGATATTATGTTCAAGCAAATGCTTAATTAAGCATGAGGATGCTAACTCTCATCAACTGATTTTATATAAGCGAATTCAACTATCTAAGGATATTCCTCAGTAATTTTAGGGTATTTATTTCACTATAATGCCATGCTTACGTGTGTGTGTGTTTTTTAAGTCCCTTTCTGCTACAGAGTGAATGTTTGTATCCCCCATGCTCCCGCCCAAATTTATATGTTGAAATCCTGACTTCCAACATAAGGTTATTAGGAGATGGGGCATTTTTTGGGGGAGGGGGTGATTAGGTCATGAGAATGAAGCCCTCATGAATGGGATTAGTGTTCTTAAAATGGGGCCTGAGTAAGAGAGATCCCTGCTCCCTCTGGCATGTGAGGTTACAGCAAGAAGATGCCCATCGATCAACCCAAAGGGAGCCCTGACCAGACTCATATCCGCTGGTGCCTTGATCTTAGGCTTCGGCCTCCAAAATTGTGAGAAATAAATTCCTGTTGTTTATAAGCCAGGCACTTTATAGTATTGTGTTATAGCAGCCTGAACACATGAAGACACTTTCCTAATCACAATGATAGCAACTACACTCTCACCTCTGGCAACCCCATAACCAACCTATCCATCCTCAAGCTAGGAGTGAGTACAGGAAATTTTCAAAAGAGGAAGTAACTTACTCAGGGTACTTTAGGGCAAGTAAAAACTGGTAGGAGATTTAAGTCTTCTCCGTGTCCTGGGCTGGCTTCAAATCTCATCAGCCCTCACCTGGTTCTAATGCAGGAGGAAGAGTGAACTGTTTGAGTTTTACATCTCCCTTTAACTGAACACTAATACAGGCCAGTCCTTGTGCAAATATTTTGCATATGTTCTCTCAGTCATTTCATACCACAACCCTTTGATACTACTCTCCACTATTTAAGAGATATAAAAAGGAGGCTCAGAGAAATTAAGTGACTTGTTAAAGAGCACTGGCATGACCAGGTCTACTTGGCTTTGAGTAAGACTTGTAGCTGTCATGCTATGTTGCATCTAAAATTAGAGTCCTAGAGATGATTAAAGGCACTACAGTTATTAATGGCAAGAATTATTAATGACTTTCTACTTTGTGCAGTCATTGTGCTAAAACCTTTACATGCACTAGACGATTTAATCCGTACAGCAATCCTATACATTAGGGACTGTTGCCCCGTCTTACAACAGAAGAAACCAAAGACCAGGCTGGTGGGGTGCATCATGACAATTAACATTTCTAAAAGCTGATTTGAACTGTCTTATTCACCCGAAAGTCCATGGTTTCAACCGCTTTGCTAGTAATTCTTGTGTTTTAGGGGCTCTTTGCCTCTTTTGAGAATCTAATAAAAGCTACAGATTCTCACCTCTTAAAATAAATATTGCCTTAGCCACTTTGGCTTAGTGGATAGAGTATCTGCCCACGAACTGAAGGGCCCCAGGTTCAATTCCAGTCAATGGCACATATCTAGGTTGCTGACTCGATCCCTGGCCCTGGTCCTGGCTCGTTTGAGAGGCAACCAATTGATGTGTCTCTCTCACATCGATGTTTCTCTCTCCCGCTCTTTTCCACTCTCTAAAAATCAATGGAAAAATATCCTCGGATGAGGATTAACAACAACATAAATAAACAAAAATAAATATTTATACCATGGTTTCTCCTCAGCTGGACACTGGGCCAGATAATTCTTAGTAGGGGAGGGGGGGCAGTCAGGAGGAGGTCCCATGTGCCCACTGAAGTATTTCCAGGGTGGGGTCCAGTGACCTTGGAGTTCAGCTCCTACTGAATTCAATGGCTTCTGGGTACAACCTCTGCCATGATTGCTGGTGACATTACATGGCTCAACCCACCTCTTAGGGCCAATTTCTTGTGAGGCATCTTTATCTCTAAAGTTCTCATGATTAGAGAGGGGAGAGTAAGGAAGCCATGGCAAAAAACTCGCCACCACAGAACCTGAGACAAGCATGAGAGAGTAGGTTGGCTTTCCCAGGAGTAGCTGGCTGGGGCCCAACGCCAGTCCGCATTAGGCCATGGTGTTGAGAGGATTAATCATGACCAGATGTCGGCTCCTGCCTCTGCAGGTTTCTAAAGGGGCCCTGGGCGAAGCCTTCTGGGATAGTATCCACACCCAGAGCCCAAACCCCAAAGCCTGGCTTCAGCCTGCAGAGCAGGGTGTCCTTGGAGCGGGTAGGCGTCTAGGCACTGACTGGGGGAGAGGGTGTCCTGAAAAACACCTTCTCCACTCCCTAAAGTCACTGCATGACCACTGCCTGTTGTGCTTTTGAACAATAACAACAACAAATCCCAACCTAGAAAAGAACCTTGCATGTCAGACTGAAATACATTAATTTCATGGAAAAATAGTTGTAATGAAAGGAACAGAATAAATCAAGATTCAAAGCACAGTTTTAAAATAAACAAGTGGAATAAAGAAAGTTGGTAAGAATGGAAGCACGTAAATTTTTGTCCTGAAGGGTACCTACCTCCATCAGCTAATACTTTACATCATCTGTCCTAAGACCGTTTCAACCCACATGAATGGGACATTCCTACCCCGCCAGAGCTCTATTTTCTAGGGGCAATATGTCGCATTATGGTGAATACGCCACAGTGAGCTGACCCACACTCTTCCTTCCATCCCAAACATCCTTTGCATTCCTGCTCACCTGTTGAATATCTACCGTTTATAATAAAGCTCAGCAACTGCCTTCCATTCATATTTTTCTCCACAGACAGAATGAATTGCTCCATCCTCTCACCGCCCATGATATTTTATATTTGTCTACCATCACCCTGATCATATTAGAGTGGTTTGTATATTTCCCTGATTATGCTACCACCTCCCTAGCTTATGGAATGAGCCGCCTTAAGTTTTCTGTCTCCAGTCTATTATATATTGCATAATTCACTGCAGATGTTCAAGAAATACTTGCTAAATTGAGTCACTTGAAAAACATTTCATTCAGGTGCTTTGGGCCTGGTATAAGTTTCAACTACAATAGACCAATTGTTTAATTTACAAACTATGACTCTGGGAGATCTGTGAATCCAGGCTGGCCCAGATACACCACACATGTTCTGAGAACTTTTACAATTCTAAAAGTGAAGCTTGATTACTTTCTGTGAACTGGCCCAATATCAGGGGGTCAGCTATGCAAAATTTTAAATGTATTCACCTAATTCAGCTATTGCCGTAAAAGCCTCACTTCATTTCTATGTAGTAAACTAGTGAAGATCCAGCAACATACTATTGACTCAGCACTGCGGCATCTGAGACTTTTTCAAAGAGATATCTGAACAGTATTTCTTGAGAGCATCACAATATACATAAATCCATTCTGAAATAATGTTTTCAAAATGTGTTATAATTCTTTCCATTTTGAACACCTCCTGGAAACATGGGGCATAAACAAATACACCGTAACTAAGAGCTTTTATTATAGGCATTCCTGATTCTTACAATTTCCTCAGCAAGACAATTTCAGAAGTACTGACTTAGCACAGATAGTCACTGGCCTCCGGTGCAGTGATAGCACCCTCCGCTTGTTTTACACTTTTTCTGTCTCCCGTCATTTCAGTTTCCTCTCCATCCTTTCCTATCCACTTCCTGATTTTCTCTTTTCAGTTTACTTTGGCCCAGAACACCTGATAATAAAAAGTTACCAAGGCTTACGTTATATATGAATCAAAAAGATTCTGCATGAATGCCTAACCAGATTAGAATCCCAGAGGCCTCTCCAACTTATTGACAAGTATTTATTTACTTAAAAAAACAAACAACAAAAAAAGTGTGCTCTCATTCATGCTATGATTGCTAAAAGCCCGGTCACTAGAAACATGGGCCCGAAGAAGAGCCCATGTCTAGAACAAACCTCTGAGCACATTATAACTCCTATCAGTACGGACCAGGAAGTGGGGCATGGCTTCCCAGGTGGAAGGTGCTGTTTTCAAACACAAAGGATCATCATCACCTTGGGATATCAACTTTTGTAGATGATAATTTCCTTTTTAATTAGGCCTACCAACTCTTTATTATTATTCAAGCCTACTGAGATAATCATGGAGTCCAAGATATACATCAAATTAATGTAGACTTCCAAAATTTTACCCAGCATGGTATAAATTTGTTCCTCATTTGCATGTCCATGCATGAAATAAAAATGAGAGAGTGATAAAGATCAGCAAGAAAAGTAATGATGGATGCTGGATTTTATTTATTTATTTTTGTTTTCTTATTTTTTAAAATTTCTTTATTGATTAAGGTGTTACATATGTGTCCTTCTTCCCCCATTACCCCTTCATTCCCCCCACTCATGCCCTCATCCCCCTGTTGTCTGTGTCCATTGGTTAGCCCCATATGCATGCATACAAGTCCCTTGGTTGATCTCTCCCTCTTACTCCCACCTCCCCTACCTTCCCTCCGAGGTTTGATGGTCTGATCAATGTTTCTCTGTCACTGGAACTGTTTTTGTTCATCAGTTTATGTTGTTCATTATATTCCACAAATGAGTGAGATCATGTGATACTTATCTTTCTCTGACTGGCTTATTTCACTTAGCATAATGCTCTCCAGTTCCATCCATGTTGTTGCAAATGGTAGGAATTCCTTCTTTTTTAGTGCAGTGTAGTATTCCATTGTGTAGATGTGCCACAGTTTTTTAATCCACTCATCTGCTGGTGGGCACTTAGGCTGCTTCCAAATCTTAGCTATGGTAAATTGTGCCGCTATGAACATAGGGGTGCTTATATCCTTTCTGATTGATGTTTCTAGCTTCTTGGGATATATTCCTAGAAGTGGTATTACTGGGTCAAATGGGAGTTACATTTTCAGTTTTTTGAGGAAACTCCATACTGTTCTCCATAGTGGCTGCACCAGTCTGCATTCCTACCAGCAGTGTACCAGGGTTCCTTTTTCTCTGCATCCTCGCCAACATTTGTCATTTATTGATTTGTTGATGATAGCCATTCTGACAGGTGTGAGATGGTACCGCACTGTCGTTTTGATTTGCATCTCTCGGATAATTAGTGACTTTGAGCATGTTTTCATATGTCTCTTGGCCTTCCTTCTGTCTTCTTTCAAAAAGTTTCTATTTAGGTCTTTTGCCCATTTCTTGATTGGATTGTTTATCTTCCTTTTGTTGAGTTGTATGAGTTCCCTGTAAATGTTGGAGATGGAACCCTTATCAGTGATAACATTGGCAAATATGTTCTCCCATGTAGTGGTCTTTCTTGTTGTTTTGTTGATGGTTTCTTTTGCTGTATATAAGATTTTTATTTTGATGTAGTCCCATTTATTTTCTGTTTAGCTTCTATTGCCCTAGGAGCTACATCAGTGAAGATATTGCTTTGGCATATGTCTGAGATTTTGCTGCCTGTGGATTCCTCTAAGATTTTTATGGTTTCCTGTCTTATGTTTTAAGTCCTTTATCCATATTGAGTTTATTTTTGTGTATGGTGTAAGTTAGTGGTGTAGTTTCATTTTTTGCATGTATCTGTCCAATTTTCCCAACACTATTTATTGAAGAGACTGTCTTGACTCCATTGTATGTTCATGCCTCCTGTGTCGAATATTAATTGGGCATAGTGGTTTGCAAAGATTTCTGGGTTCCCTATTCTATTCCATTGATCTATATGTCTGTTCTTGTGCCAGTACCAGGCTGTTTGGAGAACAGTGGCATTGTAATACAGCTTGATATCTGGTATTGAGATCCCACCTACTTTGTTCTACTTTCTCAGGATTGCTCAAGCTATTCGGGGTCTTTTTTTATTCCACATGAATTTTTGGAGAGTTTGTTCTGGGTCTGTGAAATATGCCATTGGTATTTTAATGGGGATTGCATTGAATCTATAGATTGCTTTGGGTAGTATGGACATTTTAATAATGTTGATTCTACCAATCCATGAACATGGTATGTTCTTCCATCTGTTTATATCTTCCTCTATCTCTTTTATCAGTGTCCTGTAGTTTTTTGCATATCAGTCTTTTACCTCTTTAGTTAAGTTTATTCCTAGGTATCTTAGTTTTTTTGGTATGATGGTAAATGGGATTGCTTTTTTAGTTTCTCTTTCTGTAAATTCACTATTGGTGTATAGAAGTGCCATAGATTTCTTGGCATTAATTTTGTATCCTGCTACCTTGCCAAATTCGTTTATTAAGTCTAATAATTTTTTGATGGAGTCTTTAGGGTTTTCTATATACAGTATCATGTCATCTGCGAATAAGGACAGTTTTTTAAAAAATGTTTTATTGATTTTTTACAGAGAAGAAGGGAGAGAGATAGAGAGTTAGAAACATCGATCAGCTGCCTCCCGCACGCCCCCTAACTGGGGATGTGCCCACAACCTAGGTACATGCCCTTGACTGGAATCGAACCTGGGACCTTTCAGTCCACAAGCCGACGCTCTATCCACTGAGCCAAACCGGTTTCGGCGAATAAGGACAGTTTTACTTCTTCTTTTCCAATTTGGATGCCTTTTATTCCTTCTTCTTGTTTGATAGCAATGGCTAGTACTTCCAGTACTATGTCAAATAGGAGTGGTGAGAGAGGGCATATCCCTGTCTTGTTCCTGTTCTTAGGGGAAACGGTTTTAGTTTTTGTCCATTGAGTGTGATGCTGGCTGTGGGTTTATCATCTATGGCTTCTATGATGTTGAGGTATGATCCTTCTATTCCCACCTTGCTGAGAGTTTTTATCAAGAAAGGGTGTTGGATTTTGTCAAATGCTTTTTCTATGTCAATTGATATGACCATGTGATTTTTATCTCTCAGTTTGTTTATGTGATGTATCACATTTATTGGCTTGCAGATATTGTACCATCCTTGCATCCCTGGTATAAATCTTGCTTGGTCATGGTGTATGATCTTTCTGATGTACTGTTGGATCCGATTTGCTAGAATTTTGTTGAGGATTTTGGCATGTCTGTTCATGAGGGATATTGGCCTGTAATTCTCTTTCATTTGTTGTCTTTATCTGGTTTTGGTATTAGGGTGAAGCTGGCTTCATAGATTGAGTTTGGAAGTGTTCCTTCCTTTTGAATTTTTTGGAATAGTCTGAGGAGGATAGGTTTTAGTTCTTCCTTGAATGTTTGGTATAATTCTCCTGTGAAGCCATCTGGGCCTGGGCTTTTGTTTGCTGGAAGCTTTTTGATGACAGCTTCAATTTCTTCCATAGTTATTGGCCTATTGAGATTTTTAGAATCTCCCTGATTGAGTTTTGGAAGGTTGTATTTTTTTAGAAATATGTCCATTTCCTCCAGGTTGTGTAGTTTGTTGGAATAGAGTTGTTCATAATATTTTTTAACAATCCTTTGTATTTCTGTGGGGGTCTGTTGTTATTTCATCTCTATCATTTCTGATTTGAGTCCTCTCTCTTTGCTTCTTGGTTAGCCTGGCTAGAGGTTAATCAATCTTGTTTATCTTTTCAAAGAACCAGCTCTTGGTTTCATTGATCTTTTGTATTGTTTTTTTTTTTTTTTTGTCTCTATGTCATTTATTTCTGCTCTAATCTTTATTATCTCCTTCCTTCTGCTCACTCTGAGCTTTTCTTGTTGCTCTCTTTCTAATTCTTTGAGTTGTAGCATTAGCTGATTTACTACCATTTTTTCTTGTTTTTTGAAGTAGGCCTGTAGAGCTATAAACTTCCTTCTCAGGACTGCTTTCATTGTGTTCCATAGGTTTTAGATTGTTGTGTTTTTATTGTCATTAGTTTCCAGAGTGTTTTTAATTTCTTCTTTGATCTCATTGGTAAACCAATCAATATTTAATAACACACTATTCAGCTTCCAAGTGTTTGAGTGTTTTGGATTGTTTTTATTGTAGTTTATTTCTAATATCATGCCATTGTGGTCTGAAAAGCTGCTTGATATGATTTCAATCTTCTTGAATTTGGGGAGACTTTGCTTGTTACCCAGTATGTGGTCTATTTTTTAAAATGTCCCATGTGCACTTGAGAAGAATGTATATTCCGCTGCTTTGGGGTGAAATGTTCTGAAGATGTCAGTTAAGTCCATTTGATCTAGTGAGTCATTTAGGATTGTTGTTTCTTTGCTAATTTTTTGTCTAGAGGATTTATCCAGTGATGTCAGTGGTGTATTAAAGTTCCCTATTTTGATTGTATTGTTGTCTATCTCTCTCTTGATATCTTCCAGGAGATTTTTTATGTATTTGGGTGCTCCTGCATTGGGTGCATATATGTGTACCATGGTTATATCCTCTTGTTGTATCGATCCTTTTAGTATTATGAAATAGCCTTCCTTATCTCTTGTTATGGCCTTCACTTTGAGGTCTATTTTGTCAGATATAAGAACTGCTACCCCAGATTTTTTTTCATTTCCATTTGCCTGAAAGATATTTTCCATCCCTTCACTTTCAGTCTGTGTGAGTCCCTTGTTCTGAGGTGGGTTTCTTGTAGACAGCAGATATATGGGTCATATTTTTTAATCCATTCCGTCACTTGATGTCTTTTGATTGGAGCATTTAGTCCATATACATTTAAAGTTATTATTGAAAGGTACTTTTTTGTAGCCATTTTTATTTTTTGAGGCTGTGTTCCTTCTTACATTTTTGTTTCTTCTTTTTACAGCATTCCCTTTAGCATTTCTTGCATTGCTAGTTTGGTAGTGATAAACTCCCTTAGCCTTTTTTTTTTGTCTGTGAAGCTCCTGATTTCCCCTTCAATTTTGATTGATAGTCTTGCTGGGTAGAGTATTCTTGGATTGAGTCCCTTGCTTTGCATCACTTTGTATATCTCCTTCCATTCCCTTCTAGCTTGAAGTGTTTCTGTTGAGAAATCTTTTGATAATCTGATGGGGGATCCTTTGTGGGTAACTCTCTGTCTCTCTCGCACCCTTTTGAGATGCTCTTTGTCGATAACATTTGCCATTGTAATTATGGCGTGTCTTGGTGTGGGACTTTTGGGATTCATCTTACTTGGAAATCTTTGTACTTAAGTAATTTTTTCTTCCCCATATCAGGAAAGTTTTCTGTCATTATTTCTTCAAATAAATTTTCTAATCCTTGCTGCTCTTCTTGTCCTTCTGGCAGCCCTATTATATGTATGTTATTGCGTTTTGCATTGTCCCAATGCTCCCTTAGGCTCTCCTCCTGCTTTTAATTTTTTTCTCTAGTTGCTGTTCAGATTGGGCTTGTTTCTGTATCTGATCTTCTAACTCGCTGATTCAGTTCTCTGCTTCTTCTAGTCTACTGTTGAAGTCTTCCATGGTGTTTTTGATTGTAGCTATATCATTTTTCATTTCTTCCTGATTTTTGCATAGGTTGTTGATTTTCTCGTCCATCCAGTGTATGAACTGTATGACCATTACTCTAAATTCTTTTTCTGTCCTGTTGTATGCTTCCCTTTCACTTATTTCCTTACTTGGCGATTCCTCCTTTTCTTTACTCTGGGGATTGCTTTGTTGTCTCCCCATTCTGACTATCACCAGAAGGTTCAGATGTCGAGCTGTGGGAGCCTGGACCATGTGCAGTGGGAGTTTTGCACCCCCCAAGTGTCACTGAAGAGCTCTGATATCAAGATGTGCGGTTGCAGTGGGTTGGTGGGAACCACGCTTGCCCTGGGTCAGAGTCACAGGTGCTTAGTGTGGCCACGTGTGTGCACCTAGAATCAGGGACCCTGCCTGCACCACATTGAAACAGAGAACCCACTGGCATGTGCCAAAAATCAAAGTCCCCTGTTCCATGTCAGAAGTCAGAGGCTCCCTGTGTCCATGCTGAGAATCGAGTATCAGAGTCTCTGTTTCTTGGTGCTACCTCACACTGAGAATCAGGTCCCTCTGTGCACATGCACCAAGAATTGGAGTCACTGGCTCTTAGTGTGAATGTACTGGGAATCAGGGATCTCAGGAGCACGTAATGAGAAATGGAGTCTAGTCACTGGTGGTCAATCCTGCCTCTTGTGTGGAGATTCAGGGTCCCTGATCTGCCCGGGAGACTGGGTTGCTCAGTCGCATTGTGTTGGCAGGAGGTCCACTTCTCGGTAAACAGCCTTCTGTATGCGCTTGCCCTGAATCAAAGTCAGGTGGCACTGCCCCTTAGTGTGGGTGTGGGGTCTGGTCACAAGGATGTGCACTGTGGAAAACAAACTCCCTGTGTCCATGTACCCAGGCTCAAATTCAGCGCTGCCTTCCTGTGTGGGCACAGGGTCTGGTCGTGGGGAACAAACTCCCCAAGACCGCACATCCGGGTTCAAAATCACCGCAGCCTCTCTGCTAAGGTGCAGGGTCTGGTCATGGGAAACAAACTCCCCGGGTTTGCACACCCAGGCTCAAATTCAGTGCTATCTCCCTGCGTGGGCGTAAGATCTGGTGGCAGAAAACAATCTCCCCAAGGTCGTGCACCTATGCTCAAACTCAGGACTGCCTCCTGCCTTGGCATGGAGATGAGTCGCGGGAAACAAATTCCCCAAGTCCGGGGTCAAGTTCAGCGCTGTCTCCCTGCCCTGCCTGGGTGTAGGATCTGGTCACCGAAGACTACCTCCCTCTGGATGAGTGGCTAGGCTTGAATTCCACTCAGTCTCCCAGTCTGGGCGTGGAGACTAGTCCTGGGAAACAAACTTCCCGTGTCTGACACCAAGGCTCAAAGTCAGGCAGAGTCACCACTGCTTTGTGTGTGCGGAAAGCTTTATTGTGCGGCTGGGGTCTGGTAGTTTCTATGTCACTGCCGCGGGGGTAGCAGGGGTGGGGGTTGGCTTTGTGACTCACAGAAATCTGCGGCCGGGTGCCTGGAGTCCTGGTGTCCCTGGGTGTGCAGCTGTGATGGCAGGTCTTCTCCCAGAGCGGCTGTAGGGTCCTGGTTTGTTTCCGAGACCAGACTGAGTCATGGTGAACTTAGGATCCTAGTCTCATGCAGTTCTATTCATCAAGATGGCGTGGTCTCTGTGCCGCTAGTGTCCTCCCTGGATTGTTTGCGGTGGCCGTGGGGTTTTGCCATCTAAGACTGCCCGGATTGGCAGCCCCCTGGAAGAACTGCAGGGTCTAACTGTCCCTATTTCACTCTCAGACACACCCACACACGTCCACACACACCTCTATCGCTCCCTCACTCTCTCACTCTCCCTCCCTACCTTCCTGCTGGTCGCCATCTTGCCTCCTCCCTGGATGCTGGATTTTAAACATAATATTACAATTGATACTTTTCTCATTTTTAAATGACTAATTTCACTTCTTAAGGTAAAATATGTTTTATTGATTGATTTAAAATACGTTTTTATTGATTTTTAGATGAGAGAGAGAGAGAGATCAATTGGTTACCTCGCACACCAACTGGGAATGGAACCAGCAACCTTTTGATGCGTGGGACGATGCTCAACCACCTGAGCCACACTAGCCAGTGCTTCAGGTAAAATTCTTAATGGACAAACTGTAAGTGTGACTTTTTCCTGGTAAAGTTTCTGTTTTCAGTTGTCCACAACATGTGTAATATCTTTGTGATTAGGATGAAACGTAGAGTTTGGCTTCTAACATTTGAGGATTTGCAATGGAGCTATTTATGCCCTCAGCGTGTATGTATGGCCCTTTTGTCAAAGGTATAAATCTGGACGATATGACTGCTGATAATGATCTTTAAGGCTCTACCAGTAGAAAACATTATCAATTTTAAGGAAAATGAATAGTTAAAGAAATCATTTAACATTAGTGTTCCTTAAAAAGCTGTTCTTTTTATCTTCCTTTAAATTCATTAATTATAGATCTGTCACATGATTTATAGATACCAGCAGAGATGAAGGTGGAAATCACTCATGCTGGGAACTCCTACCGGACCCTGTTAAGAGCTTGGATGCTATTAAATGTCCTCATTATGAAGAGACAGGGAGGTTTAGCATCAGCCCATGTTCCCAGAAATTCTGGAACGGGGCAGAGTCTCTCCAAAAATTTGTATTTTAGTCATTTTAAAAATAGGAGGATTGCTTGTATTAAATAAAACTTTTTCTTCTACCAATTACTAAATAGTGTAGATCATAAAAAATATTCTGCATCGAATTTTCTAAGCACACCAAAATCAAATCATTTAAATTATATCTATTTCATATTCTGAGTGCATGCATTTGCAATTAGCTATGTCAGGCATTTTTCCTTCATTTAATTTCATCATCATCAAGTAGTATTTATTAAGCACAAACCTCGCTAATGAATTTTTGAGAGAATAACAGGTATTCTTAAATTCATTCTCTCTATTTAAGAGCCCTTAATCTACCTGGTACATGACATTTTTCCCTTAGCAAAAATTGCCTTTAAATTTTAATTTTACCTTATTATTTCAAGGTTTCCATAGGACACTTTTCAGTCCCAAAGTCGTATATTCAAATAAAAAAATTAGACTGAGATTTTGGTTTGTACTATATGTTAATAGTCTATTTAAATCTTCAAAATATCACTATTCTAGTGATATTTTTCTAAAAGTGATTCAGTGTTAGGTAAAAAAAAAAAAGAAAAGAAAAAAATAGTTTAAGTTAGTATAATCAACAGATGTAAAAATGCATTTTCTCCAAAAAAAAAAAAAAAAAAGGTTCAATTGACATAGTACATCAAAAGCAAAGCAAAAAACCAAACTAAACAAGCCGCTGATTTCAGAATTCAAAATGTTTACCAAATAAGTTAAAACACCTAAGGTCTTCAATCTGATAATCAAGGTTTTGTGGAGAAAAGGAAAAGCTGATTTTCGTGTGAATTTTGGAAAAGGAGAGTTTTCTCAAGGTATTTTTCCCCCTAAATGCAACAAAGACAAGGTTTCTTTTCACCTAACAGCAACAACACCACCACATTAACTTTAAATCCCAATCACAAAAGTGGCATCTTGGAAAAGTATCCTCGTGGCGTACTAACATAATTCCACCCATAGTGCCTGGGTCATGAGAAATTAACACATGCCGGCATGCTTGTGTCTGGTCTATGATGGTTCTAGAAGCAATAGCCCTGTACTTCAGGAGCAAATGCCCAGGACGAATGATAGAAACTGAAGTGAAACTACAGACATACAGTAATGTATGTTATTGTTTAAGCATATAGTTATATTTGGCTGTTATGGTCCAAGGTCACTTTGCACATTGCTAAGGAAGCTCAAACCGATGCCTCAGAGGGAGCCACAGAAAACTCTAGATGCAAAGCAGTCTGAAATGGCAGATGCTGTGTCCTGACACGAACAGGGAAGAGTTTCTAGGGTTCTTGACTGGAATTTAAATATTTAAGCATTTGGGTAATTCTGAAAACTATTACTTTGTTTTCCCATAGAGTGAGTGAGGGATTCCCTTCCTAGGCTAGCTGGATGCTCTTACTTTCAAATAGAGCTTTGCTTCTCTGTTAGAAATGACTCAAATAAGAACTGAAATGATAGGAAGCAGTAGCCTGAAAGGTAAGGGGGAAAAACAGAAGCCTCCTAGTATAGTCGTAGTCATTCAAAGGTTTACATCTGGCAAGAAGTAGGCTATCTTTGTTTACACCAACCGAAGCCCCCGGGGAGATCCAGCACACAGAATCCACAGGAAGAATTTGGTCATACTTTTCAAAGTAGTTTAGTTTTCAAAAACCCACCTTCCCTAAAGGGAAACAACACCTTGAGAACCAATTAGTGGTCTGAAGGGCCAGGAAAAAGACTGCTCCGGCAGGCTCCGGCAGAAAGATTATTTTGTTGGTTTCAGGTCAAAACCTGGGGCCAGATGCTAAAGCCCATGTTCCCCAAGCTTATCTCCGCTTGGCCCCGGGGACCCGCAGTCTGTCACATTGGTATCTTCTGAACAGGGACAGGAACAAAGTCTCAAAACAATTTTTGTAAAACATAATCCTGAATCACAGAGTAGGTGGCAATTTTCTGAGGAATAAAGGTAGATGATTAGAACAGCAGAAGGAGAAGAGTGACATTTTCTTTCTGTTTTCCCTAGTGAATCAGATTTCTTGTGAACAATGCTTAGGCCTCTACCCTTTCCACGGCACAAAGTAAACAAGATGAATGGATACCAAACCTTCACAACAAGGCTAAATTCATGATTGATGCTTTTTACTCCCTACGATCAGCTATAAACATGCTGTCCAGTGGGCTTTAATGGTGTGATTGTCTGATTCAGCAGACCAGCATCAGGAAAAGCATTTACATAAATGGAAAGTGAAATCCTTCTGCAAGAAACAGGCCTGTTAGAAACTGCCTAGGTAAGGAGATGCTCACTTTCACAAACATGGATATACATATTAAACCAGCGCTCCAGTAGCCGCTTGCACGTAAGTTATTGCCCATAAAAAAAGCTAAGATGTTTGCTTTTAATTTCCCAAAATTCATTTCAGTTTCAATTTTACTTGGAATAAATTCTGCAAATAGAGTTGTCATCAGGAATAAGAAGAGTAATATCAAGCTGATGTCCATTAACATGATGGCCAAGACTCCCCCTCAAACACAGCACATGCTGAGGTGGCTTGGCTCAGAATGACAAGCCTGATACAAGATAGTTCCAGGGCAACAGGCCCTGATCTCTAGGAAGAAAAACCGATCAGGTAAAGAGCCTGCATCTCAGGGCAGCCTAGCACAGGGTCTGAAGGCAGACTGCCTGGTTCAACTCAGGGTAAGCAAGACCTGGCTGTGTGAGCACAGGCACACTGTGGAAGGACACTAACCACTACATTCATAATACAGTGTGAATGTCGAGAGCAAAATGAGAGAAGCCAGAGAGATACTTTTCATGCTGTCCAGCACATATTTGCACTAAGAACAGTGAATGTTATTTGCTGTTGTTGTTATTATTACTATTTTTTTCCTTTGGCTCCTGGTTCTGCATTTTGGAGCTAGATTGTTGGTAGATTGGATGATGGGCCTCAAATCTCCATCTTCCACACCTTGGATTGACTTTAGATTCAATCATATTACTTATTTTGGCCAATGGTGTGTGTGTGTAATATATATATATATATATATATATATATATATATATATATTACACACACACACGCACACACAGGATTCTAGGAGCAGGCTGCTCCTATAAACCTAACTAGGTCTGCTTGGGTTTTGTGGGGGAGGTGGCACACATTATTAATATCAAGATTACTAAAAAATGGCATCCTTCTCTGTACCCACATTTTGCTATGGCTTCATCATGGGTAGAATGTATTTCCTCACACCTTGGATTGACTTTGGATTCAATCATATTACTTATTTTGGCCAATGGGGTGTGTGTGTGTGTGTGGACTTTGAGCCAGTTTGGATCCCAGAACTTACGAGGCTTCACCCATTGCTGAGGGCCCTCTGACAACTCATGGATTAGGAACGTGCTGCAGCTAGTCTGCTGGCCCAAGACACCAGGGATGTGAGGACCACAGTCAGACTTGTCAACCTACAGTGTGATAGACGCTGGCCTGAATCTGAACCCATCTAGCTGCCCTGCAGTCATGAGGGTCACGAAGGAAATAAAGGTTTACCGATGTATGTTATTAACATTTTGTCACTTACTATACAACAAAAGCTGATGGATCCAAGGAGTGCATTAAAGAACTGTCTCTCCACAATGCATTTCTTATTACCCAAGGAAAAAGGTAAGTGATATGGTAGGGTGAAGAAGAAAAATGGCCTTACCTGGTTTGGCTCAGCGGACTAAAGGGCCCTGGGTTCGATTATAGTCAAGGGCACATGTTTGGGTTGTGGGCTTGATCCCCAGTGAGAGGCATGCAGGAGGCAGCTGATCAATGGTTCTCTCTCATCATTGATGTTTCTATATCTCTCTCCCTCTCCCTTCCTCTCTGCTATCTATCTATCTATCTATCTATCTATCTATCTATCTATCTATCTATCTATCTAATCTATCTATCTATCTATCTATCTATCTATCTATCTATCTATCTAATAGGAGCAGACTGCTCCTATAAACCTAACTAGGTCTGCTTGGGTTTTGTGGGGGAGGTGGCACGCATTATTAATATCAAGATTATTAAAAAATGGCTAACATTTATTGAAGGCTTATCATAGGCACTGTGCTAGGCACTTTATACATATTGCTCTTTTTTGTCTTCGCAAGAGCACCAGGAGGTAGGCACTACTAATTTTACTCTTTTGACAAATGAGGAAACTGAGGCGTATTGAGGACAAGTGACCTGCCTACGTTCACAGAGTGAGAGAGTAGCTGAGGCCGCACGCAAACTCAGGAAGTTTCACCATCCAGCAGGAGCTGAAGGCATGCTCAAACATGTTTCCCTCTGTGATCACTTTACTGCTTTAATCACATGGTCTGTATCACTTTATTTAATCCTGAGAAACCCCGTGGGTTAGGTATTACTTATTATCCCCATTCTACAGATGAGGAAATAGGAACATGGCAGGTCAAGTTCCTTGCTAGTAGGTGGTGGGTTGGAACTGAACACGGGCCGTCTAGTAACTATACCTGATCCCATGCTAACAGCTACAATCACACTCCCAATCCAAAGGGAAAGGGCAGAATCACATTCTCCCCTCCCTTCCCCTCCCCCCCTTTTTTTTGGGGGGGGAGAGGAATGTATAAGCTTCTCCAAGTTCAAAGGCAAATCTGCATTCCCAGCACCATGGTTATCTGCAAGTGCATAAAATGTGATAAATGGCCTTTAGCTTCTACTACAATCACTCACAAGCTTCCCTGAACTTTCTTTCTTGCAAATGCAATTTTCTTATTTGCTGCCTTGACGTTGACTTATTTTTTTCGTTCTGTTTTTCTGATGGTGTATTTTTAGGTTCAAGTCTGTCAGCGTACACATCCAGAGTCATTCACACAGAGTAATAAAAAGAATGCAAGGGAGCATATTCATCATGGTGGGTTTGTGGAACCATCTCTAGGAAATGAAATTAACTGCTTAAAGTAGGAGAGACCCCTGCTGCCCAGATGTGTCCACACACACATTTCTGAGTGGGGCACGAAGGCCCAGTGGTCTCCCCGTCACACACCTTCTCCATCCAGAACGCAGGCCCCAAAGCTGCACCTCTGAGTACCTCCCCACTGATGGGGAAAGATCTTACCCACCTTAAAAGCAGCACCTCCATGGATGACGGATTTGATAAAAATCCCCATGTCTGTTCCAGTTTCTCGAGATTTGTTCCCTTTCAAGCTCACTCCCAGACCAGCAGAGCCAGAGTCATTCAGGGGGATCTCAAAGGTGAGCTGGTCCGTGGTTTCCGGAGAGAGGGCCCGGCAGTCAGGTTCTCCTTTCTGTTGGGGAGACGGACATGAGAAGAGTAGAGGGAAGAAAGCAGGTTAATATTCACATACTCACATGGCCAAACACAGATGCATTTGGTAAGACAGCGAGTGGACCTCTAACAGCTGCATTCCTGTCCCCATGGGGCAAAGGGGCAGGGGGGTCATTCTCTCTGCAGGGGCTACCACGCCCATGGAGAGGTGGAGGGTTTGGGGAATTATAGTTGGTAATGGGCCCAAGAGAGGGTCTGTTGGCAAGACAGGGCCATGTCATTTGAAACATTGCATACGTATTTGGAAATTTGGCAAGATATTCTCAATAATTAAACTGGCTGGGTATTAGACTTAGGGAATCCTAGATACCAGGAAGCCCTTAGATGTGGTGTGGTTGTAACACCTTCATTTTACAGACAAAGAGACAGAGCTTAGTGTAGAAACATGCTAAAATTTTAAGAAATAAAATTTTATTTATTTTATTTTCTAAGAAATAGCTGGCTTACATAATTTAAAACATATCATTTACTGTGAAAGTGATGCTACTGATAAAGATCATCCAAAGGATACAGAGCATTGGGGAAAGAACATGCTATTTTAAAGTTAGAGAGAGGTGACTTGTAATGGATATCACTGAATTAAATTGTACTTTGTGAAAACTCAGGCCTTACCCATGCTTCTTTGGGTAGTATACCTGACTGGCAACCCATTTTTGAGCCTAGACAAAAGTATAATACACAACAAATATCCATGTTCTCTTTGACAAATGAACCTGAGACACAAACATAGCAGTTCTCAGAAAATACAGAGGACGGTGGAAAAGGCACACTTAGGGTTCAGGCATCCAGGGAGAAGCCCATGGTTAATCATGTTTGGTCCCCAGTATTTCCAAAAATACACTAGAAAGTGCTGCCTGCGTGGTAAACCTTGCAGGTGTCCCTCCTACATCTCTCAGGCTGGCAGAAAGACGGAACGCTGCCACAGGGGTTAACATTTGAAAACGAGATGGCCCTGGAACCATCGGCTCTTGAGGTCGGTAGTTCCTTCCTCTCCATAATTATGTCTAGACACTCTCATCTTAAGGTCACTTTGAGGGATTCTTATGTAAAATTACATATTTTGAAAATTACTGTGAAGGTCTAAACACCAGTCACACAATGACAACTATAAAATCAGAGGTAGCAAAGAACCCATAATTAAACCAGGATTTGGAGGTCGGATCATAGCCAGATCCACCAAAAAAAGAGAAAATCCATGTCTAACTTTAAAGAAATAGTCCCTTCATTTAATTTCATTGTAAATGAAATTAGCTGTAAATATTTTGACAATAGGTAGTTTCAAAAAAAAAAAGAAACTTTATTGCTTAATTTAATAAACCTATTACAGGCTAGCTCTTTTAACTAACTCACTTTATTATTATCTAAGAAAAATTTCATTATTTGATTAAAACTAGCTGTCTTTTTTCCATTGGATTGCCAGAGTTAACTGCAAATTATTAGACTGCATCTTTGTTTTCCAGAATGCCTTATTCAGAATCCATAACATTTCCAAAATCATTTATGTGCCCAGACCTCTCTGGGATTTAGTGAATCTAAGTGTAAGAAAGTTCTGCCGAATTAAAGTATAAATGAAAGAACAGCTGTTCTTACCAGAAGCTTGTGAGAGAGAAAGACTAGGAAGTTGCTCTGGCTTTTTGTCTACGGAGTCGGAGATACGAAGACCAGTTTTGCTTCTACCACTTTATTCTATAATCAAGTCAGGTTTCTTTTGGCAACTGTTTAACTCTTATAAAGATTAATAGCCACCGGTTGTACTGACACCTCTCGTTTAGTGCATACGTGGTAAAAACAAAATATAAATCAGGTGAAGTATGGTTAGCTTTTCATTTTTAACTTAAAAGGTACCTTGTTTTAAGTCCCTGATATCAGAGAGCCAGACATAACAACAAAAACAAACTAGGGCTCACAGTGATTGAGTGGTTCTTTTTCTGAGTGCTTCACACATATCCATGCACTCACTCTTCACATCAAGCCTTCGGGGATTATTCTGATGCCCATTTATGGATGAGGAAACTGAGCTGCATGGCAGTTTGTAAGTGCTGTGTGTGCATGTGCGTCAGTAAAGTGTGCATGTATGTAGTGCCATGTGTGCATGCATGTAAGTACCATGCCGACATTCTGTAAGGCTTGTCAGTGTGGGAGCTTTGTGGAGCCCAGGCGATGTGGTTCCTGTGTGAGACTCTTCACGGCTGTACCAAGTCTCAGTTTCTCTGAACCACCATGACTTGGCCTCACCACAAGAACTTCCAAGACAGATGCCTACAGGGACCATCAGACACTAAGCAATTTCACATCCTCCACTCAATTACAGTAACATTTTATATCTTTCTTATGCTATACCAGGCTCAGGCCATAATTAGTGGTCTCTAATAATAGCAACATTCCCAATGGTGGAGGAAGCCATTACAGTAGTTAACATAGCCATTTCCTGTTAGAAATAAATGTCCCTTTACCTAATGGACAAAAAAATCAATATGCTAAATGCCTTCCTCCAATAATCTTGGCTCAACTAGTAACTTGGAAAATTAAACTCAAATCTTGCCAGACAGCATTTTGGGGCAGGATGGAGAGAGGTATAAAGTCCTCACAAGGGCCCCAATGCAAGGCCTTAGTGATAGGATGAGCCCAAAGGCAGCGGTACATGGGACCTTCGACTCTCCCCAGCTTCCTCGCTTTCAGACAAAGGCTCTTCCCACACTGTGCCAGGAGTATCCCTTGCTTTCTCCACCCAAGACATCCAGAGGGAAAACAAAACCAAAGAGGCAAGCCTGGCACAGTCAAGGAAATCTTACGAATTTCATTGATTTTTGTCTTTTCATTACCTCTTATACTTTGCTACTAGAGGCCACGTCTCCAGAGTGAAAGTCCTTGAGGTTCCTAGAGCAGGGCCCAGGATGGATGCTCAGATGCCCACGCTGCATGCACTCAGGTCTAATGTCCTAGCTCCTGCCCTGGGCCAGCCGTACAGGATCCTCAACTCAGGCTTTCTCAACCTCAGCACGACTGGTATTTGGGACCTGATAACTCTTTGTAGTAAGGGACTATCCCATATTTAGCAGAATCCCTGGCTACTACCTCCTAGATGCCGGTAGTAGTTCCTTCCCCAGTTGTGACAACCAAAATAGCCTTAGGCCGTACTAAATGTCTCCTGGGTCAAAATCACCTCCAGCTGAGAACCATGGCCCTGAATCAACAATTGCCAGAAGCTGTTGAGGTTAAGGCCACCAGGATCCAGAGAGGCACTGGAACATCAGAACGGCCTGTCCATATGTTCCCAAGTCCCAGAATGGGGTGGCAGTAAAAGCCTCTTCAATTGACTAGATCTCAGGCTCACAGGTTCATGACTGACCACTTACTTGGTGAACTGTTAGGGAATTCTGCACTTAGTTATGTCTGAATTTATAGCAGCTAATTTTCCAAAGGCAGAAATGTGAACATTGTGGCACATACAGAGAATGAAAAGTGATAAGTATTAAATTTATTGGTTGGAACATCTGCAGAATACTACCTTTTACTTACATAAGAACCGAGAATAAAAAGGCAGCCTTTTACTTACATAAGAACCGAGAATAAAAAGGCAGCCTAGCAAGTGGTGTTTATCAGGTTAGTATTGCTTGCATGTATGCTATTTCTGTACTCTTACTTATTAAGAATTGCATAATTATGGAAAATAGTATTGACACGATGACTTTTAATTATGTGAGAATACATGAAATTAAGCACAAAAACTTATGTGTGCAGTATATTTCAATTATGTAACATATACACTTCATACACATAATCAGATAACTACTCATCTACCTACCTATTACCTACCGGCTCCTCATCCATTTCTACAGAAAATAACTTGGTTATCAACTGGCACTGGAATATGGACCATTCTTATGTGGAAGTATATATAAATAGAATATATGCTACATATGATCTTTTAAAACTGTATATAATACATAATATGTATACATATTATATATATACTAGAGGCCCAGTGCACAGATTTGTGCACTGATGGGGGGTGTGGCCTGCAGGGATCAGCCGCTGTGGAAGCACCTCTCATCCTGGTCAGTAGAGCGGCTGTGGACCTGCCCTCTGAGTGGCTGCTGAATGAGGAAATTAGTCTGAGCTGATATGTCTTGGGTAAAGGCATGTTCTGTGTCCTGGAGGAACCTGGTGGGGAGCTTTGCACGCCAAAGCCACTCGGTGAATGTCCTTGATGTGTGATGCCAGGTCAGTGACACCATCAGGGATATTCAGGGCAGCCGTGCTCCAGGATCCTCAGACATCAGAACAGCCTCCCGGAGGTGGGGGTGTGTGAGTGGGGGGTGGGGGGGGGGGGACGGGGTCCGCATCAGCTGGTGGGGTCAGGCCAGAGTCTTTCCCCTTTCATACCATACTTTCTGCTCCTGGGGGAGATAATTCCCTAGTCCAGCTTCAATATCAAATTCTCAATGAAGGCACTGGGATGTGCTGTCACTACCAATTTGTGATAGACTTTTGATTTCTCATGGCTTTAAATTGCATCATGTAGCTCAAGTCACAGGTGAACACTGCAAACAGCAACATTCATGGTACATTTCATCAAGTTTGGGAAGCACTATGATCAAGTCCCCAAAACGACATTATCTATCTGTTTACCATTCTTTCTATCCTTCCACGCATATATGCATATGTGTGCACACACACATACACAAACGTTTTATGAGAAAATACCCAGAGTGCAATGGATTCTAGTATTTTCTGAGCTGTTTTATTTTTTTTAAAAGCTTTGGTCACAATCCACTACATTGAAATAATGAATCATTGTTTTCAATTTGGAAAATACTGCTGTGATGAATATATAGACATTATCTTTATTAAAAAAAAAAGAAGTGAAATGCAAAACCAAATGGTAAGTGAAATGTTAACTGCCTTTTAAAAAATTTTATAAGCCATTTTAATGCTTTATCATATGGTTCCCTAGCCTTAACCAACCCGTTATTGTGTTCTAGGCAAATGTTCTTCAGGTTTTTAAAGTCATTGTTTGCTTATCACCCTGATTATATGTATATCCTTCTCCCTTCCATTCAGTTATTTCTTTTCCTATTTCTCCATTTTTTCATTGTGTTTTTCATATTACTATTCCTATACCTAAACATGATGAATAACCTGTCACGGTTTGGATTCAGGAATGAGACCGATCCATTCTGGCCCAAGTGACTAGAGTTAATCTTTGGCAACCATAGTCATTCAGCAACTTTTTATCAAGCATCTACTAAGCATTAAACCCAAAATATGAAATGGCCTATTCATACAGAACATACTTGACAAATAGTTTATTGAACAACACAGGAGGGCCTTTCCGTTTCAGTCACAGTATTATCCGAGAGGAAAAAACAGACTTCAAGAATAGGAAAGAGGAAACAGAAGAATCTACACAGCCAGAGCTTGCCAGATATTCTAAGCATTTTTATCAAACAAATATCAAAAGTAATTACTTGGCGTGAGAGGAGGAAAGAGAGGCAGGAAGATGGATGACTGGGGAGGCATCTATATTATTAACCTAAGAGTATTCCAAATGGGGCCATTTCTGGAATCACAAATGTTCTTGTATTGCAAAGCAGTGCTTGATTCACGCACACAAGTGGTAATAACCCGGCTTTTCAAAGCCCGGGGGAATCCACCAGTCTACAGGGCCAATGTTCAATTTCCCAGAAGCCCAGGTCAGACCTGAAAGCATCCATGCTGAACCCTTTATGGTCTTCATTTCATTAAATGCTGTGTTCTTGGCTCAGCACGAGTAAGCTCTGGATGTCTTAGCCTTGCCTCCCAAATGTGTAATTAGTCTGTGTTGTGAGCAGCTTACTTTATGCAAGACTTATGCTTCACATGCAATCATTTTGTCAATTACCAAAACTCAAACAAAAGGGCTTTAAGAAGAAAAAAAAAAAGAATGCTTTTCTAAAAATATATAAAGCAAAAGCCATACCTGGCAATTCTGCCAGGATATTTTATAATAGTCTTAACCACTGTTAACTTTTGTTAACTAAGTAAATTCTAAGGAATTTAGGGTGATGAGACTTTTGTTATAGCTAAATAAATTTTCACAACAATGAAAGGATAAGACACCTGCAAGGCACTTAATTCCTGAAATTTTTTAATCTTCTAGAAAAGCATGAGTAGCTATTATAAACATGAAAGCTTTTTGGCCAATTGGATTATATAAAATTCAACATGTGGCTATTACCCGAGAGAGGGGATCAGAGGCTTGTTCCAACAGCTGGGAGGCATTTTATTCCAAAAAGATTATATTTCTCAGAGAAGGAAAGAAAAGAAGACAATGAGAGAGGAGTGGGCACATGCAAATGTACATGGTAATCTGAGGATGATCACTGTAATAAATGGTAAAAGACTTTCCCACCACTGCTGCTGATTTAGACATGAAATCTGCAGAACTCAGGGTGATTTACAAGTGGATAGATTATCTTTTAAAGTCTTCTGTCTTCTGGACAATATAGACAAATTACCAAAAAGAAACACAGATCACAGTGAAGATAAGTGTTTACAAATCTACTGAATTATACTATAGGTTGTTAAGAACCAACCCACAGTTCAATATTATACATCAATCATATGGAAAAGAAAAATGGAAGTTAGTGTTGCAATAAGTAGCAGAAAAGTTTCAGAGCTACGTGTGAGCAACACTGGTATTTACTTTTAATGTATAGAAATATTCCATGTAGATTTCTCATAGTTAGCTCAATAATCTATTTTATATATATGTCCTTATGTGCACATTTATTCATTTAAAAATAATTTGTAACCAAAGATCTGAATGAAGGAAATTCTATAAAGTATTTGTAATTGAGATACTTAGTTGTTGTGTTTTTTTTTTCCCCATGTTTTTTGAAAGGGGCAGAAGGAGGCAACTAATGAAAGCAAGAGCTGATCTCTGGCTGAATTTATCAAACAACAGTTTAAGTAATGAATTAACCTAATACCAGGAAACAAATGTCCAAAAAAATGGCCATTCTTTCTTGCCTGTTCAATCTAAAAGCACCTTAATTTAATACTAAAAGTCAGAGATTGAAACTAACAAAAGTGAAGTCAGACTTAAGATTCTCATAGCAACCTTTTTCCTCTTCTACTTACAGTACTTACACATGAAATATCAGCAAATTCTACAGTTTACTGACACTGGCAAGTTTTTTCCTTTGCTGATAGAGATTAAGAAAATGAATATAATATTTTGTCATTAAAAGTAATATAAGGTGATATTTTCTATTCAGATGGCATGGAGCTTTATAAAACTAGAACCTGCTTTGTTAATATCAAGAAATAGCAGATCTTTTTGTTCTGTGTTTTTAAAAATGGATTACAGAAACATGATAACAGATGTCTTAAATATGCTATAGGCAATTAATTAGTGGTTAAAATACAAGAAGACATGCTTTTACGTGAATATAAGATGCAAGAACAAACCATTTGGTTGTAATAATTTACTGATCTGACAAGGAGGCACGGTGGACGTGGTTCTGAGAGGATTGGACGCCTATGTGAGAAGCTGTGTGTATGATTACAATTACTTTGTATGCCAGGCTCCCTGCACATCACACCTTGAAAAGACAATGCAACTATCAAGGACAGAAGCTGAACATAAATAACAATATAAGGGCACACACAGTCATGGTGTCTGCTCCACTCACAGCCTAGCCCTCTGCTCAGGAAGGGGTGGCACTGAGGAAATTGGAGGTGCCCTCTGACCCCGCCACAGCCAGTGCAAGGGCTGCTAGTGCTTCCTGAGGAAGTCTGGCCTGAAGCTGTGCCCAATTAGAGCAGGCTTCAGAAACCCAGGAAGCCAACCAGATGGGTTCCCCATAACACATGGATCCATCTGAGGTCTAATGTACAGGCTCACAGCATTGCAGGAAGGGAGAAAATGAGGGTTTCTATGATGAAAAACTCTAGGGAAAGGGTTTGTTTATTTTGGGACTTCTCAGTGCTTTTAAAATAATACTGGACTATGGAACACATGTTTGCATAAAGCATATCATAGAAACAGTGTTCCTTAGCATACAAGTAATGCAGTGCTTCACTAGGGAACATAGGGAAGGAAGGTGAGGCTAGAAAGAAATGGGGCAGAGGAGAGAGGTTTGAGAGAGGAATCTTGTAGATCATGAACCAAGTCTTAAAGATACTGCACAACTTCCTGGTTAAACCTTCCAGTTCCATTTTTTTTCTGCATCACACCCCCCTTTTTTTTAAAAAATATATATATAGTATATATATATGTATATATATATTTTAAATATATTTTATTGATTTTTTACAGAGAGGAAGGGAGAGGGAGAGAGAGTCAGAAACATCGATGAGAGAGAAACATCAATCAACCACCTCCTGCACATTCCCTACTGGGGATGTGCCCGCAACCAAGGTACACGCCCTTGACTGGTATTGAACCTGGGACCCTTGAGTCCACAGGCCGACACTCTATCCACAGAGCCAAACCAGTTTGGGCTAAATATATATATATGTGTATATATATATATCTGTATATATATATACACATATATATATTTTTTTTTTTAGAGAGGAAGGGTTGAGGGAGAGAGAGAAAGAAACATTAATGATGAGAATCATTGCTTGGCTGCCTCCTGCATGCCCCCCACTGGGGACTGAGCCCACAACCCAGGCATGTGCCCTGACTGTGAATTGAACCTTGACCTCCTAGGTCAATGCTCAACCACTGAGCCCCCGTGGCCGGGCTGCATCACACTCTTGTCTACATTCCGTATGTCACTTTCAGCATCAGCAACAACAAAAGGTCATAGGGGTCACGCCAGGCCTCAGAGATGCCAGACAGCCAGGGCATTCTGAAGCTTTTAGAGTGAGGGACTCCTCATTAAAGGGGCCTAAATGTTTGGTTTCCTTATGAGAAGTTTAAAAATAAATCATTATTTTTTTAGTTTTGGATTGGGAGACTTCTGTAGGTCATTTAAATGCGACAGTGCATTGCAGGTTGTTTTCAGTGGGATTTTAGGAAATATAGTAAAAGAATAAACTCTTCAACCATTACAGTGAAAGTATAAGAATGTTCTACATAACACCCTCCATTCTTAGTAGGTGTGTCATTATTTAGGGTACAATAACTCTTTTAGTAGAGAAATATAGCTTTCTTCCCAACTTAAGAATTCTAAAGGCAGGGATTACATCTCAGTTACCTACATTTTCCCTAGAGGACCCTGTTAATGTTCTTTCCTTTCAGATGCAGACAGTCACCTTTATTTAATCACATTACCATGTAAAGCAGTACAACCACTGCCTCAAGAAAGTGATATTTGATTAAAGGCAGGGGGAGGGGAAGTTTATATTTGTTGATTTCGGCTATAAGAAAATCAAGTGATTAAAACATAGCCATTTTAACCCTACCCGATTTTTCTGATGTCTGAGTTTCACCTAAGGAGATTCCAAGAGGAAACCAATCCCCTTTTGTACACTATTAATGATAAATAATCCCAATGTTCTTAATATACATTTATATGTGTGTGTATTTATAATTACCACATAGACAGGGTGTCCCAAAAATGTATACACACTTTGAGATTATAAAGTCAATATTTATTAACATACAGTTCATTTTCAAAATTTAAAAGAATCTATAGAAATGAGTATATTATATATTTTTGGATACCCTGTAAATATATAAAACATCATCTGCAGATAGACATATAATTTGGCTTTTAATAATTAAATCAATTTGTTAAAATTAATTTTCAGATAAAATTGACTATAAACTAAGAAGTCATTTAAGTTCTATTGAGTATGAAAACCCATAACATTACACTGTGATATATCTTCCTATCCTCACTACAACAAACAATTTTAAAGGAGAGGGGAAATCTACCCAGAGTTAATTGGGAGAAAGTGAGTGAATGTACTAGTTGTCTGTTGCCATAAAAATATTGCATAACAAACCACCAAAAATTGTAACATGAAAAATAAGGCATCTATTTCTGGCTCACATATCTACAGGTCGATGGGGGTTTGGCTCATCTAGGCTGGGCCCGGGTAGGCCTGCCTCCAAGCTGTGGATTTCTCATCTTACTTAGACCACTGAATATATGAAGTATGTTTCCCTCATGATTAAAAACAGGAATGTATTTTTTTAAATTTCTTTATTGATTAAGTTATTACATATGTGTCCCTGGTGTTTGTGTCCATTGGTTATGTTTATATGCATGCATACAAGTCCTTTGGTTGATCTCTCCCCCTTACTCCCACCCTCCCTTGCCTTCCCTCTGAGGTTTGACAATCTGATCAATGCTTAAAAACAAAAGTAATTTTAAAACCTTTGCTCACAAAACATTCATTAACGTCTCATTGGCCAAATGAATTCATGGGGCCAAGTCCACAGGCTATGGTTGGAAAAATACTCTCCACACACCATGAGACCATGACAAGAGCATGGATATATCATGCTCTGATTGGAAGTGAAGAATTTAGACCAATAATTGCATTCACCAACTGGATGACTTCCTTCCTTCCTTCCTTCCTTCCTTCCTTCCTTCCTTCCTTCCTTCCTTCCTTCCTTCCTTCCTTCCCTCCTTCTCATGGGAGATACCAAGGATTAACGATGTATCATAGGGCTTATATTTCTCTTAATCATGTCTCTCCTTTTGATGCCAGGTTTTCTATTTGACACATATATCCATCTGCCATCAGCTGAATATTTGCATCACCTCCAAATTCATATACTGAATGAATATATGAATATATTCATAAGTCCTAATCCCCAAGGTGATGATATCAGGAAGTGGGGATTTGGGAGGCGATCATGAATGGGATTAGTACCCTCATAAAAGAGAACCCATAGAGCTCCCTAGTCTTTCCTACATAGGGGGATACAATGAGGAGTCTACGACCCAAAGAGGGCTCTCATCCAACCATGATGGCATCTGACCTTGGACTTCCAGACTCCAGACTATGAGAACTAAGTTTCTGTTATTTATAAGCCCCTCAGTTACAGCAGTGCAAACAGACTAACACAGCATCTCAGAGTCTGACGTTCACAGTGGCTTCTGGAGCTGTAATATTTTCCCAAGGTACAGGAGGTAGGCAACCCAATTCTGGGAAGATCCCGCCTCCCACATCCCTTCACTGTTCCTGCCAAGTTCTTGAAAAAGATTGTTCGGGAGGCCCCCGAGTCCTAAATAACTGTTGAGCTATTAAATGCTGTCTTTCACTTTACATTCTTCTTCAGCATTCACCATCTGAATCCTCCCCCGCCTTGCCGTTATACATAGTATAGGAAAGCAGGACAAGGGGAAAGGAGCAATTTCTATGGCTTTAATTCCTGTAAAATCCGTGTGTAATTACAAGAAGTTTAAAAGTTCAGCACACTTCCAATCAATATCTCCCTAGCTATAGGTTGTGCAGGACTCCTTTCTCCCCTGAACTAATGGATCTTAATTTTCAAACAAAGTCAAGTACATGTCAAAGACTAAACAAGAACTACACCAATTCAGTTGCTACCTAAGGAATTAAATTCTTTATAAATTTAATCCAGCACAGCTCTAGTTTCACCTGCTGAAAGACTCATCTAAGCACAATGAGCAAACAATCTTTCTGGTTAAGCATTTTCCTGGTGGTACAGACCTACAATTTTCGTGACACTTAATGAAATCATACATAAGGAAAAATCTATTTCCCATATATCTGTGTATATATCAAGTATAGACATTATTTCCCCCTCAAAGGTTTAATGGAATAAAAGGCTATTTACTTAGCATTTCCAAATGCCCTGACTGGGTGCTCGGCACACAAGACAGCCCTTCCTTCCCTGATGTTATCAGTGGGAAAACAACTTGCTTTTCTCTGAGCTCCTATTTCAGTTTCTTTTCCCCAGTCTTATGATTCTCATCACTTTCTATTTTTACAGTCATTTGTTGGCCTGTCTGTCTCAACTCCACTGCACCATTGTGATCCCATCAAAGGAAGGAATTATGTTTAATTCAACTTTGAATTCAGTTCAGCTTCCAGTAGGATGCATATGTGTAATAAATATTTGTGCTAGGGTGACTTCATAAATTATTTTGTTGACATTTCTCTGCCACAGTGCCCTTTTTGAAAAATAGCATTAAAAGACCAAAAAAAAAAAAAATAACAATTACATCTTACATCTTATCTACAAAAATCACAATTTTAACTCTTCTACCATATATACTCTAGCATATTTGTTAGATGGAAATAAAATTAGTTAAATGTCACAAAGAACATCTCTTATTTTTTTAAGTTGGGATTCTCTCTACCTAAAACTCATTCTCTCCCCTCCTCCCACTTTGACACCCATTGGAAAACTCTTACTTAACCATCAAAGCCCAACTTAATTGTCACCTACTCTCTGTGGCTGGGCCCTCATCTGGGTCTCCTTAGCACTCTATACATAATTAAATTATAGCACTGATCACAATGTATTATGGTTATTTGTTATTACATAAATCTTTAAGAACTGTAAGGCAACAATGACCATTCTACCTATATTTATGCCACTAGTGCCTATTCTAATGCATGCCTGAGAATGAGTGGATGCTACATATTTTTAAAAGAGCATTGCTGACAAGCACTACATCAGTTAGTTCTTCCTTTGTAGGTCAATGTGGGCCATGTTATTATTAACATTAAAAATAGTTTTAAAACTGCTAATTAAGTTTCAATACTCCTTAGTAGAGATCGCCATTACCACCATCAAATGGAAGTTTGGGATAATTTGCAGTCCTCTGAGATGTGCATTTGGGGTGTCCACAGCAACTAGGTGGTTTCCTTTCTCCTTTTTATAACAGTGCTAAGTTTAATCACGACCTGTGTGCACTCTGATGCCTATGAAGGGCTGAGCTATGCAAGAAAATCGCTTGCAAATGTTTCTACGAACTTAGATTTATTTTGGCTCATCTGATCACCATATCCGCTCTTGAGTTTTGATATGGGGTGGAGTGAATCTGTCATTCACTTCTGCTTTATTATGACAGCTGGAATTATTTGGCAACTATCCTGCTCACATTAACCCTAAAAAACATTTTTTTTCTTTACATTTAAAATGAAGACTTGTGTCTATATCAACTCCTGAGCAGTTGGTTGAATAGTTTAAAATCACTTACTGAGACAATTCATTTATTCTGAACAAAACTGAAAAGCAAGTAAATTAAAAATGGCTTTGGCAGTTATTTTCTAAAAACGAAACCGGGCACTGTTTGGTCACAGACCCCAATTAAAAGACTCCTAATATAGCTGGTATTTCCCCATTTTTGTCCTTTCAAAATTACTGCATATTAGGTTCAAATAATCCAGAATTTTTTTTCCTCTTGAGAATGTATTTTATTTATTATTTATTTTTTATTGTCTAAAGTTTTACATGTCTCCTTTTCCCCCAATTGACCGCCCCCCCCTCCAGCCATTCCCACCTTGAGCAAGCCTCCACCGCCCCAGTCTCTGTGTCCATTGGTTATGCTAATATGCATGCATACAAGTCCTTTGGTTGCTCTCTAATGCCCGCCCCCATCCTGCTGTCCTCTATCATTTGTCTCTAGATCAATCTATTCTTGTTCATCAAATTATGTTGATCATTATATCCCACATATGAGTGAGATCATGTGATATTTATCTTTCTCCCACCGGCTTATTTCACTTAGCATAATGTTCTCCAGTTCCATCCATGTTATTGCAAATGTTAAAAGTTTCTTCTTTTTTATAGTGGCAAAGTATTCCATTGTGCAGATATACCACGGTTTTTTAAATCCACTCATTTGCTGATGGGCACTTAGGCTGTTTCCAAATCTTAGCTATTGTAAATTGTGCTGCTATGAACATAGGGGTGCATATACCCTTTCTGATTGGTATTTCTGATTTCTTGGGATATAGTCCTAGGAGTGGGATTACTGGGTCAAATGGGAGTTCCATTTTTAACTTTTTGAGGAAGATAAGCGATCTAATAAAAAATGGTTAAAAGATGTAAATAGACACTTTTTGAAAGAGGACATACAGAAGGCTGAGAGACATATGAAAACAGGCTCAAAGACACGAATTACCCGGAGATGCAAATCAAGACAACAATGAGATACCATCTCGCACCTGTTAGAATGGCTATCATCAACAAATCAACAAATGACAAGTGCTGGCCAGGATGTGGAGAGAAAGGAACCCACGTGCACTGCTGGTGGGAATGCAGACTGGTGCAGCCACTGTGGAAGACAGTATGGAGTTTCCTCAAAAAGTTAAAAATGGAACTCCCATTTGACCCAGAATATTTTATATACTATTTTTGTCACTAAAGAAGAATCAAAGTCATAATTCAAATCTGTTAATGACTGGTAGAGAGACACCTGCCCAATTATGTTCTTGTAAAAGGCAGTCCTTAACCCCAGCCTTTGTCTCTGTGGCTAGAGAGTTCATCCCATTATTTTAGCCACATCAAAAATAAGGCATGGGCTAAACAAATATGTGTGATTTACAAAGGCAGCCATATTTCAGTGATATAAAGCAAGCTGCCTAGTACTTAATGGGGACCGTATGTTTAGTTTTATTTCTTTTTTACAACACTGAATGAAAACCCAATGTACTTAAGAGAAAAAGCTGAGAGACATAATCAAAGAGTCAAAAAAATTCTAGAATTATAAGTGCAAATCATTTTCTGATATGTTACAACATCACAATAGGCATGCATCAATTTTAACCATTATTCAGCATGTCAGTACAGTCTGTACTCTGTCCAGATCTTTAACTTCTAACGAAACGATCTGTACCAGTAGAAAAATTCAGCTGCAGCTTCCTAGGAAATATTAATAGTGTTCTAAGATCACTATGTGTGATCAAAATCCCAATTTCCTCCCTAATATTCTATTAGGATAATCTCATTCTTTTAAAGAAAAACGGAATTGGGGCGGGGGGGGGGGGGGAAGAGAATGGTCTTCCTTTAGCTTTCCTCACTCTCTGGTCTGTGGTCATTAATGTCTACTCAATACCACCCTCAGTCATCTGTCTCTCCTGGGATAGTACTTTCAATTAAACCTTTTATTTCACCCAAGAATGCCTGTTCTGATTGACCACTGCACTTTTTATCTGTGGATTTATGATAATCTAATGCACATTTCCTCACAGGCAGAATGGCCTCATGAATCCTTATTGTTCTTATACCAGAAGAGAAGTGAAAAACAAAATTAGCTCCTGCGGAAGACAGGAAGGAAGCGGCATTTGTTTAACACTGCAAGAGGCCTTTCACTACCTGCCCAATGGCCTTGACCCTGGCCCCAATGTGCTGGCTGCCCTCGCCTGGCTGCTGTCCTCTGATAAGACTTGCCAATTCCCTCGAGAGTCATTGAGAGCCCAGGGTGAGAGGCAAAGTGATCTTTGGGTTACATTTTCAAAGGTTTGTGAAGGAAGTAAGACATTTACATGCTATCACTATTCTCTTCTGTATGAAACCCTACAGGTTAAAGAAGAACCTCTGAACTGTTATTCAGCAGCAAAGGCTGGGCTTTTAAAAAAGCAAGCACCTTATGACTCAGCGATTCCATTTCCGGAAATATATCTGAAGAAACCTGAAACACCAATTCAAAAGAATATATGCACCCCTATGTTCATTGCAGCGCTACTTATAACAGCCAAGATTTGGAAGCAGCCCAAATGCCCATCAGTGGATGAGTGGATAAAAAAAGCTGTGGTACATTTACACCATGAAATACTACTTAGCCATAAAAAAGAAGGAAATCTAACCATTTGTGACAGCATGGATGGACCTATATTATGCTAAGTGAAATAAGCCAGTCAGAGAAAGACAAGTACCATATGATTTCACTTACATGTGTAATCTAATGAACAAAAGAAACTAATAAACGTTATAGAAACAGACTGAAAGATAGAGAGAACAGACTGATGGTTGTCAGAGGGGAGGAGTGTTAGAGGGCTAGGTAAAAAAGGTGAATGGATTAAGCAGAAAAGAGAAGAGAAGAGAAGAGAAGAGAAGAGAAGAGAAGAGAAGAGAAGAGAAGAGAAGAGAAGAGAAGAGAAAAGAAAAAATAACCTTCATAGAAAGACAACATAGTGCCAGAGGGAAAGGGGGTGGGAGGAGGTAGAGATGAGGGTAAAGTGGGGATAAATGGTGATGGAAGGAGACTTGACTTTGGGTGGTGAACACAAAATACAATATATAGATGATGTATTATAGAATTGTATACTTGAGACCTGTATAATTTTATTAACTAATGTCACCTTGATAAATTCAATAAAAATCCATATACTTTAAAAACATTCCTGAACATGCAATGAACCTAAAGCAGTCATATTTTTGGGCAAAAAAATTAAAATTTAAAGTTATCAAGACTGCATTATAAAATTTACAAAAGCCTCCATTAATAAAAAAAAGGGGGGGGGGATAGTAAGATAATATCATGTAAGGAAAAATATCCTATAAGTAAATTACATCTAGAAAATTTTTACTTTACAAAATTAATTTTCATTTGTAATGCTAACAGCAAGACACCCATGAAAAACACAGATGGTGTCTAAATAAGACAAAGGAAAATAGTTTGGGCAAAAATAAAAAGGATCCCAAATCAATTATATAGAAAAGATTCCTTTATTAACTTGTGGTCGAGAATATGTTTGTATATTTTCAGAAAAGAACTTCAAGACCATGTGGATTCCTGCAACAGAGAGGAATTGACAGGCGTGCTCCAACCACGAAGACAAGAGGAGAAACAGTCCAGAGATGGAAGACGCTGACAACGCCTTGCCACGCTAGCAGTCGGCAGCTGTGCGTCGCTGCAGGTTGCCTAGGACCAAACCTGAGAGGGTTGGACTTGCATTGCCACCATGTGCCCACCATCCAGATATCATTGCTGACATGTACACATAAGGAATTGTTTGACATTGAAACGGGGACTCAGAACTGTTGGACATTGAAATTGGGACTCAAACATTTTTTGTTATTATATTTTTATTTCTAGTCTGCAGAGGCAAGATTTTTTAAAGGAAAGAAATGGGGGAGAAATAGATACAGAGGCAAAGAAGTATTGAACAGACTGTCAAACTACATTGGGAAGACAGGGGTGGTTGGGCGAGGGGGGCTGTAAGAAATCAACCGAAGGACTTGTACGCATGCATATAAGCATAACCAATGGATGCAAGACACTGGGGGGGGGGGGGGGAGGGGAGGGCGGGCAGGTGAAGGCAAGTACTGGGTGGTAGGGGAGGCGGAGGGAGGTCAATGGGGGGAAAAAAAGGAGACATATGTACTACTATTTGTAATACTTCAAACAATAAAAAAAATGAATAAATAAAAAATTCTGGAACATAGAAAATAAAATAAATAAATAAATAAATAAATAAAGTAAGCAACTAGCTTGTTTGTATCTATTTTGTCTTCACTTTCTTTCTAAATAGGATGCACATGATTTGGTTTCTATTTCAGAAGCACACAAATTATAGTGACATGTTATTAAATTAACCACCATGAAAATTTACATATATGTATGTGTGTGTGTGTGTGTGTGTGTGTATATATATATTACAATCATATTCAGTTAGGCAGCTGAAAACGAGTGTATTTCTATCTCTTTATGATACAGGGAATAAGTCACTCTTATGTATATCGTGAAACATGAGCAAGTTCAGCAGCCTTCATCTTTGTTTAATTTCCTTGAATGCCTACGTAGCATATAAAATTACCAAGTTAATAATTGCATTAATATTTATTTATATAATTTATTTACAACCTGTAAAGTATCAAAGAGGAATTAAAGTGGATTGCATTAATAATTACATTGAAAATATCTGCCAAGTTTTCAACAAGTTGCTAATGTTGACACACTCATATTTTTCCAATGAAAGAATCTAGAGCTCAGAGATTTCTTTTTCTTTTTTTTGCATAAAGGATAGCCCAAACCTTAATGAATAGTGTTTGTAATTTATTCACATTTCTTTGTGTGTAATGCAAATTAGTTTTAAGTAAATTGACTGTGGAGAAAGACAATTTCTAGTAGAAAACAGGTTATCTTATATAATAAAAGGCTAATATGCAAACTGACCAAACGGCAGAATGACTGGTTGCTATGATGTGCACTGACCACCAGGGGACAGATGCGCAATGCAGGAGCTGCCCCCTGGTGGTCAATGTGCTCCCACAGAGGGAGTGCCACTCAGCCAGAAGCCTGGCTCAAGGTTGGCGAGCACAGTGGTTGTGGTGGGAGCCTCTCCCACCTCTGTAGCAGCACTAAGGATGTCCGACTGCCTGCTTAGGCTTGCTCCACAGGCCTAAGCCATCAGTCAGACATCCCCTGTGGGCTCCCGAACTGCGAGAGGGTGCAGGCTGGGCTGAGGGACCACTCCCCCCTGTCCCTTCTCCCCCCTTCCCCCCCCTTCACGGCTGCCTAGTGCACAGATTTTGGTTCTTGCAACTTGAACTTTTTTTCTCTCAAAAAAAAAAAATGATGTGGTACAATTACACAATGGACTACTATGGAGGCAGTTAAAATTAAGGATCTCTTACCCTTTGAGAAAGCATGGAGGGACCTGGAAAGTATTATGCTAAGTGAAATAAGCTAGTCAGAGGAAGACAAATACCACATGATCTCACTCATATGTGAAATCTAATGAACTACATAAACAGATGCAGAAAATAGATCCAGAGACATAGAAGCATGGAACAGATTGACAGATCTCAGAGGGAAGGGGGAAGGAAGGGCAGGAAGAGATTAACCAAAGAACTTATATGCATATATGCATAACCTGTGGACACAGACAATAGTGTGTTGAAGGCCTGTGGGGGAGGGGAGCGGGTACAGAGTGGAGGGGATCAATGGGGAAGAAGGGAATATATGTAGTACTTTCAACAATAAAGATAAATTTTTTAAAAAGAAAAGAAACTGGTAAAATGAGCCTAGGTTTCAATTAGATAACAGATTTGTTTCCTTTAGAGTATTTCTAAAATATAATAGTAGTTAATAATTTACATTCTACTGGATGGGCTATATATAAGAATGTTCTATGGGAAAATACCCCCAACCTTCCAATTTAGGAGAGGACGAACCCATTTCCTTTTTAGCGGGCTATGGAAGTAAAGTCTCTTATGGTACCCACAGCCCTGATGGTGTCAGGAGTGAGTTAGAGGAAGGGGTCCAAGTGTGCCTATTTACTACTCTGGCAACAAACACCACAACAGCTGCAGAAAAAAAAAGTGGGCAGGAGAAAGATATCTGTTGGCAACTGGCTAGCTCTACATTTACTTAGAAGGCACTCTACCTCAAATGCTCCCAAGGCATTCTGAAATGTGAAACAGACACTCAGAGGCAGACTCCTACTGCCCATTCATAGAGTACACAGATCAATCATAATTCAGGCACTGTCTGCATTGAGTGACCTGCCAAGATTTGATGCACAGAAATTCAGAAAAGAGTATTTTGCATTAGGAAGAGATCTAAGAGACCGTTTAATTCAATCCTCTCATTTTATAGACAAGGAGACTCCTCTCCTTACTTGCTGTCAAATTACATTTTTTTTTTTTTTGGATAATTTAACTTTAGTGTTTATTAGTTTATCACTAACTACACAATCCAACTTCTACTCCTAGTCTCCAATCCAGATTGTGGGTATTGTCGACATAAGAAACTTCCCATAGAGAATTTTTAAGAGAGTTTATTTGAGTCATGGCCAGTCCTCACAGCAATCAGCCTGTGGGCCAACCCCTCCCATTGATGTACCAACACAAGATATTCAAAGTGATGAAAAATGAATAAGAAAACAAGACTTAATTATATGCAGAATCTAAAAAGCAAAATAAACAAAACAAAAACAAACTCATAGATAAAGAGAACGTTTTACTGGCTGCCACATGGAAGGGGGTGAGGAGGGAGGTGAACAATGGGAAGGGCATATGATGTACAAATTGCCAGATAAAAGAACAGTCACCATGAAGGCATAAGGAATATAAAGGACATCATAAGGAATATGGTCACTGGAACTGTTAATAACTATGTATGGTGTCAGATGGATATTAGTGTTATCAGGGTGATTACTTTGTACGTTATATAGATTTCTAATCACTATGTTGTATGCCCAAAAGTAATATAATATTGTATGTCAACTGTAATAAAAAATATTTTAAAAAAAGAGAATGAGGCAGAAGTGCCATTGTGCAACTTGCCCTTGCGAGCCCTTGAGTCTCATGCTTTTGCTGTCTTAAGAATGTCAGGTAATGAAGCCAGACCAGCCTTCTGGAAGATAAGGAATCACATGAGGGAGAACCAATGTGCTCCACCCAAGAGCTAGTGACAACCAACAGCCACGTCAGGGAGGTTAGCTACAGGAATAAGCCCAAACACTCAACTTGTAAACAGGTAACTTATGAACACAGGGCATCAAATGGATCTTAAATTTACACTTAATGGCATTTCTATATTAGCCATAGACATGGCCCTGTTATGGACTTGTAAATTTGGCCCAGGTGATGGTGTAAGTTGCCAACAATATCAGTGCTTTAATTAAAATGTTTCTTTCCTCTACTCTCCCTTTTCCTCAGTTTTCCTTCTTCTTGCCTCATGCTTTTCCATATTCCCAGAAGTGTTTTCTCACTTTGCTTCTTTGAATCCATCCATAGCTCAGAGTCAACATAAATGAAATGTTTCATAATTTTAAAACTCTTATGGATTTCTTTTTAAAAAATATTTTTATTTATTGATTTGAGAGAGAAACATTGATTTGTTGTCCCACTTATTTATGTATTCATTGGTTGATTCTTGTATGTGTTCTGACTAGGAACAGAATCTGCAACCTTGGTGTATCAGGACAATGCTGTAACCAACTGAGCTATCTGGTTAGCACCTGAATTTCCTGTTTGTTTTTTTTTAAGTGAACTTCTAGTTCACTATTAACCTCCTCTCAGCTTTTTCCTTAAATATGTGTACTATTTCCCTTCTATCAGCGTTCCCTTCAGATGATAGGATCTATGTCATATTCTTACCTGGTTTCTCTAATGGCACTTAGCAAATGCCTACAAGTTCCTGATTTAATACATCTTAAAATACACACTTTATAGTACAGCATCTAGCACAAATAAATGTTCAGTCAGCATTTGATCAGCTAAACTGGAAATAGGTGTTCGGTAAATATTTGTTGGACAATCAGGTCTTGTTATCATCAACGAGGGCCCAGAAATAAAGGGACATGGAGGCCCAGAAGACAGTTCTCCTGAACACCAGGCTTTCTCTGAGAATCACGGAAGAGAAGCATTCATCTCCAGGGTGGAGGGCAAGCAAGTCACAGGTATGATATACTGGTTGGGTGTTTTCGTGCTTTTCCATTTGGGGTTTCTTTGTTTCTGTGTGGGTCTCCCTTAAGTGGGAAGTCAAGGGTCTGTAGATGAAATATGTAGCTGCTGAGAAGGAGAGAAGGAAGGGGTGAGCCCTCTGTGTCAGGCTGAAAGCTGTAACTCACCTGCAGGGTTTAGTCAAGGCCCACAGCTCCATAAATCAACAGCCATCGGCTCCAATACATGGAGGAGCAAAAGTAGGTTTACAGTTGCTCGTATGAAAAGGAATACAAATGTTAATAAATAACAATACAAGAGTAAACTGAGTTTCGTGTACTCATAACTGTAAGCCTACTTTTGCCCGGCCCTGATTTAGGCGACAATGACTACCACGGGCTTTGCTGTTCCTGGGGATATTTTTGCCATTCTATTACCATCTTCATCTACCACGTGGCGTTTCAATGTAATTTAATATCATGTGCCATTACCTCCCTCTTCATTACCATCCGACATCTTAATGTAATGTAGAAATAAATATATTCTGCAGTTGATAAGTATCATATTGAGTATTAGTCTTTTCCAGAAAGGCAAAATGGCACGTCAGAAGCAAGATAGAGAAGACGAGAGGAAGGAAAAGGAGAGAAAGAGGAGATAGAAGAACACTGAAACAACACTTCAAGCTGTTAAACAACGCTTCCTTAGATCCCGAGCCTATAAAAATGCAAAGAATTAATTAAGAAAAGACTAGTGATAAAAGTCCTTCATATAACTCAATAAGTGGTCAGGAAACATAATTGAACTCGTCTGTAATCGAATATCCTGCCATCCAGTGGATTTAAGGAAGAGTAAACTTAAAGAGACATAACAATATTAAATGCCTTTTGTCTTTTTAACATTCGTGATAAAGCAGTCTTTATTGGAAAGAGAACCGGGCGGTGGTGGGGCTTCTGTGAGGCAGCCACAGGAACGGAATAGTCTGTGATTTGTACTTGGGTATCTTAATTTAAATAATTACAATATCTTAAATAAAAATGAATCTTAACTCCTTCTGTGTTTTATTATATCTGACAAGTTCAGTAAAAGGGCACCTACTCACTGGTGCATTATGCGTCATGTGCTCTGCACACTCATTAAAAATAACGAGAGCATATTTAAAAGTCCTTGCCCAGAGAATCTTTGGGGATGGAGCATGGGAAGAGGTAAGTGGCAACAGATTGTTATTTAAGCGCCTATCTCGGTTTTATCAGCCCTCAGGAAAAAAATAAAGGAGCATGATTAAGCTGGTATTCTTTAATGATAAAGATCACACATTTTCCTGAAAAACAGGCAGATGAAACATGCTCAGACCTCCAAGTGTACTTTCAAAATCAAGTGGACTGCAGTGGCAGTTCCACATGTGTGGTATTTACTTTGATAACAGCTGGAAAAGTCAACCACAATCAATTAAGGCGGTACTTTCTTCCCTTTAATCTTTAAACATCCTTTACAAAATGAATGAGTTTCCTTATCTTACACCAAATGTACCTTAGCAAATGCACAGATCACAGGCATAGAGGTAATTAAGCAAATCAAGGTCTTCCCCCGAGTTTTGTAACCACCTTCTTATCCAGCTGCTATGTATCAACAGCTGGCATGAATTACTGGTAACATTTGGCTAACTGAATAATAAGAAGGATAGAGTGTGTGGTTGATCACACTCTTACTTTTCCCTAGCTGTTTAAACATGTATATTTGAAAACTTCTTGTGTGTTTTTTTTTTCAGCCTTCAGAAGCCTAATCATGGCTAGAGTGGCCACTAATAAGACATGTTTCTTGTGCCATGAGACTACTGCTGTATCTCACGGTTCTTTGGACTTACCATAACTTTGCAGGAGAATGTAATTGGGCCCTGGTTCTCTGAAATGTCAAGAGAGCTTCCCTTTAGCATGGAGCGCTCCTCCTTCCACCACCTTCCACCCTCCAACAAAACCAGGCTTGTGATAAAGGCCATTAAGTATTTTCCTTCTGACACCTGGAAGCCATACAACCAGGCAAAGCGGCCAGCACTTCCTCCATCTGTTTTAATAATGCTGAACCAGAGCATTTATCATCATCCATTTTACCAAGACTAGATTTTGCTGACAAGGCTTCAGTAAAATTCTTTCAGGTATAAGTACTTCCCAGGGAGTAGCAAATGACTATTAATCCCTCAGCCTTGTGGGTTATTGAACGCATTCAAAAAACTGGCAGAGATTGAGGACCTAGAATCTCCATGCACAGCACAAGTGAGAGCAGGCATGATGCTTATCTCAGTGATGTGGAAGTCTTACTTAGAAAATATTTCTGATTTTGACAAACAATGTACATTTTGAAAAGGGCCAATACCTCCGTGCCCCATTTGTCCCCATTTTAAAAAACAAAAACAAAAAAATAAATGAAATAAATGAGAACAACTAAGCATAGTTGTTTTGTGATAGAAAATGAGGATCACTTTCTTAGGAGCTTTATATAGTCTTTGCCGTGAGTTCAACCACAGTATGTGGGGGACGGTAAGGTATGGTCCATGTAAGAGGCCAATGGAGCACCCCTTACATTCTAGCATCCCATGTTGGAAATAAAGGGGAAGGGAGAAGGGAAACTGGTGTGGCTGCAGACAAATACCAATAACACAATCTTTTAAGCTTCCCTATAACGACGTCCTCTGGTAAGTGTCTAAAGCTACAAGTTACAAGGTAGCATGCAACACATTTGGAGCACAATCAAATTGAGTGTGAAAATTTTAAAGCACAATCGAATGGGCCTGAAAAAGTCAAGTACAATTGAGTTTGCCTAAGTGAATCAGGTGTAATTGAGTTGTAACTGGATTGTGCTCAGCATTGGCCCTTGGCCAAAATGAGAGCACGTGGCCAAAGAGACACGGGGCTTAAACTTCTCACGGCATGTCTTCCACAGAGCAAGACATTGCTTGCAGACTATAGAGAGATAAAGTTGAAAATGTGATTACTGAAGCTAGTCTACTGCAGTCACTAAGTTACCATGTCGTCCTTATGCTCTTACAATGGAACCACTATTCCAATGCTTCTCAATCTTGAGTGAGCCCAGAATCATCTGGAGCGCTTGTTAAAATACCTCTTTGAACCCCATCCTCAGAGTTTTCCATTTCTTTGCTCAGAAGGGAGACTGAGAATTTGCATGTGTATGAAGGTCCCAGGTGATACTGCACTGCTGGTCTAAGACCACACTTAGAGCCACTGTTCTCACAAATTCTTGTAGCCAAAGATTGAAGCATTCAAAATACTTTTAATACTTTAAAATACCTCTAATGTTTTTAAATGTGAGGTAATAACACTTTCCTATATCTTTACAAGTAGACTGCACAAGATTATGCAAATACTCTGATAATTTAAACTGTCTAAATTGTCATTTATATGCAATATTACCTATCCCTTCTCTGTCGTGTGTTGCTGTAGTTAAGGATTGCTAATGCCCTGAAATCTGAGAAAATCTGTATGTATTTTTATTTGGTTTAAATGGATAATGTGTTAGATAAAGGTTATGTATGGATTAGGGGTAATAGTCTATTTAGCAATACATTTTTTAATCTTCTGTCATCTGCTTATGACCTGTGGTGAGACCTGTGTTGAGAACCACTGCTGTAGAGCCTAAGACCATCGGAAAACACAGATATTTTCATTACGATTCATTAACAGTAGCAAAATTACAGTTAGGAAGTAGCAACGAAAATAATTTTATGGTTGGGGGTCACCACAACATGAGAACTGTATTAAAGGTCACGGCATTAGGAAGGTTGAGAACCACGGGTTTATTCAGTCAACAAATATTTACTGAGCATATAGCATGCATCAGGCACAGGAAATAACAAGAGTTAACATGGAGATTTACCATGTGTTAGCATCTATGCTCAGCTAATTTTCACAATTATGTGTTGGTATTATCACTTGACAGATAAGGAAATTGAGTCACTGAGAGGTGAACAGGATAGGAAAGCAGGGATTCGCATTCAGGCCATGAGACTCCCAAACCTGGGCTCTTAACTGCTACTTCTCTATAGTTTTTAAGGTCTACATGAGAAAATTTAGCAATGAGTGATTCAGGGGCATGATGAGGGGAGGCCTGAATATGAATGGAAAATAAAATGGGGCTCCATAACCAACACCTGGGCTTTTGAGGAAGCTGTGACCAAGGAAGGGACCTGTAGGTAGATATCTTAAGAAGCTGTGAGGTGAAAGGGAAGAGAAGGGGTGTCGTAGACAGGGGGTAGGCTCTTAGCAAATGTTTGGCAAGGAGAGGCCCTGGTAACATTTAAACTGGTGAGAAGAGTTTGGGATGGCTAGAGAGCAAGGAGAAGGAAAATATGCTGACATCCCAGGGCCATAGACCAGTGTGAAATCCATGAAAGGAATACAATTCTAGGACAGAATAATTGTTTTTTTCCCTCCAAACAACCTATACATCTCTTAATGCTATCCCTAAACATCCAAAGTCAAAACTTTGGATTTATTGATATTTCTTACTCTATCACCCCAACTTCTATCAAACGCCCAAACTAAAGTTTTCTACCTTCATTTCTCTCTCAGTCACCAATGGGTGGGAAACCCTAACTGCACACTTAGTGTTCCTCATTCAGATGAGCAATGGTGGTAACAATAACATTTGTTGAATCCCATTCTGTGTCCTATTCTAAGTACTTTACATGCACCTCATTTAATGTAAAGAGTCGCTGAAGCTGACAGTGGTCTGATCCCCATATTAAGGGTGAGAAATGGGGGCTTATGTTGAATGGCTTATCTTAAGCCATTCAACCAATCAGTACATGAGAATCAAACAGGCAATCTTTTAATGCATGAGACGATGCCCAAACAACTGAGCAGCACCAGCCAGGGCAAAGTCTGTTGTGTTTTCAAAGGTTTCCTTGGTTCCCAACTTTGAATCACTGCAACACTTTACTTGCCCAATTTCATCAACTCATCATTTTTCTTTTCTTTATGGGCTAGAAGCTCCCTTAGGACAGAAGCACATCTTATTAGAATAAACCTCTGAAGTTCATGTTGCAGAGCCTTGACTAGGATTAAACACAAATTGGTTGACTGGAAATACAGTAAGAAGGAAATGGAAATTATTATAGAGGAAAGCAGAAATGAAGACTATATCTCAGCACAGACTCCATCTTAAGTCACTAGAACTGTGTTACTAGAAGAATCCATAAAAATATAGCAGTGCACCTTGATTTTTGTACAATAACTTAAATTTCAAAACATAACCCAGGGACTTTGGTTTACATAGAAAAATCATTCTAAAATCGTTCTTTAATTTCTGCTACTGATCCACAATAGCTACTATAATATTCACTCTTCCTTAAGTACCTTGGTTAATTAAGCATGGAATCATTTGAATCCAATAGCCAAAGGGAGTACAATAATATATCAGTTAAATGAGGTTCATCTGAAATTTCAAACAAAATTTCTTGCATGATTTATGATGTTCAATAATTTGACATTTGAAGATGTGAATTTTTCACTTAAGAAGACAGAGAAAACCAGGAAGGAATTGGGTCCACATGTATTGGCTGAGGTGGTCCCAGGGACTGGTGAATAGGAAGTGCTGAAACACTCTAAGCGCAGCAGCTATGAAGGGAGCCTCATACGTGTGTGCATCACTTTTCTTTTTCTCAGCAAGAGCACTATTCCTAAGTGAAGGTCAAATCAGCATGACAAACATGGCCGACTCCTGGATCTCAATCCCGCCAGGCGGGAGCAACTTGCTTCTTTGAAATAAAGTCAATGCCACTTGCAGAGACTGTCATTTAATAGCAGGCACACTTGGCAGGTAGAAATTATAAATACATTGGAAATTTTCTCAGCGGGTTTTACCCACCAGAGATTGCTGTGATTTTCAGGATAATTTAAAGATAAGGCAGTAGGTCAGAATATGAAATGTTAAAGAGTTTAACAAAGAAATGGCAGAATATTCCTTTCTCCTCAAGGAATGAAAGAAGACATATACATACATATATACATACATACACACCTACATGCACACATAGGACATACCACAGTGTTGCTCTCTCTCTCTCTGAAGCTCTTAAAAAAAATAAAGGCATGGAATAAAGATAAAACCTTCAGTTTTTCAGGATCTTTCCTAAATGGAAAGATGGCTTCATCCCACACTTCGCATGAACATAAAAAAAAAAAAAAAATTCTGGTCTCAGGGATGGAAAAGAACTTGTAGACCAGTCTGTCACTGAACAGACCAAACAAACCACCCATTAAGTAGCATAGTTTTCATTTCAAGTGCAGACGCAGACACAGCAGTTTCCCCTCCGATTCTATTACCAACACTAATCTCCAAGTTCCTTCTGCAAAAATGTTCCTTATGTGAACACCTCTTTAATAAACTCTCGCCCTGTCAGGGGGCGAGGAGATCAAAGGATCTTTCGGGCTGGGATTCTGGAAGGATTATCTTGGATGCACAGTTCTTTTGGTAAAGATACCAGGAAGAACTAAATAGTTGTAATGTTATTACATAAATTCCTCTCATTTGATTTTTAACCCAGCTTGCCACAAATGGAAAGAAGATTGGCTGTATGTGCTGCTAAGTTTGTGATACTAACCCACAGCTCTGGAAGGAGGACATGCCCAGCCAATGTTCAGCACACATCTCTTATGTGGCAGGCAGGAGAAACGACCAGGAAATGGATGCCAAGGCCTTTTTGGCGTGACAGAGGGTCATATCCGAGAGGCCATCCTATATCAGGGCTTCCTGTATCACTGCTGACCACACGGTCCCCTGACTGCAAGTGTTAAGACTTGACAATAAGCTAGTGATAACAAGGAAACAAGGAAGATTTAACTGTCAGAAAACGGGCAGAGCTGTGCTGTTGAAAGGGTATCGAGCTTCTGAAATAGCAAGGCTTAACAAAAGGGAGAGGACAGCTTCTCAGAAAAGAAAACAATAAGCACAGTTTGTTGTCTTCAAGCGAGATAGAACAAGACAAAAGCAGGAAGTGCTGTCCTTCCTTCACCCTGCCCCATTTTCAATGGAAAGTCAAGTGTGCACATCAATCACAAGAAGGGAGAAGAGGCCGAAGCGATACCATCTTCAATTTTTATTTGGAAGAAAAACACAAAGATCTATCACAATGAACAGTGTTCTTCATTTTGCTCTTTCAACTAGTCTAGTGCATGCCACACTATGAAGTAATTCCCATAGAAACACTCCTGTGCATGCCAAGCATGACTCCTCTTTAAACTTGCTGCATGGTTCATGCTCCTTGGCACCTGAGGCAGGCCTTCGGGCTGGAAAGAGAATGCTATCCCATCGTTCTCCAAAACAAAGGTTCCGGGTCCACATTACTTAGGTGCTTCTAAGCCTCAAAGGCCCTTGCTTTGCTGTGGTTACAAGAAATATTGTCCATACTTGGATAGTTAGAAGTCAAATATTTTTAAAGGAGTCGAGATGATTTGCCAGGGAATTCCAAGAGGATGGATACTAACCATATGCCCTCCAAATTTTGTATGAAACTAAAAACAATGAGAACAAATAATTTATTTGCACTCAATCTTGTCGTTGCACAATTAATTTAATATGTTCTCTGGTGGGCTCAGGCTATGATGTCACTTTCTGGGATAGAAATCAAATTTTGCTAAATTCTATTAAATGAAAATGAAATAATATATGCAGGCTGTCCTGAATTATGGACTTGGTTGGTTATAAAACTTGTTTGCAATTCTGTATTTTGGATACCAAAATTACATTTTAAAATAATAAAAAAATCAATGTTTGAAATAGTGGTTAATACCAGGCAAAAACTGCATACATTTATTTACTCCACAATGAACCTAAAGTATAGTATTATGTTAATAGTGCTACAGAAGTAGTAATGCACAAGAAGAAATAATTATAGCTAACATACATCAATAACTTATAATTGGCCATAAAGTAGGCTAAAAGCTTTGCATGTATTATCTCTTTTAATCCTCACAAAAATCTGAGGATACAGATGAGGAAAGTGAGCCTCAGAATGATATTGTGACCAGCTCTAGATCACACAGTAAGCACGGAATACAGACTTTGAGGACAGGGAGTTGAACTCCAGAGATGACACTACGTGTTAAGAAACTTAGGCTTCTAGGTCCTGCTCCTTGTGGGGACCTGCACAGGTTACTCAATAACAACGAACCTGTTTTCTCAACTGAAAATTAGAGCTGGACTCACAGACTCTTCCAGCTCCCTTTAGTCTGAAAATTCTATTGTTCCTTTTGTTACATTCCACATGTAATTGCCTTTGATTGAAAATGTATTCAGAGTTTCAAATTGGGATAGATTCAACATCCTTTCCCCCCTTACTTGGTGGAAGAGGGAGCTTATAGGAAGAAGGACTTAGGAGTGGGGAGTGGGAATGCTAGAGGACACATGGGAAAGGGAAGGGCACAGGGACTGTTAGATAGGGAACCAGGGGCATGTGAGGGTTGGAGTTTCCAGTTGGAGCTCTGTCATTTGTTTCTTTTGCATGCACAGGGGGCGATTGGGAAGTTTCTCTTTCTATATAGGGTTTTGCTCCTTCCAGGACCCTATTCAACAGAACACACAGATAAAACTCCTTTTCTTGTTCTCCTGTCCCTGGAACAAGTACTGCCTCATGCCACTGAGGTTTTCTGAGTTTTTATCTCCAGTAACGAAAGGAGTGGACAGGAAGTGAAGGGCTTCCTGCTATGTACACATGCAGCCCCCTTTTTATTGTTTTTTTCCCCACTTAAACTTTTGTAGCAAAAGACTAAGATGTTGGGATAAATAAAGGATCAAAGGAAAAATCTATCTAACTTTCAGGGGGGGAAATTTAGACTCCAAGCATTTCTCTTTAGGAAATGGAGTCTAAGTAAGGAGCTTCAGCAAGGAGATGAGATAAAAATTCCAGATTCTTCTTCCAAAATGCTTGGATATAGGAGTCAAGTAGAGGGAAGGAGGTGGGGAGTGCCGTCTTTGTGGTTTATGCCACTAATTAAGATGATGGGAAAGGACCGCCAAAGGACCCCCTTTCCAGCATGATTTTTGTGGCAGGACTTTCCTTTAGATTATTCCTTCTCTTTCCCATCATCTTATCCATTGGTCTCTTTGCCCTGTTGTATGCTTTGGGAAGATTTACAGGGAAATAGGAAAAGGAAGAGTTAGTGGCATAAATCACAAAGACGGCACTCCCCACCTCCTTTGCCCTTATTGAGCTTGTACCAAAACAAGTAGTTGGAAGTGATGATGTTCCAAGAACTTTCTAACTGTTGGAGCTGTCCAAGAAGGGAACAGGCTATATGGAATATTGGAACAGAGCCCGCCTCATCGTCTGCCTAAGATACTCTCAGGAAAACCCTCACATTTGATAAGGTGATCAGACTAGATAACCTTTACCATATGCACTCTGAGCCTAATCTTCCGTATATGAGTTTATATTCATGTTTGAATAGACAGCCTTGCTGAATCACCTCTCTCATATATTAATGCTCATCATTACTGGCCAAAGGACCGCCTTTCCAGCATGATTTTTGTGGCAGGAGTCTCCTTGCCATTATTCCTTCTCTTTCCCATCATCTTATACATTCGTCTCTTTGCCCTGTTGTATGCTTTGGGAAGGTTTATAGGGAAATAGGAAGAGGAAGAAGAATTAGTGGCATAAGCCACAAAGACAGCACTCCCCACCTCCTTTAAGGGCAAAAATGAGCTTTATTTTTGCATCTCCAGAACCTCCTATTTAGTGCACAGCAGATGCTCAATAAATTGTTAACTTAATGCAAAAGTAAATTAATGAATATAAACTATCTAAAGAAACAGATTAAGACTACTTTCTAATCTATACAATAACTCTTTACATATCTGGTAACAATTATGATATGTCCTAAACTTTCTCTTTCTCAAGCTAACTATCTTCAATTTTCTCAACTAGCCTTCTGTTGATCTAACTCTGGGAACCTATTATATTACGCATATGTGCTTTTGTAATTTCTTATATAGATCCAAGGAAATAAAATAAAAAACAAAGGGTAATAAAAATCCTCTTATCACATCTATTCCTCTTTGTTATTAGCTATAAAAAGTCCTTTGAAGATTCTATATAGCCTTTTCAAATATATCAATAATAAAATATATAATTTGTGTTCATTGTAAAAAAGTGAGAAAATAAAATTCTCTCATAATTCAAGCTATTCAGGTACATCTCCTTTCAGTTATTTTTAAAACAGATTTTAAAATGTAATTTGATCATACTACATAGACCATTTTATACCCTGCTCTTTAACTTCACAATATACTATAAACATTCTCTCATGTTATTATCAATTCTTCACAGAGACTACTTAAAGTACTTATATTTCCTTAGAAGCTTCCAGTTATTTACCCAACCAATACCTTATGGTTGTATAGAACACAATATATCACTACAATAAATAGGACTTAGGAAAAAAATAAATGACAGGAATGTTTCCCACATATTTGCTAATCAGTTTAGGAAAGATTACCAGAGGTATAGTTCGAAAGGTCAAAGGTATACATTTTTAATAAGACTTTTGAAATACTTGCCCTCTAGCTACCTTTCTTAGCCCTCAAGACTAGATCAGATTCGCTTATTATATGTTACTGCAGCACTAAGCAGTCTTCTTCATCACCATTTTGAATATCTTACATTTGTAGTTCCTCTTAGACTGCAAACTGCAGTAAGGCGGGGCCATTGACCTATTTGCTATCTGTGTTCTGCATAAGGCTCACCGAAGAGTTCATACTCAATGTATATTTTACTCAGCTGAGTACTGTCAAATTGCTTCCTTAAAAGGGTCTTTTGCTAGTAAGCAGCATTTATCCAACTCCTTGCATTGCCATCCTAAAACTGAGATACCCCAAGGGCAGCTCAGCACTCTGGGTGTGAATGAAGCTTGGGACTTAGATGTCCTCCTTCAGATGTCAGGAGTTTACTGAGCTCAGTGAGCTCTGTCGGGACATTACCAGCTCTCGGGGCAGAAAGGCTCCTTCTTGGCGGGCGATGACCAGAGACGCTATCTCTCCCTGCTTGGTGCTCCTCAGCATGGCCACCAGCTCTTCCTGAGTTCGGCCAGTGACATCTCTGCCATTTACCTGATGAAGACAATCACAGGAACCACCATGATTACAACACTCACCATCTCCGTCTACCCTATTTGGTTTTTGAAAGTAAGCCGCAAATGGACTCCCCACGATCCACGAAGATCTGAAGTCATGAGTAGTGAACACATGGACCCAAACCAAGCATGTTTAAAATGACAATAATACACCAACCATCACTCATTAAGCTGCTGGACAGCCTCAGAGAGTCAGTAATTAATATACGCAGTTTCTCCTAAGACGTTAAATTCTTATGAGGGGAAAATCAAACCGAAAGATACCAGAGAATGATTCTTCAAGTAAGAAGGAAGTGTATTGCAAATGCTTAGCTGGCACCACCATTTTCTGCCTCATGCAGGAAGCAGAAATGGACTATTATCATGTGGGAAATTTATCTGGAAACAGCACCTTTTGTTACAGCATTCTCCACGTTTGGAAAATTACAGTCATCAGGTCATCATAGATGATTGGGAATTCTCATTTGCAGCTGTGGTGTCATTCAGTACATCTTCTTTCATGATCTAGAACTGCCTACAGAGCTATGTAGTGTTGCTTCTGTGCCATGATGAGGTTAAATGGAACCAGCAGTTCCATTTAATGAAGCTGATTTCTTGTACGGTAAGCTGACAATATATATTTGCCAAGGAGATGAGGAGATGATGCTATCAAACAAAATTAAATGAGGGGAAAAAAGCCTCTTGCATTGGGTAATTCCAAATTCTTCTCTAGAGGCATAGATCAACCTGAGACAGGCTGCCCCATTTTTTAAAGAAGTTTAAAGAAATTGTTACCAGGGCTTGGGTGTAACTTCGAAAATCTTACCCCTAATTAAAGGAACTCTTAAATTTGATCCAAATTCCCCAGAGACCCTAAGAGGAAAAGTAAGAAAAAGAAGACAGAGAAAAGTTTCCAGTGTAACTTGTGCCCGTATCACTGGTCTCAGTGGGGGCTTACAACGTTAGGCGGCTTATTAACGAGTTTTATAATTAAAGTCTTTATCTTGTATTTAAGTAATGATTTTCCATATATTATATTCAAAATTTAAGTATTAATATATATGTTCATATACTTATATGAATACCAAGAAATACTTTATTGAAGTTATTAATTTCAATTCTTACCTCCAAAATTCTGTCCCCGGATTGCAGGCGGCCGTCTTTTATTGCTGCTCCCTTTGGTAAAATGTTTTTCACAAAAATGGGACCAGGACCATGTATGGAAGAGTCTCTAGTGACCACAGTGAAACCAAGTCCTTCCGGGCCTAGTGAATAAGACCAGGAAAATGCAGGGTCACCGTAAGAGGAATAATATTATATTCAATCCTACACTAAAATCTACCTAATTTAGACTCATGTAGAATAAATGAAATGGTTACATCCCAGCAAATATTTTAAATAAGTTTCAGTTGTTCTAGTTTCAAATATAGATTGTAGTTTCTGACAGGCTATGATGCCATCAAAGTGGATTTAGGGCCAAGTGCAGACATGTAACACTTTTGTTTATTAAGGCCCTAGAAGAAATGCCACATGTTATCCACACACCTGGGATACTGAATTCTCAGTTAACCAGTAGAAGCAAAGGACCCTGGGACATGAGTCCTGCAGCACTCAATCAATGGGCTCCCCTATGGCCCCCTCTACATGTGTCTGTCCCTTGTACACTGCAAACCACTGTCCCTTCACTCACTCTTGATGTTCCTGTCCCGCTCGCTTGCATCTTCAAGCTCTCGGTAAGGAGATAGGTTTTCACTCTATCTAAAGGTATGCTCAGACTTCTCTATCCTAAAGAGTCCTTACTTCAATCTTACTGCTTCTTCAGTCTTCTAACACCAGCGACCTACCTGTGAGCATATCCAGTAATTCTTCCTATTCTTAATTTCTCCGCTTCTCTACCGTTGACATTTTTTAAGCAATCTTTTTCTTGAAATTAACTCCCCCTTGGTCTCTGTATCTTTATTTTTTTTTATTATTTTCCTACCATATCATATCATATCTGTCATTCTCTCTCTTACCCACTCTTCTCCCACAGCAATAAATGTTCTCCAAGGACATGTCCTTTCCCTCCAGGCTCTCTGCTTTGCCCAGCTCCTGGCTCAAACTATCTTCTCCCTACACATGGCACCTAAATGTCGTTGTTTGGCTCTAATCTCTCTGGTGTCGGCATTCTAGAAATCACCATGCACATACTTTCACCAGCTCTTCAAATGTCACTAGGAACCTGTTCTCTGATCTAGATCCCGACCTTTTCAAACATACTCATCTACATGAGTTTATAATTTCTAGAAATGGCATCTCCATCATGCAAGCTGCTCTGGCTGAAACTCTCAGCAATAACTGTAATTTCTCTCTTTTGTCCCTCCTACATCCAGGCAGCCACTAAGGCATACACATTATATCTGAACACCTGCAATGCACCCTTTGCTGAGCCTTTGTTGTGTGGCCTCTTCTTTGCTGTATCTTTTTACTGTCAGATTAATCTTTCCAAAGTACAACTGTGATGTTATATTCCTTATTTTTACAATCAAGGCTTTCTGATGGATTGGTAAGGCCACATTCTACTTTTGATTCATCTATCCTCAAAGCACACAGCCCTGTATCTATACGCAATTGGGTAATTTGTACAAAAAGCACTAATTATGCATTTATATAAAAAGCCCAATTGCTAAGCACACTGGTCTGTTTGTGCCTCTCAGTCAATACGTTTTCTTCCCAGTAATGAATTCTTATAGGGGGTTGCAATTTTTCCAGAGGATCTTTCAGAATAGTCTCTATTAAAGGTACATGCTATTTGCTTTGAATGTATGTTAATAAGCATCCTAAAACTACTTTATGATCATTAAATTATCTGCTAATTTAGACAAGGATCTATGAGATCTTAGTTTCTTTCGAATTGAGTCTTGAAAATCACAAATTATTATAAAAGGCTGCAGTGGGGGAAGGAAAGTTACAAAATAAACAAAGCACGGAAATGCATGAATGCTTATGTTTATGATAATATTGCATAAATATGTATGTACTCCCATGATCTAGTCTCATTGATTGGCATTTGAAATGGACAGAAGGATTGAAAAAGATGAATAACAGGTTAGACATGCCTTTGAAATTAAGTATATTTTAAAAAATTGCTTGCAATGTTGAATTAGTGATATGACTAATTGTCACATGTTTGGTTTCTGAGGAATAAATATTTTTGCTGGTTCAAAACTATGTTAGAGAACCAAAAACATATGTTTTTTGAGCTTGGCCTAAGGTTGTTTCAAAATCACCAGTCTTGCTCAAAACAGGAGCAACTGAATTTTAGTGTCTATTTAGTATTAACTTGTGCTACAGTATTGCTCTGTGTCTATCAAGTTTGCAATGATTCTCTCCATTCCCCAGCATGTCTCCATTATTTTTTTGTTTCAAATAATCTACACTCTTCATAAGAAGAGATGAATAAGAAAGTACTACAGTTTTCAGAAATTTGTTACCTAAGTATACAGTTAAATCCATTCTTTGATACAATTAAATGAAGGGAGAATTAACGAAATTAGCCTTAATGCATTTCTCTTAACCAATTTTACATGTTACAATAATAGAATGCTATTAAGCATAATTTAATAATTACCTTTCTTAAGGTCAATCTTAATTTTCTTTGCATTTTTCTTGCTGCCAAACCCCATGAGCGGGGAGAGTGGGGGAGAGGATGGTTTTCTCCCTATTCTTGATACTCGGGGGCTCTTGCTTTGTTGCAGGGAAGGTGAGCCATCTTCTTCAGGGCTGCTTGTTCCGGTGAGATTCATGGTCTTTATTCCCAATCTTGTGTGGACAGAAGGTGGTGGCTTTGTTCTTGAAACACCATCGTTGTTACCAAAAATGTTGAGAGGTCCAATGACTGATTTTTCGTACTGTTCACGGTTTTGAGGGGGAAGCACGTGGAGGAGTACACAGGGAGCTTTCATTGCCTGGCGGAAGACGTCTTGAGCCCTTGAAGGAGAGTTAGGAAACATGTAAGGGAACGTGTAAAGAACCGAGGTTAGCAATGCCATCTCTAAAGCACGCCAGCATCACAGTAATGGGAGCGGCATAGGCATAGGAGCTGCTATCACTACTAAACAAGCTTGACTTTGCTAAACAAATACTAGTTATCACACATGTCCTGCCCATTAGGTGTCCTAAGCTACACATGCATTAGTCTCTCAATCTTTTTTTTTTAAGAATACATTTTTATTGATTCCAGAAACAGCAAGGAAGAGATAGAAACATCAATGATGAGAGAGAATAATCCATTGGATGCCTCCTGCACACCTCTAACTGGGGATCGAGCACACAAGCTGAGGATGTGCCCTGACCAGGGATCGAACCGTGACCTCCTGGTTCATAGGTCCATGTGCAACCACTGAACCATACTGGCTGGGCAAGTCTCTCAATCTTCTTAATGACGTTGTTAGCTCAGTAAAATTAGCTCTCAGTTTGCAAAATGAAAAAATTGAGGCTCAGAGAGATTAAGTAACTTGTCTAGGAAACCACAGCTTTTAAGCATTTCTAAATCAATCCAGTAAATAGCAAAGCAAGCTTTAATTTTAGATGGGAAAAATAATTTTGTATATTGCTCAGATGGTCAATTAATTCCCTTTTAGGACTTCACTCTAAAGTATAGGTCTTCTGTACCATGAGTTGTGTTCCCAAAGTTCAGTTTTGACATAAACATTTCCTCATAGAGAGATCTGGTAGGTATGCGGGCTGAGCCGAATGTCATCGTGGGTTTAAATCCCATATGCACCCTCCCGTTTATTCTGGTCACTCCGTTGTAGACTACATAAAGTTTTTACTTTTTTGTCTTAGCACTTTATATTTATCCTCAGATTTCTGACTACTTTTTCTTCTTCTTCCTCATGCCTTATGACGAGGGAAAATTACTCCTTTCCCAGCTTTTCTTGCCAATGAGACACAAGTGAAGGGGTAGAGAAAAGCTGGATTTTCTGGGAGGCAGAGACTTTTTTGTTCTCCCATTTCTCTTTCCTATTTTTTGAAACTCAGAAGTGATGGAGGGAACTCCAGCAGCCATCCTGTGAGCCTGACACAGCTTAAAGGTGGCAGCCACACAAGAAGAATGGTAAGGCAGAAAGAGGGAAGACGCTTGCTACACTGATGATGGTGGACCCACCACGCCAACGCTGGACTGCCACCTCCATACTTTTTTAACTTAGAAAAAATAAATGTTAATCTTGCATGAGCTACTTTTATTTCAGGCCTCTGTTACCAGCAGCCACACCAAATAATAATGAATCATAATTCCCACTGCCATCTGCTCCCCCCTCATCTTTCTGAAGTGCTGAATTGCCCATGTGGGTAGTGGAGGAGGGAGAAGACTGCATATGACAACCCCAGTCTCCCGGACAATTCCTTAACCAGGAGTCAGTTTCTGTTCTCAACTAACTCCATATTGAATTTTTATGAGCCCCAATTTCCACCTCTAAAAAATAGGGATGATAATGTCTGCTTTACATGCTTATCAAGTCCTTGTAAAAGACAGTGGTTTGTGAAAATAATATCATTATTAATAATGACTATAATTTTATCTATTATTCATTACTTTCAGAAATAGACCATTAAGGTTTCCTTTTCTTGCAAAGCAACCAGTGCTTGATGCTCCCTAAACCCAGAACCACTGGCCCCTTCCTTCCACAGACTATACTGAGAACTAATGGCCACAGGGAGGCCATTTTATGAGTTATTTTGATCAGAAACAAGAGGTTGGTGATGATTACTAAGAAGCATTCATCACACTTATCTTCTTGCTCCAGAATCCCAAGGCAATGCCAACATACATTTAAAAAATACATGTCTTCTAAATCTTTACTCAACAAATCCATTCCCATCACATTTTCACACACAGAGAAATGATTTCTTGGGGGAGAGTGTTTTAATTCCCCCCTTTGTTTCTATCATTCAGTGAGTCCGCACAGACATCACTCACAGATATTTAGTGAAGGAAGACTATTGATACCAAGTAAGTTAATTAAAAAGCTGAACTAACAGTCTGTGAAAAGAGTCATTAAATACCAGTTTAACTGACCCATATCCCAGGAAAAACAAACCCATCTATAGATGCCCCAGAAAGACAACCAGCTGGGAAGGCTTGCTCCACTCCACAGTTTACCATTCATTCCTGGGGCTGTCAGGCCTTTGAGTATGCTGAAACATAAGCTGCAATTAAAAATGGGTAGCCTGGGGTCATTCAAAGGGAACTGATGGAAATTCTACCTACAATTTTGAACATAATGAGCTCAGTAATGATTGTAAACATTCTAGGCATCATACAGTAAATAAAACAATGAAAAAAATAATGCTTACTGAACAAAAGTTTTGTCTGCGAGGTCCACCTGGTTGATCTTTATAATGCACTCATTCTCCTGAAACAGTCCTTCCCGCTTGGACCTGCTGTTTTCTTCAATGCCGCGGATGAAGAGTCCTAGAATCCTAGATGCAAAATTTAGGTTGAAGTGCAACTACTGAATAATAATATGCTCATTATTTCTCCACTTGCAACTATTCAGAAATAAGTACTAATTTTTATTTATGGAAAAAAGGATGCTTTGTATTCAGGTAACTGTCTGTTACTTCAATCCTAAGTGAAAAAAAGGACAAAAAACTCAACTCACTCAAAAGAGAAAAATCCCTTCAAGACAAATAGACATAACTAATCCTACCTTAATCTAACATAATATTAAAAGTTGAACTCTTAGACATGCAAAAATATAAAAGTAAAGAAATAGAACAAACTAGTGATTCTTTCCTAAATTCAACAACTCTCTGAGAGTTCACATTTTGGAGTTTTGTTATGGTGGATGATCCATTAGGAGACTCACATGTGGTTCTAAACTAGTTTATGTAAGTGATATTTTTTTAACAAGCATTCAAGTCTTCCTTTAATTTAATTCGGTACATCATCAGTCATGTAATGCTACTCCGTAGGATTTAATTTCACATTTTGGGAGATGAATTAATTCTTTCAGGCCACTGGGTTGCAATTTAGCTGGCATTTTACAGCTGGAGCGTGCTATGTGACCCTTGCTGATCTAAATAACCTAACTTTCCATGAAAAATTTATTGACAGTATATGCCCAACTCTAAAAGCCATGTGTCAGAGGCAATTTTGGTAAAATGTAAAACTGACTGATTTTTATGAGTTTGGTCCCTGGCAAACCATTCCTGCTTCTCTGTTCCTTGGAAAGAATTGATTCCTCCAGTTTGATTTCATGCAGAGTATGAGAGACTCAGAAAAGAATCCCTGATAATCCACTTTGCCCCAAACTGGTGGGCTGCATTAGCTGTCTCATTTGAGACCAAGACTCTCGGGATATAATGATTAATGTGGTCAAGGAGTTATAAGCTGAGATAAACAGGTTAATTTGCATTAATGAGCAGTGATAAAGTAGGCTGAAATCCATAGTCCCAAAGAATCAGAGGGGGTAGCAATTGCTTCTTCGTCTTCTGAGAATCATTTATGGCACTAAACCACCCTCTCCCTGGCCACCTTACATTCTTTCCACTGTATCACATGGCCTCCACCACTCTCCCAGTTTAGGATTTTGATCTAAACATCAGTTCTTCTCACATTGTGTCTCTCTTTACCCATCCCTTCCTTCTTTTCTCTCATATTTAGCTGTCCTTACTATGAAACTGAGCTATAGTATTTTTATTTACTAAAATCAAAGAAATTCAATGACTTTAATTATAAAACAAAACCACATTGATTTAAAAAAATTCTATTGTTTTTTATCTGCCAAAACTCAGTGTGTGTATGTGTGTGTGTGTGTGTGTGTGTGTGTATCATATATATATATATATATATATATATATATATACATATATATATATATATATATATATATATATATATATACCTGCAAGCAGCATTTAGCACCCTGTGCTGTGATAGCTAATGAATCCATTGAGGCTTTATCTAATACAACAGCCACTATATTGTACTCAGGGCGTTCTAGCCTAGATTAGGTTTCTAATTCAACAACAGGTGTGGCACTATTTTTCTAAAAAAATAAAAATTGGAGGCAAAGCCAATTACAGTAGTCCTAGTAAATAATTAAATGTAAGTTCTAATTTAAAATAATGACACAAACCAATAAATGGAAGGAAATTAAGAACTAAGTATACCACTCTGACCTTAGCTCACCTCGCCCCCTCTCACACAGTGAAACCATATGGCATTATGAAGTCAGACACTTGTCTGACACGCTCTATACCCAGTTGCATCTAGACACATGGGTTGAGTTAAGTGTGCTTTTTCAGCCTGTACTCATTACTTCTTAACTTTTATTGGCTCATGTCTCCACGTCCATATTATTTTTTTATGTTTTTAAATTAAATTTCCTTTCTATAATACTAGTGGATAGCAGAAAAAAGTTACTCAACTATTTCACTAAGTTACTGAACGGTTGACCATGAACTTATAAAAGTTCATTGTTGAACTAAGCTTTTCTGTTTTAGCCAAAATAATAATAATACTGACCATTTACACATTCATATGGTGTGCGTTTTACAAGGAGCTTTCACATTTTCAATGTCATTTAATCCTCATAACCTTGATGTGAAATAGGTATTCACAAGAGGCAAATTGAGGGGACTTGCTCAAAGTTATAAAAAGAGAACAACTGAGATTCAAAGCCAAGTGTTCTGAATTCAAGTCCAACTCTCCTTCCACTATTCTACGAGGCTTATGCTAGAGAAGTCAGAACTAGGGGGGAGAAGGGAGGAAATCAATAAATTCCAGTGAGTGTTCCTCATTTGAAGTGAGAGAAGGTGATTGCTGGTCCAGAAGGTCAACCTCTTTTCCAAACCATTGAAAATGAAGTGTGATGACTGTCACGTATATTCCCTCACGTTTTGGACGTTGGGATGATCATGTGTTCTAGTCCAGCTTCATTAAGCTACAGGGCCTGTACTGTAACCCCTCTGGTATTTCACAAATCTCTACCCCTGCACTTCTGCCAGAAGCCATTAGACTTTCTCAGGACAACTGGGTAAATACACGCCCTGTCTATCAAAAACAGCCTCCGCTTGTCCTGTGCCATCACCCGTAACGTTTATAAACACGCTTATTAACACATACAGGAAATGAGACAGTAAGAGCCACCGGTTTTTCAGTTCATTTCTTTTTCAGGAGCATCCATTCCGGCAACAGCTTGGCACCAGTTGTTATTTGCAGAAAAGAAGGTGATGACTTTGCAATTCAGGTAGCAGATGAAAATGATGCCAACCAAAATACCATGCCTAAACCCGCTCTTCCTGCTATATGGCAGCCTGAATTGAATAAATATTCAGAAGCAGTAAATTAATACTATACAACCTTTGGGAAAAGTTCTATTTTAGATAGAGCAATGGAGTGAGAGCAAGTCCGGAGATCTGGATTTTGTGTGACCTTGAGAAAATCAACAGACTTTTCTACTCTTTGGTCTCCTAAGCTGAAAGAAAGTGTTCTGCCTTTTTGATGATGCATTTAATTTAAGAAAACAAATCTAGAAAACTATTTAAAATCATATCATATGAAATACTGATTTTCTTTTAAGTTTTTGAGAGTCCTTGTCAATATAAATCTAAAGTCAGTATCTTGTTGAAAAGTGACATAATATCTAATACTAGTTTTGTATGGTTGTTATAACAGTATTAATATTAGTTCTTGGGTACACATTAAATTTCCATCAGTATCCAATTGGTAGACATTCATTTCAAGAAATGCTGACACAATCTAAATTAACATTCGCCAGTGTAAAATTTTTAAAGGATATGGTAAATTATTTGTAATTGATCATATTTTATTTTTTTAAAAGTAAATAGCATGATGGCATTTTGCTACTATAGCTAACATCATCAGAACATGCACAGCTTTTGATCTGATTACATATGTTATACTATTTATTATTCTAAAATCTATATTCCTGAGGAATATCAGAAAATATCAGTTTGGAATTACTATATTCACTTGTTGAAGGGTATTTTAGAACATTAAAAAATTCAGTTGCAATATTCATCTAACAATATGTTAAAATCTTTCTTAAGGATTTTGTTTACTACATATTACTGATAAGAATACATCAAGAAAGTACTTCATAATTAATTATAAATTCAGGAACTGTGATTGATTTTTTTCTTTTCCATTGCGTCTTAGAAACAAATGGTTTCATTTTCTTTCTAACACATAAGTGGCCAACAGAAGTAGTATCTTGAGGTGTCCATCTGAATAACAAAGATACACACTTAACCCTCTTCGGAGAAATGTTTGGGCAAATGAGCTCTGGTTAAGGTTTTCATTAGCATGAACTTGGGATAGAAGGAGAGCATCTTACCTTCCACTCAGAGAAGAAAAGAAGGGCACTACATGTATTCCCAGGGGGCCTCCTTCGGCAGAAATCTCCACTGTTCTGGCCAGATCACTGGGGCAGGAAAAAAGAACACAGATGAGTCTCTGCTAAAAAAATACATTTGAAGTACATTAAAAAAATGATTTTAGGATTATATCGACTTCTATAAACTTAACAGCAGAGATAAAATCAAAGGAGTGCATGATTTACTGATAATGTTCAGAAGATTCAGGAAATAAAATGCTTCAAAGAGTTTCTGATTTCTTATTTTTTCTCCTAGAAGAGGAACAAATGGAAATGACTACCTACAAAAATAACTTCCTACTTAATCTACATAAATCAACATATTTAAAAGGATGTACAAAAAAATAAAATTTTTCCCCATTGAGACACACTTGAAAATTACTGTATAGATGATAAAATACATAAAACTAAGCACAGCTTTGCGTAATCATAAAGTATGATTTCCCCCCAAAACAGAGGAAAAATGAAATAAAATATGTATTTAATAGAAAAAGCAAAGAATTAGATTTTACAACTGTGAAGCCACAGTTGGTAATATATATATGGGCATGTCCAAAGCATTCTAAATCAAAATGTAAAGTTGCCTTTTAATAAGGCATCAGTTGTATTCAATGGAACTATTCCAAATTTCCACCTCTGTTTGTTTTTTAGAGGGAGAAAAAAATTATAAAGCCTGGAGAAAATGTACTACAGAAAGAAATAGAAAGCCTGACCTGCCTAACCTACTCCAGATTAAGGCGAGGAGGAGCTAGAAACATTAACGGATAGTGTGTATGACTGAAATATAGAAGACCCTGGGAGCTTTTGAGTAATAAAATGTGGAACTAACACGTTTTTATATAGATGGGAAATAATAACCGTGAACAATTATTGGCTCTTTTAATCCCAAAGAGAGAAAATAAAATTGCCAGAGAAAAAATGATAAAGTTGAAGCAAACATCCCAGTTATGGAAATTGTAAGCAGGTTTCTATTGTTTTCTATTTACATGAAAATGACCTGAAACTAGATGTCAAATTAAGAGCTACAGCTGCTTACAAATGCATTCCTGCTCAAAATTGAAAATGGTGAAATTTGGCTCCTTGCTGGAAAGTTGAGAACAGCATTAAGACAGCAAATGCCTGATGAACTCTCTGCATGAAATATTCTCTAAATTATCAGCAATCTAAAATAAATACATTAAATATATTCTCATCAGAGGATTAGGCTTATTCTTAATGTGTTTTCATTGCAAACCTATTATCATTAAGAATGCAAAAAAAAAGAGCATGTCAGTTTCCAACATTTGTGGAATATGATGGAATTTCAAATCTGATAATAAATTTCAAATGAGTTTTGCTCAGATATTTGCTGACATATTTAAAACTTGTTCAGTCAAGCAGGTTATAGCAGATGCTTGGAATAAAAGTTAGAAACAAAACAAATCCTAGAGTGATAATATCATGGGATAAAATAGATTCTGCTCTGTACTCTCTGTGTGAGAATATGGACAGTATATGAACATATGTATATAAAATACGAGGTAAAGGGATGCATTATAAGTCATGAATAGAAATTGTTTGGTGGGCAGAGAATGTTATATAGCTTTTAATGGACCACAAGGCAATCATCTTTATATAACTGATATATAGTGCATTTGGAGGTATTTGAGGAAGACTAAACCAAAACATTCACATTCTAAGGTTACAGTATTGTTTTAAAGACTTTTAAAAACAGAGACTAAAATCTCATTTAACCATTGAAACTTTATTATCTCAACCTTTATGATGTACTTTTATACTTTTGCACTTAGAGCATAACACTTATGTTCCCTAATAAATGTATTAAATACCCACATGCTGATAGATGGCATTTGTATGTATTATATAAAGGTTTTTGGAATGGAAGTGTTTAGTCTAGTATAGACTTCAAGATTTCAGCTTAAGAAGTTTTAGAATGCCATTATGGATTCTCATTTTTTCTCTTTTGCAAATATTTCTCTACCTCCCTCAAAACCCCTGTGTAAACTTAAGTTCTATGTTTCATACTGATGTCTGCTCTTTAGTAATTATCAGTCCTGTATTTTTACATTCACTTAATAAAGTAAATCTTATAATCTGTTAAAGTAATCAATCTTATTTCAAATACTAAAACTTTTTTGGGGGAATGCATTTTTTAAGGTTCACTTCTACTTTATAAGATTTTATTTTTCAACATTTCAGAATGAACTTTTATGTTATCTTTATACAGGACAGCATAATTTTTGGCTTGAAGGATATTTGACAACTGTTAAATTACTACCATGAAAATATTTTTATATTAGAAAAAAACAAGACTTTCAATTCTTTTGACTGTAATATGCAGGCACTTACAGAGAATTTGATCTCGTTAATATAGACAAGCATTGTAAGTTTTATGCATACCACGGCCCACCATGCTCTTTATAAATTGTTATCTGTTATTCAATTCAAGATAGAAAGAAACACATTTTACAAAAGGGGGCCTCAGGGACTAGTACATGCATTTTTATTTATTTTTAAAAAACGCAAACCTCAGTATTATATAAATTTGATAGGGTTCCATAGAAATCTCTCTATACACCATTCGTGGAAGATAAACATAGCAAGCAGGGCTGGACACAGAACCTCATAGAGTGAAAATATGCTATCAATGCTATTTGTTTAGGTAAATTACACAATAGAGTTCAGGGACCAGTGAGCAGGATAGGCACACATTTATTTATGTACTAGAGGCCCAGTGCATTGGCATAGCCTGTGGGGATCGAGCCGAAACCAGCAGTCCAACAATGCTGCTGCTCCTGCTCATCCAGGCCCCACTGCGCATGCCACTGCCTCTTGGTAGGCTCACTGCCATTCTGCTGTGGTCTCTGGGCTGTGGTGGCCAGCTGTGAGCCCTGTGTCTGGTGCCTGTTCAGTCAGCTGAGCAGCACTGCCGCTGTGGGAGCACACTGACCACCAGGGGGCAGCTCCGGCACTGAATGTGTACCCCTGGTGGTCAGTGCATGTCATAGTGACCAATCAACCGGCTGTTCAGCCATTCGGTCGCTTAGGCTTTTATATATATAGATGAGGGGGGGGGGTTAAGAGTGGAAAATGTAGAAAATAAGGTGAAAGGAATATTCTAGCAGTAAAAGGAAAACAGGAATAGATGCTACTTGTGAAAACAGACAAAAAATGAACTGTGGGGTAAAAGAAAATACTTCAGTTAAACAAAAGTTGAAAGATTTCATTACAGTCAAAAATAGCTAAGTCGACACAGCTTTCTATGACATACTTAAACAGAAGCAAATAGTTACAAAGCATTAAGTCCAATAGTATTAACAAGATAAACATCCTAAGATCCAGTTGACAAAGCTGATTTAATAATCACTGGAACCAGCTGCTACCTTTGTAATACTTTAGGACAGGGGTCAGCAAACTGCGGCTCGTGAGCCACAGTGCGGTTATAAATGAGCTGCTCTGCAAGCACTAGATGGAAAGTGTTGCCTTTGGTTCCACCATGAAGAGAGGAGTACAGCTTGAGGGAGAAGATATAGCAGGAGCTGCAGGAGTCTGTAGGTCTAATTCCTTCACTCCAGGCACAGAGACAGCATTTTTAACATTACAAAGACTTAACTCAGTTAGGCCACTCTTTTAGAGTAGGGAGGAGACTGAACTGGGGGGAGGATGGTGAGACACTTTGGTTCAGAAGGAAATAATGATTCACTTGTGAAATTAGACAGGAAGTATGTCCTAGTGGTGATATTAAGTCAGGTGTCTGAGTAAATCATTTAAACTAAGACCAAAAGCATGTTTCCTTATTTGTACAATGGGAAATTAAGATAAATCTCTAGTAGAGTTGTTGGTTTTAAAGGAAAAAATAGAGAAGCTAACATAAACATCATATATCAGTATCTGGTATATACAAGGGGACCAATAACTATCAGTTATTAGTATGATTATTAGAATGTTCTCAGGGAACAAGTAAACTTGTGGATTAAAAAGGAATAACCTATTTCAGGCTTTACAACTTTTCTCAACTTGTTTCCTTTGTAAGACTTATTAAATAATCTTTAAATACTCTAGGGCTGAGGAGCCTTTCCTCATGATTAGACTGCTGCCAGTGAGAGAGAAGACAGAGGCTATGATAGGTGGATAGAAGGTAGCAGTTGGTGGTCTTTAGGGACTGATACCCAGTCTATCATATACAAGGGAGTGAGTGATGGACTTCAGAGATAGACATCCCAGAACAGCTTGCATATGAGACTGAAGCCCACCTGATGTAAATGTTCTGTTAATGCAAATATACTGAGTAAACATCTAACAAGGAATTTGCTGTTGATGGTAGCGGAATTCTCTTAATTCACTTGAATTCAACCAACAGTGAGTAGTTCCAATGGGAAAGTTCTGCCAGAAAAAACAAAGAGCCTGAGGAGTTCATAATCTAGGAGGCAGCCTAAGAAAGACAATAAAAAGAATACAAAGCAGTAAAACAGAAGCAGTAGTATCAGTAGTATGTTCTCAGTGAAAGTAAGCAAGCTCTAACTTGGGATGCCTGTACTAGTTGCATTCTTGGTATTATAACATGTATAGATGTTATAGATGCTTATCAAATGTATAGATGCTTACATCACTTCCATTTTATAGCTAAATAAATTGATCCTTAGAGAGGCTAAATCACTTGTCCAACGTCATACCAGTCATACAAGGTAGTCAGGACTCAAATTGGAATTTACTGCATTCCAGATCAGTGGTTTTAAACCACTATGACGTTTTTCAAATCGGGGGCACTTTCTCATGAGATTCAGAGGAAGAAAATACAGGATCAGAAAGGGAAACTGGAACCAGAAAAATCATCTGGGCAGAGGATGCATTTGAGATGGAACTGAGAAGGGCAAATACATCTTTAACCCAAAGAGTTATCAAGGGGTAGACAGTGCATGCACACAATAAAAGCATTCTGCACTGAGATTGTGAACCGGTATGGTATGGGCACACAAATTGGGGGTCAGAGGGGAGGAAGGAAGGGAAGAGAGAGTGAAGGAAAGAGAAGGAGAGAAGGGAAAGAGAAAGATAGATTGGCTGGTTGTGGTGGGTAGGAGATAAGGTTGAACCATTAGTTTGAGATCAAATCTCAGAAGACATGTCAAATTCTACGCTGAAAAATTCACACTTAATGTAGAAAATGGAGTCACTAAAGGTTTTAGAATGAAGGAGCATTGTGATAAATGCTGTGGTTAGTTATATATAAGTGGTGGTGGTATGTGTGATCAATTAGAAACTGGAAAGACATGGGAGAGATTGGTACTGGAGACAAGAATTAGTAAATTTTGCAAGAATCTATCTGACAGGTAATAATGCTTGAGCATTGATTATAGGAAAATAGCACAAGAACATGGGGAAAGGCTCAAGATATTCTCAGATGAGTTCTGCCAATAATTTGCCAAATGAATGGATAGTAGAGGCAAAGGAGAAGAAGGGATAAAAGGTGAGGGCAGTTTTAAGCCTGGAAAAGAGGCAAGTCTGGAGGAGGCAACTATGGGGGAGTGTCAAGAAATAAGGTCAGGTCAGGAATAAGATAGAAATCAGGAATGAGGTGAAGGTCTCTGGCATCTACCACTTGCCCTTTAAAGAGAAGCTAAAGTGGAATTTTATATAAATAAATCACCCACTAGACACCTCTTGCTTCATTGTCTTCTTAAGATCAAAATAAATTGAATGGTGCTTCCTCAGAGATAGATATTGTGAGACTATATGTAGACCACCCTCTAAGTGTCATTTTTTTCCCCTGTAAATAAAGATGGTTGTGTTAATAATGGGAAAGCAGTTAATAGTTATGTTTATGATTTATGGAGCAATGCATTTTACCCAGTCAGTCATCCAGTTAACAAATATGCTGTTTTGTTCCAAGACCTGTATTGGAGAATGCTGACCAGATAACTCAGCTTTAAATGGCTTCAAAATTTCTCTTCAGCTGCTTCTTCATCATCCCATACCAGCTAGAACCAGTGTCTGTTCCTAGAACCACCACCTCCAAGTTTCCCCTACTAGCTATACTATACATTCCATGTTGTTAAGATCCTTCGCACCTGAGAAGGTGCACAAAACAGGTAACACTGAAGCCAAATGATTTGGGGAAAGGAGTGATGGATGCGGATTGGGTCTCCAGAAGTTAATTGTCCTAAACTTTGTAATTCCTTAGCCTACTAGAGGTAATGATATAACTCATGTGAAAGCTTGTATTGATATATTTTTAGTTAAAGAATATTCTTTTTTAAAATTCCTAAACTCCATTTGTCTCAATTCTTCATACCTAGCGAAAGCTTAGCTAATTTGTTCCTGCAGCCGTAAACCGCACAATTGTTTGCTCTATGAAAGCTATTCACATAACGTTTAGCCAAGATGTTAGCAAACTTCAAAGAGCAAACATTACAAAAAGTGAAATTAAAGTCAAACAGAATTAAGAGTATTACACTCATTATGTCTACCTCCAAAAACAACCTTATCAAGCTTCTAAAAAGACATGGCCCTGGAGATTTTCGGTACCAAATTTTTATTATTGTGCAGCTCATTAGTCAAAGAAACAACCTATATCAATAGTAACGATGTCACATGGCTATCAATTATAAGCTTGAGGAAAATCCACACAGTAAGGCAGAATAATAAAGGATGATCACATATATTTTAAAAGCCAATTCCATGTAAAATGCTTGGCACTGATTAGTAACTGGACTGAATGAAAGGAATCTGTAGGCTAAATGGATGAGTGAGCGATCATCAACTTCAGAAGCATAACTTCTAGTGCTAAAGCCAAGCATCTATTAAATATGGAATTCCTTTCCTTATGCAAAATTTAAAGCAACTTAAAAAATGATACTAATCATGATGGTAGTAATGATAATAGTAATATAGACAATGATAATTACATTATAGTGGTAGCAACAGTAGCAAATACTCACAGGGCTTACTCTGACCCAGGCACTGTTTAAAGTGCTTTACATATGTTAACTCATTTAGTCTTCATACCAATCCCCTGATGGATTTAATATTATTTACTTTACAGACCAGAAATGAAGGCAATGAGAGATGAGTGATTTGCCTAAGCAATTAGAACATTAAGCAGCGGGGCTGGGAATTGAACCCAGGTAGTAGCTAGGGCAGAACTGGAAATTAGTGCCGAGAAAAGAAGTATTGGTAAACATGAGAGCAACTGGCTTCATATAATGTTACATTAAAACTACGATTGGCTGGATTTATTTTATATACATTGAATAAAATATTGCAAAAGTAGTCAAAACTCAATGCAAAGCAATAGTCACAGAGTTAACATCAAAGTAAAACACGCAACCAAATGGGGCTCTGAAAGGTGTCCTTGAAGCTGTTGCTCCAAGAGAAAACAAATACCATTATGATATCCAGGTTGCAGAAGGGTTGGAAGGATGGAGGCTCATTTGTATATGTTTGTCCGGAAGTTCTCATTCATATAGAGAAAATGAAAGAACAGGGTAATTAAGTAATTTTAGAATTGTGTTAGGTTTCATTCCACTATTCTAATCATCTTCATCTTTCCTAAAAAATAAAACATCTATAAACTAATAAAGAAACAAACATAGAATTGAAAGGGAATACCTCAGTGCATCCTTAATTTTCGGTGATGTCAGTAGTTCTGTCTGCACACCATTCATTACTTCCCCATCTTCTAAGTTTTGTGTGGAATCCTGTAGAGAAGCAAACCCATAAACATGTGGATGCTTTGCATATAGAATTGAAAATTTGAATAAAATGTCTCAACATGAGAGAGTAAATGGTTATATACAGCAGGCTCCAGTTTTTCTGAAGACTGAAAACAGGTGTTAATCTTTTCAGGGCATTCAATGTTATTTTCTCTCCCATTTGATTTCTGAAATACTCAAATGGGCCATTTACACAAGGCAATATGTTAAGAGCTTAGGAATACATCATTTAGCTTCCTCCTACTCAACTATAAGCTTTGGGGACTGAATGTTTTCAATCAGCAAGGTAAAGGGGGACCAAGGGGAAGGAGTCATTGACAGGTGGTGATGTATTAGCTTTAATGTACTGTACTTGCTTGCACCTCCCTCCCCAGTGACACTAAAACATACAGAAAGCAAAATCCATGGGGGGAAATGTTGCCTGGCAAGGTCACTTCTGTCAAAAGTCTAATAGGAATATTGCAAAAACAAGAAATCTGGAGTTCTTCCTTTGTTAGGAAACGTTGATTCTAACGATGATCATCACAGAAACCAAAAGGAACCATTTAACTTCTAAAATGGTAAACACTCTTTGCTACTGAGAGGTAAGAGTGTCAGGGAGGCCCTTTACCCTAGGACAGTGGCAAAGGTGAGTTGATGTCAGATAGAGGAGAGGAGAGATTCTGGAAAACACGCCTGATATAAATTCTCACTGATGTAAGACATTAGTTCTCTGTTAGGCTTTGGAACGGAACTTTAATAGAGTAATTCTGCAGATACACCACTCCTCAGAAGCAGGGTCACAAATAAATAGCTTTAGTCATGGACTCAGACTTCAATGAAACAACAAACCACGTGGAGATGACCCACCATGAGCAATGCCTCCTGTAAACAGAGCACTCCTGGATCGGAATGCACCATTTCAAAAACAACAAAGGACATTAGTTAAGAGTTGGCCACACCAGAATTAGGTCAATATCTTGAAGAAAACAAGACACAGCTACAACTGAGGCATTTTGTCATAGTGCATCAAGTAAAAACAAACAAACAAAACAAAACACAAATGTATTTCACTTTTAGACTGAGTAGCAACATTTCATTTAGGGACTGGTAGTTTTGTGAAGGACTTGGTCTAAATAGATTTTTAAAAAGTATTTGTTTTGTCCTCCTCACAGAGATAAAGAAAAATCCATAAGACTAAAGAAAGAACACTTTTTAGTTCTTTCAAATCTCAAAGATAAATGTCTTTGAAAGCTTTTGAACATGCATATAAATATGAAGGACTAGATATATGCTTACATAGAAGAGAGAGAGGGTTGGGGAGGTTACAAAAATACTTCAGAAGGCAATTTAACAAGATATTTACATTTCTGACTATCACACATGTCAGAACATCTGGTGACAGCATCTATGTCAAAGTCATTCACTTCCTTATCTGCCTCTTTCTCACAAGAGGGAGCTCCATGAGGGGTGAGCCTTCATCTAGTCCTCTACATATTATGCACGTTAACAGTCTTCGTTGAGGAAATGTTAATGGATAAATGAGCCGAGGGCTAGTGTGTTGGTTCTGAAATGCTGTTTAATAAATATCCCACGATTTAATGGATTTAAAAAATAAGCATTATCTCTCCTGTTCTGAGAGACAAAGACATAGAAGCCGCTTGTCTGGGCAGTTTTGGGCTGGAACTCCTCAGAGGTGACCGGCGAGGTGTCAGCAGGGCCTCAGAAGCAATCCTCCAAAAGCTTGACTGGGCTTTAAGGCCTACTATTTTTTTCTTATAAAAGCTTTATCCTATATAATAAAGAGCTAATATGCTAATTAGAACGACTGTCTGGATGACATTCTGGACACAGCTGGGTTGCGGGGTCAGCCGAGGCAGTCGGGGCTGCGAGAGCCAAGCCCCCTACACGAATTCCGTGTATCAGCAGGCCTCTAGTTAGGATATAATCCACATCACATTAAAGTCTTCCTTTTAAAAATATGTATGTTTTTTCATTGATTTCAGAGAGGAAGGAAGAGGGAGAGAGACATAGAAAGGTTAATGATGATAATCATTGATCTACTGCCTCCTGCACGCCCCCACTGGGGATCAAGTCCAAAACCAGGGTATGTGCCCTGACCAGGAATTGAACCAGCACCTCCTGGTTCATAGGTCAATGCTCAACTACTGAGCCATGCCGGCTGGACTAAATTCTTCCTTTTAAAAAGTACAATACGGTCATTTTTGCTTTTTCACAGAGTTTTGCAACCAAAGTACTAATTTTAGAACAATTTCAATGCCCCTAAAGAAACCCCATACCTCTTAGCCCTCATTCCCCATCTCCCTGCTCTCTCAAACCTCCCCGCAACCCAGCACCTGGCAATCAATCTTTTTGTCTCTAAAGATTTGCCTATTATGAACATTTCACATAAACAGAATCATGAGGTAAGTGGCTTCTATCACGTAGTGTAATGTTCTTAAGACTCTTCCATGTTGAAGCATGTATCAGTATTTCCTTCCATTTTATGGCCAAATGGTATTTCATTGCATAGACATACCACATTTTGTTTACCCATTCAACTTGATGGGCATTTGTTTGCACTTTTGCTGAGTATGAACAATGTCGCTGTGACCATTTGAAATAATAGTCAGTTATGAAATAATGCTAAGAAAAAGGATTTCTTGTGTAGACATGTTTTCAATTCTCTTGGGAATATACCTAGGAGTGAAACTGTTGGGTCATATGATAACTCTATGTTTAACATTTTGAGAAACTGCTATACTATTTCTAAAGTACCTGTACAATTTTACATTCCCATAAGCAATGAATGAAGATTCCTTGCTAACACTGATCTTCCTTTTTTTTAAAAAAAATTATTTTAGCCATCCTTTTTAGTGTGAAGTGATTTTTGATTTGCATTTTTCTAATGACTAATGATGCTGAATATCCATTCATGTGATTTTTGAACATTTTATATATCTTTTTTAGAGAAATGTCTAATTACATTAATTTTTATTATTGAGTTGTAAGAGTCCTTTAATACTCTTATACAAATTCCTTATCCTATATATAAATTGCAGATATTTCTCCTATTCTGTGGGCTGTCTTTTCACTTTCTTGAAGTATAAGTTTTGAATTTTAATGAAATTCAACTTATCTATTTTTTCTTTTGTTCCTCGTGTTTTTTGTGTTGTATCTAAGAAATATTACCTAATATAAAGTCACAAAGATTTACTCCTATATTTCCTTCTAAGGATTTTATGGTTTTAGCTGTTACTTTCAGATTAATTGCCACTTTGAGTTAACTTCTATACATGGTATGCGGTAGGGATCCAACTTTATAATTGGCATATGAATATCTAGTTGCGCCTGCCCCATTTGTTGAAAAGACTATTTCCCCCCCAACTGAATTGTATTGACACCTTTATCAAAATTCAATTGACCAAAAAATGTAAGGGTTTATTTCTGGACTCTAAATTCTTGTTTGTTGATCTATATGGGAGCCTTATACCAGTACTATACAGTCTTGGTCATTGTAGTTGTGAACAAAGTTTTGAAACCAGGAAGTTTAAGTTCTCCTAATTTGTTCTTTTTCAAGTTTGTTTTGGCTATTCTGGGTCCCTTGCATTTCCAAATGTATTTCAGAATCCGGACATCAATTTCTGTGAAAAAGCCAGCTGGGTTTTTATAAGGATAGCACAGAATCTATAGATGGATTTAGAGAGTTTTACCATCGTAACAATACCATGAATAGATCATAGCGGCAGTTAGATGAAATAAATATTATTTTTGGCTTTGTGTACATAGGTGTGTGTTGGGGGATTTGCTCTAAAGTCTTAACTATCTAGTTTTTTTGCCTTTTGCTCCCTACTCCACTTAGAACTTTCATGTTGATCCTTTGCCAAAATTAAGAAAATAACATACTTTCTAGTTCAAATCAACATTCTGCAAGGTTAAAATACTTTTTTTTCTAGTTCTAGTTAGATGGTAAGTAAAGATTCTATTTATGTCAACAACATACTTAATGCTCCAATTATATGGAAATGTCAATTAGAATTTGAAAGCAATATTGGGCCAATTGCAATGTAATAATCTGCTCAAGGGCAATTCTGAACTAACTACAGTTTTAGAGCAATCATGTCAATGACTACAGACTTAAAAAAGAACCCACACAGAGACTTATATGTCTAAGACAAGAGTTGAACAATTTATTTTTTAAACTTAATCCTCACTGGAGGATATGTTTTTATTGATTTTTTAGAGAGCGAGGGAAGGAGGGAGAAAGGAAGAGAAACATTGATGTGAGAGAAGCATTGACTGATTGCCTCCCATATGTGCCCCAATCAGGGACCAAACACAAAACCTGATGCATGGGATGATGCTCAAGGAACTGAGCTGCCAGGCCAGGGCAAGAGTTCAGTAGCATCAAAAACTCGTTGCTTTGCCACCGCTATCAAAAAGGGCAGTAAGTATAGGTTGTCATCTCTACTAACAGGCAGTGCTTGTACTTGCCAAAATCATGTCTTTATATTGCAGTAACAGAAATCTTTGATATTTTTCAGAGATGAGGCAGGCAGACAAATGCATAGGGCATCCTAGAAGGACACAAAGCCAATTCCAAATTTACGTCAACAATACTGTGGCAATGCAGTGCTTTAAGAACTATGGGCCAAGGCAGTTTATTTCTGTACAGAGTTCATGAAGTCACTTTTCCCAGTATTACAAAATGTTTCACAACAATCATTTAAGAGCACTTAGCATTTCTCCTCAATAAATTCATTACATGGTAAAATAGAGTTACAAAACAACAAATAGCTAAAAACAAACATTATTTTTTTTTCTCATAACTTATTTAAATAACTGAAAAATCTGTAAAACAATGACTTTTAAATTTGGAAATAAAAGGAAAAAATATCTGATTCTGAAGAACTAGAGGTATAAACAACTGGTGCGGAATGGCCACTATTGTTCTTCAACTGTAGACTTGAGACATATGTGATTTCAAATCATCAAACTCACTTCTAGAAAAATACAATGGTTTGGGAAGCTCTTTACTTAATTTTATTATTACAATTTTTATTTTTACTGTTAACTTAGAATGGAGTGATGCGATCAGCTGCACAGCATATAAGGGCACACAGTTATTTCCAGATGTGTTTGGTCTTGGCCACATAAAAAGCCTTTGCTCTCTGATCAAGTTCAGCAGAAGGTCGTGTCTTGCCAGCCAGGGCAGAGACCTTTAAGAACTTTGTCCTTTCCCTCTTTTATCAAAATGGGGAACATATCATCCACGGCTCTCACAAGAGACAAGTTTAATTACTACAATTTTTTAAAAAGTGAACATTTTTAGCAACACTTGCAGGATCACGGGAGCAGTTCTGACAGCTCGAATGAGTTGGATTCAAACATCCCTGCACTATTTTTAGCTTTAAAATCAACACTTACATAAATATTCCCAAACCAATTAGCAGCAGCTGGAAAGTAAAGGTGTTTACATTTAGTTAGCACCAGTGCTAACAACTGCCAGTGCTCGCAGGCAGCGTGGAAGGGCGAGCACCAGGCGGGGCCTCTCTCTCCAGGGTGATCGTGGTGTTGGCACCAGACTATCATTTCATATTTCACAGTTGGTATAAGTCACTGATTCCATACAGGAAATCATGTTCATTATGTAGTATCCTTAAGTTATACATCTCCAAATACACTTACCACTTAAACACTACCCAAATTCTCTTTGCTTTCTCCCAGTTGACCATAGCTATAAAACATATTATAAACTAGAGGCCCAGTGCATGAAATTCTTGCATGGGTAAAGTCCCTAGGCCTGGCTGGCAATCAGAGCTGATCTGTGGGGCAACCTGCAGGGCGATCGAGGCGGGGGGGGGCGCCCCCGCTGGCACCTGCCTTGGAGGTGACTGGTGGGGCAATTGGAGGGTGGTGCCAGCCCACTCACTAGCTGGCCCCACCTCCTGCCACCACCTGCTCGCCGGCCAGCCTCACCCCTCCTCGCCACAGCTGATCGCGTCCTTCTGCAGGGCTACTGGCGGGGCAATCAGGGGGCCCCTGCTGGAATCTGTCTTGGCTGGCCTGGGGCCTGCAGGCTGCAGACAGCTCCTGCGTTGAGCATCTACCCCATGGTGGTCAGTGTGCATTATAGTGACCAGTCATTCCACCGATCGTTTTGCTGTTCGGTCTATTTGCATATTAGGCTTTTATTATATAGGATAGCTTTACAGTCCAGTTTTTTATCTCTCAGAACTAAAATAGATGTCCCTTTGACTTCTACTAGGGGAAAATATACAGCCTCAATCCCCCCACCCTCCAATGCATTTCAGCCATATTTGAAATTATGTGCCCACAAACTATTAACTGCAATTAAATTATGTGTCAAAAGTTCAGGGCATTTGAAAACGAGATTTGCATTCTGAAAATTCAATTGCAAAGTGTTTTATTTTGAAATTGCACATGAATTTTAGAATGAAAGTAATAGAAAAATTATACAGAGAAGATGTGAATGCCATACTTATGTGCCTGGTGCTCATACATAAACATAATGTCAATTTTAAAATTAAAATCCTAGGCATAATTTCAGAATATTTGTTTTACTTTTTAGAACAAGAATATCTGTACTAAAGTAAAAACAAGATGTATTTACTAAGCACACATATGAAATGAACATGCATTTTGGTAGTCAACACTGTTATTCAAGCATGATCTAATATAGATTCTTCATGCCTTAGTCAATGCATTTCATGGGAAAATCTCTCAATTGGCTTCATAGATACTACCCCAAAATGTTTCAGTCCTGGCAATTTAACATGCCCATAATTTATTTTATGTATATCACAATAAGTAATTATATATAATATATTATAAATTATATAATAAAATAATTTAATATAAATGATATAATGTGATTATATAATGCATATTAGATTATATATTCACAACTCTAGAAATTGGCAAGACAACTAGAGATTTAAAAAGTGCTAAGTTATAAGTTTCTTAAGAATAAGAACTGCATTTTATTTCTTTTACTTTTAACAGAGGTCCTCAAACGTTCGCACAGATCAAAATCACCTGGGCCTTGTAAAAATAAGATTGTGGGGACCCATCTGATGTTCTGATGAAGTAGGTGTAGGGTGAAGCCTGTGAGTCTGCATTTCTAACAAGTTACCCATGCTGCTAGTCAAGGAACAACACTTTGAAAATGCTGCCTTATAGTAACCAGTGCAGATCCACAAAACTGACCAAAGTGAATAAAGCCCAGGAAAGACTGTGTTGTTGAGCTTGCCTGATCAGCTCATTTGGTAGCTAAGGAAACCGAGACCCAGCAAGAAGAGGGGGACAATGAAAGTGACAAAGCCAGAATCCAGGATTCTTGATTCGCAGTTCAGTGCTCTCTCTGGGTACCAAGGTAAAATAGTTGTTGACTTAATGAATGTTGACCTTATTCACTTTATGGATCCTTTTAACTTTCAATAATGTTAACAAAAACGCTACTAATGTCTTGGATATACTTGGATATTTCTTTCAAAGAGTTCACATGTAACCAGATGTATATGCATAACAACCCTAAATAATTTCTTGGCGGTCCTGTTCCAACTTTATACAGGGGCATGTTCAAGGACAAGATGATGAATATCTTGTCCCACCTGAAACTAAGGGTCAAAGGAAGAACCAAGATGACTGAGAACTTGTGTCTTGGAAGATTCAGGTTTGCGCAGAAGCATGTTAATTATATTTACCTTGGAATTTCTCCTCGCTCCTGATTTAGGCAAATGGGGCGAGGAAACAATATCGTATCATGAAACAGTAAAAGAAATATTTTACATGAAAAACTATCAAGTGCTTAATCACTCTAGATATTGAGCTCTAATAACAGCATTGATAAACTAAAAAGTTATTTTGAGGGAACACAACGAATTAGATTATAAATACTCTAGTAACTAGTCCATTGCTAATTTGGAAGCAGATAAAACCATTAACATTAAACATCTAGTTCAAAACCTTGGCTTGTGGGGTGTGTGCACACATTCACACACTCACTGCTGAGTCTCGAGGTATGTTCCCTGAATATGAGAGGGTACAACTCCGGGTGACTGGCTCACGGACTCAAGCAGCTGTGGATGCTGAGCTGCACAGGTTGAATGCCACCGACTCTCAACCACGCACAGCTGGCCACACTTCCTATCCATCTGCTTTGTGTCCAAGAGATGCTGAATGGTTAATTAGATTTAATAAAAATAAACTGGAAAGGAGAAAGGCCAAGGTATGGTAGTAAAATTAAGCTCTGGTCTAAGACAAAGGAGACAGAAGCTTCAAAATTTCTTTCATTGCTTTGCCTGGTGACCATACACCTAATTTCTGCCCTCACTTTCGCTATGAAAAGGGGACAAGAAGATTTCTATCTCCTTTCCAGGTATAAAACGTCCCAGAACTTAGTGAAGGGACACCAAATAGTCAGGCTGGTAAGCCCCTGCTAAAGAAACAATAACATTCTCCAACAGATAAATTTAAGGCTGATTATTCATTTGAACAAATGTCTTCTTGAAAAGCTTTCTTTGAGAAGCTCTCACAGAGATATATTATACTTTCTCAAAATACTGATTCTAAATATTGAGGAAGAAATCAACAGCATCCTATATAATAAAAGGCTAAATGCAAATTGATCAAACAGCAGAATGACCAGTCGCTATGATGCACACTGACCGCCAGGGGGCAGATGCTCAACACAGGAGCTGCCCCCTGATGGTCAGTGCACTCCCACAGGGGGAGCACCGCTCAGGCAGAAGCCAGGCTCACGGCTGGCGAATGCAGTGGTGGTGGCCGGAGCCTCTTCTGGCAGTGCTAAGGATGTCCAACTAATGGCTTGGGCCCACTCCCTGGAGCCATCAGTTGGGCATCCACCGAGGACTCCCAGACTATGAGAGGGTGCAGGCTGAGTTGAAGAACCCCTCTCCCCCGCTGCCCCGAGTGCATGAATTTCATGCACCGGGCCTCTAGTGAGTAAATAAAACTGAAACCTTCCCTCCATACTTCATTACCTTTCTTTATATGTTTCTCATATTTTCTTGGATGAGGTCTCCTATTCTTATTATTGTTAATAATTAGCACTGAGTTCGTTGTTAACATTTCCCAACATTCTGACTCAGAGTTGAGAAGACACATATTAAAAATTTTTTCTTAAATGCATACCCATTACACATTGTACCTGCTGGGACTTTTTGTCTGTGTTTTTTGTTCGTTTGTTTCTGGTAGAAATTTATAAGGTGGCTTTCACTGAACTTGATACCAGACATTCAAAACACAGCTCTGAGCTTAAAAAAAGGTGAGGAGCAAGGGGCAAATTCAGTTTTGTTCATGAGATGTGAGTGGACTACACACACTGACCACTCTCAACTAGGTATCAAAAATAAAACGCACTGTATTTCCTATGCTGTACTTCACGTCCCCAGGACTGTTTAACTAGGTATGGTGCCAGGTGGGTCCTGGAAATATCAGGGGGAACACTTTGTAAAGCTTATTATTATCTAACCACTATGCTGTGCACCCAAGACTAATACAAAATGATACTGAATGTAAACTGTAACTGAAAAGACTTCATTTTTTAACAGTTAAAATGAAAGAAAACTGCTACTAATATGATCAACATTTCACCTGTTCTGTTGCTCTTTGCAACAGAAAACCAACACCAATGGATGTGCTGCTAACCTACTCAAATATGTTCAATGAAAAGCTGCTTTAAAATCCTTAGAACTGTGGAACTTCAGAAGTTCAACAAGGAAATTCTGCAAGCCCTATACTAATGCCAATCGTGCCTTACACTCTAATAACACAACTTAAAAATGCTGAAAATAAGGGGGGAAAGCAAATGTATTTTTTAAAAAACACAACACTGACACAAACAATTCACCCATGACCACTTTCATTTATAATTGGATTATTTCCCCACCCAGTTACAGCGGATTTTCCTTCCTTCTCTTTATGATTAAATACTACAAAACCACTTGAGCCCAACACTGAGGTACATCAGAATAATGCTGCTTTCTTCTGAAAGTGAGGATACTGGACAACAAACATGGTCTCCCGTAAGCATCTGCTTCAGATCATGCACCCCTCATCAAATACATGATCAAAGGTATTGTAAACATCTGCTTCTCTTCCATTTAATCTCTATTTCAACCACATCATCTTCTCAAATATTTAGAACACAGGTCTGTCAAAATGGGTGGTTTGATTGCTGGGGGGCCTCCTGTGTAACTACAAACCATCACTTAATGCTGGTAAGTATATGAAGACTTGAGGGAGTGGGGATCATTCCGCAATTGCAAGCCATTTCTAGCTGAACCACTCTTATTTTGCTGGCTGAAATACAGTTCCTTCCAGGTTATGACACTAGTAGATGTACCATATGCTTTTAAGTAAAGCTATGAAAATTCCAGGTCTGGACAGGAGAGCATAAACATGAAAACCGGCATTATTAAGCGATTACTTTCAATGGCACGCATTTATCTCATGCCAGCACAGACACACGTCTCTGCTGGTCTTCCCTGAAAATCTTCACTGGAAAATGGGCTGCAGAAAATTTTGAATCAACAGACCAAATACATAGCTGTTTCAGGGAGGAAAAAAAACACAGGAATTTTTGTGTATGCTTTCTTTATTTGTATGTTTCAAAAATTCTTAAAATTAGGAAGCCAAAATTCTACCTTGAAAAATCCTTTATAATGATCAGGAGTACACCCGTCTTCATTCACGACTAAGGCATGCTCCAGGGCTATTTACAAAGTCTTTCTCATTGCTTATGCAGAGAAGCATTTTACTCTCTTCTCGTCCAGCCCCAAACCACCCTGACCTGGCCATGTGCCCTTGTTTCTCTCCTCTGGCCTTCATGTATCTTCCCACCGTCACTTTGCCATTCACTTTATCTTCCTTGCATTTCACTCTGTTGACACCTTTATGGAAGCCTCTGGTTTCAAAAGCTATCTCATTGCCTTATGTTATAAGGTTTACTGTTCAGAAACAATTTGGGGAAGAATTTTTTTTTTCCAGACAACCTAAGATGCCCTTGAAGCAATGCGATCCATGACAAATATGAAAGAATGGAACAGCAGGAGAGGGAAATGCTGTGGAGAAAAGTGGGTGATCCAGAGCTGGCTGCATCTCGGGTTTTCACAGCACGTGGCAACAGCTGAAGTGGGATGCAGAAGTCTAACCTGCTGAGAACAGCTGTAGTCTTGGGGAGCAGTCAGCAAAAAGGGTGTTGTTTGTTTACATAGACACAATAGAGAATCAAAAGAGATTCTGCAAAAGCAGCAATAGCCAGACCAGAACATATTCTAATCACTCTAGGAAACCACCAGGCATTTCTCTCCAAATACCAATGCCTTTTACTTAAAGGTGTTTACAGTGGTCCCGGGGTGTGGGCAAGCACTGCCCCGATAAGAAGATCTCTTTGGTTAAGTGATCAATAGCTAAAATATAAGCACCATGAGGGTAGAGGTTTTTCCACTCATATGTCCCAAAAACCTAGACTAATGCTTGGCATAGAGTAGATATATCTAGAAACACCAGCTACCCAGAACACGTGTGCTTGTCTGGAATCCATCCATCCATCATCCATCCATCCATCCATCCATCCATCCATCCTTTAACAGGATGGGCACTTTCTCTGTGAGCACTCTGTGCAGACTCAATGTGGCTCCCCAGGGCCACTCTTGTACCATGCAAATGCTCTACAATGACATTCATCTCAGGGTAGGCAAGGATTCCTTGAGAGGTCTATCTCCCTTACTTGGTTTGACATCCTTAAGGTGGAGAATATGTCTTCTCCGTTTCTTATACCTGTCACCTAGCACAGGCCTAGATATGATAAAATTTCACTTCAGAGGTGTTCATAAAGAAATCCTTTCCTTAGAAATCTTCCCCCTTAAAAGCTCTTAGGTAACTTTCAATGGAAGAAAACATATCCCAACATTTATGAATCCTCCACAACATGCAGACTATTATGCTGGACTCGATGGGGGGATTTAAAAGATGCCTATGACACTATCTTTGCATGCAAAGCGGCAAGCTAGCTGGAACCATTGCCAGAGGCATCTCAGGCAGGAGAATCTAAAGTGGCTCTGAAAGCTAATCTTTATTTATGGATTGAAATAATTGAAGTAAAAGAGACGGCACCTATTTGTACCTGGCTGGTTATGTTTCTTCATATGTGCTTTTATATTTTATTTATAATAATGTAATTTAAAATGGCTTTCATTATTTATAAACTGTAAATGAACCAATACTGAAAACCATCTAAGTTCCACAGTCACTGGAAGCCAGCTGGGCAAGAGGCCCTGCCATGCAGACACCTCCAGATCTTGAACCTTTGGATTGGAGATCGCTGAGCATGGTGGGGACCTTCCACCTGAGGCAGGGCTGTGAGCAAGGCCCTGCAGCCACACCGTTTAGAAACTTGTACCATTCTTCTCTTCTTCCAGTTAGCCCATCTCTTTAAAACCAAACACCTTCAAGGTGAAAACAATCTCAGGTCAATTGTCTTCTCCCAATATTCCCCCTCTTTGGGCACCTCCTTACCCTTCAGCGGGACATCACTTCCCGAAAGCCTCCAAACCCTTCTCTCCCACTATTTTCAAGAAGGCCCTGAAACTATTTCTTAGGCTTAGGAATTTCTTCAGGTATTCCCTCCTCTACTTTGGCTTAAATGACAACTGACTTTGCCAGGGAGCCACTTCTACGGCAGCCTCTGAAGTAGGAAATGCTCTACTTTATGCTGCCAACCCCACCCGGGGCTGCTTCTAGACTAGATCCCTGTTTCTTCCTTAAGAGTCTGCAGCATCCTTCTCATTGCCTTCACCTGTCATTCTCCAAGTTGGTCCCCAGCATGTCCTCCTGTCCCATGATTTTAATTTATTTATCTTTCTTCTTCCATGCCTGGTCTCTCACTAGCACCCTGTGACTTTCACTTCCGGTGCCCTAAACACTTACATTCACTCAATACCTCCTTCTTCCTCCTGTTTCAGAAACTGTAACCAAAAGGAAAGTCAAACATAAGAAGCCAAGGGTGAGGTCCCAGGCCAAGTCCTCAATACTCGTCCATGAGATGTTCTTGAGAATCAAATCATAGCAAATTGTATGCCAGCTCAGGGCTAGAAACCCACAAGCAAAACAGGGTTCATTCAGTTCACATTTATAGAGATGCCCTTTTGTGCTAGGCAATGTGCTAAGTGTTGGAGATATACAGAAACACACACACACACACACACACACACACACACACACACACACAGCTCATTCTGGGGAGCAAGGAGCAATAAGGCTTCAGAGGAGACAGCAGTGATTGACCTTTCCACTCTGCCCCTTGTATGCTCCCTAATTCAACTCATCTGAGTGCCAGTCAGATCCCAACTACACTGCTATTCTTCTACCTCAACCTCTTTCCATGTGAAACAACAAATATGTGCAAATAGATGAATAGAAATTAACCATTCTCCATCTAAAGCAGTGTTTTTCACTTTCCACTTTTTTGGGGATCATGGTATCATCTACAAAACTAATGCTAGCAATGCTTCCTCTCCCAGAAAAAAATGCATGTAGTAATTCTGCATAAAATTTTAGGGCTTTTCAAACTCCACAATCTTGACTGATCTCAAGGTTAAGACCTGATGTCTAGCTGCTAATCCAAGTCCACGTCCTTGACAGAATCATAAGAGATTTGTAATACAGCAATGATAATGAATGTTTTCACAGACGGATCCTTGAATAGTGATGGCTATAAGAAAAGTATCTGACTAGGGCCGGTGGTAGCTGTTACAGATAAAAAGCCTAAGTAAATGTGGGGAGGATAGCCTACTGACCACACTTGCCCCAAGCTTTCCTGAGAACCACCATGAAGGTGAGCGGTGCAGTATCGACAAAGACCCCGTCACAACAGGTCACAGATGCTGCGGTAGTTTCTGAAGCCTCCTTGACAAGCTGCGACTCCTGCACACAGACCTCCCTGTGTGAGGGATCTGCATCCTGCTGTGGCAACATCACAAGCTCCTATACGCTCTGGACCTTTGGCTTGCATGCAGTATATATGACATTTCAAAAGTTAAATCTGTGAGTACTAAAGGTCTGGAGTTCTTGTCCACTAGTCCATTTGTTGGCTCTTCTGGGATGGACACATTTTCAGCCTCCAATCCTGGCCCTAGGCAATTGTTAGAAGGATGTGGGAAAATATACTCAAATCAGATTTCTTAAGTCACAATTTTAGAGCTAATTCTATTAGAAATTGATGGTTAAATGCAAATGCCATATCTGTATTAATCTGTGAATCCTATGCAGATCCATCAAGCGGGTATAGTTAGTGTTGCAATTCTGTAGACAAGAAATTTAAGCAAGGAAAACATTAATAGAGGATGGTAGAGGATGGTATTCACGGATTGTTTATAAATTTGGATTCCTCTTATGTAAAGCTATAAACCAGCTTTCTAAAGGGCTTTCCCAAATTACTGGGCCAATCTTTTGCCCATCACATGTACATCATTGCCATTTCTCTCCCACCTTCCCTTTCACTGGGCTTCAAAATACACAGTACCTACACTCAGTTAACACAGTCTGATAAGTGTCATCTGAAATCCTCATGAAGGTCAACATGGCTTCCAGCTTACAAAGTTGTCAAAAGCCAACCCATGTCCAACCACCTTAGGGTCCCTGCTTGAGTTTTAGCAGCTTGTTTTATAGTGGATACTCTAACTTATTGAATGAATGAATGAATGAATGGTGATCAAGCCAACCCGCCCACCCTGTTGTGTGATTGTGAACCAGACTACACCCCACACTTTCCCAGAGACATGTGTGACAGTGTATTTTTCCCCAAAATTGAACACAGAAATGACACACCAAAGAGAAACTGTATCTTTCTAGTCATTCAGCAAAGTGTCAATTTACTAATACTTGTAAATATTTGAATGCTCCATGAACTATCCTTTTAATAAGTGATGAACATAACAGAAAGAAATAGTTTAAAAAATGAAGCAGGTATTTTTTCATATCTATAATGGATTACTTACTCAATGCTATATGACACAACAAAACAGTCTCAAGTGGAAAATAAAGAAATCTTTCTAATCAAAGCTTCCCTTGGCCTGAACTAGAGATTTTCTTCATATTGAATTTCTGTTAAGGTTTCTGCCACAACACCCTCACCCCAGCCTTCAGCCATGTCTAACCAGTGAAGCAGCCACACACTTTTAATGAACTCCCAGGCTTGCTTAGGAAAGTGCATGCTTCCTGACAGATAAGAGTTTTTAACCTGAGTGGTGATATAAACCCCTCTCTTCTCTTCCTGTTACAAGGGCAACACTTCTACCGTCGCTGAGGCACCCACTCAGGGGATGCCTCTTTACAAAATACAGCAAATGACCTCTTTACCCGTGAGGCAATCACAGCAGATTAACTCACAGCATTCAACAGCTCTTCAGAAAGTACGGCAATAGGAAGCAAAAATAATAGTTCCATATAATCAAATATATTGCTTAATTTTCTGTGAGTGAATTTCTTTTAAGGAATGACCAAATTCCAAATAGGACAATAAAGAAAAAGCTTGGTTTTTATTCATTCCTGCAGTCTGAAATACATGCATGCAATGGTGTGGAAGACATGCAGGGCAATGGTTAGGACATCCACTGGATGTAAAACAGTAGTATGAACAAAATAATGGACTCAGTCTTCCTCCCTAGCTCCAGTAAGTGAGAAGCAATGAGATGTCAGGCTTCAGACCCTCCTCTCACCAGAAAGAGAAATGTCTAATGACTTGGGGGTTGGCATACAGCAGTAGCTGCCATAGACAGTGAAAGGAGCCAGGGCAGGCCTCTTGTTTGTGCTCACCTTGCCCTCCCGTCAGGTAGCGAGGTGTCCTCATCAAGGTGCACATGGTTGAACCCTGGCAGCTCCGCTGGAGCATCATACTGTGCACTGGATGGTGGTGGGTTCCTCTCCCAGTTGGGGCACGTGCTCAGGTTGTGGGATCAATCCCTGTTTGGGGGGTATGTGGGAGGCAATCGATTGATGTTTCTCTCACCTCTCTCTGTCTCTCTCTTTCACTCTTTCTTTCTCTCTCTCTCCCTTCCTCTCACTCCAAAAAGCAATACATTAAAAGAAAAGATGGTAGTATATGGCTTTATGTCTGGGCACAAATATTTGGAGCTTGTAGAAAAGAAGGGTCATACGTTTTGCAACATTCTATATACTTTGCACTCTGACATCAGCAGTTATTCATAGAAATAAATATTATTGGCACCAAAGGGTACCAGGGTGTGTCACTCCAAAACACGTCTCTTTGACATCAGGATTATTTTGAGCTAAAAGAACATTGAGGACCAGAAGACACAGGAACTACTCCTTACCTCATCCTAACTTCCTAAAAATAAAGTATAAATTTCTCCTTTTGTGACGAAAACTTTCATTTGGAAAGATGCCTTCCTAACCACCTGAAATAACCAGACAACCCTTATTTACCACACATTTCCTCCCTTCACCTTCCCCTAACTGGCTTCCTAAGACCAGGGTCCCCAAGACCCTTTTTCTTGGTTTCCCTTAAGATGGTATGTAAGCTCTAATCATTTGGCTGCCTCCGTGAGCCACATTTTACTCCGTGAACTCCCAGTGTGCATGTGTATGCACAGAGTTACTAGTAAGACTTTCTTCTTGTAATAATATGTACTTTTATCAATTTGATTCTTAGTCCCAAACATTGAATCTAGAAGGATGGAAGGAACAAGATATTTTTCTCCCCTCCAATACAAAGAACCTGAGACTAGGGGGCAAAGAAGAGGCAGGGTCATTAAAATGATTAGAAAAATAAGAGATAAAGTCAGTGATCTGAATATGTCCCACTCTATTTCCAGGCTTTTGGCCTAAAAACAGTGAAAATTGAGAGTCAATTTTTAATTAACATAGCGCTCTTTCACTATAGTCTTACGGTTATGATCCAAATGAGCTGAAACAGAGCAAAATTAGTTGGCTTTTTTTCCCATTATTTTTGAAAGCAATTCATCCCCCAAATCCAGCTTATCACATTCTACCCTATTATCTTACAGAGCAATATACCAATCTACTTATTTTATTTTGAATTTCTGTTAAGGTTTCTGTCACGAGCTGGATTTCGGGGAGGAATTGCTTTTGTTTACCTAAATAATTCAATCCTCAAAGTATCCATGCATCTAGACTTCTTGTCTTAAAATAATGGATTCGTTAAGTGTAAACTCTGTCAATTTTTAATCTTTCCCTCTAAAGGAATTGACTCTGTACAACTGTCAAATGTATCACTGACTCTCAGGTTCCACTATGGTGCTAATGATAACTTCTCACTGTGTGGATCTGTTACCGGTGTGGGGGAGAATAAAACTCGCCTGTACCCTTCTAGGTTCTTCCAGCTGCTCTAACAATGAAATTGATATAAGACAGAATAACAAGAGAAAATAAGCAAATTTAATTACATATATACATATGGGAACCCCATGTGTGAGAGAGTCAGAGACCCCACATACACAAGAGGTTCAGAGACAGAAATGGAAAATGAGGTATGTAGGACATTCTGCAGTAAGGATGAGGTAAGGCATTGTGGGGCTTCAGAGAGGAGGAAGGTCATTCTCAGGATGATAAGAAAAGCAGATGTTCTGTAATTAGAAGTATGCCCTGCCCTATAAATAGGTCACAAAATATATTCCTGGTGATAATTCTTATTATGGGCAAGGCTCCTAATTTAAATTATTTAACAGAGGGGTACATTTTTCTCTTAACCTCACAGGGTCTCAATTGCCTTCAGTTCAGAATAGGTCACATGACCAAATGGCACATCTTGGGGAGGGCTGTTCCGAATCCCTTCACTGGAAAGACTGGTGAATGCCTGAATTAGCCTGATGTCATTTACTTGACTGTTTTTTAGAATCTCATTCATCTGGACACCTCTACATATAATTGCTCTGGACTGGAGCAGTTGGCCTCACCTTACTGTCCCCTCTAAATCCACAGACACATTTGAAACCAAGCTTTAAGAGTTTCTTAGGTTTGGGTTTTGGACAGCACACAATACCCATGTGAAATTGTATTATTACATGCTGCCTGTTCCTACCCTGAGTACCTACTGTGTTCAGCATCGCTTTAAACCTGGGAGAGGTGTTTTTGTGTTGTTTTGTTTAAAAATGATGCTATAATTGGTCATATTATTTTGCAACCTGAAACTTCTAAGACTAACACTGATGAAATGATGACATTTTTTCCAGGTTGATTCCCCATTCAAGCCACCACACCGACTTTTACTTTCGTTTTACCTACTTTTGGATAAAGTGATATCATTTCAAAAAATCCTTAACTTTAGCTCCATTTTACTCAAATAGTCTATTACAAAAAGATGTTTTATGAAGTGCAAAGAATTGCTAAAATATGACGATGTTTTGTTCCAGCATATTGAAGATGCCTACAAAAAGAAGAAAATTTACTGATCAAATGGCATAGTAGATGAATTGGGGCTGCTAGGACTATACAATGCCTAACTTCAGCCTAAAGACCACTATAAATTGATTAGTATCAAAAAAACAGCAACTAATTTATGGGAATGCATTATATAAGGAACAAAAAAAATTGGCAACTTTAATTCATGGCAGAACATGTATGTGCTTTTGTGTTTGTTTGTTTAAGCTGAAACTTCAAAGAAGAACACAAACTAATTTCTCAATCTATAGAACACTTTTCATCTTTAGTTTAGATGCACTGTTAAGTTCAGGCACTTTTCCTTTGTTCTTATTATTTACAGTCTCCTAATAAGAAAATGTTAAAAAAAAAACCAGGAGAAAAAATTTAAAAGCTTAATTAATTTTGACAGGAATTGCATTAATACAAACTGTTAAATATACTTCTAAGACTCTGAGCAATGAAAGCTAGAGGAGGGCTGCTAACAATGCCCATATCTAAAATCTAAATTTCAATTATCTGCTATATTTACAACTTCATGCTTTATAATGTGCCAGAAGGGATGGCTTAGTGGTCTCGGCATCTGATTTTGAATTGCTATATTCCCCAAGTCACACAATTTAATTCATCCCTTCGTTTCTGTACAGGCTGGATATATAGGCAACTCACTCCAACACTTGTGGGCTTACTCATCCAGGGCCATGTCCATGGATGGGGGAGTGACAGACTGCTCTGAAGCCTTCCCTTCTCTTATACTTGTACCAGACCACACTTTGTTTGAAAGGAGACTAGCTTCTCTCTCCCTACATTAGGAGTATTCCCCAAGATCCCCTCCACTGCAGGAAAATGTATAAAGTAGCAAGGGATTCATTACATTGAAAACATGACAAAAATATTTAGTAATAAAGTATGGTCATCATAACTAAAGTTTTCAAAACTGGAATAAAACTGATGCAGAGGCAACTCAAACCATGCAGAACTAGGTGCAAATGGATGCCTGGGTCTCTGAGGAAATGAGAGAAAGGCCTCTGTGACTGCTCCCACATAATGCATGAGCTCAGTCTCAGTCTCTCATGTTCTATGTGCATTTTCCTGGAAAATAAAGAGGCCACCAGAGAGCCCACTTAAAGTGCTCCTGTCATGTAAATATGTCCGCACTCTATGGCTTTCCAAAGAGGTGAACTTCAATACTAGTGTATTATCCTAATATATAAAAAGCCAGTGGTTGTCACGACTGAAACCACCAGACAGACAGCAGGCTGCGTGGGGCAACAAGGCCGGCGGGGGGGTTAGTAAGGGACGACTGAACAACAGGCTGCGTGGGGCGACCAGGCTGGCAGGGGGGTTAGTGACGGATGACCAAACAACTGAATAGCAGGCTACATGGGGTGACCAGGCCAGCAGGGGGGAAGTTGTGGATGACCAGGCCAGCAGGGGGGTCAGTAAGGGGCAACCAGGCTGGCAGGAGGGGCAGTTAGGGGTGATCAGGCTGGCAGAGGGGGCAGTTGGGGGTGACCAGGCCAGTGGCAGGGGCAGTTAGCGGCGACCAGGCTGGCAGGGGGGTGGGGAGCGGTTGGCAGCGACCAGGCCAGCAGGGGGGTCAGTAAGGGGAGACCAGGCTGGTAGGGGGCAGTTGGGGGCGATCAGGCAGGCAGGTAGGTGAGCAGTTAGGAGCCAGTGGTCCCGGATTGTGAGAGGGATGTCCGACTGCCGGTTTAGGCATGATCACCACGATTAGGCCCAAACAGGCAGTTGGACATCCCCCAAGGGATCCCGGATTGGAGAGGGTGCAGGCTGGGCTGAGGGGACCCCCCTCCCCTGTGCACAAATTTTGTGCACCAGGCCTCTAGTCCTATATAAAATACTGATATGCAAATCAACAAAACATCAGAACGACTGGTCACTTTGCTATGACGTGCACTGACCACCAGGGGGCAGACACTCAATGCAGGAGCTGTCCCCTGGTGGTCAGTATGCTTCCACAGGGGGAGCGCTGCTCAGCCAGAAGCCGGGCTCATGGCTGGCGAGCGCAGCAGTGGTGGAGGAAGCCTTGCCTGCCTCTGCAGCAGCACTAAAAAACATCCCTCGATGGTCCCAGACTATGGACTGTGAGAGGGCACAGGCTGGCGTGAGGGACCCTCTCCTCCAGTGCATGAATGTCATACACTGGGCCTCTAGTTTCTGTAATAATAACTGTCACCTGTGGGAACAAAAAACAGTAGGTCTAGTTGAAATCTTCACTATAGTTACAAATTAATTAAGGTTAGAAATGCCACAATTAATTAGATCAACTCTTCTTCACTTGAGGGGCCAGAATCTATACTGAGTGATCATAATCCCCACTGTCTAATAAAGCTACACAACTAAGAAAGCAAGATGTTCTGTGTTAACAGCAGCATTACCACAAGTTGTAGATGGTATGGACCTTGACCTTTCATTGTTTCTCAGTACTCCATGTTCTTTTCTTTAATGAACAAGTCTGACCATATTTAAAGCTTATATATCATCTTACATAACATACAAGAATGTCTGATAATAATTTCCATCCATTCAACCCACTTGTTTATCAATATGAAAAAATAATGGAAAGATGTACTGCCATATTTCACTCCTAGGATAAATATAAAAAATAAAATGCCTTCAAATATAATTCAAATGTAAATATACACTGAGTGGCCAGATTATTATGATCTCTAAACGTATAATAATCTGGCCACTCAGTGTATATCCTATATAATAAAAGGCTAATATGCAAATTGTTCCCTCGACCAGGAGTTTGACCGGCAGGCAGGCCAACCAACCACCCATGTCCCCTCCCCCTGGCCAGGCTGGACGGACCCCCACTTATACATGAATTAATGCACCGGGCCTCTAAAATATATATATTTTATATATACTGAGTGGCCAGATTATTATATATATTATATATATATATATATATACTGAGTGGCTAGATTATTATGTGTTCAGAGATCATAATAATCTGGCCACTCAGTGTAAATAAATATAAAAGTAGCTTTAAAGCTTTTAGGGTTGATAATTAGATAGGAGATACCTAAAATATTTAAGTAATGCTTAACTTGATGTTTAAAACAAAAAAGTTCAAAGAATGTGAAGCCACCAATTATTTTTTTATAATATGTTAATATCAAGGGGAAGAGATGAATGACAAATATAGACATTTGTTATTTAAAGCAAAAATAATCATATCATGTTTCCTTAGGCAAGAGAAACAAAAAAACAAGGTCAACAAATGAAACTACATCAAACTAAATTTTTTTGCACAGCAAAGGAAACCATTAACAAAACAAAAAGACAACCTACTGAATGGGAACAGATATTCACTAATGATGTGTCTGTTAAAGGGTTAATATTAAAAATATATAAGGAACTCATGTATCTTAATACCACAATCTGATTAAAAAGTAGGTAGAGGAACTGAATAGACATTTTTCCATAGAGGACATACAGATAGACAATATACATTTGAAAAGGTACTCACCATCACTAATCATCAGATAAATGCAAATGAAAACCACAATGAGATATCACCTCATAACTGTCAGATTAGCTATCATAAAAAGAAATCAAGCAAGTGTTGGCAAGGATATGAAGAAAAGGAACCCTCATGCACCGTTGGTAGGATTGCAAATTGGTGCAGCCACTATGGACAACAGTATGGAGGCTCCTCAAAAAATTAAAAATAGAGTTACCATATTTCCCAGCCATCCCACTTCTCGGTATTTATCCAAAGAAATTCAAAACATTAATTCCAAAAGATATACGTATCCCTATGTTCATTGCAGCATTATTGACAACAGCCAAGATATGGAAACAACCTACGTGTCTATTAATAAACAATTGGATAAAGAAACTATAGTATGCCCTAGCCGGTTTTGCTCAGTGGATAGAGCATCTACCTGTGAACAGGAGGGTCCTGGGTTCGATTCCAGTCAAGGGCAGGTATCTCAGTTGCAGGCTCCTTCCCTGCCCAGGCCCTGGCCTCTCTCACATTGATATTTCTCTCTGTTTTTCCCTCTCTCTTCCACTCTCTCTAAAAATCCATAGAAAAACATCCTTGGGTGAGGATTTAAAAAATAATAATGAAATGTGTGATTCAATGTTTAAAAGAAAAGAAAATATGGTATGTATATACAATGGATTATTACTTGGTTATAAACAAGAATAAAATCTTACCATTTGCTACAGCAGGGATGAATCTATGACATATTTAGGTATGACACCCACACAGCAGGGAAAAAAATTAAAGCAGGTATCTAACTCATCTATCAAGGAGCAAATAACAATGGACATGCAGAAATGCATATAACTATATGAGGTTTTTCTAAATTTTATGACAACATTTAAAACCTTGAATATCTATATTAAAAAAGAAAGCCTGTAACAGATGCTAACAACATCAAATGAAAGGACAATGGACAATTTTATGAAGGAGGTATCATGTTCCCCACAGTGTGATTCAAAAAGGTAGTAAGTTCACAGCACCACCTATGAAATAGTTTTGCCTAAAGAACTGATCCGGAATCCAATCAAGTTTCTACATTTAACTACAAAAAATTCAGGGAAAGAACAAACAACCTAAATGGTACCACAAGGCAGCAATCTGCTAATTCTAGAATGTAGGATGCTGTACAGTAAAAAAAATGACCTGGTTTTTCCTCAAATTCAAAGAACTTAAAATAAAAAAGAAAATAGGAGGAAGGATAGTTCTATAATAAGAATTCTAAGACCACAACAAACAGATGAGAAATGTGAACACAATTTAGATTCTATCACAAACAAATTTGACTCATAAATATTGTTCTGGAGATACCTGAATAAGTTTCAATATGGACAGGGTATCAAGTGATAGTTAAATAAGTATGTATTAATTTTGTTAAATTATGTTTAAGATTTCCAATCTGTTAGACATGATGTCTCAAAGTCACTTTTCAGTATTAAAGGAAAATAAAAGAGGAAAAAGGATTAAACAAGATGAGTATATAGTACTAATTATGGAACATAGCTGACATGTACATGGAGGTTCATTATACCAATCCACTTCTGTGTATGTTTAAACTTTTCAATAATACAGAGCTTAAAAATGTTTTTTTTTTAAAATATGTTTTTATTGATTTCAGAAAGAGGAAGGGAGAAGGAGAGATAGAAACATGAATGACGAGAGAGAATCATTGATCTGCTGCCTCCTGCACACCCCCAACTGGGGATCAAGCCTGCAACCCAGGCATGTGCCCTGACTTAGGAATCAAATCACGACTTCCTGGTTCATGGGTTGACTCAACCACTGTGTCACACTGTCCGGGCTAAAAATGTTCTTAAATAGTAAAAAAATATGAGGCTTTAAATTAAAGAATATACTGAAAGAAAGGAAAAACAGTGATAATATAAAAGCAAACAAGAAAAATGAAATAGAAAATAAAGCCACTGCTAAAAACATCGAAGTAAAAAAATTGGTTACAAAAAAAAAAAAAAAAAGAACAAAGAAAACAGAAATCCATTGGTAAGACTGAGGAAGAGAAAAAAATGAAAATGAGGAAGCACACATAAATAAAAATTTTAAAAAAGATGTATTTGTAATGATCCTGTTGAGGTTTTTAAAACCAAAGTTTGCCCTTTTCCTATTATGGTATTAATTTTCACAAGTGAAATCAACCTGTAATTTTCCCTTTTCATTCCATACTTACCTAGCTTTTTTATTAAGAGCATACTGATGGTATACTAAAAAAGTAATTTGGAGAGTACTATCTATACTTCTTTCTATTCTTTAAATCATTTTTATTCCATGAGGTTATCTGCCCTTTGAGCACCTGGGAGAATATTCCTAGTCAACAGTTTGGGACTCCATCCCCCTTCTTAAATGGGTATATGTTAACTTTTGATTCAATTTACTTTATAATTTTACTAGATGCCCAGTGCATGAAATTCATGTACTGGGGGGAGGGTATCCCTCAGCACAGCCTGCACCCTCTCCAATCTGGGACCCCTCAGGGGATGTCCAACTGCTGGGATCAGGCCTAAACCAGCAGTCAGACATCCCTCTCACAATCTGGGACTGCCGGCTCCCAACTGCTTGCCTGCCTGCCTGCCTGCCTGATTGCCCCTAACCACTTCTGCCTGCTAGCCTGATCACCCCCTAACCACTCCCCTGCCAGCCTGATCAATGCCTAACTGCTCCCCTGCTGGCCCAATCACCCCCAACTGCCCTCCCCTGATGGCCTGATCATCCCCAACTGCCCTCCCCTGGCTGGCCTGATCACCCCCAACTGCCCTCCCCTGATGGCCTGTTCCCCCCAACTGCCCTCCCCTGCTGGCCTGGTTGCCCCTAACTGCCCTCCCCTGCCAGTCTGGTTACCCCTAACTGCGCTCCCCTGCAGGTCTGGTTCCCCCCAACTGCCCTCCCCCACCTGAAGGCCCGGTTGCTCCCAACTGCCCTCCTCTGCTGGCCTGATCACCCACAAATGCCCTCCCCTGCCAGCCATCTTATGGTGGCCATCTTGTGACTATCTGGGGGTGGCCATCTTGTGTGAGGGCATGATTGTCAATTTGCATATTACCTTTTTATTATACAGGATGTCTGATTTTGGGTTTTAATTTTTCTTAAAAGTTCTTTAGTAATATATTCTCCACTTAAGTAAAGGTTTCAAATTATTGGTCTGAAGTTGGGTATAGTAATCTCTTCTGAAATAAATTATCTAAGCTTCCAATATAAAAACTAAAGAAGAGCAAAGTTAAGAAGAAGAAAAATAGATTATAAGAATGGAAACTAATAAAATGATATATATATATATATATATATATATATATATATATATATATGTATATATATGAGAACTATCAATTAAATCCAAAGCTGATCCTTTGGAAATACAAATAAAATGAACAAATACTTAGCCAGAATAACCGGCAAACTCATCAGTCAACAGAGCAGCAAACCGTGGCTTGCAAGCCATGGTTTGCCGACCACTGACCTAGGAAGTAAGTGGGAAGACACGGATTACCAATGTCAGGAATGAAAGAGGGAATACCACTACAGATTCCATAGACAGGTAAAAACAAAATAAACAAAAAATATGACTTATGGAAACATATCTGTCTACGTCAATGAAACCAGTAGATGTCTTGAATGATACAAATGACCTATACCAGTGCAGTAAGAAAGATGGAACTTAAAGGGCTCTATGCCATATAAAGAATTTCAATCTATAATTACAAACCTCCCACCAGGCAATGACAGGCCCAGACGCCCACATCACAAGCATCTTAGAAAGAAATAATACCAGTCCTACTATAAGTTTTAGAAATAGAGAAGCAGGGAACACTTTTTTACTCATTTTATGAGACCAGCATTATTCTGAAACCAAGATCATATAAAGACATTACCCCATAAAGAAAACCAGAGACCAATCTTTAATAAAATCTTAGCAAATTAAACCCAGCAAAATACACAAAGGATAATGTATCTTGATCAAATGAGGTTATCCAGAATGCAAGCTTGATTCCACATTAAAAAAAACCATCAATGTAATTCACCATGTTAATGGAACAGAAAAGAGAGATATAAAAAAAGTATTATGATTAAAAACTCTCAGAACATTAGGAATATAAGGAACCTTCTTCAACCTAACAAGAGATTAACACCATATTTAATGACAAAGACTGAATGCTTTTTACTAAGATGGGAAGATGGCAGGAATATCTGTTTTTGCCACTTTTATTTCACATTGGGACCAGTGCGGTTAGGTAAGAAAAGGGAATAAAAACATAATAATTGGGAATAAGTAAGTACAATCATTTTTTCCCCTTAAAAATGATATTGGGTCAATTGTGCATACACATATGAAAAAAATCAACCTCTGGGAAAAAATAAATTTCAGGTAGATGATAGAGTTAAAAATGAATGGCAACAATAACAAAGAAGAATATGTTCATTATTTGAGGATAGGGAAAGACATATTTAACAGGACACAAAAGCACTATTTATAAAATAAAAGATTGATAAATTGAACTGCATTAAAAATAACTGTTCATCAAAAGACACCACAGAGAGAGTGAATACAGCAAGCCACAAACAGATATCTGCAACACATGTTTCCAATAAAAGGGTTCTTATAGAGAATAAAGAAAGCCTACAAATCAATGAAAGAGAGGAGGGAACCAGGAAATCCAATAGAAATATGGGCAAGAGATCTAGATAAATACTTCACAGAAAAAGGTAAAAATATGGCTAATAAACATATGAAAAGATGTTCAATCTCATTAGACATCAAGGAAGCATAAATTAAACCCTAATTTGACACCACTACGTACCTCTCAGAATGGCTAAAATGAGAAAGCCAAACAATATCAACTATTGGTAAAGCTATGAGACTCCTCCTCTGTTTTACTGAAGGTGTCAGGGTAATTTAGAACAGCCATTTGGAAAACTGGTACCAAGCACACAGCCTTTAACTCCTAAATGTACAGATTCAACAAAATGTGTACATCTGTGCACCAAAAGACAAGTACAAGAATGTTTATAAAAGCATTATTAATAATAGTCTTGAAATAGGAAAAAAACAAATATTTATCAACAGTAGAAGAATGAGTTTTTAGGTAAAAATAATAACTCACACAAATGGAGTAATGAATCAAGGAAAATTTAAATAAGAAAGCGGGCTTCTAATTCCTTCTTCTTCATAGTAAAGCATAAGAAATATTGCCCATGGCAGGCGAATCAAGAAATAGATGTTTAAGTATATTATTTAATGCTATAAAAGCAGCCATTATTCAAAAGATAGCCATTAACCTGAAAATTACATGTAGCCAGCAGGAAGTAGAGGAGGTGAGTGGGAGGTGGGAGATAATGTAAGTGTATGAAATCTTTCATCTATGGGAGCAGGCAGTCAAGAGCAGGCATTACATTAAGTTGACATATCAAGGGAGGGAATAATACAATAATTAATTTAAAGTTATGTGATAGCTACCAAGAAAGTGTAAGAACAGCACCTGTGAGCAAGCAATGTTGGCCTTTGGGTTTGGGAGTGAATAGGAGTCAGGGAGGCCAACATTCATTTTCTTCTTCTTTTTCTAAATCAGCATGTGCATATATTACTTCTATACTATAAATACTAGAAAAGGTACATAAAATAAGGAAAAGGCTCTGAGTGATGACCTGAAGAGTTCTAGTCTTGACCGTAGCTCAGCAAGTTGAGCTTATTGACAAATGGTTGTAGTAAGACATGAGCATACAAAATCTCTTAGAATTCTCACATATAAACTAAGGCAACTGCCCATGACTTTTATAACCTGTTAACTTTCATTTTAACATAATTCTATTAAATGGCTTTGTTTTGAAATATGAATGTATGATTTACATTTTCAACACGTGTTATTCTATGCATAATTAGAAGAATATATTGCTAATTTTTAAAGATCAAGCTGCAAGATAATAATATAATCATGGGTTCTTGGAGGCAAAATACTTTTTAAAAATCATGATTATTTTTTTTAATAATATATTATATCATGTAGGAACAGATCTATGCAATTGAATGGACCTACTTGTCCTGGCTACTGTTATTGCATAACAGAATATTCTCAACTGAATGGTATAAATCAATATACACATTTGTTTACATATTCAGATTTCCCGATTTGTGGGTCAGGAATCCTGTAGGTCTGAGCTGGGCAGCTCTCGCTTGGGGTCTTTTACAACGTTGCAGTCAGATGTAGGCTGGGGCTGCAGTCAAGGCTGCACAGGTCTGGGCATCTAAGATGGCACACTCACTGGGCTGCAGTTCATGCAACCTGGGCACTAGAAGCTCTGCCATGGTTGTCAATCAGCTTGTCTGGCCATGGCCTTGCAGTAAGATGGACTCTGAGTAGTAGAACTCACTGGCAGCTGTGTTACTCCAGAGTGACTTTCCCCAGGGAATCAGATGGAAGCTAGGTGGCCTTTTGTGACCTCATCTCAGAAGTCACACAATGTCTGCTACAGGCTATTAGTTGCAAATGAGTAACTGATATTAACTAATGGTAAGCTACAGATTCACCAAGAAGAGACACAGACTCTCGCTCTTGAAGGAAGGGGTGTAAAAGATTTTGTAAACCCGTTTTATAATCACCACACTACTCTAAGAATTTTTGAAAAATGTGACTTTAAGAAAAATACTATAATTTTTAATTAATGAAGTCACATTTACTTAGAATTTCTACCTTAGCAGAATACTTTTGTGAACCATAATGGATTAAATAACATTCATTGGGTGGAGGAGAAAGGGAAATTACTGAGGAAAAAAAAGAAAGCAAAGGCTTGGCCCATCTTTGGAAAAGAAATACTCTCACCAGAAAACATAAAAGGGAAACTGTGCAATTAATAAAAAAATTGTGGAGAATGAAGTAGCAATAACAACCAAGTGAACTTAAAATACAAAATTGTTTTGTCACATCAAATAAAAGGAGCAATGCTAAATTATAAACACTCAGTCAGAGTTTCCAATGCCTTCATTTATTAACTAAAATCTTCATGGCTTCTAATTAGTTCAAGTTAAACATTGAACCATAGAAAAAGTAGCTTTCCCTAAATAAACTACACTTCACTCTTAATTGCATGAAATGCCTTTTTGGAAATCCATGTATGTTAATATCTGTATATATTAACTAATTCTCTGGGACTAAAATATCAATGAAGTAATTGTTAAGTCAAAAATAAGAGGGTGCAATTTTTATCATTAGGTGAGTTTAATTTGTAATAAATGCAGATAACTCCTCTCCATTAGGGCACTGGAGCAAGTTTTCATGTGTTCTATTCCTTTATGTACTTAACCCCCACCCTCCAACACACTTCTCATGGTCAACTGTCTTTTACTGTTTAAATCCTATATAATAAAGAAGTAATATGCAAATTGACCCTCACACCCTCAGACAAGATGGCCACCCCCATGTGGTCAAAGATGGCTGCCACAAGATGGCCAGCAGGGGAGGGTAGTTGTGGGCGATCAGGCTAGCAGGGGAGAGCAGTTGGGGGCAACCAGGCCTGCAGGGGAGGGCAGTTGGGGGTGACTGGGCCAGCAGGGGAGGGCAGTTGGGGGCAATTGGGCCAGCAGGGGAGCAGTTAGGCATTGATCAGGCTGGCAGGGGAGTGGTTGGGGTGATCAGGCTGGCAGGGGAGTGGTTGGGGGTGATCAGGCTGGCAGGCAGAAGCAGTTAGGGGCAATCAGGCAAGTGAGTAGGTGGGAGCCAGTAGTCCTGGATTGTGAGAGAGATGTCTGACTGCCGGTTTAGGCCCGATCCCTATGGGACCCCCGAGGGGTCCCAGATTGGATAGGGTGCAGGCTGTGCTGAGAGACACCCACGCCCAGTGCACAAAATGTGTGCACTCTGCCTCTAATAAGAAAATAAGGAGTTGTGAGGTGGTTAGTAAGAATTTGGGTATTCAACAAAACAAGCTCTTTAAATAAGTGTTATTCTTTAATACTCTTGTTTTCTCTAACCTATCCCCAAGTGTATATTAACCTCAAGCTTCTCTATTGGTATCATTTCTCAGTCACCCCTTTCAATTATTTTCTAAGAGATCTTTGAACTGGTTTCAATTTATTTGGAAGTCATTTAAAATTTCATTAAGAACCAGTTTAAGTAGTGGGAATGACTCATCGTTCTTGCCTTCTTCAAGTAAGAGAGATCACTCACAGAACAGAGAATAGCAAATGAATGAACTCCACAGGCTGTCTCTTATGTCAGGCTGTCATGCATCAAACCAAACAGCTAGCAAAATACTGAGAATATATGCAAGGTGCTATTGACCAAATTGTTAACCATTTTTATTTCTAGGCCATGTTTTTTTAAAAAGGAAAATAAAACAAAAAAGAAGCAGAAAATCAGTCTTAAGACATGGAATTTCAGAACTCAAAGGAGGTTGTCTCGCATTTTTAACTGATAAACAAGAAAACCAAAACCAAAAAAAAAAGTACTTCAATTTTCTCATAGTCCCAAAGGAAGTCAATCCCCAGGCTCTTAGGCCCTTTCAAGCACAATGGTTTTAGACATTTCTCATGACTGACAACACTCCTTCCCTTCTGCCAACTCACCTGTCCGCTACATCTAGATATTCACAAAACAACTTGGCAATTAATTAAACCATGTGCAACTGGCAGGGTAGATCTAAAGTTCATTCTTGTTGTTATTAATGAGATGGAATAAGATTGGCATTTCTAGTATTTCTTACAATGTCTTCTGTGGGCTCATAGTAAATGGCACTTGCAAAAGTGTTGGTGGTCAAATAAATTTGGGAAACTAATTTAAATTATTTAAAATTTTTATATAATACTCAGAACTTTTAATTGGCTACAGTATGAGCCCCTGTGGAGGGAACGCAGTATGTAGCATTTCACAATCTTATTTGAACTGGGATTATTTAGAGGACTAGAAATCTGTGGAACACTCTTTGAGAAGTCCTAAACTACATGTATTGAATATGAATTATGATAACAATTATTGAACTGAAAATGATATGGAATCCAATCTGCAGTTCTCGTAGCATATGGTCCTAAATATGTGAACAGTAATTAATAGAATTTAGCCAATAGTTTTAAATAATTTTGAGGTCCCAACAGCAAACTTATTGGAGTTGTTAGATGCACTGGTGACCAATGCTTTTAACTGGTTTCCTTTGCTTGGTTAGTTGCATGAATCTAGGTATGTACTATAAAACTTAGCCAGCTAATATGTTAACCAGACAGTTTTTCATCTACCCTGCATATCATAGCATTCAGAATCTCAGGTAGTTTAAGCTACTTATCTAATTTGAAAGCCACATTTTCAGTTCTTAGAGTCCTCGTGTGCCTTTTTAAAACTTTAAGAGGCAATTACAGAACCATTCAGTGTCATAAAATTAAGTAAAACTGAAGATATAAAAATTCCCTCATATAACACAGGACACTTTAGAAATTAATTATTGTGATGTTCCCTGTTAACTAAATAGATTGAAAATTTTTATTTAATAAAATACTCATCTAACTTCATAGCTTTAAAATAATTACAAGCAGGTATTCATTGTTGACATGGGTATTTTATATTTACCGTAGATAAATATTACTTTTTTTAAAAAAGTATGAGGATTGCATTCATGATTAAAATTTGATTCATAGTTTGAATAACAATACAAAGCAAAAGTGTGTGTTTATTAAAAAGAAAAGTTTAACTGTAGAGGTCAAGTAAAATGTTTCTTTTGGATAGTGTCTTGGGTATTATATCAAAAAATGTCTGTTCAGAAATCTCATACAGGTAAGGCAGCTGGGGTGAACATCTATTAATTTATTTCTTATGAGGTAATGGTAAATATAGAAATTTTGCAACCTAAAAAAGAAGTGAAGTTTTTCATTTTCTTGGAGATAGGTTGAGCTTTAAACCCCAATAGGCAAATAAATGTTTCTTAATCTATGTTTTGGATTTTTTCCCTTTATTTATAGGGTGAGTTAAAATGTTATTGAGCTCACTTGGACTTTTTATATGTAAATTTAAACTTTTTTCTTTTTTTTACATCAAGGAGGGTTTGGTCATTTTATTAAAAAATTCATCTTTCTATCATAATCATTAGGTAAAAAATCTTCACAAAGATGCAACCAAAGTTTATTAGTACAGAACTTGTACATTAGGTGAAAAAACAACAACATAAAATTCACTGTCAGACTTCCTTGAAGCTTTTGAACACTTTTTCACTGTGAAATTTGGTGTAAAATATGTATAGGGCTAGAATAGACTGTCTCATTACAATATATTATGTACAATGCCCCATTTAAAGCCACATCAAATTATAAGTTATAATGATTTAAAAATCCTTACTACCTATATAGCCCTCTTTATTCCAGAGTCATAATGAAAAAATTATTTATTAATGAGTTTGATTTATAAAATTAAACCCATTGCAATTTTTGCCTTTGGGCACCAGATTAAAGTTAAAAACATTCAGTGAGCTACAGAACACTTAACAATTATAAAAGCAGTCAGCAGCATCATAAATCACAATTATTCCAAAACAATACACCAAAAATGCAATTTAAGCTGATAATGTATCATTTAATTATATTTTGATGTGGAGCAAAATTTGTTTAAATGACCTAGGGAAATATGGAGTCTTGGAAGATTGTTTTTATTAAGACATAAATTGGAGAGCTGACAATTTTTTTGAGGGTATATGAAACAAAAGGGCAGTCTGAGTTTTTGGGTGCCTCCATTTACAGCTTGAATATATATCTGTATTCAAGAAAGCTAGGTTCTGAATATTTGCAGATTTTTTGATGTAAAGAATCCTACTATGTAAGAGCTGCTGCTGACCTTTTTGACACACCAGGCAGCCATATTACTAAGAGTTCACCTGATCACAGTGTTTTCACCAGAAATGATTGAGAGGGTGGAACAAGTAAATTGGTACCCTTTTCTATGAAGTCACTATTTATCCTGGATGGAATAGTAAATAGACTACATGTGATAGAGAGGAAGGGAGAAGGAAGAGAGAGAGAGAGAATCATCAATGATGAGAGAGAATCATCGATTGACTGCTTCCTGTATGCCCCCTACTGGGGACTGAGCCTGCAACCCTGGCATGTGCCCCTGACAGAATTGAACCAGGACCTGACGTTCTACCCACTGAGCCAAACCAGCTAGGGTGTGATAATTTTTCTTAAATAGTTATATAAAGCAATATTAACTTCTGCTTTTAAATTCCTCAAGGTAGGATTAAATAATTGCTTCACATATCAGCAACATTTAAGAGTTCAAATATGTTGGAAACCCTTGTTACATGCAGATATGTTACAAAATATATTTAATTCTTACCATGAACGTTAATTAAATAAAATTTTTTCAAAATATTTTTTTGTAATTAATAAATGTTTTTACTCAAATAGACAATTTGCATATTCAGAAAGCATTATATGTCAAATATTTTAAATAAAACCTAAGCTTACAAATCAGAAATCCCATGAATAAATGTATCCACTGAGGAAAAAAATTCCACATTTACATAAAAGAAACAATGGGTATTTAAAGCAAAGGCTAAGATTAGCTACAGGACAGCCTTTTGTTTTGTCTGATGCAACTGAAATGCATTTTCTACAGATGCTGTTAAAAGAAATAAAGAGGGATATCTGAAGGTTAGTTAGGTCATTGACATGTATGGCTATCATGAGAATCATACCTGCTGATTCAATATGTTATTTATAACCAATGAAACTAAAAAGCATAAGGGGTAAACATTCATATTTCTTATTTGGAATTATTTCATGTTTTGTATGCAACACATCTTTCCAGTAGTAGCTGTAAATGTCATACATGTACCATAGCTTTTTAATGGTTTTCTGTTCTAATAGTTGGTGTGAATCTAACAGAATATGGACTACCCTTGCTCTTTTAGGGAAGGAGGGAAAGAACAACAAAGAAACCTAATCAGGTCTAAAAATGAGTTTATCCTATTTTGTACAAAGAAAACAGAAAGAGTCTGGGGAAGATAAACTAATTTCCACCAGTTTCTGCCTACCACATATACGCTAACTCAATTTAGATTGATCTGATAATGTATACAGATTTACTACCAAGACACAAAGTTGCTATATACACTTAGACTTCTTTTTTATTTTTTCAAAAATAGTATGAGATGAAATGTTGTCTAAGCTCCCTTTAATTTTATTTTAGTTTTATCTTGGTCCCTTACTTCAAAGTAAATAAGACAAGTTTCTTACATCTTTTCAAAATATATCACAGCAAGACAATGCCAGAATCAATAATATATATAACACAACTTTAAGTCATAAGATGATGATTTTTTAAGAGAAAACAGCCTGATTTACTTAAAAAATTCTGTGTATGGAGGGGCATTAAAATAGTAGCATTTACATAAAAGAAACAATGGGTTTCTTTTATGCAACCCATTTGAAGCAAACAAATCAGAAAGGACATTTCTGTTCTCAATGAACTGAGTTTGATTCTCATACATAATCTATAATAATAAAAGCACAATATGCTAATTAGACCGGATGACCTTCCGAATGACTTTTGGGAGAAGCCGTGGTGATGGGGGCTGAGGCAGAGGCAGCCTCCTCAGCTGCAGGGGCTGAGCCCCTTGCACAAATTTTGGGCACCAGGTCTCTAGTATTTTAATAATAAACCTTAATATTGTTTTTCAAAAACTGTATTATCACTGTTACCAAACAGAATTAGTATAATTAAAATAAGAAATATGGCCATAGCAAGTAATATACTTTTTAAAAATAGTAAATAAATGCAGCTACAGAGAAGAATGTGTTTTCTTCCTTACTACATTCAATTTTCCTATTTAAAATAATTTAAAAAAATGAGAAAATGTTATTTACATTCTAAAGTATCTGAATTATAAATTCTATTATAGTTGTGAGCCAGTGTTATGAAATAGAATTTGGGTATTTCTTTATATCCTTTAACAGGTAGTCTTACTTATTTTACTTATATTAAATTCAAGTACAGTTTACAAAATTGTAGTCAGTCCTTAATGTAGAATTCTTGAATATATTACTTAATACCTATGATTTACTATAACAGAAATATAGACTTCAAACTATATGTTATTTCTCTATTAAAAGTAAAAGTACAAAGTTTATTTTTATGTGTGAGAGTACATGGGTTTAATAAGAAGAAATACATAAAATTTACATCTAAAATTTTAATATAGGTGCACTATATAATGAAAAGGACTTTGCTTTAAAGTATAGTTTGCCTAAATAATGTGCAGTATTCCTTCCCTAAGAAAGTAGAACTGAAATTTTTCCACTTTTTGTATTTAAAAAATACAATTGAGGACTTACAGCAAAGGTATATAAGAATAGTCAAGAACTGATATCACCTGTACATAAAGCACACAGGAAAAAAAAATAGAAAAAGAAGAAACTCCAAAAGACAAACTTGACTCAAAAATTAGATAAACACCACAGTATACCTGCAACATAAAGTAGCAACCACAACCCAAGTCATACTTGCTAGACTCTACAAGAATGGGTTGATAGATTCCACTGAATGTCTAAAATAAATGCCAGAGGAAGAAAGTATAAAAAATAGTGAAGAATCACTGTAGTTTGAGATAATAGCTGATAAATTTTCAAAAGAGAAAGAAGACATAAGTCCTCTGGTTGAAACTGCATCTTAAATACCACACAAACAAAAAAATTATTGAAGAAGTAAAACATCAAGAATAAAGCAAAAATGCATTCCTTCAGTCAAAGAGTGATAATTAGACTTTCATCAACAATAATAGATTGCAGACAGGCAATGAATAACCTCTTAAAACTTTAAGGAAAAACAGCTGTCAACTTAAAAACTCCATATCCAATAACCTATCATCCAAGAGTTAGGGCAAACTAAAGGCATCTTTGAAAATTCAAACAGTTTGCATTTCACATGTCCTCTTTCATAGAAATAGTCAAGAAAGTACAGCATCATTATTTTTTTAATCATCACCAGAGGACATGCTTACAGAGAGGAAGGGGGAGACAGAGAGAGAAACATTGATGTGAGAGAGACATCAAGCAGTCCCAACCTGGGAATCGAACCCTCCTCAGCCCAGGTATGTATCCTGACTGGGAATGGAACTGGCATCCTTTTGGTGCACAGGATGATGCTCAACCAACTGAGCCACTCCGGCTGGGCAACAACAGCATTTTTTAAAAAGCCAATCATGGAAAGGCACGAGTCACACAAGTATAATAATTATTCAAACAGGGTGTTAAGTCTAATTAACTAATGGCTTTAAAATTTTAATTACCAGTGTTTGAGCTTAAAGGTAAAACAAATCTATATATATAAAGAGCCAAGGTTGTAACATCCAAAATGACCAAAGGCTTGACCAAATGCCAGGCTGTGCAATCAGCAGGCGAGCAGGCTGAAATGCTGACCTCTTGGAGAGAGAGAGAGGCGGGGTTGATCAGCAGTGGTAGCAGCTGCTGGTGAAGCCCAGAGAGAGAAGCAGGGTGATCAGACCCTGCTTCTCTCTCCAGGCCTCCACCAGCAGCCAAGCCTCTCTCTCTCTCCCAGAGGTCAGCAGTTCAGCCTGCTCACCAGCAGCCTGGGGAAGCTACTGATAAGCCCCACCTCTATGATCAGACCTGGCGATAGACCTGGAGATGCTGACTGGCATAGAAACCAACCAATCAGAACCAAATCTGGGTGAATTGCGAGGAGCCAATGGCTGCCTAGGAGGCAGAGCTTTGACACTGACTGGCATAGAAACTGACCAATCAGAACCTACTTTGGGTGAACTGTGAAGGAAGAATCTAAGTTGGGGATTGAGGAGGGATTTTAAGGGCAACAGCTGTTTGGTATAAGGTGTAAGAAAGTGATCCAATATTTTAATGACCAGTTTGGCAGTATAGTGCATATTGCTGGCTATCAGTCCAGATATAGGGATTATGTGTTTTTGTCTGCCAACAGCATCTCCTCCTGCTGAAAAAGGCTTTCCCCCCACATTGAAGCAATCCTATCCTATATAATCTATCTATACTAATAAAACGGTAATATGCTAATTAGATCAGGTCGATTGGCCATCTTCTAGACATCCGACTCCTTCCAGACAAAGCCATGGTGGTGGGGGCTAAGGCAGAGGCAATTAGGGGTGATTAGGCTGGCAGGGGAGGGCAGTTGGGGGTGAGACCAGGCTGGCAGAGGAGGGCAGTTGGGGGTGACCAGGCCAGGAGGGGAGGGCAATTGAGGGCGAGATCAGGCCAGCAGGGGAGGGCAGTTAGAGGTGATCAGGCAGGCAGGCAGAGGCAGTTATGGGTGATCAGGCAAGCAGGAGGGCAAGGTATGGGCAATCAGCCTGGCAGGAGGGAAAGGTAGGAAAATCAGGCTGGCAGGGGGGCAAGGTAGGGGTGATCAGGCCATTGGCGAGGTAGGAGCAATCAGGCCATCAGGGGAGCAAGGTAGAGGTGATCAGGCCAGCAGGGGGACAAGGTAGGGGTGATCAGGCAGTCAGGCAGAGGGGTTAGGGGAGATTAGGCAGGCAGGCAGGCAAGTGGTTAGGAGACAGTCTTCCCAGATTGTGAGAGGGATATCTGACTGCAATTGGGCCTAAACCGGCAGTCAGACATCCCTCGAGGGATCCCAGATTGGAGAGGGTGCAGGCTGGGCTGAGGAACCCCTCCTCTGTGCACAAATTCCATGCACCGGGCTTCTAGTCTATACATAACAGTAACAAGAAGCGTAAGTATATTAATCAATAAATAGAGAGTGTAAGAGTGACAATCATATTTAGAAAGACAGAAATTCTTGGTAACAAAATTTTATTTTACTATACACACATACATACATAATAAAGCACAAAGTGAAAAGATTATTTCAAATGACTTTAGATCAAAACTCTTTGATGGTGCATCTTTGTTGTTTGTAGTCATAGTAATGCTATTATTTTTAAAGTTTTAAAGTTGTAGCATAAGTGAGAATTATATTAAACTTAACAGCAATCAAGACTTTCAGGGTGAAGAGAAGCAATTAAAAATCAAATAAATTAAACTCTGAATGATAAGCTGAATTATAGGTATTGACTTAAACTCAAAATTTTAAATACATGTATTCATATACTTTCTAACTCAGGCCAGAAACTGTTGCAGAAGTAATGTATTCTCAGGAAAAAGGCACACACCCAGGATCTAGATTTTGGCCCAGGTCCACACTATTCTCCCTAGACCTTTGGAGAGGAGATTTATGCCAAGTCTGGGGCAAGGAAGGTATAAGGTAATCTTGGGAAATCTGTTCCAGAAACGAAGGAAGTTAATAAATATTAAGTCATGTCAAGAACACAGAGGTTAGTCTAATGGGGCTTCCAACTCACCAAAGCTGAGGCATCAGAAAGAATTATTATAATTGATTGAAACACACTACATCTCTGAAAGTCTGAATCCAAAGTGTTACTCAAGGAAGAAAAAGTCTGAGAAAACTCATTTATCACCATTTGGTATGTCTATGAAACAAATTAATTACTTTGAAAATCACTTAGTCATTTAAAGAAAAAAAATTAAATTTTTCCTATATTACTAGTATGAATTATATTTCAAAGTATTCAAGTAGCTATGGTTGAAAACTGGAAAGAGTGTTATATTATAAAAGAAGGCTAGCAAGGGTAGAAAAAAATGAAAGAATTTTTAAAGTGTCATAATACTGAAAGAAATTGTTGCATCAGGTTAAAATTATCAAATGTTTTATAGCAATTGTCAGTAGCTGGAAATAGTACCAAAGTAATAATTTACGGTTGCAAGTAGAACAAATTCAGGTTTGCAATGGAGGGATGAAACTATCACCTTACAGTAATCTAATAATCAAATTTAGGTCACTAATGGTGAAAAATACAACAGATATTATCTGTTGTTTTTTTTAATCACCTATGATGTCTGCTAAAAACATTTAATTTAAATTTAATCAAGCCTTTAGATATAACTCTCAGTTAACAGAACCTACAGAGGCTAGAGGAACAAGTCAAATTATCATAAGAAAGAAAACAAATCGATTAAAAAATGATGTACTAAAGGACAACTGGCTGGTTTTTCTGCAAGTCAGTGTAATAAATGAAGAGCCCATTCTACATATAAATACGTAAAAGACATAGCAATCAGATGTGTGCTCTCGAACTAAATGTGTGGTCTTCGATTAAATCCTAATTTAATACAGTATTCAGAGGACATTGGGTGACTTTTAATATAGATTACTTATTAGATAATATTAAAAATTGTTAATTTTGAGATTTACTAATATATTACATGTACAAAAAGATTTCTATTTTTGAGATACATGTGTAAGTTTTGGGGGATGTATGTGATGGTTTCTGTCTTGCAACATAGACCCTTTGGTGGTTACCACCTGTTGGACTAGAGGGCTCAGCATGACTTCCCAGTCTCTCACTGAATGTGTTGAGGAACAGGGTTGGGGACATTAAAGCCACAGGGGCAGGAAGAAGAGAGAGAGCACAGGTTCCTTGATCATCCCATTGGCCCCAAGGGAAGCTGAGCACCAGCCAGGGTGTTCTCCGAACATGCCATGCATAAGCATCACAGGACAGGGCCAGTACCCCTATTACTCCTACATTTCACAGAATGAGTATGAGAGGAACCTTCGTAGTGGCAGGAATAAAGAAGCCTGGCACATGGCAGACCACAGTGTGGCTATCCAGCTCTTTTTCCTTTCTTTCTTTCTTTTTTTTTTTTTTTTTTCAATCCTCACCCAAGGATATTTTCTATTGATTTTTAGAGAGAGTAGGAGAGAGAGGGAAAAACAGAGAAAAATATCAATGAGAGAAACACACTGATTGGTTGACTCCTGCACACACCCTGATCAAGGCCCAGGCAGAGGAGGAGCCCGCAACCAAGGTACATGCCCTTGACCAGAATCGAATCTAGGACCTTTGGTCCACAGATCGATGCTCTATCCACTGAGCCAAACCGGCTAGGACTATCCAGCTCTTCACCATGGTGCTGTGCAAAGGCCAGCTGCCTTGAACCTGGATATTTTGGGACTTCTGGAATTTTACTGTAAATGTGGCTGATGCCAGAGCCACTGGCCCCATTGAAAATGAGTTCAAGTGCAGCCCCACTCTCTCATGGTGAGGATATGATTCTGGTCCTAGCCTGCTTACTTTTCAACCCAGGGTGAGCCCCCATGGTCATTCCAGCCAATTCTGCCTGTTATACCACAGTGTTTAAAGGCTACTTCAAAACTCCTTTGCATGAAATAATATAATTCACAAATGCTAAAATTAATGACTAACAAGTAAACAATACAAATAAAATTTGTTGATTTGAAAGAAACAAATGGGGGATATCAGCCCAATGTTAATCTTACCTAATAATAGACAAACATGTAAATTGACTGTACCACCACTACACCCACAGCCAATCAGGAGTGATATGCAAATTAACCCAACAAAGTGGTGGTTAATTTGCATACACAGGTGCCGAGTAACAGGGGTGTTCCACCCCACCCTCAGTCTCTCAGGGCCTCTGGGCAGCGTGGGAAGGCGGGGACCAAGCAGAAAGAGGTGGCTCCTGGAGCAGAAAGAGGAAGCTCCAGGCTGGAGCAGAAAGGGGCTGGGTTGGAGTAGAAAGGCGGTGCTGGCAGCCAGGGAAAGGAAAGCCCATTCTAGCACAAATCTTCGTGCATTGGGCTTCTAGTAAGAAATAAGAACAAACAGAACTGTAATCATAATAATATTAAACAGGTTGGAGTTATCTATTAAAATACATAGTTAATTACAGTGGATTTTCAATATACATGGTTTCTATGGCCCTCATGTCCCTATTTGCATTCCTAAGGTGAAACCACACTGACAGGCTGAAAATAAAGCAATAGAAAAATACATGAAGTAAATTGCAATCAAACAAACTGGTGGTTGTAAATGTAGTGGACTAAATAGAATTTAATTAAAAAATTACTAATATGGCTAAAGAGAAAAACTTCAAATGAAAGGAAGCATCAAGATGATAACAACCATGAATTATAAATAGCTGATAACATAGCCTCAGCAAACATGAGACAAAATCTCCCAAATTTAGAAGCCGAGTTTGACAAATCTATAACCATATGTGGAGATTTCAGTACACCTTTGTCAGAAATAGAAAGGTAGAGACATTATTTTTAAAAAAGTAGGGAAGAGTATTTGAACAACAAAATGAACAATCAATCTTGAGGTAATAGAGAAACAAGTAGGGGGTATGCATTTATTTTAATACCTATCTTAACTGCTTTACCAGAAATCAGTACCATATAAATTTCTTTGTGGATGCTGTGATTAAATTAGCAATGGGTCTAGAGTGATATGTTCATAAACTTTAAAATGTATTACTAAATATCTCATAGGGTAAAGAGAAAATCACAATGGAAATCAAAGCACTGTGAACTGAATTACAAATGAATGTATTGGGTATCAAAAATTAAAGGATGCAGCTCCAGTAGCTGTATTTTGATGAGAAAACATATTTTAAGTGCATTTATTTAAAGCAAGAAAGTGAAAAATAACCACATAAAAATCTAGAAAAAAAATGTAAACATTTCTTTCTCCACTCTTACTTTCCTTAAAACTAATGTGAAATAAAGGAAATGAGAGACTAAGGTAATAAAATAGAACAGGAAGAATAAAGGAGATTTAAAAAATCCTAAAACTGTTTCTCTGAAAACAATTTTAAAACACCAGTCACATAGACCAGTGGTCGGCAAACTGCGGCTCGCGAGCCACATGCGGCTCTTTGGCCCCTTGAGTGTGGCTCTTCCACAAAATACCATGGCCTGGGAGAGTCTATTTTGAAGAAGTGGTGTTAAAAGAAGTTTAAGTTTAAAAAATTGGGCTCTCAAAAGAAATTTCAATCGTTGTACTGTTGATATTTGGCTCTGTTGACTAATGAGTTTACCGACCACTGACATAGACAAATCTCCATTAAAACAGATTAAGGAAAAAACAAACACACAAAATGCACAAATTAACATTATTAGAAATGGGGAGGGGGGATAACTACAGAGATTATTTTAAAATTTCAAGTTTATTCATACCAGTAAATTTGAGAACTAATGACAATATAAAGTTCTGGAAATTTTAAAAATTGGCCAAAAAATAGCCCTGGGCAGTGTGGCTCAGTTGGTTGAATGTCATCCCATGCTCCCAGAGGTTGCCCACTTGATTCCTGATCAGGGCACATGTCCAAATTTCAGGCTCGATCCCCAGTGGGGGGCAGACAGAAGGCGGCTGATGGATGTTTCTCTCTTTCTCCCCCTCTCCCTCTCTCTCTCTCTAAAATCAATAAAACATTTTTTTTAAGTACAGAAGAGGAAACCATTCCTGGGAAATTACGTTACTTCTCCAAGGTGACATAATTCAGTCTCTAAGCTTAGACCAGATGGTGGTCCCAACTCCTAGCCTACAAAACATTGGCTGTTCTTGTTTCCCTTGAACACGCTGTATTCTTAACTCAGGTGGAAAGAGCCAAAATTACCTCTTGTTTGGCGCTTTCTGCTTGGCTGATTCCTCCATTGGTACAGCCTTCCGAGGGAGTCAGCATGCCTGTCTTAACTGCTTCGCCAGAAACAAATGTCTCTTCATGCTTGATGTTAGCCATGCAACCAAATGTCAGAACTACTGCCAGACAAGGAAAGGCTAAAAGGTCCTATTCAACACCATCAGATTAAAATTAGTGCCGTGGCCAAATATTTTTCACCAACTAGAGAGCAGAATAATATACACAGGAGCTTTGGGGAAAACTGGATCTGTTCTTACATTTGGTGAATGTCGGTTGGTTAATTGAGGCATTTACTTTTCCAGACCCAGGAGAGTCTGTGTCCTAAATCATGGCTTCTGTGGCCTGAGACAAAACTTCTTCTAGGGCGATAGTGCTGGTTGCCTTTTCTCTAATCTACTTATTTAACAAGGCTGATGATACTAAGTATGATGAATTAAATAGGAATGAATAAAAACACATGCTTGTTTCTTAAAAAAGTATCATGTCAAGGTATCCTTACAGTCATGTCAAATTATCCTGTTTTCCACCACTCCCTTCCTCTTCCGCAGAATATCTGTCCCATTTTCTTCTACTTCATTTTTTGTTTGTTTTTACAACTTCAGCATTCCATGAGAAATGTTGCAGCTAATTTATTTTCCACAACTCCAGTGTGTTTATTAATTTGTCAAATACCTTGTGATCTGTTCACTCTACCTGCTACATCGTTGAATAAATTCATGGAGACTATGCTAAGGGTTTCTTCCATCTCCATACCAAGCAGCTTGCTCCCCACATGCCAGGTTGAGTCTCTCCTCATCACTTAACTTCACACCATTCTCCCACTGCACTGGGAGGTTGCAAAGTGCACTGGATTACGGTGCAGATTCCCCAGACCCTCCTCTCAAAGATTCCCATTCAACAGACTAGGCTGTAGCCCAGATCCTGTCATTTCTGCAAAGACCTCAGGTGTTCCTGAGGCGAGTGCTCTTTCACTTACTCTTTGAGAAACAGTGCATTCACAATTCCTCCCCTCTGTCCCCTGAGCACTGCCTCTGTCTCCGCACTGCTTGCCTATCTTTGTTGCTACGAATTGAATCACTGAATTCTGCATGCCTCTCCGATGCTCATCCTTCGAAGCATCTTTCTCCTTAAAGCCTCCCTGACTGCTCGGCACAGAGCTCCCCTGGAACCTACTGCACCCACTGCCATTAGCAATGGTTTATGTCTGTCCTTGGCTCTGGGTGTACGTCTATGGGAATGTCTGCCCAGTCCTCTCCATGCTCAAAACAGCTCTTCGCCCAGTGAAACCATGTACCCAATGTGGTGTGGCCATCGTCTATTCCCCCAAACCCTGATTTAAAATAGCCCGAGCCTAGTTAAAGTCACTGATCAGAATCTTTTCCCAGAGCCTAGAAAAAGGGTTCCTGCCTCCCCGGAGATGGGGAAACGGGGATTATCAGCCGGCATGTGGCTCTATGGTGAGGAAGCTGGCCTGCAGATAAACTGAAGGAACCTGTGAAAGCACAAAGCAGAGGCGATGACTGGAATCAGATCCCCCAATTTCCTGAGCCCCAGCTGCATCTCCTGCTTCCCCAAATGTGGCAGTTCCACACGCTCAGGGATGATATGCAAGGGGCTCAGAAAAAAAATGCCCCTCATTTTTTGACGGAGACATTTTTAACTGTACTTTTGTCACTTTCAATTGAGCTCTTAAATTGTTACTGGCATATAAAATTTAACTCCGTGTGCTTTCCACTGGGATTATAAATTCCTTAAGCGCTGTTTCCACTGCTTTGCCTCCAATTTGCTTCTCAGACAACAGCAGTACGTTTCATACCCCACTTCCCTCTACTCAAAACTGCTCTTAATAAGGTTATTCACAATATCAGGTTTGAACTCCTGTTTCTTTGATTCCCAAGCACCTCTACTTCTGCCTTTGCCTAAAATCTGATTCTGAGTTCTGTATGTTGTTGGCAGAACTCTCATCTGCCTCACTACACCAAAGTGAAACTGACAATTAATTATTCTTGATTAATTGTTCTACTGTCTTATCCAGATCTGTGGGTTTTATTTCCTAAATATTTCTGGCACTTATTAGTTTTATGACTAAGCAATTCAACTTTACTTAATCTCTATGTGTCTCATTTCCTTATCAATAAAATGGGAATATAAATGGTGCCTATTATCATAGGATTATTATGGGGATTAGACAGAACAATACATTTGAAGCACTTAGAATAATGACTGGCAAAAAGTAAATGTGGTTGTGGATGCTTTGTAATTACTACTGAATCAATCACTGAGTTTATATCCATAAAGGGATCATGATAATTCATGTTTTTTCACCTCTGCCCTGAGTCATATTAGAGCAAATTCCTAAGCATTTTCTTATCTCTACCTTTTAATTTTGCAAAGTTGAACTTGTAAACTCTCTGCTGAAAACTCTTCAGTGGTCTTGCATAACATAAATGTCAAGCTCCTGTATGGGACTTCTATGGTCCTTCATGATTTGACCCCTCATCTCTCAACACTCCCTCAGCAAGACCAAAGTGCTTGTGATTCCTTGGAGAAACCATTTCTCACATCTGGCTTTATTTTTGTAGTTCTCTGGATAAAATACACTCTCCCAGGAGTTGGCCAGGTTGGTTGTGTCCTATTTATCCTTTAAGACTCAGCATTTCCATGCAACTTCCTCCCTTCAAGAATTATTTTAAAATTCCCTTGTTAGTTTTCCATATATTTTCTTTGTACATACAAAAATCATTGCACCTGCCATATTATATCATCATTTCCATTTATATGTCTGTACTCCTCAATGGATGAGGGAGAGAGGCGTATAAATGAGAATACTCTAGGGGGAGGCCCATGTTTTATTCATTTTTTAATCGCAAGCAAAAACCATGGTAGTTGGCACAATGTTTGTTAAATGAAGGAAGACATTATGAGCCATTTTGCTGAGTCAGCACAACATTATGGATAAAGATCTCACAAAACTCATACTCAAAAGTGGGAATATATTATGAGAGCTTGACAAAGCCTTAATTGTCCGTAAGGGTCTCTAGGTTATACTATCAGTTGGGAATCATGCAATGAGCTAAAACTATAAAAAATTTTCTCCCAATTAGGCCAGAAGAAATGTATCCTGAAATCGATGCTGAGATTCCTGGCTTTAAAATATTTAATTTTGCATGTTATTTTTGGGCCACCAATTTGAAAAATTGCAAGGATTTTAAAACAAAAAATCAGTCTGGAAATTTCTAAAGTAGACTGTTTTATGTTACATGATGCAATAAATCAGTTTAACTACATATGGTAGAAGCAAAACAAAACAAATATTTTTATCCACAGTGTTTCTCCAGTGTGTGTTATAGTCATACAAGCAATGGCTACAGTGTGCTTTCACAATTTATTTATATAAGTACTACAGGTACCTAAGGGGGAAAAAAAAGTAGAAGCAGGAACATTACGGAGAATATTTATTCTACTTATTTCAGGGAAAGTGGTTCACAGATATTCATTAAATGTCTATCTGGTCCCTAGATCAACATTTTCCTGATATTTGTATGTTTAATGGAACATACTTGCAGAAAGCTTCTCATTTCTAATTTATCTACTTATCAAAAGAGGTTTAGAAATACTGAAAAACTCATATTCTGACATTAAATGATCATCTCTTTAGGTTCTATATTTACTTTTCCAAATACACAGATAATTAAATGAAATGACATATTTTCAAACTGTTAAGAAAGCACTTACCCAAAGCTAAACTTGAATGACTACAATCATTTCCAAGCAGATGATCTCCCCTACCTCTGCCATCATGTTTAAAATGAAGGAAGCTAGAAAGTGACTCGGAGGATCGAGTTTGAACCATATTAAAAAATGCAGAAATGCCATAATACCTTCAGAGGTCTACTTATGCTCTGTCTTAGTTTGCAATGTAGATGTAAAATATATATAAATACATTTCATGCTGAAGTCCATGTGTTCATCATTAGCAGTGGATGAAGAAAACACAAAAACATATATTACCCTTAAAACACTTTATTCTTTCCTGAAATATTGCCTTTCAGATATTTTTCTCTAGAAAAAAAAAATAACCTGTTAGAATCTGAGAATCTGTTCATGTTTTCTTTCTTTCCATATGTGCTTCATTCATTCAGTCAGTCAGTCAATCTGTTATTACCTACCATATGCTAAGACCTGGGCTAAACAGGAAGAAAAGCAATTCTCTGCCCTCAGGGTACTTCCACTCTTGAGGAAAGAGGGAGACATACAAAATCAAGTGGTTAAGTGTTCACAACATAAGTATGAACCATTCTCCGTGAGGGAAGGGCAGGCAGCAGGGCCCCAGGAGGGAATAGGTGGCTCAGCCTCTGAGCACAGCAGAGCTTGCCTGAGTCAGGGAACCCGCATGTGAAACGGGAGGCACCCATCCTATTGCTCTCCAGGTGTCTGTCCTGTGTGTAACATCTCATATTTTGGCCCTATATTAAACACTGCTTCCCACCAATAATATTTTCACCGTGATCTTAACAAATGCCCTATCATACATTACTTTAAAAACTATGGCTGAAATGGCATCAAACTTAGGGCAGGAAATGGGGTTTGCAGGATGCAGTTAAAAGGGAGGTGGTGTTTTAGCCTTGACTTAACAAGTGAGAAGGTGTCCGCCCTGCAGACAGGTGATTCAAGATAGAGGGGGCAGGAAGAGCGAACCAGAGAAATGCCAAAAGGCAGGGGCTTCCAGAAACCTAGAAGAGATGGGTGGCAGGTTTGAGCCATCTGAATATGCCCTGCTCCTTAATAGTCCCTCCTTCCTGTTTCCTTCTAGGTTTTCAATTTAAACAAAATGTTTACAAGAAAGAGAACCATTTCACAGCAACAGAGGAAAGCCAGGGCTGAATTTGTTGATGCAGTTCCAACAGTGCCTTAAGGATTGGTCTTCAGAGGGTTGGTTCTTTTTGTGTGTGTTTTGGTTTTGGTTTTCTTTTGTTTGCAAATGAAATGGACTTGCCAGGATCTCTATAAGCAAAAGATGCTCAATACATATTTAACGTTCGCCTTTGGACTCAGTATGTTTTTCTAGCTGTGTGCCAAGTGCCTTTCTTAAATGAAAACTAAACATCAAATTCAGCTTTAAAAATTAAAGGTTATTCTCAGAACTACTACTATGGTCTAACTTAGCCCAACACCCTTTCCTCCTTCATGTATGGGACAAATCAAACATATTTTTTGAACAAACATATATAGTACTTATCTTCCATGCACTGTAAGAATTTTTATAAATAATCACGCATTGATTTCTCAATATAACCTTATGAGGTAAGCACTGTTGCTATTACCATTTTATAGATTAGAAAAGTGAGAAGGGAAACACTTGACAAAAATCAGCTGGTTAGTCAGTTGGCAGAACCAGATTTGAACCAGGCAGTCAAGCTTAAGAGTCCGTGTTCTTAATCACATTAGCCCACTGCCTGCCATGGTTCACAACTCCTTACCCCAACTTAGTACCTTATGAAGTCTTAAAATTTGATTTCAAATAATTAATCTCCTAGCTGAATTTCATGAGAAATTAGTTATGATTGCTGTTTCCTCTTTTTTTTCAATCATCATCTGAGAATATTCAGAGAAAGAGAGTGAGAGACCAATGATAGGCTGCATTCCATGTGTGCCTCAACCAGGGATCAAATCTGCAACCCAGGTATGTGTCCTGATGGGAAATGAAAACGGCAACCATTCGGTGTCTAGGGCAATGCTCAACCAACTGAGCTACTCCAGCTAGGCTATTGTTTTCCTCTTTTCCACCGAAGTCTTTTAGACACCTTCCAGGCAGATCTGTTACTCATTTCTGGGATGGTGCCCAGCTTCTAGGAAAAGTACCTTTCTCTCACAGAACTCACAGAGAGTATTATGAGGATAAACTATAACTACAATGTCCATTGCACTGTTTCATGTGGTCATGCTCCAATCACAAGAGTCCCTTGAGGTTTTCCATACATAACCATGTTTTTCAACTCAAACAAATGACTTTCTAGTTTCTAGAACCTGCATGGGTTATTCATACATGACCCTAGTGAAACTATCATTATAATGGGAGTTCTAAATATTAGATTCACATGCATGGTGTTAGTTAGATGGCTAAAACTAAAAGCTGTGGCTAGCTCTACTTTTTGTGTGTGCATGCATAATAATTTAAGTCATTTTCCTTTTATTATATTTAACACACATTAGAGATCTGGTAATTACAAAAGACCTTTAATTATCAACATTCATTATTATCACTATTATTACCATATATTAAACAGTCTGCTAAATGCTATACTCAAGATAAAAGGCATTCACCTTGAAATCCCACTGTGAGGAAGATAGGAGACAATCTTCTTCCAGGCAGAGGACAAAATTATACTCGCCTAACTTGACAACGAGCCAGTGGATGAGTCAGGGATAAAACCTAGTTGTCTTAACCACTAGACAATTGAATAAATAAAGAATGGCTATAAAAATCTGCTGCTTTAAGCACATCTGAATCTATTCTTCCATATGTATTCTTAATCCCTGCATTAGATTTGTTTTTGTGGTGGCAAATATTTCTGCTTCATAGGGTTATCTAACTTCCGTAAACAGTCAAACCAGTTGAGACCATTTTACAATATATGTTTTGGCATTATACAGAACCACACCATCTTTGGTAAAAAAATAAAGTATTTCCACAAAATAATACAACAGATTCTTGTAGGAGGCGGCTCATAAATTGGCTTGGAAGGCAGTTTCGCATGAAGATTTCCCAAAGCATTTCAGCAATGGCAGCACTCAGAGACAAAGGCACAGATGCCAGGGTGCTACTTCCAAGGCTAACATTTGATTGTGTATAGAAGGAAAAGAGGCGATACTTTGGATTAAGGCTTATCTGAAGTAAAATTCTAGCACTTGTACTTAGTAGCTATATGACCTGGGGCAAATGAGTTCACTTGACTGAGTCTTCCCTTCTTCATCCATAACACAGAGCTAATAAAACTGAACACACACATTTTTATGGGATAAAATAAAGTATTTGAATATACATAATAAAGTGTCCACGTCTGGCATGAACTGCAAACTTCATAGAGAAACTCTCTCCTGCCGTGACACCCTGGGTCGTGTTACCTGGTCATGTGTTGGCCTACCTAGCACATAGATTAATGCTATTAAAACTGTCTTTGAATTGCTTCATGGTTAAACAAGGTATTATCCACTCAGAAAATGTTCTCCGTTCCTTATATAAACCTTTTTAAGGGCCCCCTGTTCTTTGGGCACAATGCTATGTTTGGGTATGCGAAAGGAAATTCAATCCACCCACAAGGAGCTCAGCGTCTAGTAAGGAATATATAAAATATGGGAAATGATAAGGAGGTATCCATAATTATAATAAAGATATGCCAGTGTGCAGAAAGTGGTTAATTCTGCTCATAACAGAGAGAAGGCAGAGACGGATTAGTAAACAAAAAAGGCCATCGAGACCATTATACTGAATTTTGAGAGAAAATTGGACATTCTCTAGGAAAAGGGGGGAAACTGACATTTGTCATTTGCCTGGCAGAGTCAACAGCTGGGCAAAGACGCACAGAGAGATGCATTGCTTGGACACGTGAGAAACTTCATGCAGGCGTATGTAGTGTGATGTGGCTAGAGATGGAGCTAAACGTGTAGGCTGGGGTCAGGCTGTGAAGTCAGGACAAGAACTCAAACATAAACCCTTGCAAAGCTGGTACAGACTTTCAGTTTTGCAAGATAAAAAGAATTCTGGAGATGGATAGCGTGATGGGTACAGAATCATATAAATGTGCTTAGTGCCACTAATACAAATTCTCCCACTTAAAATTATTAATGTGGTAAATATTATGTTTATTACCATGATAACCAAAGATTTAAAAAAAACCAAACCAATAAATTTAAAATGTATCCTTGATGCTTGGATAATGGTCAGATGTTTCAAGCCAGATATTTATAGGTATATAATAATTTTATTCATGAAACAATAAGAAATAACCTTATCCTAGTAGAACCTATATTTTATGCCTATTTGTTTATCTGTGGATATTCACAGAACATAGCTAAGTGTCAAACACATTTATTTAAAAGTGAAAATTTAAGAAGGATGGGTGATTGAAATTAGAGGCAGGGAAAAATGAAAAAATACAATTTCTTTGAGCAAGTCTATCGTGTCTGACTTCTGATGTTTAAGAATCTACCTGTACCTTTTAGAGGAGGGTGCTCCTTTATGATTTTTGCAATGAATGCCACTCGCCCATTCTTTGCTGGAAAGACGGGGAGTGCAGTGGGGAGAGGAGACTGGAAAACTTCAGGGCTGTGTCAGTCTGAAAATCGCCTGCCAGTTGCCAGTTAAAAAGATTTGCTAAAAGTGGGAATGTTTTTACTGGTTCAGGTCTGTCGGAAGGCTTTGGCTTCTCTGGTGCTTCACACCAGCGACTTCAAAACTAACTCACTCCAGATGTCCCTGTGATCATCTCATCAGACATCAAAAGCTGTGTAGTGTGACAAGCTCACACACTGCTTACCAGGACGCTAGATGTTTCCACAAGCGTAAAACACACACAGTAGCTGCTTTTAAAATGTGACTCATCTAAATCAGAATTGCATTTCCAAGCACAGAGCTATTAGGAAAGCGGCCTTCCCTCCGGAGAGAGAGTCCTTTAAATGTCTGCACCGTGTCATTCTGTGACTAGATTTTGAAAGGAAAACACCAAAATGAAACTTGCACTTCAGAAGAATTCATGTTATGAGAGGAAAAAAAAATCCCCATCAGAAGAGATTTCTAAGAATCCCACCATGCCCCAGGAAAAAAGTTTCTCTTGTCCCCTCAGTAGGGACTGTCTTGCTTCTTCTCAAGGTGAACGCTCATTAACTCTTTGCATCAATAATCAGTAAGCATCCACAACACAGGAGGAAGGAGGACGTGGAAAATCAGAACATACGGAGGACATAGTCCACATCTGTGAGCTTTCTCGTGAAAGTAACAGGACCTACCACATGTTCACCCTCAGATTTAAGCAGTGCTCTCCTCCAAAGAATTTTCGTGTGCACATGTATGTATGTTTTCATGGTGCCGCCTTTGTGTATTTGTGGCCTTAAAAAATATATACATATTTTTTTATATGATTACCTTGAGCAATAAATACATTTTGGTGTTTTGGCTACAACTATAACCTCATTCCATAAACACATAAATACTGAGATATGAAAAGGAAATTTAGAGTTGAGTTCATACCAACCAAGTTAGTAATTCACATCTGGAACCCTGAAGTTGTTCGTTTCTGTGTTTGAGTCCCTAAGAACTACAGGAGTTCAGATAGAATTTCTGTTTGTTATTTCCCCTCAGTTACACAGGGTTTCTGAGGAAATCATCCAGGATTTAGACCATTTGCTGAGCGTCACAGAGTTGTGGAGGCATCAGGACAAGGGATATTGACATTCACAATAAAGCTACTTTAAACATCGTACTTACCAAATTTCAAACAATGCCGTCAAATTCATTTGCCCAAACCACTATCATGAGAAGTATACTAGCGTTTCATTAAGAAACATCTTATAAATGTCCCCATAATTTTGAGTTAATTCACAATACCAGGATTTTTATTTTCTTCCATATCACTTGACAACAGAGGAAGTTTTAAATAAAAATGGAATATGAAAAAAATTTAGGATAAAATTTTTATCTTTATGGATATAGATGTATCTTGTTCACAAATTTTTAGTCCACTCAAGAATTTCCTAAATTTTTAAACACAATTATTATAAAATTACAAAGCTGTAACTATCAAGATTACTAGTACTTTGAATCTAGAACTCATATTTTTGTGGACAAACTCAGATAACTGACTCTATTGCATGCATATTAATTTCTATTCTTTGTTCACATATCATGGGCACTAACAAAATCAGCTTTTATAGTGGCTAATCTCTAGAATTATCAAGGTTTGTCTCTTCCTACAATGTTTATTCTTTCTATGGTGGTCATTACTAGAATTGTAAGAAGATGACTTCAGCCATCAACCAACATTTTAATTCTAAGTGGAGAGTTTGTGTTTAAAAATTTCTCTCCCCTTGACAACAAGGTAACATTGTCCTAAAACAGAAAATTCCAGACTGAAACACTACTTAAGGTGCAAAACACTATATTAAACAGTTTATTCCACAACTTTAACATTCTAATTCACACACACACACACACACACACACACACACACACACTATACATACGCACACATATACACACCTTTACAAAATGAGTTAAAAGTTGTTGAATTCGTTTTTGCCCATCTCAAAAATAAAAGTTGTAATCTTTTAATCCTATGTATGTGTCAGGCACTGTGCCTGGGGCTTGAATATAAAAATGAATATACTGGCTCATGTATCTGAGGAGTTAGGTCTTGTAACAGGCATGTAAACAGGCACTTATATTTGTGTGACGTGAGAACAAACAGAGATACTGCACATGGCAATTCCTTTGAGGGTCTCAGGAGGTTGAGCAGATTACAGACTAAAGGCAAAGGACACCAATTTTGATGGCTGAGAGTGCATGACCTGATCATTTGATCCTCTCCTGCAGACTGCGAGGGTTGCTTAACGGCTATAGATCTGGTCTTTGTGACTCGGTGGTAAGTGTCCTGAGGACAGGCGCCATGTCTTCTGCAACCCAGATGGCACAGAGCAGAGCCTTGAACATCTAAGGATTTAATCAATTAATGTTGACATGAAAGCAAAGCCCATTCAATTTTCATTCCGTGCAGATCAGTCTCAACAACAAAAGAGGACACGTCACGGTGAGCTTTTTGATTTCTGGAAATGACCTCTGCACAGTGAACCTTCCTTAGACTTTCAGTTCTGGACCGGACCCGAGAAGAATGATGGGAGCACACACCTGCGCGGGGGTTACATTTCCCAGGTTCTTTGATTAGTCACGGTACAGACCTGCAGACAATCCAAATTGGATGATCGACGTCTACAAGATTTGATGAAAATCTCTGCTGCAGAATAAATCAGGCTTCTGGATTTAAACTTAAGTCTTCCCCATATAAATGCTTCAGAAATTAAGCTGTCTAAACTTGCCAAACTAAGTAAACACTTGGCCCGTGAAATATTGGATGGCAGCTTTATCTCTTAAAAACAAAGCCATATGAAAACCACTGTCGCCATGTGTCTCCACGCTCTGGTCTTATCAGCACCCGGCGCGAACAGCTGGAGTCACAAACAACAGGTCTATTACTAAACCACCGTGTCAGGAGGGGAGAAAGAGAAACCTTTGTAGGCCTCAGTGTCTGTAAGGATGCCATTCCATATGACAGGCTACTGCGCCCTCCCCAGTGCTCTACGGGACCCATTTCTCTGCCTTGGAAGACAATGGATAGAGCCTCCCTTCCAGTTTACACTGGTTTCTACAGCTGTTTTGTTCCAGTGTTTCTACAGCTACTTAATTTTATATCTAATGGACAGACATAAATATGCGTTGGTTACTCAGAATTTTAGTGAAGTTTCTAGGTTGGATTTTGACAGTCAGCAACCCACAACCACAAGTCCTCTGAACAATTAGTGGCAATTAGAAGATTTTAATCCTAAAAGCCACGCTATTTCAATTGCTCTGTAATTTCTCGATGATCTCTTTCACAGATTTGCAAACACTTAAACCAGGAGCAGTGTTGATTACAATTTTAATATATGTGACGTACAAGGGAAGATTTCTCAAATCAGTTACATGTCCGACACAAAGATAATGCTTCTGTTCCCTGGAAATACTTTCTCCCACTAGAAGCACCTGGCACTTTCTTTGCTGATAAAATACCCCAAGTTCCAAAGGAACAACATTGTACATTCACTTCTCACTCTTGTTGCACAAGCAGGGCCACTGGAAACGCCTCCCACTGCCTTCCCACCACCAGGCTGTGCCCTTTATCCCGTCTCACTGCTGCTAGGCATGATGTTGCTACTGACTGAAGAGTTATTTTTGGCCTCTCAATGGAGCAATTCACAAACATCTATTCATCTTAACATCTTGAATTTCCATACTACGTGTTGGGTAGAAAAGATGAAATAACCTTAATTATTTAATAGATATTTGGGAGAGGTGGCAATTTCTACCTTACTTCTCAATCTCTAACATTCCTCATACTTTGAGAGATGTCTTTCCCATATGATTTCATGCCAAACCAACCCCAAAACAAGTTCTTGATCTCTTGGTTTCCTTTTAAAATTTGATAGCAGTGATAGAGTCTCCTTCGTTAAATATACTCCGCCCTCCCTCCCCCATCCCCCAGGCTATGGTATAAAACTTCTGACCCGTGAAACTCACTCACGAATTCTAGTTTCGCAGCCTCAAAGGCTGCCATGTTATGTTTTATAAAACCAAATGCATTTATTATAGATATGAACTTTTAAGACACACCAGGATTTTCCTAACTGATTCTGGTGATGTGATACAAGTAACGGTTTTAGAACAAACAAAGGTGTTTACTATCTGAGAACAGGCACAGCCTTATAGTGCTCAGGAATCCACTTTTTAATTTACTCACCCTGCAGGATCTTTTTGCTTTAGGGGTTAAATGTGAAACTATAAACAGTCATTAAAACACAAAACAACCATCGTAGTTAACCGGATATTAAGGGAAAAAAATCACATCTGTTTTAGAGTTCTCTTCCATCCGCAAATTCAGGAACATCAATTTCAAGAACCTGGTTTTATGGCATGCCCTTCAGCCAAGAACACCAGGTTGCAATCAAGGCAAGAAAGGTAAGGCGTCCCAGAAGCGGATTCTCACTGCAATATCTTGCCCCCAGGATTCTCTCTCTTTAATTCAAAAAACAGTCAGTGGAATTAGATTTTCTATTGCCTTGAAAGAAACACAGTCAGTACTAATTGCACATTAATAATTATGCTACTCTGATTAACTGGATATGAAAAGAGGAAGAAAGGGAACAAAATTTCATGTTGTGTACCGGCCGGTACTCTACAAAACGACGAGGTTAGGTGGCTTTTCATTATTCAGAGAACTTGAAGCTTGCCGAGAATCTGATATTTCTAATTTAGATCCTTTTTAAAACTCCAACTTGTCTGAGGATATACATCTTAAGTAAGCAATCTGCAATAATTTACCCAGCTAGAAAACAAGTGCAACTTTTCCAACTTTTCAAAAACACGTCTCTGGGCATCAATGAAAACTCTTCCCTCTATCGTAAGAATAATGAAGTGCAACTAAAAATAACAATCATCAACTGTGGCTTAAAAGGCAATAATTCAACGTAATCAAATGTGTCAACCACTCATCCTTACAGCTTCTCATGCTCTGGGTTATGAGTAAGTTTCATTTCTTGGGGATGATTGAACATAACCCACTTGGGGCTCTGCCATCTGTGAATTGCTTACATGTGAACATTCTGTTTAAGAGATGGAAATTTTGATTGTTTTTTCCTCTGGATATTGAGATGCAATGCAACTGAAGAGAGCTTTTTAAGCAATTAGTTTTCATATTAGTTGCTGCATGAGTACATTATCACACACTCCCCATATTCATCATCACTTATCAAATCACAGGAACCACGTATGGTGTCGCTGAAGTTGCAGAGGAAGCAACGAGTAGAATCATGGAATCTGAGAAGCGGAAAAGAATCTGCAGGCTCCACATCGTACTCCCTGGGCTCAGGCCCTTGCTACAAAGAGCCCTCTCTGCAGCGTACCCCGAGGTGAGAGCTGTGGTTTTGTTCCCAGGGCTTCCTTAAAAGACCACTCCTTTTATCGCTGAGCAAACAATGAAAGTGACTCTAGGGCTACAGTGTAGGGTGCCACATAATTTATCATCCACACATGAACACCTCGGAGAGTTGGTGGGGACACTGTTAATAATTATGCCAGAACAACAGGCATGGACTAGGACTGCCCCAGGCAAACCTAATCATACTGCTACCACCAGAGTTGATGTGTAACTCAAATAACTCCTCCCCAGGGTCTCTAACCATTTCATTAATGCAATATCCAATCCTGCTCTGTCCAATATAAATGGGATGTGAGCCACACATATAATCTTAAAATTTCTGGTAGAAATGTTTTTTTAAAAACATAAAGATAGGTGAAGATGATTTTAGTAACATATTTTATTCAACCCAATATATCCAATCATAGTATCATTTGAACATGTAGTCAATATGAAAATTTTAATGAGCTATTTCACCTTAGTTTTCATATTGCAATCTTTGAAATCCAGGATGCATATTACAATTAATGCATATGTTTGGTGCTCAATAGCCCCATGTACCAGTGGCTATGCTATCGGACGACACAGTTTTAAGAAATCCGTAAGTTTGGATAGGCAGGAATAAAATAGAATTATAATACACACATGCAGCCCTGCTGGTGTGGCTCAGTGGTTGAGTGTTGACCTATGAACGAGGAGGTCACAGTTCAATTCCAGGTCAGGGCACATGCCTGGGTTTCTGGCTTGATCCCCAGTGTGGGTGTGCAGAAGGCAACCAATCAATGATTCTCTCTCATCACTGATGTTTCTCTCTCTCTCTCTCTCTTTCTCTCTCTCTCTCTGAAACCAATAAAAATATATTTTAAAAAACACACACAGACACATGCATATTTTTCTTCTAGGTAAAAAGAGATGCACCTAGATGCCTTCACGTACTGACTTTGCCTACCCTCACACTAGGGCAGTTAAACTGTCTGTGAACCAGACGCTGGAGCAAGTAAACCTTTACCCGGTGCATTCCCTTGGAGAGCAGAAAGAATGGTTGAATTAGAAAAGCCAGGTAATTGCTAAGAACATCTAAGACTTTTCCCAGATTAATATGTGTCTTGCGTTCCTAAATACAACACATACACACTGAGCACCCCCCGTGTACTTCGAACTAGAAATAAAGAGCTTAAAAAGGGACAACGCCTGCACCGTAGACTGTTAATGCTTACACTTTGTTTGGCGATTATTTCACCACTGAAGCTAGAAAGCCTGGGCTGTGCCACTGTTCTGTGGCCAGGCAAGGACCAGACTCTGTTCTTTGGGTCTCGAGTTTATACTTCATCATCCACAGGGAGCCCTGTGGGCAAAGGAGGAAACGGGCGTGTTCCTCTAACTCTTGGTACATGTGGCCTTCGCTCACGTTTGACAACCTGCATGTTGTTAGTTAAGAGCATTTGGGGTGTCAGCATTTCTTCTTGAATCAGGACTTGCATCTTTGTTAGTAACACTATATCTCTCACTCCGACGACTCCACTCAGAACTCATTGGTATCATACTTTGGTAAGGAGACATAGAAAATGGAACAGGTTGGTGACGTTTCGCATGTAAATGATGGTAACACAGTCAGATAAGGTCTCATTTTAAAGTATACCGACATTGCAAAAATAAGCAGTACATGTAGTTTTTCTCTTTGGTGTAATTATTATCTCATTTATATAGTTCTTTGTCCCCTCCGATCCAATATATTTGGGCTTAACAGAGTCTCAGTTTGTGTGTGTTAAATGCACACACACAAACACACATCATACCACATACTGGTTCCTTTTATAATAATCATTGCAGTAGAACGCACACACCTAATTTTTATTAAAGTAATTTCCATTAAATATATTTTCTTAAAAGGATGGAGAGTAAAAAATATTACATCTAAAATACTTCCAGAATATTTGTTTCCTTGTTCACAGAAAAAAAAAATATGCTAAAATATTGCCACTAACCTATTAGTAACTGCCAATGATTAGTAACTCCTCCCTCAAACACAGTGACACAGGTTCTTAATAAGAACATTTTATACAAAACTGGGAGGATCCATTTAGCTCATTCAGCATCTTTATATTCCTGTAAATATTGCCTTTTTCTTAAGGTGTTATAGACAGCGAGACTTAAAATGGGTTAGAGCGCCCTAACCAGTTTGGCTCAGTGGATAGAGCATCGGCCTGCGGACTCAAGGGTTCCAGGTTCGATTCTAGTCAAGGGCATGTACCCTGGTTGCGGGCACATCCCCAGTGAGGGGTGGGGGCGGGTGCAGGAGGCAGCTGATCGATGTTTCTCTCTCATTGATGTTTCTAACTCTCTATCCCTTTCCCTTCCTCTCTTTAAAAAAAAAATCAATAAAATATATATTTTTAAAAAAATGGGTTAGAGCCTGGTTTCTCAGAGTCTTTTTAATATGGTTTCATACTGAAGACCACTTACTGCAATGATCTGTCGCCGTTAACCAGAATCTAACTCTCAGGCCATTGCAAAGGACAAACCACAATCACAGCTCTTCAAAGCAACTCAGGATTTAGCAGAAAGACCCCACAGTTCCAAGTGGAAGAAGTACTTCATTTCTTTAGGAAACTATGCTTCATTTAATCTATCATTTTATAGGTACAGCATACAAGTATATCTGGTTAGAAGCACTTTTGGCATGGCATCTTATTTTTCTTTCATTTCACTGTTGAGTCCTAGGAACCCAGTACTGGCACCATACAGCCATAACATTCGCTGTCTTGAAACTGTATCGCCACTTACCATGTTCCGGTTTCAGAAGCATTTCCCTGACACGCTGACTATACCAGTTGCATCCCTGGGCGTTATGAAGCAGGAGGAGGATGGGAGTCAGCAGCATAGTGCGCTGGTCAAGAGCAGGGACTTCGGAGCCAAACCACCTGGGTTAAATTGGCTCTGCCACTTGCTGGCTGTGACCTTAGACCACTCACTAAACCTTCCTCTGCCTCCAACTTTAGCATCCATAAAATGAAGACAAAAAAACGTGTTCTTCCTTTAATGCCCTGGTTCATAGCACTTAATGTAAAGCACTTAAAACACTACTGGGTACATAATTAGTGCTTTATAAACAAATGTTATCATTATAACTATATACTAGTAATAGCTCATACTAGCTATTATTATAACTAATACTATATATCTTATCAAAAGCTCTCTAATTGTCAACGTACTTAAGACTGCAAGCCTATGGGTAAGGCACTTTGATCTTTCCTTAGAAATGCAAAAGGCAGGATACCTACTGGAAGAGCAGGTTTCAGACTCTGGCCACTGGGGTGTGAAGCAGTTGGCTGGGCATCAGCAGGTGGGCCTGGTGCTGGGTCACTGCTTCTCCTCACCAGCAGTGGAGTGCCTGTCAGATAAAATAAGAGGTGAGAGGTCAAGAGAACCCTGGGGGGAAGAGAGTGCATGGTACAATGCAATTTAATTAAAAAGGTTTACAACATGCTTTTATGTAAAAACATTGTTTCTCAAGAATGCTTGTAAATTAATCCAGTTAATGATCTTTTGTCATTTATTCATAGAATGACACATGGAAACGAAATCTTTCAACCCTCATCTTTCCTCACTTGCATTTCAAAACAAGTCATTGTGCTTAAGCCAGAGCTGTTAGGCATTGCAACATTGACAGTGTGCAATCTAAAACTAACCTAGAAAATCTATTTGGGGATTGAAAAGAATGATTATCCAGTAGCCCAGTAGAGGGGTTCACACAGTCAATGCAATTTGCTATTCAGTAGAGCTAGAAGTATAGTTATTGCTGCCATTCCGGGCTTCCCAAATCTTCTGAATGATGACATATATAGAAATAAATTATTTGCTGGGGTTATGGCATTAATGTCTATTTAAAGTACACAAAGAGATCGCTTCCATTCTCTTCCTTTCTCCTAAAGTAGATGAAACTGATAAGGAAAATAAGTTACTTCTTCTAAAAATATATCCTGATTTCTTTTTAATTTAATGAAAGCTCCCACTATTAAATATTTGAGTCAGTTATTAAATTCTGAAAAGAGAGATCATACTATTAGAAAGTTCAAATGAAATTCAACCTTAGCAGAGCTAGTGGCCTAACTATTCTGCTTGCAATTAGGCCAAAATAATTTGTTTCATACAAAATTGGCCACTATAGAGGAAACTCTAAAAAAAAATCCATTTGTGATTTAAAATTGCTCTCATATAAAAATTAACTTTTTATTTGTGTACTTTTGGGGGGGGAAAGCAGAAAACAGTAGAAATGCAATTCCCTGTTAATCAATATTCTGAAACTAATTCCCCAACTCTTTCAAGCTATTGCAGTTTAAAATAAAATTTTCCATACCTCATTGTTTATAGCGCAGCAATAATAAGTAAATCTACTTGGAACTATTATAAATCGGATTTTTCGATGTGTTCCAACATTCTTATTCTGTGTATGAAACCTAGACTTGCCAATACTTCCATCTTTGTTTAGATAAAAGTTGCTTTTTAACAAAATAACTTATTTTACAGTAAGAAATCATCATGCTACTTAGGATGAAACACCACACCAAAAGGTTATTATCAATTCCCCAAGTTCGCATTCCATTATTTATTTCTAATTAATACAGTTGACTACATTATTCCTCAACTTCTCTATCTCCATCTAAAATTTTTCTCAAACAAGTATCATGGTAATAGCACCTGAGTTCTCGAGTGAAACAGTTACAAACAGGAAAAGTAGAAGTAATACAAAGTACCACCGAATCTGAAGTCCTCAGAGTCCCAGTTCTGCACCACTGTATGTTCCCTCCTTCAGGTAAACTGAAGACTAACTGCTTCTCAGGTGAAGCCCTGGATTACCATGCACTTGAAGTGAGCAAGTCAGCCTAAATGTGATGATAACCCTCAGAAGTAACCCGCTATCTTTAAAACGAAGAAGAGAATGAGGCAAATGCTTGTTTTCGAGCATTTAAAGCAGACTGGTACACTGCACATCAAATTGGAGAAAAACAAATAATAAAATATAACAAACAAATAAAAAGCAGGTAAAACCACCATGATATACGAGGTCAAAAAAGAATTTGTTTTAGAGGCGAAGAAACAAAAAATTGAGAGAATGACAATTTTAGTTATGTTGTGTTTTCAGCTGAGTCACATACATATATATGAACATGTACATTATATGTGTGCGCGTGTGTGTGTGTGCCCATGAAAAAAACCTGTTACTTTTCTTTGGTGGTAAGTATACTTTTCTTTTCATGCCAGATAGTTTTCCTTCAATTTTAAGGACCCAACTATGACTCCTCACTATTTGTCAGTACCGGCTGTTTTAATAACAAAGTGTTATGGAAGACAACTTTATACCAACGCGTAGTTGGGCCTCTGTATTCCATCAGCACGCAGCAGTATTATAGTGCGTCTCCCCGCAGAAGACAGCCGAGCTCTGTGCCAGCCATTAGGGGAATAAACAAACTGTGAGATGGCTAGGTCTTTCTTAAACATGCAGCTCATTAGGAATAAGTTTTTTCTTCTCCACCTTTTTCTGCATTCCACACATTAATGTCTCCTGCTGAGTTGACTTTTCATCTTTTTGTTGGCTGTCTTAACGTGTTAATAACACATACAAATCATTTCATATTAGAATTAACAATGAGCATCTTCAAATAGGAGCTGCTGTCTCAGAGAGTTTTACACAACCCTTCCTTGGGCTGTTCCAAACTTACTTTCTAAATGGCCCAAGCCCCATTTGAAGGTGGTTGTCAGGACCAGACTAAGTCCCTGACTTAAAGAGAAAGAAAGTACAGAACAGAGGCGAGTGATTTGAAGTGCTGACGATGATTTGGGCCAGTCCTCAGGCATGTATAATAGAGAAAATGGCACACCTCACAAGCAAGACTACCTAAATTAAGAAGAAAACCACTAATCTGGTTTTATGGGACCTCCTGGGGGAGGAGGAGGAAATTACTTAACCCCTGCAATGAAGGCGCTTATAACCTATGAGTAAGATTAGGGACCAGCACTAAGAACTATCACGTGTTGGTTCAGTGGAGAGGACCACGGGTTTGGGGGTCAAATAGACTGAGCTTCACCTTCCGTGGCTCTTTGACCACAGCTGCTCAGAGATACAGTCTCCTCATTTAAAACCCGGCGATGACCACACACCACAGATTTCATGGGAGGCGTGTAATTTTCAGGCAGGAAATCCCCCTTCCCAATAAAAAGGAGGAATGGTACCTGCTCTTGTTGTAAACAGTGTTATCTGCTCAAAAAGCTGAACCTGAAAATCCAGGTAATTTCCATGGAATAATACGCAAATTAAAATAGAACAGAATTCTTTGCTTAACCGGGTATAGCCTTATTATAGAAATCAAAGCTTTTAGGGGGAAAAAAATGATGGTGTGGGAAGGCAGTTTAAAAATGGAAAAAGAAAACAGGCTGTTCATTGGTATTTTTTAGCTAATTGAGAAAAGACTCTTAGATTTTAGAGGCAAAAGTCCTCACTTCAGCTCAAGAGCATGGCAGTGTTGCTCACATTCATAGTTTAAAAGCCAGCGGCTGTAAAACCCCAGTAAGAGATGCTAGGCATTTTAAAGCATGAAGTCCTATACAGACAACTGCGTTGTATTTTTCCACACAGCTAACTTTTGAGACCTCATGACACATCAAGAACTCCACTAAGAGGGGGAGAAAACGAGTAGTCATGGTGTTTACTCTAGGCCCGTGGTCGGCAAACTCATTCGTCCGCAGAGCCAAATAGCAACAGCACAACGGTTGGAATTTCTTCTGAGAGCCACATTTTTTAAACTTAATCTTCTTCTAACGCCACTTCTTCAACATAGACTGGCCCAGGCCGTGGTATTTTGTGGAAGAGCCACACTCAAGGGGCCGAAGAGCCACATGTGGCTCGCGAGCCGCAGTTTGCCGACCACGGCTCTAGGTTATCTTTTACAGAAAGAGATGTGGGCCCTGGCCGGTGTGCTCAGTGGTTACAGTGTCCACCCCACGCAACCAAGGGTCGTGGGAGGTTTGATTCCCAGTCAAGGGCACGTACCTGGGTTACAGGTTTGATCCTCAGCCCCAGTCAAGATGTGTGTGAAAGGCAACTAACTGATGTGTCTTTCTCACATCCGTGTTTCTCTCTCTCTTTCCACCCTCCCTTCTACTCTCTCTAAAAATCAATGGGAAAAATATCCTTAGTGACGGTTAACAATAAAAAGGAGATGCGAGGACAAAGAACATTTAGTACATTTAGCAAGTGCAGTGTTCTGGGAGTGGGTGTATGGTTTATTGAACCTGAACTAATGAACACACACACTATAGACTGGATCCAGTCCCATTTTATGTATCCAGAAGCACAGAAAGTTAATGGAAGCCAAAGAGGAGCTGTGTCCCTCCAAACACAGGAGTTTCTGATTAGGAGTGTAAGGCTGGCGACTCTGCCCTTATAAGATAGGGTCTTCCCTCACCACAAAAGTTCAATTCTTTCTGGAGCAATGCTCATGTATATTCAGGGCTTAGGTTACACTCAGGAGAGATTTACTCACACTCCCATGTTCTCCCCTTTAAGGAGATGGCTACATCCATCAGGGTCTCCCAGGCCTAGAGCTGCTAGCATTAGCCTCAGTTCCCAGGTGTCTATGAATGACGGTGCATTTTCTAATGCTCAGGCAGTCACCATTTTAATGATAGTAAAATTAGATTCAAAAGGGGTACAGTTACTTGTCCCATGTCCCCTACAAATGGAATTAAGGGACCCCATAGGAAGATCACCTAATCCATTTTGAGGAAAAGAAATTTGAAAGAGGCAGCAACTAGTTAAAAGGTTCAAATTGGTACATCAATGAATCACATAAGATAGAAAAGCTGACATAAATGTAAGTTATCTATATAAATACAAGTTTCTGTCTCTTCGCTATAAAGTCTCTCTCTCTCTCTCTGCCTCTCTCTGTCTCTCTCTCTCTCTCTGCCTCTCTCTGTCTCTCTCTCTCTCTCTCTCTGTCTCTCTCTCTCTCTCTCATACACACACACACACCTCAATGATTATTTCTACATTTAGAGGATGCTTGCAATGGAGTTGGCTGAAATGACAGGCGATGTGTTATACATAAAATTCTGTATTGAGTGTTTGGAAAGATGTCTCAGAAAGACAGGCAGTTACACAGACTGCCAAGGTCCAGAAGATTCATCCCTGTGATGCTGCAGAGAAAACAAACAACGACTTTAAACATGAGTCTCCTATCAAACATCACAAAGGCACATGCTCTGAGTTGTATGGTGAGTAAGAGCAGAGATTTATTTAAAGGTATATAATTATTTTCCTGAGCAAAATTGGAGAGCCAGCATGACATCAATATCGGGGCAATTTCATTCTAGGATGACTGATACCTGGAGGCTCTAGAAGGGTCCCAGTTAATGTGCTGACAAGGCATCTGTAAGAAGTGAGAGGCCTCAAACAAAGCGAGGCTGGGAAAGCACTGGGAGGAGCCCGGTTTGGCTCAGTGGATAGAGCATCGGCCCACTCAAGGGCATGTACCTGGGTTGCTGGCTCAATTCCCCATAGGGGGCGTGCAGGAGGCAGCTGATCGATGTTTCTCTCTCACTGATGTTTCTAACTCTCTAACCCTCTCCCTCTCTGTTAAAATCAATAAAATGTACTCTTTTTAAAAAAGAAACACACTGGGAGGAAAGGAATGGGGACCCAGAAGTCACAGGCAGAGATGCAATAATAAACTGGAAGAGAACCTGGGAGAAATCAGCAATGACTATACATATAAAGGAAATGAGAAGGGGCATAAGCCAAAACCTAAAACCATTCTTGTATCACTTGCCTGGGGAAGAGTGAGTAATAGGAAAGTGTTTAGCAAGTATTATGATTTGTTTCAGAAGGAACAACGAACTGGCTTTAGCCCACTGAGGTTTAAGGACAATTTGCTTTTAATCTAAAATATCTCAATATGCATAAGAAACCAGACTCCAGAGTCTCCAATGGCCATTCTTGAAGATGAGTAAGAAGCTCATACTGGAAATCATGTTGGCATGCAGGGTAAGTGAGTGGAGACAAACATGAGGTAAATCAAGGAAAAGAAACGAGGAAGAATCAGAACAGGTCTATCGACAGCATCACATGCAAAACACTGAGAAAACCAGGGTCTATATCCTCCCAGAATCTGCAGCAGAAACAGGTATTTAGGAAGAGGAGGCCAGCTTAGGGGAAGGTGGGGAGGGACAATGAGAAAAACTGGATGCAACAAGAGAAACTGTCTCTCCACAAAACGGGAAAAATCCTGGTCTTTTCCATTTCACCTGCCCTTTGCTCTAGGGGCTTAATCACAAGGAACAACAACAGCCTGTAATTATTGGAATCGAGAGTCTAGGTCAGTGGTCGGCAAACTCTCAGTCAACAGAGCGGCAAACCGCGGCTCGAGAGCCGCAGCTTGCCGACCACTGCCCTAAGGGATTACTTCTGTGCTACTCAGTTATCCAATCACAAAACGCTAATTTGAAGAAAGAAAACTCTCTCTTTCCAATTCTACTGACACTGCTGCTCAGGACAAGATAAGTCTGAAGAGGGGGAGATGCGGTTGAAATACACTTAAATTGGTAAATATTTACCTTGGATGATGAAAACAAATTGCAGATGGTTGAAAGTGTTATAAACTTAAAAAGAGATAAATAGGAAAATATGAGTTACCAGATAATCAATATTTGTAGCATATTAATAATATTAATAGTTTATGTAAGCTGCACCTTGGTTTCAGAGAGCACCTGTCCTTAATAGACTGTGTAACTAGTCAGCACCTACAAGGATGCCTTTGTCTTGTACTTCACCACTAGTGGAATGAATTTGACATTGATTGAATGAACAGGACATTAAAATACAGACATGTCTTCCACAGACCTGGTGCCTCCCACGGGCGTCTCTGGTCTCTGGCAGGGAGGAGCCTCCAGGAAGCTCTCTACCCAGGCCCAACCTCTCCGCATCAGCTAAGTAAGCAGGGTGGATGAGCTACACCACAGTCCCCTTTTGGATCTACAAGGAGATAGCTCCACCAGTAAGGAAATGGAGTTCCTTCCAGCCAGTAAGGAAATGGAGTTCCAGAGATATTAAGTTTTTAAGTCTTTTAGACTCGATTCTACTCCAGTTTTATTTACTTGGCACTTCTATTGTGGGGTGGCATTATTAGCGTGGGTAGGTGTGTGGAAGGGGAATGAGATCTCTTTAAAGCAGTAGCAATCCTTATCACCTGAAGAGTTGAGAAAGATTTGAGTGGAAGGTACAGATAAAAGGGAAGGGTTGTGGAAACTGAGCAGCCAAAAGCAAACATGAATCCATAGCCACATGGGCATATCTGGCAGGCTGCGTGACCCGCCAGTCAAGGCACTAGCATTTCCACCTCAGTACAGGATCTCCCTCACAGGCGAGTTAAATTACTTGAAAGCATTCTCTTCCTATTCTTCCTGTCAATATCGCAATAAAAAGAAGAAAGGAAGAAAGGGAGGGAGGAAGGGAGGGAGGAAGGAAGGAAAAAAAGAAGAAAGGAAGGAAGGAAGGAAGGAAGGGAGGGAGGGAGGGAGGGAGGAAGGAAGGAAGGAAGGAAGGAAGGAAGGAAGGAAGGAAGGAAGGAAGGAAGGAAGGAAGGAAGGAAGGAAGGAAGGAAAGATGCATGAAAGGGCACCTCACTTGTTTTTGGAGAAAACCAGGTTTTATTTTGTATGTGGATGTTATGGGTATCAGAGAGGGCTTTTCCAATGATGCCTAACAGACTCCACTGCATTGAAATTTGGAGACCCATTTAAAAAACTCGGCAATGATATCAGTAGCGGCACAATTTATGGCAAAGTACCGAGGAGAGATGGTTCTCACGGCAGGGGAGCCTGGCCGGGTTGCGCCCTGCCTTGATGAGCACAGCAGCTGCGCAGGCTCTCAGACACCACGATGAAGAAACCACACGAGAGAAACCCAGTCCCACTTCAGCAGAACTGTAGCTGTCCAAATGCTTCAGTCTTAAATATCGCCCCATTAGGAAAACGACTCCCAGTATCGCCATAAAAGGAGCAAAGAGGTTCACATTGATGAACAGTATCATTTTTCTTGCATTTGGGATTGCAAAAGCCAAGCCTGTTCACAACAGGCAAAGGCGGGTAATTCACAGAAGTGTCACCAGCAGCACACTAGATATGAATGAGCACATACAAGATAAAGTGTCTTTTACTATTTGTAAATTGGAGCACTACTGCTATAAGAACAAGTGATGGGGTTTTTAATGGACTTTTATCAGGAGCTGTACTTTTCTCGGAAGACGGTGATGCCTTCAACTTGCAGAGTAGCGTTGCCGCATTCCTGGGGTACATGCGTTTTCTCCTACTGGAGCTTTCACGTTTTATCGGATTCTTATATACAACCCTAGAATTTTTCCTGTTGTTGAAAATACTTCACCCTATCAGTTTACTCATGCTATTTACAGACCGCTTACGCCACATGTTAGACATGAACTGTGTCCCAAATGTTACATTAAGAACAATGACAAGTAACAGAGGGACAAAACTCACTGTCTGTGTTCCAGTGATGCTGAAGAAATTCAGCAGTGGTCATTTTAGGTTAGAGTAAAATTCAAACCATTTATAAAAAACAAACAAAAAACAAACAAAAAAACCACCACCAACAATGACAAATGACAGAGGAGGTGCAGCAGGAGCAAAGGCCCTGACTTTACAAGGCACACGCTCCGAAGAGGGAACAGAACATTCACAGGCCCTGATAAAGACCCCTGAGTTAATGAGGGCAAGGCAAGGCTCCTGCACAAGGAGGGGCAGGGAAGGAATGTGACGTGTGCAGGGGACACTCCCTTTTCTTGTTCTGGTTTCCAAGGGTCTCACTGCTTTCCCCTGCCCACCTCTCTGATGGCAGCTCGTACTGCATCAATGGCCACGTGGTCCATGTCGAGCAGGACCACCTGCCACTGCCTCAAAGTGCCTGCAGGCTCTGACCCCAGTGCAGACCGGTTCTACCCTCTCACTGGTGTTCTGATGCTATAATCAGTTGTAATCCCGTCCGTTTGGAAGTCATAAACAACCTCACTTCTTTGGGACACCCAGAAGCAGATTTGCTGTGCAGCTAACCAAGCAGAACTTCAGGGGGTTTTGTCTGCCAGGGACCCTTGCAAAATCCCAGGAGGAGTCTGGCAACAAGATCACGTGATTCTATGATTCTGTAAACTTTATATGAGTCAAGTCGCTTAATACTACCTCAGCTCTGATATCCCCTCCTGTCAGGGGAATCTAGAATGGCCGAAAGTATTTTGGGGATCCAGTAAAGGGGATACTTAGTTGGGGATATAGTTCATTTGAATATAGTGGCCTATATGTGTGTGGTTCACAGACACTGCTTTATATAGTTAAGTTAATGCCAGTGACCCTGGTGGGGAATGCAGATATATCCCTATTACCTACTGTGCTGGTTCACCCAGCTTCATGATACAAAGAAGCAGGGCCAGGTGACATAATCAAATGGCTGTGCTCTTTTTGCCCCTGGCTGAAGGGTGTGGGTCCTGGAAGATAAACAAGATTTGAAATGTACAAAACCAGAAGCTAGTCTAAAGAAAATTGTTTTACTCACCCGATGTATAACAGTGTATACATTTCAGTACTCGGATAATTCGGTTCTGCCCAATACCTGGTCAATGGAAAGCTCTCTATGTAGAATACACTTGAACCCTGTGCTAGTAAGACACAACCTGTGGCAGTTTCACAGGTTACCCACCTGCACTTGAAAGTCCCCTGTTTACACATCACAAGGTTAAACAGAAACAGTTGGATTAACCAGGCTGGAGCAGAGATCAAATTTTCCATTTACCAATGTACAAAAATTCATATCACATAGGAAGTGGTTATTAAAGAACATGCAGTCAAAAATGGTAGGAAAAAGTATAAAAGAGTTATTTTCAAGTATAAATTAATATGTAATCAATTAATATGTCATCAATAAAATATTATTTTTAATATTTCTAATGTCCCTAGAATATTAGCTCTATTACATTTCTAAATTATTATGATTTTTAATCATTCTAAATAAGTATTGATTTATATATACATATATACTTTTAAATTTAAAATGTATGTTCCTTTTCTTAAATAGCAATCCTAAATTTCATAAATTGAGAGTCCCACAAAGTGTGGACCTTCTTCTATACCTTTTTAGCCTATGTCACATCCTCCTTTGTCTCATGTGTGTAGTTGTATTTTTCTTGTATCCCCTTAATTTACTCACTTAACAATGTTTGCTGGATGACTAAATTATACCAGGCATTCTTCTAGACACTCTGGATACATTGGCATATAATACACAAAGGTCCTGATCTTGTATAGCGTATAGATAGCTGGCAGGAGACAGATAAGAAACAGGTACACACTAAAGGTTGGCATTTAACATAGGGATAAAGCAAGTTCTTAAGCCCTAGCCGGTTTGGCTCAGTGGATAGAGCGTCGGCCTGTGGACTCAAGGCAAGGGTCCCAGGTTTGATTCTGGTCAAGGGCATGTACCTTGGTTGAGGGCACATACGCAGTAGGGAGTGCGCAGGAGGCAGCTGATCAATGTTTCTCTCTCCCCGATGTTTCTAACTCTCTATCCCTCTCCCTTCCTCTCTGTAAAAAATCAATAAAATATATTTAAAAACAAACAAAAAAACAAGTTCTTAAACAGGAACAAGAGAGAGAGAGTGATGGGGAGGGAGGACAGTGGGGTAACATTACATTGTAAGCACTGTGATAGCAAGCAACTCATTTTAGTGAACCATGTAGGATCGATCCCTAGTATTTCGGGTACTTAACAGCTGCATGATGAACAGAACTGCAGAGGGCTAGAGGAACAAAGATTAACCTCTAAATTCAGGATCTTTGGAACCTGAAGTGGCCCAGACAAGAACTCTCCCCTCTACACTTAAAGGTGTCTATACCCCCCAATCTGTAAATACATTGCTACTGTCAGGTTTGTTTTTTCTTCAAACCTAACACATTTTTCTTCAGCACCAACATTTATTTTAAAACAAACACTATTCACACTAATGCAGCATATGTTATCACCCTTCTGACTTAATGATAAATGAGCATAAAAGTGACATCAACATCAGTGTTAAACAACTCCAGTAGAGACTCTGAAATATTGACTACGGTCTTGTCAATTATGGTGGTTTATGAAGGAATCTATTGCCTGGTCAGCTGCTTTTTCAGTTTTCTAGTTTACGGTCTTACAACCTAGATATTTAAGAAGTTAATCTATATTCATAAGATTTATGGCAACCCATGGAATAATTAGAAGAATAGTTGAGTTTACTTGAACCTTAAGAAGGAAATATTTTAAAAAAATTCTCCCAAGAGGATATTTTCCCATTGATTGTTAGAGAGAGTGGAAGGGATGGGGAGAGACAGAGAGGGAGAAACATCAATGTGAGAGAGAGACATCGATTGGTTGCCTCCCGTACATGTCCCGACCATGGGTGAACATTGAGCCTGCAACTGAGGTACATGACCTTGACCGGAATCAAATCCGGGACCCTGCAGTCTGAGGGCTGGTGCCAAACCAGCTAGGGACAAAAAGGATCTTTCAAACAGAGTTTTGAAATTCAGAAGATACAGCAATTGATAAATAAGTATAAAATGATGACTAAGGTATTTACAGTAGGCAGCTGGGCACATGGTTTTAGAGCAGGAATGGGGAACCGTTCCTCTGCCAGTGTCCGTTCGGATATTTATAACATCTTTCCTGGGCCACACAAAATAATCACCTTAAATACTGAACCGCTGTGTTTGGTCAGGCATTTAATTAACTCACCCCTAAGGCCTTGGCAGGGCCAGACCCAATGGTTTCTGGGGCCTTCTCCCTCCCACAGGCTGGACATTCGCCACCCCTGTTTTAGAGGGTAGAGATGGACATCCATTCATGGATGCTGAGAAGACTTGCTCAGCCAGAAAGTAGGCATAAACCAAGTGGCAAGAGGAGAAAGTGATTGAGGAACTAAGGAAATCTGGTTAGAACATTACTGGAAGGTTTGACACTGAGAGAGCATTCACATAATCTAATTAAAATAGCAGTGACATGTCCAAGGTGTGGGGCACCAGATAGCATTTTTCCGAGTTTTAAGGAACTGGTTAAAATACATCGTGGAAAGACATTTGTACCTAAGAATATGTGAACAATGTTGACTAACAAAATAAGTGAAAATATCCCAAGAGTTTCTTTAGTAATTCCCTCTTAAAATCCACAAGATGAATCCTAGTATGTGTCCAGTGAAGGGGGTATGGACTTGGGAGGATTGTTTCATTCAGAAGGGAGCTCATATGAGATGGTTCATTTGGACAGTGGTTTGGTCTGTACCAAGGATTTACGGAACCTTTATTTTACCCTAAATTTTGGCCACTGCCACCACTGAACTGAGAATAGCCTCTAAGATAGTGGTTCTCAACCTTTCTAATGCCGCGGCCCTTTAATACAGTTCCTCATGTTGTGGTGACCCCCAACCATAAGATTATTTTTGTTGCTACTTCATAACTGTAATGTTGCTACTGTTAATGAATTGTAATGTAAATATCTGTGTTTTCCTATGGTCTTAGGCTCTATAGCAGCAGTTCTCAACCTGTGGGCCGCGACCCACAGGTTGAGAACCGCTAGCAGGGTAGCCTACAGGTTGAGAACCGCTAGCAGGGTTGCCTAAGACCATCGGAAAACACAGATATTTACATTATAATTCATAACAGTAGCAACATTACAGTTATGAAGTAGCAACGAAAATAATTTTATGGTTGTGGGTCACCACAACATGAGGAACTGTATTAAAGGGCTTCGGCATTAGGAAGGTTTGAGAACCATTGCTCTAAGAGAATCTATTTCACTAGCTATTTTCAAGATGAGAAAGGGAGAAACCAGCAAGGCCTTCAGGCCATTCACCCACAGTTGCAAACAATTACTGACAACATCAAAGCACTAAATTCAAATCACCGAGTCCCTCATGATAGATGAGAAACATGGACACGTCAATTTGAGGCATCCTGGGCACAAGACTATATGATTTATCAGCTGCATTTTATTGGACTGTGGAAGGTCCCTGGTAGACTGGAAGAAGTGGTGCCCTGTGCAGCCACTGTTATCTCTTAGGAACACTCAAAAGATGGTTTTATGCCAGTGCCCATGAGCCACAGATATTATCTTCTGTGTGTATCCCAGGCCCTCACTTCTGATGTGGAAACAGTAATGAAATGTTTAACAGCAGTTAAAATTCTAAACAAGAGTCAATCAAGTGAAGCTCAATCCAGAAAACTCAAACACTGATCTTCACAGGCAGGGAACATATCTAATAAACCTGCAGAGGGAAATCTGACTGTCTGGTACATGGAGACTTTTCCAACATTTGCAACTGTGACTTGAGACCTCATTTGTTGACCCATAGCTACTCCTGGAACCCAGGGATCAGCACTGACCTCAGGCAACTTTTATCTTATGCATCTGGTAGGCAGGGGTCACATTTAAGCCGTGATGGGGGACTGGCCCCAGATGTCCAAGCTGTTGTGACCTCACATTAGATAACTGAAATCTAATCCACCTGAAAGACCACCCAGGTGTTTCAGATGGCTGCTCTCTCGCTACTAAGTATGTCCATTACACATGCGGGAGCACATTACACGGACAGACTAATTCCTGGGGGCAGAGCGAGGCCACGATCCACAGATCATTATTGACTTTTCCATGTAACTCCTGGCAGCAGATCCAATGTGCATCAACATCCAAAGGCCACAGGTACAATACCGGACTGCATCCCTATGATTCCTCCAGAGACAAGCTGCTCTTGCTAACAGCATTCAAGCTCTATCTTTCAAAGGAAAAGGCATTGGACAGAGAGGGCCTGCTCATGCTGTAACTGGACAACCAAGGGGTCCAGGGTGCCTGTCACTACCTGAGCCAATTAAGCAGAGACAGGGTTCAATCATATATGAGCATTTATTTCAATAATGCCGGCAATATGGGAAAGCAGCAGGTCACCCTCAAAAATCTGTTCTGCGACCCTCCATAAGCCTGCTGCTTATATTGGGTAGGACAAAAATTACATGGGGAAGTAGGAAATATAGGCATGGGAAATAGGCAATGCAGGCTGGGGCAGGACTCCACTGTTTGGGCAACAAGGTTGTTAATCTTTCCATAATAATAGGCAGTTCTTGAATAAGAATGGACCACATGCATCCTAAGGTTGACTCCCAGGTCCAAGGTTGACTCCCAGGTCCCTAGGCATACAACTCTCAGCCAGGTTAGAATGTCCTTTCTTAAATCAGAACAAGGCAATTAAAGTTAACAGAGCACGATTAATATTTCTTATAACTATAGCTAGTCCCTAATATTCTATTTTTGCCCCAACAATGCCAAGTGTGGGGAACACAGAGTTGGGTTTAAAGTTAAAATAATTTCTACAAATGGATTTTTGAGAGTCACAGGAATGGCTGGGTTTTAATCAACTTAAATAAAAGTAAACAATAATTGGAAATCCATGACTCTTTTAAGAGACAGAACAAGTTTTTACCACTATTTTCCCACAGATTCTAGAAATAAACCAAATTATACCAGAACTAGAGTCCTGGTGCACAAATTCGTGCATGGATGTGGTCCCTTGGCCTGGCCAGCAATCGGGGCTGATGGGGGCCATCTCGCCCAGTCCTAATTGGGGCTGATCGGAGCTGGCTGGCTGGGGAAAGGGACTGCAGGAGGTTGGCCGGCAGCAGGAGGTTGGCTGTGGGAGTGCACTGACCACCAGAGGGCAGCTCCTGGGTTGAGCATCTGCCCCCTGGTGGTCAGTGCACAGCATAGCATTGACAGCTCATTTGGTCAACTGGTCGCTTAGGCATACACACACACACACACACACACACACACACACACACACACACACTAGAGGCCCATTGCAGAAAGATTCCTGCAAGAACAGGGCTTCCTGTGGCCTTCTCTGCTGCCCCGCCTGCTTCCCTCCTGTCTCCGCTGCCTGGCCTGCTTCCCTCCCTTCTCTGCCACCCCACCTGCTTCCCTCCCATCTCCGCCACCCCACTTGCTTCTCTGGAGCTTCGCTTCCTTCTGCAGCACTTGGCTTCCTTCTACACTGTCTTCAGTCTTAGCTCTGCACCTAGATAGGCAAATTAACCGCCATCTTGGTTGGGTTAATTTGCATACTTGCTCCTGATTGGCTGGTGGGCGTGACTCATGGGTGTAGCAAATGTATGGTAAATTTGCATCTTTCTCTTTTATTAGATAGGATAGACTAGAGGCCCAGTGCACAAAATTCATGCACGGGGTGGGGGGGGAAGGGTCCCTTAGCCTGGCCTGCGCCCTCTCCAATCCAGGACCTCTTGGGGGATGTCCAACTGCCTCTTGCAATCTGGGACAGCTGGCTCCTAACTGCTAGCCTGCCTGATCAACCCTAACCACCTTGCCTGCCTGCCTGATAGCCCCTAACTGCTCCCCCACTGGCCTGACCACCCCTAACCGCCTCTGCCTTGCCCCGCAGCTGGGACCCAGGATTCCCTCCTCCGGCCAGTCGCAGGCACCCGGGACCCAGGCTTTTCTCCCTCTGGATGGCCACAGGCACCCAGGATCTGGGCCGGCTTTGCCCAACTGGCCACAGCTGCAGGGGAACATGGGCAGGTGGCTTCGCTCAGGCCGCAGCCGCAGGCACTGGCACCTGGGACCATGGGGTGGGCGGCTTGTCCCTCTCCCAGGCCGCAGGTGTGGGTACAGCCTCTGGTGCCTGGGACCATAGGGTGGGCGGCTTGTCTTTCTCCTGGGCCGCAGGTGCAGGCACAGCCTGCCTGGCTGGTCCCCATTTCTCTCTCACGAACTCATTTGTGCCTGGCTGGTCCCCATTCCTCTCTCCCCAGTGTTGAGTGTCCGAGCCATTACAGCATGATGGAGTGAGGGCATGATGACCATTTGCATATTAGCTCTTTATTATATAAGATAAAAGATGTATGTTAACTTGGAAGTGATACCTGTTTTATCTAGCTATGTCACAAGCCTGTTATAATCATAAGTGCTGCATTATACTAGGTTGGTATTTATTATAACTGAATGGTATGAGTAGATAGACTTGATAAGTCACAGACTAGCAAATTAAAGCACAATCTACCCCAAGAAATGGAACACAATTTAACAACATAGACCTACCACCTATGAAAAGTTGCTGATAAGAGGTCAATATCTAAATTAGCCAGTATTTGAACTTGTCAAATGGTTCCTTTAATTTCAGGTGAAGGGCCATAATCTCATCTCCACGTCTTCTCAGGGCCAGCAAACCAATACACAGTGCTGTTTATAAAAGAAAGATTGACATAGAATAAGGAGACACAGCCCTTCTAAGGTGCAAATGAAAGTTCAGATGCTATCAGAGCTGTCTTTGTACAAGCTTGTCTAGGTCATCTCCTACTCCCTCTCTATCTAGATTGGAAAACACACTCAGAGCTGCTTCTACATATGAAGTATTTGGGCCTTAAAATGAAACAGGTTGAATGCTCAGGTGTGCAGTGACATCGCTAAATCATTTCATCTGTTCCTGTCATGTACGTGAAGCTTCCTGGGATGTGTGATGGGTATCTTTCTAGCCTGTGTCACTCTTCGGTTGTGTTCTTGAAGTCTAGCCAATATTTTCACAAAAGCCTTTTGATATTCCTTGTCCATAGCTCTTACATGGTCAGACTAGGCTTAAATGCCGTAATAAGATTTACTACCAAGCAAACATTGGATTGCTAGCAAAGCTTATGAGCACACTTTGTAGCAAAGGGTGAGAAAATATCCTCTCCCTTTGCATGGGTGGCGCAGCACCATCGCATTAGGAAGGGTCAGACACAGGAAGAGGGGAGGAATCCATGGCCACGGAGCATCCACCACAGCTTCCACCCCTAGAGACTAATTTCATAAGCCCTCGTGCTTCAAATACAGATTTCATGAACCCTTATGTTTAGAACGGATTTTGTTTCCTATCTAAAACAAACATATGGTATCAAACAGTCTTTTAATGTTCATATTTAAATTAGTCTTAAAGAGATAAAAGGACTGAAATAGTTCTGCTATTTGAACATGCTTAACGACGGCAATATTTATATAAACATATTGGCAGAGGAAATGTAAAGTTCCCTGTATCTATGTGGGCCCAAGACTTCATGTTAGAAGCAACACATTTACATAAAACATTCGCAGTGTTGTATGTAAGCATGGTGGGCTGAGTGACGAGGAGGAGACCTACTGCCAACAACTTCTCAGCATTCGAACAATTTAATCCTAATTTCCAAAGGTGCCCCTGTATGCAACCTAAGGGTTTGTCAATGATAGATTGTGTTTTTGGTTGATGCAGGGTCACTGCTAGTTTTGTGCAAATATTCAACCAATAGAGTGTGCCCAGGCATCCTGGGTGCCAGGTAGAGTTCACGCTGGTTTCTCTGAAGGTTACCTCAGGAGAATCTCTGGATCCTTGAAAACAGGATTTTCTCATTCTATGGGTTAGAATGCATTCACAAGTCTTGAAATCCACTTAAGGAGTCATGATCAGCATTCTATACCGGGAATGATGTAGGAAAAATATCAAACTGTGCTACACATGGTAAAGATATGCTTTGTTTTATAGAATAGCTAGTTACATATGTGTGTTCTGGGTTGCAATGTGAAATGCATTCTCTTGCTTTGAGTCATGGTCAAAAGTGTTTGGAGGAAAAACAGGTCTAAATCTGCCTTATGGGAGGATGCTTAACAGCAGCTTGCAACCCCGACCAGCTTGGGAAGTGCCTGGGGATGACATGCTCCTTAAGGAAACACATGTAACCCAAGAGGGAGTCTGCTGATCTACCTCCAGAGCCCTTCTGTTTTTGGAGCTTTGTCCTGTTTAACATTATTTTTCTCAAGCATTTACCGGGAATGTGCTCAGTGCTAGAAACTGGACTAAGTCCTGGGGAAACAAATATCAATATGACATAGTCCTTGACCCCCCAGAAGCTCTCAAGAGACTAACACAATAACGCATGACAATGTCACTAAAGATAGCCAAGAGGGAGAACTGTAATGTTAACTGTTGGGGAGGGCCTCACAGGAGATTTGACATATCCATAAGGATTCATATTCATTCATCCATTCACCCATCCACCCACTAACCACCTCCTAGTTTGTTCAAGGCACCAAGGTAGAAGTTGGGGGAACTTAGATGAATAAGTTAAAGGGACTACCTTAGAAGAGCTCTCCATCCACCCACAGGAGAAAAAGACTTACAGGATGAGGGAGGAAGTGGCAGGGACCAGGCAGGAGACCCCCTGTGTCGGGGCTCCCCTCTGCAGGGGCTATAGGAAGGGGGCTGTCAGAGGTGGTGCTGGGGGGTGGTGGAGAGTGGAGGAAGGCTCTGATACAATAAAAAAGCTGGTCCATATGGTAGACAGAGCAAAATAATGAGAACCAAGTGTGCACATATTTGTAAACATTTCAAAAACTAAAAGCCCAAAACATCAGGCAGGAGCTGAGATAGGGCTAGAACTCCTGCACTGGAGATCAAGCTTACATCAAAGGGGTGGAACAGAGACTCTGGAATCAAATTTTAGTACTTTCCTGTTTTAAATCCTCATTTCTGACCATTTCTGTTTGAATAAAATCAATCTTTACCAAGACCTGGAAGACTATGTGTTCAGGCCTTATTGCTCCCTCTCACCTGATTCCTCGCCCCTGTGCTCACTAGGCCCCAGCCAACCGGCCTCCTTTATGGCTCAGGATCTTCCCCAAAGCATCCAAACTGCCACTGAGCCCTCTGCTCTGAATGGTCTCCTGCCCTCCCCTCTCCTCTCATAGTCTCTGTTCCTTTAACTTGTTTAACGTTCTTCATTGCAATGTTACTGTCAGAAATACTCCAGGCATCTGTTTACCTGTGTAATTCCTGACTCAGCCAGAATGAAAGCTTCTTGAGAGTGGAAATCTTGTTTCTCTCTTCCTGCTGTACGCCCAGGCTCTGGCATACTGCAGGCACTGAATACGTGTTCAGTTGGTCAAAGAATCAGGACAGGTGTAGGTTGAGCAATCATGCAGGGATACGGGAGGGTCGCAACCAGGGTAGACAGAATTACATGACAAGTCAGCAGCACAGGGTCCTGATTCGATTGAGAAGGTCAGATACAAAGTGTATGTGTGTCATGGGGTGGAGGAATCAGGGTGGGAGGTGCTGTAAGTAATGTGGAGTAGGGGTCACCTCTGAGCCTCAAGAGACAAACCCAAAGAGGCCTTCACATATCTGATCCATGGATACAGAAACCCCGAAAACACGACATCTCATTGCCGATTCTCATGCGTGTGCACAGTTGAACCAAGGCAGACAATCTGGAAACCAGACCGCCCGAGAAAACATCGTGGCACAAATTCAGTTAACAGTCACAGAGTCTCAATTAAGAAAACACACACAATAAAACAGTTATTTATTCCAAGCTATTCTTCAAGGGCGTGGTGGGAAACAACTCCCAAGATAATAACAGTTATCCATGATGTTAGTGGTTAGCTATTTAGCACAACTAAAGGACACTGTGCATGTGTCATATGGATAGGTCTGGGGGAGAAATACTGACAATTTTGGCAGCGAGAGCAGCCCAAAAGGAACATGCAGCCACACAAGCCCATCTAACAGGCGCTGCGAATCCCCCTGATTATGAGCCACCAGCATGCAATCGCTGGCACGCAGAAACTCCTGATGAACAGCCCTGAGCAGTTTGCCTTTGCTATCTAAGTGTCACAGACTGAACACACTCTTGCCCGACCCAAACTCGGCATTAATACCTGAATCACAACCTGGGGAAGCTCAATATTCCACTGCTGGGAAGAAGATAAACAGCAACAATGCAAAGCACGATGCGGCCCCTTTAGTGCCGCTAGTTAAAACGAATGCATTTCATCTTCCTCTTGCATCTGACATGCCTGTCATCTCTTGGTGGAATGGATGGTATTTAAACACTGCTGCAGAAAGCCAGTTTCTTGAAGGCTTTTCGACAGACCAAACGGAAAACAGAATGAAAAACCCTGGTTACATGCAGCATCACAGGACACAAATCATTAGGTTGCCAGAGGACAAGCTGTTCCTGGTTCCACAACTGCAGAAAATCACATGATCATTAGTGATAATGCCTGCCTATAGCACTGAACTTTTGTAACATGATAGATGCAGTTTCTGCTCTGGAAACAAACGCTATGCTTCATTAACTATCGCGGTATGAATGCATCACACACCTATAAGGAAATGAACCATGTCCAATGGTTTTTCACCTTGCTCCGCCATGACAAGGAATTAAATCATATCGTCTTATAAGAAAAAGTTGATCAACATATCTGCATGAATGCCTACTTAACCACCACCTCCATTACCATGGTTGGCATGGCCTATCATTGGGGGGGAGGGGTAAATAGATATGACGTACGTTTTTAAGGAAGCATGAACTTCTGCAGAAAGTGATGGTGTTGCATACGTGGTCATAGTTAACCTCATCAAGAGCTCACCAGGCATCAGGCACAGTTCAAAGTGTTTTGTGTGCTTCTTAATCTTCACAGCAATTCTAAAGCTTGAGGATGACTTTACCACACTGCAGAGCTAAGACAACTGACACCAAGGGACAGTAAGTGATTTGCTTCTGGCCAGACATCTAGCATTTGGTCAAAGTGGGATTCAAACCCAAGCGCTGCCTTGGAAAGCCTGCATGCCCGTCCCCATGCACAGTGCAGCCTTCTAAGGAGACTCCTGGGAACAAAGCAAAGCAGATGCTGCCAGGCCAAGTCCTGGGTATGCTGATGTCAACCCACATTCGTTTTCTAAAGGAAGGACAGTGCAGTCTTATTCAACATCTGAATGGTGGAATCCATTCATTCATTCTTTCAAGGAGGAAACCTAAAACCTTCAATTATATTTAATTCAAGTTGCAAAAGAACTATCACTACATAAAATGTCCTTTAGCAAAATGTTTGTGGCTACAGTGTAGCATAGGTCATCCCCCCGTCCCCCAATAAGCCAAACAAAAAACAAATGAAAACAACAACACTGCTGCTAACAATACATAAATATGAAAATATATGTAAAATAGATGATCTGGGGAAGTGTAGGCACCGTCAACAATGCAAACCCAGGGACCACAGTTACCAGAGGCAGCTCCTCCCTTTTCCTTTCTTCCATTTTCTTGGCGTGGAGGCCAAAGGTGGGACCTGTCCAAGCAGCACTGCTGCCGTGGACAATGATTATTTTAATCAACGTTGTGCTGTGTTAATGAGTGCCAACCATGTGCCAGATGGTGTCGAAAACAAAGCCTTTTCCACCATCCCGCCCAGTGGGATCAGCACCTCTCCTCTCTGTGAACGCGATCACAGATGCGGTAATGAGCTAACTCCGATGCAACCGAATTCTAATCCCCCCGGCACTTTCTGATTGGGCACTGCACCAAGTTTTGGCATAGAAAAGGCACCTGGAGTGCTGTCGGATGATCTCTTCAGGGATAATGGACTAGGGAACTGAGCCTGTAATGATTTCATATCAGTTTGTTCAAGTTCAGTTGCTATTAATTGGGTTCAAGTTCAGCTCCAGTTCACACAATCTAAATAAATAGCTGTTGAAACCAGCTTAGGGCCTGGCACAGAATGTATCTTCGTGACTAACAAGAAGCAAGCAAAAGAGAAAGCTGTAGAGGGACGCCTGGCACAGATGTCCTAGTGGACATATGAAGTAAGGGGGTGGAGCCCAACAGTGAACTGGCTTGTAACAATTGTGCATGGCTATACTGCTTAACAAATTACAATATTCTGATGAATTCGGCCTCAAAACAACTTTAAATGTAGTAAAACATGCATATAATTCTTGAGAACAGCTACAGGTAAAGCACTGGCTTAAAGTTCATCTGGTCTAGAATCTAAAATTTCTCTGTATTTTGCATCCATCTTGGCGATTCTGAGGCATTAATTCTATTATAATCTAAGTAAAATCTGAAAAAAGAAACATTTTAGGTAAGTTCATTGTTAAAGAAAAGGAGCACTATTGCAGAGGAAATAAATCTATCTAAAAAATAAGGCTTTGCATATTTTATGGAAAAAAATCAATCCCGAATCTATTTTGTTCTGGCCCATTAAGATTTACTCTAAGTTGGTCTCATTAGAATGAAATTTAAAATACATTTCTAAAGACCATTTGTAGAAAATTTTGAATAAATGCATTTTCTAAATCAATGTTGTCTCTCAAATTCTGATTTCTGTTAGAATTTAGTCATAAATATGTGTTTAAATGTGGACTGGTAATTTAATAAAGTGATAGAATGACATATTGAAGGCTATATGTGCAGGTAATATTAGACAGAATGTATACTACATATCCACTTTTTGTGACAGTAATATACCATTTAAAATATAGCTAATGTAATGAAATATAATCATTATATTTATGTTTATTATCTATTTATGTTGTTAAATCTAAACAATGAAAGAAGCAGGTAATTGCTAAAAACAGCAAATTATGGATTGAATTTATATAAAACAGGTAACTTCTGCTATTTTGGATTTTCTTTTTTATTTTATTTTCTGTAGTAAAAGCAACAGGCATTTGGTTAATATAAAGAATTTGTCTTTCTAGCAATGCAGCTGAACTATAGTAAAGTGTAGGGGCCAAAACATTCCAAGTTCTAGGGAATCAAAAGGACCCAGATTCCCAGTGTTCGCACCATTTACTTGATGTATGAATAGGTCAGGTTTTTTCACTTCCTTGAGTGTTGGTTTCATCATATTTAAAGTAAGAATCCAAAGAAAAAAAAGGCACAGGGTCATTGAAAAGACTGGGCAAGTAAATCTATCATGTGTCCAGCAAAATGCTTATCACATAACAGGTGTTCAATAAATGTTGTCCCCCCTGCTTGACACCTAGCAATACCATGTACTCTGATTCCACTTTGTAGCCAGCTTTCCATAGTTACCACTTCTAGAGTCAGTCTAAGAAGCTGCTGAAAAGTTGACCCAAAAATGTGAGCCACAATAATCTGTGGCCCCAGTGTATCCCAGAATCAAGAAACTCTCCAATATATAATTTGCTTACCATTAAAAATAAATTTGCCCCAGTCAGTTTGACTCAGTGGATAGAGTGTTGGCCCGAGGACTAAAGGGTCCCAGGTTCGATTCTGGTCCAAGGCACATTCCTGGCTTGTGGGCTCAATCCCCAGTGGGGAGCCTGTAGTAGGCAGCTGATCAACAATTCTCTCTCATCATTGATGTTTCTATGTCTTTCTCTCTCTCTCTCCCCCCCCTTCTTCTCTGAAATCATAAAAATATATTTTTAAAAATGTTATGAAAGGCTATATTAAACATAAAATAAATTTCATTCTTTTATAACAAAATCTAAATAATTATTTTATCCTACATTCCAGCTACTCATAAATAGTTCCCTCATCCTCAGAATTATTTTAAAACGGGGATTCAGCCAGTGTGGATACATTTTTGTGTAACTACTGACATAGTCTTTTTCAGGACACCTTTCTGTAGACCTGTCCACATGGGCTCATGAAATCATTCACATTTGCTTTATTTGCTACATTAGAAATCTGCAGTTTTGAGGCAATCCATAGGTAATTGTGCTTTCTCGGCCCTTTTCTCACCCATCACCTTTCTCTGAACTCTGTCTCCCTTTTGGCTGAGGGGTCCTGAGGCAAGGTCGCTTAGGGAGTCCCGTCCTGGTCAAATTTCCAGTTCAAGCAGTCTTGGTCTCTGAAGGGCAGGCTCTGGCGGGACCTCTTTTCAGGCTGACAAGCCCCATCTGTTTCCTATTAGCCTGCCCATATTAACCTTTGCCTTGTTTGCTTGACTTTGCCCATCTCTAATTTCGAATTGAGAGCTCAAGGACAGACGTGGAATAGAATGTTCTGAAAGACTAACCTTGAGGACAACTCGACAGCAGAATCCCTAAATGCAGTACCCCACCCCCACGGCCCTGGGGTTCTAACATTTGGAGGAAAATGCCACCTTCTGTCAATATGACGCTTCTGACTTTGACAACACACAGACAGAAATGTGAAAAATCACTTCACATACAGAACAAACCCCCTGACACTGACAAGGGTGCATGGGTTCCCCCAGAATCCTTCAGAAACGCTCAGTGCCCTAAAATGTTATCATTGTAAATGCCATCGTATCTGAAAAGAAACTTATTTTTATCTGAAAATAGAAACTCTTAGTCTTGTTTTGTATTAATGAATTTATAAGAACTGTCGTTTCTCCTAAGGCCAGTGAGAAGCTGTCTGCATTTATGAAAACCTAAGTGTTTGGATGGAAACAGAAGAACAAGACTTTTATTTAATTCAATGAATGTGCACTAAGCACCTATTGTGTTTGTGGTGTGATAGGTGATATTAAGTGTTACATACCCCTCTTTCCCCGTGAGGAACATGAATTCCTCAAACCATGCACCCACTAATGCAAACAATGCAAGACAATATTATCCCTAAGTACAAAGCTGAGGGGTGCAAACTCCCTAAATGCTGTCAGTGCTGTCCCAGAGGTCAGACGAGTTTGCAATGAGCAGGCGCATTGTAAAGAGAGTGAAGGGAACGACCAGCGCATGCCGAGTTGGAAAAGGGGTGGTAGGAAGAGTGAGCAGAGCCGAACCACTGTGGTTACACGGAAGAAGCCGCTGTCTGCCGGCAATACCGGGTATGAGAGGATGAGTCCACAGTCTGCCTTTCCAGGAAGGACTGTGACTTCACCACCAAGAGGCTTGTGCCACGGTGATAATCCAGAACGACAGGCTCCCTGCAGCCCTGTCCTGCCTATCATGTCCTGTCTCTTGGCCAGTTTTCTAAGCAACTCACTTCTACATTTCCACCCGACACCCTTTCTCCCTCTCTACTTACCCCAGTTTCTGTCTTTGTCAGTCAGACACTTGTCGTTCAAGAGCTGACCACTTTATTGTAACTTCAAGGAAATGCATGTCAAAACCATAATGCGGTGCCACTTTACACCCACAGGGTGACTCACATAAAAAAGGCAGATAAATACCAAGCGTTTGTGAGGATGGAACGCTATACAGGGGTGGTAGAAATGCATATGGTATAGCAGCTATGGAAAACAGCCTGGCAGGTCCTGAGATGATTAGCCACAGAATTACCATGTGACCCAGCAATGAGCCTCCTGATCTAAAAGAAATGAAAAACATATGTCCACACAAACACTTGTACATAAATGTTTATAGCAGCACTATGCACACCAGCCAAAGAACAGAAACAACCCAAATGTCTTAAACTGATAAATGTATAACACAATATAGCATGTTCAGAAAATGGAATATTATCCTATTTAATAAAAGGCTAACATGCAAATCAACCGAATGGTGGAGCGACCAGTTGCTATGACGCTCACTGACTACCAGGGGGCAGATGCTCAATGCAGGAGCTGCCCCCTGGTGGTCAGTGTGCTCCCACAGGGGGAGCACAGCTCAGCCAGAAGCCGGGCTCACAGCTGGTGAGCACAGTGGTGGTGGCAGGAGCCTCTCCCACCTCCACTACAGGCAGGCGGTAAGGAGTGATGGGTCCCAACCGTGAGAGGGATGTCTGGCAGGCAGACATCCCTCGGGGGTTCCCGGACTGCGGGACTGCGAGAGGGCGCAGGCCAGGCTGAGGGAGCCCCTGCCCCCCGTGCACAAGGGTCATGCACCAGGCCTCTAGTCTGACAATTAAAATAAATGAAGTACTGACAACTTGCTACAGCATAGATGAACCTTAAACTATTATGCTCAGTGAAACAAACCAGTTGCAGAGGATCATTTATTGTACAATTCCAGTTACATGAAATGTCCAGAATGGCAAATCTCTAAAAACAGAAAGTAAATAAGCGGTTGCTGAGACTGAGGCTGGGCTAGGAAGTGGGGTCGGGAGGGTTAATATGTGCTGCTAAGGGATAAGGATTCATTTTGATGTGGTGAAAATACTCTCAAAGTGATTGCAATGGCAGTTGCACAACTCTGTAAATACACTAATAGCATTGTAAATGGATGCACTGTATGTTACAAATTACATCTCAATAAGCTGTTAAATAGAAAAGAACCATCCACTCTGATGAATTCAGGTAAAATTCACTTTTATTACATGATTCATCAAAGTCCTAGTTTCTTAGAAGTGAGGTGGGTATTGCAGGTGTAGTCTAGGGATGGAAACTTCTTTAATAGCAGAATTTGTTGGCAAGCAAAATACTGCAGGAAACACAATAAGTAAAACGGAAAAAGCAATATTTTTCTAATCTGCTGGTGCATTTTTTCAGTTAAACAGCTAAGTCAAACTGGTAACTTTTGGCCTAATTTTGTAACATTTAATTATAAGCTTGGGTCAGGAACAATGAGGCTCTCCTGATGAGGGGAATTCTAGGCAGAGAATACATTTACTGAAGTACACACCTTTTTATTACACCTTTCAAAAGCATTTAAAGTCAACTGTTTCTGGAATCTTTGCAGAGCCACTGGGATTCTGCAGGAGAACAGTGGCACACATTGCCTCTCTCCCAGTGCTTCTAGTTTGCAAATGAGAAAACCGGGACTCAGAGAAGTGCCTCAGGTACAGGGCTAATATGCTGCAGAATGCTGGGCCTCCTCACTTCCATCCTTCCTTCCAGGTGCAATGCTCACATTGCATATTCTGGCAATTCAGTTGGAGCTATCCATTAGGCTATGGATAAATAAGGAGATATATGTACACAGATACAGCACACCTTTTTATTACTATAGAGAAGAATGCCTTAAAGGATCCCAAATCCTGCATTTTGTACTCCCAGTGCTTAGCATGGTACCTGCCAACAGCATCAGCTCACTAAACATTGAAGAATAAACGTTATCTTCCAGCATTAGTGAAAACACACACATAGATTTCCAAACTAGAGTTCTAGTCCCTTATCTCTAACCACCTAAATACCACCTATGCTTACACTAACTGTCTTATACATAGATCATACTTAGCTTTTTCGCCTGGTCAGCTCCTCCTTTGACCTCAACTGTTTTGGTCAATGGTCCCATCCTTCTGCGGGGCACCTGGTAACAAGACCAGGATTTAGAGAGAACAGTTTACATGGGACAACGCAGTAGAGTCTAGAACCCCTTCATTTAGACTGGAGAAGTGGAGAAGAAATCAAGTCATTAACAAATCATTGGCAAGGGTGTGACAGGGAGGAGGAGCTGGGTAAACATGAGAGTGCCTTGGAGAGACCGTTAGGCAAAGCCAGGCAGAATGATGTGAGATTATTCCGGACAGCAATCCAGGAGAGGGCAGATGTCCACATAAGCAGAAAACAATGAGTACGTATGAGGCGTGGGTAAGATGACGCTGGAATGAGGTCAGGGAATGGTTACTTTATAAACCACGGAAAGCACTTCATAATCGATGAGTTTAGCCTTCTACCAAATGTCCTTGGCCAACAAAGTTATGTCAGGACAACCGACATGTATCTAGAAGAAAGAATTGTAATATGACTGAAATTAAAAAAAGGAAAATTGGACTTCATTCACTAATATTTTTCCTAGCAGACAATGGTATTTATGGCAACAATACCTACCTCTATTTCACGTGTGTGTAATGTTCTGTCTGTGCTATTGAACTTCCTCAGCTACCATAAGCATTTGTAACCTTGCACTTAATAACCATAGGCCAGGCACTTCATTACACACTTTACATCACGTCGATGAGCCTTGCAAACGTAGAGATGATTACTTGCTTGACAGAGGAGGAGCCCAGGACACAGAAGACACATAATCTGGCAAACACCCCAAGGGTCTTTACGTAGCAGAGTTAGATCCCAGGTCTGTCTACCTCTCAAGCTGTGCTCCTCCCTCCACACCATGACCATTTCCAGATGCAACTGACCTCTAAATAGGAAAATGCAGACTAGATGGTGGTAGGGATTGGAGAGGAAGAATTCACTAAATATTTGCACAGCTCTGGGAACAGGATGCTCTGCTTCTAAACATATCATCCTGGGTATTCAGATAGAAAAATCTTCCAGTACAAAAGGGTAATTAATTCATCAGACTGCCCAAGATCAATGGAAATATCCCTGATGAATAATCAATTCCCTTTGTTTTTAATTCTGAGTAACCTCCTGCCCTTTGATTTGGCCTCCGGAGCACTTCCCCGAGCAGGCGAGCGGCCCCCGTTTGGAGACAGTTATTTCCCTGCAGTAAAGTGATCTAGTAGGTTCACAAGCCCACCTCTCAGGAGCTGTGGCCCTTCGAGCCTGTTCACCTTTGAAGAAATTCATAAAATCGCACATATGGGCCCTACACGCTGGGAGGTCCATTTATGTCAAACTTTACAGTGATCAAAGGACTTTCACATTTGCTCCATGCCACAACGAGATTAATGTCCCTGAATACACCCCTTTCCCACTTGCACTGACACCACTCTGTTTAATTATGTCTAGAGCTGGGAATTCCAGAGAGTGGATTGTTTCTGATTAGCCCAAAGTAACGAATCCATGTTTAGATCCTCCTCACTTCTTGACTTTAATTATGTAAAAAATGCCCCGCTGGCTTTTCTAGTCTGGTTTCTTTTACCATGAACATGAACAGGCATAGAATCAAATCCTGCCTGCCACATGCATGAAATGTGTATGACTCTGCACAAGTAGCTTAACATTGTTACACCTCAGTTTCCTCATCCGTACATGGAAATCATTATGGCACTAGTTTATAGGAATTGTGAAGATAAGGAATTGATACAAAGTGCTTAGGATACGGCTCGAAACACAGTGTTTATTCAATACATTTAACTATAAAGTGCCGTTATCTGACATATAGAATATTTTAAATTCTACTTTTGTATTTGTATTTGATATTTTATTTATTTACTTACTTTTGATTAATACTCACATGAGGGTATTTTTCCATTGCTTCACAAGGAGAGGGAAAGGAAGGGGAGGAGCGGGGGAGAGAAAGAGAAAAACCTAGATGTGAGAGAGACACATCAGCTGGTTGCATCCTGCAGGCACCCTGGCCAGGGGCAGGAGCAAACCGAAACCTAGATACAGACCCTTGACCTTGACCGGGGGAATCGAACCTGTGACCCTCTGGTGGGCGGGCTGACACTTTAACCACTGAACAACAGGGCCAGGGCTGCATTTCATATTTTAAATGATAATTTAAACTGCCTTGTGAATAATGGATTGTACACATAAAAATGGAGATTAGCGTAGTTGTGCTATAGAGAGATGAATGTGATTTGGATTAGGTAGAAAAAGGGATGTAGTTTTGAAACATAGTTTAGAGATAAAACCAATTTTTTTTCTTATTTCTCATTTTCAGATAAATTAAGTGTAACTGTTAGGAATGGGGGACTCAGAATACAGAAACGCTGTGGGTGGGCAGGCAGGCGAGACTGAAGATTTCAGAGGTCAGCAAGCAGGCTTACAGTATAAGATTCACCATCAGGAAAAGAAACCCATTCTTTCATTCATTAACCTCTTGCTTGCTGAATGGGCAGTAAGTGCTCAATTCTGGGTACCCATGTAAAGGAGGGCCAATTGTCCAAGATTAGGTAAGAACCCCACTGCATGAGAAGAGGTTCCCCACAGCTGGCGTGAGAGAAATGGATGCAAAGGACAAAGCAGACATCATCCTTTCCTGCATCCTCTAATGCATTCACTCATTCATTCATTCATTCATCCATCCATCCACTCATTTCAGTCACTCACTCATTCACTTCACCAATCTTGTTCAATATTCCACATTGCTGAGTGGCAAAACTCAAGCCTGGGTCATACCAACACAAGGAAGACACAATCCATATCTTCCGGGAACTCAGTTTGCACCTTGTTGAGGAGAATGACATGTCAGTATCATGTGCAGTGCTAAATTAAAAATACACACAACTAACCGTGCATGGGCCATAGAGAATGCTGCCTGTGCGGCCTACAGCACAGCCCTGTACACACAAAAGCCCCGAGGCAGGAACAGTCCTTCTGTCTAAAGCGTACTCAGCTTAAACTCTGCTTCTTTACAGGGGTCTTCTCTGACTCTCTAATTAAATTGCATCCCCTGGATACTCGCGCCTTGCAGCACTCCCCAGAGTGTGCCCTTAGGTGCTTAAGTGTCTGCCGCTTCCACCGGAAGCCATGCGGTGCGAAAGCAGGGCCTGCATCTGCCCTCCCTCCACTGTCTTCTCCGCAATGAGCACAGCACTTGGCCCAGAGGAGATGCTCAATAAATATTATTTCAAATAAGTGATGTTTTTAAATCCAAGATAATTGTGGGCGCATCTGGTTAGAGCATGCTAAGTATCCCAACAGGAAAAACCAGTTGCCAAAGCAACAAGTAGATACTGATGAATGACATCACTTAGGCACCTCCTCTGCGGCCTGCAAACTGGGGCATCCCAGTTATGAATGAGATATCACTCCCTTTGTGGCAACTCTCCTTCATGCTCTGTGCCTGAGAACTATAGATAAGAAGGTGGCTCTACCCCGCGGACTACACACGTGACAGTCAGACATCAGAATCACAAAAGCAGAATGACAGAAATCGACTTGCGCCTGCAGAGAGGCTAACACAGCTGTGGTGGAAGTCCAGCTGTCAGGGAATTGGGGGGTTTTGCAGCCTTATTGGAAAAGGACATAAGGAGTCTAGTGGATATTAGTGAGAGCAAGCAAATGAAGCAATTTTTATTTTTATTGCGTGTGTGGTTCAACTGGTACTTTCATTTAATTTAAAGCAGCAGCATGCAAATACGAATATAGGAAGCCTTTCCTAAGAAGTCTCTGCATTCCAGGAGTGAGGGTGCATAGCAGGACAATTTAGGTAGCTAAGGCTGCAGCTGAGTTGTTGAAAGGTGAGTTCCACTAAGCAAATGAGAGCGCCTCCCCACCTACCATAGGGGACATTTGACAATGACGGGAGATACTCAGGATATCATTAATGTCGGGGTAGACGTGGGGGTGCCACTGGTATCTAGCGAGTAGAGGTCAAGGATATTGTTAAACAGCCTACAATGCACAATGTACCGGAGAGCCTCTTCACAACAAAGAATTATCCGGTCCAAAATGCCAGTAGCCCCAAGGTTGAGAAACCCTGCACTACACCACAGGTTACACAAAGGGGCAGGAGAATAGATTCTCTACTCCTCAAAATTAAACAATCTCACTGGGGATAATGAAATTTATATACAAGACAGCTCAAGCATAAAAGAAAAAAGTTTCAAACACATAAAAATAACTATTTTGAATAATTAAACTACAGTTATAAATTATGAATACTAGAAGAAGACATCTGAACAAAAGAGGGCCATAGAAAATAAACAAGAATTGGCATTTGAAGTACAGACAATACAAACCACGCTGGGATACGACTTTGCCTGCATGGGGTGGTCTCGGATAGGGAGCTGTCACCTCACCCAGAAAAGGCATATTTGCATCGAAACTTATGCTGGAATCAAGAAGGGACAGGCAGGTTCGAGTCTCCCTGGGGAGGGACGGTGTGTGAGTAAAAGTCAAAGATATAGCAAATACTACTAAGATTTTAGGTCCATCAGCAAAAATTTTAAAACCTTAAATATATCTTACTCTTCTGCTTATGCTAGACAGGTAACAGTTACTAATTTTAGAAATGCTGTATTTTGGAGGAACTTGCATTGGGGAGTTCAGGGCAGTTTCTCATGAGTCTGCCGTCTAGCAGTGTAATAAATTACCCAGGGGTGACTTCAGCGGTTTCACCTTGAGGTAGTGTAATAAATATTTCCAACTTGTTTACAGCTTTCTTTCCATGATCCTAACACTGAAAGGAACAGGCAGGTTTAAACACAGAAAACTGAAGATAAATGAAGATATTCTTAGGGTATATGTGCAGCTAAACCATTATTTTTAATGAAGTTGCACATGTTAAGCTATCAAGTGTGTGTTGTGGTTGGCACTTTAAAGAATAATCCAAGATAAGTAAAAAACAAACAAAAAACAAAACAACACAAAAAACCCTTGGATTTCTAAGCTGATTCTTAGGCATTATACTACTCACCACTTTCATCTACTCGTATTTCCTCAAAAACCTACATTCTAAGGCAGCCAGAAATCAAGGGTGTCATAGAAAACAAAATCCATTCTATTCTCATCTCAAAAGCTTTGAGTGGGATAAGCTGATTAGTCTATTAATACCTTGAATTCTTTCTCTACACGTAAACTTTGTAAGAAACACTGTTTATCAAGGTGGCATTGAAATTATATGAGCAGAAAAAGAAAATACATACCAGTGCTAGGCTAAATATAGGCATTCATCCATCCTAAAACCTTATCGAAGGACAGTGAAGTATTAAAACAGACACAAGGCCACAAAGACCAAGAAAACTGGAGAGAAAATGAGAGCAGCTGAGTGAATACCAAGAAAATGTTGGCAAATGGCAAGTGGAGGGACAAGTAATGATCCTACCAGATGGGCACAAGCTGCAGCCTAAGATACCCAGGGGTGGGAAAGCCAACTGAAGCTGCAGAAGCCTACCAGCACTCAAGAACTGGGGAATCTGGTATTTCTGAAGGCCAGGGTGGGGCTGATTGGCAGAAGGGCTGATAGAAAACCTCTAAAAAGTTCAGTTAAGTTCTGCCCCAGTTTCTCCCACCGCTCTGGGTGCTCCAGAGACCGCCCCTCCCTTTCTCTAACACTTGCACACATCAGAGGCACACTCGCTGAACAGCCTGACCTGAGAGGATCCAGAGTGAAATGCCAGGAGCAATACAGAGGGCGGTGTGAAGCATGGGGCTCAAAGCTAGAGAAGTAAGTACATGTCTGAACACTAAATAATGAGACCCCTTCTCTCTTCCCAAGCCAGGTTCCCAACACTGACCTCCAGGTTCATGCACTAGGCAAGGAGCCTGGGGGAATGTTCTCTGGGGAATCTGAGAAAAGAGATTGCCTGCCTCCATGATGGCCCCCTATGACCCCTGCTGCCTGGATTCAAACTCTTATAGCCCCTTCCCCCACTGCATCAAAATTAGTTTGTGACAAATACAAAATGGCAGGAGTACTGATGTGTCATTTTAGAGATCAGGCTATGAAGCTGCACTCCTCTCTTCCTCTCTCGAATCGCTCATTCTGAGGGAAGTCAGTGCCATGCCCTGAGCAGCCTGGGGACGCACCCCAGCGGTGCAAGATGAACAACAATCAAGGAAGTCCAATCATGTGAGCACACTTAGGAATTAATTCCCTGATCTAGTCAAGCCTTGAGGTGACTGCTACCCCAGCTGACTACGACCTCTTGGGAGACCCTGAGGCAGAATCACCCAGCTCAGCTGCTGCTGCACCCCTGATATTGAGAAGAGGTACGAGATAATATACGTTTGTCATTTTAAGCTAAGTTTTGGGTAATTTGTAAATAGTAACACATGGCTTGTGGATGAAGATATTTAGGAGCCAAAGTGACAAGTCAGTATGTCTGTCCAATCAGCTTAGGTTGCTATCAGCCTAGGAGATGCTCCCGTCACCACTGGATCCCATACACAGTGAGCCTGCAACCAGCTTTTTTATGGGATCTTTCTTAAATTAAATTTGGACAGTGGAGGATAACAGAAAATTGAGAAAACCCTGTAAAATGAATGACCAAGGCAATCAGAAGGGAGAAATTCAGCAGTAACACAGACAGCGTGAGAATTGAAGACTTAATATTGACTATCAAAGACAAAAGAAAGTGTATTCATAACATAAAAACAGTATTATATAAAAAGGGGCATTCAGGAAATAAAAAGAGCTCACAGAAATTGATAGTACAATGGTGGAAATGAAAAATAAATAAATGTAAAAGTGTTGGAGGATAAATTTGAGGAAATCTGTCAAAAAGTAGTAATACAGAGCACAGAAACGGAAAACAAAGGAGAAAACCATAAAAAGTTAAAGAATCAATCCAAGAGTTTTAGCCTCCAACTAATATAGGATTCCAGAAAGAAAAATAGAGAGAAAATAGAAAAGGGCATTAGTTGTCAAATACATAACAGAGGACAGGTTTGCAGAACTGAGATTCATATGCGTTTCAAGGTTAAAAAGTCCTACTGAGGACCCAGCTTATTGAAAATACACAGCCTTGACAATGCTTATCACTGAATTTTCAGAACACTAGAGGTAAAAGCGGATCCTAAAAGTTTCCAAAAAAACAGCAACAATTAATGCACAGGATCTAAAATGAGAGTGCCACCATACCTCTCTCCAGAAATACTGAGAATTGGAAGATAAAAAAGCAATGGCTTTAAAATTTGGAAGTGAAAAGATTTCCAGCCTAGCTGTGGCCAGTGTGGCTCAGTGGGCTGGGCACCGTCCCATGCACAGGAAAGTTGCAGGCTTGATTCCTGGTCAGGGCACATGCCCAGGTTGCAGGCTTGATCCCCAGAGGGAGGCATGCAAGAGGTAGCTGATCAATGCTCTCACATTTGATGTTTCTCTCTCCCTCTCCTTTCTTCTCTCTCTAAAAATAAATAAATAATAATAATAATAAATAAAATAACCTTCATAATGCACTGGGAGGTTTAAAAAAATTTCCAGCATAGAGTTCAACATGCAACCAAACTTACACGTCAGTTATGAAGGTAGAATGAAGGCTTTTTTTTTTTTTTTTTTAATATGAGGTCTTGAAAAATATTTGTTCTCATGCAATCTTTCTTAGAAAGCTACTAAATGGTGTGCTCTACAAAAATGAAGGAATAAACCCAAAATGGTAAAATATGAAATCCTGATAAAGAGGGGATTAGGCCCAGGATAAAGGTAAAAAACATCCTCCTCATCACAGCTGTGAAGTGAAACTGAGAGACCAGCACAGACTGAGGGAAGAGGACGCCAGGAGTCTCCCAGCAGGAATGGCCAAGGAAAACCAAAATGGCACACTGACTTACCTGAGCATGTTATGGGAAATCTTACATTTCTATTGGAAATTTTTAAATATAGTTTTTATTAGTATGTATTACTTTAGAAAAATAGTATAATGGAGTGTGATCATAATATACTACATGCTCTGTAGTATATATACAGTACACATATATAGTATATGATATACATATATAGTAAAAGTATAGATTGAACCCAAATTTTACTATTTTGGGAAAAAGAGAAGAAAGCTTCAGTGCTGTTTATATGAGAGAGTTTAAATCCCTGTCTTCCATAATTAGACAGATAAAAGGTAATGTCCCAAATGGAAAAATTAATAACAAAAAGGGTACAAGTCTCCTATTCAGAAATAGCTCAGCACTAGAAGAAGACACTGAAATGATTGTGAACTGATGTCTAGAGAGAGGAACGAGAGCTGGGCTACCCTTTTTCATTGAATCATTGATGCAGTACTAGACTTTATATGCTTTGTGCATTTTTATTGATACATTTTCTAAAAAATAAAAAGGACTGAGTTAAGATATACACAGCACACAAAATAAAGCAGAAATTATAGCATTCAATGAGTAAAGGCGAATATAAGCTTAAAGGTACTAAATATGACAAAGTAGATATTAGGAAATAATAAAAGGTATACTCACTGCAAGAAAAACCCATCGAAATAGATTGATCTTGGCTTATGTGTACCCAAAACAGCAGCACTTTTTTCATCATATGAGAGAAGTTCAAACAACATCTACACTAATAAAAGAGAAACATGCAAATAGACTTTACCTCTGCTACGTCCACAAGCCACATCCACCAGCCAATCAGGAGCGAGTATGCAAATTAACCCAACCAAGATGGCTGCGGCCACTGAGCGAGCAGGAGGCTCGGGTTTCCCCAGCAATGAAGGAAGCCAAGCTTCCCGAGGTGGCTCTCTGGCCTCCGCTCAAAGCTACAAAGTTTCAATTATAGAAGATAAATAAATGCCAGATACCAGGGCCTCTGCTTTGGTCACTGGGGGGCATAGCCAGCCTGCATACCACCACAGGCCCCTTTCCCAGGCCACTCCATGCACCAAGGGAACCCCCACCCTGATCCGGACATCCTTCAGGGCAAACCACCTGGCGCCCACCCGTGCACCAGGCCTCTATCCTATCTAATAAAAGAGTAATATGCAAAGTGACTATCACTCCAACACACAGGATGGCTGTCCCCATGTGGACACAAGATGGCCACCACAAAATGGCCAGCAGGGGAGGGCAGTTGGGAAGGACCAGGCCTGCAAGGGAGGGCACTTGTGGGAGATCAGGCCAGCAGGGGAGGGCAGTTGGGGGTGATCAAGCCTGCAGGGGAGGGCAGTTAGGGCTGGGCAGGCTGGCAGAGGAGGGAAGTTAGGGGTGACCAGGCTTGCAGGGGAGAGCAATTGGGAGGAGACCAGGCCTGCAGGGGAGGGCAGTTAGGGGTGACCAGGCCTGCAGGGAAGGCAGTTGGGGGCAATCAGGCTGGCAGGGGAGCAGTTAGGCATCAATCATGCTGGCAGGCGAGTGGTTAGGGGGTGATCAGGCTGGCAGGCAGGAGCAGTTAGGGGCAATCAGGCAGGCAGGCAGGCAGGCAAGCAGTTGGGAGCCAGCAGTCCTGGATTGTGAGAGGGATATCTGACTGCCCGTTTAGGCCCGGTCCTGATAGGGCAGTCAGACATCCCTCAAGGGGTCTCTGATTGGAGAGGGTGCAGGCTGGGCTGAGGGACACACACCCCCATGCACGAATTTCATGCACCAGGCCTCTAGTAAAGATATAAATACAAATAAGAGTAGGAGATGCAACAGTGCATTCTCATGCCACAGATGGTCCTAGATTGTTTTAAGGAATGAGATTTGGCTTCCAACTAAGGTCACATCATAGCGTCAAGTAAAAATTCTAATTTCCCACTCTTTCCATGCATTCTACCATATGCTGAGAATTAAATAATTCATAACCTTTGTAAAGCAATGTAACTGTTTTATAGGCTCAGATCTTTTTATTTTTCATTGAAGTGAGTGGACCACATGAAAACCAGTTCTTCTAATGAGCATATTTCTAGGCTTCCTTTAATATGAGTATTTGAAAAAAGTGATGAATCCCCCCTCCCTACCTTCAGAACAAATTTGCTTTTATTTTTAAACTAAGGAAATGGGCCTTTCTCTGCCATCAACTCCACTGAACTTTGACATCACTATTAATATTTTTACAGATGTATTTTTGAAAAGCCCATTTCCTCCCTTTTGCCTTCCACCTGATCATTCCACAATTGTGCTTTCCGATGCTGAACAATAAATGGAAATCAGCTTTATACATCCCTGGACTAAATAAACTGAGAGATAAAAGAGAGGTATAAAAGCTAACAATCCTTTAAGTACAGAATAGGGCAAAAATAGTCTTTCTCAAATCAATTTAACACTTGCTAGAAATGATATTAGTCAGAAGAAGTTAAAATTTCTAGTTGCAATAATATATCACATTAATTATTTCTGTGATGCATGTAAAAGTCTCTAATTCAAAGATGACAATTCTTTGTATCAGAGAGGTTAGGTGATTTTTCCAAGACGACACAGCTTCTTAGTATGTAGGTCACAGAGAGTTTGTTACAATCAAGAATCAGGTACATAACAGAAGCCTCAGAAATGAATATTACCATCTCAGGTACATTATGACTAATCATGACAAAACAGAAAATCAGAAGAGAAAATATAAACTTTAAAAACTTCAGATAAAATAAAAGACAGCACCTGACAGGTAGTAAGGGTACACATATTTGCTGAGTAAATTAATTTATATAAAACAAATTGAACAGATCTATAGGACACCTTATTTTTATATTGTGTGATCAGTTCTACTTTGATGTTATTTTTTTCCCCTAAGGATATGGAGGCATTTGGAATAGGCACTGTAATTAAAACAACATAAACCTGGTACCAGATAAATATTAATACTGTGATCTGACTAAGACCGAAGCACTCTGCCAGCTAGTCCTAAAAATTTTTTCAGTTATAAATTGATCTTGAGAGTCTCAGAATATATTTACTGGGGGTGGCAGATGAGTATATTATCAAGAAAATACATGTATTATAGTCCCATTTCTATTTACATAGTTTCAAAGTCATAAACCAAAATATGAATATGTTGTGCTTATGCTTCATTGTTGGTGGTGGGATTATAGTAACTTCTTTTTCTTCCTTTTGGTTACCAATATTCTTTAATTCTCCTACAATAAACACATATTGCCTCATGGTTACCTATCACATTTTTAACGAGTGAGTTAAAGGTGTGGGATTTGAACCTAGATCCTCAGGTCTCGGTAAATTACCACTTGTCATTACTGGCTCCGGGTCTTCACATGAAGAATCACACTTGTCTGCACGACAACCTGTAAGGTCGCATTGGATCCCATGTCACAGGGAAGCTGAGAGAAGGAGGTGCTCTCTCAGCTCTGAAACTGTAATGTTTAGTAGCATTTTTTAAAAATATATTTTATTGATTTTTTACAGAGAGGAAGGGAAAGGGATAGAGAGTTAGAAACATCGATGAGAGAGAAACATCAATCAGTTGCCTCCTGCACACTCCCTACTGGGGATGTGCCCGCAACCAAGGTACATGCCCTTGACTGGAATCAAACCTGGGACCCTTCTGTCCACAGGCCGATGCTCTATCCACCAAGCCAAACCAGCTAGGGCAGTAGCATTTTTCTAAGCAGCCATTTCCACCAATAACACCATTAACAAAATGAAAATAAATACCCCCTTGAGAAGGAAAAGAAGGGAGGAAGAAGGAAGGGAGAAGTGGGACAGGGAAGGAGGGAGGAGTAAGACCAGCTTGACTGAAAAGAACAGAACTACACCAGAGGGCTGGTGGTGTGGTGGGAAAGTGAGGCCTAATGGAACACCCTGCCTCTCCCCCTAGTTCCCAGCAGAAAGTCTGCTTCAGGAAGCCCAGGACAGCACAGACGCTGCACAATGTCCGACGGGGAGGGACTGAGGCCGGGAAGGAACGTGATGGGAATCTTGAGAGGGCCTCAGGTTGAATGGTAAATGGCACATTTCTCATTTCGGCTGAGATGCTTTATGTCTGGTTTTAAACCTAAATAGTTATCTTTGCATATTTGAAGCAATAATGGAGGGAAATGCAATATTTATTTGCTGTATGTATCTTAATTTAATTTATGAAAATATTATCGACATGACATTGCCTTGGCAACTTAACATTTTCCACAATGGGCGTGCATCACCGTCATTTCACTTCATTTCCTTCTGCCTTCACAATATCGCCGGAGCTTTGTCAGAAAGTTCTCAGGATAGCGATGCAAATCGAAGCTTCATTACAAAGCCCAGGGAAATAGCTTTATTGTAAGGCCGTTTCATGAAAGGTAACGACTGTGCACGCTTAGGGCTTGAATTGAAATGATAAAATATATATTTCACTTATTTTTATAACAAAAACTCCAGTTTTTTAAATAACATGTGGGCTTCAAAATCCTCACTTCTCCATTCATTTACTCAGAAGAAGTCTTGCAGAAGCAGGCGTGCAGGCTGGAATACCCGGGCTATCTCTCATCACCCACACTGACAATGCACCACATGATGAAATATTCTCCCAGAGTCCCTCCATGAGACAAGAACAAAAGAGGCCTCAGGGCTGAAAACCCAGAGGGGGTAATTTCAAGAAGCAATATAGTGATACCCCAATTTTAATAAGGATTCAGGCATTCTTCCACCACCTCACTAACTTAGCCCATCTCCTGAACTACACTGACTATGAAATTGCCTGGAACTCCTTCATTCTGCTTCTGAAACCCAGTCTAGTCTAATAAAATGAAAAGGGCTTCATGCCACCCCCATGCCCAGGATCCTGTTTTGTAATTCACTTTGACATACACCAGGTGTCTACAGCAAGCTGGTTTCCTAGGTAGCTGCCACAGAGACCCTACGGCATACCATGGCCCTTTCATGGATGCTACTGGGAAGACCTGATGTGTGCAAACAGTTGTTTTTATTTACAAAAACATTAAAACAGTCTAACTTATAGAAGCAGAGAACAGAATGGTGGTTGCCAGGGGATGGGGTGGGGAAATGAAAAGTTTTTGTTCAAAATGAGTATAGAGTTATAGTTGCAAAGATGAATAAATTCCACAAAATCGGTGGACAACATGGAACCTGCATTTAATACTGTATTGTGTACTTAAAAACATCACAGAAAAAGGAAGGGGCACACTAAATCCTATGGAGGCAATGAGTATGTGCATCACCTTGACTGTGGTGATGGTATCCCGGGTGGATGCATATGCCCAAACTCATCAAAATGTACACATTAAATATCGGCTATTTTTGTATACTAAGTATACCTAAGCAAAGCTTAAAAAATCAAACAAACCCACAAAAAGGCTTCATCCATTCCACAAATATTCACTCACTTGCCAAATACATGCCAGGCACTATTCTGGGTGCTGAGGACATAACAAAAGGAAACCTGGAGATCTGAGTTCTCAAAGAGCTTACGTGACAGACCTCAAACATGAACATAAGTTGTTGACTGCATTGGGTGTGGACACTACTATGGAAATACAGAGCAGAGTGCAGGCCGCGGCCAAGCTGCAACTTTAGAAAGGGTCGTCAGGAGAGACCTCGCTGAGAAGGCGATTTTACTGAGGGACTTCTGAAGGAAGTGAGGAAGTTAGCTATGTGGATCTATGGGGATGTGAGGCCATCCGGGCAAAGCCTGAAGGTGGATGAGTTTCAGGCATTTATATATAACAGCAAGGAGACCATGGAGCCCAGTACATGGGAGTATATGGGACAACGGTAGGGCATAAAGTCAGCTAAGTAATAGGGGCTAATCATGAAGGCCTTGTCATCCTCCACTGAGGCAGACATATCATGACACTCCACCAGCCCCAAGAGGTCCATGTTCAATTCCTGGGAACTGTGAATGTGTTACTATAGATGGAGAGGGGAAATTAAGGTTATAGATGGAACTAACATTGTTAATCAGCTGATCTTAAGAGAAGATGGCCTGGGATTACCTGGTTGTGTGCAGTGTAATCAAAAGGGTACTTTAAATATAGAAGAGGGAGGTCAGAGTGATAGAACATAAGAAAGACCCTGTGGGTTATATTGGCTTTGAATATAGAAGGAGACAAGAACCAAGGAATGAAGGTGGCCTCTGTAAGCAGAAAAGGCGAAAAGAGAGATTATCCCCTTGATTTTAGCCCAGTAAAATTCTGGAACTATAAGACAACACATTTGTATTATTTTAAGCCACTGAGTTTGTGGTGCTTTCCTATCACAACAATAGAAAAACAATCTACCTATTGTAAGAAGTTCGGCTTTTACTCTGAATGAAATGAGGAAACACTGGATGATTTAAAGCAGAGGAAAGACATGATTTGAACTATATTTTAAATCTACTCATTGCAATTTAAGAACAGACTATGAAGCATTAGGGGTGGAGGCAGGACTGCAGGGAGGAGACATGATAGAGGCCTGGGTAAGTGATTTAGGTAGAGGCAGTTGGAGATAAGAAGTGGTTGATGACTGGCTGGTGTGGTTCAGTGGTTGAACATTGACCCATGAACCAAGAGGTCACCAGTTTGATTCCCTGTCAGGGCACAGGCCCAGTTTGTAGGCTTGATCCCCAGTAGGGAGTGTGCAGGAGGCAGCTGATCGATGATTCTCTCACATCACTGATGTTTCTATCTCTCTCTGTCTCTTCCTCTCTCTCAAAAAAAAAATACGTATTATATATATATCCTTTCTAATAAAGATGGAATATGTAAATTGACCATCATGCCATCACAAAGATGGTGGTGCCCACAGCGGAGGCAGAGTTTCTGTAACACAAGATGACTGCACCCACAGCAGAGGCCGAGTTCCCGTAATAAGCCTTAATAAGCAATGAGCAGGGACCTGAGGCTGCATGGCACTGGGACAGGGGACCTCAAGCTGCATCCCCTCACCTGGCAAGGCTTGACAGGGGACCTCAAGGTGTGCCCCCTGCCCTGGTGCTGGGCTGGAGGACCTCAGGCTGCTCCTCCCGCCCTAGGCCAGGGGACCTGAAGTTGTGCCCCCAGCCCAGCGGGGCTTGACGGGGGACCTGAGGCTGTGCCCCCCAACTTGAGGGGCTTGTTGGGACCCCGAGGCTGCGCCCCCCACTTGGCAGGGCTTGGCAGGGGACCTGAGGCTGCGCCCTCTGCCCAGTGGGGCTTGACAAGGGTGGGGCCGGCCGGGTCTGAATCTCGCCCAGTGGGGGTGGGGCCGGCTGGGTCTGGGTCTCGCACAATTTTGAGGCAGTGCAGTAGGCAGGGACTTGACTCTAGGTCCCATGGCGCGCCCCAGACTCTGACAGGAGGAAGATTTTCATATACATTTTACTAATTTTCTTTCATCTCTGACACTTCTATTATAGAGAAAGGGCAAATGACAATATTAAAATATTTCCTCTAATTAATCCCCTTTTAATGTGCACAAATTTGATGCACCGGGCCACTAGTGTGTGTGTGTGTGTGTGTGTGTGTGTGTGTGTGTGTGTGTGTATTTTTTTTTTTTTTTTAAGAAGTGGTTAAATGATTAGGATGAGGAGAAGACATTGCCATGGGATAGCAGAGAAGACTCAAAGATGACTCTCTGAAAAAGGAAGTATTTGATTTGGACCTGGAAAGACCAAATGCTTTCCTCCAGGTAAAAATGTCAGTGTGTTTGTATGTGTGTGGGGGGCGGGGGTAGCTGGGTGGAGGTGAGCATGGGAAATATTTCATACTGAAGAAAGAATATTAAGGGCAGAGAGCTGTGAAGTTCAGCATAGGGACCATTCAGAGCTAGACCATGATTTGTTTAAGCGTTTATTTTTTATTTTTTAAATATAGTTTACAGTCTGCAGGAAGGTAGGAAGAGGATTGCTTAAGAGAAAGTCAGTATTTATTTATGAGTTGTTTGACTGGTAGGCTAGGAACATACACTTTCACCTTATAAATGCTGTCTGCCACATGACTATTGACAAGCTTTAAGGGAATTGATGGGCAGTTGGTGCTTTTAAATTACTCACATGAGTAACATGAATGTGACTAGTAGCTACTTATACTAGGAAACGGAGTAAATATATTTTTGTTTGGGGAGACTTTTCTGATATTTCTGTGTAATTTAATCCACAAAAGAGCCCAATTAAACTTTAATATTCAGGGTATTTCCACTTTGCTCTTTCTTCATCAATATTGTATTTGAGCTATATACTGAGAGCATCTTTCACAATTTCATCCTGAAGACTAAAAGTGATCTCAGGGTCACTCTCAATTACTTTTATTTAACAAGGACCACATTGCCCTGAAAAAAGTTACGAGCAGTGCAAGTCTTGGGTTTTGTTATATAGCCTTGCAGGGCTTGCCTCACAGTCAGTTCACTCCTTGCTCCTTCCAAACACACCAGAGGGATGCACTGTGCTGCCCACTGACACTTTCATTCATGAGTTCTGACTGGTAGGTGGAGAGAAACAGTAGGTACAACTTGTGAGCCAAAGTTTTGTAATGTCTCTGAAACTGTCACCCCTGACATGCTAATCAGGAAGGCCAGAGATTCAGATCACAGCGTCTGTGTCCCTGGATCCCCAAGTCACCACATGGAGACTGTTGCTCTGGAGAGCCATCTAGACCTGCCATGAACTTTGTATGGAAAGAAAATGAATTCTGTTGTATTAAACTACCAATATATGGGGATTTAGCCTAGTCAAACACAAATGACTACAAATCAGTAACAAAATAAAAAAATTAACACAGAGTCAGTATTCCTGGGGTTTGATCTCATAGTTATAAGTATTGGATACTTTTGCAAATAAACATTTAAATATTAATAGGAAAAGCAATAAAGTGTAAATCACACATGTATACACATAGGACCAAAAAACAAAACAAAAGAAAAACAAAGACAAAGTGCCTAATATCCCTAATGTGCAAAAGACAACTTGGGATGAAAATTCTGGTGTTGGTATTTTCATTGTAGTATCTTTGCCACCAGCACTTTCAATGTATGCTTTTTGCTGCATAACAAACTGGCTGTAAGGCAATTTTGTCATAAAAAAAGGTAAAATTACTGGTTGGAAGTTAAGCTTTTGTTTGCTGTTTGGTTGGTTTTATTTTTCCATTGATGAACCAATCAACTACCTTCAGCAGACTTAATATACTTAAACTAGTTGACAGTTTTGTTTCATTTCTCTATTAATGAAATTCATTAGTTGTCACAGTTTTTATATTATACTAAAGGCCCGGTGCACAAAAATCATGCACAGGGAGGTGGGGGCGGGGGTCCCCTCAGCCAGGCCTGCACGCTCTCCAATCCAGGACTCCTCAGGGGATGTCTGATTGCTAGTTTAGACCCGATCCCACAGTTGGACATCCCTCTTGCAATCCAGGACCACTGGCTCCTAACCACTCACCTACTTGTCTGCCTGATCACCCCTAACCTCTCTGCCTGCCAGCCTGATTGCCCCTAATCACCTCTGCCTACCAGCCTGATTGCCCCTAACCACCTCTGCCTGCCGGCCTGATCGACCCTAGCCGCCCTCCCCTGCTAGCCTGGTTGCCCCTAGCCGCCCTCCCCTGCTAGCCTGGTTGCCCCTAACTGCCCTCCCCTGCTAGCCTGGTCGCCCCTAACAGCACTCTCCTGCTGGCCTGGTCCCTCCTCACTGCCCTCCCCTGCCAGCCTGATTGCCCCTAACCACCTCTGCCTCAGCCCCTGCCACCATGGCTTTGTCTGGAAGGATGTCCGGAAGACATCTGGTCTAATAAACATATTACCCTTTTATTAGTATAGATTATAAATCTTACCCCTCATAATTGTCAGTACAGTGATAAATAGACATGTGGTGGTGATGGTCTCAAAATATTTGGCATGTCTGCCAGATAATGATGAGTTGCCCTAAGAGTTGGTTTCTTATTAGTGAAACATACTACATTGGAGGAGACAAGCCCAGACCTCTTTGGGGGTGCAGAGTTGGTTGAACCCACATTTTCCATAGGTGGAAGACAAGGGCTTATGTAAAATCTATAAAATAAGTTTTTTGCACAGTATGTCATAAATCTATACACATTTAAATACAGTCTTTTTAATTTTGCCATTTATTTTTTGATATGTCATTATGCCCTTTTTAATGTCCCTCTTTAATTTCCTGTGATTTTATCCTTTTCACACCAAAAGTGCCTTCGGGCCAAACATGTTCAGGGTGAAAATGTCTGTGGCAAAGATGCTTAAGGTGAAAGAACCTAGAACCAAAATTACTAGTGTCAGTATCATGAATAAATTTAAAAAGTTCAGTATCTCAAACAATTTGGATGGAAGTAAGGCTGGATGGTAGGTTAGGAAAGCCATGTAAAAAATTCTATGATAGCAAGGTATTATCCTATATAATAAAAGCCTAATATGCTAAGTGTTCTGTCATCTGTTTGTCTGTTCAACCAATCAAACTGTAATATGCTAATGATATGCTAAGGCTGTACAATCACTTGCTGTGACGTGCACTGACCAACACGGGGTAGATGCTCTGACCGGTAGGTTAGCTTGCAGTTGGGGTCTGGCCAATTGGGACAGAGCAAGATAGGTTGAACACACCCTTCCCCCAGTCCTTCACCGGCTGCCAACCTCCCACATCTCTCCCTGGCCCCAATTGTGCACTGGTGGGCATCCCTCAGCCTGGCCTGTGCCTTCCTGCAACCCGGGACCCCTCAGGGGATGTTGGAGAGCTGGTTTCAGCCCAATCCCGCAGGCCAGGTCGAGAGACCCCACGGGTGCACAAATTTGTGCACTGGGCCTCTCGTAACTAATCCCATATAATAAAGATCTAATATGCTAATTAGATCAGATGGTGGAACGACCTTTCAGAATAATCTTCTGGACGACCTTCCGGAACAACCAGTGGGTGGGGCCATGGATCCTCAGGGCCGCAAGGCAGCTGGGGCCACAAGGTAGCTGGGGCTGCAATGGGCCAAGTCCCTTGCACAAATTTCATGCATCGAGCCTCTAGTAAATGTGATAAGTTGGAATAACACGATTCTGTAAAATGTGAGAGTGGGGGAAAATCAACATTTTTCAAATAAATTTTACACATGTAATTATAAAAATGTATGTTTAATTAAGTTAATAAATTGAACTTAAGTTGGCATTTGGCTATTTCACCTATTTCCTTAAAAGTTTTCATTCCTCACTGAGAAAATGGGGTCACCTTATTTTTGATTGTGTTATATATTCAGGGCATGTATGGGATGTAAAATAACAAACCTGGATTTTTTTAGGGAAATCTAATAAAAACCAGAACAAAGGAGAAAAGTGACTTCTTTAACATGAGCTACCCCAGAAACATTATCTAGTCCCACAACCACCGCCGGCACTCAATAAATATTAGCAACAGGTTTTATATGTGACACCTGAGCAGGCTCACTTGGCATAAAACACAAGGCCATGGCCTCACTGAAAACATAATTTAACAAGCCTAACGCACCACATCAAGCTGTGCACACGGGTCCCGTTAGGCTAGGAAAGGGTCTCTTGCTAACATTGCACTGTCCAGAACGACCCCAGCATGTGGCATGGTCTCCAGCCAGCCAGTGACTTACATGATAACATTTCAGTAAAAGTTTCAGTAATGGAACAGGGCTGCCTTCCCCGGGTACCCCCAGAGAGGAGCAGTATTTCTACAAAGTTAAAAGAAGCAAGAGAAATGCATACTTCAACTTCAGTAGTGCTTATATCTTTCATTGATAACAATTCTGCAGACTCCCAGGCTGAAAGAACTAGAAATGTATACTGCCCTTGTATCCTGTAAGTAAATAGACGATTTTTCTGAACACTGTGTTGTTGAGATAAAACTTTAAAGTTTCTGTGGTCTCGAATGAACACCAAACATTTTCTTTATCACTCTAAAAGTTCAGGTAATTGTATCATGCACCGCTTGCCTCCTAAGAAAGATTGGATTCACTGAAGCAAATTGGTAGTTCTCAATACCACTTTATCTTTATCACCTACAGTACTATTCTTCAACCGAGAGCACTCCAGTTCCAATGGCCTCCTTGTGAATATTACAGCAATTAAGGAGAGCACTTTAATATACTGGGAAAAGAAGAATGATCATCGGTGGGATTGGGACTCTGGAATTAAGTTTAAACATTACAGGGAAAATGTTCTCATCTCCAGTGAATAGAGAAGATTTGGTGCACTTGGCATTATTATCAGGTGAGATTGGAAAAGGAAGATTTTCAAAGTTCAAAACTCAATTTTAAATAGTGTCTTTGTACATTCCATAGCAAGTTACTGAGACTAGTAGAAAATGTTCCATGAATTAATTTCAGAAAGTATGGAAATTCTAAGTAAATGTTTAAAAACTCACTCTTATGACTGTCATATTTTGAAAGATACTTCCACTTAACAGGACCACATTGGCCTTTCTTTGCATGTCCTATCTTTCCTTACTACTTTTCTAGTTATGTGGTAATTGATGCTGGCAAAGGTAATGAATTATGAAACGATCATATTTCAGTGTTGGGAAGACCATTTAGTAACCAAGAACACTCTTCACCACCTTCAACCTATGAATGAGTTATGTATCCATGTATGAAAAATGATTATACTTTTTAATCCTTCTAATTATGCTCCATATTTGAGCTACAGCTAAAAACTAAGCAGATCTTTATCCCTGTTAAAATTTTTTCAGTAAAACTAGTCATAGTTCAAGAATGGAAAACATAAGAAATCTTGCTCAAGAACAGACACAAAAGTCCTAAAGAAAATATTGGCAAACTAAGCCCAGTAATATTATAAAAAAACAATACCTTTTTTTCCAATTTGGAATTACCCCAGGAATGAAAGTTTGACTTAAATTTGAACAATCAATTAATACAATTCACCAAAACAATAGATTAAAAGGACAAAAATATATAATTGCCTCAGTGGATATAGAAAAAAATGTTTACTAATATTTAATATTCATTTATGCCAAAAACTTTTAGTGAGTTAGAAACTGAAAAAAATTTCCTTAACCTAAAAGAAGGTTTCTCTCATTTTTTTCTCCAATCCTAACACTTTTTTTCTCTTGCCTTATTATGTAAACAACTACAATGTTGAACAGAAGTGGTAATAGTGGGTGATCTCATTCATAATATTTATAAGAAAATATTAAAGAATATATAAATAAGTATGTAATTTTACCATAAATGTGTTATAATTATGTAGATGTGTTTATATATACACTATCTATATATATAAAAGCATAAGCAACCGACGGACTGGTCAGTAGCTATGATGCGCAATGACCACCAAGAGGGTAGACACTCCGACCGGTAGCTATGACGCGCACTGACCACCAGGCGGCAGACACTCAACCCAGGAGCTGCTGAGCTGCGGTGACTTGGCAGCTGCAGTTCGTGGGTGTCGCACCTTGAACCAGAGAGGAGGGAGTCTGATTCCAGAGTGTGTCACCCAAGAACCTCCCTCTCGCAATCCAGGACCCCTCGGGGAATGTCGGAGAGCTGATTTTGGCCCAATCCCCACAGGCCAGGCGGAGGGACTACACCAGTGCACAAATCCAGGCACCAGGCCTCTAGTCCTATATGATAAAGAGCTAATATGCTAATTAGACCGAACAGCAGAATGACCGTCCAGATGACATTCTGGACAACCATCCGGATGACCTTCCGGATGGAGCTGGGGCTACAAGGGCTGGCAGAGGCTGCGAGGGGCTGCGAGGGACAGCTGGGACTGTGAGAGCTGCCCCTTGCACAAAGTTCGTGCATCGGGCCTCTAGTAAATTACATAAAATAATAAGTAATACTCCATATTGTTAGGGTATCATTAATCCCCAAACTGCCCTATGGATTCAATTAAATCTCAAACAAAATGCAAATCAAAATATACTTAAGTTCAACCACAGTAAAATATTTTATATACACCAAATTGGCAAAATTAAAAAAAATTGGCAATATTAAGTTTTGTTGACCATATGGAACACTGGAGTTCTTTTACACTTAGCGGAGAGAAAAAAGTTGGTAAAAATGCTGTGAGAAATAATCTGTCATCTAATATTTGGAAAGTGGAATACCCTACGAACTAACAATTTTATTCTTAAGTATATTTCCTAGATGAAAGCTTTACACAAGGTATCAGAATATATGGAGAAAAAAATTTATAGTCATGCTACATACAAAAACCTGAAAAAACACAAATGCCCATTATTAGGAAACTAGACAACAGTAAAAATAGATTATAAGAGCATTTAACATAATCGATGCTCCTTAGGAATGAAATATTAAGAGGAAAAAGCAAAAGGTAGGTGAAGTTTTATAACAGAATTCCATTTGTAAAGTACAAAATCTTATAAAACTCAGCATAATCCTTAAGGATATAAAAATAAGTGGTCAAGTTATAAAGAAAAGCAAAAGAATGATTATTCCAAAGAAAAGTAAAATATATAGAATTGGCAAGGGTCCAACAGGGGACATTAAAAATAGTGGTAATGTCCATTTTTTTCAAACTAATGGGTATACAGGTGTTCATTGCATTGTGACTCTTCATACCCAACACATAGTTTTAGAAAAGTCTGTTTTATCTGCTTGATATTTAATTTTTTAAAAAAGAAACCTTTCAATGGCTTCTAGAAAAACATCTCCTTATTGGTTATCTAGGCCCTCAACATGATTCATTTCCTTGGACATGCAATGCTACTCACTTTGCCTAAAATACCCTTTCTACTTTCATTTGCCTAGTCAGTGGCTCACTTTCTCTGAAAAACTCTCTACCAGATTTTCTCCTAACCATCTCTTTCCTTGGGCCCCATTTTTGTTTCTCATTTCAACAATCCCTCTTCTTTCCAGCCTTTTAAGTGGCACTTTCTGGATTCTGCTTGTCAGCTGGATTAACACAGAAAAAAAATCCATGAAATCCCCAGAAAGTAGCTAATTGAATGAAACTCCCTCCCTGTATGGGGATCACAGATAATGTTTCTACCTTCTTTGTCTCTGTTTAACATTCTCAATGAATGGAAAGGAGCAAAACAGGATGAAGACTCCCAATTTCAAAAAAGGCCTCAGTTTGGGGACATTGAAAAAATATTCTAAAAAGATGAAAATATATTTAGAGTTCAGTTAGTTTATTCAATGTGTTCCTGCATATTTGGTGAATATTTATTGACTAAATGCTACACTCAAGGCACTGTTCCAGGAGTCACAGATACTATGGTGAACACAATATATAATGTCCCAGAGTTCATGCAACATACCTTCTAGAAAAAGGAGGAAACAAATGCATGCACAAGAGTGTCACCTTGATAACTTGTGCCCTGAAACTCCAGAAAACCTTTTCTTGGGTAAAGGTAATCCCACAAGAAATATTCCTAATGAAAGTACATATTTTCTCAATCAACAAGCATTTCATTCTGGTGACACTCTCAGAATTCAAGAGAAACTATCTCTATTCCTGAAGAAAATGGTCTTTTGAATTTACATGTCACCCCAGGGCCACATTTTAAAAACACATTTATTTGCAAATTAATTGCCTTCATTTTACTAGTAAGTGCTTTTATTTTTCCTCTCGGATATTTCAACAGGGAACATCACAGTCCATATTTCCTCAAAGTCAAAGCTATTCTCTTGCTGTAGGGAAAGGCACCTTTGGCAGTTGTGTTAACTCGAAATAGGACACAGGAGTGCTATTTAATACACCAAGCTAGTGCTATTTAGCAACCTGACAACAGAGTCCCTTACACACCTGGGAGATCTGATTCAGCACCTGTACTATTGTTTTAGAATTCCTCCCCACAGGACACATTTTCTCCAGGTGATAAAAAATACCTTGAAGAGAGAGAGAGCGTTCCCATTTTGAGGCACTGCACCGAGGGAGATAGGCGACGAATGCTGCTGAGAATCTCATCAGTTCAGTTACAGTTTTGCTCTGGCATTTTATGGCAGGAAGGAAAAGAGCGGCAGGGACAAGGGAGAATGCTGTCCATCAAGTGTCTGTCAAATTATCCACTGAAAAGGTCATTCCAATGACAATTATTCTTCCAGTTGATATATTAGGAATTTTTGCCCCAGAGAATTTTTTTTTTTAAACTCTACAGAACAGACTGAGGAACTTTGAATAATCCTTAGCTATAAAATCTAAAAATCACTTCCGAGTGTCAGTAAGAATACACAATGCTAATAATTACATGCTTTACAGGTAGGATGTTGCCAAAGGTATTAACTAATTGCTTGATGATTTGCTCTTACTCAGAAATAGGTATCAGACCCACAAAAAATAACGTGGCCATGTGAGGGGTTGTCATGCTAGCCCAGTGGTCGGCAAACTGCGGCTCGTGAGCCACATGCGGCTCGCGAGCCAAGGTTCGCCGCTCTGTTGACTAATGAGTTTGCCGCCCACTGTCAGATACTACCCTTTACCTCTTTGCACACAATATGCCCCAATTGCCTAATCCTCACAGCTTCCAACTACACGGGAACATTTAGTCTAGTCCAGTGGTCGGCAAACTCATTAGTCAACAGAGGGGCAAAACGCAGCTCGTGAGCTGCGGTTTGCCGACCACTGTGCTAGCCTTTACATTCAGTTTGATGCATTAAGAAACTAGATTTAAGAGCTCAAAGAATGGTTACCATGATTTATACCAGAAAAGTGATGATTAGTACAAATTAACAACTGCCAGTGCTGAAATAAATCCCAGTCTCAGGCTGGTTGGCACTATGCAGAACTTCATAGTGCGTTAGACATGTCTTAAAGAGCAACGATTCAGAAGCCCGTTGTGAAAGCCTTATTCCCTGTACTTTTGCTGACTTCTATACCTGCAATTGCTGAGGGTTCCTCTCCTCAGCAATGGCACCTGACAGGGCTTAGTGAAATTAAGGAATCCAGAAACATTTGACGTGCCAGCAGAGGCCACTATCAAAGTCTGCAAAAGAGGCCACAAATCTGCCTCATCCTCAAGGTTTCTAGCACATGGCCCCACTCATGACTTTTTTCAATACAATCCAGCTGCTTCACTCCTCACATCCTTTGTTACACGTGCACCTTCCAGACTTTTTGAGGTCCTCACTCCAAATGAAGCCAGCTTGGTACACAGGGCTCCGCCACCTTTTCCCCTTCCTTCAAGTGGCTTTGACATTTAACCCCACTGGCAGGAGAAAGACCCTCTGTTGCTGATATCATGTAGGGTGGTTGATACTCAGTTCAATTTCAGCAAGACCCGCTGCCCATTTAGTCAAATGCTAGCCACGTTCACGTCTATGGTGCATGGTGCCAATGCAAACATTTCATAAGTTCCTCCTTTTTGTTTTTCTGCAAAATCTTAGCAATTGTGCATGTTCCCTAAGCTCAATGACTTCACATTTTCTGTCTCAGTTAATCGAGTGTGGAACCTTTCCTTCTAAACAAGAAATTATCTCTTTTGACACCAATAGTGCCCACTCAACCGCTTAAGCATTTAGCCTTGGTATTCAAGTTTATATAGATTACCATTCTGCAGAAAGATGAACATTAGGAGTTAACCAATTTTATCATATGGGCTTTAATAAATAATTGTCCAAGAAAGGAAAGTTGAGAAAGATTGTAAGAGGGAAAAAAGAAAGAGGGGGAAATAAAGGAGAATGGATGGAGGTGTGAGGAAGAGGTTAAAATGAAAGAGAGCAAGGCACGAAATAAAGAGATAGAGGAGAAAGGGAGAGGGAGGGAGACTAAGCTGGATAATTCTTCATCTTACAGTGTACAATATTACTGCTTATGTGGTAGCAAAGATTCTGATGGTATTGGAACTGTGTAGGAACTTGGTGAATTAAGACACTATGAAGTCCTCCGGGGTGGGGATGGGGTAAAGAGGGGAGTCATTTTCCTCCAATGATTATTCCATACCTCCTGCACACTGCTTCTGCCAGACTTAAGCTCAATCTTTACACATCGCTCAGTTTATGCACCTATAGCACTAAACCCATATCTAAGTGTGTAAGTGGGAGGAAAGAGGGATTACAATTTCACACTTGCAATGCTGAAATGACCCTTATCTTTCTAACCACATCTGTGTCCTCAGAGGAGAAATCTCCTCCTCTAAATTCCAGACCTACTCGATGTCTGGCTACTGAATTAAACGGTTCCCAGAAAAGTAGATAACTCAGACATCCAAATAACATCACTTTTTGGTTATCTTTTACACACACTTATCTTTAATATTAATGTTACTCATATTAAATACAGAAAGGGGACTTCTACCTCTCCTAGGGGTCCTGTCTATGAATGATCCAAATTTGAAACTCCTTGAAATCATTTTGCCAAATCTTCCCTTGAGTATTACCCAATTTTAATTCCATTCAAACTCTCAATATAAAACCCCATCAATGTCTGTGATAAAGTAGCGGTACTTATACATGGAAACATATGCGAAAAGTGTTTTAATTATTCTCAATTGACTAATGAGAAAATTTAAAAATCTGGACTACAGTTTAACACAGATCAATTCATATTTGTCAAATCATGCAAGTAAAAATCTCTTTAAAATAAGTGTATTGTTACTTATACTTTTGCTAATTTGGCCATTAAATTATGAATACCATGCGTGTTCTCTCAGATAGAAAACATTTTCAACAGTTCTGATTCAGATAGCTCCAGAGGTAAAGAAACACCTGACTGTTTCTGCACGCATGCCTCTGTTGGCGAATCTTCCTTTGTCCGTATCTGTACAACACGCATGCGCGCATGCGCTTTTTGGATGCGTTCTCTATCAAAGCCTTAGTCTGAAACTTCATAACTTTCAATCCACAATACACATGCAGTTAGAACCACAGTACGGAGACAGAAAACATATTTGCTCAGGATTTAATAACACCAACATATGTCAGAATATAACTACAAAATAAGGAAATTTTTATATAATGCCTAGAAGTCATCATATTCAGTGCCCAGTATCAACCATTTCAGCTTCAAGTCACTGTGCACTGAAAATTCAGGTAGCACCTCTTGGAAAACAATTAGGTTGTGCTTACTTACACTAAGTCAGGTGGAAAATGGAGGCAAACATACAGGTTCTCCAAGCAAGACAAGACAAAAAGTGTCCCAATTATTTGTATACTTTAGGTGAAATAGTTTTAGTTATTCTAGACTTAGATAATTATGTCTGGTAACATTTTAGACATATACAATTTGAAATTCTCCCAAGTAAAAGAAATCAAACAGAAAGACAATCCCTATAGAGTATATTACAATTTCTTAAGACATAACTTTTCATTCAAGTCGATGATTAATTCCTTCGAGGTGTATACTGATGTGGCCCTTAAGTGAATACACACAGTCAATTTAATACTGAATTGTTAGGCAGCATCTGCAGTCCATGACCCAGTTCTTTATCCATTTCCAAAGGTTGAATTAGAAAACACTCCTTTCTTTTTGTATTTTTTTGCCATTCACCTAATTAAAATCTTCAAGCTTGACCTTACAGACAAGTGAGAGTTGGTTTGGGTGTGAAATGCGACATAGTGTTCAGGCGGGCAGCTGGAGCATGTTGCTGAGCCTGCCGGGGAGGATGGGGCACTGACTCTGCAGCTGTGCCCACGGCCACACTCACTCCTGAGCCTCCCAGCCCGGCCGGCCGGCGAGTTGCAGAAAAGAGAGTGAACAGTGTTTGGAGGCAAGCAGCTGACAGGTGTGTCACAGTATTTCCCATCAACAGTGAGTTCTAAGTTTTGCAAATGATTTCTCTTTAAAAAATATAATTAGTGTGGTTTTAAGGTTCTCTAATAATATTCCTCACATTCATTGCCTACAGCCACCCATTTAAAATGTTATTTTAAATACTACTTATACCATCCATCATAATAATTCAAACGATGAAGAAAGAAATAAAACAAAAAATGAAATTCTTTCTCCTTTGCAATATCAAGCTCAAATGCCCGAAGTTACTCTTTTATGACACCTATTTTTGACTCTTTTAGTGGCTAATTGCTAATATAATATAATAGTTTCTTGAATTTTCCAACTTTAAGTAGCATCAGTTGATTCCTTGCTAGGAAGGATAAGGGACTTTCCTAACGATTCCCGCCCTCTCTTCTCTCTCCAATCATTCTGTACTACTTTTACTCCCGACGTCATTTAAGTTTTTGTTTAAATGCCACTATGCCATTCTCACTACCAGACAACCCATTTCTCCTTATTCAATAACTTTAGTGTTTTTTCACAACTCTTAGCACTTTCCAACACACTATATGAATAACTCATCATCAAATCTATTGTTTGTCTCCTATTAGTAGTATGTAAACTATAGGAGAACAGAACATTTTTGTATTTTTTTGTTATTGTTTACTGTTATATTCCCAGCACCTAAAAATGTCTTTCATACACTAGTAGTTGTGTTCAATAAATGTTTGTTGAATGAATTTTACTTAATTGCCGTTTTAATTCTTTAATATCAAATTACTATAACTTTCTAAATCTTGGTACTTGGTAGGGTAGCGCTTCTAGCTTTTCCGTCTTCTCCAAGGTTGTCCTTTCAATTCTCTCCCAACAACATATCTGAGTTGTTGTTCCCTTAAATGTCTGGTGAGTGGTGGGTAACCATTTGTACTTCTGAATGAAAAACTCATTTGCTTAAAAATAATAAGTAGCTTCGGTTTTTGTTGCCAATACATTGGTCTTTCCTGAGCAAGCCTCTCCTCTGAGTTAGGCAGGTGATGTGATAAAGCATGTTCAGGGACAGGTCTCACTTTAACAAACATGCCCCTCTGTTAGAGGCAGGCAAGCTGTTTCCCTGTCATTCCTCGATGCCAAAGGAGAAAGGCTTTACTCTAGAGTAGCCTGAAGCCTGAGTCACCTGTTAATCTGATCCTATCCACTTTCCATTTCCAGGGTTTTTATCAGTTTACCCCCTCCGACACACACACATGCATACTTTATTTGTACTTAAAACTGCCATTTCTATGAAAGTTTGGGAAGAAGAAGACACAAAATAAATATATTCGGTGTACTGTTTGTGAAATGAAAGCTGATATGCTTTACTAAATTATAAAGGTGGCGGAATTAGAGTCAGCATAACAATAATTTATATGTATGAAAGCCCAGCGACCAGAACAACAGAATGACTGGAACAACCGGAATGACTGGTCGCTATGACGCACACTGCAGCGGGCCAACCAGCCTGATTGTGGCCCCAATTGTCCCCCCACAACCTCCCACAGCCCCTTCCCAGCTAGCCCCTCCCCCAATCTTCCCCACCCCAATTGGGGGTGGGGCTAGCTGGCCAACCTCCCACGTCCCTTCCTCCCCTGCCAGCCCGGCCCAATCAACCCCCATTGGGGCAGGCTAGTCAGACCCCACCTGTGCATGAATTCATGCACCGGGCCTCTAGTATTATATAAAGGCAGGTGCTACATTTCAGTGTATGGTATATATAAATATCACCTAAGCTATGTCTCAAAAAAAGGTGAGAACAATTGCACTGAATTGTGAACACGTTGAGAAACAAAGTGTATTTTAATGGTTTCTATATTCCAATAGGTAAGGTCTATGCCAAAAGTATAATCAACTTTAAAACATGATGGATCTCTACCAGCACCTTATAAAAAAAGAAGTCACCTCAGGGAAGCAGACTAGGTGTTTGTGGTGGTTGATCTCCATGGTGCTATTCCCAGCCTTCTAAGCCCAGCTCTGGTCCCAGGGACTGACTTCCAGTCCGTACTCAGTGCATCATGCAGGCCCGGTTCCTCCTGCTGAAGTAGGCTGTGGCCATTAGGAAGCAGCAGTAGGAGATCAGCAGGTAGGGGTATTAGGATGTTTCCCTCCTCTCCTCCCCACTGTGCTCCCTCTCAGCCAGCCTGGCTTTTGAAAGTGGAAGCACTGGGCAATACTAGGTCACAGGTTTTGATCTCCCAAGGACCTCTCGCACACCTGCAGCTCTCACCAGACTGGTAGGGATTGTCTTCCCTGGCCCTTTTCAGGCCCGGGCTGGTAAGAGCTCTTCATTCTTTTTGGAACGTGAGTGCCCCACTTTCATAAATAATCCCATTTTTAAATTCTCCTCAATGACACCTTTGAGCACACCATCTGTTTCCTGTTGGCACCCTGATGATACAGAATTCTAGGTCAGTTGGGTGAGTGGAACAACATTAAAAATAAATTGTCATTTCCTTGTGTAAAGTATTGTCAAACACGAACAGCAGGAACTTATCAATCCTAAAAGAAAAGCCTTGTGAACAATATGCTGAATCAGTGTGAGGACATGAAAGTAAATACTTGAGTTAAGTAAAGATAAAAAGAATCAAAGCAATTACCCTTCCACAAATGTCTAGAAATGAGCACAGAGGTATTATTTGAAAATTTTGCAGCAATTATACTATTTCGATTAATGTCCCTGGGAATTGTTTTGGCTTCAATAAACCATTTTACCATTTATCTTGAAAGCCTGAGGAGAGAAAAAAAAATTTTTTTTTTCTTAAGAGAAGGCATAAGATAACAAGAGAGAATATCATGGGTTGAGGGTTGAAAATGGGAAAGGGGGAGGACAAAATATAGATTGAAAAAACACAAGGGTAGTATGAGTTTTGTGTTCTTTAAGGTGTCCTATCTTCTAATGATCAATAATAAGTATAATGGTGAAAATAACAGTACCTAGGAGTTATTTACCATGCATAATATGACAGGGACTGCTTTAAGTGTTTCATATCTACATGAACCTCTTTTGATGCTCACAACTCCATTAGTCCATTACTAATATTACCCATTTGACAGATGAGAAAACTGAGACATAGTGAGGGTAAATAACTTGCCTAGGACCACCCAGCTTATAAAGGGCAAAGCCATATTTGATCTATGCAGTCTTACTCCATGGCTTATGATCACCATTTTTATACTATACTGCCATAACGTAAATGTTATACATAATCAACATCCTTCCCCATCCCTTGTTTCTTTTGGAAATAATGCACTGCCTACTTGCTCAACTCAAACATTAGAGAAGAAATAAACTCAGATATACTCAGGTTACATTTTAAGTACCAAGAGCCAATTTTGAAAAAGATAAGAATTCTAAACAAGAATTCTGCCTAACCTCTCCTAACTTTTCACCTTGTAAAGACAGAACATAATCATGTCAAATATATGACAACTAGAGGCCCAGCGCGCAATGAAATCGTGCAAGAAGGCACACCATGGGCTGCCACAGGAGTCAGGACGGACCGGCACTGCTGGCCACTGTGGGAGTTAGGCTGACTGGTGGGTGGCCAGGACCCACGCCTGACTTCCGCTCCAGACCCTCCATGCCCCCCTGCCTGTGTCCGCTCCGGCAATGCCTGAGCTGGTGTGGCGGCTCGGCAAGCCCCAGGCCTCCCCCCAGCACCCCTGGAGTCGCCACACAGGCTTGGGCAGGACCCCGTCTCTGTCTCTGTCTCCACTCCGGGCCTCACCTGCGCATGCAACCTCCTTCTGTCCAGTCATTACGTGTTACAGTGTCCCGGCCTAATTTGCATATTACCTCTTTATATATACCAAAGATTGTCATATAATAAACATTATTTTTAAAAGTAGGAAAATAAGCCCTAAGTGGTTTGACTCAGTGGATAGAGTGTCAGACAGTGGACTGAAGGGTCCCAGGTTTGATTCTGGTCAAAGGCTTATACCTCTGTTGCAGGTTTGATCTCTAGTCATGGTGGGGGCATGTGTGGTAGGCAACCAATTGATATGTGTCTCACACATCAAGATTTCTCTCTGACTCAGCCCCTCCCTTCTACTCTCTCTAAAAAATCAGTGGAAAAATATCTTTGGGTGGGGATTAACAAAAATAAATAAATAAGTAAGTAAACAAACAAACGAATGAATGAATGTAAGGAAATAAGGTAATCTAGAAAGTTCTTTTTCAAAAAATTAATTTTTGAGTTCGTTTTTGAAGAAGGTAGTGACTGATCTGAAAATGATAAAAAACGCAAAACTTATTCTCGAGACCTCTCTAAGGAAATCTTCCAAGAGGATCAAGGTGCTCCTTGTCACTACAGTCCACAATGTAGGGAATTCTCTAACAGGATAAACATGTTTAGACTTGGACACTCAACTGACAAATGGTGTTTTGAATCAGAAAAATAGAGGGACTGAACATAGAACTTTCTTGAACTTTATGTATCATGTTAACAAAGTAAGAATAGGTATAGCCTATATATTTAAAAAGGAAAAGATCACCCTTGGAGGTCTAATCAGTAATGCATGTGATACTCAATCGAAAAGAAGCAAGGAGTGGGTCATTGACATCTGCTTCCTGCTTAGAGCACAGCTAATTCTTTTGAATAGTGTGTTTGCTGAGCTTACCAGGGTAGAAGTTTGGTTCCCAACTTCATTACCAATAATTAATGGAGTACATTTTACTGGAGAGTATTTGAGGAAAATAATGAAAAGATGAATGGACAGATAAATAAATATTCACCCATCAATCCATTAGGTCCTTGGAGACCCATCTTGGACAACAAAGGACATCACTGGTGGTAGTGGAAATACTTGGAATTTAGTTATTTCTTGCCACCTAATAGGACACAAAACTCACACTGCCCCAAACAGAGTCAATGAAAACTGGAATCACAGATAGTCTACAAACTTGAAGTGTATTATTTTCATGAACCTCCTCATCAACCAAAGACCCAAATAAAAGACACACAAGCTATGGAGAGACACTGCACCATGACTAACAGAGCACACAGGCATCTTTTATGTGCTTCTCAATTTACTTACGAGGTAACATCTTTCTTAACTACAAGGCTTTGCAATTGTTTGTTCTGTATTATTATAACAACCGTTGTAAATTTTAAAAACGGAAATCTAACCAAGTTAAGACACTCACTCAGCAATTAATTTTAAGTCAACCAGTTTGCAGGCTGCTTGGAAATGAGTTCATGACTTTTTATTTTCCTCTGGTAGCCTAGCATAATACTTTTCATCTTTTGGGCCAGCAATAAATACTTATTGATTAACTGAAGTCACTGACAGATATGCCACTAACTTCTGTAGCACTGACATCAGACATACTGATTTCCACAGCCACGTCTGAAGCCCAATCATCTACAAAGAGCAGATGTTAGTGGTGCAGATGCTGAACTGTGCCATGGGGGCAATGAACTGTAACACCAAACTACAGTCCTGGGGTCAAAGGGCATTATTCCTGAACTGTGACTAAAATAAGAAGTTTGCTTCATGATTTCAGACCTCTGGGGTAGAAAGTCTATTTGTTTTAAAAACACAAGAAGAGTTTAATTGATCATCACAATCATGTAGAACCAGATGACACAAAGACATTCAGCTTGCTGTTATCCATGCCATTATTCAGACAAATAGTGCGAAAGGAGATGGAAACACCATTCTTACTAACAATTGCAAGAAATATGGACACTGAAGTAATGGCTTCTTTTAGTCAATATTATCTTAAAATACCAAATACAAGTGTAATGATTTTAAATAAGTTGTGGTAAGGCAAAAAGCCTACTCACTTATTTTCCTTGATCATGCCCTTTTCTACATACATGCATTAAGTAATCAGAGTCAGCGTTTCCACATAAACAAAAAGAAAATAAGCAAGATATACCACATAATTTCCTTTACTTTAATTTTACACACAGAAAAAAAAAAACACCACCATAATGCCCCAAATTTCTTCCATATGTAAAGGAGTTTGAGTTTAACAGAGTCTCATTTTCATACAGAAGAATAATCAGATTTTTTTTTTGCATTTTACCTGTTTTTTTCTGATAGCTATCAAGATTTTTCCCATTAAGTCCAGGAATAAGCAGAGTGAGAACTGTTTTCTGGTACCATATGATGGATGCATCGTTTCAGTGATAAATTGACAGGGTGTGGTGGCTATATCTGGGAGGTTGTCTTCTTTTATCTGGTAAACATTAAAAAAGGGCAAACACAAGAGAGATAGCTTTTCTTAAGGCAACTGCCAGCAAAGGCTGTCACCTTCCTTATCACCTTCAAACGTGAGAATGAGCAGATCAAGCTGCCTTGGTATTTCTTACTTCCACTGGGCCGAATCAAGATCTTAGTAAAATTTCAAATTGGGTATAGAGCAAGGAAATAACCAAATGTGTGCATATTGGGGCATAATTCATCATATGGCTTTATCAGATAAAACAAATGAGAAAATCCTGAGCCAGTCATAAAAGCGTGTCCAACTCTGAGTGACTTGTCCTTAAGATGGATCTTCTGTAAATAATTAAATTAGTGGATTTTCCCCCCTCTTCCCATCTGGGCAGAAAGGAAAAAAAAAGTCACGTGTGCGCGTGCACACACACACACACACACACACACACACAGATAAATCCCAAAGGCTAAACCTTCTGTTTAAGTTGTTAGTGCAAAAAAGGCTTTGCCATATATTGAATTATTAGCCAGATTCTTGAACTTCAAACTGCAAAAGAAAATCAGCACAGTTATTATACATAATTTGTTTAGGTATGATTAGAAATTTATGAGAAATGTAATCTATTTCATGGCCACAAAGATCTATGTGAATAAAAATCGGAGTCATATTGTTAAAAAGGTTTTAATACAGATAAGTAATTTGAGAACATTTGGTAATAGACATGGGAAACCCTCCCCAGCTCTCAACAGCAGCGCTTCTACTTAGGGAACGAGGAGCACTTACACTGAGTGAACGCAGGGCCATGCTGCTGGGTCCTGTTCGGCTGTCAGACCACCTGGACTGAAGACCAGAAAAGCTGGGCTGGTTACAAGAAAGGAAGATAGATGGGGCTGTAATGTTGGGGAGGGAAGGAGGAAGAAGGGATGCTGGGGTGTGTGTGTGTGGGGGGGAGGGGTGCGGAGGGGAAGTCTGGCTTCTCTTTTACAAAAAGGACAAACTGCAAGTCATTCAATCTGTGGTCCAGGTAACTAAAAGGAGCTTGCTGCGGCTGCATGGCTAAAAACATTTTCCCTGCTCGGGGACCCGGCCTCTGCAAGCACGGCTTCCCGGGACTTGCTGTTAAAAGCCATCAGCCAGGAGGTGCGAAAACCCAGGGGTCTCTTATCAAGTGAGCAGCAGGAAGGTGACCTTTCCCGCTGCTTGTTTGTGACGGGTCTGCAGACTCCGGCTCCGTGTGGGTCCGGCATCGGCAACAGGCCGAAGGGGAGATGGTGAACTCGCTGTTTTTTGTGTGCGGGTTTTGTGTTTTTTTTCTTTTTGAGGTCATATAATCAACTTAGAAAAAACAGCTGGAAAAGAACAAGAATGAAAAACAGCTGGAAAAGAACAAGAATGAAAGCCATATATATATATATATATATATATATATATATATATAGAGAGAGAGAGAGAGAGAGAGAGAGAGAGAGAGAGAGAGATCTCCTATCTTACATTTTGGGGGTAAATGGTTAAAGGCAAATTCTTTTTAATACTTTTTTATTAAAGTGCAACCAACTTTAGTAACAATTTAGTTACTACATTGAGCCGTTAGATCCAAGTACACAAAATGAAGGAAAAGAGACAAAAGGAGACCTGAATGAGGCAGCAGAAAATAAACTGAATTAAGACTAAAATACAAAGAAACCTGAGAGAAAAAAAGACAAAGGAAAATGTAGTTCTATTAGGAAGATGATCATTTCTTATTTTTCTTGCGTAACTTTTATGACTTAATAAATAATATCTCATTTAAAAGATACTCATAAGAATATAGGATATTTTCAAGCAAAAGTCATCTTATTTTTACACAATGTTGCGAAGTAACTGCCTGTCTAGGAAGTCTGCATGTATCCACCATGACCTGAAATTACTCAGAGGAGGCCATGGCAGGTACACTGAAAATCTCCTATTGGAATGCTCATTCACATTTGCATGTAGCTCACACAAACAAAAACTACTCCTGCGTGGTAATTCCCTTTCCTATTTGTTAGGAGTTGCTTGTCTTTAGATATTGATTCTATTCTTTCATTTACCCAAGAATCTCAGGCCCTTTTCCAGAGTATTAAAATTTAAAAAAAAGTATTCAATGCATAACCTGACCCATCCCTCCTCCCTGCCCCAGGCAACATTTTACCTATTCTGAAAACAAACTAAAATAAAATCCGATACCACAATCGCAAAAGAAGAACGATGCCAGAAATGGGTGAGTGATGCTGTGACCTCCTCAGTCCTGCTTTCTTACCGCCACACCAGAAAACATGCACACACTTTGTTGACTGGATGGCTATGACTGATTGATGATAGCCTGGTAAGGTTACCATAGCTAATTACAACATCATTCATCTAAGCCTGCGGGGAAAAAAAATACCAGCCTCCCGGGGAAGAAAAAGGAAAGAAAGAAATGCTATGCCAGAGCAAGCTGTTAACTTTTGAATAATCAGCCGCAACAGGAAACAAATAGGATGAAACTCAATGACCAAATTATGACTTATGGATCCATCCAAGCAAATGACCTCAGTCCCCTGGTGATTTCAACTCTGAGTTGCACAGCCCACAGCCGAGCGCTCCCAGCAACAAGGAACCCTCACATGCTTGTGCGCTTTGTAGTAGGAATTCAAAGGCTCCGGCAGCAGCCCAGCCCAGCCCAGCCCAGCCCAGCCCTGAGCGTCAGTTCTGCTATGTGTGTGGTGTGAGCGTGTTTGTCTAGGATCAGATGCCAATACTTAAACTCCCATTATGGGCACAGCAGCTACTTACATACTGCAGCCTAATTAAAGGAATAAACTTCCCCCTTCTTTATTTTTTCCTGAAGATCAGTGCCATGAAGGGATTTGGTTTCGTTAAAAAACGCAGACAAATGTTCCCATATGCTTCCCTTATGCAGTAAATTGTCAAATTCGGAAGAAAACAGTCACGAGTCCCAACACTCATCTATGGCTATACAACGTTTTCTGAGAACTACTGAAAACAGAGAGCAAAGAACTCAGTGTTTTGAAAATAATGATAACAAACACACAAGCATAATTTCCATGTCACTTCTGAAGCAGCACAAACACACATGGAAACAATAAAGCATCTGAGGCACCTTCCAGCTTTCAAGTCTCAGAAACAAGAACCACTTTCAAATACAAAGTAGCTCATCTTCAAAGTTTAACACACGAGAGGGGAGTAAAGCTAATACCATTTCAATTCCCAACTTTAATCAGATCGCTTCATATCTGGGTAATAGAGATCACAGGAGTGGCAACAGCCACGTTGAAAGGGCTCTGTATCCTGACACACGGCTTGAATTAATTTGCTAAAATAATTATAACCAAAGAAATATTTTCTCGTGGAAGCCTGAATCCAACATAGCAAAGTTCAGTCAAGAAGTCCTTAGAAAAATTCTCAACATGTCTAAACTAAAACTACTAATTAATTGGGGCCAGGGGAGAAAAACCGAGTCAGACTCAACATTAGCTGGGCATTAGTGAAATTCTCTGGGGACAGTGATGGCCCATAAAAGCAAGAAAGGCTCATGTTATAGATGAGAAAATTGTGGTCCTCTGACATGTAGCAGTGACACATCAGGAAGTGACATGGATGGTCTCAGATAAGAATATCCAATCCTATGAAATGCCAGATGTGTCCACTTTTGGGGGCTGGTGTTGGAAAAGGGTGGTCCTGATAGATATAGGTTAGATGACTTGTGTGGGAATGCAGCTAGATGAAAATCTGTAGGGTTGGGAACCAGCTTCTATCATTGGTGCTCAAGGGACAAGGACTGGGCCAACCTTGGGCTCAGAAGGTCTTCTGGAGAACAGTACAAGGTCATAAAGGCAGCATAGGAACTACCGGGGGAAAGGCTCAAGAGCATATTCTTCCAAACTGCAAAATAATTGCCCTCGCTATTCTAGCTTATTGACAGAAGGTCCTACATGAAGGCACTTGAAATGTCAAAAAGAGTACAACAATATCCACAGGACAGAAAAAGTCACCCAGGAATCCTATGAGCATAATGCTTTTGGTGCCAGTTCCCCCAAAGCACACATACACATGCATGCATTCACATGTGTACACAAACTCATGGGATGAGTCAGGAGCAGATTCATTTCTGAAATCTAAAGAAGGTTTTAACAAAAATGTTCCCCATTTAATTTTCTAGTCTTTATTCCCTTATTAGCTTGTGATTTGCAGCTGTTCATAGTATCTATTTATTACTTTACACTCTATCTCAATTCCAAAAGATATGAGGTGCTACTTCATCACATGCAGTATTAAAAGTCATGGATAATTGAAATCTATAATTAATCCAAAAAATGTCATGTAGTTGAAAGAGCACTGTACTAGAAGCCAAGAGGTGAAGGTTCCAACTCGAGTTCTTTAAGCAAATAGTTATTTGATATTAGAGCAAAGCTCTAAGCTTTTTCCTTTCTTTCTTTTCTTATTGAAAGGTCATGACAATGGTCTAGACAATTGCTGATTATAAAAATCTACGGAGCTGGCTATTTCCAGACCAGCATTTCATAAAGGTTGTTCTAAGGGGTGCTAACAATTCTTTTGGTGGCGGTGGGTTTCCTTGCTATAGGAATCCTAAAAAACATTGGGATTTTCTGCTGCCTGCTCAACACTTTCTTCCCTGCAAGCACGGCCAATCCTATTTGGATAATAAATAAACAAATGAAATAGAATAGCTTCTAGAACTTAAGTGCTCAATAAATGTTATCTGTTAAGTAACTAGAATCAAATATATTTTGAAATCCCGAAACGTGTCAAAAAGGAACATTGGTTCCACAAAGAAGACTTAGACAATTCGTGGACGAGATAATCTTAAAGCGCAAATGGCCTCTGACTCTGATTCTTTGCTACTTCACCTGGTGTTTGTCCCACCATGCCTCTTCTTTTAAATAGGCTAGTTAGCAATCTCTAGGCTATACAGTAAAAAGCATAAACCAATTTTAGAAACTTAGAATCTTTAAGTGTTCCAGTGATTTGCTAGTTAGGGCTGAGTCAGGACTTACTCATTTAGCATTACATTAGAAAATCCATTAGAAAATAAATGGTAGGAAATTATTTAGATGAATGAAGTTGGAATTGTGTGGTTGCCCACTTGATTTAAAACTCTTCTTACAAATTAAAAATATATACCCCATTAGCTTATAGGGCATAAAACTATAAACCTTTTTAGGCAAGTGGAACATTTCTTCAATGCATTTTGTACCACTTTATTGTTGAATAAAGAATTAAGACATTTATTGTACATCTACAGTACTGTCTTGAAGATTTGGACAAGGCATCAAAACCAAAGTTAATATTTGAGTTTGAGCTTAAAGGGTGCATATGCTCACCAACTAGACAAGAGGCAAAAGGGGTGAGTACCTATAAGGCATGGAATTTGGAAACAAGTGGCACTTGGGGCACTGGTAAGTGTCTCATAGAGGCTGCATGTTAAGGTGACCGCAGGGGTGTGGCCAGGAATGAAAGAGGGCAGAGGAGGTAGCCAGGTCATGAAGAGCCTGTGAGTATGAACTTACTGCATATTCTGTGCATAAATATTTCATCTTGGAAGATACAAAAAGAACAGCAGGGGCCACAGTGGGGAAGGTTGTTGGTTTTTAACAGAATACTGCTGATGATTATCTTGTGTTGGCAAAAGAGATATAAAAATTATACTGAACTTGGAGTATATTTTAACCGCCAATATCAGTCAAAATTTTGGGGGATTAATATGACCCAATCATAAAAATGCCTGGATTCCTAACACATGTTCAATTGTGTCTCCTTAAGTGAGACAAACAGGAGAGCTGAGAGGATTAAATTCCCGGCTTCCCGAAGGGGTCTCAAGAAAGAAACAACAGTGAGAATAGGCGATTGTTTTTGCTGCACCAGCCTGGGAGGGCCTGTGGGCCCCATGACAAGCAGGGCCAGTTCCAATGGCCTCGGGGAGCTGAGTGGGGAGCAGGCCTGGGCTCTGTGTTTGGCATTTTATGTGCACAATGTTATGATGAATCGCTGGGACACAAATGCTGCTGCTTCTCCAACCGCCCTCCCACTCTTCATGTAAACAGGATCTCGGGGGGGGGGGGGGGGGGGGACGGGGGGGCCGGGGACCGGCAGCACAGCCCCAGGAGGAACCTGGCTACGGGCTGCTGCAATGCACATCCCTCCATCCTGAGATGACGCCTGCCCAATTTATGACCGCATCCTGCCCCGAGGCAACAAAAAATGAACAAAACAAAACGGGTAGACACCAAAGCTGGCTGTGTTGCTTCCTTCTTCCATTTGTCAGAGAAACTACATACATAGGCTTTTCCTTTGCTTTTAAAGTTCAAGATATGAAAAGTACTCAATCTGATGGGGCCCTGAGGGTAGATAAGGGATGATTTTGTCCTTGTTCCTCCCCGCCCAAATTCTTCCAGCGAATTGAGGAGCCACTGGCATCGGCTTACTAATGAGTTTGGACATGGTTCTCCACGCAGGAGGATGCCACTGGAAGCTGTTAAGCCAGGGCCATATAATCAGATTTGTGACTTAGGAAGGCAGCACTGGCGGAGCAGGGGTTACAGACAGCAGCACTGTCCAGAAAGGGGTCCGATGAAGGCCTTGCAAGCGTCCGATTAATGATAAAGGTCTGGGTTGCTGCAATGGTGTGGACAAGATGGCTGGAGAAAGTGGAGATGGTGGGAAGGATAAGGAGGAGCTGGAGATGATGCCATGATTTCAGACCCAGTCTCTGGGAGGCACACTGATCACCTAACAATTAGCTCATCTCATCCTTGAACCTACAGCACAGGGGGAATGGGACTTGAAGCCAACGAGTTAGCATTTGCAGGGTTTTCATATGTATTCACAAAGTAAATCCCAGGAAAATTAAATCGATTATTTTACCTTTTTTTTTTTTTTTTTTTTTTTACAATAGCATAAAAGAGGCACACAGCCAAATTGTTCCTGACACTGGAGCCAGTGTCAAATCCTGGCCTTGACACCTAATAGTTTTGTGATTTTTGATGAGTTACTGAGCTGCCCTGTGCCTGCCTTATCCCTTAAATGAAGGGAACAATAGAACTCAAGTTAAGTATCATGATGCTTAAGTGAGTTTTTATGAGTAAAGGATTTAGAACGATCCCTGCATGCCCTTAAGCTTAGTGCTTGTTGTGTAGTCACCATTAATAAGTATATTTTCTATCTCTGTCTTACCAAAAATCAGTATTACAGGAGTAGAAAGTCCCACTTGCAAAGAAGAGAAACCTCAGCTTACTTCTTTCTCTTCCCGCATTCAATGTTATGTGCTCAGATGGTTCAACAAAACAAACTACGAAAAATCTGAAGAAAAACAAACCTTTTCTCTGAGAATGATAAAAACAAATTTCCCAGACACAAGTACTCCGAGCTGAGGTTTGGCCTTTTGAAGACCAAAGTGCTCGCTTATAAACAGAATATTAAAACAAGCAAAGGCAATTTTCCTCCTTCGTCTTCCCTTATTGCCTAATTTTCCTCCCATCTCATTTGCATAATGGATAAAAATGCATCCATTATGCAAATGAATGACAGGGCTGTGAAGTTGTTGAAGCCACAGACCTGGCTTCCCATGAAGAGAAGCTGCCCAGTGTCCGGGCTGCAGCAGACTGCTTCTCTAGCTTGCATTCCACCAAACAGAGGGGCTTTATGAAGCCTATATAGATCACTAACATCCACCTGGTTCTTCTAAAGGGCTCTGCAGATGCTTCCCAGAAAATGAGTCCAAAGGACAGATACTCAGAATTGTTGTGTGTAAAAGAAATGTGACAGTATACACTTTGTTTCAGATGCAAAAAACTAGGACTATGTACAGTTTTTACAACTGTAAGCATATGCTTTGCTTTAAAAGGCAAAGTGGAAAAAGCCCCTGTTCTAGCTTGAGAATTAACCTATAACAGGTGCTCAGAGCAGTCTTAAAATGTCTGCATACATTCAATAGGAATAAAAAACTGTTTCAAGTGCCAAAATATTGAAGTTTTCAGAAACTTCATGCTGTTAAACTGACCTAAGTTTATCTCTAAGCGCTATCACCAAACACTGACATATTATGTCTCCTACAATTGTCAATTCACTGAAACTTGAGAAGAATGTTTATTTTCTCCCTTCTACCCACACCTTTAAAACAAATATAACAAAAAAAAGACTTCTGAGCACACTCACTGGGTGAGTTGCTCTTGTTTTAATAAACCAGTAGGGCTGAATTAAGAAACTAACTCGAAAATGTTTGCCCCAAACTCTGAGATATGTAGTTTGGGGAGAAAAAGAAGGTGGCAAAAACAGACATGACCTTTATTCCTAAAGTGGATTCCTTGACCATGCTTAGCTTATTCCAAATGACATTTTCAGGGACCTAAATAATAAAATAAAGTGATTCTCATAGGCTATGGATGAATCAAGTGCATTCCAGTCCCTCCCCTATGACACTTCAAGGGCACACAGTTCAGATTCAGATTTACCTGCCATTCAATGTAATCGACTTCCCTGAGCCTCAACAACTGCAAAGAGCTATGTGAAAAAAAATAATAATGTAGAGAAAAACCAGCGTGTTGTTTTTTTTAAAAAAGGTCACTAACAAGATAAGTCACAAAGTAGGAGCAACTCATAGCCAGCAAGGGGATATACTGTATATCAACCAGGTGACAGACATATCACAAAAAATACACATACCTAGTTTCAGAGCAGAAGGGGTTACTTCAATTTCCCCACCAACTGGCTTAAAGGCAGCCAGCTGGGCAGCCACTTCAGTCTCAAAGGCATCTGGGCTCTGGCAAGCTGCTGGGTTTCCTCCGGGGCTCTCGATCTTGTGGAGTGGTTCTTGTTCGTCAAACACGGCAATCAGCTACAAATAAACGCAACAACACCAATTACTAGTACACCATTGGACACACAAATCACCTGGACACTGTAGCCAGCTGTGATCTTTGATTTCAATGAAAATGGCCTCTGAAAACTTAAAATGTTAATGTGACTGTACCCACAACTTTTAATTCAGTATTATGTCTAAAAGCACCATGGCCAGGAAATAATGAACGGTGTGGCCTGAAATAGAGAAACAACTTTGGTTATCTCTCTTGAAGGGATGAAATGGTTGCCTCCTCCACTCCCCTTTTCTAATAAGCCTGAAAGGACTCCAGTGTCGCTTTTAAGAGTTGTTCCAAAAACATAAAAGTTGGACATGCAGAAATGGAATGGTAGACATGATGAAATCCATAATTATATCTTTCCTTTTAGACACAGTCATAATAAATGGACAAAATGTAAATATTTACATAGAATTTGTATTTACCTTGTACACACGCACATATAACCCATTTTTATACATGCCTTTAGGTTTGTTCTTTTCCCACATGACTGATCTATGTTGACTGGTCTAAGTCCAATGAATTTCAATTTGAATGAGAATAAGCATCAGCACTTCAACCTAATTATTCTCATCTTCAACTCAATTTCACGGGAGACCTATGCTTCTTGTCATAAATATAAAAATGTTTGTCAATTTCCAAGTCATTTTTCATAAAATAAAGGCAAAATATCATAAAATATCCCATTCATTGTGCAAACATCGCTGTGTAAAAAGTGAGGCAACCTGGCTGAGACTTCATTTTTGGCCAGTGGACAGCACCACCATCAGGGGACCTCCAATACCCCTTATCACTGATGTGGAAAAATCCAAACGTGAGGGCAGCTCAGGAAAAGTGCAGTGTGTGTGCAAATGTGAAAACTGCTAGTAAATCTCTATATATTTTTCATTCATTAAAGAAAACAAACCTACTTATGATTCAAACATTTATTCAGGAAAAAGCCCTATTCATAGGGGAACTTTGTTGGCAATAGTATTAATGACACAAGTGCAGGGGTAACCAATCAGAACGTCATACATTCCAAGTCCAATCTTTCGGAAGAAATGGATACAATTAGGGATATGTAAATTGGCTATTCAAAACTGATTTTCATAATTGACTACTCATTTCCAGTATGGAGACTTGTTTAATTGGAAAAGCCAATCCTCTCATCACAGGAAACAAATGCTAGTCCCCAGACATTATTTTTAATTCTTAAAATTGAACAACACATTTTCTATTTTTAATCAGCAGCACTGATGAACTGGTTTCAGAGAAGACTTAAATTGATTGATAATGAAAGATTATTCTAGTATAAGAATAATCCCTAGAACTATATCTATCTAATCATCTGGCCAAAGTGATGTTTAACATTGTAAATCCTGAAAAGGAAAATAAAAGCAATTTTTAAATGTGGTAGGGGTGTTATTTTCATCACTATTTCTGTGACAATTATAACTTCAACTTTATATATTGGTAAATTCTAACACATGTTAGTAACATTTATTTTAATGCATCAATCAACTAAGAAAAGTGGCTTATTATATGGGTAGCATAAACAATTTCATGTAAATTAAGAATCATACCTTACTTTTTCCTTTTGTTATATTCTTAACTCAATATATCCTATATATCTTAAATATTGGGTCAAAGAGAAAAAAATAAAATACTACTCTAAAGTATAATACAAAAGCTCAGCCCAGCTGGCATGCCTCACTGTTGAGCATCAACCTATGAACCAGGGGATCACATTTTGATTCCTTCCATGTCAGGGCACATGCCTGGGTTGCAGGTGTGATGCCCAGCAGGGGGCATTCAGGAGGCAATCAATCAATCAATCATTCTCTCTCATCATTGATGTCTCTATCTCTCCCTTGCTCTTCCTCTCTGAAATCAATAAAAAGCTTAAAATTGGTAACTGATAAGATAAATCATTATCTATAGCTGCTATATAATATTTTCTTCTTGAGATACTTTACTGATAACCATCTATATATATAAAAGGCTAATATGCTAAGTGTCCCTCCAGCAGTCCGACTGGTTGCTATGACACGCACTGACCACCAGGGGGCAGACGCTCAATGCAGGAGCTGCTGTGACACACACTGGCCATTTACAAAGAAACTGCACCTCGGACCTGGCACCAACAAAGCAACACTCGGCTTCCCCCAAGTGGGACACAGGCCCTGCCACCACAGTGAAGCAACAGCCCACCTGATCACAGCCAACACTGCTGAGATCCCATGGCGCAAAATGCGGCCCACAGCCCAACCTAGCCCGGAAATGACTGTTGTGGGCAATGGGTAATGAGGTCACGTAGCAACACCCGGCTTCCTATCCCTAGTGACCACTTCTTGAAGTCTCTTCAGCCCAGGAACATGACTTGCTTTATAGCCAGGTGAAAACATTTTACACTTTAACCAAATGTCTGTGAAAGCATTTTCCTGTGCTTCATCTCATTTGATCTCACAGAAGTCCTAGAGTAGGTAGATAGGAGACTCAGTAGAATCCTATTTTCTTTTCATTAGCCGGAAAATGGAGATTTAAAAAGTTTAGAAACTTGCCCCAACTGAAAAGAAGAAATGGTGGACCTTGAAAATGACTTAAGGTTTTCTCACTGTGCAGGATATAGTCAAACACTGCTGCAGTTAAATATTTTACCCTTTGTTCTCCCTGTGTGATCTACAATAATATTCTGCTTTGTGTTGTTATTTACTGCTGTGTTGCTGACAATTACCTGAAAGAGAAGTTGGGGTACTTCACTGGGCTGGAAAAAGTTTAGCTAAATCAGAAAGCAGATCTAATTAAGCAATTTTATTCTATATCTATAAAAGGCTAAGTTGACTCACACATGTGCGATACATATAAAGCTCTCGATGGCACCAGTTGCACATGTGTGTTTTGATCTGTCATTGTCGATTGTGAATTTGGTCGACACTTCTATTATAGAGAAAGGGCAAATAGTGGTATTAAAATATTTCTTCTAATTAATTTCCTTTCAATGTGCACAAATCCACGCACTGGGCTACTAGTACTATTCTATTCACACAAGTGTATAGAGTATGCAGTAACAATGTTATACCAAATAATACATGAAATGGGAGAACAAAGTAGTTTGGAGACTGTGTTGCCCAAGTGAACCCCATCTTTTTAATTGCCAATGCAGTGTCTCAGACCACACTGTAACCATCTTCAAAAACGGAAGGTGTAAAAGATGAGGCTGCACTGTGGAATGTTTGTAGTTATCCAGGAGGAAGCTATGGCCTAAACTAAGAATGTGAACACGACTCTATGGAGATACAGGCAATACACAACTCTTCCCAAAGATGATGCCAGTGAGATCTGCCCTATCCATCTCCAAAATCTCATAATCTCTTTGATTAATTAGTTGCTTAGTCTGTCTCTGAAACCCATGACTGACAGGAATGATTGCTATTCAGCCCATTCTGAATGTATGGATGAAGAGCTGAATGAATGACATGGAATCTCTGCCCCTGGAAGGAAGAGGATCAGTTTCTGAGTCTGTGATGCCCAAGGTCACTGGCAGTGCAGGTGCTGGCTGAGGAGACTTCATCAGTCTTCAACTCCACTCTTCAATGCACACAGATGCACACTTGTTTCAACACTGATAATTAATTTTCACCATGAGTTGTACGTGCTTGTTAGCTGGATTGCTCGATTCATCAGAACACTTACATTATTGGGTGACAGAGTTCCTAAAACACGTTGTTACAGAGATGCATACATTAATTAACATAAACCACTGCTGTAGCTCCTCAACAGAAGGCACGCTGACTTCCAAAGTGCCCATTGTTTGCCAGTGGCCTCCCCTCCCTGCCTTAAACCCATTTGAAATGACCTTTCCAACAGAGATGATTTCAACATCAAAGAAGAAATTCTATTAAAATTGTGGTGAAGGTTTCATCTAGCCTAACCATCTGTGGCACGCAGAAGATTTTTTACTGACCCCTTGGAGACTGCGGTAACCTAAACTGTATGCAAAAGGCAACTAGGCAGCACTTGATTTGGATCTGTCCTCTCCTGCTGCCCTATCCATCCCTGGTGCCCCTCCCTGCTTCTCTCCGGCGATGCCAGCATTCTCATGTCCCCATGCAGCACTGGCATGTCCCACAAAGACCATGGTCCCAAATGATCTGTTCACACAGCTTTGATTTCCAATCAAAACTCCTGTCCCTGCAGATCTCTAACAGTAATTGGGTACCTAATCCCCATATATGCACAGAAGATCTGCCTACAAATATACTGTTCATTCTCCCACCCAAAACAAAAATCCAAACAGGCCAACCTTCTCAGGACTCACCCATACAGGTGCCACCCCAGTTCCTACCTCCCCTCTAAAGTAAAATCTGAAAGAGCTGTGCACAGAGCAGTTCCAATCTCTCTACTTCATTCCTTTAATGAGGTCACTAGTCAGTGACCTCGGCCTTAACAAGTCAGAGACAATCTGCAGGCTGCGAAATCCAAAGCCCATCTTGGGCTTGATTTTAGGACACCATCAACTATTGCAGCCTCTTTACGTCACTTCCTTCACTTGCTTTCCAGGCAATACATTCTGTTTCTGTTTAAATATTTTTTTCCAATTACAATTGACATTCAATATTATATTAGTTTCAAGTGTACAGCATAGTGATTAGATATTGATATAACTTACAAAGTGATTACCCAGATAAGTCTAGTACCCATTTGACACCATACATAGTTATTATACTACTAGAGGCGTGGTGCATGAAATTTTTTGCACTGGGTGAGGGGGGTGTCCCTCAGCCCGGCCTGCACCCTCTCATAGTCCAGGACCCCTCGCTCCTTACCTCCAGCCTACAGCAGAGGTGGGAGAGGCTCCCGCCACCGCCGCTGCGCTCACCAGCTGCAAGCCCAGCTTCTGTCTGAGTGGCGCTCCCCTGTGGGAGCACACTGACCTCCAGTGGGCAGCTCCTGCATTGAGCATCTGCCTCCTGGTGGTCAATGCAGGTCATAGCAACTGGTCATTCCACCGTTCAGTCGATTTGCATATAAGTGTTTTATTATATAGGATTATTGACTACATTCCCTATGCTGTACTTTCCATCCCATGACTGTTTTTATAACTGGAAATGTGTACTTCTTAATTCCTCCCCCTTTTTCACCCATTACCCCAAACCCCCTCTCATCTGGCAACCATCAAAATGTTCTATCTATGAGTTTTATTTGTTCATTTATTTTTTTAGATTCCACATATAAATGAAATCATATGCTATTTGTCTTCCTCTGTCTGACTTATTTCACTTAGCATAATACCCTCTGGGTCCACCCATGTTGTCAGAAATGTTGTGAGCACTCTCTTTCTCTCTCTCTCTCTCTCACCCCTCCCCCCCCCCCCCGACTTCCTATCTCTAAGCTGTCTGCTAGTGAGAATTAAAAAAAAAAAAAAAAGTGAGTAAACTTCCAGGGGAGTGGAGGCATAACCTGAATGGGCATGTCGTGAGTTCAAAATGAAAGTGCTCAGCCTTATGTTATAAATTCATGTACATTTTACATTCATTTTATACTCTATCAGATTTCTGTGCTTGTTTTAATATGAAAATACTTGTCTTTAATTGCCACTAAATTTAAGGCACTAGGACAATGTGAAATGTTTATCTTCTGTGTTTTATACCTCTGTTTGAAAGGTCAAGGTGAAATGTATTTTTTTTAAAACACACCTATCTTACAAATAGGATTTAGAAAAACACACAAAAATAAATATATTAGTGATATATGTATGAATTCTATTCAATTGTCATGTCTCAATTGCCTACACTGATAGTGCCCCCAATGCAAAGATGAGGCACTGGATTTGGGGCCTACATGTATCCCCTGACTACTTCCGCCCTGGGGGGCATCTGGAAGGAGCATCTGAAACTAGGATAGACCTAGAAAAAAATACCATCCATAAAGTTTATTTTAGATAACATTTTAATATTTTTTCTGCATTCACCTTGTAAAGGTTAAAAATAATGTGAAAGTCAACAACAACAAAACTCAAAAATCAAAAAGAGGAAAAAGGGGCCCTGACCAGGTAGCTCAGTGAGTTAGAGTGTCGTCCTGCTGCGCCAAGGTTGTAGATCAATCCCTGGTCAGAGCACATACAAGAGGTAATCAATGAATGCATAGATAAGTGGAACAACAAATCAATGTTTCTCTCTCTTTCTCTCTCCCTTCCTCTCTCTCAAATAAATAAATAAAAGTTTAACTTGGCCAGTGTGGCTCAGATGGTTGGAGCATTGTCCCATGCAATGAGGGGTCTCTGGTTTAATTCCCAGCTGGGGCACCTGCAGAAGGCAGCCAATTGATGTTTCTTATTCACAACAATATTTCTCTCTTCCTCTGACTCTAAAATCAATTAAAAACATTTAAAAACGAAATAAAGGAGCTTTGGATAATTTACACTTACAGAAGCCTGAATATCAGACTTGATCAAAAGAGTCATGTCTTGTTTGCAATTTCACACCATCAATATCTCTTCAGGACTCAGACCTGTTTTTATACTCAAACAATAGGGCCGTTACAATAAATATCAGTAATAAAGGTGCATATGTGTGTGCATGTGTGCGTGTGGAGGGCTGAGTGGGGTGAGGGAGAATCTTAATTCTTGATAATATCCCTAACATGCCTAGATGCTTACTTAGCACAGAGAGAGCCTGGTGCACATGGAAGGCTAATGTTAATGCCTTTTGCTACCATAGTTAACATTCCCCGGCTTTCAGAATGAGTCCCACTTGACTTGTTTATTCCCATTCTACTTTCACTTTGTTGCTTCTCTTTAATCTCTTCATCACAGGACTGACAGAGGAACAGAGAAAGTACCAAGATCAAACACATCAAACAGGTAATTTTTGGTTTTCCTTTTTTCTTGCTCTTCATCACACAAGAACACACAACCCTTAACTATGCAGTACTGCTCCTGCACCAAGCGACACACGGTTTGTGCTGTCTGTTCTATTTCTACCATAACTCGAAGCAATATACCAACACTGTTAGTTTTTACACTGACAAGTAAATATTTTAATAATAATGCCAGAAGTGCCTTAGTGCGGGGTCCTTCAATATTCATGATGTGGTTTGCTCTAGTCAACCTATAGCATTCTGTCACTTTTACAGCCTGAGTTTTTATAACCTGATGCTATTATCTTTGGGCTACACTGAGAATAAAAAAGAGTGATCTAAATGCCCATAAAACTGCATTTTCAAAAAATATTTTATTAGCAATTACACTGAAAAAATACGTGGCTGGATTTTAATTACATGTCAAGTGAACTAATGCACTACTAAGACATGCTTATTCGCCATATTGAGTTCTTTGGGTCAAACTGTTGAATTTAACGATGTAGTGCTATTTTTTATTGTTTCATACATAGTCCACATTACCAATAACTATCAAGTAAAATTAAAAGACAAAGAAAAAAATGGTATCCTACAAAATAAAATGGGAATCATTTGTCTCAAATCCTAATATACACAATTAAATCTAAGGAAGTCTGTGAAATTACTGCCATTTCACAAGTGGAGGAAAACACATTATCACCTTTGGGAAGAGAGTGAAGCACTGTGGAATTTCATTTAAATGTATGTGTCTGCTGGAAACTAACAACTGGCTATGTGAGCTGATTTTATGCCATTTTAAACAAAGGGTGGAAAATGGGTTATTTTCCTTCAGAGGATTTTGACAGGTAGCTAAAAGCATGTGATCTGAATTTTTAAAATTAGCAGGCTCGTACTATTAGTATCTTCATCAGACGCTAGCCTTCAGATCTAGCATCCTCAGAACAAGTACGGAACAACTCAGATTCTCAGAAAGTTCAAACCACATTCAGTAAATGAGATAAAACCAATTTTCACTTCCTCTTCAAAAAATCTATAATAGGGACCTTTACAAAATTTACAGTTTTAAGCTTCATCCTAAAAAAAAAAAATAACATGATTTACGTAACTACCGAGAATGCTATTTATCCTTATCATTTTTTAAAGTGGCAGCTGCCTATATTGCCCCATAATAACAAAAGATGTGCCTACTAAAAATCACCCATATTTCAGCTAAAAACACATTTATCTCCTTTAACTATATAGTACGTTACTTAGAATCCAGGTATACATTAAAGACATTTTATACTGAATCACATTTTTGTCTCTGACTTGAATTAAAATTTCAAAGTTGAAGTTGTCATTTAACAAGAATCTGGAGTTTGTTTTTGCTGCATTCTTTCCATTCCTTAGTAAGAACAGCTCCCCTTTTGTGAAACATTCACACCCTCATCTAATATACACAGGGAATCCTGAGGAGCCCTCTCCTCTGTGCCTTCTTCATCCACAGCAGTGGTCAGACAAAGGGCCCATGGAGGTCAGGTGCCAGTCACCAAGTCTAATCCCAGGGGGCCCCCGGGATCAGCGATTGGAAAAGCAAACAGATACAGAAGCTTGGAGAAGTTCCACGCATTGTGAGGATAACACAAATGTCAGAAATTTTAAAAACTCAACATACTTGTCTTACCAGTAATAACAGTATTTCCTCTCTCCCTGATTTACACATACTATCTAATAGAGAGAATATGCTAATTGACCCTCACACCATCGCAAAGATGGTGGTGCCCACAGCCAATAAGGAAGGAATATGCTAATTGTCCCTCACACCATCACAAAGATGGAGGTGCCCACAGCCAATAAGGAGGGAATATGCTAATTGACTACCATGCCCTCAAAGATGGCGGTGCCCACAGCCACAAGATGATGGTGCCCAGTCTCCTCAGCCCCACTGGGGCGGCAGGTGCGGCAAGGACGGTTCCACCCCCAGGTGAGCCCGGCTGCTCCATGCACCTGCCTCCAGAGTCCCCCAGTCCCCTCAGCCCCCCAGCCCCCCAGCCCCCCAGGGCCAACCTGAGGTGCAGGCAAGCCTCAGATGGTGGCTGCTCAGCTGCCCAGGGCCAGCCTGAGGCACAGACAAGCCTCAGATGGCAGCTGCCCAGCCGCCCAAGGCCGCCCAAGGCTCAGGTAACCAGGGCTGGCTGAGGCTTGTGCTGCCAGCAGTGGCAGCTACAGAGATGTGATAAGGGTGCTGCCTTCCCCTGATCGCCAGGTCACCTCCTGCCCCTGAGGGCTCCTGACTGTGAGAGGGGGCAGGCCGGGCTGAGGAACCTCCCCCCGCTCCAGTGCAGGAATTTCCATGCACCGGGCCTCTAGTACTAAAAATAACAGCTACACAAGAAAGTGGAAGCTACCTGGGTGAAATTGCCTGGGAAATCCTCAAAGATGATCCCAATCCATTGGGTGATTTGCCTGCCATTTAGCCAATGTACCACTTGATGGTTCTGATGAGCAGGCAGTTAGATATGAGCAGAGTAGGAACTGCAGGCCAGGTACAGAGGAAGTCCCAGGTGCCTAGCAACTGACAATTGTAAGGCAGGACCTCCCTCACAGGTGACCTATCTTCCCTTAGAATACCACTGGTCCTGTGGTTTAGACCCCTTGACCTTTTATATCACTGGTCATACAGATTGACCCTCCCCTGACCTTTCCTCCCCTGGCATGTTGATAGTCATATGGTAGACCCCCTAGAGGAGGAACAAGGGGACCAGAGAATAGCCTCATATGACTCCCATACAAGCCCTTGCATGACCACTCCTGTAAGCACTGGGCCCTTAGGAGAGTAAGGTTCTGGCCCACATCAAATAATCTTAAGAAATTCTGAGGTCTGTTGGCCACAGAGTCATAGTTTTGCTCAAACTAGAAATAACATTTAGGCCTCAGTTGTATTTCAGCTTCAGGCCCAGAGAAGTAGCAAAGGTCTGGTGGGGCAATGCAATGGCTAATATTAGGACCAGATGTGATGACTAATGACCCCCTGCCCTGACACCAACCAATCAGTGGAGAGCACAACCCTGAGAGGACACACTAGAAAGATGATGAATAGTCTATTGAGCTCCTCCCCTTGGACTTCCCCTAGGGTCAATGCTTTGGAAGCAGATAAAAACCCTCAAGACAAAGGGCCCAATCTCTCTCTCTCTCTCTCTCTCTCTCTCTCTCTCTCTCTCTCTCTCTCTCTCTCTCTCTCACACACACACACACACACACACACACACACACACACACAGCTTTCCTCCCCCTTTCTTCCCTTAAGGCACATGCCTTTGGTTTCTCTCTCCTAATCCTCCAAGGTTCCTTCATGAAACAAAACTTGTTTCATGAGCCCATACAGTCCAGCTGGCTACTTCTTGCATGGTTCATGGTTCACTTCCTCTACCGCTGTGACTTTCTAAATAAACTTTCACTTGTATTTGAGTTCCTTGGCTCTGAATTCTTTTCTTAGACTAACTCTATCATCTGGTGCTATCTGCCATTAATAGTTCCTCAATTTTCTTCAATCCCAGTGGCTTTGAAGGTCTCTGGAGAGTATACATTATTGGAGATGAAGGTACAAGTGGAAATATTTTAAAATTCATGGACACATGGATGGCTCTTTTTTTTCTCAAGTTATTCTTATCTAAATCACACACATCTAATCAGCATTTCTGAAAGAATATTTTATTTGAAAGAAGTATCTCTGACACTAGGAAACATAAAATAGAATGTGGAAAGATACTTTTTGTAAATTATAAAGCATACACACAGTTACAATGTTGTAACATCCAGGTTGAGTATTATTTCACTGGCTCAGTTTTATTCTCCCTGCTTCCTTTCAATTTCTCTTCTCTAACCAAACCAAAGTGGTAGCTATCTCAGAAACATACCCTTTGATAATCTCTTAGCCAAGGCTCAGTGCTACTACAGCCCTCCAGACGTATGCCAACAGATTAAAGGCAATAATCTATTGGACCCTGATGAATTCTCTCTTCAGGGTTATCCCATTCCAATGGAATGACACATTGCCTCTGGCCAGGTCCTCACCCAGCCATTCTAAGGCCCTCAATTCTCTTCTGGCTTCCAGTTCAGTCCCCTAAAACTGACCCACCATACTACTATGGAAGGGGCTTTCTCTCACACAGGTGTGGCATGGTCTTGCTCCAGCTTAAAATTCTTCATTATGTATTTGTCAGGCTTTCAAAATGAAGTTCAGGCCTCCCATTGCAAGCCTCTGACCATGGTGTTTGTTTCTACAATACTGTGTCCACGTCTCTATCATCACCAGTCACACGGCACAAAGATCCTTGAAATTCTTGCCTCTATAAGTAAACTGTAAGCTACTTGAAACCATATGTCACATCATTAACACTTTATATTTAATGAACACTTATATAGTCCTCACCCTGTACTAGGCACTGTTCAAAGTGTTTACGTATTTTATTTTATTCTCATAAGAAGCCCTGTGAGAAAAGCACTCCTACTCTTTTATAGCTAAGAGAACTGAAGTACAACGGACTGTTCCACACTCAGAGCATGGTAGTTGGCAGATAGAAGGTGGAGGGGGGGGGGGTAGGTAAATACATGATTCTGATTTTTGTTTTCTGCTGTATCCAAGCCTCTTGCACATGAATGCCTATACTTTTCTGTGGACACCATGTCCCTGAGTCCTGGTTTTCCATCCAATTAGGAATAAAGGTAACCTCCATTACCATGTATGCTCCTCTATGGGCAAAATAGCTACTGCCCAGCCTGAAGGTCCAATGCAAATTTGCATTTTACAGTTTCTCCCTCTAAAATCCACTTTAGTATATTATGATCTCAATCCCATTCCCTGACGGACTATATGAATGCATCTGATTCTCTTCCAGAGGAAGCCTTTGAAATTGTAAAACTAATTTGCACATTAACATACCTCGTTTTGAAACAAACACCACTGTGCAGTGTTCTCCATTACTTCTGACTGTCAGAAGAAGCTGGCTTATTTGTACTAATGACTGCAATCCAGGGCGGATTGCTTAATTTTGTGGATTAATGAGTAAGCAATCAAATGTGATTTTAAATCATGAATATAACAAACATACTATTCATTTATTTTGACAAGTAGTTTAATTTATGAGACTTGGCTACAAATAGAGCAGTCTATTTTGTAAAAGAAAAAAAGAAGAAACCTTTCTGCATTTAAGACAGCACCTCTCAGATAATAAAACTCTGTGGAGAATAATGACAAAGCCACCACCTTCTAAAGACAAATAAAGAATTGATAGGTTGATGAAGAAAAACAATGAGACATTTTCAAAGAGAACAACTTTTGCGTGTACTTGAGCTATATGCAGTATCTTTGTGGGTTGCAAACCACACAGAACATTCTAACCAAACTAGGTCAGTGCTGGCCGGAAGCAGATGCCCCTAGCCCGTCACCCTGGTAGCCCAACACACAGGTTTCTGCAGCTTCTCGTGTCCCTGGGGTGGCCTCATAGGGCAGGCCTGACATCCCCCCCAAGGCCAGGTGAAGCGGTGAGTGGACGACAAATATGAGGAAGGTCACAACTCCCTGAAAATGAGCTGGTGATTACTTGGCAGTGCATTTCTTCAGACTGGTTAGGGAGCAGACTCCTTAGCATGGACACCTTTAGCAAATCGGCCCGAGCCCTGGCTGACGGACCTCCTGACAAGCTCCAGTGACGTTCCACCCTCCCGGCGTTTCATGACAGCAGAGCAAACTGGTGGGGACCCGGGAAAGGTCAGCGGCCGACTGACTGAGGGATGAGGAGGCGCTTCTCCTAAACGCAACACTCAGACTCAGATCGTCCTTGGCATGAGTGACCAGGCTTGGAAGCCGACGTTTTAAGAAATGCCCACTGCCCTGGCAGGTGGGTTTCGCTGCCGCGCTGCTTCTGCGTGGCGGAGCCCACCTTTTCCTCTGGCTTCTAATTGCTCCACGTCGTAACTGGTGATCGTGCGGCTCACCGTGCTGGAGTGGGCGCTGACTCTGGGAGCCTCTAAATGTCAAGATTGGTAATTATGATTGTGAGTTGATTAACCTCACAAAGAGCGACGTCTTGCTAATTGGGGCCTGAAATGAGGAAGCGCGGGGTCCTTGCCCTTGTTCGGTCACAGGAGGTTTGTTACTTCTTCCAGGAGTAGCTGCATTTTAGGTCTTGTCTCTAAATTGTGGAAAGATGGTCTTGGCGAGTCCGTTGTAACGGTGTAACTTGAGCGCAGAAGGTCTTACTAAAGCATCTAAATATATTTTGTAGGCGTTTTTATTTATTTCTAAACCAAAAATGGGAACACGCTGAGTATACTTATGGAAAGCACTGGAACACAAGTTTTAAAATTAGGACTGGACCCCCAAGTGCAGGTTGCTGTGACCATCAGGAACACGGGGTTTGTACAGGCAGTCTTCACACTGCTGCTCCCAAACCGCAGGGCTGGTTCTGCACTTGGAACTCAGGCCTTATGTTTTCTAGGCAAAAAATGAAATTGTGGAGCAAGGAGATGGGGAGGTCGCACACTCCCCCAGTTCCCTGCAGCAGACTGCACTCGTGGTGTGAGTTTGCTGGAGAGGGGAAAGAGGAGAGGGAGGAGAAAGGAGAATAAACCTTCAAAAGCATGTCATTATAGACTTCCGAAAACACACAGTAGTAAATAAGATGTACAAGATCAGCAAAACTCCCAGGAAACTTCTATTGCAATGCTGGTGTTTTCCCTCTCATGTTCTATTCTATATATTTACATATGTAGGGTATTCCAAAAAAGGTATACACACTTTACCAGCTGATAACTCAATTTTCACTCCTTTTCGGGTTTAAGTGATTTGAAAAAAAAAATGGGTGACACCAGACTAAGCTCTGAAAAAAAGAAAATTTATCCTAAAGTGCCACTAGACTTTTTTTTAATGGCGATATATACTAGGTGTACCGGTTAATAATGGCAGATTTTTTAATCAAAGAAAATACGATAATTTCAAGAGAAACATCAAAAGTGCTTTATTCAAAGTAATGTCCGTTGCTAGCTACATATTTCCCCCATCTTTCAGGTAATTTGTGGACACTGTCCCAATGGAACTTTTCTTGTTTTGAAGCAAACCATTCAGAGACCCAATTTTCCACTTCTTCGTATGTTTTGAAGTGCTGCTCAGAAAGTACATGTGCCATCGATCAGAACAAGTGGTCATCTGAAGGAGCAAGGTCTGGTGATTACAGCGGGTGGGTTAATACTTCCCAGGCAAGATCTTTTAACGTGTCTTTAACTGGTTTTGTAGTGTGTGATGGTGCGTCATCATGAAACAAAATTACTTTGCCATGTCTTCTGGCACTTTCTGGTCATTTCACGATCAAAGCGTGGTTCAAATTGATTATTTGTTGTCAGTAGCGATCAGTATTAACGGTGTCACCTGGTTTTAGAAGCTCATAATACACCACACCTTCCTGATCCCACCAAACGCAGAGCATTGTCTTCTTTCCAAAGAGATCTGGCCTTGCAGTCGATGTTGATGGTTGACCTGGATCAACCCATGATTTTGTGCGTTTGGGGTTCTCAAAATATATCCACTTTTCATCGCCAATCACAATTCTATGCAAAAAAGACTTTCTTTCATGTCATTGAAGCAACATTTTACTGATGACTTTTCAGTTTTCCACTTGTGTTTTGTTGATGTGGCATCCATTTTCCTTCCTTTAAAATCTTTCCCATTGCTTGTGAATGATAGGAAATTGTTTGCTGAGCAACGTTTAATCTTCCTGCAAGTTGTTTTTGAGTTTGACATGCATCTTCATCCAATAATGCTTGTAATTGTTGGTCTTCAAAGTTTTTCGGTTGACCTGGACGTTTTTTGTCTTTCACATCGAAATCATCACTTTTAAAGTGTTTAAACCAACTTTCACAAGTATCTTGAGATGAAGCATGTTCACCATAAGTTTCCTGAAGTACTGTATACAATAAGTTTTTCTTCAAAATAATGAATTAAAACTTCATGCAAATGCTCTTTTTTTGGCACAAAATCGATATTTTTAAGCATAAAAATATCTGTGATGTTAACACCTTCAGCAAATTTGACATATGAAGTTTTAAAGCTTGCTGTCAATACAACAAAATAGCATACATATCAAATTGCATATATATCAACATATGTGTAACTCCAACTATTGAAAAAAATCCGCATTATTTAACTGGTACACCTAGTAAAAGATAAAATTTAGGGTATAAAACCAGCAAGAGTTGAAGAACTGAGGCCACACAGATACAAAACAAAATGATTCTCGATGTTTTTGATCCCATTGGCTTCCTGTTATCAGTGGTGCCTGGACCAGAACTGTCATCAGTTTAAAAACAGTCATTGAGAAAAAATTATTCATTTCTGTAGATTCTTTTAAATTTTGAAAATAAACTCTATTTTAATAAGAACTGACTTTATAATCATTCAAAGTGAGTATACTTTTTGGGGGGAGACCCTGTATATCTTAACATTATTTGATCTATACTACCTAACACACAATTTAATTTTCTGATAATTTCACTTAGGATTTTCTTATAAGCAATTTTCTGTAATTTTAACCTGCAAAAAAAAAGTGAAGAAAATTCATAACTGAACAGTTCCTAACATTATGATTATTATCTGTATTATAAATAATTTTGCCATGTTGGGCACAGGAAAGCAGAGGTTATCTTTGTACAGTAGTATCATTTTTAAAATCATTGCTAATTTTGCAGTCAAAATTGTATGTTCCTGTTTAAAGGTCAATTATTTGACTACCACTAATACTGGAAATGATGTTATAACCCACTTTTTTTTCTTCAGTGGATTGTCTGTTCATGCCCTTTGCCCTTCTTCTCCATTTTGCTTTCAGTGTTTCTTATTAATGCATATAAGCTCGTTTTAAGTATATTAAGTTTGTCTTTTTATCTTTGCAAATTTATTTTTCACCAGTTTACCTTTCCATTTTGTTTATGGTGTAAAACTTTCATTACATGGTATTCCATTCACTTAAAACCCTCTATTAAACCTTCAAAGGTCCCTTGTAAATATTTAGTCACCTGGAACCAGTTTATGATGGGCAAGTAGTAAAACGATGCTGGTTTCATTAAATTTACTACAGTGATAGTCCCTTAAGAAGGAGCAGGTGGAAAATATTTTGATTGATGGACTTTTGGTTTTTAAATCATACCTTTATGTTCTAAACAAATACAGATGGATGAAAGCTTTTACAATAAAGAAATCAGAAATGAATTCTAATATTTCAATAGGATGTTATAATCCAAGTGTCCACCATTATTTTCTACAAATTCAATTTATTATTAAAATGGAATAAATATAGTCACAAAATTCATTAAAAAGAAAGCCTTTTGTGTGCTTGAAGACTTAAAGTTCATTTACTTATATTTTGTCTTCCAGACAAGAGACACTTTCTTATGTTACTATCTTTTAAAGTTTCTTCTGCATCCCCTACTGCCCAGTCATCAATCATGTTTGTTGCTTTCCTGTAAACTGTCCCCCTGCCCCCATATCGCCAAGGATTAAAGGCACTAGAAAGGACCTCACTATTGACAGTGATGGGTGAAAAATGTGTGTGTGTCCTTCACTCTCACCCAACTGTTCTTTTCATTGTTTATTTAACAGCATAGCTGTCATGGTCAGCCGACCTTTTGCCCTGACTACTGGGTTTCTGGCCACATTTCTCTGTCTTGCCTAAAAGCTTTTGGTTGTATTCCATCATCCGATCTGCTCTGCCAGTTCATTCTGCTTTCAATAAATTTTAAACATAATGACATTAATCTCATCTGCAATGTGTAGCACATGGGGAACTTAAAGAATCAGGAAACATGGATTCTCTCAGAGTTAATCTTTTAAATAAATATGTAATGGTCTGTTTATAAATATACAAAGTCAACCTAAAGATATACACCCAGGACAATATTTAATTGACAATATAAACAGGCTAAAGAAGTGCTTGTCATATAGATAAGAGATAATAATAAAAGTCAAGGAAATGGTGTCAGAGGTGAACATGCTGGCAGGGTCATTTTAAGCACATCCAGCTGAAAGCATCCATGGATTAAGCAGCAAAACTGCAGTCCCCCTAATAGGAATTTCCTTACCATAAAGTGGGTGAGACATGGGATTAGCGTGGAACCATTAAATTTGTATATTTAGGACCAAGTGTATTAGTTCTGAGCTCAGTGAACAATAAAATGTAGAGCCCTTGTTCAAAAAAATTTTTTAAAATATATTTTATTGATTTTTTTACAGAGAGGAAGGGAGAGAGATAGTCAGAAACATCGATCAGCTGCCTCCTGCACGCCCCCTATTGGGGATATGCCCGCAACCCAGGTACATGCCCTTGACCAGAATCGAACCTGGGACCTTTCAGTCCGCAGGCCGACGCTCTATCCACTGAGCCAAACCGGTTTCGGCATTTGTTCAAAATTTTTAATAATGTCAAGATGGAGAAAGCAGGGCATTTACTGAAGCATGGGGCCCTGATGAGTATGGGCCTCTGAGAAATTGCACAGGTAACGTGCCCATAAAGTTGGCCGTGCTTGAATCATGTGACTTTCTAACCCTATACTGCGTTCAAGTCCCCATGTAAGAATCTCTAATTGCAATGAGACTTCATCAGGCTCTCCACAGGGAGAAGACATGCAGCCAGTGCACATGCAATGTCTAGTCCCCATAGCAGGAGTTCTACACGTGCTTAGAGTCCTGGTGAACTTTGCCAGCTGGGGTCAGAAGCCTTGAGTCAGATCAATGCACTTTATGCAACTACAACACTTGGATTCCGGGTTGTGATTAAATAAAAAGCAGATTGCCTAGCGATACTTCGGCAAACTCCCTAATCTTCAACCATGCTCCTATTTGAACTCCTAGCTCCTATTAATTCACTGGAAATGTATTACAGGCTTAGAAGATAGCTTATAGCAAAGAAAAATGGCAGTATGTTTTTGTTTTGTTTCGTTTTCCATGCAAAAGAACTGGAGAATAGGTTATTTCCCACTGACTCTAGGTGGCCTCCATGATAACAACTGTTTCTTTCCAAGGCATTCCAAGGCCTTTCACAAGAGGTCTTCAACCCCATTCAGCCCTAGGTCCCTGTACTGACTCATCTGTGCTCTTCATTGCTACAGACATTCGCCTTATCAAGCCTTTGTATCTGCTGTCACTCTTTCCTTTCCTAGAATCCTTAGTAATTAGAACTTAGACGCTGGAGCCAGGTTGTCTGAGTTCAAATCCTGGCTCAAACTACTATTTAAATATAGGGTCATTACTTAGCTTCTCTGATACTCAATCATTTTCTTCATCTACAGTAAGGAGGATAGTAGCTAACATTTATTGAGTAACTACTAGGGTCAAACCATATAGTATCAAACTGTATATTCATTTATTTCTCATACCAGCTCTAGAAGGCAGTTATCATTAATATCTCCAAGACTGGGGGCACTGAGAGGTTAGATGGAGTACATGGCCAGTAAAGTGATATACAAGAATTAGAAGCCTGTCAGTCAAACCTTAGCACCTCCCCATTATTCTGGGCTCACCTCTTAAATTGTTGTATTACATGAGATATGACTTATCAGAGTGCCTAACCATAAAGAGTGCTCCTTTCATGTTAGCTCATAGCTTTCATTAAAGTAATTATCTTCATCTTTATTGTTATTATAGATCAAAAGTCCTATTTATCCTTGAAGATTCAACTCAATTTGTATCCTGATCCTGGAGAATATCTAGTATCTGGTGAGTGCTTATGTAGGTATTAATGTACGAATTTACCCTGCCATTATCCAGTTGGAGATATACAAAGTCAATTTAAAGAAACTAAGAAACTCCCAGCCCAGAGCAATATGTGACTAAATATTTGACTAATACTAAGATAGACTTGATTTATAAAGCATAAATAGACTAATATTCAAAAGAAATTGACATTTTCTTCACCACACTATAAAATACAAGATATATAGTGTGACTAATTGGTATACCACCATGTCAAATAAAATTTTTAAGAAAAACCAAGTTGTTGATGGGGAGGGGGAAAGACTGTAATTAGAGCATAATATTCATTACCCGTTTTGTACCTAGTTTTTACACATGGGATATTGATGCATAGAAATATAACCTAGTCTATTAATAAAACATAGCTGCAAAAATAACTTGTTTTCAAAGACTGCATTTCATAATAGCATTTTTGGAGTGAATGGGGGTGAAGATGTGTTCCATCCGGGGGTGAGTATCCCCTCACACAGGTTTCATGACTAGAAATGCCGGGCATCACTTTCTCAGAAAGTACTCTAGAAAGCTCGTCCAGTTGCTCAACTGTAGTCTCCAGCCTTATAATTTATTTTGTTTTTACATATAAAAACAGTCTTGGAAAGGTTCCTGAGAAACATGGAAAAATACCAAGATCTGTCAAGGATAAATATGTTTCATCCCTAAGCCCTTGAAGTTAGTGAAAATGGCTTCCAATAATGAATCACTGAAGGAAAAAGCCCTCTTTTTATTGGACTAACATTAATAATTTCTCCGAAACAAATGGAAAGTGGATGCAGGCAACCAATGGAGAATGCCTGATTCTGCACTTAGAAAGCATAAATACGAGAGCCCTGGAGAAGAGCCTGGCGAGACAACAAGACTCTTCCTTCTCTTTAGTGCTCAGAGCCGGTCTCTGCATGCTGGGGAAAATTGTTTTAGATGTGTTCGTAACTGGAAGCTTTGGCAAAGGTGAACCCATATATCTAGTCAAATCCAAACGCAAGGCTGAAATGCACGCAAGGTGTAAAACATGCAAATTATTCAACTAATGTAGCTAAACTTGATGAATGAGAGTCAAATATCACACATCTCTAATGGCCTTGCTTCCAACTTAAGAGTGGAAAACATCATTTATTCGTAGCTGGCAAATACTATAGTCTCACTCATTTAATAAGCAGGCACCATTTTCCCTACCTCTGAAAATTTATGTTGGTCTCTGGATGAGTTCAGCTGCCTTTTTAAATCTAGTGGTCTGTGACCAGAGAGGGCTTTAGCCAAAGGGAAAATGACTCCATAAATCCACAGAGGCTGTCTGGCTTTAAATTATAGTTTGAAGGCTTTGGGACTCTATGAAAAGACTTTGAACAAGAAAAATCAGCACACACCACCACACATGTATTGAAATCATCCCATTTTACAACAGGAAGCATTGCTCAAGCTTGAGAAAGCATGCACGCGTAGGGTAAGGTACGGACTTGGTGACACCCATAGAGACTTGCTACCTAATTAAAAGGAGACTTGGTCAAATTATATTAGAAAGCATAGTATGTTCACAGTGGTTTTTTGATACAGAAGTATGATTAGGATATTTCCGCTCTTGATACATTTCAGAGCATAGACCTATTGTTTCAAAACAATTCACTCTAATGTCACTGGAAGGTTATGTTGCTTCAGAGGGTGACATGTTACTTTCCTTTAGAATTCATGTTCGACATCTTTAAATCGGCAAAGGTGTTACTTCCTAACCTTTCAAACTTAACTGGCAGGTAAAATGCATGGGAAGATTCTTGAGAATACAGATTAGCTATCTAGTATAGTAAAATAACTGAGTCCCAGAAAAATTAAATGAAATCCTAAAATCCTGTAGCTAGTTGATAGCTAAATAAGGGAAATAATTTAGTCAGAGGCTTAATTTCAAATAATAGCTTGAAATTTAAAAATTGCATACTTTTAGTTAGGTCTTGAGTTCTCCTATGTTCCTGCCATTCTGGGTTGGCATATACTCACACACTGTACTTATTTATTAATTTGCCTGGCTCCTAAAATCATGTAATTTGAGACTTGTTTCTGACTAGAATATATAGGATTCTTTCTACTCTACACTTCTTCCATGATTAAATGCAATTATCAAATGAGACTAGACTTCAAACTTCTTGCAAAGATTTTAATTTCATTATCTTATCTAGGTAATGATTTTCTATATAAAATTCCTTCCTTAAGTCGACTGTCTGGCACTATTGGCAAAATAATACTGCCTCTGTGATGGTCAATTTTATGTGTCAAATTGACTGGGCCATGGAGTACCAAGAGATTTGGTTAAACATTTCAGGATGCGTCTGTGAGAGTGACTTGGGATGAGATTTGCATTGGAATCAGGAGATGAGAAAGTAGATCGCCCTCCCCAATGTGGGTGGGCCTCACCCAACCCATGGAAGGCCTGAAGAGAAGAAAACGTTTGAATAACACAGAATCTTCTCCCTCCTGCCTTCCTGCCTCACTGTTTGAGCTGAGACATGGGTTTTTGCCAGCCTTCAGACCTGGACTAAAGAACTGGCTCTCTCTGGTCTCAAGCCCTCCAGCCCTTAGACTGGGATTCATACTCCTGGTTCCTGGTTCCCAGGTCTTGGAACTCACACTGGAAGCACACACTGGCTCTCGTAGGGGACTACAGCTCTTGGTACTTAGCCCCCAAAATCATGTGAACCACTTTCTTATAATAAACATATGCACATGCCCATATGCATCCTGCACGCCATGACCTACATCTGACTGCTTCTGTTCCCCCGGAAAGCACTGACTAGTAAAGCTCCTTACCCAGAGGCCAAGCCACTGGCAAATTAGTGCTTAGAACAGAGTCTCAGACCCCAAAGCATGAACGTCTTGTCAGCGTTCCTTATAATTTTGCACAGCATTTAAGATGATCAGTTAAGGAATCTCCAGGCAAGAGTTGCTTAATGGGAAAAAATATGGAAAGAAAGGAAAGATTTCCTAGATTCAAAACAGGGAAAGTTGAGCTAAAAGAAAATAGAGCAACACTCAAACCCAGACAAAGAGGGAAAGTGTCCACCCTTCCTTAACTGCACCTCACTGAGTGAGGAAAGGGAACATTACTTTCAGTTGCCCTGAATAAGACCAGGGGAAGTGCTTCAACTCCTACATCCAGGGAACAGTTTTGAGTACGTATAGTACACCAAACACGGCGTTAAAAAGAGAGGAGGTGGCCCCCCACTTCAAGAACCTACCAATTTAGGAACAGGGAGGGCAGAAGAATATCAACATCAATATCCATCTGTGATGCATGATGAAATAGCTAAATGAGCAAAATGCCCTGACAGGAAGAGAGGGGAAGGAGTCTTTCTCTGTGTATTTGCAGGGAAGCATTAAAGAAAGTAGGGAGGGGAAGGTGACATTTCAGCTGGGCCTTAATTAGCATGACTTCATAGGCCAGCAGGAGTAGGAAGCCCTACAAGGCAGAGGAACCACAGAAGCACAGGAGCTGGAGACTGCAGAGCCACTATTTGTGAAATGCCAACCCACTGGTTTGATGTGTTCAGAAAGCAGGCCCCTGGAGGTTAAGAGGAAAAGAAACCGAAAACCTAAGGCTGGGCTGAAAGGTTCCAGAGAGAAAATAAAGGACCTTGAGTGTCTTGCTCAGGGACGTTTCCCAAAACTTATACGAGGTTTTATGACTTAAAATGTGTGCTTGCTAAACTTTCTGTCCTAACACCAATGCTATGAAGAAGGCTACCTTAAACATTTTGGGGAATAATAGCAGAACAGACAGACTGTGTAGAAGAGGCATACTATGTGCATATCTCTCTCATTACCCCTATCTTAGCAGACCCCTGTGAAAAAGATTGAAATACACAGTTTGGGCACTTGAAATCTGAGTTATCTGACAAATGCAGCGAAGAGTTACTCCCCTTGGATTGGTGCATGAGTGGAGTGACAATGGGTAGTCAGGCTCTTAAAAAATATTTTATTGATTGATTTTGAGAGAGAGAGAGACAGAGAGAGAAGAGGGGGAGGGGGAGAGGGAGAGATTTGTTATTCCACATATTTATGCATTCATTGGTTGATTTTTGTTATGTGCTCTGACCATGGATCGAACCTGCAACCTTGGTGTAGCCAGACGACACTCCAACCAACGGAGCCACCAACCATGGCGAACAGGTAGTACTACAACATTCTATCAGCAACTGAAAAAGCAGACCTTTTCAAAAGAGAGCTTCTCTAAATTTCAAAAGCTCACTATTGTTTTCACTCGACAAGTAATTGATGATGAAATACCAAAACAGTAGGATCATAAATACATAAAATCATAAAAGAGCTGATCACATGGCGGAGTGCTTAGCCGGCACACTGTGCTTTACCACCTGCCTGAGGACCACTGAGCTCAGTGTGGTCCTTCCTTCAAAGCGTGGGTCTCCCAAAGGGGCGGATGGAGATGGCTGTGGCAGCATTCACGCCCGTGCAGAGCCAGCGAGAGGAGCTGGCAGCTGGCAGCTTGATGGATTGCTGTTTATTGAAGGGCACATCTCCTTGCCCTGGCAGGTGTCCTAGAGGGAGCTGGGGGACAGAAGCACTGACGGGAGGGCCCCAAGAGCTGCGTCTTCCCCTCCACAGTGCAGCTCTCTCTCTGCCCTTAGAGTCTCCACGGATTCCCAGCCACGGGAACTGCCTCATTTCAGGGGACCACTCTGCAGGCCCGCTTTCTCCTTCTTCCATCCACATTTCCTCACCAGGCGGACTTTCTGAAGGCAGTTGGCTTTGCTGGTGTGGCTTGTTCCAGTGTGTGTACTTCATTTTGGACGTGTCACTAGTTTCGTGCTTTCTTTTGCTTTCAATTTATCTTCTGCTGTCTCACTTTTCCTTTTACTCTTGGTTTATAAAGCATTTGTATTGCGCTTAGCTTCATTTCCTTTAGGTTGAATGTCTAACCCCATTTTCTATTTTGACTAGTTATTGCTAGCATTCTTTTTAACGTTCCCGTTAATATTTGACTTTCCAGCTTTATTCATTGATGTTTTCCCTTTGAAAATGTAATTTCTGGTGTTACAGTTAACTTGTAACTCCGGTTCCCTTGGTCTTGCCAATGGCAGAGCCAGAGGACAACACAGGGATGACAACAAATGGAAGGAGCTCGTTCTCTGAAGCAGAGCAGTGTGGGTTTCTCCCCACTTCCCCAAACAGTCTCATTTACCCCCTTATTTGGTCCCTCACACACATGTATTAATATGGAGTCCCATAAATAAATCCCAGACTGGGTAACTTAAGACACCTCACTCTTGCTTTCTTGTGGCAGAAACCATGCACCTCCCCGGGAGCAGTCTGTAGGGCCTAACCCTGGCACCTAGAACCACTGGGCAAGAGCAGTGTTAGAGCAGGGGGCCCCCTCGGGAAAGGACCCTCCATCAGCGGCCTGGGGGCCTCAGTGCCTCTCCAGGTCCATTGGGAGAAGCATGGGTGGGGCTCATGGTGGCACCTTGGATTCTGTCTTGTAGCCACCAGCCCAGTTCTAACCCATCAGTTTCCCATCCCAGGTCCCAGGAAGAGGCCCCTGGCATATGGGCGTCTCTCAAGTTGCATTCCTTTTAGGAGGGCAGATGTTTGCATTTGAGAAAAGCAGAGAGAAGCTGTTTAGATCTGTGATCATCTCTACATAAATGTGTTTATTAAAAAAAAGTCAAGGCTAATTTTAAAAATAGGTATATTTTACACAAAATATTGCCTAATCCTTTCTTTTAAAAGGTGGTATCAACTTAGCTTGCAAAGAAGTAAAAATCACTTTATAAAAAGTTCAGAGATTTTTCTATGTACTTTAAATATTGGTGCCAATGGAATCTAATTATCATAGATTACAGGAAACTGGCCACACAGAACATTGTTCTTGTGAGCAGTTACTGGTGACCAGAACATATTTGTATTACTGCTACTCCTATTTTTTTAAAAAAATATTGACCTTTTGAGGAAAAAAAGAAAAGAAAGTTAAACCTTTGTAAAGATGCCCGAGTCTGTGGAAAGAGTAGAGGGCTTTTTCTCCCATTCTGCTTCTCTCTCGGGAACAACTTCAATAAAATTCAGAATTCAGAAATGTTTCTAAAGTTCTCAAAAAGGCTTGTGATCCCTCAGAGTCCTATCAATAAATCAGTGCACTGAATCTGGTAAGGTTTATTTATCTGACTGGAACTAAGGAATTTGTACTAAATCACTACATTTTTTGAAATATTGGTTCTCAAATGAAATATCAAAACAGAGAGAAAAAGAAAAAAAAAATATTTTGACCTGACATGTTAATGCAGCGTTACTACAAAAACAGGGAAAGTTGAAGTTACATTTCCAGAGATAGTCCATTTTAACTGCAACCGACAACAAAAAAGCCCCTTAGTCTCAGTTATTCATTTTGGCAATTGGTTTATAACACTCTGCTTTGTTTATGATAGCCTAAGGAAGATGGATTTGCATGTTCAAAAATCCAACTTAGTTCCATGGTAATTACTGAGGAACTGTAACTCAGATATTTTCACATATTTGAATCTAGGTATCTGAAATAAACATCGAAAATCTAAATAGCTAAGCATTCCTTTAATGAAAATGATAAAAGACCAACCTGAAGGTTTGCATTTACTAGTAGGAATGGCTAAGTTCAAGTTCTGTACTTCTTTTTAGACCAAATAGTCCAGCAATTATATTCAAGGTTTAGAACATACACAAGGATATAATTTTTAAGAATACATATCTTGAGAATGCAGTAACAATGTGAGCTCTAATAAAAACAAATAAAATTCAGTTGTTTTTTTAAGAAACAAATTATTTCCCTCATACTCTGCACAGTCTCAGCTCATCATGTATAGCATCTAAAAACACCATCGAAGAGAGAATAAATCTTTCAGGAAAATTTCCTTTAAATGGAGCCAAAGGTTAAAAGACCCACATTGGAAACCCTGAAGCACAAAGGACTCCAATATTAACCTGAGAAATTTACAATGCGCTTTAATCTACCCATTTAGAAAACCCGATTTCCATAGGAAAGGTGCAGTAGTAATAAATCTTGTCCTGCTAGGAAGTCTACGAGGCTAAAACAAAAGATAATCTCACCACCTATTTGTGGATTAACTTTTTCATGTCGCTGATAACCATACCATGCTAATAGATTCACATGTCAGAGCTCTCCAACCAGAGCCATTTAATCTATGGTTAGCAATGGAACAAAGCTTTAAAAATATTTCACCTTCTTTGAAATGCATGATATTGGAGCCTTTTCTATTCATGAATCTTGAATTTTAATGTAAACGTCTATAAAATAGAACTTTATAAACAGCTCTCAAGGTTATGATATAAAACGAAAATGTTATGGCTAAAGCTAAAATATGGAAATAAATACATAACAAACCCCAAGGTGTATCACTGACTAAGACGTTTGCTTTTAACTCCCCCATGGTAATTGAATAGAACATATGACACTGAACATCTGCTACTCAATCAACTAACTTGGAGATGATTAATTTGTTTGCAATACATCTTTTATAGCTCTTCTACTCTTCCTTGCACTACAGTTATTTTTCTTTTCGCTCCTAATAAATTATAATCAACATGAGACCAAGCATCCTCTCCTACTGATACTATGGGCCCTGCAACCAGGAGCCCACGCCTTGAGTGTGGCAGGGACTCCCAGACTGTATGCATGGTTGTCACTGGAACATCAGCTGGCTATTCTCAGCAACTAAGGCCTAAAGTCCAATTCCCAGGCTGCGCTCCAAAGCGCTGCCACAGCAAACCCGGCCTTGGAACTGTCCCACCCATTTATGTCTGTAGCCCGTGGATTGTTTCTAAAGCTACCAACAGTACCCTCGTGTAGTACTAGTTACTTTTCCTGCTGATCTTAGAACTGCCTCACCATTATTTTATTTGAATGATATTCATGTATAGGAATGATGGAATCTATGCTAGACATAAAACGTGTAGATGCAACGGATGAGCTAAAAACAAACAAACTCTTAAGTTACTTAATGGACATGATTAAACAACCTGTACTTTTGCAGTCACTTAACTGCCACTCTGCAAACTGGGGACCCAGCACCCCCAGAGATCTTTCACAACTTTTTTTATTTGATCCTTTATGTCCTCGATCACAATTCTGCCATTAGGATATTCTCACATTTCCTAAGGAGGAAGTGAACATGAAACACGTCTGAGAGAGGAGCCAGGGTTCTTTATCCTGTAGCTAGTCTGGTTATTACACTGGACACGTCATTAAATGCTTTTGAACTCTTCTCCAAAAGCACACATTTTCCTACATTATATTTGAGAAGTATTATGATATAAATGTAAACATCCACAGTGCTGAGTAAGCTCTCCACAGAACCTGCTAAGCTCTCCTATGGATATTTTTCTCAAAGGATCAGTGTAAAAAAAGCAATGTTGTCTTTCTTATTTCTGTAAAAGAGAAATATAACACTTTAACTCACAAGTAAATTTTCAAGGTAATAGAGCAGGTATGTTATTATCAAGAGATACCAGAAAACCAGAGGGGCAATGGTAATTTATGTACATTTGGGGACAGTCTATGATCTGGAAAAAAAACAAAACATCCTAATTGAGAAATAATGACATGATAATAAATTGGAAACTGTTTTTGATTATTATAAGTTTCTGATAAGTGGTAGAGTTTCCCTAAAGAAATTAACACTTCATCACGATTTGTAATAAACTCTAAGGCTCTGTGTATAAAACTCACTTAATTGTAGATATAGTGAATACTGGCTTTATAATACCTCTTTTCATTTCCTAAAGATATTGCCCAAGGACTACATTACATAGTGTATACATACAAGGGCCTTTAAATGATAATGTACTATGTCATTATACATTTGTCCAAGCCCATAGAATGTGCACCACCAGGATCTGATCCTAATGTACACTGTGGACGTTGTATGGTAACAGCCTGTCAATGTAGATGCATCGATTGTTAGCAAATGTACCAGGGGCTGATGATAGTCAGAGAGGAGTTGCCTGGTTGGGGGGTGAGGGGGTGGTAAGAGGGTGGGAGGGAATATATATGGGAACTCTCTACTCAAAAATAAAGTGTATTTAATAAGGAAAAAATAAATAAATGATAATGAACTATTAAAATGCAACATACTTTGCCTCAGATTTTAGCAGCTGAGTGACAAAAATGATGAAATCTTATTATAATATTCTTTTAATTTCTGAAATGATGTATATATCACAAAGTTTTAAATGTCAGAAGAGAACATAGCTTTTATTTACAACATAATCTCTTGATTACTGTGTTATTTCATTGTTTTCTTTGGGAATACTGAAATACAGAATACTGCATAAAAGATGTCTGTAACATATTTTGTCCTAAATTTCACCACCTGCCTTCTAGTGATCCAGTCTACAGCTCAACAATTCCTCTAAAGATCAATGCCCTTCTCTTTGGAAATAATATGTCACCCATTTTTCATTTTATTTGGGTTAATGGAGAAAGAATATGGGATTATTCTTAGATAGGTATAAACAACATGCATTTTTACTTTTTGTTTACTGGCTAGGGATGGTGATAAGCAATTGGTGGGGGCCTTATTAACACACTAGGGGCCCAGTGCACGAATTTGTGCACGGGTGGGGTCCCTGGGCCTGGCTGGCAATCACGGCCAATTGGGGCCTGCCAGCTGGGGAATGGATGGGAGGAGGGATCATGGGAGGTTGGCCGGCCATGGAGAGGGACCATGGGAGGTTGCCTGCCTGTCCTGAGGAGGGAGCCAGCCCTTGGCTCCCCTGAGAAAGGGTCCGTGTCTGCCACCACCCACCTCTGGTTCCCAGACCCAGCCCAGGGCCCAAAGGCCCTGGTGGGGTCAGGAGAGGAGGCAATGGTTGCCGGGCAGGGCGCAGTAAGAATGAACCAGGATGCTGCCACCATCAGCAACCCGCCACTGCATGGTTCCCTGCCTCCCCGCCTCCTCCTTCCCTCACTGCCTTGCCACCACCACCACTGTGGGCAGGTAGCCCCTGGGGAAGAGAGAGGATGGGAGCAAGACAAACCCTTGTGTTGAGAATTGACTTTCAATAGACCGCAGCAAGGGACCTGCTCTGCTACATACGAAACCCTGACCCAGAACAGGTCGTCTATGAATGGTTTAGCACCAGGGGTCAACCCCAGCTGGCAGGGGTTGGGGGGCGGAGAGAGGGGAGGGACCGCAGGCAGTTGGCCCGCTGCAGGAGGTTGGCTGTGGGAACGCAGTGATCACCAGGGGGCAGCTCCTGCATAGAGTGTCTGACCCCTGGTGGTCAGTGCACGTCACAGTGACTGGTCGTTCAATCATAATGGTCACTTAGGCATAGATAGATATAGATAGGTAGATAGATGATAGATAGATAGATAGATAGATAGATAGATAGATAGATAGATAGATAGATAGATAGATTATGGGTCATGCTAGGCAGAGGTTCTTCACACCAGTAAGCAGACATCATCTTTGCCTTTCTGTTGCTTATGATCTGGCCCAGTGGTTCTCTACCCTGGTTGCACATTAGAATCATCTGAAGACACTTTGAAAAATACTGATGATCCTGCTCTGACCACTGCTTCAATTTGCCCAGGATGCCAACTGAGTGATGGCCTGGGTTAAAATCTCCCTGGGTGATTTTGAGGCATAGCCCAGAGGACAAAAGAGGCGTAAGATAAAAATATAGTGCTAAACCTTTATCATGGCTGTATGGGAAACATGTAAGAAGCTATGAGAGTGAGTAACAAGACTGAGGAGTTGAGGAATTGGCCAGGAAAGGCCTCTCTGAGTCTCGGAGACGATGGGGTTGGAGGGGAGTGTGTGCGAAGGCGGAAGTTCAGGCAGAGAAAACAGCAGGAGCCCAGGCTTTAGGACAAGAAAGGCCTTGGCTTGTAGAAAGAGCGGCAGGCAGCCAGTGTGGCTGGAATGTAGGGAGCAAAGGAAAAGGGGTGCAGGCTCCCAGAAGGTTGAATGAAAAACCGTGGTTTCACCTGAAGAGCAGGAAAAGCTACCTGATGCGTTCTTGTTTTGTCAGAATGTGACATTCAGATTAAGGGAAAGCACTGTGATTTTTTTTCTCATTTGTTTAATATTTTAATTAGACAGTTTACCTAAAAACTCTTGACAGCCAACCAGACAAACAAAATCAACAAGACGCTAAGAGCCATAGGCATCACTTCCCTCTCCCTCTGGCAGATGGCGGTGATCACCGCAGTTATGAAACCTAGGGGTACACCCAGGAGTCAGACAAGAATTTCTCCACTCTCTCTAATATTGTCCACAACATAAAATTTTTTAATCAATTAATATTAACTAATTCAAAATAGCCTATGATCACCTATTAATTTACAACCTGGGGTCAAGGGATTATCAAAACTACAGCAATGCTGTTGCTTAAAAGAATGATGTTTTAAACCAGAGAAACTAGAAGCTCCATTCAAACTAAGTCTCAAACTATTATAGACTCTGTGGTTTAAACAATATGGCCTGTGACTTGGAAAGCAGCTAATTTCTAAGGAATATATATTAGTTACACATGATATACGTGACTCAAACAAAACACTTCTTAAAAGAAGAGAAAGATAAGACTTGGTTTGTATGTATTTTTTAGCACACTCTCAGCAAACTCATATAAGAGACACAATGACCTTGTGTGAACAGGACAAAGGAAGATTGAAAAAAACACATGAGAAAAAAATGAAAACTAGTGAATGCAGATAAGAAAAAGAAGTAAAACTGTGGGATAAAAGTGATTCATTGAAGTCTGATTATTAGTTTATAATCAAGCATCATATAACAAATGAGGCTTTCTAAACAAGGGCAAGACAGCAAAAAAAAAAAAAAAAAAAGAACAAGATCTACTGGTCACCGAATTACACTTCATCGTCAATAAATCAGTGGTCAGAACAATTAAATCAGTTCTTTCCATTATTAAATCAATGAGTCATACATATTAGACCCAAATATCATGGGGAAACTTTGATGTATATACCCTTCAAGATTTTTGCCCTTCCTTAAGGAACCCCTGAATAAACTAACAAACTAATAAATACCCACCCAAGGTCCCACTTTGTTCCAAACCTTGTCCTTTATTCAGAGGAATGGGAATGTGGTATGTCCAACCCAAAATCCAACAAAATGAGCCTACCTGTCCTCCCCACTGTCAGTGTTTCTCTCATCCTGCATTAAACATATTTGTACACAGAGTGTATCTGTTCCCTATAGGTAATCTTGCAGTAAAATGATATTAAGTAATTAACAGCACGACAATGATGGAAACAGATGTCACAAGTAAAAAAAATAAAAATAAAAGATAATTGGAGGCAAAGCGATGTAGAAGATAGAAAACTGGTCTAGAATCAGGAGATGGGGCTTCCTTCCCAGCAAGGTCACTGATTACAGCTTTACCCTAAGCACGTCGTTTAACCTGGTTAGCCTCCAGCCTTCCTTCCTGAGACCATCTGCTTTGCTCGTAAGAACACCATGACGATGAACAAGGGTGCCTATAAAGGTGTGGTGAGCTCACAAGAAAAAGACTGCATCAATACAAGGTAGTATTGCTCTGATTATAAGGAAGTATCAAGCGGATGTTTGTGTAAGCTGTAATTATAAGGGAGAGTAACCCTCCACAGCAAAGGTGATTTGGCAAATTACAATCTATGTCATTTTCAAACACTCATTCTAGGCAATGATAGCAGAAAAACAACAAAAGAGAGAAATAAGTCCGAGTGAGATGCTGAGCGGAGGCAAGGGATATGACTAGCTAAACTGGAAAACTTACACTGAGAGCCATTTATTCAATGTAGGTTTGGACAGAAAGTCACTAAAAATGAACTCGGATGGGTTGTAATAAAGCATGGTGGGGTTTAGTAGTCCGTGCACAGCATTAAGCAATTTGGGGCCTCACAGTCATAATCATTATTTCTAACACACCACGTATTTTTAAATAAAATTCTACATCCTCCAAATATCAGTATTTCTCTTAAGCGAAAGAAAACTGTTAATAAGTTTTACATAGCATTTTCTATAAAATGAGCAAACCATTTAACAAAGCTACACTTCATTACCTAAACCTCCTTTATTTCCAATTACCAATATTCCAATTTGCCTATGTCTCTATTTCTTAATTAAGAAACCTCTGATATATCTGGGTACCATCAATTAAAATCAAACGTAAATTAATTGTGGCTCTGGATCCCTAAACCCATCCACCATTTTCATCAGCCAAAATTCCACTCTTCCTTGAGAGTTTCTGGGTAGATTTCATTTATCTGTAGCTTGGAAAGTAATTTTACTCCAGGCAGATATGCACATAGCCGTACACATTCTATTAATTCTAATGATGAAAACAGTTAATCATTTAAACTATTTTAAGTGCTATCCCTACAGATACCTTTAGAGCAATTGGTTCTTTTTTTAAAATATATTTTTTATTGATTTTAGAGAGGAAGAGAGAGGGAGGGAGGATAGAAACATCAAGGCTGAGAGAGAATCATTGATTGGCTACCTCCGGCATGCCCCCACTGGGGATCGAGTCAGCAACCTCCATATGTGCCCTGACCGGGAATGGAACTGCGATCTCCTGGTTCACAGGTCGATGCCCAACCACTGACCTACACCAGCCAGGCTAGAACAATCAGGTCCTAACACTGAAAGTACCTTAAGTGGTTTGAGCTTCAGGTCACGTAAGAGGCTCCCTCACAGCCTGGAGGGTCTTTAACTTTGCCATTTAGGATTTCAGACTCTGAGGAATGTAATAATCCAGAGCCCTGTGTGATTAGTACTTCACAAGCCAAACCAGCTAGTCACAGGAGCAGTGCGCTACCTAGTCCCGAGAGCCTGGCAAACAAGCTCTTCAATGAGGTATCACTGACTCAGCATAAAAATGAGAGCCACGGGTTTAAACACAGTTTGTTCGGGATAAGACAAGATGGCTTTTATTTGTGTGTTTATTTAATTTGTCTTCCCTTTGATAAGCATACTTCATTTTAGTTAAGACCAAAATTTTTAGAGCAATTAAGGTCCGCAGCAAAATTGAGGGGAAGATACAAAAATTCCCCCTACATCTCCTGCCCTCACACATGTGTAGCTTCCCTCACTGTTGACATTTCTCACCAGAGTGGTACATTTCTTACAACTGATGAGCCTAACTGACTCATCGCAATTACTCAGTATGCATCGTCTCCGTTAGGGTTCACTCTTAGGGCGTGGACAAATGGATAATGACATGTATCAGTTATTATTGTGGAACCACACAGAGTACTTTCCCTGCACTCAAAATCACCTGGGCTCTGTCTCCTCATCCATCTGCCCCCGTCCCACTGGACAACCCCTGGCAACTGCTGATCTTTTTGCTATCTTCATACGTTTGCCTTTTTCAGAATGGCATAGAGTTGGATTCGTATAGTATGTAGCCTTTTCAGACTGGCTTCTTTCACACAGTGATACGCACTTCAGGTCCTTCCATGTCTTTTCCTGGCTTGATAGCTCTTTTCAGCGTTGAGTAATTTTCCATTGTCTAGATTTACCATAATTTACCTATCAGTTTCCCTACTGAAAGGTATCTTGGTTGCTTCCAAGCTTTAGCAATTATGAATAAAGCTGCTGTAAACATCCATGTGTGGGTTTTTCATTACATTGTAACCCATGGAAGGCATTACTGATTTAAAAACTCTAAGATAATATCACTTGTTTAGCTTACCCCCTGACCTAAATAAATACAAGAATAGAATTTGGTGAGTCCAGATAAAGGAATGTTAAGTATATTTATTAGGGCATCTCTTTCCAACATCAAATGCCAGAAGATTTTTGCAGCTCCTCATAATCAAATATTTTAAAAAATTATGAGTATCTGAGACAGTCATATGCTCAGAGATGCGAAGCAAATTGAGGTGCAAATTCACTCTTCAGTTTTGAAAATTTAGCAATGGGGCCATATTCCCGTTTCCTTCCTTGGTTTGTTTTTGTTTCAATAAGAACTTGTAGCTCAAAGAGGATTTAAGCAAATTAACCAAAGTCATTGCACTGGTAAGAAACAGGTCTGAGAGCTGGATCAGATCTGAGCATCTAAAAGGTCTTCAAAAGATTTCAAAGGCTGGAAAGCTTGCTAATAGTGTCTTTCCTTGGGAAAAAAGACTATCTTTTAAGTTTAAGTTTTTCCTAAGGAAAAACAATATTGGCAAGCTTTCTAGCTTTTGATACCTTTGTCAGTTTGAAAAATCTTAAAGTTGTTCAAACTCAACCTATAGACAAATCTCACATAGACATATTATTTTAAAATAAATTACAATTAAATGGACCTTCTCCAAACCCCGAAATGAATACTCCTAAATTGTTAAGAAAACTGACCTCCAGAACAACTACCATTTATTAAGCACTTTACTATTCCAGGCACTTGCTAAAAGCTCGTAGGAACACCTCAAGTGTTCCATAATAATAACTGATACATGTGGATAATCTCAACCATCGGTATATGCTACAATTATCTTTATTTTGCAAAAAAGGTAACTGAACCTTAAAACAGTGAAGAAGTTTGACCAATATCATACAGGTTATGTGTTGGAGGTAGGATCTGAAGTACAACATTTGATTACATAAGAGCTAACTCTTTATCCAGTTCTTAATTTGATATCATAAATGTCCTTGAAGATTTACCTTTTTTTTTTTTGCTTTGTTTCTATATTAAAGCTAAGCTGTTTCTTCCATCAACATCCAGCCAATAAATGGACCTACTCACAGGCAAACACCATGGCATCAACCTAGAGGGCTCTGCTTGCTTCCCTGCTTGGCAAAACAAGAAGACAAAACATCTAAGGTATCAGACCTATGAGATCAAAGACCTTTACCATTTAGTGGAGGAGATAAAATGTATACAAGGGTTAAACTTGGTTTTCAGACAAGTTTTATAGTCATAGGGGATCCGGAGGAAGAAAGACAAGCTATTGACCTAGGAGAGGAAAAAAGGGAATGGGAGGCAGCTGAGAAGAGAAAATGGTCTGAACAGGCAGTTGGGGGAAGCAGATAGTTCTTGGAGAAGGAAGCTACTGGAGGAGGAAGCTTCAGAACGAGAACATGCTCAGTGGGTTAAAGGTTACAATGGCTTCAAGACAAGTCACAGGACTGAGCCACTGTATGGCGACTGACTATGGTGAAGTTTCCCTAATGTGGTGAGGGAGCAGTGCAGCGAGAAAAACGGAAGGTTGGATTATTGTATTAAGGAGAGAGTAGGAGGTAACGAAGTCAAGTTTTTGAGTCAAAATACTCCAAACTTTAGACAGGAAATGAAAAGAATAAAAACAACATGCATTAAAAGAATACAGGGGTTTTGTTTTTTTGCTGTTTTGTTTTTTTGAGAAAAAAATTGAGCATGTCTTTAAGTATAGGGAGTACAGACTATATACAGAGAGGAATTCAACATGTAAAATAGAGATTTTCAAACTCTAGGAAAATGAAATCATCTACATTTCTTTTAGGAAACTTCAGAAAAAAATGTAATTGTTTGAGAAAAGTCCCAGAGATTCAAGAAGATGGGGATTATGATTAAAAACATAAATGAAAAGATTGGGTTTAGCAATGAGGAGGACTAGTTTTTCTTAGACACAATAAATAGAAGCAAATAAAAACATACCAAGAATTTCATGTTGAGGGAAGGGGGAATTAAGGGAGCTAAACTTGGGTAGTCTTAATATTCTCAGCAAATTAAAAGTTAATGTCATAGGGATTGCATTGGATTTGGGAAGAATTAAATTGTCTGGAGTAGTCAAAAGAGTGAATATGAAAAACAATTATGTCTTATGAGTTCAGGCACAACATTTGTTTTCATTTTCTGTTTTGCCAGCATTCTAGGGAAAACAGCTTCTCCCAAATGTCCCAGCATCCATGTCCGGGGGAAGAACAAACACTCGCTTATATAAACTTCTCATTTAATTGATCTTCTGATACTCTATAAAACCAAAAGGAAATCATTTTCTATCCAATTCACATTTATTTACTCTTCTTCAAAACTGTTGCCTAACCTCATCCTTGCTGGAAAGTATAATTCTGTATAAAAATTTAAGTGCAGAAGAATATGTTTCATATACGACTTAAAGTTTCCCATCAGTCTTTTTCTAACTCATTCCATTATTAATTTATAAATTTTAGTTAGCCTCCCACAGATGGTAATATTAAGATGTCTTCTTAATATAAAATAATAACAAATGACTGGTTTTGATCCACTGTTCAAGTCATTAACACTGACAAGTTTGACTTTTAGATGACTGGGGGTCTTTAGCATTCAATGTAAATTAAGTGTGATTGCGTCCATTATTTGAATGATCCACAAATAACCTTTTTGCTGCCAGTGTAGATACCTCCAAAAAACAGAGAGCATCTACCTATGATACACATAGTAATATTTTATTATCAGCCCATGTAATTTTATGGAAAATCTTTTTGGTTAAGTTCAGGATTGCTAAAAAGTGAAGTATTCTGACTAAGAAAACCAGATCTGTGGAGCACCCATTGATCAGGAGGAGGAGGGTTTAGTGAGACAGAGTCAGTTGCAGATATTAGAACAATAATCCACCATTATATCATGGGTGGCAGGATAAAACCTGCAGGCCAATTCCCAGCTTCAAGGTGGAACGTGTTCACCTAAGACAGTGGTCGGCAAACGGCGGCTCGTGAGCCGCGGTTAGCCGCCCTGTTGACTAATGAGTTTGCAGACAGTGACCTAAGAAACATTGCATGGGTGGAAGACTAGACCACCCTCATCTGCTCCCGTTTGTCATTTGGTCAGGCACAACCTGAGCCATCCCACTCTAACCACTGTTAATCTTGAAGGAGAGAATTCAGAGGTTAAGGGCAGGTTCTCAGAAAGAGGTGAGAAGAAAACCGAGAGGAACAGTAAATCGATAAGCCCAATGCTCACCGACAGTAAGGTAGGCTAAGCTCTTTCTCTTCTCCCTGTTGGGGTTCGGAATGCTCAGCCAACTATGTCACTTAGGTGGCAAGTTTGACGAAAATGTCTTTGATGAATCTCCTTTCCAGGAGCAATGTTTTCTTTATTGCCTTTCAAATGATTTAGAACCCTATTTTTTTCCAATGCAACCCCCCCCCCCCCCAAGAAATTCATGTCGTGAATCAATTTTAGAGTTTTAGGTACAGTTTTTAACATAGGTTCTGTGGCAAATTGATTCTTTAAAAAATGAGCCCAGTTATTCCTCTGCTTGGATGATTTCCCTTTGCAATGTAACTGAAGCTCCTGTCATCAAAGGCGGGATCTATTTCCCCACTTCCTGATTCCTGGTAGACTTGTGACTTATTTTGCCCAACAGACTTTGGTAGGATTGATATTGTGCTATTATAAGGCTAGGCTTTTAGACACCTTGCATTTCTCTTTGCTCCTTTAGAAACAAGGGCCAGCCTGCTGGAAGAGAAAAAGGCCATGAGAAGGGCACAGCTGTCCTAGTCAAGGTCACCTTAGACCACCCAGTAGCCAACCGATTCCCAAACATGTGAAAGAGCACAGCCCAGATCAGCAGATCTACCTACCTGACTCACAACTGCCCAAGATACATGACTAAACCCAGCCAAAACCAGAACTGCTCCGCTAACATGTGAACTCATGGGCAGCGAAAAACTGCTTATTACTAAAAAACTGCTTGTTACTTGTTGTATCACTGAGTTTTGTGATAATTTACACAGTAGCAGCAGATAACTGATGTATGTTTTTACTCTTAGATACATGATTTTTAAAAAAGTATATATAAATGATATAATAAAAGCCCAATATGCTAAGTGTCTGGTCGTCCAGTCGTCCATTCAACCAATCAAAGCGTAATATGCTAATGATAAGCTAAGGCCGCTCAACCGCTCGCTATGAAGTCCACTGACCACCAGGGGACAGAGAGTCAATGGGTCAACCAGTCACTATGACGTGCACTGACCACCAGGGGGCAGACACTCCAACCAGTACGTTAGCTTGCTGCTGGGGTCCAGCCTATCAGGACTGAGTGAGATGGGCTGGACATTCCCTGGAGCCCTCCTGCAGTCCCTCCTCCTCAGCTGGCCAATGTCCCATGTCCCTCCCCAGCCCTGATTGTGCACTAGTGGGGTCCCCTGGCCTGGCCTGCACCTTCTCGCAACCCAGGACCCATCAGGGGATTTTAGAGAGCTGGTTTTGGCCCGATCCTGCAGGCCAGGCCAAGGGACCCCACTGGTGCACGAATTCGTGCACTAGACCTCTAATATATATATATAGTTTCTGATAGATTAGGTCTTATTAAGGAGCAGAAGCAATGGGCTACAGAAAAGACTTGTGACTTATTATCAAGATTCCATATTAGAAGATCTTGTGTTTATAACTCCTCTCTAATAGAATGGATTCCTGTATCAACCCAAACCATTCATGTGACTTTTAAGATTATAATTACAATCCAAAATAGCTAAAGTAGTAACTCTCCAAATACACATAAAATTATATAGTCTTCATGTAGCCTCTGCAATTACTCATTTTTCAGTATCACCGACAATATGCTATTTCTTCAGCCCTAAAGAGGGCTCTGGATTCTTTGTTAAAACATTGGTGAAAATGAAACCTCCTTTTTCCTCTCAACTTTGGACTTCCTTTGGATCACCAATAATAATTGTGGCTGCATTATACTACTGTCTTTCAAAGAAACATCCCAACATGCTACTGAAATTAATTTCCCCCCTCCTGGTGACAGAAACCGTTTTAGTGTTAGCTTGGCTTCCAGGTGACAGATACAGATCTCCTGTCACTTAGGTTTAGATGTCACCGTGCAGAAACTTGAACATATTAATATTTGATATCAAAAGAATGGCAAATGTATTTGCATTTGCCATTCTTCATGTCATGGGAAAACTAGCCTGAACGGTCTGCTGCATATTGAATATGAGGAAATTATTGTTAGTTCCACCCTGGGATTCTGGGATACTGCTTTGGAAGTCAGGGGTTCAGTGTTGGAAGGAGACGGATTACTGACTGAAGAAACCTAAGAACTGCCATGGAGACCTGGCTCGCTTCGGAGAGAAATAACAAACGCTCTCACAGGCAGGGCTCACATGCTGTTGAGAGATTCGGTTGGAGCACCACGTAGTAGAGCCCTGCATTGAGACTTTGAGCTGTGGAGTCCCCTCGCAGTTTCATTAGCTTAATTGGAACTGGGATTAATTAGTAACACTCAGGTTCTATTCTTAGTGGAGAAGGCTGTACTATTTCCCTTGGAGAATTATTTCACTGAGGAACTTCTTTCAAGAAGTTGCTTGATAAATAGTTTATATTGAATAAGCGGATAAATCACTATTTTATATGGCAAAGACACAAGGATATCAACATTATGTATAAATGTTCTATTACTGAGTGCATGGGAAGGTTTCACTCTTAACATGTTGAATGCCTTAAGAAAGAAGGCGTCTTTCCCAGGGACAGCTGAGGTGTCTTTGTTTCACGCTGTCCCTGCCTCGGCTTTCTCCCCTTTGAGAGTTTCCTGAAGACTTATGTTCAGTAGGACGGCTGTTTGGTTGCATAGTCAAATCACACATTTTCCATCCTTCAACTGTTTCCACACAAGACTTAAGGGATCTGAGTGTTCTAGGTTTGTCTTCACTAACAATGGCTTTAGTCCCTTGTGTTATGGCTTTCACAGAGTCCCTCTCAAGTTTAATAAGCTTTTCTGGTAATACCATTCCATCAAGTACCATGTCACCAAGGTTAACAACACATTGATAATGTTTCCTTAGTATCCTAAAAATTCCGGGTTATATAAAAATTTAATTCAGATCGTTAAAATTTGACTTGTAATTTTAGGTATTTCAACCTCTGAAATGGTAGCTATCATTTCCTGTAAAACAAAATTATCTGTGGGTATAAAAATGGCCAGTAAGTGTCTATCCGCTATATGATTGTGTCTCCGAAGGAGTAGGTGTATTTAGTCAAGTCAGTATGAGTGGTATCATATTGGTTAGCAAGTCTCACAGATAAGTCATTGTTCAACTAAAGTAAGAACAAAAAAATCAGAAAATATTAAGATTTTCTATCCTAGTATTTCTCAACTTTTTTTTTTCATGATTGTCTCCCTAAGGAGCTTTTTAAGATATTGTTTTTCTAATTGCCATCCCACATGAAATTTTAATATACTGCATATCCATTTATGTACCTTATGCATATCTATGCTTTATAGAAAAAAAGAGTTAAGTATAAGGCTTATAATTTTTATTCACTGCCGAGTTAAGAATGACTAAGTACTTTTTTAAAAAGCTATTAATGTTTAATTTAGCTTCATAACTCTATTTGCTGAGCAACTTTTAATGAAACTTATTTAGTTCCATAAATTGCAATTATCAAATTTCATATGAAACTAATTTACATAAATCCATCTTAGTGATATAATCACATTTCTAAAAAATAATTCAAAATTATTAAATTTCCAGTAAAAGCAATTGTACTCAAAATTTTTAATAAACTGTTAAAATACAGTATATTCCAGTGACCTGAACTTTAGAGTTTTACTGGATATGAAAATTCATTTTTAACTTAATTGTTGCTAGACAATCATTCAGATATTGACATTTTTTTTCTTTTCAGCACGTGAGATAACATAGAAAATTGATAAAATAGAAACTATTTTTATTTACTGTCAAAGCTCAAGTCACACGAAAGTACTGAGAAACAAATAAACAATATCCACAGGGCAGCCGAGGGGATGCAGGCCACCTCTCAGGTTACAACTTTGAGATCTAGCAACAGACTGCGAGTCCTCCAATCACAGGTGTATACTTCCCGTAGCTTTACAGCCCTGGTCCTGCATGCAGTGTGTGGACCGTCCATGAACTCAGTCGACGCTGCTCACAGGATACCCAGGAAAACCCAACAAGAGAAATTAAATGCTAAAGAACACAATTTTGTCAAATAGGGCTGAACTTTGCTGGGACACAGCACATTATAATATAATTTTCCTACCCCCAGAACCAATTTTCATTCCCTTCATGGTGATGTCTGGCAATGTATGCCCTGTTTTTTAAATAAATAATTTTATGTATGCATGTGCCCTTCAAGCCCAATTCCCTTTTTCCCTTTACCACTGACTTCTTTGAAAAAACTGTCAACATGTTCAATACATGTTCCCTTTACCACTGACTTCTTTGAAAAAACTGTCAACATGTTCATACCCTGCATTCACTCCTCAACCAAACACAATGTGGTCTCTGAATCTACCATCCCATTGAAACTGCCCTGGCTCTTGGTAAACTTCGTAAATTTTCTCCAAATAGAAAAAGACCTCTTACACTTATTAATTCAACAGCACCTCCTCAGAACTCCTCTCACTAAGTACTCTACTGTTCTAGTATTCGATGGTGTTAACTATCCCCTGCCACACACCAGTTTCACAATACTTCTCTTTTCTAGATAATCGCTAATTTTAGTCTTTTATCAATTTACTTTAATACAATTTTTCTTTAAATATAGCCTTAACCTCAAGATTTCATTGTTTAGCTGCTTCTCTAGTCAAGGTAACTGGGACCATTCCCATCACTTCAATTATTTACTGGATACATAAAAATGACCATCATATCACTCCACCTTCCAACCACTGCTCATAGCTACCTGGATATCCCATAGGAAAATGAAATTCAGCATAATCCAAACTGAATTCATTATCTCACCCTACTCATACTTAGGTTGGTCTTCTCTCTCAAATAGTATCATAATCCTTAGCACCCTGTTTTCACCTACAGACTTGGGAGACATTAGGGTTCCATCTTCTCTCCTTCCCCACACCATCCCCATACTATCAAATCCAACCCAAGTGTATAACTACAAATTTTAGTTAATGTTTTTAATATGTGTCATAAGTGTTCTGCTTCCACTGTCACTGCCCTAGCGTGGGTCTTTCTCTCTCGACTGGCCTATTGCAAGAGCCAATTTTAATGGTCCTTTTTGTTTCTTCTCTAATCCTCCTTTCATACAACCATCCAATTTTTCTTTCTAAAAATGCAAATTTAATCATGATACAGACCTGTTCTTTAAAAAAAAAGAAAAAGATGATTCCCTCTTGTCTACAAAATTAAGACCTTTCCCATGTGCTCCTAAATTGCTTTTCTAGTCTTATTTATCATCACAATGGACAACTGTTTCACTGAATAAATAATTTCCTCCCATGACTCTGACTTTGCTCATGTTGATATTTCTTGAGTGATTCCTTTCCCCCTTTTCTGATTGTCCAAAAATCTTAGTAAACTTCAAAAAACAAACAGTAATCACCTCCTTCCCAAATCTGCCAACATCCTCCCATCATACTCTGTGCTTGTCTAAGATGATCTAATGGAAGATCTATCGTTTCAGACTTCCTCTAGGCTAGAAACGGGCATATTATTCTGTAAATAGATTTTGCTACGTTATTAGCTACTTTTACACATTCGATAAAGTGCATGATCTTAGACAGGAATATGCTTTAACATTAAAAATAACTAAGCATAACTTGCTTTCTAATGGGAAAAATACTCTCCATTCCCTCATACATGGACAATGAATGGATTCTATTAAAAATGCTGAAGGCCTAATGAACCAGCACTGATTACTTAGTCTCAGGTTTGTAAAGAGATATTCAGAAGTGAGATAAAATTCATCAAACCTCAGGAAAGATTTCCAGTTTAGCCCCACTCATCTACTGCACATCTGCCCGACAGCATTATCTTAGTGCTTAAGCCTCATTTTTGCATTTCAATGTGGCATTCTATCAGATTAATGCCCAAGATATTCCAGCTGCACTGCAAGTGAGTGAGTGGACATATAGGGATATTATGCATGGCTTGTATCATTGACATTGAGCAAAGGAAATGTGATTAGCACCAAATTGCATCTGACAGGGGAATCAGAAACCTGTCAAACACGATGACATGGATCCAATGTTTAGAAGGCAAAAGGGGGATAAAGGAGCAGGGCAGTCTGGCATGGAGACAGCAATAAAACACAACAGCGATGATAAATTAATTCATTTACTTATGAAAAATTAGAGGCTTCCACACACAGCTCTCATTTATAATCTTGTCAATCTGGTTGAGTAAATAAAAAGGCTCTACATTATTAGTTGAAAACACCAGCAAGTGAGAGGAAATGCAAAAATTGGATTCGTGGCCTCACTTTTAATCAAAGGCAATAATTCTTTGGAATGAGCCACAGTGATCTTTGGAAGGGATTTTTCATCTGAAGATACATTCCATCACCCTCTATATAGGTGTTTTTCCTGGGCTCAGACTTAGAGCTGTCAAATTCCAAGGCATTAGAGCATCACAGGCACTAGTTTAATCAGAAAGGATATTTAGACAAAAGGACACACCCAATGGCCTCCTTTGCTCTTCAGGATTCTGAGAAAGGAAAGAACAAGAATCAAACTAGAGCCTTCTGTCAAGTGGCTGTATACGGGTATTACAGCCTTACACAGGAAAGGTGATGGCCTTAAGATATCCAGCTCATATTAAAAATCACTTTTATTTGTCAACCTAACGGAGATCAGCATATCCTGATGATTTAGTCTGGGGATGAAGGCTGGATGAACCCTAAGCCTTTTTGTTTTGCCAAGCTCCTAACTGTAGGGGGCATTAGATACACAATTACTCAGGACCCTGAAATTATTCTTCAAACATACTTCCAAAAATCCTTTCCTCCCTATTATTGATGAAGGAGAACAAACTCTTCTATTATCCCAGAATTAACATGACTATGGAGACAAGAGCTAAGGAGCAGAATACTCAGGATAAATCCAATGTGTGTGTCTAAATGGAAGATCTTTAGAAAATAAGTGACTGTCTAGAAGAGGCAGCTGAAGAGAAGAGATTTGGGGACAGGAAGACATCCCTGAAACCATTCATTTCAAGTCTCCAAGGAAAGCTTCTTCACCTACCCAAACTATTTTTAGGAATGCAAAAAAAGCTATAATGTATGGAACGCCTTAAACAAGACTGAATAATAATAAGGCTTTGGTGGGGAAGGGATTGTTTATTAGATGAAAGAGGAATTATGTTTACAAACTGGGAAGTCGCATTGATATCACTAATAAAAACTCCAAAACTGAAATATTCCTCATTCCATAACAGGAGACTAGAAAAATAACTTGTAGAATATGCAAACAATGGAATATTACCATTAAAAAAAGGAGCTATCTTCTATATACCCAACAAGGGCAAATCTCAAAAGCACTGAGCAAACAAAGCCTTTCACAAAACAATACATACTATTTATATTGGTATTCTAAACCAGACAAAACTAACCCACTATAGAAAAACATCAGGACAATAGTTACTGTTGGGGGTTGGAGTAGAGACTAATTGGAAAAAGGTGACTTTCTGAGGTGAGGGCAATGGTTAATATTTCAATAGGGGCGTGCCTTTCAGAGATATATGCCAGAACTTAGCAAATAGCCCTGGCCAGTTGCAGGTTCGATCCCAGGCCCCGGGTGGGGCGAGTGCAGGAGGCAACCAGTCAATATATTTCTCTCACGTATGTATCTCTCTCCCTCCCACTCTCTTCCACTCCCTTCTCTCCCTTCCACTCTCTAAAGATCAATAGAAAAAATATCCTCAGGTTAGGATTAAAAAAAAAAGAGGCAAATAATACTCAGGATTTGTGCATTGTTTCATATGCAAATTATATTATAAAGATATTAAAAAATCCATAAACAGTATTGAACTCTAGTTAACGACATGAATGCTAAGTTTTAGGGATGAAATGCACTGATGTCTGCATAAAAAACAAGATGGATTAAAGAATGGATAGAGGAACAGATATGTGATAAATCAAATATAATAAAACGTTAACTGTAAAATCAAGGTGTTGAATATATAGGTTTTTACTGTGTAATTCTTTCAAGTTTTCTATATATTTGACAATTTTTCATAATATGTTGGAATAATGGTGTGTGAGGGAAGTGGAGAGGTAATGAGTACTAGTTTTAACTGAAGATGGCATGTAGTGGGACCAAAGCTGGTGGGTCTCAAGTATGATAGAGCAAGAAAAAAGTCGCCAGAGCCACGGAGCTGCTGTGCAGTCATCGGAGCTGAGTGGAACATGGGTAATGGCGAGGTGCCCTTCAGAGCAAGACAAATGACTGAGCCAGGCAAAACAGGAAAAACACAGACTCTGTCAGAAAGGACAAATGACATGTCAGGTCTTTACAAACTATAGTACTTTCCCATCACTTTTGTAAGTTTTACACCTCAGCAAAAAGCAAGTGCAAGAGTAATTTCTATGTGAAGTATCAAAGCAAGTCTAGCAAAGAAATCCCCCCTTAGGAGAGAGCACTGTCAAGCATTAGGAAGTCTGAAAAACAAGTTGTCTGTTTGTAATGTTTAAAGTCCAACAGCTTTCATCTCACTTTAAGAATGTTCTAAGAAGAGAAATTTGGAGGTACGCATTTACATTTCCTTCTACCCATTTAAGTAACCATTTATCCCTCTTTGGTTTAATTCACTTCCTGATGTCAGAATGTCTATCAAATCTTAATAACAGGTACCAGGCTATACATGTGATACTACAGACTTTTCTCAATTGTGAAAGCTTTATTTTAATTGCTTTAACCAATAATGCAAGCTCTTGTAAGCTAATCTAAGAAAAAAATTTTTTACTATTCCAAACTGCAAATTCTAAGAGTTAATTAGGTCACAGTGATGAAATTATAAACACTTTTAGTATTACTATTGCCAGAGTTCACTGTTAAAGAAAACAATCCCTTGCATTGGCCAGGCTGCACAAATCATGCAACCATCCACACAGCCTTTCAGAACCTAAAACACTTAGCTTCTATTGAAACCAATGAAATGCCCTAAATAAAAGTACCTAACACTGTCAGTTAATACCTTTCTCGTCCAAATTTGAAACCAAAACTGTAGAATGTTATCCCTAGATTATTAATATGTGGAACTCCCAAATATACATCTCGGTCCAGATCTCTTTCAAGTTTCAGACTTCTGATAGCATTCATCGAATGCCCTTTCTTCCCAGTGAATAAACCATCTCACTCTTCCAACCGCTCAGGACAACGATCTTGGAGCCATCCTGAGCTTTTCTTTCTCTTACCCTCCACATCCCATAAGCCAATCACTCCTGGCTATCCGGAATGGAAGCCTGCGCTGTGTCTTCCCTGAAGTACTGCTCAGGCTTGCAGACTGGCTCCCGCCTTCCAGCCAGCACAGCCTCCAGTCCCCAAAGTGCTGTCTGGTCATGCCCCTGCTCAGCTTAAAGTCCTCTCTGGCTGCCTCTCAGACTACAGAAGAAGAGTCAAAGTTCTGAGAGTAACCTACAAGACCCTATTTGATCTACCCACTCATCAAGCTCTCATTACCTCCCAGGCTTCTAATGTCACTCTTTTAGTGAGAGGCCCTAATGACCCTATTTTAAATTGCCCTACTCTGGTTCTCTCTGTACCCACCCTCTCTACTCCGTACTTCTCCAAAGTACGTATCACCCTCTGACATGCTATGTATTTACTTACTTCCTTGTCTTTAGAGAGGGCCCCTTTCACTAAATTGCTAAAATCATGTATTTATTTTTATTTATTTATTTGTTAATCCTCACCCAAGGGTATTTTTCCATTGATTTTTTAGGGAGAGTGGAAGAGAGAGAGAAAGATAGAGAGAAACATCAATGTGAGAGAAACATACAAATTGGTTACCTCCTGCATGAACCCTTACCAGGGCCTGGGCCAGGGAGGAGCCTGCAACCAAGCTATGTGCCCTTGACCGGAATCAAACCCAGGACCCTACGGTCCACAGGCCAATGCTCTATCCACTGAGCCAAACTGGCTAGGGCTAAATTGCTAAAATCAAACACACAAGAATTTTACTCATTTTGCTCATTGTACTTTTTATCCCCGATACCTAGAAAATGCCTAGAATCCAGTAAGTATTTGTCAAAGAAGGGAATGAAATAAAATGTATTTCATATGCTAGACATTCAGGAAAGAAGAGTGACTTGGTGCCATGAGCCCTAACCATATTTGAAAAGGATCATGTATGTAAGTGGTAGTGAGGAAACTACAAATAACTGAGAATACGGCATATGAGTGCTCACTGAGAGAACTCCATGAAGGAATGGATAAATTAGTTCTAATTACAGTTTCCTCACACAGTATCTTTTTTATTATAAAAAGTATCTACATCTTGAGATGCTGAAAATATTTTCTAATTTAGCTTTTCTTACAAATTAACTCTTCTGGATTATTTATCACTTAAAATGCAATTGCACTGATAGAAAAATAATGTGAATTTTAATGAATCCCCACAGCATTTTAAATTTAATATGCTACCATATAAATTAGACTATTCACACATTACTTTATCCATTCTTTGGGTTATCCAAGGAAATTTTAAAATATTATGTGTCTTCAGAGCATCTCTAACTATTCTGTGAATGCAACAGAAAATGCTGCATATGATTAGAAATTAATAAGGAACCAAATTTAAGAAAGATTCATAAAGTTCAAAACTATATGTATTTTGAGAAAAGTGGCCTAATTGATAAAATAATGTTTTCTATTTCACACATGCACAACATATTCTTATATCTGAATGAAAGCATTTTGTATAAATAGTGCAAAGTGAGTAGCTATATGCTGTCTGACCCTAGTTTTTATCTTGGAAAATAAACTGCCTTCCCTTCAACGGTTACTTTAACAGTTGCTTCCAGTAGCGAGGTGCGCCTTTCTCAGACAGCTGTTGCGAAAGCTTCCTGCACGAGCCCATCACGAAAGATCCCCCTTCCCTAACACCCCCTGTGAAACATGACCGGGCAGCCCCTGAGCTTGGACTCAGCCATGCAAACCTGTCCAGATCACTTACGGGCCCACCACTCAGCAACCTCCCAGCGGTCACATTCACAGCCACAAACCGCAAATGAATTTTTAATTAGTCCATATTCGGGGGGTTTTCAATGCTTTGAGACAAGCAATTACCTACGGCACTTCATTTGTCTGATGCCATTAATAAGCATCGGTGACAATGAGACCACAGAAAAATATACCTAGCGAAGGAGGTATATCTCACTGATTCATTAGTTAAAATATTGCCCAAAATCTCTAAAGATTTCCTGGAAGCCCCCAGTATTGTTATGAGTAGTTGAGACTATGAGGGCATTTGAATTCTGAGAAAGTTAAGTGCTCTAAAATATCTTATCTTTCCCTGCAGGTTTTTCCACGCTGAGGGAGTTTGGACTTGTTTAATTAAACTTTAGTGGCATTTTTCTACATACAACCCTGAAAGTGCCATATATTTTATTATATATTTATATTTTACATATTAATGAATAAAGTTATATGGCAAAATAATGACGATGAATATATCCTTAATTCAAAAATTTTCTTAAACCACGCACAACTTTCAGCATTACAATTATTACCAAAGGAACAATGGAAATTCCTCATAAACTTAAAATGAAATAGCTTCGTTTGGGGGGAAGGCTTCTCCAGAGAGGGGACTTTTCTAAAATTAAAATTAAACATCATTAATTACAGAGTTTATTAAGTGTGGAAAGAGCCCTTTGATGAAATGAAAAGAAAGTAATATAATTTAACTTGGAGGAACAGTGGCTGAGAGAAGAAAACTAAAAGAATGTATGTTCATATAGGGACAGCTAAAAGGAAGTAGTTAACCACGTTCTGTTTCCACGGAGAAAATGTTTTCCAGATGCGACAAGAGTTTCCCAGGCCACTCGCCCAGAGGACAGTAAAGGTGCAGAGGAACAGCTGAGTAATTTCTCAGTAGCTCCGCCCAGCGGATCCATCCAGGGTCCTGCACAGGTGAAGAAAGGACTGGAGGGGCTCTCACTGCTGCCTCTCCCCTCCCCCCTGTTTTCATGGCTGAGGGCCTGGCACAGCTTTTGAGAATTATACCCCAGGCCAGTGACTCCCAGCACAGACCTCTGAGCTGTGGCTGGAGCGCACAAGGCCCCTCCACCCGGGGCACCGCATGCTGGCCCCTCCCAGTCCTGCTGGAGGCTCCTTCCTTATCCCACCATCTGCCCCTCAAGCCTCCCTTGGTCGCTGTCCTGCTGTCTGCATAGCTGTCCTGCTGTCTGCATAGCTGCTCCTGACCTGCTCATGTTTCTGGTTTTCAGGATGGATGGGTGGGGGTGTCCCCAGGGGTTTCCCTCTGGCTCTGGAGCAATTCTTACAGATGAGCACCCCCTCTTCTTCTGTAGGGGCAGCTCCTCACCCACTGCCCCTTCCTGAGGTGGCTTTCACTGCCACACACACAGTCAGATGCCCCAGCTCCCATCCCTGGATTTACTTATTCATTTCCCTCCTTCCGCCCTCTTCTTTTCTTCCTCTCTTTTCCCTCTAGTTGTCCTTACACAAGAAGAAAAGAGTGAGAATGAGGATTGGAGAAATGTAATGTAAATGTAAAGAAATGGCTTCTCACTTTTTAATCGTCACCACCACCAAAAATAGCAACCACCCCTTCCCAAGAGCTGGCTGCATGCACAGGACAATGCTGAGCCGGGAGGTCTCCAAACTTCCTTGGTTCACAGAGCCTTTAGTACCTCAGGAATGTGTTCATGGTGCCATTAGGCCAGATGAAATCCTAACAGGTCAACTCAGTAAGCAGTTAGGTCCAAAGAATGTATTTATGTCCTAAAAAACCTCCGTAGCCATTTCAGAAAATAATACCCATAAAGTGAAAAAAACATTTTTAATTAATAGTGAAACACAGTCACGAACCAACAGGAGGGGTGTGCTCATTGGGCTCCATAGACCTTCTAAACCAGACACCCACTCCCTTGTTTCCTAGTCCACATTGTGTTCACACAGTAGTCTGTTTATTGTAGCAACTGCTGAAAACCCAGCTTCACAGATATGTCATCACAAAAAGAAACACAGTATGACCTAATAGTAACACTGACTTCCCCAGGCTACTAGTCTGTGTGGTGTTTAATAGAAGTTTAAAATATTGTGCAGTGCCCTGTGAGTCTACCGTGAGGCACCCATTGGGTACCTCAGCTCAGAGTTTGGGTGCATGATACCTGAGATACTAAGCACTTCTGCTTTACCTCTTCACCGCCTCACAGGCATGCAAGGTCAGTACTGTCATCAGAAGAGGATGCTGAAACAATATCACACAACCCTGAGATGGAGGGGCTGGATTCAGTTCCAGAGTCTGATTCTAGAGCCGGGGCTTGTCATCAATCCAGAACACAGAGGACACACACGGCTGAGGGATACACTGAATGTTTCCATAAAAGGTTATGAAATTTTGTCCACTGAATATTTTTAGGAACAAATCTCTCATCTGTAATGGCTATAAGCATAGAATCTTTCTGTAATGGCTATAAGCATAGAATTTGGGGATTTATGAGATAAAGTAGCTCCTGTGAATATAATATTAAATACAATATCGCATCCTTAGGAAAGATTATTCTGAGAAAATTAAACATGTGAAAACTCCATTTCATAAACATATGATGCTCATTTTACCTGTAACCTAAATTACCATCAGTGGGCTGAATCCATTTCCATGATAAATGATAATAGCCCTTTGAAAGTTATCACTTTTTGCTTCCAGACATCTATTTGTTATGGTTAGTATTCAGATTAGCCAGGTGAACACAGAAGAATTCTGATAAATGTAGGGAGAAGAAAACAAACAAGAGCCAAAATAAAAAGTATCTATAATTACGGTGGAGATAGCTAAAGGAGGAACTCAACATTCCTCACGTGTCACTCTTGGTTCTTCATATTGTTTTATACTTAGCTACTTCCAAATTCAACTCTCAAGCTTTTTCTCTCACTGTTCAATAATTTGACAGACTTGCCAATATTCAATATCAAAAGGCAAACACACTTTGGGTATGCTACAGGAATAATTATTAACTGTTCTTACTGATTATAGCTCTTTAAAACAAACCTACTGCTTAAAATGCATTTTAAGTCTTTATACTTAAAATTTGATAAAACTGTTACTAAAGTACATATTTATGCAAAATGAGATATCTTCTTTAAACACATATCACTATGAAAATCAAAACATAAATACAAATGATCCATAAAATATTTAATATGACATGATAACATGCAAATTTAGGATCAACTGTATATTCAAATCTATTAGGTTATTTCTTTAAAACAATTTAGGTAAAATCCATAGGTATAAAACATGTGATTAAAATACTACAATAATTTTATACCGAACTATATAAACCAAGAATTAGCATCAATTCCAAACTTGCATGAATTTTTATGTTGCATGCTACTCTACTGAAATTATGATATACTGCTTCTAAAACATGTAAGTCAAAATACTCCACATGCTCCTTCCAGAGAGAAGCAAATAACTCAAATTAATACTAGTCTAGAATAGTTTTTAATCCTAAACTATCTTTGAATTTTGGTATTTTAACCACAAATTCATACAAATATTTCATTGTATTACAATAATATATTAGTTTGTTTAAATATGTTTTATCTCTCTAACCCTTCACATTCCTGCTTGCAATGGGCAGATGATCTTTGCTTAATTTTAACTTTCTGTTGATGCTGACAAACAGCCACATATGCCCCAAGGTACAAATACCAAAGGTTGAAATTCACGTTTAGTGCAGAATGGAAAAGCATGGTGGCAGACTGAATGTGTCTGAGCCCAGAAGCAAATTTCTGTTAACAGTCTACCTTTGTGAAATGGAGGAAACTTTGGAAATTTAACAGAGAAAACTTTTTCTGAATTACTGAAGATACACTGATGAGCTGTTGGCTCTCAAAATGATATAGAAACCAAAAGGTATAAGCAGTATCACGACCTCTGGCCACTGGTGTTCCCTAGACTTCCTGTATTCAGGTGAACACTGCTGTTGATAGGGAGGCCACGGATGTTAATGATATTAGCCACAGCTCCCAAGCACTGAGCTGACAATGTGCCTGGCACTGAGCTAGGCAACTAACACACAGGGGCATGCTGACTGATCTAAGCTTCCTTCCTAACCTGGAGTAACCCGAGTGTCCACTCCATCGCCCCGCCCCAGCACAACTGGAAACGATGTTCGTCCGCACATGGTCTTGTTTGTCTGTGCATTTGTTAATTTGTTCCTCCATTTACTCAGGCATTACTGAGCACATCTTTGTGCTGGGCGCTTGAAATGCTCACAGACACACAAAGAAAACAAAAATGGCAACGCAGTGCTATAAAATGAAGTGATAATTGATGAACAATACCAGAATGTCATTGAAATCATGACCTTCACTTATGCTCAAATTATTAGTTTTTCACCCATTTTATGGACCAGCCTAGCTGAATAAAGCTCCGGCAGCTCTTAAACTGATCTGATTCATAGCTATAGGCAAGACATTAATTTCTCCCTCACAAGCCAAATATCTCAGGATTATTTCTGATTCATCAAAAATTTCTATTACCTTTTTCAGGTTTTCATTCAATCCTGCTTGTATTTAAATGTTTTCTCTTCATCTAAACCAGTACCTCCCTTAGCTAGAAATTAAAGAATCAGTTATGTTTTTACCAAGTGTTCTTCCTCCCAACCACCTTCTTCTCAAACTTCCCTTCCTTATAATTCTCTTTCCTTACCAAAAAAAGTTCTATTCCTAACAAAATAATAATAATAACTTAACCAAGGCCAGTTTATTAAGGCCTTAGGCAGCTATCCATTACACTAAGAAAAAGAATAAAAATTGTCAACCTGTTTTATAAAACCTTCAAATCTGGGAAACCTTGCCTCTGTTACAACCTCTTACATATTCCCCCAACTGTTTTCACTTCATTCCATGTCATTCTTACCAACAGTCCCTCCGTTCAATCATATCTTTCAATTCTCCATGCTTTCTTCCCAAGAACATTTTGCTTGGCAAGCCTTCTTACCATATGCCCAACAACACTCCTGCCCTCTGATCAGCCAATCAGTTCAAAACACTCAGTCCCCTTCTACATCATGTCTAGGGCTGAGATAGGTCATGATCATTCCTGCCTGTACACTTCTGTTTATGCTGTCTCTTCTCCTGGAATGCCCTTATTTCTCTTATATGAAAAAAAGAAAATCCTGTATAAATTATGGCAAGTTCATGTGCTGGAATATTGTGTAACGAATTTGCTTTTGATTCCAAAAACGAAATCACTCGTATTCCCACCATGTTTTGAAATGATATAAACTAAGTGAAAGTCCTTTACAAAACTCTGAAGGCCACTCAACACCAACACCAACATGCCAACACTCAGGGTAACCACTACGAACAATTGATTAGGTAAGCTTGCATATTGGTTCTCTTATTATCTTTATTTCACAGGTGTCATCATTAATGTTCAGCACCACTTTGACCACAGAGAGCTCAGAGATTTGGTCTGAACATTTCTGTGATGATGATTTTGGATGAGGTTTACATTAATATCAGTCGACTGAGTCAAGCAGATTGTTCTCCCTAATTGGATGGGCCTCACCCAATCAGCTGAAGCCTGACTGAAACAAGAAGGTTGACCTTGCTTGGGGCATAGGAGGGAATTCGTTGGCCTGACTGCTGTGGACCCTGACATCAGCTTTTTTTCCACCTGCAAATTCAAACGGAAACATTTGCTGCTCTTTGGCTCTCCAGGATCCCTAACATGCCAATTCACCCTGAGGATTTTAAGACTTGTCCGATTCCATAGGTGCATGGAAGAATTCCTTATTATAAATCTCTGTACACACAGGCACACACAGGCACACACATACATCCTGTTGGTTTTGTTTCTCTAGAGAACTCTGGCTAACACAAGTGAAGGACATACAGGTGAAGGGACATGCCGGAGCTTCCCAGAGCCAAGAGGTGGAAACCACTCATCACATCCATGCACTCTGACTCCCTGCCCTGTGGCTGTGAGCACTGCACTATGTGTTTATGACTGGAATATTCCAAGAGTGGAGCACAGAGATTCCTCTTGTGTTAGGGGCATATACTTCCAAACATTTTAATATGAGTGATATGAATGGGCACTTAGGTTGCTTTTTAAAAAATTATTAACAACGCTGCAATAAATATCCATCTATACCTACTAGTATATGGTTCACAGGTAATTCGAGAATTATACAAGGATGGCATCAAGCCAGCAGAATCTAGGCTCTGGTACAACATGTTCCTCTGTTGATTCCCTGGTACTTAAGCCGGTGTCCTGTATTCTTTTCTATCTCCTAGACTTTTATTCCTTATAGAACATTATGCAAATGATAATTATTTTTGTAGAAAAAGATGATAGTGACTTTCCCCAATATGCAACTCCAAATATAGGTTTTTCTTGGTAGGATACTTTAAAGATACTGCTAACATTTTATTATCCTAGAAGTCTGATGTACAAGGACAGTGGTCAAGGAAGAGATCTGATATTCTACTTCAATTTCTCCCACTTGCTTTTTGTATGAACTTGGGCATCTGATTTATATAGGATTCAACTTCATCTCCAATCTCTATGTATAAAAGAGTAATATGCAAATAGACTGAACGGCAGAACCATCAGAAAGACCGCTCAACCTGTTGCTATGAGGTGCACTGACCACCCCTCAGTCCCTCCCCCTGGCCGGCAGGCTCCAATCTCCTGATGGTGAATGGGGAGCCAGGGGTGGGTGGCAGTGGGGGGGGGGAGGGGAGCGGGGGCAACTGCAGGCAGCCGGGGAAGATGGCCCTGATCACAGGCCAGGCCTAGGGACTGTACCCATGCACGAATTCCATGCACCGGGCCTCTAGTATATAATTATCCATAGTATATTTATGTTTCCTTTTAGCTCAAAATGTTTATAAGTCATTGGTTAAGAATCCTTAGCATATGTTCATATTTCTGAATGCCCTTACTATTTATTTTGCTATCATTATTCTGTTGCATTAAAAGCTCAAAGAAGGAAAAAATTGTATCTGTTTAACTCATTTGGTATAAAATAGCACCAAGGGACTTAGAAAATGTTCAAAGACTTATTATGACAAAGAGGCTAGTAACAATATAACTTTTAGGGAATCCAATGGGTGTCAAAAAGATAGAGAACTTTTAAAAAACTTTAGAAACAAGTCTGGGAAACAACGTAAGTTGAGACAGTATTATAATATCAGGAAAAATCATAGTTTTATAACAATACATCAATTGAACCCTGAATCCCATGAAAATAGGGCATTGGCTGAACCTATGATATCTTACATTAATATCAAGAGCTTCTGAGAAAAATCTTCTGAAAAGAATAATTTTTTTCTGCATCATCAGCAAGATGCTCTAAGAGAAATTAGCTGCATTTGGAATCTTCCTCCAGATGATTTTATTACATATAGAATTTATGTTCAAATGAAGAAAACAGGAGGTATACTATAACTTATGCTTTTAAAGACAAGAACAAGAAGCCTGGCCCCATGGATTCTGATCATCTATCATAGATCCTGTCTTAGTCTTCCACAGATATTTTCCTAGTTGCTAAAAAAGCTTAAGTGCTTTCACTTTCCCAAAGGAAATACCCTTGTTTCCATATTTCCCAGTATTCCTAGTTCTCTAGTGATACATTGAAATTTTCAAAGAATGTTCATTTTCTGTACCTAACATCATTCTCCAGGACATCACCTTGAGAACCCCAAATTCCAATGGTTTAGAAACCATGTAGATTAACATATCCCATATAAAACGTTTAACATAAAAGTAAGTCTGGGAGAAACACAGCTCAGTGGTCACATACAAAGAACGCCTTCCCATGGCTGGAGGTCAGGCTGACTATGACAACCACCTTTGGATACACTCCTTCTCTATGTATTAGTTAGGCAACTGATGTATCTTTCAAGCTGTAGTTATTAAATAGAACAGTAGTTTAACCTCCAACGTAAAAGCAGGGCCTGAAATTATAGCCTGAATGCTGCAATGAGCAAAGGAAATAATTAATAACAGTCCAACCACCATGTGTTCATTCCCTAGTTAATAATAAGGTCTACTGCCCACATACACAACAGGCAAAAGAGAAGACCCCTCTCTCCCTGATACTCGTTTATTTACACACACACACACACACACACACACACACACACACACACACACACGTGTGCCAATAAAAAGAAAACAAAGCAGAAAATAAGGCTTTGGGATTCTAACTGCAATTTTCCTTTTTTATGACATGATACAGTTATTATGGCACATCAAAGCTTAAAAAGTCTGAATGGGAGTGAGTTGCATTTTGACAGGAATTTATTTTGGAATTATATACAAAGAAGACAGGAATGCTTCATTTTACCTCTTTAAATAAATAAACTGTGGTTTCCAAATAATACATTGTCCCTCTAAGTTAAGTCATAGAAAAGGTATGTAACCAGTTACCCAATCCAGACAAGAAAGAAAAGGTGGTGCTGTATGTATCACAACCTGCAACCAGGAATTCCTTCCAAACACCCAAAATCAGCAAAATCACTTGAACCAACAGTAGTTGGGGGAGGGGGGGAGGGGGTTTGGGGAGCTGTGGTACATATATAAAATGAATGTTACTCAGCTGTAAAAAAGAATGAGATCTTATCCTATGTGACAGCATGGATAGACCTAGAGGGGTAGTATGTTAAGTAAAGTAAAATAAGTCAGTCAGAGAAAGACAAATGCCATATGATTTCTCTTATATGTGGAATCTAAAGAATATATAAAGAAACAACCAAAACAGAAACAGACTCATAGATAACATCCCTATCTTAATAACATTAAAAAATAATAAAAACCTTTTGAAGACATTTCAGGATTTCTGAAAAATGAGTAGAAATTAAAGCAATTACTATAATTATAATTTATAGATGAGTATAACCTGATGGTAAAAAATGTGCCTGTCAACTAAGAGATGAGTAAAATGAATATAAATACAAGTAAGGGTTACACATAGGATTTGAATTATACAAAATTCCAAAGATACTTGATAAAGTTCTTTCAAAGAGGCTATGAATGAAAATAACCTCTAGGTTAGCAATGGGTACCTGAGGTGTATTACTAACAAGTTAAGCAAAATAAAATAAATAAATAGCCAAATTAAGTCCATGGCTAGGCCTCCATTATAACAGTTAATAGTGGTAAGGGTCAATATTTGAATTAACATGTCTAATAATGATTATAGGTATTATAACATCCATTGACTGGGTCGTGATAAAGCTAAATTATTTTCATTAGTAAGATTACCCTAGAAGATGAACCATGCAAGAACAGTTTAACAAAAGAAAGCAATAAAGACTTTAAAAAATTTTAACAAAGGTAGTACTGAATTGAACTTAAAGAACTATAAAGCAGTTGATTGCAAAAAAAAAAAAATGAGAGCCTCTTTTATTGTGAGGGTGCGATACCCTCTGATGGGAGGATTTCAAAACCCTTACGTGTGGTACAGATCAATGATGTTCTTTCAAGTGGCATTCAATAGCAAATGGGATACTTTAGCACAGAGAAATTACAAACAGTAGCCGATAATTATACACTGCCAGCACAATGAATAATCTCAGCATTGAGTCGAGGTGAGTCACCTATTTTAAAAGAACGTTCTATAGAGACTGTAAATATAGCTCTGTAAATCTCCTCTATTTGCCACAGGTTTTTAAAGTTTTAGCTTCTATAAAGCTCAATAATGGTTAGAGGCAAGATAAGATTTACATATAAAAGGCCACTGCAATGATTGCTTTTTTTAATGAAAAGGTAGAGAGGAAGAGATGAAGATAATCAGAATTATATTTATTCTTCATTTTATTTCAGATCAATAACAAGAAAATGAGGAAATTTTTCAGGAAATTAAAGAACAGAACATTTGTGAGCCAATTAGGAAGGCTTCTCTTTGCAAATGTTACAGTAACCTTAGTATGTGGGATTCATAGCATCAAGAAAATATCAATAGCCCAGCTGGCATGATTCAATGGTTGAGCATCAACCTATGAACCAGGAGGTCACTGTTTAATTCCCGGGCAGGGCATATGCCTGGGTTTACAGGCTCAATCCCCAGGGTGGGCCATGTAGGAGGCAGCCAATCAATGGTTCTCTTTCATCATTGATGTTTCTATCTCTCTCTCCTTCTCCCCCTCTCTGAAATCAATAAAACCATATTTTAAAAAAAAATCAATATAAACAAAGTTGTTAGTTTTCAAAGAAGTAGACACATCTTAGCCCATTATAATGGTTTTGGACATTTTATAACTATGTGAAATAAAATATCAGCACACAAATAAGATAGAAAATCATGGACATTAAAAAAATATGTCTAGAAGCTTGTTGCTCAAATACCAAATTTTAGCCATTGGGCTCATTATAAATAGGAACGCGATATTTACACTTACATCACCCTTGAGTAATAAGAAAGAGAAACATCCATCAGAATGTGAAACCTCAGGGAAGGTGGGGGGGGGGGAAGGGGGAGAGATCAACCAAAGGACTTATATGCATGCATATAAGCTTAATCAATGGACACAGACAACAGGGGGGTGGGGGCATGAATGGGAGGTGGGGGGTAATGGGGGATAAGGACACATATGTAATACATTAATCAATAAAGAAATTTTTTTTTTAAAAAAGGCACATTTTATTCAAGTTGTTAATTGGTTTAAACTAAAACTTCTGTTTATCTCTTATGACCCAAGTGTTTTTCAACTCTAGAAGGTAAGCTAAAAGAATCACAACTTTTCTCATTTTAAATATAGATACTCAAAACTAGAAGTTGCGCAAAAGCCTAAATGAAAATACTTTTCTGATTTACATAACTTCTATTGACGGAATGTTTGAGTCCCTCCTAAATTCATGATACAACCTAATCCCTAGTACAGTTGTGTTTGGGAGAGGTGCGATGTAAGGTTAGAGCCCTTTGTGAATAGGACGAGCACCCTTATAAAAGAGGTCCCCAGAAGCCCCTCGCTCTTCCATGTGAGTTCACAGTGAGAAGACAGATGCCTGTGAACCACACACTGAACCTGCCAACACCTTGATGTTGGACTTTCCGGTCTCCAGAACTGTGAAAGGTAAATTTCCCTCCTTAGCAAGCGTTCAGTTTACAGTGTTTTTGTTACAGCAGCCTGAACAGACTAAGACAACGATAGATGTGTTCATACTACCCTTTCATTTAACGACCTCTACTATTCACCACGGTTCACCCACCTCTACTCCCCAGTTCTCTATCTCAAACCCTTGCTCCAGCCAAACAATTCCTTGGAGTAATTTTTGTGTCATCACCACTTAACATTTCTAGAGTTTTAACAGTGACCAGCATTCCAGTGACCGTGCCCACCACAGAATTTGAACCCTGGGAAAGGACATGTTGAATTCAAGAGCCACTGCTGGATAAATCACTTCATTTTGCCCAAATAAGTAAAAAGAGACGAATTAAACATACTGAAGTTCCTATAAAAGCAGGACATCTCACTTAAGGAAATACTTGGGAGATAACTAGGAACAGAGAGAAACCCATTATTTATGCAGCTTAAAAATACCTAGCTCGAAGAAAGTAGCTCTGTATCCTTATAACTCAATTAATACCAAGCTTAGGATTTAATCCCTAAGATCATGGGTGAAGAATACTGATCAATGAATGTATAGAACCACTTGAAGCTTACCTTAAACTTCCAATAGCTCTTTAAAGAAAATATCCCTGTCTGCCTAAAAACAAAAACAAAAACAAAAAAAAAAACAACCCCACAAAACTCTGATGTGTTTTTTTAAAAGCTGTTCTTTAAAATAAACCTTCTGAATTGCAGCTGAAAGACAAGAAATTGGGAATGTCTTTTTTTGTTGTTGTTGTTTGCTTGCTCAGTGGTTTTTATTATGATAAAATATTCTTAACATAAAATTTACCATTTTAACCATTTTTAAGTGTACAATTCTGTGGCATTGAGTACATTCACAATTTTGTGCAGTCATTGTACTCTTTCCAAAATCCCTTATCATTCCATGCTGGTCAATGGTTTTCAGTTAAGTTTTTCTTTTGGTCCTTTTAATATCTATAGAAACCTTTTAATTGTTGACTCAATCAACAGACTGGGGTTTCTATGACTTTAAAGGGGTATTAGAAACAGTCTTTTGTTCTCTACTGGTGGCTGTGGCTTGATTGACTGCCACAACATTCCAATTAAGAGGCAGAAGCTAATGATCAATGCTCTTTGGGTAAAAATTTGGCTGGCTTCTTTGAAGGAAGTTCAGTATTAGGTTGATCCCTTTGAGGTGACTTAGCCATCAAAAACAAATCAGAGTTTTAAAAACAATTTATTGTGCTGATGGAACTGTTCTGTACCTTGACTATATCTATGTCAAAATCCTGGTTATGATACTGTAGTATAGCTTTGCAAGATATCATCATTGGAGGAAACTCAGTAAAGTGTACACAAGGTCTTTCTGTATTATTCCTTATAACCACATGTGAAGCCATAATTATCTCCAAAAAAAGTTTAATTATAAAAGTGAATCAGAGTTTTAGGATATAGCCTATTGACCCCTTCTTTCAGTGATGTGTCATTTCTCCTGCGGTAACTAAAGGTCTAACAGTACTATGTTTAACATAGCCTGCAGCCTAAAATAAACGAACTTTATTTTTTACAAACTTTTACCAACGCTTTGTCCTCAAAAATTTTGATTGAAGGCACTTTCACTAAAGTCTAAATGAGAGTCTTCTAATAAAGAAAGGCACAAATACAGCAGTTCCTCCTAAGTCCACGTATTTTCCTGATATGTCTAAGCCCTATGGCAAAAACAAGGCTGGGAGAACGAAAACTACTAGCAAACTTGTTAAAAAAAAATCTTATAAATTTACTTCTTAAAAATATTTATGCAAATGAAACTACAAAGAGAAAAAAACACTGGAAAAGAATGTGCATGACACAACACTAAACATGTTAATACTGAGTAATACACATTAGTTTCCTTTTATCATTCTTCACTTATTTAAATCTTTTCAACCTCTTTCTTCCCTACAGATGCAATTAACTACTAATACGCTCATTTTGATGTATTCAGATTATATGCCTACCAGGCAGCAATTTTTGCGTTTAGACAAAAGTTCAAAGCCTTTCTTATGCTATGACCTCCAAACAATTAGGCTCAGCCTGACATTAACAATGGTTAAAGCTTTAGAAAACCTTCATTTAATGTACTAGACCCGACTGAGTAGATACTTCTCAACTACCTTCCTAATTAATAAGACTCCAGAATTGTATTTATGCCTGATTAACTAACTCTCAAATTGGATTGTTCTTGCATAGTACAAATAATAATAACAAAATATTGATGATGATTTTATTTGTTAACATTTATTAAACTCTTACACTCTGCTAGGAACTGTATAAAAGGATTTACATATGTGATTTTAATTCTTCCTTTCAAATCTCTATGGTATAGTACGTTTTAAAGGTTATCCCCATTTCACACATGTAACTAAATTTTAGATGGATTGGGTAAAAGTATCCAAGTTGCCACCATTGAGAGAGGTGCCCAGCTGGCCTAGCCCCAGAGCCCTTGGCTTAACCTCATCAATGTGCAGTAAACCACCCTGAGTGAATATCCAGCGACAGAGATGTGTCTCAACGGGGAGGCCAAAACCAACTTTCATTTACCTCCATTTACTTTCACTATTGCTTTCATCCCCAAATACCAAACTCCGCTGACATCTCATCTACCCTCCGTTTCAAAACCTAACCTCTCATTGTCTCATTTACTAATGATCCCAAAGCAGAGTCACAGGTAATAATGGCAGCAGCTAGCATCTGCAGAATCCCAGTTCACAGAGTAAACAAGCATGTAAGACAGGTCACAGGTCACACAGAGAAAATGTTTGGTTCAAGCCCATCTGAGTAGAGACACTGTATATGTCCAAACCCAAGTTGAAGAAAGGTCACAAGGAAATTATGCTCAAGTTTCATTGGACAGTCCTATTCTTTCTTTGTGCTCTGTCTACCTTTTCAGAGACTGTTTACAAAAATAAAAATTAAAAAAAAAAGATAGGTGGTAATCCTTTCACTGGGCCCCCATATGCTTAAGAAGCATGATTCACTTGAAGTATTTCTAACTCCTTGCCTACTGCTTTCTCTTGTGTTCATATTTTCACTTCCTACAGTCAAAAAGCTGTCAGAACTGAGCTTAAACAGAGATAAAGAGATAATGGATTATATCTACGTAGAATCTGATTAAAGAGACTAAAATACCCTGGAGATAAAGCACAATGAATCAGTTAATATTAGTTCTTTTGTAATTCACTAAGTTTGAATATGTTTACTTCAGTAGAATGCAAGAATAATGTATTTTCTTAACTTTTATTGCCAAAATACCACATGGTATTATGAATGTTTGTAGAATAAAACAAGTGTAAATTTAAGTCATCTCAGTCATAGAGAGCATTTAAATACTTTGGCTGGGCTATAACATTATGATTTAACAGATATTCACACTTACAAATTCTCTTCACATAGCTATAAGTACATTGGGTTATATATTTAAAAAAAATCTTTCTCCTTAATCCTCTGCTTTTCAAAAATATATATTTATTCTAAACCTTTTTAAGTCAGTCCATCTCTACCTTAAAAAAAGAGAGACCATATGATCTTTATAGCAAATTTAGTTTTATTTCCAAATAAAGTTTATTCTTTTTTATAATCCCTCCTTTTACGAACCAAAATCATTTTTATTGTTATTTGTAGGACATTATTTTCAATATCTTAGTTTATCTATGTAGTTTATAAATATATTTAATACCTTTAAAATCTGGAAAAAATCTGAGGGATTAATTTTCATGAAATTCGCTTTAAATGTCTATCGCTGAAATGCCAATAACACAACCCAGGGTTGGCCTCCAAGCAGTATTTTACAATATTTATTTCTTTATTTCATACTTTCCTCATTCAATGCAAACCATTTGTAACCAACAGCTACAATTTATTATAGACCTGCAATTTATTGTTACCACCTCCATTTCAGAGAATCACAGAATTGTATATCCTAAGGAGCATTTAGTCCATTTCCCCCTTTTAATAAGGAAACTGAGGCAGGGATGCTTGACTTGTCCATGGACAGGAAGTTAAGTGGAAAAATAAAAATAAAAATAAAAATGCTGTGACCATAACATGGACTTCACCTCATTTCTATAGTCTTCCTAACAAACGAGTTTCAAGTTATTCCAACCCTGGTTCACACTCTTTTCTGTTTTTCCTCACCTCAAACTATTTGTTTAAAGAAAATGTCTATATAACATACAACCTTGCAAAAATGCAATTCCATTACTACAATTTCAACAGATTCAAGTAGAATACACACATTCTTGGCAAAGGACACCATTAATCTCTGAGTACCAACATGTATAATTCATCAAAAAAACCCTCAATGCCCTTTAAATCACCCAAAACTTTATAAATGTTATAAATAACATTAAACCCATTTCAAATTTCACTGCAACCACATGGTTAAAATGGTAATTAACCATTTATAAAGTTTAAGATAAAGTCTACCAAGTGTCTTTAAAAAGGACAAATGGATCTTCTGGTTAAAATAGTTTTCTGCTGATGTAATATGGATGCAACAAACTCTATACTGCATTTTATTCACTTTGCGTTAATTGGTAGATATTATATAGCTGGAATACATACTATAATTTAATAAAAATTGTTCTACTTCACTCTTAACAATAACTCTTTCTGGTTTTTGAGGATGGTGGCCTCTAGCCACACGTGGCTGTTGAGCACTTGTAATGTGGTTGCCCTGCATTGAAAAGTGCTACATACAGGGTGGGGCAAAAGTAGCTTCACAGTTGTTTGTATAAAAAAGAATACGAGGATAAGGATGAAACATGAATAAACTCTGATTCGCATATTCACAACTGTAAACCCACTTTTGCCCCACCCTGTATGTAAAATAGTTGAATTGTGAAGACTAGCATAAAAAGAGAGCATTAATTTTCTCAATAATCTTTATATTACTTATGTCTTAAAAGAATAATTTTGTATATAGTGAAATAAATAAAAGATTATTAAAATGAATTTGGTTTTTTTCTTTTTACATTTTAATGTGGCTACTAGAAAAGGTAAAACTACACATATGGTTCACATGCTATTTCTTTTAGGTAGCACAACTTTGGAATCTTTAAGTATGTTCACTTGCTTATTTATTGATCTGTTGTACAAATACCATTTATGTAGTCACTTGTCAATACCGCTCCTTTGATCCTGTATTTCTCTCCAGGTACATCCCCATTTCTCTATTCAACTCTACTCCTCCCGAAGCCTGGCTCTCCTAACCGCCCACTGCTGCCCTCCCCATGTCACTGAGCCAGCTCTCCCCAGGTGACCTGTGACTTACAAGTTGCCACTTCTCAGTCCTCCTCTTACTTTACACAGTTGACTATTTTCTCCTTGAAATGTGCTTTTCCCTTGGCTGCCAGGAACCCAATGCTCTGATTTTCCTCCTGTCCCAAGTCCTCCGTTTTCCCAACCTTTCTCCTAGATTCAGACATTTGAATGACCCTGGGCCACGTCAGAGACTTCCAGTCTCTCCCTATAGGGTGTCATCCAGTCTCATTAATAAACTCTACGCTGAAATATTCACTTTTATATCTTCATATGGATCTTTTCTATCAATTTGGTCTTTTATAACTATCTGTGGAATGGTCTTTTTGCCTAGATGTATAATGACTATCTCCAACTAAACACATATAATAAGGACTTACAAATTCTCCCCTCCCAACCCTGGTCACCTCAACCAGTCTTCCCCAGCTCAATGAAAGGATACTCCTTTCCTACAGTTACAGAGACAAACTCCTAGAACTGCCTTTGTTTCTTCTTCTCCTGTCCCCACATATAATCCATCATTAAATCCTGGGGAGGCTGTCTTCAAAATATACCCTGGGTCTGATTATATCTCTTCACTGCCACTGATGTCATCCTGGTTCAAGCCATTGACATCTCCCACCTTGGTTCTTACCGCCTCACTAGTCACCCTACCTCCCCGTCATCGATTCTCAGCACAGCAGCCAGAGCGATCCTGTAGCTGCCATGATATATCAGATGATTCCACTTCTGCTCAAAACCCTCCCATCTAATCCAATGGCTCCCCAATTTATTCCATGTAAAAGCCCAGGTCCTTACTGTGCTGCAATGCTCTCCAGATCCACCTCTCCTCCCACACTTACCTGACCTCACCTGCTCCCACCCTCCTTCTTCACACTCAGCTCCAGCCCCAGATGTTCCCTTGCTCCCGCTGCTGCAAGACCCGGAGCAGCCTGCAGCCTTAGGGCCTTTGCACTCATTGTTCTTGCCGCCTGGACTGAACCTTCTCAGTAAGGCCTTCCTCTTCACCCCACCTAAGACAGTATTTTCCATCCTAACCTGGCCCCTCTGGCTCTCCCTATCCACATATCGCCATGTGTTATATATTAGTTTAACTGTAGCCGATGCATATGTGTTACATAAAAAATAAAGGAAAGCATTTCACTAGTTGCCATGTCCACAGACATGTAATTATTAATTACTGCCTTAAGGACTCGTCTTTGCAAGGCAGACAGGCGTGGACATATAAATGCAGCGTCAGAAGTGCTGTAGCAGGAGGAAGTCACGTACAGGCACTGGGAGTGCTCAGGGGAAGGCGGTCCTACCGGCTGAAGGCTGGGCAAGGTCAGGAACACTCTCCAAAGGGGAGACTGGGAGCTGAGCACTGGCTGGCAAACCATAGCTCTTCAGGTGTGGTGGTGACACACGGGGAGAGAACAGTCCAAGGCAAATAAAACAACAACATACTGAGGGGCCCAAAAGGATGAGTGAGGAAAGTCCATTTTAATATTTTTATTCATTTTAGAGAAGGAGGGAGGGAGAAAGGGAGGGAGGGAGGGAGGGGTGAGAGAAACCTCCATTGTTTGTCCCATAAGCTCCAGCGATTGAATGGCAATCTAGGCATGTGCCCTGACCTGGAATGGACCCCTTCCAGTGCATTAAATAACACTCCAACCAACTGAGCCACACCAGCCAGGGTGAGAAAAGTCAATTATAGAAATAAGCAATTGCTTTTGGCTCGGATCTAGGTGTCTATGTAGAAAAGAGAGAGGGAAGTAAAGGAGATGGGAAAGGGAAGTAGAGACTGAAAGAACTACGCATGCCAGGATAACCATAAATAAAATACAATACACACAAAAGTATACACACGTGCGCAGGTACGTATGAATTGCTCACATATGTATCTAATATATGTGCATATGTACAAGCATATATATAAATGCCCATACAGGAGGGTGATAACACAATTCTTAGAAATGTGTTTCAGATCTTCTACTCATACCTTCCATTTTTCTTTTGTTATATATTATGATCTTTATAGGAATTTTAGAAATCCACAAGGTGGTATAAATATGAAATTAGAAAATCTCTAAATTCCAAATATTTTCTCTCCTCAACAAAATAAAAGCAATCTCCTGGCCTCCACTTCTATTAGTTCACAAAAAGTGTTTACGGAAGTAGGTAGACAGCAGGATGAATGCCCGAAGTCAAAGCAAGATCTTTTTCTAGGAATGTCCTCTCTCCTGTAGCCAGTGAAGGTTCATTAATTCACACACAATGCTCCTTGCAGTCCCCCTTCCTTCATCATGCTGCCAAGAGCCAGCTCCCAAACACTGGCCCCGCTGATCTCCCTTCTCCGGCAGATTCCAGATCCATAAGTGATCTTTAGCAAAAAAAGAATCGAAGTGAAAACAGATACGATGGCTAAATTTGAGCTTGATTAAGGTGTGACTGGAAAGCAGTCGTGGGCACAAAACTCTGGCAGGTCTTTTTTTTTTAAAATATGGCATGCATTATAATAATAAAGTAACGCGAGGATGTAGTGCAGGGAGGAAGGTGGCTGGGTTTCAATGAGACTGCAGTACCATTTTACCGCAGTGCTGCAAGTACCTCTTAATAAAGCCAGATTAGCATCTACCCCGTGAAAGTATTTGTGTTATTCTGAACACTGATTAAAACATTTTGTGCGGATCCCGCGCGGGAGTGCCACATCCTATTCGGGGCCCACTGTGGCACTTGGCAGAAAATAAATCACCGAGCTCTAAAACCTGCTGCGGTTGCTGTCTTCATTACGGAGACCGTGCGAGCAGCATACAAATCCACCCATAGTGTTTACAGCACCTGGAAGCCTGCGCTATTAAACATCAATACAATCTGTGTTCATATCATCTCCATGCTAATCAGATCGATTACTACTGATACAGTGTCTTGTCACAGTATCGTAATGCTAATCAAACAAATGGCGCTAAGGGGAAAGGATTCGGATATATAGGTGTTTAGTAACACGCTGTAAACGCACACGCACACACAAAAGGAACCAGCAGAAAGCATGCAAGGTGCAGCTGTGCCGCGGACTTGGACGGCCAATTCCTCATGGGGTCCTGGGGGGTGCTGCTGTAATTTTGTCAGCAGCCATTAAAAGGGGGATATAATACAGTTTGATGCCATAAAATGGACTTGAAAGGGAAATGACATTACCGCTGCTGCTTAACATGGCAGAGGCAATTAGCTGCACAGGTAATTAGATGCAGATTCCCAGCATAGCCTCATTCGTGCAGGCCGTGGAAGATGGCAGGAGAGAATATCTCTTGCCCCGTGAAAAGGATCAGTGTCATAGTTGTTTGAGATCCAAAACAACATCCGCATCAGACATTCTAATCCTCCAGACAGCAAAGATGCTGTAGTAGCTGCAGCAAAACGTGCTATCACTTAATAAAAATGAACGCGGGAGGAGGGGAGGGGAGGGGAGGGGCGGGGGCGAGCAGGGACGCCCTGCCTCACAGTAGCTGGCAGGCCCTGGGCAGTGCACGTATCTATCTCCCTTGTCACTTGGTGACACTCTCAGTCGAGAATGTCTCCTGGCCCTTCTTCAGCTAATTTCATTTATAGCAAAATCCTCAGACAAAGACAATGAGGGTGGGAAATCAATGATAGTGCCCCAAACATGGGAAATCCATTAACATAGTGATGCTTTAAATAATTACCCACTGAATTTAATGAATGCACACACAGTTTGGCCAAAAGCTTACATTTCCCCAACGTATACTATCCCTACTGCTGGATGGGGAGGCAAGTAGAACTTCTTGACCAACAGCAGAAAATGAATTTCTCCTACTACTAGAAAGCAGAAGAGCTCCCAGGACTAGCAGGCTGTTCTGTGCTCTGTCATCTTCTGCTGACAAGACACGGATGAATAAAACATCAAAGTGAAGCTTCCCCATTTATTTCTTTCATAACGACTGGTGAAAGGACCACTCTCTGCGGGGCTGGACCAAAGCATACCTTCTGCACACACTTGGGCTGCTGGATCACTCTGGTAGCACCAGCCTGCCAGCTGGGAGCCACGTGGACCGAGGTGTGGTGAGTGCGGCCCAGCAGCCGCACGTGGGAAAGGGAGAGGAAACACAGTAACCCCTGCCCTCGGCTGAGACTGCACACCACAGGCGAAATTAAACCTCTGCAAAAACAACACTCCACCTCTCATTCCACAAGGAGAAAAAAGAGACCCCATAATTCAGATGGTTTTAGAATCAGCTGGTTAGGAGAACCAGGGTTACCCAAAAAACAGTTCCCTGGCTCACTGGGTAACACTTTCAGTTGTATTACTCTGAAGGAACCCTCACACCTCCATTTTCTCGTCACCTACCCTGCCTGTTTTGTGGGACCAATGGTGGACTAAATGGGGAACACATACGAGTATGTTGACACTGTAAGTGACTATCAGAGGTATCCCTCCTCACATCTGAGGCTGGTGGAAATCCTTTGACATCATAAACGAACTTTAGTCAATAATGTTCACTGTTTGTTCAAATGTTCAGGATACTTTGCACCATGGTTTTTTTTCTTTACTTATTTTTTTTTAATTTTTAGTATATCTTAATTGATTTCAGAGAGGAAGGGAGAGAGAGAGGGAAATAGAAACATCAATGATGAGAATCATTGATCAGCTGCCTCCTGCATGCCCCCTATTAGGGATCAAACCCGCAACCCGGGCATATGACCTTGACCAGAATCGAACCCAGGACCCTTCAGTCTGTAGGCAGATGCTCTATCCACTGAGCCAAACTGGCTAGGGCACTTTTTCTTAAGGTGACAGTGGTTCCTGCCCTCTTGCGGGCCTTGAACAGCTCCATATCCAGGGCCGGCTTCCCAGGCGCACAACCCAGCAGTCAGAGCCCTGGCTCTGCATGGTTTAATGCTCTGTTGTTGTTGTCCAGAATTTCTTAATGTCTTAGCAAGTTCTGAACAATGTGCTTGCATTTTCACTTTATACTGTGCCTTGCAAATTATGTAGTTGGCATTGCCCATTGAGGAAGATCAACATCTCCTTTTAATGTGGTGGAAAGACAAGAAACTGCCCGAGTCACTGTCAAACCCTTTTGTGTCTTTAATTGACCTCAGAGGGCCCCATGATGTGACATCTACTTATCCCACCCTTTCATTTGCGCATGCTATTGTACTTCTGCCTCTGCTTATCTGGGAGATAAACAGCCTTTGAAAATGATCATTTATAATATTTTTACTTATAGACTCTACCAGTCGTAATGCTTCACCAAACATACTTCTGTTCTCTTAAGCCAACTACATTCTTTGTTTCTTACTAGTTTTTCCTGGATTCGCAAAGGTTTCCACTGTCATGATGAGTGGATTTTCTCAGACCTCCTCATCTTGGCACCTCCACAGCTTCTAATATATTTATGTCTCTGTTGACGCTGACTTCAAGGCCTTATCTTCCCTTCTGCTGTGAGACACAGTCCTTTTCTCTTCTGCTTTGTCTGCCCCGACTCCCCTCTCCTCCCTTCCCCTCTTTTTACCTCCCCTCCCCTCCTCTCCCGGAAAGATATCTTAGTCCCTGGCCCTAGCAACCCAATTCCCTAGTCTGGGAAGGCATCAAGACTGCATCCTCACCCTCAGTCTTATTGTTGATGAATCTCATTACACATCCACCGATGCTTAGGGGATATGTCAATGTGAATGTCTAGAAAAGCATGGGTTTTCAACCCTCTAAACTCTCCTCCCTTCACAACCAGAGCTCCTGTCAAACAGCCTGCTGCTTCTGCCCTTTTGCTCCAACCCCCTCATTACCCTCCTGCTTCTCAGCTGTCTCTAGTGACCATGCCATGCACGTCTCTGCCCTTCCCATACCGTCCTCCTGTACCATCCCTTCCAAGAGGAACGTGGGGGCCTTAAGCTCCCACATATTCCTGTAGATCAGCTCACATCTCACCACGTCTCTGATAACTTCTCAGGTGACTCAAATCGGCAGTGAACTTCTTGTCCTAAACTCAGGACACCCACATCCTGCCAACCTTTATGGCTGAAACATACACTACCTTGTCTTACGCCTCTTGTAGAGTTGCCCACGATTGCTATTTAGCTTTTCGTGTGAGTTCATGTTATGTCTACAGTTATTCTGTCTTCAGCTGGAGGGCAGGGATGGGATTTTAAATTTGCTGAAACTCCCAAAGGGAATGAAATGGAGCCCAGTAAAGAATAGTACTCAATCAATATTGCTGATTCAAAGCAAACAGCATTCTCATCTATAGAAGTCTGGCCTTCTCTGGATTTATAGAGCAGTTTACCACCATTCTCAAATAAATTAATTTTATTTTTAAATGGGTATCATTTCCTGTGTGTGCTGCTTTTAAAACTTGCTGTAACTAGGCACCATGCAGAAGCGGCATCCCAAATGTGGTCAGGCTTTGTCTGGGTGAAAAGCTATTACCATTTACCCCCTAAATCACAAACAAGTAATGGCTTCAGCTTCAGTAATATTCCACTAATGCTTTTTAAACAAAGATATATGCAGGCGGCGGGTGACTCAGCTTCCAAAATAGGCTTAAATAAAAATAATCACATTGTTTTAGAACAGAAGATTGTGTTTAATTGGTAATTTGTGGGTTCTAAGATGGAAACACACTACTGTGGATTCTATTGCTCTGTTAATAAATGAATTACAGTCATATAACCTAATCACTATTCATCTCAATTGAACAGATAACTTTCCCTAAACAAAAGACAAAGGAACCGGAGAGATCCAGTTCACCTTATCTTTGAGCAGATGAAACTGAAAACCAATTTTTAAAAATAATGCCCATATGCCTCAGTGTGCTTGCTGCATAAGATGTTCAGCGTGATGATACTTACATACCCTGCAGGCAGCAGAAAATGCCTCAACTGCCTGCCAGACACCAGTACTGACTGTGAGGCAGGCAGTCATTAGGCTGAAGTCACAACTAAAATAAAATGCCTTTGTGTGACACCCCGATATTAACAGACCAACTGTCTGCCTATCCCTTAAAGGACAAGAGTCCCCAAGCATCCTCGTCTCCATGTTATTCTCAGTCCACAAAAGGCATCTACTGTTCCACAGTTCCCATCCGTTTAGAATGAACCCAATCGTTGTCATGAGGCTTGCCTGGCATTGAAGAGATAACAGTGATTGTATTTGTTTGTATGATTTCCTATGTTGCCTAGACACCAATTTCAAATATTTTTAATTTCCCTTTCCTACATCCCCAAAGCAAATCCAAGCAGGCCCTGCTTAATAATATCAAATCTTTTCCTTTGTTAAAAACTAGTATTCAGCCTAAGGACCATTAATCAGAACTGTCAAGTGTGATAGAAATACACAGGCTGAAGGAAAATTCATAAACCATCAAGAGCCAGAACACTAGCAGGCAACACCAAGGAATTCACCAAGTGAAATCTCAGAGCATTTCTAATTTTTACCGGAGACACTGGCACTAGAGCAATGGTGACAGCTCTCTGATGTCCCATAATGAGGGTCAAATGCTCATGTTACAATGGCATGATTTATGACAGGATCTCATAAAAACAGGTTGAGAACAAAGAACTTAATTTTTTACTTTGGTTTCTGGAAAAGCCCAAGGTTAAGACTTGTCTTCCCATACCCCTATGTGAGGGTGTAATCAACCCACCCAGGCAAGGCTCACTGGATGACTGAGTCTTGTCTTCTTTGGTAGTTGTCCCTGTTTGGCAAATGTTTCGTAGGTTCTGTAAACAAAATTAATTTTAATTCAACAATTCAGATAGTTTCAAGGAGTATATTATAAAGCCTCAACATTGCTCTGTTAATAAATGAATTAACAGTTTCCATAGAAGAAAACTATGGAGAAGTGAGTTTGCAACTTCACTCCTCTTTGAAGATGTCCAAGGGCACATTAACATCTTAGATAATGAACTGCGGGAGAAGTGAATCTGTTCTGCTGATGCTGAGAAACTGTGTCTACAGGTCAAAGACAGCGCTGAGGAGCCAGGTGTGGCTCATGCAGCATCAGGCCACAAACATTTCTTTGAACAACTACAAAGGATGCCCGGCTCTACCTGAGATATAAAACTAGAGTCACTGCATCTTCAAGGTTTTCACAATTCAAATTTGAAATTAGGCACATACGCAACCAACAATATACCTGAGAGACATTATATTATGTTCTTCACAATTAATAATCAGGTTCAATAAACTCTGTCTCCAATGTCAACATTCATTTTCCCCCCAAACATTCTTTTTAACAGTAAATCTCTAAGTGGGAAAAGCATCAATTTTGAATGAAGTTCCAGTTTACTACTCTCTGAGACTATTTTCTTATCTTTGAAATATGAATAACACAATTTATCTCACAGGACTTTCATAAAGATGAAACTAACATGTACCATGGCTAGGATAAATGGTGTTCAATAAATATTAGTTCTCTCTAAAGAAAAATGTATGCACACACTTACAAATGCAATTGCTTTATGCTTGTAAAGAACATTTTGCTATTACCAGTAGGAAATTTTCTATTCTGTTTATAGTTTCATTATTTCTTTAGGGAAAATATATATAAGGTTAAAAAAAATCCACTCTATTGGTTACAAAGCCACAATTCTATTTACAAAATAATCAAAATATAGATATATTCCTTTATTTATCCTTAAGGTAGACCTGTTTCATTTATTTCAACAGTTGCATTTCAAATTTGTCAACATAATCATATTTCCATCCCATCAGCCCTTGACTATCAGAAACAACCTCATTTCAGTGGTCCTCGAGGACTAAGTGTATCTAGGACTTAGATACCTTCTACCTCCCATACCCCAAGGCTGAGAAGCCTAACTTTTGGCCCTGGAAGAAAATGAATATGTAGTTACTACCTTGTATTTATTCCCACAAAGAAAATATGGTTCATGCACTGAATATAGAATACACACTAATTATCAAAAATAAAACACTGAACAGAAATTTAGGTTTCAACGTTTTGGAAAATAAAACATTAACATAGTTACCACTGGAGACCCTAAGTGTTGGTGAGAATGATGAGAGGAATGAGAAGGAGATGATGATGATGGTGATGATTCCTACTATTGCTTGGATACATGCTATATAGATCATCTCAAATCCTTTCTTAGTATTTAACCAAAGTAAAGCAAAGAGATTGTAAACAGTTGGTCTCACCTTCCCATTTTACAGTTGAGGATACTGAAGTTCAGAGAGATTAAGTAATTTATTCAAGTCTGCATAGTTTTAACAAGTGGTGAAATCAGAATTTAAATCCAGTTTCCTTTGGTTCTAAATCCAGTACTTTCCCCACTATTCACAGCGCCAGCGTAAGAAATAGTGACTGAGGACAACAAAGGTAATTCAGCAACCATTTGGAAACATTTTTACTAGCATTTCCCAAGATACTGGGAAAACATAAAATTCTTAATCTACATGATATTCCAAACAGATTGGAGAAAATTAAGGAATACTTTCAAGATGTGAACTACAGGTATCTTTACAAGAACAATGGAAGCTCAATTCTGTTCATAGAGAAGTCTAAAAGTTGTTCTCAATAAAGATATACAAAAGATGGGATTGGAATAATCCCCCAAATTCCTCCAGGACTTTTAAACTCCTGAATGATACTTTATGATACTGAAAGTTAACTCTCTAAGGTTCTATTACAGCTGTTTTGAATCTCTGGAGGAAGTCTTCTAAGTCAGTGGCTGAAAGGAGAAGTACAATTTTGCATTTCAAATAAGCTCCCAGATGTTCCCATGTGGTCCATAAACCACCCTTTGAATAACAAGATTCTAAACCAAGGTCTTGGCATTGAAAAGATCTTGCAGCAGGATCCTTAGTTTGAAGCCCAAAGAATCAATCTGTAGCCTCCAATGCAGATGCTTTGTCAAGGAGTCTGACTGCCAATGCATTAAGCGATTCTTTGTGAGGAATGAAGGAGAAAGGTAAATAAAGCAGAAATCTACAAACAAAGATTTTGTAATCAGCCATATGCCAGAAAACAAATCAACCCAGGGGTAAACTGGTCTATGGACTTTTCTAGGTTAACCAATACCAGGCTAAATTTTAGAAGGATAATAAAAGGATTATCTGATTCGCCTCCTCATGAAAGATAAATATCATGATTCGCCTCCTCATGAAAGAAAAAAATATTTAGGGCAATTTAGCACCAAATTTAGTGATACTCACATGTAATGGGACTAAAGTATTGGCAGATAACAAAGACTTTTCAATGGAGTCCTACTTCCAGGAAGAGGAATAGTGTTGATTTTTAAACATGGAGAATTTACAAAATTGCTTTTTGAAAATGCGAATTTTGAAACTAAAACCAACCCCAGCAACTGGGTTCCAAAGGCAGCGAAAGGTAGTGCACAGCTTCGGACTTCAGTGCAGCTGAGCCTGTGCTTACTCTGAAGTGGAAGGGGAGAGTGCAGGTGAATCTAAGGATGCCTGATACCAACATGTGCCTCAGGGAGGCTTCATCCCAGGCTGTCAGCTACTCACTGGGCCCTGGAAGAATGAAAACCACAGCATCACCCCAGTTCTTGGGACCTGGGTCTAGCTTCGACCCACTCAACATACTCAAGATTCAGGGACAGTGCAGAGCTTGAGTGGAAGACTGTTGCCTAGATGATATTATGCCTGCCCATTAAAGCAGTGCTCTTGACTACTGGTTACACACTTGTTCGCTTTCTGAACAATCCCCTTTGCTACTAACCTGGCCTGGAATTCGCCTTTGAAAGTATCCCATTCAGTTAACCTCAGCCTGCCACTGTTGTTGGCGACCAAGTCCAAGAGTTTTTCTTATTTCTAGATTGAGATATACAAGTTAAAACAACTAAGTTCCCCAGCCACTCAAAATGACAATGGTGAGTGAATCATGACTAAAAGAAAGAAAAAAGCTTGAATCGTCCCAGTTTGCTAATTTAATTAAACAAAATTACATTGTCAATGTATAACAATCAAAGTTATGCAGGGAATATACAGCATCCTGCTGAAGGAACAGCTGCCAATTAAGGTTTACTAACATGTAGAATCTGAACCTGGTTCATCTGCTCTGTAGTTAGCAAAAAAAACTAATTTATTAATTTATTTTAGTTTTGAGAATGGTATGTTACATTGACACGGATGAAAATAATTGTAAAAAGAAAAATGAAGTACCTACAGATAACATCTAATACGGTCATGTCTTTCTAAAGTCCAGACCTCAATAAAATGCTAGCTTCTACTTACCTATGATGCAAACGTGAACTGTTTTCAGCAATACAGCATTATTTCATCAAGCTGGAAGAAGTTTCATAGAAATTTCCTAACCTTACACAACAGGTAATTCCAATGATCCAAGGCTCCTCTGGCTTATTTTGGTTCTTAATGAAATATGATCAAATATTAATTCAAGATGCCAAGAGACATACATAAACAGAAACACTGCCGCACGTTTGTTCTAATGTAATCGCAGGATGTTGGCTCCGCTCCTGGATAATTATTGCATTAGTTAGCCCGGGCTCCCTCTAGGATTATGCAATTTTTTAAAGTAGTTAGACCACATATCCTGTCCATGGGAAAGTCATTTGCGTGCAGCCCCACATCAGCTGTGCGTTTCTGCGAGATAACTAGGCTTTTGCACACACACTCTGCTGTACTCCAAGCCGCTGTGTACTATGTGGAACTAGCAGGCAACCAGCCAAGCTAGAGATGGAGAACAGCTGACAACTCCAACATGCTAAATGAGGGTAAAGAACAAACAACACTTCCAAGCTTTCTCAGAGAACATCTACAGCGAACCTTCTCTTTTCTCGGGCTTTGACAGCTCCTTTGAAACAGTGAGAGGAATCTTTCAGAAGAAGGGGGCCATTCCAGAGAGCAGTCCTCCCCATATCAGAAGCTGGCAGTCTGGAAAAGAAAGTCGTGGATCCAATCTATTCCTTTGGAGAAACACAATCTAGACACATCAAAAAAGTAAACCCTTTAGAACAGTCACATTATGTCTGATGACTATAAGAGGATGCTTAGCTATTATGCACTTAATAAAACAAAGTAAAAAGAACCCTGCCTTCCTTTCCCACGGAAGCTCTACTGATCATCGGTTAGCGTTCATTCAAACCTGGCGGGAATCTGGCACCTGGCTTTTGTTGGCCAGTCAAGAAGGCACTGGCAAGAAGAACAAGCCCAGTGATCTCCAGGACCTGCAGACCTAATTTCAGAACCAAGCTATGAGCTGTAAGTACGAAAATTGATTAGGTACAAGAATATGCATCCACGCCAAAGCGCCTCCAACCAAATACTCAATTCCCTGATCTTTCAATGCTGATAAGAGACCATCTTTAATAGGTTTGCAGAGGACATGCCATGTGAGCAATCAAGAGCTATTTTAGAACCTTGTACTGCCCTTTCAACCCATTAAGGCATTTGGTTCCCAAGGAAATGCTCTGACCTAGATTGTTATAAATGATCCATTTTTACAGTGGTTTCCTCCAGGAGTGCCACTGCCTAAGCACACGGAGAGCTGACCATGGCATTATAAGGTAGTCAGCAAGGGAAGGGATATGGCCTGTGTCACAGAACATGTGTTAAGATGAGGAGAAACACAGCCCGATTACCTGTACTCACATATATGAGCTCAACGACCTGGCTTAGTTAATACCTTTGTCTCACAATCATAAATCCAAATAGATTAAGCATGTCCCAAGAAGTTCTCTGAGGCCAAGCATTAAAACAACTAATCTGTTGGGTGCCCTGTCTCTGCTTGGACTACTGTCTGACATACAGAAACAGGCATTTTCAGATACCATGCTAGCGTCCAGTAACAAACATGGGTTCATCTCTTTCACATTTGCCATTTTTAAAAATTGAATGGTCATCATTATAGAATGCTTCCAGAAATCCTTTCTTCATGCACCTTTTGTATGAAACGGCTATAATTGAACCACTCTGAAGTGATGACAATTGCAGGAGTGAAACATTTATAGTGCACATCTTTCTACATCCCAAATAGCTAAGGGCATGTAAAGCAACCAACAATTACAGCTTTCTGCTTTAAGTACCGAACCTTCTGTAAAGAGAAAAAAAATCATTGTCAATCTTGTAAACCTAAATAACTACTGTATGCTTCATTTCTCTCTTCCTGTGCAGCATTCCTATAATTTACAATTTTCTAAAAAAAGACATCACTAATAATCACATGCATTCTGTCAAAGCTAACACTAAAAAGTTCTGCTCCTAATCCTTATATACAGAACAGCAGGAGTCACGCCATAGTCACCTTTGATATGGCTCTTCAAAAAAAAAACCTAAATTTATATGTATATGTATTTCCAATATGTACACACGTATCAAAAGTGTGAAGACACTTGTACAATTTATTACCTTTAGCTAAGAATACTGTGTTTTCAAGGAGCATATATATTACATATATATAATAGCTTAAGTCTTTTTATTCCAGCTTTATTGAGAGAACAAACAAATGAAAATTGTATATGCTTAAGGTATACAGTGTAATGATTTGATATACCTATACACTGTGAAGTTATTGCTACAATCAAGCAAATTACTTCATCCATCATCTCACCTTTTGGGGGGGGGGGCAGTGTTGGTGAGAATTTGTAAGTTCAACTCAGATAATCTACAGTATACACTACAGTATAATAAATCATGTAAAATACCGGTACATACAGTAAGTACAGTAAAATAACCATGCTGTACATTAGATCCCCAGAACTTATGCATTTTATAACTGAAACTTTAACTCTTTGACCAATGTTAACCAGCATTCTACTCCCTGCTTCTGTGATTGCACTCTTTTAGATTCCACATATGAAATCACACAGTATTTGTCTTTCTGTGTCTGGATTATTTTACTTAAACACTGCCCTCCAGGTTCATCCATGTTGTTGTAAATGGCAAAATTTTCATCTTTTTTATGGATGAATATCTCATTGTGTATAATACACACACACACACACACATAAACATTGTAACTATATACATGTATTCACACCAGGTTTATCAATTTATCCCTTAAGAGATAATTAGGGCGATTCCATATCTTAGCTACTATGAATAATGCTGCAAAGAACATGGGAGTACAAATATCTGTTCAAGATATTGATTTCATTTCCTTTGCAGATATACGTAAAAGTGAAATTGCTGGATCATAGGATAGTTCTAATTTTAATTCTTTGAGGAACCTCCATACTGTTTTCCATAACGGCTGTCCCAGTTTCATTCCCTCCAGCAGTACACAGAGGTTCCCTTTGCCCTACACCCTTGCCAGTACTTGTTAACTTTTGTATTTTTTATTATAGCAGTTTTAACAGGTGTGAGGTGGTATCTTATTACGGTTTTGATTTGCATTCCCCTGATGATTAGTGAGGTTGCACATCATTTCATGTAGTTGTCCATTTGTATATCTTCTTTGGAAAAATGTCTATTCAGGCCCTTTGCCAATTTTCAATCAGCTTGCTTTTGTTTTTGTTTTACTATTAAATTGTATGAATTATTTATATATTTTGCTATCAAGCCCTTATCAGATATATGGTTTGTAAATACTTCCTCCCATTTTGAGGTTGCCTTTTCATTTTGTTCACTAATAGTTTATTCTTATAAACATAAACATATTCTATACTATTATTTCAACATGACATTAAACTTGCATGGCTATAAAAATGTGTCAGGGAAAAATTGAGAGTATACTCAGAAAAATGGAGACAGGCTCAATTTTACATTAGACTGTATCTCTACAGTGTAAAACCATTGTTCTGGTATTTATGTTTGACCAATTTTTTTCCTACATTATTGGACAGTAACATGTCAATTAGCTCAGTCTAATAAGAATTTAAAGAATTTATGTAATTATACACCTAGTTTTATTGCTTTGCCTAGGATCATTGTCACCCACTATAAAATACTTTTCATTAAAAAAGGCAATTTCTTCGGTCCTTTGATGGGACATAATTAGCTTTTCTGACATATCAAAGTCACCCTGCAACACTAACACTATTCTACAACACTAAAGCCAGGTGTGCTGTTACATGACTTTCTTCTTTACAACGCCAACAGAACTGCTGATGGATGCCTCTGTAGTTTACTATCTGACAGTAGGTGCAAGTAAATAACATTTTTATTTAAAAAAAAAACTATAATACATAGTGATAATGAAGAGCAGAGGCAGCTTTTTCATTTACAACCTGTCTATAAATTTTGGCAGGAAATTGAAACTAATTTAATGTGTTCAGTCTGAGGAAGTTACTCAGTTCTAAGAACACACAATCGTAGTTAAAAAGCTGTAGCTGGAATTGTTTTCTCCGGAATGAACAAAACAACAATGTAGGCCACCTCACTGATGTTTTAAATGAACACATGGTATTTGGCTCGACTTGAGTAGAAACACAGGATTCTTCTGTCTGCAAAGGCACTGCAATTATTCTCATTACTAAATAATTCTTAATTGGCTACCCCTCAGTATTTGGGGGGGAAAAAAGTGGTGCTTTTTTTAGAACGTTGAGCCCTTATAAAATAATAGCATCCTTGGTGTTGTTCTTTGGTAGTTTGACAAAATTATATACTTCACTTTAATAAAATCACTGTGCAAATGTCCATAGAGGAGCACTTTCACTACATCTCACCGATATCGTCAAATCAAGGCTTTCAGTCAAGACTTCAGACAACGAATGGCAGAGGCTCCTACTGGTAAAATTTAGCACCTTAATACAATTCAAAATTTAATAAGAACTGGGCATGATGGAAACTACCCCGAGGAAGCAAGATTCGGAGTGGGGAGTGGCGGGCCTGGAGAGAGGGATCCATGTGAACCGGAGGGAGGGAACTACCCTGACCGCAGAGGCGGAGCTGCAGCTTCCTGAAAGAACTAAACACAAAAATCAAGAGCAACAGCCTTGCTTGCATTTTATTTGTTAAGTCTACATGTCTGCCAAGGCTAAGAGCAGCATAAGGTATTTGCCACTTCTACATATTTCTGTAGAAAATTAAAATCTTTTAACTCAATCCAACAATCATCTGCCTATATAAACATCTTTTCAACTGTCTGATGAAGAATGATAGAAAAATGTTGTTTGCTCCACAAAAGTATGCATTACAGCCAATTTTGAGAAAATATGTAGATTTATGCTAGAAGATACCAATGCAAAGCTGCTATCCAGGATTGATTCAGTGGAAGCCATTATATTTGCAGAGGGCTTTCTAAATGAGCCCTTGGATTATTGCACTTTATGAGACTAACTATTTAAGGCCAAATTAAAAGTTTTGAGGCAATTACTGAGTCTAGCATCATCCTTTTGTTCACTATTCAACTAATAATCCCCTGCCTGACTGAGGCAAGGATGGATATTGCTCTGTTCCTGGGGGTCCAGGCCAACATCTCTCAACTGGCTCCAAGTCTGCATACAATTCCTTCCTCACCCCAGGTCCTCAAAAACTCTGGCAGGGTTCAGTAAAGGAGTAGTTCCAGTACTGAGGAAGGCCCTGAAAGGGCTTTGAAGAAATCCTACTCTTAGTTAGCTAGTCCCTATAGGGACCCTAAAGGATTACCCCTGTAGAGTTGTTTTTTCTTCATTCTTTAGCAGGGTCCTTTGTAAGCTATCAACAAACTAATGGCATGCTGTTAAGATTTGGGGGGGCGGGGGAGGACTTTTCTTAATTCTACCTTTACAACTCTAAAAGTCCATTCCCTTTTACATACAAAGGGATGTGATGAACTTTTTAAAAGTTCAAACTGGATTAATAACTGCTCTGAAAATGAAAATGCCATCAGCATAAAAATCATCAGATGAAGAATGTAAACATAAATGCAGTGTCTCTTACATTGTCCCTCTATGAAGATATGCCCGCCAAAAGCTCAAAGTGGCCCCATAGACCTGCAGTATGGGCATCATGTGAGGACTCATTAGAATCGCAGAATCTGAACCCCACTCCAGTCTCACCTAGTCAGAATCTGCTATCTAACAAGATCTTTAGGTGATGAGAATGCACATCAAGTTTGAGAGCATTCCATCTGAAGACTTTCTCATGACCTACAATGGAATTTGAAAAGGTACAACTAGTAGGAAATAGGCCATCTTCATGTTCATTGGGAACAGACATAAAGCCCATAGAGCTCTTTCATAAAATTTTGAATAAAATACACATAAATTAATACAACACATTTTAAAATCTATAAATTGGGAATGAGGAAGGATTGCTCATGGCCGCAAGTTTTCCTATGGAGTTGATGAAAATATTCTAAAATTAGATGTTGGTGATAGTTGCACAACTCTGTAAATATACTAAAAAACAGTGAATTAAACACTTTAAATGGGTGAAGTTTACGGTTTATAAGAGTAAGACTGGTAAAAACATACATTAAATAAACTTTTAAATCATGAAATGATCAAATATCATTAGTCATAAGGGAACTGTAAATTAAAAACACCACACAATATCAGTTAATGACAACTAGAATTACTAAGGAGGAGAATGAATCAACTGCATGTAGTCATATAATGGCATATTACTCTGCAACAAAAAATCAACCACTATATGATGCACATAGCTACCAGTATATGGATAAATTTCGCAGTCATTATGCAGAATGATAGAAGCTGAGCCCGTGAGATTACAAACTACATTTTCACTGGTATGAGTTCTAGAATGATCCTAGGGTGATAGAAGTCAGAGCAGTGGTTGCCTCTCAGGGTAGATATAATTGATTGGAAAGAGGCACAATGGAACTTATTGGAGTGAGGAAAAGTTATCTGTTCTTTGAGTAGCGGCTTTGCAAGTGATTCCATTGGGTATAACTCACTGAACATTTTATTATTCTCTATGTCTTTTATTGGATGTTAATTATACTGCAACTTAATAACAATAACAAAAAATCTTGCTCCACTCCATATATCCAAAACTGGTGATATAAGTGCTGCAGGCAGCTCTCCCTTCTCTGTCCTCTTATTTATCCTAAATTTATTATTTTTTGTAAAATTCTTCACAAAGGGCTTACTTTCTGTAAAGTGTACGTATTTCATCGTTTTCTGTATAAGTCATTTTAATTGTCATGAGCACCAGTTAGAGTACTCACCCAGAGTACAGGGCTATCATTAGCGGTATCTGTGTTAGAGGGGGGCTATGTATTGTCTCCATAACGAGAGCTCCCACACTCCTGGCTTTATTGTTTTATTCCTATCTCGTTATCTCTTTGCTATTATCCTGCCTCTTCTCTCACTGCCAGCTGCCTACTATCTTTTCTGTCTCCTCCATTTGCTTCTGGAATCACAATGTGGACTCAGGTGTTGCTTCTGCAGAGACATTCCGTGATCAGCCCACCCAATGACCTTCCTAGTCGCTTTCTCACAAAACCCCCCGTTCTTGTCCTTTATTACCACATTACACTTTTATGTTGTTTTATTTTTCCAACTTGTTTACTCTCTGTCTCCCTTTACAAGAAGACCTCACTGGTATCATTTACCATTTAATGTAGAGCAACTTGAAGTGTCTGGCACAGAATATATACTTAAAGAAGCACAGTGGATGGGTGGTGGGTGCCTGGCTGGACAAATGAATAAAGAATGGCTAGGGAAAGCACTGACTTGAGAATCAGACACCTGAGTCTAAATCTCCCAGTAACCTGAATGACTCAGAGCACGAATGGATGCTTTAAGCTATAGTTTCTTCGCTTGTTAAAATGATGCTATGCCATGGGTAGCATCTATCACTGCCGTAAGGACTGAACGGCCGGCCTCCCAGCCTTCTTTAGGAAAAGAGGCTGATAATGAAGCTCAAATTGTTTGTAAAGAACAAACAAGTAGGTCTTGAATAAGAGTCTGCCTGTAACAGATATAAGCTTTAGTAAACCCTTCTTAGGCATATTTTAATTGCTTGGGTCCTTCAGATATAAGACCTCTACCAATCTATTAATTTTTATTATCTATTATTTTATAATAATTTATAATTGTTACATTATATCTATGTATTTATAATTTATCTAATAGACAGAGCGGTAATATACTCTTACTGTGAAGTGCTTATTAAAGCCAAACCAAGAACCATCTGTCTACCCCTCACAGCCTTGTTTAAAATACTGTTTACTCCTCTAAATTTGAAAAGCAATAAGTACAGAATACAGAGGGAGAATGAAGTTTAAAAAGATGCAATTCCCAGTAAAAGAATTAGGTTAAAGTCTACAAATGACTTAAATAAGACAAAGAAAGTGTAGAGTTCAAATAAGTATTTGATTTCAGTAGTATTTGCCAAATTGGGTAAATGAAAATCATCCACACTGTTATTCAAATAGCTGAACAGCATAGAGCTAAAGCTAATCCAATTAGAGAAGCACACAGAAGAATTTATTACAATTAGTTTCTCAAAATAAGCAGATGACCTTTAACAACTTCTGTCCTAACAGACATTAAGCATTAAGACAGCAGCCTGGGCATATTTCTCAGGCCCTGAACACATTGAGTAACAAGTCCAGACAACAGCATAGCTGGCCCAATAGGGAGCCGAGAGAGAAACAAAATAGCCATAAAAAAAGGTAGCATTCTGCTCCAGAGTGCTCGGTGGGCCTGGGTACGACTCACTGATGAGACCTACACCACCCTACGAGCAGGCAGCTCTCCAAGTCACGAACCTCTGAATTCTAACCAACACTCCTTTGTGAAATATTTCCATACTCGTCAATAATTTTATATATAGTGTGCATATATTAAAAACATATATTATGTATGTAATTGCATCGATCTGTCAAATGAGTATGTGTATAAAATGTAACAGATGAGTCCTGAAACAAGGGCCATATGTTCCTTTTTCCATCACTTTCTGTAGTTCGCAGATTTCTCAGAGAAGTATACTCTTTTGAAAAAGAAAATAAATATATGCATTTTTAATAATAAAACATTTAATCTGGTATAAGTGTTAAGGGTAGTTATATTTGTGCTTGTATGTGTGTTTTTCATTTAGCTTTGTTTGGGGAGTTTTTATATTTGTTTGTTTCACTGCTGCGTACAAAAGAGCTTTGAGATTATCTGTTTATTTTAATGCCAGCGTTTTCAAAGTCTAGACTTTCTCTTCCACATTCTCTTTAAGAATAAAGGGGCAAGAAGGCTTAAAAAGTGGGCGTTAGGTAGGGATTGTCACACACAGAACTGGAGAGCCACTGACTGAGTACATTCACAGAAGATCTCATAGCTCCACCTAGCTCCAGACGAGGGAATGATACAGAATTATACCCAACAGGACAACCAAAACAAAAGGGACAGCAGGAACCTTCCAAAGGAGCCATTATGCAAGTACTGGGTTTGTTAAGTACAGGAAACATGTCAATTAACACTGATGAAAAAGAATATTCCTTAGTTAATTTTGACAGTCGATTTTTTTCAACAAAGAAATCAATCATACCATTATTATTTACCTTTTCAGCACTTCATTTTTTAGAAATAGAACAAACATGTGAGAAGATTAGAACTAAACTTTTATTTTTCCATTGAAAATGCCCTTCTGTCCCACGCATTGTTCTCAGTGTTCTGAATCCTGCCTTGAGATAGGAAAACAAAGGGGAATCTACTTCTCAAGTTAAAATTAAAGGATGAAACAGGATATGATGCAGAAATATGACCTGATTAGTACTTTAAAAAGAATTCAAACAATAGGATCTGTTTTGAGTTGTTTATAGTCTACAATAAATCAAGGAAATTTACACAAAGCCTCCAAAATGGGCTTCAGGAACAATTCATGCACTATCTACAAATATCTCTTTAATATGAAAACACAAAAATAAGCAGAAAATACTAAACAATTAATGAAAATCCATCTGTAAAAAAAAAAAAACACAAAAACACCTTTGGGCCTAAAAGTAAAGAACTACCAGGAAGAACATGCACTTGAAACAGAAAATTTATGAAAGTAAATTCAAATCAAATCATACCTTGTCAAAATATATGAAAATGGAGTTTGCATTGGATGTTACAAAATTTAAGAGCAGCATAGTTCTATAACTATAATGCTTTAAAAATGTTTTTCAAACATTTTAAGTGACTTAGTAATGGACAGGCAACTCCAGGTTTCTCTAGATTTCATTTATTACTGAGGAGCTCAAAACAAAAAAAATCCCTGAAATCAAAACAAAGTGGTGATTATACCAATTTGATGAGTTAGATTTAAAATATATATATGTAAAATACAGAAAGGAAACACTGTGTACTTCTTTCTTCACTTTAAAAATGAACTTTTTTTTGTGTGTATTTTTATTCCATTGAAGTGTAAAGTTTCCAATTTAATTTTATAGAATTTTATTATTTGTTATCCCTGCAAACTCCTCAACAGGAGTGTACGCCTTCTGATTTTATTTAGCAGAGCGGCCTCATGACCCCACCCAGCTAGGACTGCTCTGGCCTCTAACGCTCATTCCAAGTGGTCAGGGCTTCCAGGTCCGTTCCTACCAGAGCTACTAACAGGACTATGCAAACCTCAATAGGTATAGCAAGACAGACATGATATGAGTTTCAGTCCAATCTCTTCCACTCTTTTCTAAGCAATAATTCCACTGATGTGTTTCTTACACTTGGCAAATAAACAAGATAAGCATTTTAGTAAAAACTATTTTTTTTGGCACGTGTTTAGTTTCACTTCTGTGCGGTAGCCTCTATGTTTTATTTGATGAGTCTTCCTGATTGTAATCAGCCACTGCCATTCTTTAAAAAATATCTTTTTTTTGGGGGGGGGGGGGGGGTTCCTATTTTCTATTTTCTAAGACCTTATCATTTCCAGGCTAGGATATTGCAATAGCCTCCAAAGTGGCCTCACCAAACCTCCAGTATTCTTAGCCTTGGTTCCAATTGGCAATGTCCTCATGGTTAATCCTGGTATGCCTCATGGTGGACATGCGCAATAACATAAAAATGCTCCCCTTTCAACCCTGCAGCATCCCAACGTGGTGCAACCTGAATTGCCAAGGCACCCATGGTTCTTTCAGAGTCTCCCATGCTCTCCTGTCTACCCTGTCCTTCAGCCTTGACAATCAGCTCCCGGTCTCTGCCAAGGCTGAAGTACATCCCAGGCTTGGCAAGGCCTCTATTTCTCTTAACTACCCCAGGCCCTCCCTGCCCTTCGGACTCATTTCAATTCTTACTTCTACAGGCACATTTGTCAAGATGTCCCAACCCAGTGAGTTGTCTCATTCCTCAAAATCCCCACAGCACTTATCTATTATCACTCACTTGCCCCTTAATAAAAATGTACAAGTCCAGTGATTTGTGTGTGACTTTTCTCTCTTGCTGGAATTCTAACCCTTCAACACAGAAATCACAGCTCTATTATTAGTGATATCATCACCCTGAGTCGCTCAGAGGTACTGTTAAGTAATGAGAAGGCAATGTTAAGTAATGATTTGGATATAAACAGACTGCTGGTGTGACCTTCCTTTTCCCCACCTGTGATGGGGAGACATGACTATCTGCACCTCCTTGCTTGCTGTGAGGATTAAATCCCCAGCACAAGCCAGAGATTCTCTACTTATCCCACCATCCCCTCCCTCGCAAGACCAAAACCTAGCATGCAAGCAGTGCGGACATGTGGTGAGTACCCTTAGAAATTAATTAATACAATTTTTTAACTGCAGCTAGGGATATTCTGAATTACAGTTATAGTAAGAGGTGTTTTGGTAGTTATCCAATTAATTGTCATGCTCAGCACTTTATTTGGCTTGTAGCCTGACAGCAGACTTACGTTTACTGGCTTCTCAATCTAAGGGAACTATCCTTGCATACCGCCCCCCCCCACCCTGATAAAGTGCTCATTTGAGGGGCTTCAAAAAGAGAGCCAGAGAAAGAGAGAGAAATGGGCTGTGCATGGAAAACAAAAGCCCCCTTTTACCTGTGTGCCTAAGCAGATGTGGCAACTGCTAGAAAGAGTCAAATGGTGGGTTCTGCATCCCATCCTCATACTAGTGTAGCCCTAACAGCAAACGCCACACTAACCGATGGCTAAAAGAACAGAAAACAGGGAACCAACTGGATATTATTTACCTGCAGCCATTATGTAAAGATAAATAATTATGTAAAAAGTGGCATTTTGAGATTTAAGTATAAACTAAACATTAAACATACCACACATGTATCTTTAGAACATAACTCCAGAACACTTGAGAAGCAAGGGAAGGAAGTTCAACTAAGTTAAAGGTAGAAATAATGTTGGATATCCACATAGCTTTGTTTTATCTTAACATTCTCAGTAGTCTTTGATTCTGGCAAAGAAAAATGTTAACCGCCCCTATGTCTCAGTCCAAAGTTACAAGACTGAATAAAAAGAATTGCAGCCAACAAGACTGTCTACATGAAAGACAAAACTTCCCACTGCAACAAAGAAGTGATCAGAATATTTTGTTTACTTAGGTTTCTAGATATTGCTAAATATAGTCCCTATAAAGACAGAGATCCTGGCCGGCATGGCACAGTTGGCTGGGAATTCTCCCACGCACTGAAAGGTTGCCAGTTCGATTCCAGTCAGGACACGTGCCAGGGTTGCAGCTGGATCCCCGGGAGGGGACATTCAGGAGGCAGCCAATAGATGTCTCTCATACTGATGTTTCTCTCTCTCCCTCTCACTTCGTCTCTCTCTGAAAAATCAATAAAAATCATTTTATTTTTAAGACAAAGCATGGAGGGACCTGGAGAATATTATCTAAGTGAAATAAGCCAGTCAGAGAAAGACAAGTATCACATGATCTCACTCAGATGTGGAATCTAATGAACAAAATTAACTTATGAACAAAATAGATACAGAGGCATAGAAGCATGGAACATACTAAGGAATCTCAGAGGGAAGGTAGGAGACAGGGGACAGGAAGAGATTAGCCAAAGAACTTACTTGCATATATGTATAACCAGGGCTGGGGGTGGCACGGGAGAGGGGTGGAGGATGTCAAGGGAAGGTAAAAGGGGGACAAGGAGACATCTGTAATAATTTCAACAATGAACATATAAATAAATGAATGAATAAATAACAAAGGAATTCATTCCTAAGGTTCTAATTGTATATTTGGTAATAAATAAATAAATAATCCCTGTGGCCTACTAATCTAACTATTTCTTTTTACATGAAGGGTGTTTAGAGGAATCTTAAATCAAAAGCATAATTCTCCCTGTAATTCAGTGTTTGTCAATGTTTGGTTATGAATCACTGGCATCAAAATCTCCTAGGGTGGGACAAGGGAGCAAAAGAAAACTCTTGGGTCCCAAACCAGAATTTCAAATGAGAATTCTGTAACATGTTCCCAACTGGGTTTCCACCCACAAGTTTGAAAAACAATGAAATCAACAGAAATGACCAAAAGTTACATCTCTCTAATGGTAGTACAGAGTCCTATACACATCACATATAGGGGTGGGCAAAAGTAGGTTTATAGTTGTTCATATGGAAAAAAAAAATGTTAATACAAGAATAAAAAATAATACAAGAATAAACTATGTTGTGTGTACTCACAATTGTAATCCTACTTTTGCCCACCCCTAACAATGCGTCCTTCTTTCACAAATAATGTTTGATCAGTGTAAAAAGCAGATAATTGGTAGCAACAGAAGTCTTTAAGAGGAAAACAATTAGATCATCAGCCTAGAAGGTATATATTGCAGTGGTCAGATGCAGATAACATCTCATTTACCTTTCAGTGGTGATTTTCATACCTCACAGATAAATTATAGATAGATTCTGATTCTCTGCTGTTGGCTTTTAAATACCACTAACTGGCAACCAGCATTCACAACCTCTATCTAATCATCACTGCATAGGATCTGCACCATAAATTCAGTGTCTGGACAGATCATCCCAAATCAACCAGCCCCAACTCAACACCTGCCCCATGCAACCCCGCCCAACTCAGCCAATTCAGAAACTCTAAATTACCACTTTAGTGCAATCCAAACCTGTCTAAATCCAAAGTACTCATACTAAAGCAATACTAATGTAAAAGTCAATAAGAGCAAAAGCCTTCCTACAAATTTGTTAAAGTAACAGCCTGATCAGGATATTTTGAAGGAAAACTCAGAAATCCTCAGAAGTTCAGGGTTCTCCTCATTGGAAATATTGGCCGCGGGCGGGGAAGGGGGAGGTTGAATGCTTTCTAAAGTTTCTCTAGATTTAAAGTGCTGACTGCAGCATGACTACAGACCATCTGAAGCCTTAGATAATCCATTCTACATCCTTTCACAGGCATGGAGTCTACGTGTAAGTTACTCAATCACTGTAAACTTCAGTCCTCCCATCCTATATAATAAAGAGGTAATATGCAAATTGACCATCACTCCAATACACAAGATGGCTGCCCCCATGTGGTCAATGATGGCCAGCAGGGGAGGGCAGTTGGGGAGAACCAAGCCTGCAGGGGAGGGCAGTTGGGGAGAACCAGGCCTGCAGGGGAGAGCAGTTAGGGGCAATCAGGCCAGCAGGGGAGTGCAGTTAGGGGCAATCAGGCTGGCAGGGGAGCAGTTAGGCGTCAGTCAGGCTGGCAGTGGAGTGATTAGGGGGTGATCAGACTGGCAGGCAGAAGTGCTTAGGGGCAATCAGGCTGGCAGGCAGGCAAGCAGTTGGGAGCCAGCAGTCCTGGATTGTGAGAGGGATGTCCGACTGCCCGTTTAGGCCCGATCCTACTGGGATCAGGCCCCAGTAGGATCGGGCCTAAACGGGCAGTCGGACATCCCTCAAGGGGTCCCAGATTGGAGAGGGTGCAGGCTGGGCTGAGGAACACACACACACACACACACACACACACACACACGGTGCACAAATTTTGTGCACCCGGCCTCTAGATGATAAAATAAAGATAATAATGGCACTAAGTATCATCCTATTAGAATTATTGTGAAGCTTAAATGAAATACCTCTGGCTCACTGTAAATTCTTAATAAATAATATTATTTATAGATAGTCTGACTAATTTTTCTCAACAAAATATGTCATATTCACTGGCAGTTAAGCACAGTTCCTTTATAATCATAAAGCCCAATTGTGCCAAGGTCATGGGAAAAGCTAACTCACTCACCTGGGTGGAGACCCACGTGAAGTCATTCACATCAGTCAGTCGCCGTCCCAGAAGCCAGTGCCATATGGGGCTGTTTTCCAGCATGTTCAAGCTTTAACCAGGTGGCTCCTAAAAATGTTTCTCGCTGGGAGTTCTCACCCTTCTTTCCAAGACCTATTCCACAAGAATGTCTTGCCTGTCCAAAATGCCCCTCCTCTCCTGTGCTTTTGCTGGGAGAGTGTCTAGGCTAGTCAGTCTCAAAATCTCAAGTTCCCAGTTTGCCTAATAGCACCAGTTAAAGACCAATAAAGCAGTGGTAGGATTTCATTTCCTTCCTTTTTTTCTTTTCTTTCATTCTTTCTGATTTTTAAACAACCAAGTAACAGCCATTCGAAACAGACAAATGCCTGCTAAATACATCCCAGGAAACTGAGAGGAGCTATGTGAAATGAAGTGGCAAAGCATATAAAATGGTCAGGGACTTCTCTTTCATTACGGTTATCAAATTCCAAAATTAAAAAGTCAATAGGGGTATAATATTTATTCAGTGGACACAAAGCACATGGAACAATGCTCAAAGGTGCATTTTAAAGACCTTCAAACACGTTAAGGGAGTCAAAGTTATAAGACAATAAAAATACTATACAGCCCATTAAGCATGTTGTAATGGAGCTTGGGGATGATGCAGTCATGTTTTGCAAAAAGTTATTTTCACCCATCTCCCTAAGAGGAAATTCAGTACAATGCAAATATTCCCAGACAGGAAGATACACAAGAATTTCCAAATAATACAGAAACGTGCTTTACCACCAAAGCACACCTAAAACATGAATCTAAGTTTTAAGGGTATTCAGAGGTACAATAAACCAAAAAAGAGGATCAAACGGAAAAGGTTTTTTTGTGTGTTCTTTTTTTTAAGTGCTTAAATCATTCGGATTTGTCTGGGTCATAACTTAAAATTAGTTAGGTCAAAGGTTCAGGCTTTCAATACTTTGCATTTGTTCTTTCTGAAAAAGAAATATGTCCTTCACCACATGGTGGGGGATAACTGTATTTTTATGATACCATAGTTCACACGACCATACTTCTGAGTTGACAGCTCATAGTATAATTTATTTTTTTTTACTCTATACACAACTCAGTGGAGAACATATTAAGATCTTCATCACCTTAATGATTGCTGTTGACTGTACTATTTTTTCATTCCTCCATTTCCAGCATCTAGAATAGAGCCAGCCCCTGATAAATAGGTGTTCAATAAATGTTTTTGAATGAATATGTTAATTATTGAATGATTACCCATATATATTTATGGATGGATGGAGGTATAAATATGTATACACTCATCCACACAGAAATGGCTTGGGAAATTTAAAAAAGGCGAGGGAAGAGAGCACTCATGTTTTAGGCACCAACTATGTGCCCAGCTCTGATTTAGTGTTTCACTTACATAGTTTCGCTTAACCCTCAAAGTAACTCACAGCTAAAGCTCACAGAGAATAAGCAGTAAGAACATGCAGCCATTTGGAGTTTTATGGTTAATATGTGGTGGAAATAAACTTTGAACTCCCTGGATCTACTTGACTTTTAGCATTTTGCTCTTAATTGACCATTACTTGTGGCCATGGAAGAAGAGTGATTGGCCGCAAAATAAAATAACAGCAAAATATTGGGCATCTGGAAGAACCTATGAGCTACAGAGGACACCATGATGATCTGGTACAAGCCCTCAACAAAGACACATGATGAGGAGGAGTGAGGAGAGCTGGCAGGATCTGTCTTGAAAGCAAGGACTTCGTGCTGCTCAAGACGTCTGGGACCATTTAATTTGTACGATAACCAAGATTCAAAGATTAAGCAGCAAGAACACAGCGTAATATAGCTCATAGTGATAGAAGCGAATTCCATGAATCTTTTTACTCTAACCGCTACAACATCATAATATTGAGTTCGTTCTTCCAGCTAGACCCTTGGTTCTCAATCATTGGTAATGTCTGGTAACATTATTTTACTGCCCCACTGTGAGTTACTGGCATCTAGTGGGTAGAGGCCAGGAATCTGCCAAGCATCATACAATGCACAAGACAGCTCCCCACCAGGAAGAATTACCTGGACCAAAGCAGAAATCCTACTAAGATTGAGAAATCTTGACCTATAGTCAATATCCAAAACACTCATTTGATTCACTCACTTACGTAACTTGAGTGACCAGTGTTGTAAATGATGGTTAGATTCCTTAGCCAGGAAACAAAAATCTGTGTAACTTACACTGTATCTATGTTAAAACACCAAAGCTAACAATTTTCAACATTGCTCTTAAGGGGAAACATTGGGAATTCATTCCTAATACCTTACTGACACTGAGAATGAGGGAAATAAGATCGCCCACACCCTGATGTCTGTCTTTCGATCAGAGCAGGGCTGTGGTGGTCTCCAGCCTTGGAGGGGGTGGTTAAGAATCTTTACCAGTAGGAGGAAGTGATGGAAAGATGGGGACTCGAGTGGTGAATGAAGCACTGGGAGTCAAGTTATGGCTAAAAAGTCTCAGGCTTCCCTGGGGATTAATCCAACAAATATCTGGCCAGAAGTTGGAGTGGTGAATACAGCCTGCTCCCCATCTCTCATCCCAGGATGTAAAGACTAACAATTTGTCTCTGTGGTAGAGGAAACAAGTGGGAGATGGGGAAATGGGATGAGGTAGACGTGGGGCTCTGGTACCAGATGAGGGGAGTGTTCTAATGAGGGGTTCCTTTAACCCGAAGGAAAGGGGAAGAAATCATGAATTTCACTAAAAATCATTCTGTAAAAATCTTAAGATTCTTGCCCACTGAATCAACTCTCTCATTTCATAGAAGAAAAAAAACCCACATTGAAAGGAATTTAGTTGTAAATCTGGAATAAAATCTACAATTCTTGATAATCAAGCTTCTGTTAATGTGTGATTTTTGGATCTTACTTTGCTCGTTCATAGCTTCTAAATAATCAATACCTTTCTCCTGCTTGTTTATAAGTTGTATCCTGGAGTGGCAGGAAAAGCCTCAGTGATGAACAAAGGAAGAAAGGACATGAAAATCCAACTCCTTTATTTTACAGGGGAGAACAGAGAGGTCAGGGAGCTAAAGCAGTGTGGCCTGTCTGAGGCTAAGGCGCAGGAAGGCGGCCTGGCTTGTGTGACCGAGCAGTTGCCATTATACCACCACCAGCGCCACGGTCACAAAATGCGGACGAGGAGGAAAAACAATACCTCTGGGAGCAGATACTACAGGTAGACGATAAAGGCACACTCCTCTAAGCAAAGATTTTAAATATAATTTCCAACTTATGAAAACTATAGCTTAAAAATCGTATGTGATTTTAATCATTTTATCTAAGATAAGTATGAAATGAAAGTCTCTAAAACAGCAAATTTTCTAGAAAATTAATGTTTGTCCTTTAGATGCCCAAAATAATTGACCATCTTTTAGAGAAATTTATTTTAAATATCGCAATTACAGCCCATGGAAATACGTTTTCTTCCCTTGAATTATTTAAGCCATCATTTTGCTCCTTAGTAATTGAGTAGATTTTATGGGTTCTCCATTTGTCCAGCTACTGCTGGGGCTCCATATCCCATGTTTCCTGCTTACAGCCCCTTAATTCTAACGGGATGCTTCTAAGCCTTCTATATACTGAGAAATCGGATCACACAGACTGACAGAACACTGTCTAAGAGCCCACAAGCTCGAAGAGAGGGATCATCACAGTTAAATCATCATTATGATGTTAATTTTGGTGACTCGGGACATCTCAGGTGCCATCATTCTGAATACCAGTGTATCTTACTTACTTACCTCTTTTGAGCTCAGTTCAGGAGCACTTTAAGTTTTCTGAATAACTGAGATACTAAAAGGTTAAGTTTCAATAAGCAAGGCTGAAATAATTATTAGAAATATATATATATATTTTTCTATTTCTAGCAATGTGTTGTCATCTTAAGTCCAATTTTAAATACTCATAAATATTTTTCTTAATATTGTTCTTGATACATGAAACTTATAATCTTAGAACAATCAAGTGACATATTTCAGTTGAAAGTTCTGCCTGTGGATAAAAATTATTAGGTAAAAGTCACCTAAATTATTTAAATTTTAGAAAAACAATCCTATCTAATAAAAGGGTAATAGGCAAATCGACCAAACGCTGGAATGACCGGTCACTATGATGTGCACTAACCACCAGGGGGCAGACACGCAACACATGAGCTGCCCTGTGGTGGTCAGTGTGCTCCCACGGGAGGAGCACTGCTCAGCCAGAAGCCGGGCTCACTGCTGGCGAGTGCAAGGGTGGTGGCAGGAACCTCTCCTGCCTCCGCGGCAGTGCTAAGGATGTCCGACTAACGGCTTAGGCCTGCTCTGCCCCAGGTGCAGGCTGGGCTGCTCCCCTCCCGCCAAGTGTACAAATGCCATGCACCGGGCGTCTAGTACCTAATAACAGGCATATGGGGGAGAGGTATTAGGTAACAATAGATGAAAAGACTACAAATGAAAAATTGTAGCAGCCCCGGTGAAGTCATTAGGAACTAAATGTCTATTTGTTACAGGTGGCTTCAGAGCCTCCAGAAAACAAATGTGGTACATGTGGTAATGACTGTAACCCCAAAGTAATTCAGTGACACAATTGCGTACACCCTTTGCTAATAGAACTCTAAGTCTATAAGTCATGGTAGCCAAACCTGACTTCCCACACATTATTTCAGCGTGACAAGCATGGCTGAAGGGCACTTTAAATTGACAAACAAGACCCATACTCCTAATCCCTACAATGAAAAATGACAATCTCAGTATGCCAGACGAATGCAGGGGAATGGAGTCATCAATAACGATTTTTAAAGCGTTATAAAAAGGAAGAGTGGATTACACTTTTTATATTTAAAGTTTTGAAGAGGCACCTTTTCAGGAATGAAAACAGAGCGAGTGCGTCCTAATATTCAGGCCGCATAGCTGGTTCAGATGATCTCCAAAGGCTCTTCCCTAAGAAGCTATGTTCAAGTCACACCAGAGGAAGCACCCTTTGTGAAGCTTATTAACAACCATTCTTCCCTTTCCCCGCAGTTAACCACCGAATATCTTTTATCAACCTCCCTTCTGCCCAAATGCGCTCTGTTCACAAGCTGGCAACACTGGAGAAGCTGTCTTCTTCCTTCTTTCCAGCTCTGAGCACTGGTAGCCAACAGTGTCTTTGTTGCTCCAATAGTCCATGCCATCTGCCAGAGCTTCTCCATCCTGCAGGACCATCTGCCCGCCTCTGCCTCTGCGTCCAGCTATGCTGCCTGCATGCTCTTTTAAATGGCTCTCTCACCAGAAGAGAGAGAGAGAGAGAGAGAGCGCAAACCTGCACCACCTTCCAATTTTAACCGCTCTTCCTAATCCCCCCAACACTGTTGTCTAAACTGGCCCCCTGCTCTCAAGCAGACAAAAGGCTCAACAATTTGAATGGCAACAAGTTCCTTTACATTTTTTCTTCCCTGTTGGAATGAAGGTATAGTATGTTAATACAATCAGTCATTGATAGAGCCCGTTTTTATGGCTATGTTCCCTTTTTGTGTTTATAAGGTATTCTTAATTACAATGCATTATTCTTTGGATAAAGAAGCAAAGGGGAGAGAACAATCCTTATTCTTATGGTTAATCCTGATTATTTTAAAAGCAGAAATTATTAATTCGGTTGAATGTTATTAATAGTATAATGTTAACTTGATGCTGCACTGCACTGTTCTTCATTCTAATCTCCTTAAAATTCCTGACTTTAAAGCAGAAACAAGAGCTGCATAACAGTCTCTTAACAAGGGTAAGCCTAGAGAGGCCCATTAATACCCTCCCTGAGGCCACGGGGAAGTTGCTTATAGCAAGAGGGTCTCAGGCTTCACTGGGGATTAGGCTCACGAGGCTTCCTTTCTAGATTTGTTATTGCTGGGAAGTTGCCTAATGTCTCCATCGCTGCCCAGGCTTGAGAGAGAGGCCCCTTTTATTTCCAATCACTCATCAGAACCCCAGGATAACTCAACTGCCATGAAATTTGGAAGCACTGGCTATCCCCGGACCCAAATTAAGTTAGCATTTAAGGGAAGGTCAGGAATCAAGTTCACTTATAAGAAATGGTATCATTCTGCCCAAATGTCAGAAAATGTACATATTTTAAACCACAACATCTGAGGCCCCCAGTCTTCAGACACAGATGGTACTGTTTTCCGTAGGCACGTCTGACCTTTAGGAATGGTGGAGGATGCTCTTATTGTATTAACCTTCACGCTGCTTTCAGCTTTGTGTTGGGGCATATGGCTATTCTCATCACTTTCTACAAATAGGTCATGTTTTCTATCCCCCAAATGTGTGTAGTAACGTTTCTAGTTTAAGCTTACCAAGCTCCTATCCGCAATGGAAAAGCACCTATCACTTATAACTGAATAATTATGAATATCATTAAGTAAATGTTCACAACAGCTATCATTATTCATACTCTGCTCATTTCAAGGAAAAATAATTAGCTATTAAATTTTGCTCATGTCACACATACTTTTTGTCCTTGAAGGATATAATTTTTTAATATATTTTTATTGACTTCAGAGAGGAAGGGAGCGGGAGAGATAGATAAAAACATCAATGATGAGAGAGAATCATTGATCAGCTGCCTCCTGCATGCCCCTACAGGGGACTGAGCCTGCAACCCAGGCATGCGCCCTTGACCAGAATCAAACCTGGGACCCTTCAGTCCACAGGCTGACGCTCTATCCACAGAGCCAAGCCAGCTAGGATGAAGGATATATTTTTTAACAAAAATTACATAAAAAACAGTATTTAATTCACATTTAAGTTTATATATCCCAGTTTCACTAAAATAAGAAATGGAAAAGTTCTTAACAAAAAACTTTCAGTTTTCCTCAAACACTTAACGCCATGTAGAATATCAGAAACATAGGAATGATACATAAATCTGTGATGGTTAAAAGCCACAAATATTCTGAAATATAAAATTGTTTTTAAAAATTCTAATTCAGGTCATAAACAAATGTGTTTTAAGTAAAGGTGATTTTTCTCTGGCCCTTGAAACTGAGAATTTTTACCAAATGATGAAAACTAAGAGCTTGATATGATGGGCTTAATGGGAAAAAAAAAGATTAAGTCGTTCCCCTAAGCTTAACGTACTACTGGATCAGTCAGTATGAAGTTAGCAGTTATGAACACAGACATCAATTCCTTTGGGTTGAACGACAAACAAACCCCGGATAGCAAGTGCTCAGAACCAACCTTCTCAAATGGTTAAGGATCTGTTGGGGGATATGGTTGCCTCACTCCGCTCTCTCTGGGGGCGAACTCTCTTCCAAACAGGAAGCCTCATAAAGGCACCGACAGTAATACATTTTCAGTTTTGCTGACTGTTTAGCAACAACTGATGAGTGGGGGATTCTTTTTACATTTAAAAATTTGGGGGAAGAGAGTCGTCTAATTATACATTTGTCTGACCTGAAGTCTTAGAAGGCCACAAATGTTTATGATAAAGAGACTAATATTTATTTTTCTAATATTCAACCTTTGGAATAGAATGATAGAATATCCTGAAGGAGGATACACTGAACCCGGTGTCCCAAGGACATCAACCATTCGGAAAGTTACGTGATGTTTGCTATGTGTACAACATAATGCTTTCTATGTGCTATTCACCGAAGTCTACCATCCATCCATTCTTGGTAAAACAAACAAACAAACGAAAAACCATAATGGCCCCATCATTGGAGTCCACTAGAATCTTCTATTGAAAACCTGTATTTTCTGCTTCATTGCCATCATCTTTCAGCAGAATGTCTAGGCTGCCATGCTTACTTTGCCTCTTCCTCATTCCGAACTAGACTCCTTCTGTTCTCTCAGCCAAATATTTGAAAGGCTCACTTCTAACCCGCACTCTTAGTACAGGTTACTCCCAGCACTCCTACTTCACCTGCCCACCTTCCTTAGTACATTAAGTAACTCCTCTGCAGAAGAGTAATAAAGGTGCCCTAACCGGTTTGGCTCAGTGGAGAGAGCGTTGGCCTGCGGACTGAAAGGTCCCAGGTTTGATTCCAGTCAAGGGCATGTACCTTGGCTGCGGGCACATCCCCAGTAGTGAGTGTGCAGGAGGCAGCTGATCGATATTTCTCTCTCGTTGATGTTTCTAACTCTCTATCCTTCTCTCTTCCTCTCTGTAAAAAATCAATAAAATATATTTTTAAAAAAAGAGTAATAAAGGAAAGAACAACCCCCACCCCAGGTCTCATGGAATTGCACCACTTCCATACAGACCTGGAAAGAGTTGGCTCCTCACTTCTTTGTTTCAATTTACTGTTAATCTTCAGTTTCTTGATCCCTCTGAGTTCTCTTATATCCATTCCTTTCTAGCCTCATCTTACATCGCTGTTTCCCCCCATCACCACCTAGAATGCTCAACCCTTGCTTTTCCATTGCTGTCTCCACCTCTTCCTTCAGGTCTCGTTATGATATCTCTTCCTACAAAATGTTTGTTTGACCCCCTACCTACATTTAGATAAGACTTCTCTATCCTGTGTCTCTCAAATCCTTTACTTTTTCTAACTAGCATTTACTGCAACTTATAATTACACATTTATTTGTGCAATGATTTATTAAAATGTGTCTCTCCTGCAAGACAGAGGCCCCTATGGGTAAATATTATATTGACTATGTATTCATTGTAGTCTCCTCAGCTTCTAGAACTATGCTCAGTACATAAAAAGTCAGTTGCCCGACTGTTGTGGCTCAATGGTTGAGCATCGACCTATGAAGCCAAGGTCATGATTGGATCCCCAGTCTGGAGCATGTAAGAAGTAGCTGATGAATGATTCTCTCTCATCATTGATGTTTCTCTCTCTTTCTCTCCCTTCCTTTTTAAATATATTCCAAAGCTAAAATAAAACAGTGCTCAGCTAATATTGTGTGTGTGTTGTGTGTGTGTGTGTGTGGGGGGTATGACTGAAATCTTCAAGCTATTTTTACGTCTTTGTTTTTCTCCTGCAGTGCATTCATCACTCATTTAGTTCTTTGCTATGGATGCCAGCCTGTCCTTCAATTGGCTGAACTTGTGTGGATGAGAAGCTTCAGCATCTTAAGCAGGGGTCCTCAAACTTGTTAAACAGGGGGCCAGTTCACTGTCCCTCAGACCGTTGGAGGGTCGGACTATAGTTTGAAAAAAAAACTATGAACAAATTCCTATGCGCACTGCAGGCCTAGGATGAGTTGGCTGCTAAGCAGTACAGGCAGCGGCATCCGGCGGGCCAGATAAATGTCCTCAGCGGGCCGCATGTGGCCCGCAGGCCGTAGTTTGAGGACCCCTGGCTGTGTTAACGAGCACAGCTCTGCATGAAGACCGCACGGTGGCTGCAGCTTGCTGAACCCTTGGCCCCAGTCTCCCCCAGCGGCCACTGTTCTGTGCTAGTTCTCTCCCACATCCAGGCTTCAGGAAGCCGACACTGGAGGGTTACCCCCAACTCACCTGGTGTGCCATCCGCCAGGACGACTTCCCTGACTCCCCGAGCTGATGGGAACCCCTTTTTTGTGTGATTCCAAAGTCCCCTTTGTATTTTGTTTCAAATAGTATTCTAGTTGACAAGTTACCCCACTGTCCCTCTCATTGGCTCTTCATTATTCGGCATATATTGTTCAAACTGAGTCCAAGACATAGCAGTACGTAAGGAATTTGACAAATGATCAGATGCCATGACGATAATGGTAAAAAAAAAAAAAGTGGTTATAAAGAAAATAGAACATCAAAAAATAGTGTCAAAGAGCAGTAAGTAGTAAACTCTTTCTAACAAATTCTTGTTTATTTTGATAATCAGAAAACCCACAGAACTCCAAGACACTAATGTTTGCTAAGAATGAACACAAGCAATTGAGAAAGACCATAGCATGACTCCAGGATTGAAAGAACACCAACATGTTGACTTTTATTACTAAGATATCAAATCAGATGGTGGTGGGTTCCTTTTTATTATGTATTTCATTAGTGATGGAGCAATATTCAACAGACCCTCTCCATCTCAGTTAAAGAAATTTTAGCTGAGTTACTGAGCCTTTAAAACTTAAGTCAGCACTTAAAGTGGAATAATTAGAACAGCGATTATAATTAAGAAATAAGACACTCTGGAGCCTTGCCTTTCTGCAGGATTACGGCGTGTCTCAAGCACGTGATGCCTGGGACCGGAGGCACAGTGCCTTCGCCTCCTGGGAAATACACTAATCCCTAGAAATCCACAGCTTAAAGCAGCTTTCTGTGTATATGGATTTTTTTCCAGTATTTATATATCAACTCTGATAAAACTTGTGCTTAACGTTCATCACATTAGTCCAATGTGCACTTCCAAAAAGTTTGACTATTTTTTTCCACGTGGACATTTTAAATACTGGGGGTGGGGGAAGGCAAGACAATCATCATATATTTTTTTTATAAATTAACTTTGATGTATTTTTAAAAATATATATTTTATTGATTTTTTACAGAGAGGAAGGAAGAGGGATAGAGAGCTAGAAACATCGATGAGAGAGAAACATCGATCAGCTGCCGGACTCCTGCACACTCCCTACTGGTGATGTGCCCGCAACCAAGGTACATGCCCCTGACTGGAATCGAACCCGGGACCCTTCAGTCCGCAGGCCGACGCTCTATCCACTGAGCCAAACCAGTTTCGGCAACTTTGTTGTATTTTTGTAGGAAGTTGTCAAAAACCTTAACTAGCCTTCCCTAGAAACATACATTATATATAACATTTTGCAGAATTGCAATTATGAGACTTAAAGATCACTGCACTCCACTAGAGTTTAAGTTAGAGCAATCACCTAAAATGCTATTGAAGAAAACAACCCCAAAAATGGTAATCAGTTCTTGCCAAGCAAAACTTGTTTGAAAACCTAAAAAAATAAAGTATCTCATGAATGTGTTCAAGGGCAACTGTTTGTAAAACACGGTTGCCATTTCACTTTCTAATACCTCTTCTTACCTCACATCGTGGGAGTTGTAACAATTTCACACTCAAATTGTTTCAACAATTAAAGCCATTTATTAAAAACAGAGCTCATGCTCAGCCCATGTGTTTTCGTTCTTTTTGTTGAGATCAATATGTTGGCCAGCTGATAACGAGCCTGTCATTCCAATGTGTCCATTTGTTAATAATGCCACAGAGCTAAGCTTGCTCATCGATTTAACCTGTATAAAATACTTAATGGCAAAGTCAAATACAGTTTGATAGAGAAAATTACAACTACCAAAGAATCTTGTTTTAAAATTCATTTTAGAATAAAAAAAACCTATAAAACGGCCTCTGAATCTAGCTTGATATAATGCTTATTTACCAGCCACACTGACAAGAAGTTAAATTCCATTTCATTCTTATAATGTTCTAATATTCTCTGGATATTCTATTATTTCCGAAGTCTTGGGGAAAGTCACTTGGATTAGCATGTGGGGATAAAGGAGGGCGTGGTAATAGTCACCTCTTACCACACTCTTCCAGAACTTATGAACAGAACACCACATCGCACATCAGCAGGCAGACTTGACATATTTTCTGGTTTTGTTCACTGATCTTTACTGGTGACTGAAGAGGAAAAGCAGAGAGGGAAGTATGTGTGTCACCAAGAATAAGAGGGAAATAAAGGAGTGCACTGGTATAAACTAGGGAAGTCACTCTGGTGCGTTTTTTTAGTGCCTTAGACATCCCACTTAGGAACTCTGCATTACCCAAGGTTTTCTGATCTTTGGGGGCATTTTCCCAGCTCTAAGGAAAACTCCTTTAAGAAAAAAAGGCGCACTGCAGTAACCAAATTCAAGCCTAATTAAGCTCTTCCATGTAGAAGTGAAGAGACCCACAGGACTTCTGTACTTGTTTCTCTTCCTTCACCAGATGACAGCAATGTGATTCTTTGAATAGAACTCACTGCAATTTGTCAGACAGTCATACTGATAGAGCTCCCAATACAAAGACAGCACAGACCACGTGTGGAACTCTGTAGAACATTCTGCAATACCATAAAAGGTACATTAAACATGGTCCCTGTTCTAGCTCACTAAGTATACAGGCTCATAGGTAGAGTCATGAATTTCAGCATTTGGTCAGCAGTTGCTTAGAGGATGAAGATGCAGAGCAAGGGCCCAAATGGGAGGTGACTGGGAAACCCTCCCAGCACTGCCACCTAGAATTAAGCAAATACAATGAGCTTGTGACACACACTTATCTCAGCCACTTCCTGCTGAGCCAGGATCACCAAATGTAACAACTTCATCAGCCTCTGACATGCTTTCATCACATTCACCCCATTAATCATACATGCAAGCACATACTTTGCCTGATGAAGGTGGTTCATTCACATTCACATCTCAAAAGCTTATGAGTCCCAGATACCGTAAATAGATTTACTTTCTGCAAAATATCAAAGGGGACATATTGGCCTCAATTATTTTTTTTTCTACTGGAAGGATGAATTCACTAATTGGATGGTACCTTTCCCACTTATATTTACTTAGTAGGAAAATCAGAAGAGAAAAAGTAACAAAACAGGAATATCATATCACCAAATATCACATCAACTAGTGTTTTCAATGAAATAATACAGAGATTAAAATGAAAACTGAACTTCAAGTAGCAAATGTGCAAGCACCGAATACTGGGACTTCTCCAAAGCAAACCATCCAAGTTGTTCAACATGGCTGACCACCATTGAGACCTGACTAGCACATGTGTGGGTACATTCATAGTACGTGTGCATATGTAATATATACTAATCATTCAGTTATTAGCAATATAATATCAATTTATTTCATTCTCTGTGGACTGATTCCCAATCTCTCCATTAGCAGAAAGCACCACTACTTCTAAAAACACTAAATGGCAATGTGCTTATCTTTCTGTGAAATGATAAACTCATTAAACACCACTTTTTGACAACTGGGCCAGCTGAAAAAAATTAATGCTAATTTAAGTATAGGCCCTAGCCTTAAGTAAGCATATACTATCGGGATAGGAAAAAAATAATGTTTTGAAAAATTATACATTCTAAGTGTGGTGTTATAAACCAGCCATTAGGCAGATGCTCATGACGCCCTAATGTGTAAAACTATAGTCTTTTAAAGAGTATTTAAATTAGTGTATGGGGATGATAACATTGTACTAACATTTAAATTTCATTGAAAGGTTCAGAAGTTAGATTACAAAGATGTCAGCACTTCACTATTCCCTAAATGCCAACATGCTTCTCTGTGAGTTAGGATTCAGCACCTCATGCTCCCCTCATTTAAAGGGTTTCAAGAAGGTCAGTATGCAGCCTAGCCATGTGCTGAAACAGTGAAGTCAAGTGGCTAAGTTCAGAAGTCTTAATTACAAATAAATTAACCAAAAGAGTTTCTATTTTTAAAGAACATACACACAGTAATTTATGAATTAGGAATAATCATAATTCTCAGGAGATGAGTGTCTTGTACATCTTAGCGTATTCATTTTTCTATCTGCCTGTAAAATGACAGCATTCTAATTATTCTGTCAAGGTTAATATACCCCAAATTAGACTCTTAAATCTCAATGGATGTCTTTTTCCAATAGCCACTATGTCTCATTTGTGACATTTTTCCTCCCTAAAATTATGTGTTGCAAAAATTTTCATAAAGTCAATTTATATACCCAAGCAACCTCTAAATCAAAGAACTAGAGTGGTACAATCACAAGATAAATTAGAGAACAACTTAAAAAAAATCTTAACAAGTGCTTTGAAAAGAATCTTGAACATGGATTTTAAAAATTGTTAATAAGCTTGAAATTTCAACTTCTAGTAAGATAAATAAAACTCTAAATGTCGAACATAAATCCAGATAACATATTTCAATTAAAAAATGAAAGTTTTGAGTCAAATAGAATAAAGAAACCATAGAGGCAAAAATCTAAGTGAAAGGTGGACCCAGGAAATTAGTAAGCATGAAAACCTAATTTTATTCTGAGAGTAGATGACAAAACTTAGTACTCTTGACATTATTCATGGGCACAGGACATGAGGAAGAAAACAACTCCTAGAGAATGTTGATAATAAAGAGTGTATCGTAGGCCTCCCTAGTAGACATGCACAAAAAGCTAGGACATAAAAAAGCTATTCCAGCAGTGCAATAGTACTGAAAAATAAATTCACTACATGGAAGAGATAGACAAGTAAACTTGACATCCCAACACTGGCAATAGGTGAAGGGGGTCAAGGGGAATCACATCTGAATGTATCCTTACTGAATTCCAAAAACCAAAGCTGGAATTTTATTTAAAATAATTCTGGCAGTAATGCTCCAATTGGCTGGCAGGAAAAGAAAGGCACATGCATATTTTCAAACAATCCCCACAGTATTCTAAAGAGCAGCGTTTAAGAAAAAGGAAAAAACAATTTACAAGGCACTATGAATGAGACTGTGAGGCTGCAGAAACAACAGAATCAAGTCTTGGAAGACATAACAAATTATTTAAGAATGCTAAAACTGAGAATGTAAAAATAACTGTTTCCTGTATTAAAAGAGATAAAAAAAGGCTTTAAAAATAAATAAGACACCATAAACATGATGCAACTAGTCTTACATAGAACAAAGGGGAAAATATGATTAAAATGAGGTATAGGATGAATATATAAAATGGCATATTAGACAGCATAGGAGAAAAACTTAATGAAATGGAAGTTTGAAGAAAGAATCCGGATGTAGCCCATACAAGTTAAGAGGCGCAAGATTAAGAATGCATGTTTCAAGTGCAGTAAAGACACAGGTAAATGGTCTAATATGTATCAAAGTTTCAGAAAGAGAATAGTGAAGACAAAATCTTCATAGTCCTAACTGCTATAAATTTTCCAGATTTATTAAAAGTTAATAAACTTCATATCCAACAAATGTCAAACAGGATAAATTTGAAAAACAAAAAATGATAACTATATACATCAAGTGAAAAAAAGAGAGAGAAGAATTGAAAACCAGTGAGAGGAAAACAGATCAACTACAAAGGAATTAAAAGTACATACCAGCTGATGTCTCAAAAAGAGTGGACTGATTTTTTCTATGTGCTGAAAGTCATTGTCAATTTACGACCCTATACCAACTGAAACTAATTTCTAACCCAGAAAGAAAAGAGACAGCAAAAATGAGTGCATCTGCTACTTAAGATGCTATTAATTATGCATGTCAAAGTATCTAGTTATTTAAATGAATCTGGATAAGCTAATTCTGAAATTTTTATGGAGAATCATATAGCTGAAAAATTTTTTAAAAATACGCCCTAAAGAAAAACAAGATGAGGGGACCTGCCCTATCAATGAGTCCACCCCATTAAATATCGAAAGCCTTCTCTCAACCTCGTCCTTCTCCACACTTCACTTTAATTTCCCTTTTATTCTGAGAAGTGAAATTAGGATTTATCCTCTTTCAACATCCCACTTAATATTTATTGTTTACGGATCCACTCCCAATATTAGAAAATACACTCCACATCACAAGGATTTTTGTTTTGTGCACTGAGTTATCTCAAACATCTAGAACAGTGCCTGCCATGTAATAGGTAGTCAATAAATACGTGCTGGGTAAATGAATAAGTTGAGAATGGTAAAGCTATAGACAAAGCAACCAATGGACCAGAGATCTGAGAAACAGACCCATGACATAGCTGATCACTGGAGAAAGGGTGAGTTTTCAATAAATGATCCTGAGTTAACTAAGTTATACAAATGGGGGGGAAAAAGAAAGTAGACCACTAGTTCACATAACATTCAATCAATTACAGGTGGATTAAAAATTTTATGTAATATCTTTAAAGCAATAACCAAACCATAGCTTTAAGAAAACAACCAGAATGTCTATAAAAAATGAAACATGAATAAATCAATTTGGATGTATTCCTCCAATTAAGTATTATGTAACAGCTAAGATGGAATCAATTTCCTGGGCTGCAATCAATTTTTTAAAAAGTAAGCTGATTAAAAAAATACAAGAATGTTCAATTCACAGTAAATATCAGTATTGTGTGCAACTTTACTTTCAATTTTGTGTGTGTGTGTGTGTGTGTGTGTGTGTGCGTGTGTGTATGTGTGTGCATCCTAATTTGTCACTTATACATATTTCTTGTGGTGGTTGCCAGTCAAAACTAATTGAAAAGCACAGTTCTATAGTAATGACAATGGATGATCAACAGGTACTCATCATCAACATGGATGAATTAAAATATATAATGTAAGAAGAAAAGGGAAGTTACAGGAAATGGGTATTATAACATTCCATCAAGACACAAACATGTCTATGTAAGTAATATAATGTTTAGGGATATAGAAATATGTAGTAATTGTCTATCCTTAATCTGTGTAGTAACTACATGGAATTGTTTATGTTACTAGGTAAACTGCATAAATTTTTACATGTAGCCTTTGGTATATGTGTTTCACAATGACAGGCTTAAAACACGAGTATTTTAAAATATGCAATACATTTTGTAATCAGAGAATTATCACACTGTGTATGGCTCTGTAATTCCCTCCTTTCATCTCCAGGCAGAGACGGTGAGGAAAAGGAGAAGAAACACTGATATAGTCTGTGGTTCAGGAATTTGAAACCATGTCCTGCAATCAGAATCCCCTGACATAAGAATTATTTCTTCTCAACAAGGAGATAAAATATTCATCCAAACACACATAGGAGGCAATGAGATAAGAAAGATGAAGCCTGAATACTAAATTTAACTACTGTCTAATACTCTACAAGGTGATCATTGTAATAGATTTAAAAATTTCTCATTGATGACCATTAGGGTTAGTACTTTTTTCAGCCATTATGATTCTACAGTGTACATACCTGTGTATTTCTCTGGATAATGCCTAGCATTTGAAAGCGTTTGAATGCTGGATCAAACATTCTGCATATTTGTGGTTTTGAAAGCTACTCCCTAACTGCCTTGTCAAAAAGGCTTTATCCTTCCTCATTCCCACCCCTGCTACACCAGAGCAGCTGCTCTCCACAGCAGTCTGAGAAAGTCAGCACTGGGTATCATCCTTATATACTCTGCCAATCTTCAAAGCACTTTGTTTTCATTTCCAATTTCCAGATAAATAGTGAAGATGAGCACTTTTTCATTCTTGTCATCCCTTTCTTCTGTAAATTTACTGTTCAAAGCCTTCCTATTTCTTTCCTATTCTTTTTTTTTTTTCATTATTTTCCATTTTGATTACTACGGATTTCTTTCATATTCTAGATATCTAATACTTTGACTGTTAAATAGCTTGCAAATATCCTTTCCTATTCTGTCCTTTGTTTTTTAACTATGTGTATCACTTTATCACATATATGTTTTCCATTTTTATATAGGGTTATATGTAAAATGATACAAGGTGAGAAAATGTGAGAAAGATGATAAATATCTCAAAAATATTCTTCAGATGAATTACTATCTATACAAACAATTTGCCAGAAAAAAAGTTTGCTCTTTTTTTAAACAGTAACCTCTCTAAATGGGTTTGAGATCAAGGTGTACTAGTGAAAGTCACAGTTTTATATGAAGTAAAATCAGCTGGAATCAGAATCTATTCACTCCTTAACCTATACAAATGCAAGAGTGTGTATGTAAGGTTCCCAGAACTGAAAGAAATCAGCTAAACTCATATTCCATAAAAGAGTAAATCAGATCTGATGCACATGTACAATCTTTAGAACCTGTTTTTCATATAAACTCATATAAGTACCATCAAGATTGTAATAATATATTTTAATGCTATCCTTTATATACCTAACAATGTAATTTTTAGTCTTTGATCAAAATCTGGGCGATATTAAAATATATACCCAGTTGGTATTTTATGATTTCTATAAGAAAGCTTACGAAAAATTGTATGAGCATTATGCAAAATAACAAATTATGCCCATCTAAGGTTAAGATTTTTCCACATGATGAAGTTGTTCAAGACAGAAAGTTAAATCTTGAATTATCAGAAAATACACATTTACATAAACTAGTTATTTTCTTCTTCAGACTTCCCTTTAAGTCAGCAGGAAGATCGTAGAACATAATGAGTGGTGGCTACATATACTTTTTATGGCTTCTGGTTTATTCCCTTTGAAGGTAATATTAACACCTGTCAGATTCTACTATATTACACTCTACCAAATTGACTTTCAATTCAACACATGCCTCTATTTGCAACTCTCATTTAGCTATAGTTAATCTTTAGCACGCACAATCCGCTTCCTGTTTTAAGGTGTGCGCTCTTTTGAATTTGTATCTCGGAAACCTTGCACCTTTGCTCCCCCTCCATCAATTGGCCTGGAAATGTGGTTCAGTGTGCAGAAGACAGATTAAGAGAGGTTGGAGTCAAAGGTCAAATGCTAATAAAATCACATATAAAAATATAACCTTGTCATATTTAAAAGTATACTTAGAAGGGTAAGTGATAATGCAGGTTATTAATAAAGTTTAAAATAAAATGGAACTGACAACATACGTGTTCAAGTTCTTATATGAAATCAATGCCTTATAAATTTTTTATCTCACCCAATTTTAAGAAGTTGATTTGAGATAAAAAGTTTATAACTCAGTAGAAGAAATGCTTTACCATTTGCTCAACAAATACTTCTTGACTGCTCTCAAATACCTGATACGACGCAGGGCTACATGTATTTGGTTCAATTCCAGGTCAGGGCACGTGCCCAGGTTGTGAGCTGGTTCCCCAGTAGCGGGGGGGGGGGGGGGGAAGGGCGGTGCAGGAGGAAGCTGATAAATGTTTCACTCTCACATTGATGTTTCTCTCTCTCTGTTCCTCTCCCTTCCTCTCTCTCTCTCTAAAAATCAATGTAAAAAATCTTTTTTTAAAAAAGAATATAATTTTAAAAGTCAATGGTATAAAAACACAAGCAGCTTTGGGAGCTTCTGAATAGCAAATGTGAACCAAAAGGAAAAGGAAATAAGGAAATAATGATTCTTAGGGAACAGTGCAAAAGTATGTTTTGATGCAAAGAGGTAAGACTTCAGAGACAGACCCTCAGGCACAACTGCTCCCCTGGCTTTAAACTTTGGGTCAGTTAATTAAGGAATCTGAGTTACAGAGTGCACATCTGTAGGGGAGATGCTGTGACGTGGATATCGCACTACTTACCTCACAAGGTTGGATGTAAGATCTAATGCCAAGACCTAGCTCAGTATTTAGTAATTCACAAATGGTAGTTCTCTTATCTGTCCAACTGGGAGGCTGACAGCCAAACTTTTGGCCAAGGCTTGCCTCCGTTTTTTTTGTTTTGTTTTGTTTTTTGTTTTTTGTTCTTTTCCCTCCCCAAGCTTTCCCTAGTGCAGCCATTCCCAACATGTGGGCCCAAGACCAGCAGCTTTGAATTTGTTAGAACTACAAATTCCCAGGCCCCGGTTCAGACTCACTGAGTCAGAAACTGCAGAGGCCACCTGGAAGCTATCAAAGGGGGCTCCCAGAGACTCTGATGTGCCCAGTTTGACAGCCACCATTACTGTGGACCTGAAGGTCATGCAAACGTGGCCACGCCCTGGAAAATGGCCTCCTCTCCCTTATCCTGGCAGGCTTCCTCATGACCCTTCCCCTCCCAGGGGTGCCACAGTTTGGAACAGGTAAGGCAGCAGTTGCCAGAGAACCAACTCCTGTTCTACATAGCAATTTTCTTCATCAGGACTCAGGGGTAAACGAGGCTTTATTTATTTATTTATTTGTTTGTTTGTTTGAAGTATTACAAATAGTAGTACATATGTCTCCTTTTTTCCCCCCATTGACCTCCCCCTGGCCTCCCCTACCCCCTAGTACATGCCTTCAACTGCCCCCCCCCCCCCCCCCGCCCCAGTGTCTTGTATCCATTGGTTGTGCTTATATGCATGCGTACAAGTCCTTTGGTTGGTCTCTTACAGCACCCCCCACCCCCGCCTTCCCACTGTAGTTGGACAGTCTGTTCAATGCTTCTTTGCCTCTGTATCTATTTTTTCCATTTCTTTCCTTTAAAAAATTTTGCCTCTGCAGACTAGAAATAAACATATAATAACAAAAAAAAATGTTTGATTCGAGGCTTTACATTTTAAAGTTTAAAAATACATCATTTCAAAATCACTTTTTTGCTCCGAAATCCAAGCTGGCTATAACAGACACCAGTTCGCCGACTCTAGGGAGTTTTTTAAAAGATAAATTTAAATGGGAACATCTCTCTAATTTTTCAGGCGCATTTTACAAAATCTAATTAGTTTCCCACTCTTTAGGAACATTTTATTCTTTTATTGACACTGATCCCTCATCATTTCCAATAACTCTTCATACAAGCTTTTATCAATATATTGCTTCTCTCTCTTTTTTTTTTTCTTTTTCTAGGCTCTTGTTTAATCTTCCTCATTTGAGAAAACATTATTCTTTAAGGGAAATGAAAGCATCTGAGGCCACCTAACTCTGCAGCATCTAAATTCTATATAATCACCTTCCTCCCTCACACCCCCACCCATACACCTATGCTGGTGTCAACACATCTAATATTTAGTAGCCACTGGGGAGTTTTATATCACCTCATTTTCGAAGCTGGAGAGATTAGAGATGGGCTGGAAAGATTATTGCTTTGAAATATAACTACTATTAAGTGTACACACTCTCACATACACACAGTATCCTGCTATAAGGTCAATCTTAAAATAAGAAATATAATTATTTTTAAATTTTTCAAAAAATATTTCAGTCTGACTAAAAATTATTCAGTTATTCATTTGCTATGAGGCAGTTGAACCTCCTGGAATATCACCAACCTGAACTGTTACTCACTTAAAATAATCTAAATTCAATGTGCTATTTTTTTCTAAACTTCCTACAATGTAAAAGTTTTTACTCATTATTTTAGATTTAATTTCTTAAGTTGTATTAACAGCAAATAACTCGTTTCTGCAAAAATTTATCTGATGCAGTGATGACAATTTGTATTGTATACAAACGGGCACAAGCATAGTAAATAAAACAGAGGAGACCGCCATGTTTCCACTAGAAGAGGGAGAGAGAACATCGTTTTCACGTGAAACAGAGAAAAATAAACCCCGTGGCATTTGCCCTCATCCTAAAACAAAGTGAAGCGGGCATTTCAGTTGCCAAATAAAAACCTGTATATATCTGCAGATTTGCATCTCTGGAGACAAAGTCATTTAAACGGGAACATATTTGAGCCATGGTGCCACCTGAGCAGACACTGCCACCAGTAAGTCACCAAGCTGGAATGCTACTTGTTGCATCTGTGACTCAATGAGACACAATAGCAGCAAGTGGAGGGTGTCCGCGGGGCCTGTGCCCAAACACTGAGAACACTTTCGCCAACACACAAGGCTGAGCGCTGCGTGCGCGGGTGAAGCTCCCTTTGGAATGAGCCCAGTTTTAATTTTTTTATCAGATGATAATCCAAACGTTTAAAATCCCTAGACCCTTTAAGTCAATGAAACCAAATTTAGTTATTAAAAGATGTTAACCAGAACGTATTAACCTCTCACATATTTTTTGCTTTGAAAAAGATAAGGCATCTTGTGAAAGTTTATTTTGAACTATGTATTTACTATCTGATGAAACTAGCATATCAGAGGAAAAGCTTGGATTCCTATAGAGTCTTACTTAATCAGGAAAATTTACTGGATGGCTTCATTGTTATTACTAAAAGGCAGGCTTCACTATGACAATTCATGTGAAAGCGCCACATCGGGGGTCCAATCACACACCAGTGGATGCTAATTAAATGCCCCATGTTAGTGAGGGTGGAACAGCTAACTGGGCACTGAGAGTGTGAGTTACAGCTGGAGAGGAGTGCTGTTGCTGTAGAGGCCTTTAATTTCAAAGGGAATTATTTTCTTTAAGTCCTTTAATTTTATACTAGAAGCCCGATGCACGTAGATTCATGCTAGAATGGGCTTTCCTTTCCCTGGCTGCCAGCACTGCCTTTCCACTCTGGCCCAGCCCCTTTCCACTCCACCCCCGCCTTCCCACACTGCCCAGAGGCCCTGAGAGACCTGGGGGTGGGGCAGAACGCCTGTCCTTGTCAGTCATCGCCTGCATATGCAAATTAACCACCATCTTTGCTGGGTTAATTTGAATATCACTCATGAATGGCTGGTGGTGTACCGGAGGTATGGTCAATTTACATGTTTGTCTATTAGTAGGCAAGATAGCACATAAAATCCACTTTTATAACATTTTTATGACCAACAAAGTATATGAACATTGTAGATAATCTCTAACCTAAAAACCACAGAAAAAAATATCTTCCATAAGCCCATCTTCCAGAAATAACTAGTGTTAGCATTGTATTTTCTTCATATATGACTTCATACAAACACACGCGCATTGGCTCACATATATGTACACATGTGTACCATATTTTTGTCTCTGATATAACTTAAAGGTATTTTAGAAATATATATGGTCACCATTTTAACTATCCTATGTATGCAGTTTTAAGTTAGGTACAAAGTTTATATACTCAATATTTATTATTAACTTGCTTCACAATTTCAGAGACACAAAATTCTAATTTTGAGATGCAAAAATAATCTGCTCTCAAACATAACAAAATAATAACACCCACTGTATCTCCCTTGATAGGTGCAATGTATCTATATACTTAATTATCTCACTCAAGCCGAAAGAGTACCTAATCATTCAATGGGGGGAAAAATTATAAATGAAGCTAAAAGCTTCATTCATTTAAATGCTAATTTCAAAATACATTAGAAAATGCATGTGTTTATTATACCTCATTCTCAGATGTTTTGATAATTATAAAAATATTTTATAAATTAGTGGGTAAGTACATTGAGTACTTTATTCCAAAATTGAACTTGTTCATTCCTTAGATCAATAAATCTCCCTTTTCAACCACCACAGCTTTCCTAACACAAGTATGGGGGAAGGAGAAGGGAGGAGGGGCAAAAATATGCTGATCACACCTGCATTACGCTATATTCTGCAAAAAAGTATTCTGCAACACAGTGCATATCATCTTCCAAGTCCAATGTACGTTTGTCCAGAGCCGGGTACAGGGTGTGGTTCCCTCCTCTGCAAAAAAGTTCATTACCTAGAGACAAATATATACCTATTCCAAAGCACTCATTTCAGTATTGCACGCTGTTCTCCACGAGCTTTCCTGTAATTATCTTATTTGATACATGCAAGAATCCTGCAGGGTACCATTTCATAAATAAAATCACCCTGTGTGAGGTTAAGTGGCTTGTCCCAGGTTTAATGTATAAGGTAAGTGGTGACACTGGGACTTAAGTGCAGGTGTTCTAGCTCAAAACCTGGAGTTTTTTCAACCACATCGCACTACTGCAATCAATAGGGTACTCGGAATCAGAACTAAAAACAATTACTCATCAATTCATGAAATGCAGGTGTCTTTTTCAGCCCATGCTGACACAGGAAAAGTGATTTGATCACTTTTGGTTTAATAAACACTCCGCTGCGGAGGATGATAGAGGTAGGAGAAATGTCCTCTCTCCTTGTGTTTTAAGCTTTTGTTCTTATTCTCCTTTTTGCAGCTCCAGTCTATTAATTGCTAAAATGCCTCTTCATGGTGGGAATATATTCATTTAATGAACTATTGTGCTCTCCTAATGAGTATATATGTAAATATATGTGTAAATACACTGAGTGGCCAGATTATTATGATCTCTGAATGCATAATAATCTGGCCACTCAGTGTATATCCTATATAATAAAAGGTTAATATGCAAATTGTTTCCTCGACCAGGAGTTCGACCAGCAGGCAGGCTGGCCAACCGCCCATGTCCCCTCCCTGTGGCCAGGCTGGCCGGCCCCACCCATGCACAAATTCATGCACTGGGCCTCTAATACACACACACACACACACACACACACACTGAGTGGCCAGTTTATTATGTGATGAGAGATCATAATAATCTGGCCACTCAGTATATATAGATATATATGTATATACATACTACCCAAAAAATTTTTAAGATTTTTATACAATATTTCTATTTGTGCTTTAGCCAGATACATCTAATTTTACTTCACTTAAACATATTTTGTCCATACCATAGTAATGTAGCTCTGTTACAGGATTCAAACTTGTCTCAGTAGACATTTGCTTGATTAGTTCTTATTAAAGAATTATTTTTATTTCCAATTAATATTTGAATTTTAACCCTTTAAACCCCCTCTGTCTGTCCAAACACCAGTACAAATGTATTTATTGAGCATCTATTTTGCACTGGACACTGGGTGTACTGAAAACAATTGATGTATTTGCTCCTGAAGACAACAGAACAGAAGAGAAAACATGTAAAATGAATACAAATACGTATAGAAACAGTAAGAGCAACTATGAAGGACAAAAATGGTAATTTATGAGTCCTTAATTTAGTTAGAAAGATCAAGACAGGCTTTCCTTAGGAGATGATACTTCATATGAGAGCAGAAAGAAAGTCATCGCCAGGTGAAGAGTGGGGACTGGGCTGAAGTAGGAGGAACACTGCTGATGTGCGAGACTGTTAGGCTGGAAGAAGGGAAATTTCTATGGTTGGGAAAGGGGATGGAGAAAAGTGATGGTGAGGAATTTGGAGAGTAGAGTAGCCAGGACGCTCATGCTAAAGACCCGGGATTTTATTCCAGGTATATCTATGACATTAAAAGGGTTTAAGCACAGAGAGGATATGAGCTGAGGTATGTCTTTGGTTAAGTTAAACCACTACCAAGACTGGTCTGGAAAACAGAGTCTTTTTTTTTTGGGGGGGGGGGGGTGGAGGGGGGTGTTGGCTCTGTTGAAGCAGCAAGTAACATGAGGCTACTCAAATGCCTTTCGGCCTTTCCCCCAACTGTGGGGGGAAAAGGGAAACCTCCAATCTTCCTGAATTGTAACATTCAAAAATGGCAGTGAATACCAGGTGCTTTTAATGCTGAATACTTGGACTCTCCAAGATTTATCTATAACATGGCATCCATTTATGTGACTATGAAATTCCTGATGATCGAACCATAATGGGGCATGCACTATACATTCACCATTTTTCGTGATAAATGAAAGTATTGTCAGATAACAAGCTGGAGTTGGAGGGTATTTTCAGTGCAATAAATCTTCTTCTGTAACTTTAATTGCCTGCTCAGAACAATGCTTTTTCTTTTACTCCAGCAATAATGCTAACTTACATCTGTATAGCATTTCAGTTTCAAAGCATATTAGTTCTATAATGATAGGGACCAGGCGTTCATTTTCCATTTTCTCTCTATAGTGCCCAGCATACTTTGCTATAGAACTAAGAGTTCTTTTGTTTTAAAGACAACTAGTAACTGTTAGTTGGAAATGTCACTGACAAGGAAATGTACTACACTGGGCGGGGGGGGGGGGGGGGGGACCTTCTACAGTATGACTGTGCTGTGTCATAGCCCTGTCTCATGCCTCAACCCCAGGGCACCTTCCACAGCCTAGAATCCACTTCCTCTTGTAGGTCACTATCATCTCATTCTCCTCACCAGTCTTATCTCCACTGCCCCGCCACACACACAGAGTACCCTAATGGTTATGTTCTAGTTGTTCTTTTAATGTGATGTGTCCATTCTCACCTTCTACGAAATTCAACTCCTTTCAACATGAATACAGTATATTCGCTGATGAAGTGTTTGCAATAAGATGATTCAATATTCCCTCACTTTCTATATTTGAACTAGAGGCCCAATGCACGAAATTCGTGCCGGGGGACGGGGGGTCCCTCAGCCCAGCCTGTGCCCTCTCGCAATCCGAGACCCCTTGTTCCTAACCGTTCACCTGCTTGCTCATTACTGCTTGGCTCACTGCTCCTTAGTGCTGCTGCGGTTTCTGAATATATGGTCTCCAGCTGTGGAAGCACACTGACCACCAGTGGGCAGCTCCTGCATTGAGTGTCTGCCTCCTGGTGGTCAGTGCATGTCATAGTGACCAGTCATTCTGCCGTCTGGTCGATTTGCATATTATCCTTTTATTATATAGGATGGTTATTTAATTCTTGCCCATATAGGAAAAATCAACTACCACTGAATCAATTCTACATGTGAAAGTAAGCATGGACACTGAAATCTTGTGGAAGTACAATTTTAAAAAAATAATTCGGATAGTTCAGAATATAATTTTTAAGACCACTAAAATAGTAACTGGACAGTCACTAGTGCTCTCCACATTACAACATATATAGACTCAGGAGTCCATAGAACAAGTGTGACAAATCCTATTCAATACAATTTACTTACATTGTAGCACACAAAAAATCTGCAAACCTATTTCACGAAATCCATATACTGCTGCTGATTAGAATAGCTCCCTCTCAGATAGGAAGGTCCCATTACTCCAGAATAGGAACTATGAAATGAACCACTACAGTGAGAAGGCTTTTGTCTGAAAGGCAATCCATTCTTTAGCTGTCAAATATGTGCAGGAACAAGCCAAGTCAATTCAGATTTTCTTTGGGTGCAGAAAATATTCTGTTTCCTTCTAATTGTAAGCAAACTCTGTTCTTACGTACCTTTGGCACATCACCATTTTCTACTTTTCCTCTATTCTAGACTTGATTTTAATATTTCTGCTATGTGATGCTTAAATAAGAGCAGTTTTATTTCTGAACATGTTATAAAAACAATGAAATGTCTTTATAGTAGCTTCCAATTAAGCATGTGAATTGAGTTTGTGCAAGTTTTTATATAAATGTGATATTTAAAGAATGTTGTCCTCATTTTTAGATGCAGTAATAAGAAATTGTACTTCTTTTCCAATTACTTGTAATGGCCACCCTGGTCACCTCTCAAATGCTTTTGATCTCAGCTCCGTCGCTTGAAGAGTAAAATTACATTTCCCTTTGAAGTACATTTCCTACTCCTAATTTTTCTATTCATAACAAAGTTCAAGTAAAAATTTTAAATTACATAGCATCTAAGAAAACAAAGCTATTGGGCTAAGTTAGGAAATGAGGGAGAGTTCAGACAACAGAATTTGGTTACCTTGATAGCTAAAGCCTTATTCTATTCTGTTAATAATTCAAATGGTAAGTATAAGAAGTTAATTTACTCAGTTACGTAGGTAATAAAAATTGTTAATCATGTTTAAAGTATAATCCAGCAAAGATATTGAATTTTTTGTCCTAAACTCCATTTGCTCACCAAATCCCAATTAGGAAATACGTCTCCCACACAGAATGGAGATCTGATGGGATGGCAGTTGTCCCAGGGACGTGTCCTCCTCCCTTCTCTCCAGCTACAGAGGGTAGGAGGCTTCCATGGTCTCCTGTGCCCAGGAAACTGGACAGGAAGTCACTGTCAGCTGGACAACAGCTATCATGGGAACACTAGTCTCATTTTTCATTTCAAAGGGACAATGGTGGGAAAACTGATCCCTCCTTTTGAAGGAAATAAACATTGCCCCATGGACTTGAAATGATCCTTAATGTAAACCCTACAATAAAAATGGCAGCGTTCGAATCCACATTCATTTAAAATCATTTCTTAGTCCATGCACATGCTGGACAGTTTCAGTCATGTTTAGCCTCATCCAGTACTTAGACAACTCTAACAATCCAGCACGAAGTCTGCTGCTCTGCCTGCTCTGCTCCTCTGCTCGGGACGGAATATAGAAAGGCTTTTGGAAGGCGATGTGGAAAACCCAGCTTATCCTCGGATCCTTCTCACATTTCATTTATTTAATCACTACTGATCAGAATAGTCCCTGAGAATCAGGAAAGAGAAATATTAGTAAAATAAAAATGTGCAATCCCTGCCCCGACCAAAGAATGTACTAGCTGGGTTAGCGAGACAAAGCACCAGATTGGTGCTCTGGAATCCCAGGCATGCCAGTAACATGAACAAAGTGGATTACTATTGTTGGGCCTCAGTTCCTCGTCTTAAATTTGAGATAATACTACTTTATTTTACATAAGGATGAAATAAGATAATAGGAATAAATAAATAGCTAGCCAGTAATTGTCAGTGGAGTATGAATTTGTATTAAATATTTTATTACAGGCTTCTTCTTATTTAAACATTCCCACTCCTTATGCATTGATGCTATAATACATAACCCATGTCTGATCACCTTTTCTGATTCATTAAGAAAGGTCTTTGATAAATGAAAGGAAGTACATATTCACAGTTAGGTTTCAGAACAAGACCAGTCAGGATTTTGTCTTCTAAATGGTGGCCAAACTTAATAAAAGGAGTTATAATAATACTTGGGAAGGAAAGGCAGCCTTCAGGTGCAGAAATCAAGGTTTTGTGCAGAAGCTGGGAATGCACAGGCCCTCTACAAAAGGCTAAAATAGATGTTCGCTGAGGAAGATAACCTGTGGGTCTGGGTCTAGATTGCTCAAGCTTTATATTCCACTAGCAGCCCAGCACACAAATTCATGCACACTGAAAGGAAATTAATTAGAAGAAATATTCGCCCTTTCTTTATAATAGAAGTGTCAACCAAATTCACGATTGACAATTTCAGATGGAAACACAGGCATGCGATTGGTGCCAGCAAGAGCTTTATATGCATCGCGCATGCGCGAGTCAACTTAGCCTTTTATAGATATAGAGTAAACTTGCTTAATTAGAACTGCTTTCTGATTTAGCTAACTTTTTCCAGCCCAGTGAAGCACCAACTTCTCTTTCCGTTAACTCTCAGCAACACAGCAATAAATATCAACATGAAGCAGATTATTATTGTAGATCACACAGGGAGAACAAAGAGTTTGACTATATTCTGTGCAGTGAGAAAAACTGAAGTCATTTTCAAGGTCCACCATTTCATACTTCTTTTCAATCGGGTCAAGTTTCTAAGCTTTCTAAATCTCCGTTTTCCGGTTAATGAAAAGAAAACAGGATTCCAGGAGTCTCCTATCTACCTACTCCAGGACATCTGTGAGTATCAAATGAGATGAGGCAAGGGAAAACATTTCACAAACATTTTCTTGAAGTGTAAAATGTTTGCAACTGGCTATAAAGCAAGCTGTGTTCCTGAGCTGAAGAAACTCTAAGGAGGCTTAGTTGCTAGGGAGAGGAAGCCAGGCATTGCTATGTGACATCATTACCCGGCACCCACAGTGACCATTTCTGGACTGGACTGGGCTGGACTGTGGGCCACATTTTGTACCAGGGAGTCTCGGCAGTGTCAGCTGTGATTGGGTGGGGTGTCGCTCTGGGGTGGTGGCAGAGCCTGTGTCCCACTTGGGAAAAGCCAAGTGTTGCTTTGTGGGCACTAGGTCCACAGTGCCGTTTCTCTGTAAATGGCCAGTGTGCATCATGGCAGCTCCTGTGTTGAATATCTGCCCCTTGGTTGTCAGTGCACATCGTAGAGACCAGTTGGATGGTCAGACACTTAGCATATTAGCCATATATATATATATATATATATATATATATATATATATATGCCAAATATATATATATTAGCCAAATATATGTGTGTGTGTGTGTACAGTGTGTGTATGTGTGTGTGTGTGTATGTGTGTGTGTGTGTGTATATATATATATATATATATATTTTTTTTTTTTAATCTCACCCTGCAGTAGTCAAAAGAGAGCCAACAACATTTGGGTAAATGAGTAGCTGTTACTAGCCCAATGCGTTATATTAATCACAGTGTGCTAAAGATAATAGAAGGGAAGTCAAAGATTAATATTTTTTCATTCTAATTTAAAATAAAGAGAAATCATGAGGTAAAGATATTTTGGATATAAAGCAAAGAAATGACATTTCTAAATGAAAATACCTTCTTGGAACAGAACAAGCACTTAAGTGAAAGCAGACACTGGTATGACACTAATCAGGAGAGACAAAAGTGAGGTCTTGCTATACAAACTATTCCCTGGATTACAGTATAAAAAATAGCTCTCCACTCTAGCTGTGTTATCAGAATCACTTATGGAGCTTTTAAAATGTGTGCATGCTTGGGGCCTCATCCCAGAGGTAGTGATCATAGGACAGGGGTAAGACTCACCAGAGCAGAGAAAGAACAGAGGACAAAAACTGAGCCTCAGGGAACTCCCAAGGCAAGGCTGGAAAAGAAGATTAAAAATGAAGCAAGTTTCACAGACATAGAAGAAAAGCCAGGAAAATAATGTATGGCAGAATCCAAGGCAAAAGGAAATTTCCTGAAAGAATGGGTGGCAAAAACGATTGCGAACACTGTTTAGAGATCAATGGTGATGTACCTAATTTGGGAGACAGGAGGAGCCGATCTAAAACAAGGTCTGGCTCCTAGTGGGTGCTCAATAGATATGTATTGAGTGGATGACTACTAAGAACCCTCCACCCTCTGGGGTGCAGATGAACTTCAGCTTAGGAATTCTTCACTGGACCAGCATTAGTATGGGGCAAAGGTCTTCACAGGGTTGAACTGGATTGATTAGGCTAAGCTTGGGGTTGCAACTTCCCACTTCCTAGACTCTACCTTGAATCTGATAAAAAAAATGACTAGGTGGCAAAGAGGAAAATTTACCAGCTTTCAAAGTGAAAAAAGATTCATTCATTCTTTCATTCAGCCCACCAGCCAGCCAGCCAGCCAGTTAGTCAGTCAGATATTTATACATCCATTCTTTAATAGCCATTTACTCCAGGGAATGAAGATAGCACTGCAAAACTTAATCTTCAAGCCACATGATTTGCATTAATTTGCATATACTTTTAATCTGTTTCAAAACTGTAGTAAAGCACATTTAACATGCATTAAAAAATACTTGGAATTCTTTTTGACAGATTTTCAAGCAAAAGCATATTTTTATTGTGATCAGATTATTTTTGCCTAATACCTACCTCTGTTCTTCCTCATGTCTCAAGTTCACTAGAATGTAGTTTTGTTATCCTAAAAATGTCAGGCTAATGGGTACTTTTAAAATCATCACATTAATGTTCTTAATGCAAATTTCAACTTTGAAGTTATTCATTAACAAAAGAGAAGGCCAGATCTCTTTAACTAAGCATGAAGTATCTTCCTACTTCTATTAACTATAACTGCCACTTTTATAAAAGTCTTAAAGGAAACCAATTAAATTAATATTCCCGTGCAGTACATGAATAGATCCTCACCTCCGTCACCATTTTTTTCTCCATATAAAAAGCTCCCTATGCACTGTGTAATTTCATGCATTTCTACCACTACACTAATATGCAGAAACCTGTAAATATATAGGGCATGATGTTGCCAATGCTGGACTGCTAATACTAGTTCAATAAACAATAGTTCAGCCCTAACCGGTTTGGCTCAGTGGATAGAGTGTCGGCCTTCGGACTCAAGGGTCCCAGGTTCGATTCTGGTCAAGGGCATGTACCTAAGTTACGGGCACATCCCCAGTGGGGGGTGTGCAGGAGGCAGCTGATCGATATTTCTCTCTCATCGATGTTTCTAACTATCTCTCTCCCTTCCTCGCTGTAAAAAAATATATTTAAAAAAATAAAATAAACAATAGTTCAACAACTATGAATATGGGACATTGCTTAATTCCAACTTTATACAAATAATGGCTCATATATTTTAGGTTTTTTTTTAACTTCCCCATGAGATCAATCACTAGAATACACAATGAGTCTTACATTATAGGACAAGAACCAAAAGGTATGGGAATGAACTTTCAAGGCAACAAAGGCAAAATGAAAGACATTATAAAAAAAAGAAAGGAAAGATGTTATCTTAATTTTTATAAACAGACTAGAGGCCCGATGCACAAAATTTGTGCAAGAGTGGGCCTTCCTTCCCCCACTGCCAGCACTGGCTTTCCTCTGGCACCCAGGACCCAGGCTTCCCTCTGGCAGGCACCCAGGACCTGGGCTTCCCTCTGGCCACCAGCAGGCACCCAAGAACCGGGCTTCCCTTGCAGCCGCGACTTTGTCCCGAAGGTCGTCCAGAAGGACGTCTGGTCTACCTAGCATATTATGCTTTTATTATTATAGATATTTTCTCATGTATTATATGTAGACATAGGTTGAAAAATAAAAAAAAATTATTTCCAAGGAAAAGATAATACTATCTATCAATGTTTTAACAGATTTACAACACAGCTATAACAGGTAACCCTTTACAATAAATATAGAAATATATTCTATTGGTAAATTGCTGTGGTACTACTCCCTTAGGGTATGTAATGATAAAACACAACTTTTGCTCTTGGGAGCTCAGAGATTAATGAATAGAATTCATTCATTGACTGGAATGGGTTTAAAACCCAGCTTACTCCAATTTGACAACTTAGAATCTCTGCCTCTTCCAACTGCTAGAGAAGAACAGTGGCTGCTGCTGGATCTTTATCAATAGTTCACATGGATTATTAAGTGCAAATAGACCAACACTTCTGATTCACTTCAAGGGCAAGTAACGCTAGTTATGGAGGCAGAGCAATTTTAGCCAGAGGGCCTTTATGTCTCAGGAAAAGTAAGGGTCAGATAATTTTCCTCCCCACCTGATAGTATCCATCAAGGCTACAGTCAGATTACAAAATGAAATTTCAGAGGCTCCTCTCCTCCTCTTCTTCCTATAATTAAATTTATCATTTTACTTGAAATGTCTGGAATTTTTGAAAAGGAGCAAAAAACCGGAAGTGGAGTCATTTTGGGAATTACAGTGCACAAGGAGTAAGTCTGAGACTGAAGTTAACGCCATTGCTTGACTGTGCAGCCAAACTCATGCTAAGGCACACGAGATGCTGTAAAAGAGGGAAGCAATTCATCTACAAAGTGAACTAGAAAACTAGGTAGAGCAGGACTTGAGAATACATGAAAATGGCAGCCACCAACTGCCACATTCCTGGGAGTCACATTCTGTACCCTCATCTGGGTGAGGATGAGATGGAGCCAGGGCCTTTTGCAGGTCTCTGGCTGAAGTTCATACCAACTTCAGGGGATACTTGTCAGGAAATGATATGAGAGTATAGATTTTATGATTCTGTCTACATTTGATTCATGGCTCACACATGGTTGCCACTGCCCAACTCCAGATTGTCAGATGAGAATAAAGTTTTCTCTGCTTGGCTGTCATGAGAAATTTCACTGCCACCCACACAACGAAAGAGCTGATAAGGCTGTGTCCTGGTCACATCAAGGATTGACAAAATTCCTATGCAAAGAATCAGCGATTCCAAATCCACATCCCTAAGGCATAGATATGTGGGACCCCAAATACTGCAAGTGTGGTTCCTATTTGCCTCGTCTAACAGACTGTCAACAGAACCACTCCGAGATATGCAAGTGTGTCCCTCTCTCCCAGCATCCCACAGAAGGCCACACTTTCTCCTCCAAGACTTGCTGAACTGTCCCTGCAGCAATCTATGGTTAATCTGCTACTATAGTTTACCTGCTACTCAGTGGCCCCAGTTCCTTCCGATGATGAATAACAAAGCCGAAGAGCAAATCAATTGCACTCATGCTCAAGAGACTGATTATACAAATGGGTAATATCTGGATCATATATGACAATAAAGTTCTGACCCACAAATTCTGTAGCTATCACTCAGGACTTGGAAAGTGAAGACCAGTTTCCCCATATTTTGGTCCCTGCTTCCAACTCAGGAACAACCAGAGAAACCCAAATAGGGTTCCAAACCAATCAAATGAGATGCCCCGCTCCTGCTGAGCCTGCCTCCATGCCAGCAACCTCCAATCAGAGCATATATACAACTCTTTTCTTCCACAATAAAGCTTCCCCACTTCCCTGCCTGCCTGGGAGGCTCTGCAGACAAAAGTCACGGAGGTGGACTCACTAGCCACAGCAAGCTCTGAATAAACAGCCTGTTTGTTCCCATTTGGGTGGTCTTCATTCATCCCCACATGCTCGAATCTGAATGCTGAAATGTTCACTGCCTCCGCTTCCAGAAGCCTTGGATTTGTAAATAAAAATATCAATATATTTCCATAATTCCCAAGCAGACGGGAACAGAGAACTAGGAAGAGTAGAAATGGGCATGCATAGATTCTGGACCAGTCACTACTGGTAATTTAAAACATATGAAAAGCTGACCTTTCTCTGGCCTCACTTTTGTCATTTATAAAATGAACAGGGGAGAAAGCTAAAGGATGAGGAGGATCTTATAGCTCTGATTTTCTGAATGTGCCAGTTAGGAAACCTATGATTCACTCAAATAAGGACAATGCAAGAAGAATTTAAGATAAAGGCTATGTACAAAGATGTGGGCAGGTGTAGGAAAACCTCAAGATAACAGGCAGTAACTCCTGGGCTACTAACATGCATGAGCCTAAAGAAGCAAGAGGAGGCGGTTCCCAGATTTTGCGAAGACCTACCTTAAAATGAGTATGATCTTTGATAGAATAACACAGCCAGACTGAGGGACCCCTAGAGAAGGGAACAAAGGGGGCGGGGGGAACCTAACTTCTCTTCCTTCCTTGCTCCCATTTCTTTTCAGTTCAACACAGTGAAAGCCAGAAAGAAGGGATTCAGACAAGTTGGCCTCCCTGGGCAGAGAACAGCGTGGAAAGAGGTGGGCAGTGGGTCTGCAGAAGAAAAGGACAAACTGCAATGTTCTGAAATTGAACACTGATTTGGCTCATAGCGCTTCTATTTGAAGCTCATATTTGAATAGTCATCTTTTTATCATCAAAATCCCTAACTTCTTTCCTCCTCTTTATCTTTTTCATTTTCATTACTTCTCCTTTTTTAATCCCTGCTATCCACACTGTAGTTTTATACTTCTTTTTCTGATAATAATAAGTAAATAAGGTTCAGTGACAAGAAGAATACAAGTTCTCAGTCAGCATGCAGAGCATCTGAATAGCAGTATCTCCTGGCGTGTACTGTTGTCTTTCCTATATTAATTATAGTGATGTGTGTATCTACTAGACTGTAAAGTTCATGAAGGTAGAAAAGCTATCTCTTACCTCTGTACCTACCGTGTCCTATGTTATATGTAAATAATACTCAAACACATTCCACAATAATTTCTAAGCATTACACCATACCACAAACCTTTTCTTTGTTCTTTTTCCTCAGAGATGCCTATAATCTTTATGCTGATAATTGATCAGATAAAATAAGAGCACAAGGTAATTGAAAGCCCAATAATAAACCTGCAAAGGACATAGCATTCCGTAGAACAAGAATAGAGATCAATATAAAACTACAAGAAGCCCAGCCGGTATGGCTCAGCAGTTGAGAGTTGACCTGTGAACTAGGAGGTCACAGTTCAATTCCAGATCGTGGCACATGCCTGGGTTTTGGGATTGATGCCCAGTGTGGGTGTGCAGGAGGTAGCTGATCAATAATTCTCTCTCATCATTGATGTTTTTATCGCTCTCTCCATCTCCCTTCCTCTCTGAAATCAATAATATATATACATATCTATAATAATAAAAGCTTAATATGCTAATTAGACCAGACAGCCAAACGAACTACTGTACATCATTCCGGACATGCTTCTGGACAAAGCCGCAGCAGCGGAGGCTGAGGCAGCGGTGGTTAGGGGCAATCAGGCAGGCAGGCAGAATGGTTAGGGGCAATCAGGCAGGCAGGTGAGTGGTTAGGAGCCAGCAGTCCCAGATTGCGAGAGGGTGCAGGCCGGGCTGAAGGCCTCCCCCCTCCCACACATGAATTTCATGCACCAGGCCTCTAGTCTATAATAATAAAAGCATAATATGCTAATTAGACTAAACTTCCTTCCAGACACCACCATTGCAAGGGCCAAGCCCCTTGCATGAATTTCGTGCATTGGGCCTCTAGTGTGTGTGTGTGTGTGCGTGTGTGTGTGTGTGTGTGTGTGTGTGTGTGTGTGTGTGTGTGTATGAGAAAAGCTTGCTGTGGGAAAATAGAAACAACCTGAAATGTATCCAAAACTTTAAAATCTGATAATTTCTATTCCTTCAAAAGGAGATGGGATTCCAAAGCAATGCCAAGAGTGGATGAAGCTAAAGGGAAGAGTTTATCAGTATGTGATTAATTAATACGTTTGCCTTAACAATGAAGAAAATTGCTATTTACAAAGGCTATTTCAAACGGCAGTTCCATTGTGGCAGAATGCTTCTCTAAAAGGCAACCCAAGGGCTTAAATATTTTGTTCTCAATCAAGAAAGTTAGTAGAAAAAATATGTTCCACATTACACAGCATGAAACAACTTTTAATGAGCTAAATCTGTTTTCCTCATTTCTTCTCTCTCAGTATTTACTGAGCGTCATCAATAAGAAAGGTGGGGGTATTGCCTTCAACCCAAAATAACTGGGAACAAGTTGTGCAACAAATTAAGAAAGATGTCTATGATATAGATAGATAAAAAAATCCATTTGAAATAAATTTATTTGATTTGAATATTCAAGGCTATTTGTAGACTGCTTATATCTTTATCTATAATAATAAAAGCATAATATGCTAATTAGACCAGACAGCCAAACGACCTTCTGATGTCCTTCTGGGCGACCTTCCAGATGAAGCTGGGGTTGTGAGGACTGAGGCAAGCCGTTGCGGCTGTGAGGGCTGAGCCCCTTGCACGAATTTCATGCATCAGGCCTCCAGCATCATTATAAATGCATTAACTGAAAAAATAAGGCTAAAAATAAGCTACAATTTTTTAAATAGTTTAGAAAATGTAGAATAGACTTAGATTTACGAAAACATTATGAAGATAGCACAGAGTCCCAATATAGCCTACACCCAGTTTCCCCTATTATTAGCATCTTGCATTAGTGTGCTACTTTGTCACAATTAATAGGCCAATACTGATATATTACTATTAAGAAAAGTATATACTTTGTTCCTGTTTTCTTAGTTTTTACTTCCTAGTGTCTTATTTCTCCTCCAGAATGGCTAAGATTACAGTTAGCTTTCATGTTTCCCTAGGCCAGTGGTCGGCAAACCGTGGCTGTTGGCTGATGAATTTGCCCACCATTGTCATACACTACCCTTTACCTCTTTGCACACAATACGCCACAATTGCCTAATCCTCACAGCTTCCAACTGCCCTGTAACATTTAGTCTAGTCCAGTGGTCAGCAAACTCATTAGTCAACAGAGCGGCAAACCGCGGCTCACAAACCTCATGTGGCTCGCGAGCCATGGTTTGCCGATCACTGCCCTAGGCTCTTCTTGGCTATGACAATTGCTCAGACTGTCTTTGTTTCTGATGCTCTTGACATCTTTGAGGAGTCCTGCTCAAGTGTTTTAAAGAATGCTCCTTATTGTTGATATATCTGAAGGCTTTCTAATGATTGAACTAGGTTTATGCATTTTTGGAAAGAAGACCACAGAGGTAAAGTGATGTTCTCATCACATCAGATCAAGGGCATATACTATCACATGACTTGTCATCCTTAATCTGGACCACCTAAGTCCGTATTTATGGGTTTTCTCTGCTATAAGTTTACTCTCCATCCCCCGTGTCCATACTGTACTCTTTAGTAGTGAGTCACTATGCCTAGCTCGCATTAAGGAGTAAGAACTTACTCTCATCCTTCTTAGGGACAGAGTATCTACATAAATTATTTGGATTTCTGCACAGGAGACTGTACTTCCACCTATTTATGTGTTTACTTACTTACTAATTCATTTATATCAGTATAGCCTCATAGATATTTATTTTTCACTGTGTGTTCTACTCCCACAATGTATTTTGATGCTGTGGTAAGCTCTTCTACCTCTGGCCTTTAGGAGTCTCATTCAGCCCCTGCGTCATCAGACATGCTCCTGTCACTGGGGGATTTTTTTGAGTACTAACAAAACTTTACTTCCTCTCTGGCATTACAGGATGATTCAGACTCTTGTATGTTATTAGTCCAGGCTGTTGTTATCTAAGAACCCTTGCTTCCTTTTATTCAAATATGTCATTAGAAACCAAAATTTGGGTGTTAAGAGTGCTTGTTGCTACTGGCATGTTGCCTCTAGGCACTCTCAGCCTCCAAAGTAAGGAAACATATGTGTGCATAATAACCAATAATATGTATGTAAATATTTATATATGCACGTGTATATATGTGTGTATAATGTGTGTGTACGAATACTACCTCCATCTGTATTAAGCTAAACATGCATTCCTACTGATGTCTCCAGCTCTAATCCATTATACAATGGGTCACTTTAGGCTAGCCTCTCTCTGCTTATTGATAACCTCTCATTCTAACTTATTCAATTTTTAAAAAATATTGATTTCAGAGAGGAGAGATAGAAACATCAATGATGAGAGAGAATCATTGATTGGCTGCCTTCTGCACACACCCCCTGGTGGGGACAGAGCCAGTAACCCAGGCATGTGCCCTTGACCAGAATCAAACCTGGGACTCTTCAGTCTGCAGGCCAACACTCTATCCACTGAGCCAAACTGGCTAGGGCCTACCTTATTCAATTTTAACAAGTCCTAAAATGTATGTAGGCATATTCTCTCATGAAAATAGCAAGATTTTTAAATAAAAGAATGATCTTCCAAGTGACAGTTCAATTCACATATATAAAACATAGGTTTCAAAATATGTTAAGGTGCTAATATCAAGAGATACTACCAAAGATTTACTTTGTCATCATGAATCCTATACCTAGTCTCAGCACAAGCAAGGGTCTTTGCTGAGACTGAAATGCCCAACCTTCACTCGATATTTCTCTCAGGGCAAGTTATAATTGGATGTCACACCTATTAACTCAACTTCAGTCTGATAATTATTTAATAATTTTCCTCATATTTCTTCTTACGACTGCATTTAGAATAGCATTAATATATGCAATGATAACATTTTGAGACATATGAACTACTTAAAATTGTAATTACTGTATGATCATCCCACAGGAATCATTGAAACTACAGGAGCACAATCAGATAAAGATAAAAACAGTACTTAACTGTATTCTAGATAGCTACAAGTTTTTATAAACCTTATTTTTAAAGGAAACAAAGAGTTTGCATTAACAAACATATCTTCAAAATAACAAATCCATGTGAATAATTAATTATCTACTTTCAATTGTACTCATTCACTGATTAAACCAATATTTCCATTTATTCCTGAGAGAACTGATGATTATAGGTAAAAGAGACATAGTACTCCCAAGGTCATGCATTTCTTAAATGAAAGTCAGGCCGTATATCCAATTCCTTTTGCCCCATGCCCTCTTACTGAGGAAGAACTACTAATTTGTGCTTGGCACTATGCTTTCTGGATTCCTCATCGCTTGAAAGCCTTTGCAGAATAAGTCACTCCACAGTGTACCCTATGGCTGGTGAATGGTAAAGCATGTGCATATGTGCCTGGTGAAATTATTCTCAGCAGTACGCAGCGTATGTTACGTGCACGTACCTGCACTGACCAATAAAAAAAGATTGTTTTGGAGTACACCTTCAGAAGTCAATTTCACCCTTTGAAAAATACTCCAAATAGACTTGCTCCTGCCAAGATCAAGTAAAAGGAACTGCATTTTAAGCTGCTTGCCTGAAACAATAAAAAACAAAAAAGATAAAGCACACAAAACAACAATTTGCAGTTTAATCATCAGGTAACAATGGAAATCTGATACACGAGGCACAGTCATGGTGAACCCAACAAGTGCTTAAGTCCCCTGTCCTTCAGGAAAGATCAGGGCGATGCATCCATGTGAAACCCAGAAGACCTCCTGTGCAGGGGATGGAGCTGAGAAACGGAGGAGTCCACGGCATGCAGGGTTCATAGGAACGAGGAGGGAACTGTGCCAAGAAATAACGCTAGAGGTCTGCAGGAGGTCTTCCCCCAATGTCTGTCTGAGTATTGATCAGCACATGTCTATTGGGAAACAACCTGAGAGGATTAGAAATAACAGTGCCAGCCTCCACATAAGGCCAAGGATAGTGCTTCTCCCCAGCAGGCAGACTGAACCACCTCAAAATTCAGAGAAAACTGGACAGAGTACAGGGCGGGCTCAAGACTCAGTACTGGGGGATAGTTAGACTGAGCCCTGATCTGGTCCCACCTAAAATTTTCTTCTGCTACTGCAAGAAACCTATCTTGTTTTTCCAATCTTACCGAGGAATAATTGGTATAATCACTGTGTTTATACCACAAGTGCCTTGTGGAAACACTTGGGAAAATAGGTATGACCACTACCTTGGTTGTGGTGACAGTTTCACGAATGTATATACATATCAAAATACTCCAACAAAACATATATTTCCAGGCCACAGGTCCCCAAAAGAGCCATTAGGGACCATAATAGAAGTAGCACAAAGTGGGGAGAGACTTACAGAAACATTAGTCTGCAGTGTCGGTGAAGAGAGCTCCTGGTGGAGGAAAACTTCCTCAACTCGCTTTAAGAACCAATAGCTCTGCTGGCAGCTCAATGTGTGAGGATGCATGAGGCCAGCATCCTTGTACTCGGGCTGCACTCTCCTAGGTTTTCTTCTTCACTAGACTTACTAAGTGCTATATTGGGAACTATTAAGCTAAAGAGTATTGTTAGTGTGTTATCAGAAAGATAATACACACTGAGTGGCCAGATTATTATGATCTCTGAATGCACAATTATCAGGCACTATATATATATATACACATATATATGTATATATGTACATACATATATATGTATATATGTATATATGTACATACATATATACGTGTGTGTGTGTGTGTGTGTGTGTGTGTGTGTGTACACACACACACACACACACACACACACACACACACACACACGAGGCCCGGTGCATGAATTTGTACATGGGTGGGGTCTGGCCAGCCTGGCCATGGGGAGGGGACATGGCCGGTTGGCTGGCCTGCCTGCTGGTCGAACTCCTGATAGAGGGGACAATTTGCATATTATCCTTTTATTATATAGGATATACACTGAGTGGCCAGATTATTATGCATTCAGAAATCATAATAATCTGGCCACTCAGTGTATTTTTTGTATTCTGGTAAAATATACACAACTGTAAAATTTTATTTTCTATTCAAATTTTGGTGTGAAGTTTCATAACATTAATTTCACACACACACACACACACACACACACACACACACACACACACAATCACGCACAATGCCAAAGATAAAAGAAAACAAATTAAAAGAGAGAAAAGGGCCAACAGCAGGAAGCAGAGTCACAGAACTATTGTTATATGCCAATGCCTACCTAGAACAAAGGAAAAGGTAAAAGAAAAGAGGTAAACACAAAAAGAGGAATAAATATATTTAAAACATCAATTCATTTAGGACAAAGTATAAAGAACTAAGATACACATTCAAATAATGAATAATTTTAATCACTGAAATTAATTTCATCAACTGCTTAGGATGGGAAAGTGTGAAGAAAGCCCAATAGTGACAAAGAGAATGCAAGGATCACCAACAGTCAATGCTGAAGTCTGTAGACAAACTGACCTTCTATTTTTGCTTAGAGTCTATGCAGACAATTAATTTTTCAGATTCAACACTCTAATCCCATCTCACCCTATCCCCCCAATTCAGTATTTCCAATATTTCAATCCAGCCAATCAGGGAACTAGAAAGCCCCTAAGAATCTGTCTCATTCTGCATCAAATTCCATAGCTCTGATGGACCCAAGTGTACTTAGAAATCTACAAGTCAACTTCTATTTCTGCCTCTTGCCCCAAACACTGTGCTTAAGCCCTGTGAGATAAGAAAGAGGCTTCAAATATTACACAGGCTTCACAAACCAGGAGAGAATGATGCAATATGTAAATAAAGAATAAAATAGGCCCTAATCGGTTTAGCTCAGTGGATAGAGCACCAGCCTGCGGACTCAAGGGTCCCAGGTTCGATTCTGGTCAAGGGCATGTACCTTGGTTGCAGGCACATTCCCAGTAGGGGGTTGTGCAGGAGGCAGATCATCGATGTTTCTCTCTCATTGATGTTTCTAACTCTCTCTTCCTCTATGTTCCTCTCTATAAAAAAATCAATATTAAAAAAAGAATAAAATAGCCAATTTGTAATAATTTGTGATAAGTACTTCAAAATATTTTGTTACAACAGACACAAAAAATGCCATCCTACCCCAGCCTCAGAAGAAAAGAGAAGGCCAGGCAGGACTTTATGAGTACAATTGCAAAGCACAAATAGATTCATGCAAGAGATACGCAACTCTGCAAAATGTGTGTACAAACAGGTGATTTCACACTGAAGATGCAAAGGATATAAAACTGGAAACCTCTTTTGATGTAGATAAACTGGTTAACAAAGATAAATACAAATAGAAGTGCAAGCCAACATGGAGTTTTTATGAGTCAAAACTTAATAAATTTCTTATAGACATGTTGGAGAGCATTTCAAGTGTCTAGGAATGTGATAGTGTCTCCCAAGAGAATTATATTAATTTTAAAATGGCCTCCTTAGCCTTGTAAGTCACCTAAAGAAATGTGTTTTTAAATTATACAAAGCATTTCTCCTATCTCATTGGGCCAATGGCATTCTTCCAAAAAAACTCTTCTGTTGTAGAAACCCTGATATGGCAATACATTTCATTTTCAAAAGTTCAGAAACTTTAAGATGTCTCATATGCTAATATGAAATATATTTATTTCACAAATAAGGGAAGACAAATAAACTACCTAGAGCAGTGAAATAGCAGTGTCTGTTTATAAGTTAACATATTTTAATGTACTCGTCCAAGCTCTCTTCTTTGTATCCACGTTTAATGTACTATTCCAGTAAGTCTGTATTATTTACAGGTGTACTTTCCTGGTACAATATTTCTTCTAATAACTTTCCTTTATGAGAATAACCTAATGCAAAAACAAAACAACCATGCAAAATGAGACATATTTAGCTCCTTGTGTTGCAAAATGATTTTTGAACTGATTAGATTTTCTTTCAGGTAATATAATTACTCATCAATAAAATGCGAGAATTTATATCAGTAGTCTATTTAAATAAAAAATAGAACACAATGTTACACCTTGATGCATAGAATAACCATATTTTAATTGAAAAATGTTCTCTCATATGCTATAACTCTTTATAAGTTAAGTAATTAATAATAACCAGCTTATTTTCCTGTGAAATAGTATAACTTTTTAAAATCTAATGAATAGTTAAAAATGACTATGGTAAAGAAACAACAGTGCAAATCTATCTAAATATAGTCTAGTCAAATGCATCTGTCTATTCAAAACCTAGGGCCTGGGTGTGAATACATGAGACTAGAAGTTGGAAATCACCACACCAACTCCTTTAGCATGCTGACTACACCTGGCATCCAGGATGGGATTGGATGGAAGAGAACACACCCGCTAGCCCTCACAAGGACTTGCATAATGTGTAATGCAATGAATATTATGTTGGGATGCTACTTCCTGGCTTATGCTCACTCGTCCTTTCTGAAATCTGGCAATGAGAATAAAGGATCATAACACTTCACTATGTGGCAGGCACCCCGGTTTCAACATGAATGGTCTATGTTGGGAAATTCAGAGGAAGAAGTGGCATTCTCCAGGTGGGATCAGTGTTACTCCCATTGTTGGGAGGTGACGAACTACCCACTTTCCCATATAATATCTTTCCATCTGTGACACTTGCCTTGTTTGTGCAGTGCCATACCAGGGACAGGATCTCTAAACATAGCCATTCAATCATGTCATGTGTTTCTAAACATAACAGGTCAATCATGTCATGCTGAAAATCATGAGATCACACTGGTAGAGGGAGTGATGGAGAAGAGAATGGTGACTGGGCACAGCCATTTGGATTACAGACAACAGTAATTACCAGCATGGCATGGGTGACCTCATAAATGCTACTACTTTTCCCATTAACATCTTTGAACTAGAGCGTTTATAACTTACGTTCTACCTTCTATTAGAAAGTTTAAAGTTGCTTATGAATAACAACATAGATACAAAAGAGAGAGACACTGAACATGTAGAGTGAGTAGGAAGCCGGTCTCAGCTACACTTGTCAACACAGACTTAACCTTCAATTCCTGGTCACCAAGATAAGAATGGGAAGATTAATACATTACATAGGGCCTAGATCTTAAGGAAAATAAATGACTTCCCATTAGCAAACACTAAAAGTAATTTATCACATTGGTTATAATACAAGAATAGAAAATATAAAGTTAGAAAATGTATTCTTTAACTGCTGCTTATAATTGTCTGGAGTCATAGCAAATGTATTAAAATGGAGTTCTGGAAATGCATTTCTGGGCAGACTTAGCTAAGTTCTCTAATGAGCTAATCATATAAAAGGTTAGAGTTTTCTGTAGAATGCTTCTCTTGGGAGGGAGCCTGGGTTGCTACCAAATACACTTTGTTGGTAACAGAAGAGAAATTCATACGTGTGGCATCAAGTGGCAAGATTGGCATCTCATGGTCAGCTCTGACCAGCCAGCTGAGCACTTTGCTCTGGTCAAAGGAAAGTCCTCATCCCTTGGCTATTTGCTAACAATCCCCAACCATTCCTCATATCTGCCCAAGGGTCTCAGAAGTCCATCCTGGGCAGACTGGGAGTTTCCCTTGCTCTTTGAAGTTAAACTGGCACATAAGAGTAGAATGACTAACGCTGATTTCCTATTTGGAATGCCAAGGGATGCCTCCAAAATCACTATCTACCCATCCTTTTATACAAACACTGATGGAGAAAGAGGTGAGGGGTCAAGAAAATATAATTTAAATCCACCAAAGGCATTGCTGGACTAATCAGAATGGAACATCTTCTCCTTACCTACGCTTGGGAAAATATGACAATTTAACCCAGTTATTGTTAACTGTTTACAGCTTGAATAGTTCCATTTTTTTCCACGACTGATATTATCTATCTAGCATGGGTTTTAAGTTTCTGAGGGACAATGACCATCTACATTTAACTTACTTTATGTGGAAATAAGCAGTTTGTTAGAATAGTTTATATTAATGATGATGAGAAAATTATATAAATGATCTAGAAAGAATGAGTAGGGGCATTTTCAAAGGCAAGGACAATAACCAAAGAAACAAACCTCACATGTCAGAGAACTCAGTGCCACAATGCTTTACACTGGCATTGTGAAGCTGGCTCATACCAGCCCGGGAGCCAACTGGGAAATGCCAGGCATTACAGACTATCTAATCATATAAAATTGCAGTTAAGTGAATTACGTTAAAAACACATGTAATAAAATCCCAAAAGTCAAAAACACATGTAATAAAATCCCAAAAGTCATCACTGCCTCGATATTTGACATTTTACTGTTACTCATGCATTTGTGGCTATTTACATCAACCGGTTGGGAGATGATACGATGGTGTCTCCTGTGCATCTCTTACAGATCTTCCACTTAGTAACCCCATGTTATTAGGTTCGATTGTTCATATTGGGAGTATTTTTAATCAAGGCAATTGGCACATCCTACAGATCAGTCCCACCCCACCTCATCCTGGCCTTGAGCTTCGGTTGTTAAATGTTTACCAATACACCCTGCAGATACTCAGCCAAAATGCGTTGAGCACCATGTTGGGGCACTGCGGTATAAAGAATGCCAGCTACCGCTGTTCAAGTACTGCTTGCGCCATATTTAAGGAAACGACTGTGCAAGACGGCCATTCATTTTTCTTGAAGTAACCTTACTTCTCCTTGGTTACATGGAATTTACAGAGATTTGATTCTTAATATTTAAAGACTGACTAAAACTCTTACCAAAGAGAATTCTGACCTTCAGGAAAGAGGGGCAGGGCTGCTGGGGAACAGGACCAGTAACATTTTTGAAACCCAAAGTACTTTCATTCTTTTATCTGCGTCTACTAATTACCTGTGACAGAGATAGTTTTAGCTTTTCTTTGTGTTTCCTCACGCTAAAACACCCCATCACTTTAAAACACATCCATATTGAGATTATACAAATCCAGGATGGTCTCTGGAATCATAAAGTGTCAGAAAAATAGTTATAAAACATAACGCAAACATGCCCCCATATGAGTGTATTCCATGATAGTAAAATATTCAGTCTCTGAAAGTGACTTTGACATGTATGTAATGATGGAAAGGAAAAAAGGAGTGATTTATACTAAGAGAGGTCAATGACAAGTAAGAATAATAAAAGACAACAGTACTTATTGGAAATACTTGAACTATATTCTCACTTAAAGGATAACCTTACAGATTTATAACCCTAAAATTACATATATTTTTATTAGCACTGATACAAAACCAAAATACAGTTATGACTAAGTAATGAGTCTACTCACTTTCATGAAAAGTGAGGAATCTTTTACAAATTGAATGAGGTGGCAGAGAACTGATGGGCAGTCCCCATAACGATGAAGGCAAAGGAACTAGACAAAAGTCTTCTAAAATATGAATGAAATATTCTGGCTAAAGCTATATTTTTTCCATCAAAGAGAAGAGGAAAGAAAAAGAAACAGAGTTGAGTGAAGCAAGTCTCATATATTTTGCAAATACAAGTCACTGTCCACATCTGTCAGTACTATTATTGGTGACTTCTTTTGATCACCAGGGATTAAACAAAACCTGGTCTTCTGGTTTCCTTCTTTATTCAGGCTCATGACAATCAAGGGCAATTAAAAAAAAAAAAGTGGGGGGGGGAGCCGGAAGAACTCTAAAAGAATGTCAGTGATCCTGCTTGCCACCAGCTGTGTGTGAAGAGCTAAAAGATCCTGGTGATGAATGGGTCTATGAAAAAAAAAAAAAAGCAAACCTTGTTATTATGTTCAGTAACCCAGATTAAGAGAGATGTAGGAGGTAATCAAGTAATTTGTGTACAAGACATCGAAAAGAATTAAAATTAGCTGAAACGCACCAGGTTATAAACTCTCAGCATTAGAAACCATAGGCCTTTCTAATTGACTACTTAAGAATGTCTAGTACTTCATTATAGGACTGAGTTTGCATTTTATGTGTGATATTTGAAGTACAAGAGGTGCTGGGTATAAATGGCAGTGTTCAGGGGGTAGAAGGATGGGCAGTGGTGGAGAGAGAATATATATTGGAAAATCCTAAATTCCAAGTTTTTTTCTTCAGCATCTAGAGCTATTGTAAAAAAAAAAAAAAAAAAAAAAAAAAGAAGGCAGCCTTATTTTAATAGGAAATTCAGGGCTTTGTCTGGTTTTCTTTGCAAGAAAGCACTACGAAAATAAAAGGTACATATTATTGTTCTTTGGTCAATATGAAACTTGATAAAAAATGCAAAAGCTCTGGCCCCAATGATTTGTTTTAAGATTTCAAGTTTAAAGCCACTATTACTGCATTCCTTAATAAGCAAAAATAGTGAAGCAGGTTCAAAGGGATAATATTTTAAGTACTTTAGGAAAAATATAAAACAGAAGAAATACAATATGTTCTGATATTTGTGCCTTTACCCATAAAGTTCAGCACATATCCTTAACCAATCAAAAATCTAATAAATGTATATTTGCTACCAGATTCACTATTCAGAATTTTTCTATTTACCAAATTGGTGAAGTCTTTCTAAATTAGATTTTTAACACCCTTCTGACTTTCATTATCAGGCATCCAAGGGCATTAGCTCCAAAAAACTTTCTGTTAAATATAAAAAATATAGTCTAGCATTCTTTCTGAAACCATACCCTTATACATATTTTAGCAAATGTGATAAAGGTAAGTCTATAAGGCAAAAGATTATTAACATGAAAGAACTTTCAGAAGCATCCAAGTACAAAGTTTCCAGTTCTCAGGTCTGAAGGGCAGAAGTAATTGTGGATTAATAAATAGGCATAGGCACAGGAATAGTGGAAAATCACAATTATGCACTTCCATTTTCTATACTCTAATAATCTGGGTGTAATAACAACAAATATATAGACAAGATCAATGATGTAATGGGCCTGACCCTGGTAAATCTAATAACTGGCACAACCCTTGGTTTAAAAGACTAAGGTATTCAGATATACTTAAAAAATAGAACTGCAATGAAAAGTGTCCAGAAAACTGGGATCTATAGTTATCACTGCCAAGAACTTACTATCCCTCAAGTGAGCCACTGAAAAGGAGTCTCACTTTCTGCATCTGCAAATTGAGCCTCATTATCCGAATGGCTTCAGAGATAAATTCCACCCCTACAATCCCCTGAATCTCCAAAATTCTTCTTTCAGAAAGCAAAATGGAAAGTGAGAATTATTTTAGGAATTCATTCAATAAACGGCCAGTGTTTACCTACTGCTATGATAAGGTTATGAATGACCTGTTATTATGAAATACTATGTTAAGATTACCAGGAATGGCAATTTTCTTATTGTAAAAAGAGGAGGGGAATGATATAATATGGGTAAGACACTGTCAACGGGAAACAATTTTATAGAAGATATTATGAACTGAAACTATAGAAAATGAGGCCTGAATTTAAATGTGGAGTGAATTGGTATCATTTTCACTCTGATGGGGGCAAGTTAGAAGTTTTACTGTTGTACACATGTGTTCCGTTCCACACAGCTGTCAGGTGACTAAAGAAAAGCCTATGAGCTTGCACTAATTCAAGATAAAGAAGGTTTTACTTTCTAGTTTCTTTTGGATGACTCTGTCCTCTTACACTATAAGCTTAAGTCATAAAACTTCAGGACATCCTTCCAAGTTTTAGATCCTTCAGGACACTGAAAACACTAAATAATAAGTAAGAAAACTACAACAGCCTAGAGGCCATGACTAGGAAAACCCCATTCTCTCTTATAGAGACTCTAAATGGCAGATTCTTAGATGGTGCTTTGGTGATGTCAACTCCATGTTAGAAAATTTATTGAAAACAGTCACTGGTACTAAAATGTAGACATTAGAACCCAGTGGACTTGCTGTTACACATAGGTCCCTATTTCTTCTCTGAACCTTAACTGCAAACAAAATAATTCACAAAGCTTGGATATAGTTAATAACTCAAAGACTTGGTTGGTTTGACTTAAGTAACTTCAACAGAGGAGTCACAAAAGTAAACCTTCGTGATGAAAGATATATAAGGTAGAATTTGGGGCTCCCAGGACTGCAAGAAAAGTTTTTGGAATAGTGCCACCCCCACCTTGTTAACTGCAAAGCAACCAACTTGAAACAAAAAAATTAGTAGAAAGATGCAACTCAAGATCTAACTTGTTCCATACCTCTATTTTTCCAAACTAATACAAGCTCAAAATTAACCTTCACCAAGTTACAGAAGTGGAGGGCTAAAAATACTACTGACAATAATAATATGGTCAACTCAAATTTCTGAGAATAAACAGATTAGCTTTAGGAATTATTTAAAGTTTAAACATTTAGTTTTCATTAACTGACTGGGGAATACTGTTTGATAGCTCTCCTGGTAGTTCCTGCTTCATTACAAAATTAAAATCAAACCTTTACAATATTACTTTCCTAGTGTTTAGTTGTTTCATGCATGTGACTTATAAGTCTTATTTCTTCTAAAGTATCCTATATAATAAAAGGCTAATATGCAAATCGACCGAACAGCAGAACGAACGGTCACTATGACACGCACTGACCACCAGGTGTCAGACACTCAATGCAGGAGCTGCCCCTGATGGTCCATGTGCTCCCACAGGGGGAGAGCCACTCAGCCAGAAGCCAGCTCATGGGTGGTGAGCTCAGTGGCGGTGGTGGGAGCCTCTCCCGCCTCTGCAGCAGCACTAAGGATGTCTGACTGCTGACTTTAGGGAGCAGGCCTAAGCCATCAGTCAGATATCCCCCTAGGGCTCCCAGACTGTGAGAGGGTGCAAGAGCCAGGTTGAGGGACCCGCCCCTCTGAGTGCACAAATTTCGTGCGCCAGGCCTCTAGTTTAAAATAAATATCAAATATCTTCCAATTTTTACAACATTGTGTTTGTCATAATTATTATATTTTTTAAATTACAAATACTAATAATTTGTCACAAAATAAAAACCATCTCACCTACTTAAAAAAAAAATATTCTATTTATGTCTAGCATCAACCCATGAACCAAGAGGTCACTGGTTGGATTCTCAGTCAAGGGCACATGTCCAAGTAGCAAGTTCAATTCCCAGTAGGAGGCATGCAGGAGGCAGCAATCAATGTTTTTCTCTCATTGATGTTTCTACCTCCCTCTCTCTCCCTTTCTCTCTCTCTAAAATCAATAAAAACATATTAAAAAATATATGTATACTACATTTAATAATAGAACATGGCAACTTTTTAACAAAGGTAGGTAATATAAATGTAAGTGAATAGATGACAAATTTATCTAATTCTGAAAATCTATCTTAATTCATGTAACAGCAAAAAAAGGGAAATGTTCTACATCATGTAATACTATATAAAATGCACTCAAATATACTATGATCCGTGTGTTTGAAAAATATATCCATAAGCATCTTTCTATTACTTTACTCTGCATCATAATTCATGTATTTTGTCCTCTCCTATTTTTATGTACATCTCACCTCAATAGTTTTAGATGAGGAAACCATTGCATTGCCCAGAGCCTTTAAGTGCTTATCCTGGATCTGACACACTTATGGGAAGATCTGGAGCTAGAACCTAGGATTCCCTTCTGGGAGTCTCACATGTTTTTTTGTTTTTCTCCAAAAGAAAACTTACTGTCAGAAATGATGGGTCATCTAAAGGCTATTCAATTTATTGGGCCTTAAATAATTTATATAACATGGGAAAAGATCATCTGCACCTGGATGGCTTACTTTTTCAAAAGAACAAATCAGATAAAGAATTCCAGTGTGTGCATCACAAATCATCCACAGAGGAGCAGGTACCTCATCATTACCTTTACACATTCTAGGCTTATTCCTCTGCCGATAACAGGGGGCTTTCACAGTCCTTAGGAAGTAATGAAGCAGAACTGTTAAGGAAGAATGCATCCTGCAGATAATGCTCATGTAGAATGTCAGATAAGGGGGCGACTCATTTCTTTGTCCAGTATCAGCATATCTTAGCCATTCCCTCTGATTAGGGTGCTTGGCTTTCCTAAGTAACAGGCTCCAGTAATGTATGTGCATTTTACAACCTCATACACCTAGTAAAATGCAAGTGGGTATTCGGATGGATACTTTGGATTCTAAGCATAACCATTAGAAAAGAAGATTGATCCCTGACTTGATACATAAATCATTCAGAAGTAATTATAAAAGCAAATTAATTCATAAAACATGTACTAAACACCTACTACAGACAAGTAACTGTATGGATGCACAGAAATGATAGTCACAATGCCACAAGGAGCAGGATCAATGGACAGACCCAATTCAATTGCACGCTCGGCCAAGACAGAGGACTTGAGGAGGAGACACTCACCCAAAGTCAGCAGGAGAGACAGGGAACACAGACCATCAAAGTCAGTGTTGAGCCTTTCCCCCAAAGTTCTTTTCCTTTAAAGCAGGGGTGGGGAACTGTTTTTCTGCCAAGGGCCATTTGGACATTTATAACATCCTTCGGGGCCATACAAAGTTATCAGCTTAAAAATTAGCCTGCTCTATTCGGTCAAACATTTAATTAACTCACCCCTGATGCCATGGCAGGGCCAGACCAAATGATTTCACGGGCCTTATGCGGCCCAAGGGTCAGATGTTCCCCACCCCTGCTTTAAAGGCAATTGACAACTTAGAAGTATGTTTTCTCCTTGAAAATTGGTAGAAAAGAATTAGTTAATACCAATTAAGAATATATTGAGGGTCCCAAATCCTGATATCTAAACATGAAATGTCTCCACTGGAATGAGAAAACAGCACAGCTCCCTCACTCGTGAGGTCAAGGGAAAACAAGGCTACTGGTGCTAACATCACATCTGCTCTCCAGAAACCCTGTTCGCTGAGAGGGGCTCAAATGGACCCAGATAAAGCTTGGCACTGAGTTACAGCCGGCCTTCCAGAATTGCCGCCTTCGAATCCATGGTGCTGAGATTATTTACTGAATTGGACAATAGGGCTGGGACTACACTTTCTCCTAATGTTCCTGCCTCAACACCTGATGATACTTAGGGAGATGTTCCCTCTCGCACACCAGAGAGTGACAAAAGTTAAGAAGTGTCTATGAGGGGAGAGGGTAAGATAAAAACTGAAATATAACATCAGGTACTTTGAGGGGTGCATTCCCGGCATCAGGTTAAACACACCCAGGAGAAGGATCCCTTGGCGTAGGGGTGAGAAACAGCAGCACTCTGAATTGAGCAGCGTTCCTTGATAGGAGGGACTCAAAAACATATGCTGAGTGACTCCCAGGCTGCCTGAAAAAAGAAAATATCCTTTCAAATTTGATGAAATGGTGCGAAAAGCTGTGTAAACAAACAAGATACAAGTCCGTTTAGTTGATCTGGACTTAAAACAAAACATGGACGGCCTATGTGCCCAGAGAGCTAAGTAGTCCTCCGAGTCACAATCATTTCAGAGACTGTGGCTGGAAAATAGTCTTTAGTCTTATTGATATTTTTGTCTTTATTACATTGGGAATGGGAGCAAAATGCTTGCAATGTTCACAGTATTTGATTCTGAGAGTGTCTATATATTATGATGAATATAGTTTTTCCTTGCATTGGTGGGACTGTCATGCACCATCTCTGAACTAACTTGTTTTAGATGTGATGTTTTGTTATTTGCTCCTTAAAGAAAAATCAATGTAGGTGTTTGTTTTTTTTCTTTTAGGTTAAAAAAAGAGAGAAAGAGAGAGAGCCATACTCTTCATAAATTCCTAAGGAGCCCAGAGAAACACTGCCAAGGGAAAATAAATAGGACAGAAAAACTTATTAGCTAGACTAAGTTCCAGTGACCTCCTTTGGTACCCTGATGCAGTAATTTTTCAAATGTTTAGCTTATTGCCATCCAAGGAAATGGCAGTAAATCCAGGCCACTGTGTGGAGTCTGAGTGCAAGCAGGTCACTTGGGCCTTGAGCTCCAGCGATTCACAGAAAGCAGCCAAAGCCAATAAACAAACAACAGGCGAACAGGAAGCACCTTAGCGCGGGAGAGGCCTTCTTTGTTTGAGACTGGTTTTCAGAATCCAAAATAAAAGAATTCAAGTGGTAAATGACATCTATGTAAACAAATACACCCCGAGTTTCCTGACCCTCGGATCCCATAGAACCAGGCTATGCCTAGCACCACAGACTGGTCTCTGCAACGTGATTAACTCACTCCACATATGATCTATGTGATGCCCAAAGTTAGGTGTCTGGCACATAGTCTCTGTTCCTTATGTATTAACAATGCACTATAAACTGAGCTGTGTCACCCAAAATTCATATGTTGAAACCCTAAACTGCCCTCCCCGCAATGTGATTGTATTTGGAGATGGGGCCTTTAGAGTGGTAATTAAGTGAGATTATAAGGGTGGGGCTCTAACCCAAGAGGACTAGTGTCCTTTAAGAAGGAGAGACACGGGAGATCTCTCTCCACGTGTGCCCAGAGGCTTTATGAAAACACAAGAAGGCAGCCTTCTATAAGCCGGGAAGAGGGGCCTCACCCCAAACCAGTCCTGGCTAATACCCACTATTACGACTATACCAGGTTTCTCCATGCAGGTCAGGGTTGATCATTCCAGAATGTCACAAGCATGTTCCAAACTTAACTGGCTCCCTTGGGTGAGGAGCTGGTACATGAAGCCACTGTGAGACAAAACAGGTTGCCAACTCAGTCAAAATTCTTTCACTGCCAGCCCAGCTGAGCATAAAAGTAGAGTTTGTGCGTTAGACATTTTCTTGTTGAATCCAACTTAGAGGAAAATGCCACAACAGTTACATGGAACAGGAATTTTCAAAGCACAACCACAAATCTGGAATATCACTTTTCCTCTTGTCAGATGTAATTTGAACTAAACAGCATTTATTGTGGGTCCAATTACTATTAGTAACCAATAGTTTAAAAATTAATAAATTAAAATATTCATATTTCATACAGGAATATAAGGAAATTGTAAAAAAGGGATAAATAATGCATTGCCTAATTTAAAAGACATGGTGGAGAACTACTTTTTTTTGCAGAATTATTAAAAATGGCTTTAGTTGCACTGAATTTCCTTTGTGCATGGTTGATTTAAATGGTACAGATGGATGAGTGCTGTGGTTTTTTTAAGCAGATAAACAACCAGGAGTGTCTTAATATATATTTAGCAAACAGTATCATTTTCACAAGGAATGAAACTCATAAGTGAATTATGGATATGAAAAAACATTCGCTCATGCATATGCAGTGTGGAAGACAGTCATTGCAGAGACAAAGGGGACTCACAGCTGTAGCATGCTGGAGAACCAGACATTCTTAGATAATTAGGCTGATCAACATGCTGGCGTTAACGAAACCAGTGACATTACACTCTCCAAAACAGAGTAACACGCTCTGCACTCAGTTCACAAAATCTGTGACTTCAGTTGTTTTAAATAAGAGATTTAATTTGTATTGTTTCTCATCAAGCAAACTTTTAACAGCATGATTAGCCTAGAAACTTGTAAAGTAAGAAAATGGATAAATATTAAGAGCTGAGTCTGATAATCAAAGCTGAAAAAGCTATTAGCACATACTAAGACATTTGAAATAGCATGATTCCTGATGCCACAGTAACAACAACAGCCTGTGAAGCACTTTGATTCACAGAAGCAGAATCATACTAAAAAAATAAAAAATACATTAACAAAAATAGAGCCAATACTAGATATTCAGGTTAGCTGTATCCATTATACATTCCTATTGAATATACTACAAGGTTAGAAACCATTAGAAAAGCATCTATTTTTCAAATTAATAAATAATTAAACTGTAGTTCTTCACATTTCTGACAAATGTACTTATATTTTTAGTTGAAACTCAACAATGAAACACAATTGTTGCAATAGTTGCTATTGCTGAACATTGACTACATTGGCAGCTAATCCTATTGCCAAAATATTTGTTTTGATCTGAAAAGTAAAGTATCAATATTAAATCTAGTTTTATTTTATAATATAAAAAATTATGGAAATAAACTAATTTTAATAATTACACTGTGTGTAGTACAAATGAGTAGGCAAAATAATCAAGTCTCAATTACAGATGTTTACATGTACAATTTGAGTTTAAAAAATTTAATAGAATTAAAGTGAGACAACTTTATACTTACCAATATTGTGATTTGTTGTTTATATTATTTTTTAATTGTATCTAAAGTGCAATAATTTGCTCTAATAAATTCCCAAGACTCTATAATTGATCTAAAAGACAGAAAACAAGCTTGTTTAGGTATTAAAACATGAAAATAAATCACTATTGTTACATATCACTAAAACCCACTCTACCAATGAGAGAGGAGAGCACACTTTAAGCTCTGCCTCCTCTAGCGGGGAAGTTACCTTTTCTCTGAACAAGATAATATACTAAGGACAGAACACTTTCCATGTTAATGTTCACCCCTGTTCAGACTGTAATCCCTGTTAAGCTTCATATTAAAAAGTGCAATGATATATTTTTTTCTTTCTGAATTAGATGGCATTTATCAGAATAGGAAAGAAAATCTTTTTGTCTGCTCTCGCCTTTGAAAAGCTATGACTTCACGAATGTACCAGTAACATTTTGTAATATATATATTGCAAATTCAACTGTTTTCCACTCAGATTTTCAGCTTCAATGCAATGTAAAGTCACTGTACCAAATGGAAAAATTACCGCAGACTTGCATTAGGATGGTTCTAAACACTCTTCAGGGTGGGGGGAGATAGCTTGTGAAAAAGCTCTATAACAAATATACAGAATTGGTATAAAAGCCTTTTAACTTACAGTCAGAAATATCCTACAGAACACATTTCTATTATTTATAAATTATTTAGAACACATATCTATTATGTATAAATTATTTTAAAATCTTAGTTTCATGCAAGCTCTTCTTTCTTTCTAGATTATAACCAATTATTTAATTATTTGCTCCTAACTATCAAAGGCTAAAATGCTTTAAAAACAAATTCTATAATTTTAGGTAATAACTAGTACTGCTAAGGTTTCTATAGTTACCCTGGAAAGGGTCATGCCTGTCTGAAACACATACATTCTCTCTCATAATTAACCACATCATGATAGACTGACAACACTTAATGATTAATTAGGCTAAGAACTCAAACCCTTAGCAGGAGGCAAAAGCACAGAATTTCATAAAGTACTGAATACCTCCCAGAGAGATACAGAATACAAATAGAGCTAAATTTTAAAATTCAGGTTTGCAAATTCAGTATTACTAACATAAATGTCTCCTTGGGAGTCTCCCAGCAGAAGAAATTAGGAATTCTCTGCTTGGCAAATACAGCCATACAATCACAATGAAGCCTTAGCAAAATAGCACAACTTGATTCATTTAATGATGCTTTATATACAAAATTCACTATTCTCCTCTCTACTATTCAATGAAATACAGAGTTTGCAATTACTTCAAAGAGCAAACTGGATATATCATCTGCATGCTAGACCTTACTTTGTGTAGCATTTTACAGTTTACATACATTTCTGCATACTTTATGATACCCGATTTCAATAGGTAAGTGGCTAAATCCAGGGTTGGGAGTTAGATCCAATACCAACCAATCTATTGCTTGTCAGCCATGGGACCCTGCAACTGCTTAACAGGGTATTACTATTGTGATACGGATAATCAATACGGTTGGTGGTAGGAAATGAGAAAAAGCAAAAAGTACCAGACAAGTTAAGTCTTCAGTTCTTTAAGTTTCTGACCTACACTTTCCCATCAGATCAACAGAATATCCTATGTATGACTTTATTCTGACCTTCAAATACCATCAACTCAAACATGACCTACATTATATTCTGTATAATTGATAGATATAAGAAATAGGAATTACTAGACAGTTAAGTGAGTATTCCTAATGGCCCATATAACCAATTCATATCACTTCTGTTACTTAGAATATATTTGTTAAACAGCTGCTCTGGACTAAGCACTGCATTGGGGATTTAGTCATTTAAAAACCTGGAAATAGTCCCTGCTGTCATGGAGCCTAATTCTCTAAACAAGTAACTGTATAAGGACAATGAAGGATGAAAGGCAGAGGACAGGCCCAGTCAAGGGTATCCAGGAAGGCACTGATGAGAGAAAAATCAGAGCCTACTGGGGAGAAGGAGGTGGCCAGTGAAAAGGGCAGCTGAAGCATCATAGCATAGACAATGTATGTGCAGAAGGAGCGGGTATGAAGCCTTGAAAGACAGAACAGCTGGAGCTACAAAGACAGAGTAAAATGTTTGAGAAAAACCTGATGAAGCAGGCAGGGCCCACCGTGTTGGGCTTTGTAGGCCATGCTAGAGAACGCTACAGGAGAGCAGCATGATTAGGAGAACATGTTGAAAGGATCATGGAAAATGGAAGTAAAGGAGGAAACAGTAGATACCATGACACCAGTTGAGTGGATAACACTGGAATCCAGATAAGAGACGGCAACTTGGATTAGAGTGATGAAAGTGAAGTCAGGAGGAAGGGTTTGCTATATATTTTAGAAGGTTAGTAAACAGGACTTGGCAATGACTGTCCTGTGGGTGACGAGAGAGGAGATGATATGGCTAGTTCCAGTTCTGCTGTCACTATATTCTCAGCCACACTAGAAATTTCAGATTCCAACACTATGCTTTACTACTATCACCCAAGTTGGACACATTCTCCTTAAAGTTATATCTCAGGTTGACCAGACCTCTTCTCTATTTTCACTGTCATTGTCACTGTCAACAAACTTGTCCTAAATGTTCTACAAGCTCTCTCAATTCCAACACCATCTCTACTTTTTATAAAACACAGAACTGACTATAATTTCACTGCTTCAAAATGCTCAATGGCTCTTAATTATCAACAACATAACTTACACAGAATAACACCCAATTCTGCCGAAAATATTCTGCAAAACTGTGTTTTAACAAAACCATAAAAAAAGCATAATATACAGGATGATAATATAATGGGTACGGATTAAGACATGGTTCAGCAACTTTCTTTTAAATTCACATAAACCTTCATGTTTCCTTCCATTATTCTCCTTTCCCCTGACACACATAACAAAGTAGTGTGCTAGAAAGAGTACTGGCCTGAAATCAGGAGGCCTGGGTGTTAACCAAGTGAAAATAGATTCCGAATATCTTAATCCTTTAAATGTCCATATGAGTTCTAGCTCCAACGAAGAAACAGTTAGTTGTCTGTTCTTATTTCAAATGCTTTCTAACCATCAATGTTATTTAATCAGTCCTGGATAAACTGATAATGTTCTGTGCAACTTGGTTACAGTTGTCTTTCAGGACTTTGATTCTTATTAATCTTCATTAATTTGAAGCTGATTTTCTCCACACATGAATGAATAGAATAGATCACTAAGTTCTCCACACATGAATGAATAGAATAGATCACTAAGTTTGTTTATCATCTCCACTTGGCAAAGCAGCTGTCAAGGATGCCTCATGCAATGTTCAGAGATAAACCTCTGGCTTCCTTCTTGTTCTCACAGGTTCATTATCATCCACTCATTTCCCTTTCCCTTATCACAGGCAAACTCCTATTTACTCACCCTCATTATGTCAGCCATCTCCTTGAGCTCTCTGGATCCCACCCTAGCCATAACTAAAGATTAACATAATCCTCCTCACCTGGCTTAAAATTTCCTTCCTCAGGGGAAGGAGACAGAAGAGGCATCACTTTCCTTGACTGCACACCCCAAATTTCTCAAACCCTCTCTACTGCCTTTGGATCAACTTAGATTCCTACCATAGTGGCTCTGTGGTTTGGCTGCTCAAGCCCACAGCAATGGTTAGCAAACTTCCCACTTCCCTGTGTCTCATTATAGGGTGGTAGCCAAGTTTTATTATACAAAAGGCAAAATTTCACAATTACATTTTGTCTATGGGGGGAAAACAAGGAATAGGCTTGGAAAAGGAAGTCATAAATATTGCATACAATTGTGCTTTTGAGAAATGGCCACTTGCCTACTTAAGACCTAACTAAAATGACAAAGTATTATTACTGAAAACCAGACCACCACAACCTGATAAAGATATTCTATCACTAATAATCTATTCTGTGCTCCAACAGGTAACCTGAAGAGAAAACTATTCTATTATCTTACCTCTGAAGCTAACAAGTTCATTCGGAATCTATTTTCAATAAATCACCTTCATATTAAAGATCTTATTCAATTAATGCTTGTCATCCTATCAAACCACTCCTGCAAACTCTCAAAGCTTTCAACTCCCCTTGTACTCACTTATGTTAGTCCCAAAGCTAGAAAATATATCAACAACCGTAATTGCTATCTGAAGAGTATCTTCCATCATTTCAGCAAAATTTCTCAAGAGATTGTGTCATTCAATAATATTCCTACAGAAAAGGTCAAATAATAACAAAATTTTCTGCTAGAAGACAACCAGACCACATATTTGGTTACTGGCAGCTTTCTCTCGCTAGCAAAGCCACAGAAATTCCAGAATTTTTGCTGACAAAACAAGGGAAAGAAAAGTAAATTCTGACTATGAGAGTTAACTATGCCAATGCTCCTTACTCTTAACATCCGGGCTTAGGGAAAGATGCAGTTACAAAATCTCCCCCAAGAGAAGTAGAGGTACATACAGGCCAAAACCATTTTAAATAGTACAAGTTAGTCTTGCTTATTTAACCATGTTGTTTATTTGATTTCTCTCCTCAGAAATAGGCAGGGAGCTAACAGAGTCTACACAGTGAGGGCACTTGCTAGAAACCAAAGCCCTAAAAAACAGCCAAAATAACAGCTAAGCCAGCAGACTTGCTCACTATCTGGGACTTTAAAATGTGAGGTGAACAAAGAGGCTTACACACTCTGAGGGCATCACTCCATTATGATGGAAAAAAATAGGGGCTTTGTCATGAACCTCAGCCTAGTCATGAGGTTTCCTTGGGTTGAGATCCTGGGTTTGAGAGTTATGAGTCCCTAAGTTCAAGTCCTGACTCACCATCTCCGTCTGCATAACCAAGGACAAGTTAATTAACTCTTCCCTTCCTCAACTCAAAATAAAGACAAGAAGAAGCATTTTATAAATGTTTTGGGGACAAGGAGAGATGACATTATGTGAAAATCTAGGTTAGTTTCTGCCACATAAGCATTCAATAACTATTAGTATCATTATTAGCTATAACTGTGATCAATATTTAATAGAACAGACTTCATTAAGAAGGAAATTTTAATAAAACTGCCCAAGTTTAGCACTTGATGTTCTCATAGCAAAGAAGAAAAAAAAAAAAAAGACGACAAAGAAGAAAAAGAAAGAAAATACTTCTATGTAGTACATCTCATTTTCTGATAGTTACTATACAAGAGTTCTCTTCTGAGTGTTTACCAACTAAATTACTTTAACCATTGGATTTTTTTAAGTTATACAATAATATCATCTCCATTAAGCATAATTGAAGCAGAATGGAAAACCTCAAGCTTATTGTAATCCAGAAATTCAGATAATAGGTATTTCTGTTGACAATAAAAAAGGAAATTACACATCCTGAGGATATACATTGGCATCTTTGGGTCTTTAAAGAGCACTCAGTAAAATATTTCTTCCTAGAATATCGTTGTAAATGGAAAGAGTTACTAATCTCTGCAAGTGCAGGGAAATGCTGTAATTTCCTATTGGAAGTATTAGGCACACCGTTCCCCCTTCCTCCCAAGTATAAATTATTGAAGAGTAATATTGAAGGAGACATAGAAGATGAGTTATTGGGCAAATTCTTACTGGGTGGATTTTAGAAATATACAAAATGGTAAAATTCTCATAGCAGGGCTTATGCAAAGTTATGATAACCATTTTTCAGGTAATAAATCAAAAAGCATTATTCTAAAAACTGATTCCAAGAAATAAGCATTCATAAAGTAAAAGGAACAAGGTTTAAGCACCAATGGAAGATAAAACATTAGGGACAGGGTTGGAGCTAATGATGAATCTAAGAGCTTTAAGATGACCAGCATTTGCTGAGCCCTAACTTGAGCCCCACTTGTTTTTCAAATATGTTCTTGATCATCTATTTGAAAATGGAGTTTCTATACCTAAGCTTAGTTCTTTTGAATATTCCTTTTTAAACAACTACATCGGCTTTTATTAAATTTATTGGGGTGACATGGGTTAATAAAATTATGTAGGTTTCATGTGTACAGTTCTATAATACATCATTGGTATATTGCATTGTGTGCTCACCACCCCAAGTCAAATCTCCTTCCATCACCAATTATGTCCCCTTTACCCTCTCCTACCACCCCCTCTTCTCTTTGGCAATCACTATACTGTTCTCTGTGTCCATGAGTCTTTCTTTTAATTTTCTTTGCTTAACAGCTATTATATGCCATAAGTTGGTACTGATAATTCATAGGAGGACAAAGGAAAAACTCCCCATCCTCACAAATCTTGTATTCTAATGGAAGGAAGAAGACATAATTCATATTTTTAAAAAATGTCAGAGAGAAGTAAGTGCTGTGAAGAAAAACAAAGCAAGGTCAAGGGTGAGAAAGGTCCCATGTGAGGCAGAGCAGTGCAGGAAAGTTATCTGAGGACACGGCATATGCTCCACACTGAATGTCAATGTCCTCCCAGATTCTATACGCTGGAACCTAATGCTCAGTGTGATGGTATTAGGAGCCAGGGCCTTTGGGAAATGATGGAATAGTGACCTGGTAAATGAGGCCCCACAGAGCTCCCTTGTCCCTTCTGCCAGGTGAAATACAGGGTTAACCAGAAAGCAGGCTCTTACCAGACACCAAATCTGCCCACACCTTGATCTTGGTCTCCCCAGCCTCAAAAACGCTGAGAAACAAATTTGTTGTTTATAAGCCATCCAATCTATGGTATTTTTGCTATAGCCGCCCAAATAGACTAAGCATCTAAGCAGAAATCAGGACACAACCAGACAATTGTTAAATATCTGAAAGAAGAACCATCCAGGCTTAGGAAACAAAAGGTACAACAGCTCTTATGTGGGAAACAACAAGTTCAAAAGCATAGTGAAGCTACTGTGGCTGAAGGTGAGTGATGGAATGGACAGGAGAATGAGGCCACGGCAGCAGGCAGGATCCACACCAAGATAAACACTGCGGACTTCTCTAAGTGAGCTGGACAACTATTCAATGGTTCTGAGCAGGATGGAGCATAATCAGATTTATAATTTTAAAAGGTCATTCCGGCCAGCATGTGGGACATGGAGGGGAAGAGGAAGTGGGGATAAAAGGAGAAGCAAGCAGTGAGGTTAGGAGGCGACTGCAGTGCTCCAAGAGAGGTGGTGACGGCTTGTATTACTGTCTAAGGCAATAGTGAAGATTACAAGACATACCTGGCTTCTGGATAGATTTCAAAGGGGAAGCCAACTTCCTATTTCAGTGCTAAAGTCAAACACTCTATATGATCTTTTAAAAGTGAAGGTCATCTTTTGCCAATTTGTTAAAGTTAAGACCTTTAGCATTATTTAAAAATATAACATTGGCCTGACAGTGTGGCTCCACAGTTGAGCATCCACCCAGGAACCAAGAGGTCACTGGTTTGTTCCCTCATCAGGCCACATGCCCAGGCTGCAGGCTTGATCTCCATTAGGGAACGAACAGGAGGTAGCCGATTGATGATGTTCCTCTCTGATAGATTTTACTCTCTCTCTCCCTCTCCCTTCCTCTCTCTCTAAAAATCAATAAAAACAAACTTTTAAATATATATTTATATATACATATATATACACACATATATACATATATATGTATTATTAATAAATCTTCCATATCAATCATACCCAATCCTCCCAGAAATAATAGGAAAATTATCTTAACACTGATATAAAATACATAAAGTTAAAATAATGAAACCCCCTTCTTCATAAAGCGTCCCAAGTGAGGCAGAAAGTTGAGAAGGAACAAGAGTTGGCTTTGAACATATTTAATTTGAAGATGCATTTCTTCCCCATAGCATAACTATCCCAGCCAGCATATGTCCATTTATTTTTCACAAAAACCTTTAGAGATAGCAGTTAACACATGTTGTTTTATGCAAATCACAAATACAACAATCTTCCATTTGTTGTATTTCCATGGGAATACTAGAAATTTACCATTCACATTTTTAGAAAACTCAGTCTTACTGTAATTTTATGGAGAAACTGAAGATGCCATAATTTACATTTATTTTTTTTATTATTTGCTGTCAATTCTATCTCTGCCTCTGCTTGTCAACTGTTCCCTTATGAAAATGAAAACTATAAAATGTATAGACTTCCTTTATATTAAACTTGATTGGCTGCGGGGGAATCAAATCACCTGAAAAATAAAATGCAATGTAGTCCTATTAAAACAACAGGTCTTAAGACCACAGATAGTTAATTAGGCCTCCAAATCTTCCCCCACCGGGATCAACCACAGTTATGCTTGTCTATGAATTAGACTGTGCCACCACTGCTAGGAGTAAGCAAATAACAGTAAATTGGTTACTGTGGTTACAGTGCTTGATCTACAGACTAGAAAAACCTTAACCCTTTCAGTTCTGACTCTAATTGAGAAGATAAACAACATATGCTATGTCTTCTTGCGTGTGAAATGTCACTATAAGGGTAAACATCTCATTTAGTGAAATTCCAAAAGTAAGTTATATATAAACAATACTAACCATTATGGTAAACAGTAATGATGCCAAAGCTTATTGAGACAGTCTAATCTTCATATTCAATATACACTTGTTAAAAAGGAAGTCACTTTCACCAATTTATTTTGTTCAAAGACAAAGTAAAAAAAAGATAAATTGCTATAAGGAATTCTTAGGATTTGGAAACTATTGAAGCTACTTCATTTAAAAAATAAAATATAGAAAAAGTTTGCCACTAACATTCTTTTCTATGATACAATGAGCATGTACTATATTATGCGGTCAATAGTTTTGTTTTGTTTTTTGGTTTTTTTTTTGGTCAGTAGACTTTTTAAAGTTCCCCTCTACAAGTCATATACAAAAAGTACTGCCATTTTTTAAAAATATGTTTTTATTTATTTACTAGAGGCCTGGTGCACAAAATTCGTGTGTGGGGGGGGGGGGGGGGCGGGGAGGGTGTCCCTCAGCCCAGCCTGCACCGTCTCCAATCTGGGACCCCATGAGGGATGTCCAACTGCCCGTTTAGGCCCGATCCTGGATCGGCAGTCGGACATCCCTTTCACAATCCAGGACTGCTGGTTCCCAACTGCTCGCCTGCCTGCCTTCCTGATTGCCCCTAACCGCTTCTGCCTGCCAGCCTGTTTACCCCCTAACCACTCCCCTGACAGCCTGATTAATGCCTAACTTCTCCCCTGCCAGCCTGCTTGCCTCTAACTGCCCTCCCCTGCAGGCCTGGTTCCCCCCAACTACTCTCCCCTGCAGGCCTGGGTCCCCCCTAACTGCCCTTCCCTGCAGGCCCGGTCACCCCCAACTTCCCTCCTCTGCCGGCCTGGTCACCCCTAACTGCCCTCCCGTGCAGGCTTGATCGCCCCCAACTGCCCTCTCTTGCAGGCCTGGTCCCTCCCAACTGCCCTCCCCTACTGGCCTGATTGCCCACAACTGACCTCCCTTGCAGGCCTGGTCCCTCCCAACTGCCCTCCTCTGCTGGCCATCTGGTGTCCACATGGGGGCAGGATCTTTGACCACATGGGGGCAGCCATCTTGTGTGTTGGAGTGATGGTCAATCTGCATATTACTTTTTTATTAGATAGGATAGAGTCCTGGTGCATGGGTGGAGGCCAGCTGGTTTGCCCTGAAGGGTGTCCTGGTGCATGGGTGGGGGTTCCCTTGGGGCATGTGGTGGCCTGGGCGAGGGGCCTGTGGTGGTTTGCAGGTCGGCCATGCCTGCTGGCGACCCAAGGGGAGGCCCTGGTATCTGGGATTTATCTTCTACAATTGAAACTTTGTAGCCTGGAGTGGAGTAAGCCTCCTGCTCACTCTGAGGCAGCAGCCATTTCTGTTGGGATTTATTTATCTTCTATAATTGAAACTTTGTAGCAGAGGCCAAGGCAGGCCAGGGCTTCAGAAGCTTGGATTCCTCCATCGCCGGGGGCAACCCTAGCCTCCTGATCTCTCCAGCTCTGTGGCTGTCTCCATTTTTGTTGGGATTTATTTACCTTCTATAATTGAAACTTTGTAGCCTGGAGTGGGTCAGCCAGGGTGTGCAGAAAGCTGGGCTTCCTCCATTGCCAGGGAAACCCAAGCCTCCCTCCTGCTCTCTCCATGGCCGCAGCCATCTTGATTGGGTTAATTTGCATACTAGCTCATGATTGGCTGGTGGGCTTGGCTTGTGTGTGGTGGGTGATGGTTAATTTGAATATTACTCTTTTATTAGATAGGATTATTTTAGAGAGAGAGAGGAAGGGAGAAGGATAGAGAGATAGAAACATTGATGAGAGAGAAAAATCAATCGGCTGCCTCCTGCACATGCCCCACTGGGGATCAAGCCCAAAACCCCAGCATGTGCTCCAACCAGGAGTCAAACCTGTAACCTCTAGGATCATGGGTTAAAACTCAACCACTGAGCCACCAAGGCTGGGCAGTACTGTCATTCTAATACATAAGCATCAGTGACATATAAATGCATAAGCAAAGTATAAACATAAAAGCTATAGCTGTGAATGAATATATTTTTAGACATTCAGGAAATATGTCTCTTTAAATCAAACACAGCAATTTTCAATGGTTGTATGACAAACTATAATTAACCACTAAGACATAGTATAGTACAGTACAATTCTCTTATTATTCTCACAGAGCAGGGCTTCCCGACAGCAAAGCTGGCAAAGCCATCTCTGGGTGTCTGTGAGCATCACACCTCATCAGCCTGGGTGCAGATTAATTCCTAGAGACGACAGGAGTGCTACCCAGCACATGCTTACACACACACACACACTCCAACTGAGGACCTCAAGACAAAAGATTACAAAATGGAACCCATTTTGAAATGGAAGGGAAAAATTCTATAAATTACTGTAATTACTTTAATAGCCATTTTAGGAAGGATACTAACAAAGGCCTGGTCTCCTCACACATGCACACGTGCCTATTCTGATCCTTAAGAGGGCCCAGGCTATTCTTATCTGCAATTCTTACCTAACACCAGCGATTTGCTAAACAATGAGTCTCATTTATATCATTTCAATTCTGTTCTGATTAGATGTTTTTCCTTCTCCCGACAGAAACATGACAATTTGCAAGTTATTTGTTAGGAAAAGCAGAGCTTGGACTTCTGTTTGCCAAAATCACATAAGAGATTAAAATTTTTTAAAACATATGTTGGTCAATGACAAAACAACTACAGAGACCCCAGGCAGGCTAAGTGACCATCGGGTGTTAATGCAAGTGGGAGGGGTGAGTAGACTATAGGGTGTGAGCTGGTTCTAGGTGGTGCCAAGGAGTGATAGATCTGTTCCTTCAATGGGGAATGATAGATCTGTTCCTTCAATGGGGAACAGAAATAAAATCCTTGCATAAACCTCTCAAAATGGTTCATGCTCAATGCACAGAAGATCTGAAAACGTATCTATTGATTGACTTAATAAACGATGATCAGTTCGGAAACTTAACCTGCTACATTCTCAAGAGACATTGCCATATTAGTTTGAAAATGCAATTAACAACAGAGCAAATACTTGCCTACAGGAATAGTACCATTAAGTTAATTCCTAAACCAACTCCGCAAAATCATTTATTTCAATAAATCCCTTATTATAATCGCACTAGAGGCCCAGTGCACGAAATTCATGCACGGGAACGGGGGAGAGGGGAGTGTCCCTCAACCCAGCCTGCACTGTCTCCAATCTGGGACCCTTAAGGGATGTCTGACTGGGATCGGGCCTAAATGGGCAGTCAGACATCCCTCTCACAATTCAGGACTGCTGGCTCCCAACTGCTCACCTGCCTGCCTTCCTGATTGCCCCTAACTGCTTCTGCCTGCCAGCCTGATCACCCCTAACCACTCCCCTGCCAGCCTGATTGTTGCCTAACTGCTCCCCTGCCAGCCTGATTGCCCCTAACTGCCCTCCCCTGCAGGCCTGGTAACTCCTAACTGCCCTCCCCTACAGGCTTGGTCACCCCTAACTGCCCTCCCCTGATGGCCTGATCGCCCACAACTGCCCTCTCTTGCAGGCCTGGTCCCTCCCAACTGTCCTCCCCCGCTGGCCATCTTGTGGTGGCCATCTTGTGTCCACATGGGGGCAGCCATCTTTGACCATATAAGGGCAGCCATCTTGTGTGTTGGAGTGATGGTCAATTTGCATATTACTCTTTTACTAGATAGGATAATATCCCATTTTACATAAGGGTACCTTTCCACCTCATAAGTTTTTAGAGGCACATTAGTTTGCACATCTTCAATCATTTTTTATTTTATTTTCATTCCTCTTGGCTTTTATTTTTTATGGTATTCATATCTGCATTTTAGCAGGATGGATATAAAGATTTCACCAATATACTAGAATTCTGCCCTAAATTTGTCAAAGGAATTGACACTTGGGACTGTGCATATAACATGAAGTGTAACAATAGTAATGCATTGAGTGTGTAGTGCACTAATATTTTTAATAGTGCAATTTAGAAAAAAACTGAAGGAATGTAGAACAATGGTTACTTTGGGTTGTGGCCAAAAGTAGGGGAAGTAGATTCCAAGGGACTTTTATTTTCTATATACATACTTCCATAACATTTAAGTGTTCTATAAAGAGTATTTATGCTTTTATAGTTAGAATAGTTTTTTTAAGCATGTGTACTATTTAAAACACATAAAAGAGTCAGCTAGATTCAGAAGAAAGTTTCTAAGAATTGTCAGTTACTGATTAGATAAAGCAGAATTTTTACATCTGTTTCACTGTTCTAATAAACTACTATTTGCTAGGTTTTTCTGTTCATCATATAATATAAACTATACAGAATTATGTTAGAAGTTAGAGCACAATACACATATCAAGTCTGTGAGGAAAGAAAACCACAACAAACTAGCATTGACAGGAGAATCTATAATTCATTCTTTTTTAAAACATGCCAAGTAGTTCAGGAAAGCATCAATATTAACTACTTCCTCCATTTGTTGGCCATACCAATTGCACTAGCTAGACAAGTTCAATGGGCTCTCCATTGCTTAAATTACACTTGGTTTAATACTCCAGCACATCAAGTTCTACTAAATATTTCAACTGTCCTTGTCAAGTGTCTTCCCAAGCAAGGCCTACAGGTGTTTGGGAGACTCAGGGCCATTTTCTCCTTTATTAGTGTGTAGCCTAAGGGCACCTGACAAATGCTCTCCCTCCATTTCCCACAGCATTTTTAACTCAGGGAGATTAAATGATGCTTCTTTCAGGCTTTGTAGTTTTAATTACATAGCAATGGCAGAAGAACTAATACAGCTGAAAGATGTTTGAAATTATTAATGCCTTGAACTATTTGGAAGAAAGTCACAGAACACAATTCCCTCATTTTTACAATCAGGGAAAAGGGACAAAGAGAGGCCATAGTCACAACTGGTAAGAGGCTAAAACCAAAACTCAGGTTTCTTAGATTCAAGGAACAACACCCTATTCCTCTAATGCAGTGGTCGGCAAACCGCGGCTCGTGAGCCACCTGTGGCTCTTTGGCCCCTTGAGTGTGGCTCTTCCACAAAATACCACAGCCTGGGCGAGTCTATTTTGAAGAAGTGGCATTAGAAGAAGTTTAAGCTTTAAAAACTGTGGCTCTCAAAAGAAATTTCAATCGTTGTACTGTTGATATTTGGCTCTGTTGACTAATGAGTTTGCCGACCACTGTGTCTAATGTGACTGCGGTATTAAAGTTCAATAGACCAACGTTTCTCCCATTTTAAAGAGCACCAGAATGCCCTGCAAGGCTTGTGAAAAGTCAGATTGCAGTTACACACCCCAGAGTTTCTGAGTCAGTAGGTCTTGGATGGGGCTGATTTTCCCCCAAAATTTTCCGGTGATGCTGATGCCTCTCTGGTGACTACACTTTGGGAACTACCTCCACAAGCACCATCAGCCCAGAGGAACAAACTGATTCTACTCCAGAGCCAGACCAGTTAAATACTATGAAGCAGGTGTATGGGTCAAAAATAAATAAATAAGTTGGGTGGTAGTACATCTCTTTTTCCTTTTCTCTCTAACGCAGGAAAAGGTCCAGATGAGCTCTAAATTCAGTCCTCTTCTCCTCCAAATCCCATCGGAATATTAACTGAAATTTCATAAAATGCATCAGTTCTTCCTAAATTGATTTTTAAAAAATTGTTAAAAAACGCAAATGATTCTAGCCCTGGCTGATGTTCTCAGTGGTTGTATCATCGGCCCAAGGACCAAAGGGTCTCAGGTTCAATTCCCAGTCAAGGGTATGTAACTGGGCTGTAGATTCAATCCCCGGCCCGATTGGAGTATGTGCAGGAGGCAACCAAAAGGTGTGTCTCTCTCACATTGATGTTTCTTTCTCTATCTCTCTCTCTCTCCCCCTCACCTTCCTCCCTTCCACTCTCTAAAAATCAATGGAAAAATTATCATCAGGTGAGGAACAATGAAAAACAACAATGAAACAAAATTGTAAATGGTTCTAGAAGTCTGGCAGGTAAAATGAATGAAGCAAGGCAATGCTACAGGGGAGAAGATGGAGTTAATTATTGCAGCTACAGAATGCCTGCCTCATCCAAGCATATTTCAAATTTAAGTAAAAAATGCACCACACACACCTGCATGTCAAATTCAGCCTGTGGGTTAGCAGCCACTTCTAGAATGAAGTCATTATATTCACATCCAGGTATGTAGTGTGTTCCGCCATTTTTACAAGGTTTAAAAAAATTCTTAGGAAAATCTATCAGAAATGTGAAGAAATCTTCCCACATAAAAGAAACTCTGTCTCTGGAAAAGTAAATATCTTAAGTACAGACCAAATATTCACTTCCTACATATTATATAGATTGAAAAAATCATTCTATTCTATAGCCATGGGAGAAAATTAGTTCTAATCAATACACATTATCTTCTCACATTAAAAGTATATATATATATATATATATATATATATATATATATATATATATATATATATATATATTAAAGCCCAGCTGGAGTGGCTCAGTGGTTGAGCATCAACCTACGAACCAGGAGGTCACAGTTCAATTCCCTGTCGGGCCATATGCCGGGTTTTGGACTAGGTCCCCAGTAGGAGGCGTGCAGGAGGCAGCTGATCAATGACTCGCATCATTAATGTTTCTATCTCTCTCTATCCCTCTTCATGCCTCTCTGAAATCAATAAAAATATTTTTAAAGTATATATAGAAGAATGAATGGCCTGGTATATTACTACATGGTTTCACCAAGTCCATGAGACTCAATATTCAAGCACGAGTATTATGCTTGACAGTGCTCCAAATATTCCTCAGAGCTACTGGTACTATGTGCACATGAAATATCCTAAAAACAAACAAACAACCTCAGGCTGAACATTGGTCAGTAATTTCTACTATTGATAGTAAAAATGTATTATTTGTCTCCTTCAAAATAAATTCATAAAGATTTTTAACCCTTTTAAAATCATTTTTGCTTTCTGTAAGATCCATTCTCTTCAGTTCTCTGGAAACTACTCTGGCATCTGTTTGGGAAAAAACAACTATAGTTTGACGAGTTTTGTGTCTTTTGCTAATCTAGCCAGGAAATCAGTTTATCCAGGCAAAGTTGTCCATATGTCTAACCTGAAAAATGCAGTCACACAGAATAGTCATACAGAGTTAAAACTTTAATCTGGAAAACTAAAGTAAAAGAACAAACGCAAAACAAACTCAATCTGTGGTAACTTTACACAGGGGGTACTCTGGCTTTGTTAGCTGGATCAGATTTAGCAGGATCAAAGAGCAGAGGTGTTGTCAACAGTGAAAGATAGTTTACAATGCATTATGCTCCTGGTAGGCAGAGCCAGGAGATGCATGTCCAGGGAGAAACCCTATAGCATAGCTATAGGGTTGCACCATAGGAGAGGCAAGGGGCAGTGCAGGAATCCCAATCATCAACAACAGCAAGAGAAACAGTTGACAGCAAAGTTCCCTAATCAGCAGCAGGTCTCCTCCCTTCTTTCATTCAAGTCATTTCACTATTAGGTTGATGAAATGGCATCTGAACTTACCTGATGTTTATATTAATTAGCCTATGGTAAAGTAGTACAAAACCTATAGATGACGTTAAGTGAGGACATACTGTACTAAAGAAAGTATATAACATTGAAAGCATTAGCAAATGGGAAAAAGTCATTGCCTGACCCAAGGCACCAGAAATAAAACTTCAATGTCCGTGTTGCTGTAATTGAAATCTTAAAAAAAATCCATGTACGGCTTATTCCTAATTCAAGGCAAATAGTAGTTAACCTCGAGATGTATCGAGGCTCAACTCTAAGTTTGCCTCTATCTTAATATAAGCCTCTTGAGTCTCTAGCAGTTTTCTGATTTAGCTTTAGAAAATACTTATTATTAGGCAATGCCTATTTATTAAAAGAAAAAGAGAAGATTGTGGTCTCAATGGCAAGATAAGACATTTTCCTCAGATATTAAAGGCAAAGACAACCACCATCCCAGAAGCATACAAGAGTAAACAAGGGATTTTGAAAATTGAAAACCTGAGTGATGTAGCCATCATGTCTCTAAGGCAACATGTGTAAGAGATAGCATAACTACACCATATGCTCTGCTTACGTTCCAAAGCATCATGAAATTTAATACAAGGCTTATCACTATGTATAAGTCAGATACAGGTTTGATACAGTAGTTCATTAAAACAGAAATAAGGAAAAATCCCTTGCCTTAAATATAAAAACTAGATAAGCACTTAGTCTTTGGCCTGATAAGTTTTAAAAATATTTTAATACACATAAACGGTGAAAAATAACCGAAGGCGTCACTGTGTGAAATTACACTTTAAAGAAACCATAAAAATACATTTTTCTAGTCCTCATATAAAAATACAAGCTCCCCTTATCAAAGAAAACCTATGGCAGAATTTAAGAAATGGAACCAAAATAGCCAGCCTAGAACTGAACACACAATAGAATTTTTTCTCTGGAATCTAATCTCTCAAAAGTAAGACAACTCAAAGGACCCATTATCAAGAGCTACTTCTGCTCTCAACTTAGTTGGCTTTCACTTAGTGGCTCCTCTTTCAGCAAAAAGAACGGTGTGCCTTCCAGCAATTCTGCATTAAAATAAGAGCCATAAAAGGTGGTTTCTCCACTGCTTGGCACCTGGAATATCACGAAGCTCAGGTGGCATTCAAAGGTTACAGAAGCCAATGGGTGACTAAAATGAAATCCGGGGAATCTTAACTTGCTGGCTGCAGTCTGTTCTTGGGCTTGAAGTAGGTGTGGGGATCAAAAACAAATAAGTGACCGTGCGTTTGGAGTCAGGTTTGCCTCGCAGCTCTGCCCCTAACAAATTCTGTCATCAACGGCGGCCAAATGACTTCACCTACTACTGGAGGTTTCCTCTTATCAGTCATAAAATGTAGTAACAACACTTCAAGGGGCTCTTGTAAAGATTAAATAAAAGAAAGCCTGCAAAAAAAAAAAATCTAGTACAAATACTAGAATACAGAAGGCAGTGAATAATTTTGGTAGACATGTAGAAGAGAATCAAGTACTTCTAAATGAAAATAAAGTGGTTCAGACCCCTTCGGTTTCATGTCCACACTAAACATGCAACTTCACTTGCATCAGTGATGGAAAGACAGTCTATAGCATGCTACTCTTTCACTCATTAAAAGTAAATAATATCCTATAATACATCCAGACACAATAAATATTCCTTAAAATCCTAAAATACATCCAGCTTTCCACATTTTCCATCACTCTAAAAAGATTGGCAAGATATTGAAGAGATAAGTTTAATTATGCACCCCCCCAAAAATTGTATTTGCCTCAAAGTAAAAGGTTAAAAATTTTTAAATTTCCTTATTAATAAAACAGTTTCAAAATATTAAAAGGAAAACTACAGAAGCCAGATATGAAATGTAATTCATAAAGTCATGATTTTTTAATCATAATATGATAAAACACTGCTCAGAGCCAGTTTTTCATTATACAAGGTATAACTTTTTTGACTTTCCTAAATATTCTACTACATGTCATATTGTATTTTCATTAGTCATTTATTCCATTGTTTGTATACAAGAGGAAATCCCCACAAAATCCAGATAAGTAAAGATATTTTCATCCACAGTTAAGAAGATTTTAATTCATTCTTGGCATTCAAAAATGTTACAACCCACTATATATGAAATAATAGTTAACCAGAAAGAATGCAAATATTACCAAGAGAGGATAATTTAAATTTATGCTATAGCCAGAAAATAAAATATAATGAAATAAAAAAGCCAAAAAGTGGCAAAATCCATAAGATATGTTAAATTTTTTAAAGTTCATAAATACATACTGTGCTAATTTTATTATATGTTTTATTTTATTTTTCCATCACCATTTATCCCCTCTGTATTCTTTTCCACCTCCACCCACCCTTCTTCCCTGCTCATTACCATGTATTTTAAAATGTGTACTTTTTAGTATATGCCTAACACTTTTCTGGAAACACAATAAACCACTGATAATTTCCTGTATCAAATTAAGTTATAGATTGGCATGTGTAAACATTTCCTTTTTATTTTGTACTTACCTAAATGTTTTATCAGATACATATATGACAGTTTAAAATATATTAATGTCACACAAACATAAAGGTATGTCCAACCAAAGATCTACAAATGTATGCATTCAAATTTTAATTCCATGTGGAAAGAGAATTTTAAAAATGGGTTGGATTACAGAAATCATTTAAGTAATTGCAGTCATGAAGAACTATTGTGAGAAAAATGAGGAGAAAGAAGGACAATAAGGAGAGACTGCCCCACAGCTTAAACAAAGACAACACCTCTGGGAAGTGGAAGGAGGGTTAAGAGAACTTGGAGTGACAAAGGCAGACTCAGGAGGATGATAAGAAGTCTACACGAGACACAGGAAACAAGAACATCAGAGAAGGAAAACTGAAAACTCAAATAAGATATATCTATGTGAGATACTGTAATGTCACTTACAGGAACCATTTAGCATACCAAGAAGAGGACAAATACAATGGAGATGGTATCTCAGAAAAAAGGATGTTTGAAATAAGTGGAAGAAGTCAGACTGGGAGCCAAACAAAAATCATAAAGAACGCCATGCTTGGTCTTCTAGTTATTGCACATTTGGCAGACATTATCTATCAGTGATGCCCAGAAAAGAGATGGCCGTCCTTCTTCAAGCCAATCTCAACAGAAACATATCCCCAAAACAGTGACTTCTCAACCTTGAATGCACGTTGGAATCCCGCCTGAGAGCTTGTCCCTGAGTTAACTCCTAGAAATCTTTACTGAATAGGCTTGGATGCAATCTAAGTATCTGGAATTTTCCAAGTTCTCTAAGTAGTTCTAGCCTGCAGCCCAAGCCGAGATCCACCACCCTAAAACATCCTGTGTCTCACATTTATAGTCTAATTCAAACTTTCATAGTCTTAACTTGTCCCATCTTCCAAATTACCAAGTTCTTGAGGTTCAATCAGATATATAAATCTTTCAATGGGAAGCTTTCTTTCCACACCTGTGGCAGACTGCTTCCTAGGTGGATCCCAGGGAAACGCACCTGAAGGACTCATCCCTTTGTGCAGCCCTCTCTTAGACTGATAGTGGGCTTGGCCATGTGCCTTGTTTTAGGTAAGAGATGCAAGCACGTAAGCTCTGGGGCTTAAATTCTGGGAAACACCATCTCAGTACCCATCCGCCAAGCTTTAAATAAATCCAGCTGGAAAGAGACCGCATGCAGGAAAACCAACAGGTCCCAGCTAAGCCCAACTGAATACAGATGGAGTGATCAACCCCCAACTGGAAACCACGTGGAACAAAAATCCAGCCAGTCAACCCATAGATTTGTGAGATAATAAAACTCATTTTTTCAAGCCACTAAGTTTTAAAGTGGCTTTTGTTACCTAATAGACAATTAAAGCTTTTACTATTTGTAACCACTACAGTTAGTCCTTAAAGTGAGTGCATCCTGGGCCCACCACTATCCCCCTAATGAAGTTTCACATGCCCAGCTCTAATTTTTCGCAAGCTTCATTCTTTTTCTCTTTATGCATCTTATTCCTGTTCCTCTGCCTAGAGTAGTATTTTTTGAACTTAAGGGATCTGTGGACCACTTAACAAATGTTCAGCACACACAGGTATGAAAAACAATCAAACAAACAAAAATAGTCATCAGAATTTTTAAGTAAAAATTGAAAGTTTTGAAATCAATAATGATTTCCTATCACTGAGACATGATTTGCCATCTGCAATCCTTCACCAAGGTGTCTTTATCTGAACATGAGCTAAAGGTCAGATTGCACATCCATTCAGTTTATGTTTTTACTCATTATTTCATACTCCTTCTTTACCATAATAGGTCATTAGGAGTGACAGCAAGGGTCCCATGACTCTCTCATATAATTTGGGATATTCGGAGGAAACATAGATCTAGGAATCATGGAGAGATTTCTCATGTACATTTGTCTTCAGGTAGTCAGTTGAAACACCTATCACTTGTAAGGTGAGTCTGACCATTTCTTTCAACATAGAAATAAATCTTTATACTCTGCTGTAACATTTCTATTAATTTTTTAAATGTGCAATTCAGCTTCTTCATCTAAAGGATGGATATCAAGTTATGGGGAATAAAATAAAATTCTTGGCAGGAACTATCTGGAGTCAGAATTCTTCAAAACCCCCACAGCCTACATTCCATGTTTAACACTGTGATGATGCAGCCCTGAAAAGGTAGAGCCCAGCCATTCAAGAAACTGAATTTCCACGGAGAAATGCTGACCAAGGAACCACTTAAAATAATATAAATAAATGAATCCATTGCCAAGAAGAAATGCTTTTATTCCACTTTTCAGATAACTTGTTTGAGCCCCTTAGCCTCTGGGCAGCCAGCCAGCATTCTGCAGGAGGGGAAAAAGCAGTCTTATTCTTCTTTGCCCAGCATGCCAAGATACATTCTCAGTGACTGCCATGCTATCCGACACAATTTTCACTATTTCCTTCTTCCCTGAATCATAAGCAGGAGGGAGATAGATTATTGACCATCAACTGCTTAGGGAGTGGGGGAGCAGACGATGGACAGGTATTCAGGTAAAACTCTTCACTTTACAAAGCAAATGTCACCCTTGCACCCCCAAAAGGTGCTTTACTCTCTCAATAGACCTCAGTGACCTAATCTGCCTTGTTCATTCTCCATCAGAATGCTCAAAACAATCACTCCCTTTCCCCGGGACATCGGATCTAAAGTGACAACAATGCCAGAAGTCATCAAACAATTATCTCTCATTAGAGTATAAGCTCTATGAGGGCAAGAGCTTTGTCTCTTTTGTTCAATGTCACATGTCCTGTGTCTGAAATAATTCCCAACACACAGTAAGTAGGCTTTCTGAAAAAAAAAAAAAATTTGTTGAGTGAATAAATATATGTATTTCATCCATTCCAAACTATGAGTCAGTCTCTAAACCTCAGGGTTTTGTGTGGTTTTTTTTTGCCTCACTGTGAGGAAAATGTTAGTACCCAAACTAGTGAATGTTCCTATACACATAGGTATGTCATTTAACAAAGGGGTGTTGCCAATAATTAATCTGCTTTCTCTCTATACACATCTGCCATTAGTGTTTGAGCTAGTTGAAAAGCTTCTTGTTATGTCACACAAAGAACTGGCATTTGGAATGATGTCTCTAGGAGATAGTTTAGTCTCTATCTCCATGGGAGAAAAGTGCCGAGAACCAACTCCAGCACGTAACAAGTTCCGTCAAAAGGTTGATAGGACTTGGGGGGCTCAACAAGGGTGAGCCACATATGTAATTTACCTGTTGGAAACATGTAAAAGGCACTTCCCCCAAACTTGAATGGGATTGTTACCTGCCAGACAGCTCAGGGCATTTTATTGCCTCCTGTTGGCCAAACACCTGAACAACTGTAGGCTATTCCCCAAACTGACAATCTCTGTAAACCCTTTGATACCTTACCCTTTGAAGTGTATATTTCCACCTTGCCTTGGGACAAATTGTGTTTAATAAAAGCACGGCGTCCTGAGACAAGGAGCGTCTTCTAGCTCCTTCAGCTGAAGCTCTTCTGACCCCCAATGCCTTTCAAAACTATCTTTCGTCCATGGACTCTTTAATCATCTACGCGCAGCCCCTTTCTCCAGAATGCTGAACCCTTTGTAAGGCTGGGAAAAGAACCACGGAAGGAAAGGTCATCAATTTTACATCCAAAGACTTATTTTGGCAGTTTTATAACGGATGACTAAGGGTCAGTAGCTCACCAGTTCAATAAAAGCTAAATGCTAGATATTCATTGCCATAGTTGCTATTCACGTTTCCTTTCTCAGAAGCCGCTAGTGGAGTCCCTTCAACCAACTTACATAGGTTTAATGTTAAGATTTGTGGAGAGGCCTGCTGGTGTGGCTCAGTGGTTAAGTGTCACCCTATGAACCAGGAGGTCACGGTTCCATTCCTGGTCAGGGCACATCCAGGCTGTAGGCTCTGTCCCCAGTGTGGGGTGTGCAGGAGGCAGCGATCAATGATTCTCTCTCGTCATTGATGTTTCTATCTCTCTCTCCCTCTCCCTTCCTCTCTGAAATCAATAAAAATAATATTAAAAAAATAAAGATTTGTGTTAGAGAGATGAGAAGAGATAAACCAAAGAACTTGTATACTTGGCAGTGCCCTCAGCGGTCCCGGATCTGTCACTGTTCCCTTCAACAGTGTTTGGATGGAACAGACCCAGGGATGCCCCTTCTTCCAGCCTCCGGCCACCCTCCAACCTTTCCCAGTCAGCACCTTCAGAACCACCTGGGAGACGGTTGTTTTTTCCACCTTAACTCCTTATTGCCGAACAACCATGAGCTCCCGAATTCCTCAGAACTATCCCACCGACTGGAGGCTGCCGTCAACCGCCTAGGGCCTCCCACACCTATCTCTGTCTGGGCTTCTATTTTGACTGAGGCAATGTGGCTCTCGAGGGCCTGGGTCACTTCTTCCTGGAGTTGGCGTTGGCAGAGAGGAAGCACGAGGGCGCTGAGCATCTCTTAAAGTTGCAAAACCAGCACAGTGGCCGCATTCCCTCTAGGACGTGCTGAAGCCTCCCCATGATGAGTGGGCAAAACACAGGACTCCATGGAGGCCGCCATAGCCTTGGAGAGGAACCTGAACCAGGCCCTTTTGGAGCTTCATGCCCTCAGCTCTTGACTTCCTGGAGAACCACTTCCGGGGTGAGGAGGTGAAACTCATGAAGAACATGGGCAACACCTGCCTGACCTCTGCAGGCTGGCCGGCCCCCAGGTGGGGCTGGGCGAGTATCCCTTCTAAAGGCTCACCCTCTAGCATGACTAGGAGCCTGTGGAGCCCAGAGGCCTTTGAGGGGCCCCTCTGCATCCCCCTATTGTGCGGCTTTTAACTGAGCCTCTCCCCAAAACCCCTAGCCATTCTTCTAACCACCCTGAAGCCCTCTCCCACGCATTAGACCAGTGTTTGGCAAACTGCGGCTCGCGAGCCACATGCGGCTCTTTGGCCCCTTGAGTGTGGCTCTTCCACGAAATACCACAGCCTGGGTGAGTCTATTTTGAAGAAGTGGCGTTAGAAGAAGTTTACATTTAAAAAACTTGGCTCTCAAAAGAAATTTCTATTGTTGTACTGTTGATATATTTGGCTCTGTTGACTGATGAGTTTGCCTACCACTGCATTAGACCAAATGAAACAATAAAGCTTTTTGCAGAAAATAAAACAAAAAAACATATACTTATGTGCATAGCCCATGGACATGGGCCATAGGGTAGTGAAGACCTGGGGGTCTGGTGTAGGGGCTGGAGGAAAAGGGGGGGAATGGGAGATATTTGTAATACTATCAATAATAAAAATAGATTTAAAAACATTTGTGGAGAGATGCTAGTTGTTTCCGAATATACTCTTTCATTCTCAATAAAATCACCACTTTGGACTCATCACTTAGTTCCCCCCCCCCCCCCGATTAAAAAGCACATTTTATAATCTCCTTTGAAGCTAAATTATAAGGCCAAAGTTCTGGTCAAGAAGATGCAAACCAAATGGTCATGTGTAACCTCTAAAACTTGTTCTTAAATGGAAGGCACATCCCCTCCAATCCTTTTTGATCCTGGCTGGAATTCAAACAAGAAGGCTTGAGTAGCCTGGCCAGTGTGGCTCAGTGGTTGAATGAAGAGATCAAGGGTTGAATTCCTCATCAGGGCACATGCCTGGTTTCGGGCTTGATCCCCAGGAGGGGGCATGCAGGAGGCAGTTGATAGATGTTTCTCTCTCATTGATGGTACTATCTCTCTATCCCTCTCCTTTCCTCTCTCTCTCTCAAATCAATAAAAATGCATTTTTTTAAAAGAGTGTTTGAGCAGTCATGTTGGACCACAGGTGAAAACAACCCCAGGAGACTGAGCAAAACAAAACAAAACAAAGGAGCCTGGTCCCAAACGTCAGAGTACATTGGCTACGTATGGAATTTTTTCTTAAAATATGAGAGAAATAAGCTGCTTGCTTACATCATTGCTGTCTTACATTTGCAGCTATTTGTGCCTAAATCTATTCATAACTAATACTATAAATTTTCTGTAAAAATAATATACTGATAATAATGTTAATAATATATTATACTTACATACTAGTAATATATACTATGTACCACACCTTATTCTAAATGCCTTACATTTAATAACACATTAACCCTTACAACAACTTAATAAGGTAGGTACTATGAGTATGCTGATTTTATATATGAGGAGGCAGAGGCGTAAAAAAGTTAATCAACTTGTTCAAAATCACAATGATTGAAAGGCAGTGCTCAGGTTTGAACCCAGGGAGACTAGTTCCTGAGTTCCTGCTCTGAACCACTGTGGACTCTATTGCCTCTAATAATCCTATCTAATAAAAGAGTAATATGCAAATTAACCATCACTCCGCAATAAAAATGGCAGCGCCCATAGACACAAGATGGCAGCGCCCAGTCCTCTCAGGCCCGCCAGAGTCCCCCAGTCCCAGGGAGGGCTGCCTCTGAGAGCCGGCAGCGTGTGGCCCAGGCTGTTGGCCTAGGAGGTGGCCATGCCCCCCAGCAGATCCTCTCCCAGCCCTGGCCCAGGCCATGGGCCTGCGAGGTGCCCGCCCACCCCTGGCGCAATCCACTGCCAGCCGCGGCCCCGCCCGCACCCCCCCCCTCATCCCCCTTTTCCGACACGATCTGCTCCTAGCTGCGGCCTGGGCTGTGGGCCTGGGAGGCGCCTGAGTCACCTATACCCCCCTAACCCCGCCCCAGTGATGAGCTCCCATCTGCAGCTGGGGGTGTAGGCCTGGGAAGCAGCCGCACCCCCCAGAGCTAGCCCCTCAAATGGCAGCCTGGGGTGTCAGCCTCCAAAGGGCCTGCGACCCCATGGAGTGATCCCCCCACACATACCTATAGCCTTGGAACTTACCTTGCCCCCAGCCGAGTGATTGAAGATGGGGGGTGATACCTGGGCGATGCTGCCCAGCAGACCTCTCCCATTGGGTAGAAACTTCTGACCAGGTTAGGGAGGTAAATGGGTTTTGTTTAAAATCTTTAGAAACCGCAGTGGAAATGTCTGAGGTAGGGTTTCACATCGGAAGTAACTACAACTAATTTTTGAAGGCAGACGGGGACATTGCAGTTACATTACTGGAGAGTACCCCGAGGTCCAGAGGTTGGCTCTGCAAAGGTGGTGGTGGGTGCTCCCCACCCTGGTTTCTCAGCACCTTGGGCAGGGCTTGAGCCCACCCAGGAAGGCCTTTTCCCCTACAGTTTTCACCAAGGCAGGGAGGTTTGGTAGACATGAATAAGAAGTGCCCACACACAAATCCTGAAGATGCCGGGGCCGGCAGAAAAGACAAACAAACCGGGAAAAGAGCAAAACCAGAAACACCATGGATCCCAACACAGATCATCTTTTTCTTCAGATGACGGTGTGTTTCCCTCTTCTGCGTCTTCTGGAAGCAAGACAGATTCAAGTACTGACGATTCTACCAATGGAAAAGTTAAGAGAAAGAGAGGACAGAAAAGGAATAAAAGGAAAAAAGAAAGGACAACAGATGAAACATCAAGAAAAAAAAGAGAAGGAAAAAAGGAAGAAACAACTACATGATATCACCTTTCCAAGGTCTCATGAAATTCCTTTTTAAGTTTATTTTATAACACTTTTATTTTGGGCTTACATTTTTACAGGTTTGTCAAGACCACAGCAGGTACACTGTCCAATATGTTAAAGAAAAAACCCTATCTAATAAAGAGGGAATATGCAGGGGAGGGCATTTGGGGGTGACCGGGCTGTCAGGGGAGGGCAGTTGAGGATGATCAGGCCAGCAGGGAAACAATTAGGCATTGATCAGGCTGGCAGGGGATTGGTTAGGGGATGACCAGGCTGGCAGGCAGATGTGGTTAGGGGCAATCAGGCAGGCAGGCGAGCAGTTGGGAGCCAGCAGTCCTGGATTGTGAGAGGGATGTCTGACTGCCCATTTAGTCCCAATCCGGGATTGGGCCTAATGGGCAGTCAGACATCCCTCGAGGAGTCCCAGATTGGAGAGGGTGCAGGCTGGGCTGAGGGACACCCCGCCCCATCCCGTGCATGAATTTCATGCACCGGGCCTCTAGTCTATATATATATATATATATATATATATGAAAGCCTAATATGCAAATTGTCCCTTTGGGAGTTCACCTGGGAGTTCGATCGCTCGCTATGATGTGCGCTGACCAACAGTGGGTGGTGTTGAATGAATGATCACCAGCCAGGCCTAGAGACCCTACCCATTACGTTTTTTGTGCACCAGGCCTCTAGTTACTCATAATTAAACATGCTATACTGCTTGTCATAGTTAATTATTAACACTTAAAATCTGTGGAATGTCTGAGAACAAAGATGTCCCATTGTTCCTCCCCTCCCCAATGTCAAATCACCATGAGGTGCTTGCTGGGCCCTAATGGACCACAGAAATCCATGGCCCCACTGTGAGGTTCTCAGGTCATATTTTTTCTCAATGGAACTGAAATTGTCTCACCATGGCACTGTTTCCCTGAGGCTGTCCCCACTGCTGGGATCCTATCAGGCAAGCAGAAAGCTACAGCCACTGTACAGATGCTTGACTCAGCCTGGCCCCTACTGCAGGGTGAGGTTTGCTTTTAGCAGAGATGTAGAACCAACCTGACTGTCAATTGCCTCTCATAGAGTAGGGGACAGAAGTTTGACAATAACTTGAATATTGGTCATTGTCTTCAAATGTCCAATAATGAATTAAGACCATGCAGAATTTTGAACTTCATTCCTGACCACTAGATACATTGCAGGAACCAATGCTTAATAATATTACACCATCTGATTTTTGAATAAAGCATTTTATATGCTGCTTTGTGACAACAGAATCAAAGGCTATTAGAGCTGAAGGGGGATTAGAGCTTCACTTAACCCAACCTTCCTCATTTTACAAATGAGAAAATCAAGACATACAGAGATATAGTCTAGTCAAGTATCAAGAGAGATTTGGGGTTTTGTTTGTTTGTTTGTTTAAATACACTACCCTTTTACAATTCTAAGTAAGTTATATTCAACATTTTTTTGAATAATAGATGAACTAAAGTTTTCTGAAAATGAGATGAAATTTTTTAAATAACTATGAGCAATATGCTTAGCTGTAAATTCACAGAATTTTCTGACTCCAGTTTTTTATTTCTACCTATGATGGCTTGTTTCTGTCAGATAGACACATTTCCTTAATAATGTACCATTCATAATATCATTCAGCAGTAGAAATGTTTCAACACATTTGGGGGCACCAAGCTATACATTTGGAAGAAAAGCTGAAAAAACAGAAAATGCAGTTATTTCCAGCTTACAAAAATCTTAGGTGATAAAAAATAATGAATTACATCCTTTTTTTAAATCTTTACCCGATTGTATGTTTTTATTGATTTTTAGTGTAAGAGGAAGGGAGGAAGAGAGAAAGAGAAACTGTGATGAGAGAGAGAAACACCTTTCTGTTGCCTCCTGTAGGTGCCCCGGTCAGGGATCAAACCCGAAGCCTGGGTAAGTGCCCTGACAGGACCCAGCTGTACAACCTTTCGGTGTTAGGGGTGATGTGTCCACACACTGAGCCACCAGGCCAGGGCAGCTAATCACATCTTTCAATGGAAAGTTCTCATTTCAGAAAGACCCAAGATCTGATTTAGTGGTGATTCGTTCTTGAATATAATCTATAAGCAAGTAAATAAGCCAAAGGCCTGAGTGTTCTGACAAAACTGTATTTTACACCTCCTACCAAGGTTTTGGCTCCAAAATATTTAATATTACCTCCGTTTTTGCCTAAAAGTTACCCAAAATTTTTCAAAAACATTGTTTTAAATTCTATGCTTTTAGCAAGCAGATGATCAATTCCATTTTGCTCTTTAAACCTGTGTCATAAAATGTGATATTCATATAAAAAATAGTGTGGGGTACACTATTAAAGGCCCTAGACAAGGGGTGGGGAACCATTTTCTTTCCAAGGGCCATTTGGATATTTATAACATCATTCGCTGGCCATACACAATTATCAACTTAAAAATTAGCCTGCTATACTTGGTCAAACATTTAATTAACTCACCCCTAATGCCTTGGCAGGGCCAGATGTTCCCCACCCTTGCCCCAGACAGTGAGCAGATTTGGCAAGGGTCCCAATCAAGTCCAGGAACAATCCATAGAACAACTAAAACCACACAGATGAGAACCTGCATGCAACTGAGCATGAGAAAGACATTGATGGGGCATGGGTATAGACCATTTCATACAAATCACTCCCATTACAAAAGGCTTGGCAGTGATTTATGGATTAAGATGGTATAAACTTAGAAATTAAAGGATCAAAGAGAATGGGGATCAACTGAAGAAAGCGAAGTAGTTGTTCTCAGACTCAAATGAAGTATGCCATCCGAATAATGAATTTGGCTCTAAGCTCACTGATATCTAAGGCAAAAATGAAAATAGGTTGGGTTATCTAGTAACCCAATTTCCTGATATGGAAAAACATTCCCATTTATAAAGACACCGATTTTTATTTATTTTACTAAACGTAGGAATGTATCAGATGTGTATTTGTGTAAGGCCGAGTTGACGGCAAACAGCAGCTGCAGTGTTAGGTAAATACCTAGAAGCGCTCGCTCTCCTCTAGACACTTGACCAAGCACCCACATTTATTATCCCATTTAATCATTACAAAAATTGTAGGAGACCTCCATTTACAGGTGAGAAATTGGGAGGAGCACAGAGACATAAAGACTGCCCAATGGCACATTTAGGAAGTAATAGACTCAAAGACATTGGGCCTGGCTCCACAATCCACACTTTTAAAGGTAATCTTTCTTTCTGAGTATAGAAAATGAGCACATTTTCTACATGTTTTACAATGGATATAAGTAAGTGACCATGAGGTATGGTGACTATACTTAAATATTTTAAGTTCTAAAGCCTGTATTTTTTAACACAACACTTTTCTGTCTTGCTAAGCAAATACCTATTATGACACACTAGACATTGGGATCAGCAAGATAGACACATAATCCCCCACATCTGACAGACAATAAGTATTATGTAATAATGTATGATTCAGAAATACAGTGCCAACAGATGGTTCTCCTATTGAGCCGCTATAACACATAACATTAAAGTATGTCTGATTAGATTTCTCTGGGGATAATGTGATTCAGATACTTAGCTTGCTGGTATGCTATCCTAATACATTAAAACATGGATAAATCCATGTGTTTTTTTTTTTAAAATTGCCACCATGAAAGAGTTTCTCTCAATTTTCAACAATTTTGGCCAAGTGCTCCAAATCTTGGTCAACTCCTAATCCACCAAATAAAAAATAACTATTTAGCAAGTTTCATTTGAATATTTCAGTAAATAGGTGATTCACTGAACCAGAACTCAACATTGAGATGTAAATTATCTTGCAGAAGGAAACCTTTTTAGTTTGGGGGGGGGGGGGTGTGTGTGAAAAATGTGGCCAGATCTGGAAGAAACTTTGGAGGCTACCTCATGCCCATAGGCAAATCCTATATCCCCCTCTTCCCACTTAGAGACAGTATTTACCCTGAAGCTTGTGAAGCCTTAACTTAAAGGTCCCTCTTTAAAGGGACCCTCTCATGGCCCTGGAGGAAATCCAATGCTGTCACTTACAGGCTTTAGTAAATTTCCAAAGCAGAATATTTTTGTTTTGTTTTGTTTTTTTGCTTTTGTATTGTGTGGGGTTTTTTTCCCCTTAAAGAAAACCCCCAAAATTGCCCTGACTGGTATAGCTCAGTTGGTTGGAGTGTAGTTCCGTACACCAAAGGGTTGCGGGTTCAATTTCAGATCAACCTAGGTTTCAGTTTTGATCCCCAGTAGGGGTGTGCATGGGAGGATACTGATCTGCTGATCTGTTCCTCTCTCTCTCTCTCCCCCTCTCTCTCCCTCCTTCTCCATCCTTCCCTCACCCTCTCTCTAAAAAATCAACAAAAATGTATCTTCAGGTAAGGATTTAAAAAGCTCCCAAATAATATATGCTTCAGAGCCCACCACACCTGGTTCTGGCCCTGCTGACTGCCTTCAGACTTGGAATGCTCTCAAACTTTTGCAATACTGATTAGCCAACACTCCAGTGGTTCACATCATGATTCAAGAAAGAAGCTCCTTCTATTTGTCTTCAGATAGCTACTTCAGCATCAATTCCTTTCACGGTGATTCTCTGCTACCTATTGCTGACTGGTGGTAGCAGTTTTAATAAAAACTAATAGGATGATAGGGGGAAATGAGTATTAACTTTTCCACAGGCATACAATAGAACCTTGATTTTATGTAAAATTCAACCTTCAAAAAATGAAAAGAACTGTCTTAATAAACTGGCTGTAGAAGCCCCAGTTGCCTAATGGATAAGGCATTGGCCTCCTTAACAAACTGGCTGTTTGCCTCTAGTGAAACTATAGCATAATCATGGTCTATAAGAACCGTTTAATGTAAAGCCTTGGTAAAAGTTCCTCAAATTATATTAATCTGATTCAGATATTATACAAAATTTTTGTCTTAATTATTTTAATGACTTTAAGGAAAGTCAGTCAAGCAAAACAATCCAGCTGTAGAACACTTGAAGAAAATAATAGCATTTATCTGTGTTTAGAAAAGCACATTACTAAATACAGTGCCCCCTCTTGATTAAAAGTTAGATGATATTATGAATATTTTAAAGAAATAGGATAAACTACTTCTTCAGCCTCAGATCTTGGAGCACCACCTTTCAACTCTAAGTTCTGAGGTCATAATGCTTAGAGTTCCAAATGATACATAAAAAAAAAAAACTTTAGTTATAGCCTGGCCAGCATGGCTCAGTGGTTGAGCACTGACCAATGAACCAGGAGGTCACAGTTTGATTCTCAGTCAGGGTACATGCCCGGGTTGTGGGCTCAATCCCCAGTGTGGGGCGTGCAGGAGGCAGCCAATCCATGAATGTCTGTCATCATTGATGTTTCTATTTCTCTTTCACTTCCCCTTCCTCTCTGAAATCAATAAAAAATATATTCTTAAAAATTTTTAGTAATTGAGATACAGCAAATTCTTATTTAATTCTTTTGCCACCTAAGTAGTAATGCTGACATCAGAAACTCTCTCAACGCCACATCTATTTGCAAGTCTTCTGTATCACAGTGGAGTCGTCCTTTGAAAAATAGTTCCATATCAAAGCTTTTTTTCTTTCACACATTTCAACCCAATTAGAGACAAGAGAGATGAGTGTTAACAAGACAGTTAATTTTAGATAATATATGCAAAAAAGCCAAATGTTTGTAATTACTTTAATATTTTCCACGTGTAGAACTGTATCTTATTAGGCATTAAAACAATATCTGAAAATGAAAAAATCAGAGCCATCAGCACTCTGAGTTTATCAGCTGGACACAATTTATTTATGTTCAGACACTTCCGCTATCAGCTATCAGAGCATTATATTAAAACCTTCTCAAGCATAGTTAACCCACACGCTCTTATCAGGTAAGAACAGGAAGTTCTTGCACATGTTCTGGTTATCTTTTAAGCCATAGCAAGAACAAGGGAAAAATATAATTCAGATCCCGTTGCTCTTTTTTTATTTATGTTTTCCAGGGTGGCTTTCTTTTTGGAATATGAAGGACATAAAGTCTACTTTGTAGACTCACGAGATCAAACTTGAATTGATGGGATCTCAAAATGAAGGAAGCTAGGAAACCACAACTCTGAACCACCCATTTTACCACTTATATTCTCTATGAATTTAGAATATTTCCCTAACTGAAATGTACTCTGAGTATTTAAAATATATCTCTTCCATTAATATTAAAATATTCTAACAATGAAAAAACCCATAAAGCATTTCTGAGAGCTCAATGCTATATGAGTGTTGTTCTAGTATACCAGAATTATTATTCTAAACCGATAAAGTCATTAAAATGAGCTCTCTATTTCAATACCAGCAGAAACCATGCCTTTTAAATACTGATGAAATTGAGCAAGTATTCATTTTACTAGTATATTCAAATGACCCGTGGTGATATTACGATTCTAAAGATAAAGGCTAGAATCTTTGAACTTATGTACTTTAATTATCAGATAACTTTGGATAAAAAACAAAAATTCCCTGTGAAATTGTAGAATTTCAATTAACTATGAATTTGACACAGGTTATAAAAATTTACCTTTGATATTATCAGTGAAAAGGGGGTTGACTCAATTACCCAAAACCATTCGAATGGTCAAGTCTATAAGGAACAAATAAATGCTCCTTCTCAACAAATTAAAAGAAATCCTACCAAAATAACCTTCGAACCCATTCTCATTGTTTAGTTTGCTAATATGGACATGAGTACATGAAAAACAAGAAAACTTCTGAAAAAACAATCTAAGACATTTCCCTAATTTAGACTGTCGTATTAATATTTTTAATTATCATCCAACGTCATTTCATTTCATCTCTGGAGTGTATAGCAATGGTTCTCAAAGTGTGGTCTCTGAGAACCTTGTTAGAAATGCATTTTCAGGTCCTATGAAGACCTACTGAAGCAGACACTCTGGAGGCGGGGCCCAGCAATCGTGTTTTAACAAGCCTCCCGAATGATTCAAGTGCATAGTAACTTTGGTGAACCACTGCCTTAAAGACTATAAGATGAAACAATATCTTTATGGATCATTTTAAAAGGACTCAAACAGAGAAAGAAAACAAACAACAAAAAAACCTAGACTCTATTCTCATCCTCCTGTAGTTCATATCCCACTTCTCTATATAATGGGCATCCTAATATTCAATGGATGTACTCCGCCCTAATCCAGGTTTTGGAAGAGTTAAACTCTTAGTTCAAGAAACAGTAGCAGTTGACTCCAAAGCTCAGATTCCCCTTGAAGACGCCATACTGCTAGTTCCAGGCTGAAGTTTTTGCTATTCCGCCGTGACATTCTCTACTCATCTTCAGCTGCCATCTAGTTGTCTACCAATCTTTAAAAAGTTTGGCATCTGGGTAGGTGTTTCTACATTTCTGACCCTTCTTTAATCAAACACTGTATTCAGCCACATCATTTTAACCGGCATAGAACTAACTTTACTTTGCTTACATTGACAGTTAATTTCAGAATGAACTCAGTAAAATGCAGTGCTATTTTTTTATTTTTTTGAGGATGTTGCTTATCGAATTACACTGGTCCTGTCATTCCCACATCTCAGTACTGGAAGTAATCTTCTGAGGGACTAGGTTATTTTTATCTTATCAACCCTGAGCGTTAGATAACACACGTTTTTCCCTTCATGTGTGATCTTAAAATGATAAGAGCAATTTTATAGCCTAAGCCTAGGAAGTATGCTAAAATTAAAAACACGAGTTTGTGTACTAATCTGCCCTTGATTGCATGTTTATTATTTTTACCTATCAAACATAGATTTTATTTTATTGAGTTTATTGAGGTGATGTTGTTTAGTAAAATTATTTAGGTTTCAGGTGTACAATTCCATAAAACATCATCTGTATATCGTATTGTGTGTTCACCACCCCAAGGATGGCGCAAGGTGGGGCCTGTTGGTCCAGACACTGGATTCACACCCTCAGAAATCCTTTCATTTACTCATGGCTGTATTCCACATCTCAGTTACCCCAAACTTCACCATTTTCTTCCAGGCCTTTTCCCAATCCTATCACTCTCACCTGGCACCCTTGCTTCTACTCAGGAATTACGTTTTAACTCTCAGACTCAGACACACAATTAACATTGATACTCCCTGCCGCAGAGAACAATGCATCTCTTCTGCCCAAGACCAATGACTCATCTGACTGGCCCTGGACGGCTTTCTTCCTGAATCCTCCTGGACCTTGTATCAGCCATCAAACCCTCTCCCTCCTTCACATTCTTTCAGCTTCTTCCTCGCAGTTTTTCATTCCTCACTGATGAAAAACATTCACTTGTCTCTCCCTCTGAAACACAAGAACTCACAGTTTGAAACTGGCAATTAATAATTCGGAAAATGTGATGTGAATGTTAAAAAGGTTCGCATCAATTAAAACCACAAACCTGGGGTTTTTCTTTTTGCTTTTTTTTTTTTTTTTCTTTTGTCCCAGCTTGAGTCAGAGCAGATATAGCCTCACAGTGGAACAAGGCTGCTGAGGGCCCATGCTGTGTTTTACTGTACACTCCATCTTCGATCCACAGTGTGCTGGATGTGACGGAGCATATACTCCACGTTGGGCTGATCTCAGTATCTGTTCTGGCACAAAGATCTTATACTCCAGTCTGGCCTGGTCGTATGAAAAAAGTTAACTGTTCTATTCAGTGGCCCTGGTTTAATCATCTTTACCGAATCGAATGCAAGTTGGAGGAAAGAATAGAGCAGATATGACTGGCCAGCATGGCTCAGAGGTTGAGCATTGATATATGAACCAGGAGGTCATGGTTCAATTCCCAGTCAGGGCACATGCCCAGGTTGTGGGCTTGATCCTCAGTGTGGGGCGTGCAGGAGGCAGCCGATCGATGATTCTCTCTCATCATTGAAGTTTTTATCTCTCTCTCCATCTCCCTTCTTCTCTCTGTAATAAATACAAACATATTAAGAAGAAGAAGAAGAAAAAGGAGGAGGAGAATGGAGCAGATGTACGGAGAGAGGCAGTGAACACATCTGGCTTCCTGACAGCGTGGCATGTCCCTTTGTAAGATTTATATTTTTAATTCCTTGCCCTTGGGTTTTGTTAGACATTCTTAAATCAGATTTTGTTTAAGACAGCCCTGGCTGATTGTTATTACAACCAACCAAAGAGTCAAAACACTTCTCAGTGAGAGGAATGAGGGCTTCTCACTGCTGTCCTGTCACACTGTCCCTTCAGAAAGGTCACAGTGACCACAGACAGAGCAGGGTTAAAGGGAGGGAAGAACCTGGAAATGGTCTGAGGTTACCTTGAAGCTGATAACTGAGGGGTGTCAGACCCATCAGAGTAATTTCAGAGGGAGAGAGGTGTTGAAAGTGAAAAGATCTTCACCTTTTTAGGGGGAAAAATAATTTGATAGGCCACTTAGAAGCTATGGGGAGATAGACACTATAAGAAGTCAGAAACCCAAATGAGTCTGCTAGTAAAAAGAGTCTGGTAGAGTTCTTACACCATTAAAGCAATATGACAGGTGGTTAGGTTTTTTTGTGTGTGTGGTTGTTGTTTTTTTTTCCATTTTCACATGATGAGAAACCTTACCAGTAAATGCCATGGCATACAGCTTTATAACAGCACATTTCTCTAGAAGTGTCCATAAAATCTATCCTGGCGTAGAGCTTATTTTAAATTCTTCCCATTTGAAATTAAGTGGAACATTTAAATCAAAGAACCATAAAATTAAGATCAACTTTAAAAATCTATAAGCAATTAAGAATTTCAAAAAGAGATCAATATTAAACTACAAAAATATAATACAAAAATCAACTCAGAGCAGTAGCAAAAATAATATTTCCAGCCCCCTTTCTAACATAGAGGAAGCTTTCTCAAATAATTGTGAACTATGTTAGCAAAGCCAGTATTCATTCATTTAGCCAGGATTTATTTAGTGGGAACCTACAATGAGTACATATACCAAAACTAAAGTTTACATTTTTAGGCCATACTGAAATTAAGAATAATAACTCAACTATCATTCCAAAAAAAATCAATAAACAACTAAATAAAAAACAGGGTTAACTTACTCAAAGCCATGTTACTTCCCCAACTACTGCAAAATAGGAAGTGTGGACTTCCAACAAGATAAAATCTGAGGAAAGCCTTTTAAGAGGAAACAGTAAGTGAAAACTTTTATTTGACAGAGCAATGAGATTATGTTCTTGAAGAAAGCAATTGATGCCTCTTTTCGGATGGATGCCACCTCTGGGTTTCCTCTAACTATAGTAACAAACGTAATCTACACATTACAGCACTACAGCCTATTCTACATCCTAATACCATAATATATTTCAGGGTTATAATATGTAGAATACAGTTTTACAATCCAGTTAGTGACAACTGTGCAATCATTAAAGTTGTCTTATTTGATTGTGGGAGTGACTTTATATGGGGCTAAAGGCAAAGGTAGTTCTTGACTATCAGGCAATTAAAACAACCAAGGAAAGGATGGTGATTCAACCTCCGCCACATCATTGCAAGGGACGAGTCCTGACTAATACCAAAGGACACAGCATTGGCTTTTGCTGTATTCCCACTTAGCTGCCCCAATGATGCATTCTCAGCTGAGCTCCCAACACAAGCCATACACCCAGTCCTGCCCTCTGACTTCACCCCTTTCTCAGCACCTTCGTCCCACCCTTTATCTGTCAATCTCCAGCCCCACAGAGTCCCACCTGGGCTAGTTCTGTCTACATCATGGGATTTTCTTTGTTTCTATATCAAAATTTTCAGGGGCAAGGGCAAAGACAATACTCTTTTGGGGTTTTTTAAAAATCAATATACAAAGTAAAGAAAAGTAAGTTTACATGCATATATATATATATATATATATATATATATATATACACCTATCATATGTAATAATGGATAACAAAAATGTACATAAACTGTCATACTGGGAATAAATAATACCTATGCAAAAATAGAGAAGGTAAAATGTATGCTAAATGCTAACACCAATAGCAAAAATCTTAGGCAATGGTTCTTAAACTTATCGTGAATATTCCCTGCAATGGCTTGTTAGAACACAAACTGCTAGACCCCAAGCCCAGAGTTTTGGAGTAAGTAGGTCTAAGTTGTGTCCTAAGAGCATGCATTTGTAACACTTCCCGGGTAGTATGTATGCTTTGGAGCCCAGGGACCCCCTTGAGAACTCCTGAACTTGGAGTGTCAGCATCACTTAATCCTAACTGAGGAGTTCACTGAACCCTTAAAAAGAAGATTTTCAGTGAAGCCCAATGTGTAATGACTAGAAAGAACAATGATGGTTGGGATTCCCCTGGAGCCAGTGTGTCTCTGCTGACTTTACGTTGTAGCTGCTAAACGTCAGGAAGCATACTGTAACAGCAATGGCGCTAACCACTAACAGGACAGAAACCAAAAACAAGACGTCATAGTTTCTATAAGGTGACAGAAATGGGAGATCAGCCCAGAGGATTCCTCAAGACTTTTCCTCTCAAATTAGTAAGAATAAACATGGTCTTAATAACCTAAAGTCTGATGGGAGAATACATAGGGGGCTCCAAGTTTAAACAGAACGCTAGGAATGTTAAAAAGGCTGAGTAATGGATTAAAAGTGTGTCCGGCGGGTTTGGGGGGAAAGTTAGTATTGCAGGTGGCTGCTCTAACACGGTTCTGTTCGGGAGCCATGAAGATGTGGGTGGGTGGAGTCCTAATTCCCTGCGGTCACAGGAGCCTGTCACCAATCTCAGCAGCATCAGATCTCACTTGAGGTAACACAAGAGAAAGTTCTGCTCTCTTCTGCAGGAGAAACCCAAGGACAAGGCGAATAGATTTGATTTTTATCAAAACTGTTTTTATGATTTCTCTTTTCTTTTCTAACGTGATCTTACAAAGTTTTCCATCCTCTCCTTTCCCAAAGATGGTAGCCAGGTTCTCAACAGATTAAAATTGTAAGAGTTCATTCGTGACGACACAGGAAGACAGCAAAACCCCACATTTAATTATGCTGCAATCTTCTTAAAGTCAAAGTCTATGCCATATGCAAATTGTTGCCAATTATTTTGAAATGCAATAAAAATACAATTTAGCAAAAAAAAATGCTACTTAGTGATGAATAACGTATCTAGGTAATATGTATTTTTCCATCCAAAACTTTGACTTTTATTATTTAGAAGTCATAGTTGCTTTTCTCTGGAGACAAAACCATAACGTAGAATATCTGAAAACCCTTTAAGAAAGTTATGCAAAATACCACCAAACATGGACAATAATGTTGGAACACATCTCATTTAAAATGTTATCTGAGCCCGCTGGTGTGGCTCAGTGGTTGAGCATCAACCTATGAACCTGGAGGTCATGGTTCAATTACAAGTCAAGGCACATGCCTGGGTTGCAGGCTCGATTCCTAGGGTGAGGCATGCAGGAGGCGGTCGATCAATGATTCTGTCTCATCACTAACGTTTCTATCTCTCTGCACTTCCCTCCCTCTCTAACATCAGGAAAAATACTTAAAAAATAAAATGTGATATGAGAATTTTAGATGAATCTTCAGTTGTGCTGAGAACCTGGAGGGGTCATGTATGAAGCCTGACCCCCTGAGGTCTCCCTACTATGAGAAAGCCCCGGACACCCGGGCAGCTTGTGTAGGCTTCTGGGCACAGTCCCAGCGGAGTCTAGCCTACAGACATGAGAGCAAAAAGGCCTCTGGGTGATTTTAGGACTCAGGGTTTTGAGCCACCCCTGGAGGCAGAAGCCTTCCCAGCTGAGGACCCAGCCTGAGGCAGCAGACCAGGCATCCCTGCTGTGCCCAGCCTGAGTTCCTGGGCCGCCAATAGCCAATCCGTGGCCAGAACAACATGGTTTTGTCTTACACTGTTATGGCTGGGCTGGCTTTATTAGCTAGAACAGATATCTGGAGCATGCTAACAGTAGTGATGGCTGGATTTGATTTGATATAGAGCAATTTGAAAAGAAATGTGGTGAGCATATAAAGAGAATTAGAATTCAGGGAATAAGTTTGCAATTACAATACAAATAACTACAGAGAGAGCATTACATATTTCCTTCAAAAACATTCATATTTCTGTCAGCGTTATGATTACAAAATAAAGCTGAGGGTTTGGGGTTTGTTTGTTTGCTGTTGTTCTTGTTGTTTTTTGGTTTTTGTTTTCATAAAAAGCAAATGCCTACCTTTTTACACTGTATTAAAACCAACCGTTTTTTCTAATTAAAGTATGTCCTGATTTTAAAAATCAGATTAAATAGACATAATTCATTCATCATCACAAAAATGTCTCCTAGAAATCAAAGTAGAAATCCTTAAACCAAATTATAAGAATCATCCCAATCATGCTCACTCTTGTATAACCTCCTCTTTGAGTAACGGTGGAACCTGTGGTGTGATGACTTATCATGCCCATAATTATTTCTGAAGGCACAGCTGACAGAGAGAGATTTCCTGACGGACTGGATGCAATCAGCCAGCCCTTTAAGAAGCAGAGAGTTTTCCTGGTGGTTGAAGAAGTCAGGAGAGATTAACGAATGGGGGAAAATGATGTTGGTCTGCAGATGGGGGAGAGTATGCGAGAAAAAATGCAGGTGGCCTCTGGAAGCAGAAAGCTACCCCTGGGGCAGCCACACAGACATGAGGCTGCAGGACTAGAACTCCAGTGACCTGAACTCTGCCCACAGCCTCCTGGAGCCCCCAGATAAGAGCTCTGCCGGGCCTGACACCATGAGTGCAGTTTTGTGAGCCCCTAATCAGAGCAGCCAGCTCAGTGTGCCCCAACGACTGAGTTACAGACTGTGAGCTACCAAACCAACCTTGTGTGAAGCAGGGAAGTTTGGGGTCGTGTGCTGTATAGCAAATAGAGGCATGATGCACAAAATCTGTGCAAGAGTAGGTCTTCCTTCCCCCAGCTGCCGGCACCAGCTTCCCTCTGGCAGCCAGGACCCAGGCTTCCCTCTGGCTGCCAGCAGGCACCCGGGACCCAGGCTTCCCTCACAGTGCTGACGTCGTCCAGAAGGAAGTCCGGTCTAATTAGCATAGTACGCTTTTATTCTTATAGATGTGTACCCTTGAACTCAAATCTCACCAGGTCCATATAGAAAATTAAAGTCTTAAGTCTTTGTTTTAACTAGTTGTATTTTCTTTTTTAATTAATGTAAAATAACTTAAAAATCAGCCAATAGTTAGTTTTTCAAACAGATTAAATATGTATTTATAATACTCAAAGGTTTCCCTCCTCTATGTAGAAACATAAATGGTTAGTTCAATTGTAGATTCAGTAAAACTGTGATGTTCAGAACAGTGAGGAAGAGAGGGATACACCTTATTAGGTGATTGAAATTTTAAGAACTGAAAATGCCCTGAGGTATACTATATTTCAGAACTATCTTTCAAAAGGGAGAGTATTTTATTTTTCAACATCCTATGTAATAAAAGGCCAGTGACCATAGCATAGTAACTGGAGAGACCGTTTGACCAATCACCATGAGGTGCATTGACCACTTCTCAGTCCCTCTGCTGCCACCACCCCCCTCCCCCCGCCCCCGGCCTGCAAGCTCTGATCGCAGCATGGCAAACAGAAGTGAGTGGCGGCAGGGCAGGACTGGTGAGCAGGCAGAACAGCCGACCTCTTGATCCCTCCCCCCAGCCTGCAGGCTCCAGGGAACTGGAGCCATGTTGCAATTGGAGAACCATGGTGAACTGGGGGATGGCGGTGGGGCGGGACTGGGGACTGGCGAGCGGGCAGAAGATGACCCTGATCACAGGCTAGGCCTAGGGATCCTACCCGTGCACGATTTTGTGCACTGGGCCGCTAGTTTTATCATTAAAAGTTTAAGCATGCAGAAAAGTTATAAAGCATAACATGAAAGCTCATGCATGTCCCCCTAGATTCAACAACCAATGTTCTACCGCAGTTGCTTCATTCATGGTATGTATCGCTCCTTTTATTTTAAACCAAAGTTACAGACAACATGATATGACACCACAATCCTCCTAAGATTGAGAACATTCTCATCATAGTCATGACAATACTGTCATGTCCAAAAAGAAAATCAACAAAACTCCATTTTGTCTAATGGCTCATATCTATATTTTGAAATTTTCTTACTTACCCTAAAATGTCTTCTATAACTTTTTTTTCCCAGTCAGAATCCAGTCAAGTTGTACACATTGCACTTGGTTTTCTTTTTTGACCATTTAGCTCTAGAAGAGTTGCCCTAGCTTTCATGAGGTTTTTGGGGTTTTTTTCCATAACTTTTACTTAACACTAGAGGCCCGGTGCATGAAATTCGTGTACAGGGGGCAGGGATGTCCCTCAGCCCAGCCTGCAACCTCTCCAATCTTGGACCCCTCGAGGGATGTCCAACTCTTGGTATGATTGGGCCTAAACGGGCAGTCAGACATCCCTCTCACAATCCAGGACTGCTGGCTCCCAACTGCTCGCCTGCCTGCCTTCCTGATTGCCCCTAACTGCTTCTGCCTGCCAGCCTGATCACCTCCTAACCACTCCCCTGCCAGCCTGATTGATGCCTAACTGCTCCCCTGCCAGCCTGTTTGCCCCTAACTGCCCTCCCTTGCAGTCCTGGTCCCTCCCAACTATCCTCCCCTGCTGGCCATCTTGTGGTGGCCATCTTGGGGGCACATGGAGGCAGCCACCTTGTGTGTTGGAATGATGGTCAATTTGCATATTACTCTTTTATTAGATAGGATTATTAGATAGAATAGAGGCCTGGTGCACTGGTGGGGGCCAGCTGGTTTGCCCTGAAGGGTGTCCTGGATCAGGGTGGGGATTCCCTTGGGGCATGGGGCGGCCTGGGCGAGGGGCCTGGGGTGGTTTGCAGGCTCGCCATGTCTCCCGGCAACCCAGGCAGAGGCCCTGGTATCTGGGATTTATTTATGTTCTATAATTGAAACTTTGTAGCCTTGAACATAGCCAAGCCTCCTGCTCACTCTGTGGCTGCAGCCATTTTTGTTGGGATTTATTTATCTTCTATAATTGAAACTTTGTAGCCTTGAGTGGAGGCCTGGGACTGCCAGGGTGTGCAGAAAGCTTGACTTCCTCCATTGCCAGGGAAACCCAAGCCTTCTGCTCACTCCGTGGCAGCAGCCATCTTGGTTGGGTTAATTTGCATACTCACTCCTGATTGGCTGGTGGGTGTGGCTTGTGGGTGTAGCAGAGTGATGGTTAATTTGCATATTACTCTTTTATTAGATAGGATATTTTGTTAGGGTGGAACAGGATACAGGGAAAGTGAGAGGTGATAGAAAAATAAAGTAAAACAAAATAAAATATATAGTAATGAAATTAGCACAATATATATTTATGAAGTAACATATCTTAGCAATTTTGCCACTTTTGGCTTTTTTATCTCATTATATTTCTTTTTCTGGCTGTAGCATAAATTTACATATATAAATATATATAATGGGAATTGCTGGATCAAATAATTTATATACTTAAATTTTGATAACTATTTCCAAAGTGCCTTCTAAAAAGATGCCAGTAATTCTATATTCCCTTAAAAATTCCCTGTTTTCCTTCATCCTCATCTACAATGTCTTGCTTTAGGATAGGCCCTTATGACCTCAGATGAACTACTGTGACGATCTGTTCTCTGCTTACCCTCCACAAGAACAAGATGAGAGGTTGGTGCACATGGAAGAGTTCCCAGAAATATGAGTGTTAGACTTCACTGGATTGAGGAGATTAGAAAATTTCTACCAACCACAGATATCCAATGTAATACAGATACTCCCTGGCACTATTTGAAATCATGCCCTATGCTGAAATAAAAGTAGCCAAATAGTCTGTACCAGGTGTATATTTTATATAAAATATTATATATAAACGTGGAACAACATACTAGAAACCTACTGACAGGTATGATGCTAGTATGATAGTTGCATCCAGTGAGTTGTAATATTTTTGAGTGCCAAGAATGAATTAAAATCTCCTTTCACTGTGGATGAACATGTCCTTACTTAACTGGATTTTGTGGGGATTTCCTTTTGTATACAAACAATGGAATAAGTGACTAATGAAAATACAGTTTGACATGTAGTGGAATATTTAATAAAGTCAGAAAAAAGTATACCTTATACAATGAAAAACTGGCTTTGAGCAGTATTTTATTATATTGTAATTAAAAAATCATGACTTTATGAATTACATTTCATATCTGGGCTCTGTAGAATACCCTACATTTAGAACTTGCCATTTATTTGCTTATGAAGTCATTAAGCTTGCTCTTCTGTCTCTTATATAGCTAACTGAACATTAGATTTAAGTTTTGATTTGGATTCCATTTAAGCATTTTGGGCAAGAACATTTTTATCAGGGTGCACATCAAGAAACTCATGGTGTTAGGCTTAACATTCTCCATGATGCAAATTTAGGTGACAAACATGAGTAACCAGAGAAAAGGCATATTTTACCCAGTAAAGGTAGCCAACAGTTTGTAGGGTAATCTGTGAATGTATCCAACAATCTCCCCAAATGATTTCAGCAGTCACTGATGATTGTTGTGCTACTTTAGGATTTTCAAATGGTAATCTTATCAATCCTATAATTCCACCTAAATTTATTAATTGGCAGACTGCTGAAGGGATTTTTTTTTTCAAATACTACTATGTTCTTACTTTTAAACAACTTTATTGAGAAATAATTTACATATAATAAAATTCACCCATTTCAACAGTAAACTTGGAGTTTTGGCTAAAGTGTGCCATTGTGCAACCATAGCCACAGTCAAGACAGAAAACATTTCTACCACTCAAGTCCCCTCCTGCTCTTTGCAGTTAACTCACACACTTCACCCCCAAAAAACCACTGATCTAATTTGTATGATTATAGTGTTGCCCTTTTAGAATTTCTATAATGGAATCATATTATAGTTGCAGTCTTTGGTGTCTGGCTTCTTTCACTTTGCAAAATGCTTCTGAGATGCATCCATGCTTCTACGTGTAATAATAGTTGTTCCACTTTATTGAGTAGAATTTCATTGTATAGACATAACACAAAATGTTCATCTATTCACCAGTTGATGGACATTTGGGTTGTTTCCAGTCTGAGCTATCTATACTAATAAAAGGATAATATTCTACTTAAACCAGGTCAATCGGCCATCTTCCGGATATCCGACTTATTTCCGGACAAAGCCATGGTGGTGGAGGCCGAGGCAGAGGCAATTAGGGATGATCAGGCCGGCAGGGGAGGGCAGTTGGGGGCGATCAGGCCATCAGGGGAGGGCAGTAAGGGGTGATTAGGCAGGCAGGCAGGCAGAGGCAGTTAGGGGTGATCAGGCAGACAGGCAGATGAGTGGTTAGGAGCCAGCAGTCCCAGATTGTGAGAGGGATGTCCAACTGCTGGTTTAAGCCTGATCCCTAAACCAGCAGTCAGATATCCCCCAATTCCCGATTGGAGAGGGTGCAGGCTGGGCTGAGGGAACACCCCACCCTGTGCACAAATTTCGTGCACCGGGCCACTAGTTAAAAATAAAGTTGCTCTGAACATTCATGTACAAGTATTTGTGTGAACATGTGTTTCATTTCTTTTGGGCAGTACTTGAGGATGAAATGGCTAAGCAAGCATAGGTTTAACTTAAGAAAATGTCAGAATCTTTTCCAAAATGATTGCAGCATTCTGAATTACCACCAGCTATATCGGAGAGTTTCAGTTGTTCTGCAATCTTGTCAATACTTCCTATTTTTATGTATTTTAATTTTAGCCATTTCTGTGGGTATAGTGGTATCATTGTTGTTTTAATTTGCATTTGTCTGATGACTAGAGATACGGTGCACCTCTTTATGTGCTTCCTGTGTATTTATCTTCTTTGGTGATATGTCTGTTCAAAATGTTTGCCCATTTTTAATCAGGATGATTTCTTGTATTAAATTGTAAGAGTTATTTGTAAATGCCAGACATTAGTCCTTTACCAAATATAAGTTTTGCAGATGGTTTCTTCCAGATTGTGGCTTGTCTTTCTACTTAATAGTGTCTTTCAAAAAAAATAATAATTTCCATTTTGATAAAGTTCAATTTTTTTGTTTTATGGTTCAGATATGTTACATGTAATACTTGCCTAACCTAAAACTGATTTTTTTTATCCAATGACTTCTTTTAGAAATTTTATAAATATATACATATATGACCTATTTAAAATAATTTCTTGCATATGGATGGAGAAATTAAAATAATTTCTTTGCATATGAATATCTGATTTTACTAGCACCATTTAATGGACAAATATATTACTATGTTTGACTAAAGAGCAAGGTAATAAATGTAATTACTTGCATGAGCATCTTTTCAAAAAATTAACAGATATAAATATGATCCATGTCTGATCTTTATTCAGGTCATTGATCTAGTTCTCTATCCTAATGTCAATACCATACTGCTTTTACTTAGGTACCGTTTTAGATCTTGAAATCAGGTACTGCAAGTTCTCTTTGTTTTTTCCCCAAAAAACTGTTTTTGCTATTTTAGGTTCTTTATATTTCCATATAAATTTTAGAAGCAGCTTACCAATTAAAAAACAAACAAACACCTGCTGTGTTTTGTTGGGATTACATTGAATCTATATATAATAAATTTGAGAAAGATTAGCATTTTAATAACAGAGTTGTCTGATCCATAAAAACTTTCCCTTCATTTATTTAGGTCAGCCTATCTTCATTTCTCTCAGCAATGTTGTGTAGATTGAAATGTGCAGATCTTGCACATACTGTGTGCTACATTTATACCTAACTACCCTATGTCTTATGATACTATTATAAATGACATTATTGTATATCACTGTACATTGCAACTCCCTCAATTTTTTTATTAAATATGTTACAGTCTAAAGTCTTGATTCCTTTGGAGGTGATCTCATGGACAGTCTCTTCTAGGTTAGGGAAGAAGTGTCCCCAAGCTTACCTTGGACCTTTCCTGTGTGAATCCCTTTAACACCTTAAACAAATGTTTAACACTCCTTAAAAAGCCACTGAGAAAGTCACCATAATGGCAGGTGCCAGCTAGAAGTGGGATAGAAAGTTGGTGAGGCCCATGGATAGGATGCCATTTGTCCCTTCAGTGTAAAGTCCAGCCAGAAAGGCAGAAATTGGGTGTTCCTGAATTGAAATATCATTGTATTAAGTTAGGTACTTTTCTCAAATAGTTTACCCTTACAATAAACCTCATTCAGGTTTGTAGAGATGAACATCCAAATACTAATATCTAACTAGTCCATATGTCCATAATTTGGGTAGATATGTCACTAGAATTAGACAAAAATAGGGTTTTACCCAGACCAAATGTTTTCTCAAGATTTTACTAATTGCTTAAATTTGGAAGAGTTTCCAAAGGGGTGGGGAGTGGATAAGAAATTCTATTTCGCCCTAACTGGTTTGGCTCAGTGGATAGAGCATCAGGCTGCAGACTGAAGGGTCACAGGTTCTAGTCCAGTCAAGGGCATGTACCTTGGCTGTGAGCACATCCCCAGTGGGGGGTGTGCAGGAGGCAACTGATCGATGTTTCTCTCTCATAGATGTCTAAGATCAGGTCAGGTATCCGAGTCCCAACCCCTCTCCTTTGTACAAGCCCTTGCGGGTGGCAGTGGAGTGATGAGTGTGCAATAAGAAAGGCAGCATCTTCCAGCTTTTTACCAAGTTAAACAACTTCACTTTTCACTCTGAAAACCATACAAAAAACAAACAAACCCCACAACATACAATTATTTTTTATGTTAAACGAGGATGGTGAGTTAAGGATGTATTATACATTGGTACACTTAGAGGAAACAAACAGCCTCACTGCAAGTGAGGACTGCAAGGGAGAACCTGCTGGTTCAACCTCTTCTTCCCTCACGAAACGGGGAAGGTCAGTAACTTCAGGAACTGGGCAGGGTGGCAGGGAGTTCAGGTAACACCCTTTCCCCGCTCAGAGCTGAGGAAGCAGCAGAGCAGAACTGCACTCCGTCTGTCAGAATGGGTTCTAAACACACAACATACAAAGAACTCAAAACAAATGCAACTTGCAACCCACCACACACAATTGTATATTTAACTTAGCCGGAAATCATTGAATTCTACTCAACTGTAACTCAAAGAGCTCCAACTGTTATTTGGTTCTATTTTTCATTCACGCTTCTCATGACTATATCCCACACACAGTCCATTCAAAGGTGATTGTGTTAATGAGCACACCTGCCCCATACAGTTCCCAACTGGACTAATCCAGAGAAAAGTCATCTCTTGTGTTGGTATTTTATGAAAACAGATAAACTCCTAAGTGGCTCTAGATTGCTTCCACACAATCTAAGCCCAATTTGGGGGGAAATATTCAACCTTAATCATTTATAAACCTTCTGTTACTAATTCATAATTCAGACCAGGAATGGGCTTTTGTTAGTAAAATGTAATTTAACTTTGCTTTGATTTTAATCACAGACAGAGGTAGACAATAAAGGAGCACACGTTGCCGCAAGACTCAACAGTCAATAAATCTTTGGATTGGTTTAAAAATGGATAAATTGAGTAAGTGGTGGCAAAGTATTGTAAACCAATTTTTAGAATCCATAATAAAGTAACAGCCCTGAAGCAGAATGACCAGCATTCATTGGTTCAGTGGGTGAGAACCAGAGCATCAATGATGTATTATTATTATACTACAAGCAATAGTAAAAAAAAAAAATGGCAAAAATAAAACTAGAAACAGCTTTCTATCACTGGGCACAGAAACAAGGTCAGGGCTTACAACGCACCCAATTGAAAATAACCACTACCCACCAAAATATCTAAAGATGTGTCAACTAACTTCTCTGCCCCCTCCTCCATTTCCAGTATCTTGGGATTCCATTTCTTTCTTAAAGCTGTTGCCACTGGAATCTGGCCAGTTAAAGACTGATTTTGGTCAAATGCATTCTATGCTAAAGTGTACAAATCCCAAAGAAAGACCATTCCCAGCAGAGAGAATGTGCCATCCTCTGTAGCACCAGATGGCACAGATAACGGGATGTTGTGCACTCCAGCTCAGCAAAGAGATGGTTTCATCACTGTCATTTACACATGTCCCAAAGGTGCCCAATCCAAACTGACATGGAGATTCTTCAATGACAGCTGAGACTAAAATATTCCATCTGTGTTTAATACAGAGATTACATCCTTTATTCTCCGATGAGAGCCTTTCAGAATATCACTGTGCAATTTATTCCTTATGAAAGACAATGCCTTCCCACTGTTTTCTTTCCCCTGCATCTATCTGCAAAATTGCTTTTAGGAGAATGGCGTTAAGTTTAAGGAAGAATGCTAAGTACTCTTCCATCTTTATTTTAAATATCAATTTGAGGCCTTGCAAAGCTACGTATTAATTTTGCTATCTATGACAAAATGGTATGATATAGGAAACCTGCTTACAGAGCAGCATAACTGTGCTATAGAAATTAACATCTAAAACTAAAGTCATAGTACCATTTAGATAGACATCTATATGCACATATTTTAATATATATAGATAAATACAGTATATCTTAAACTGTGATTGGAGAGGGAAATTAAACAAATAATTATTTCCATAAAGAGAGAAAAAACAAAAAGAGAAATCAATGATCACAGTAGTCAAAAGTATATAAATACTATTTTTTTAAATTTATTTACCCTTTCAGGGTGGAATAATAAAAAATACAAAAATAAATTTAAAAATAATAGTTAACCAAAACAAATATATAATGAAGATTATAAAAATAATAAACTTAATGGGGCATTCTAGTGACTTTTAAAAATAAAACCAAAGCATTTACCAAATACCTAAATGGTACTCTGCTACATGACACAACAATGCACCTTTCATCCTCTGAGGGTTTGTCATGTAATGGTACCTGAAGAGGGTACTTTAAGAAAGAAAGTTGTAATATAGATGTCACTGATATATTAATATTTTTATGTAGGAGATACCTACTTGGCCTCACATTTCAAGATAATATCATAAAAATCAAACCTTAAGCATCTGTGAGATGGCCTCACATTTCAAGATAATATCATAAAAATCAAACCTTAAGCATCTGTGAGATGGACAATCATCGGTAGGTTTATCAGCATGAGAGTTTACATCACAGAAATGAGAGGCTAGGGAATGAGCCAGTTAATGCCTCCAAAAGCACAAGTTGACTCTTCACATTGAGAAGGTAGGCAAGAATCCAAGAAACATGATGAGAATTGACAAATCTCAAGTTATTTATCCTGCAAGAGCTGGTTCTCAAAGAAAGATCTGGATCAATGCAGGAAAATGCCTGACAACCAAAGGAGCCAAGTGCTTGGTTTTTATTTTTAATGATCCAGGAAGACTGGCGAACAGGAGCCACAAATGCATAGTGCATCCTATCTAAGAAAAGAGAAACATGCAAATTGACAGTACCTCCACTACACCCACAAGCCATGTACACCAGCCAATCAGGAGCGAGTATGCAAATTACCCCAACAAATACAGCAGCGGCCACAGAGCTGGAGAGAGCAGAAGGCTTGGGTTTCCCTGGGGATGGAAGAAGCCAAGCTTTCCACCCACCCTGGCCTGCCCTGGCCTCTGCTCAAGGCTACAAAGTTTCAATTATAGAAGATAAATAAATCCCAACAAAAATGGCAGCAGCCACGGAGCTGGAGCCAGCTGGAGGCTTGGGTTGCCCCTGGCGATGGAGGAAGCCAAGCTTTCCGCCCACCCTGGCCAGCCCTGGCCACCGCTCAAGGCTACAAAGTTTTAATTATAGAAGATAAATAAATCCCATATACTGGGGCCTCCTCTTGGGTCGCCGGGGGGCATGGCCAGTCTGCAAAGAACCACAGGCCCCTCGCCCAGGCCACCCCATGCCCCAAGAAAACCCCTACCCTGATCTGGGACACCCTTCAGGGCAAACCAGCTGGCCCCCACCCATGCACCAGGCCTCTATCCTATCTAATAAAAAAGTAATATGCAAATTTACCATCACTCCAACACACAGGATGGCTGCCACCATGTGGACACAAGATGGCCACCACAAGATGGCCAGCAGGGGAGGGCAGTTGGGAGGGACCAGGCCTTGTTGGCGATCAGGCCAGAAGGGAAGAGCAGTTGGGGGGGGGCAGGTCTGCAAGGGAGGGCAGTTGGGGGCGATCAAGCCTACAGGGCTGGGCAGTTAGGGGTGACCAGGCCAGCAGGGGAGGGCAGTTAGGGGCAATCAGGCTGGCAGGGGAGTGGTTAGGGGGTGATCAGGCTGGCAGGCAGAAGCAGTTAGGGGCAATCAGGAAGGCAGGCAGATGAGCAGTTGGGAGCCAGCAGTCCTGGATTGTGAGAAGGATGTCCGAATGCCTGTTTAGGCCCAATCCCATTCGGACATCCCTCAAGGGGTTCCAGATTGGAGAGGGTGCAGGCTGGGCTGAGGGATACCGCCCCCCGTGTATGAATTTCATGCAGCAGGCCTCTAGTGACTATATAAGACCCAATTAAAACTTTAAGCCAAATATATTATTGTGTATCATCACCAGGGAATGCTCACCAAAGAATTGTGTCAGGTTTTACCCAGGGAATGACTGGAATAGGGCCTCACCCTACAACTCTTTAACACATTCTAAGTCCCAGACTCTATAGTCAACTTATTAACCTGTCCTAAAATAACAGAATGAATATCTTTCTTCCTCTTCAAGGGCAATAGCTGTTCCTACCCACAGTCTAGAACCTGTTCCCTCCAAGTACTGAGAGACAGTATCTTTAAAATCAATCCTTCTCTTCCCAACATCTCCTCACTCATCTTCAGAAGTTCTCTTTTTTTCCCTCTTTTGTGTCAAATAGTCTTAAGTTGAAAAAATAGAAAATAAATAGGACTCTTAAAGCAGAAAGATTACGGGAGTGTATTAAGATAACCTCCATTCAAAACCCAGCTCAGCTACTCTCTACTTATGTGATCTATGCAACTCACACTGTGAAATGATTTTCTCATCTATAAAATGGGGATAACAATAATAACTTTATTGTCACACCTAATAGGATCTTCAGCACAATAAGAGGAAAAATGCACGTGAGCATGCTTTGCCAAGTTATAGAGTACAAATATGTAATATGTAATAAATCATTTATACTACCAAGCTCAACCCAACAAATATCCAATTTCTCCTTTACATTTCACAGCTAAACTTCTTGATTAAGTTTTAGACACTTAATGCCTCAGCCTCAGCCTCAGCCTCAGCACCTTGTACTCTTTGTTAAAGCAAGCTCTTACAATTTTCAACACTCCATTAAATATAGCCCAGTTGGCCCTACCCCACATGAAACAGTAGGTTTTCCTCTTACATCTGCCCTTGTCTTCCTTACCCTCGTCCAAACTTTCTTCTCCTTGATCACTGCCATAGTTAAGTTGTGCTACAGTCACTTATCCAAGAACTTTCTGGAACTAAGTTGAAAACAAACCATACCTAACAGATAAAGATATCCCGCATATTAATTCATATGTGTAAGACTGTAGAAAAACCATGATTGAAAATATTTTACATACCTGTGTTTAGAAACTAGTCATCAATATGTAGTTTCCAACATAATTGACTTGGGAATTCTGGGTAATATTTTTAGTTTATGGAATTTAAAGTATTTCCTGAGGCCCTAACCAGTTTGGTTCAGTGGATGGGGCGTCGGCCTACGGACTGAAGAGTCTCAGGTTCGGTTCCGGTCAAGGGCATGTACCTTGGTTGTGGGCACATCCTCAGTGGGGAGTGTGCAAGAGGCAGCTGAATTGACGTTACTCTCTCATCGATGTTTCTAACTCTCTGTCTCTCTCCCTTCCTCGCTGTAAAAAATCAATCAAATATATAAAATAAAGTATTTCCTGAGAGACTGTAATTCAAGTCAATTAAAAATGTAAATCTAGATCATTACTGAATACTTAGATGTGGTCATTCAAATGGAATGAAACATATATACACAACAAAAACAAAAACAAAATGGACAAGAAAAAATACTTTAACACCAAAGGCTGCCTTACCTACCCAGCTAATCAGGGCCATTAGTTCAGACACAGTCTCCCATTCTGGCCGGATGACCTTATTGTTCGCTATGTAATATTTTCTCTTTCTAGAGTCCTTAGTGAAATTTTCAAATGAGCTTCAGTGAATTATAAGGGAAGAAACCAGAATTACAGGGTTAAGAGGTAGACTGAGATCATCGTGCTCTCCTTCAAACAACTCATTTAAGCCACTCACTTGTCTAAGAAAGGAAAAGGGGAGAAGATTAGGAAACTGCAGAAAAATAAAAGAAAGGAGAAAGAAAATATAGAAGCTTTCATTTGCTTGTTTTCCCTGTTTGGTTTTCAGAACAGAGCTGATATGAGTCAGTACAGTAGAGAGGCTGAAGACGAAGAGAGAAGGGGCTAAATTTAAAGATCTGGGGTTAGAATAAAGGAAATGAGATTGAAAGGGTAAGTGGAAGAATTAATTTTGGGTAAGAGAAGTAATTACAAGTCTCAAGGGCAGAAATTAGTATTTATTTGAGGCAATAAGGTGAGGAATTGAGAAAGTTTATTCAAGCCTCAAAGCCTCAAGGTCTTTGTTTTGTTCTGTTTTGTTTTTTTCCTGTAAGGCAGGAAGAGTTAAGAGGCCAGGGTTGAGGCTTAATGAGGGTGGTGAGGTGTTAGCATCACCACTGAAGGAATATAGAGGGATCAAGCTAAGTAAAAACACCCAGTTTGTGGGACACAAAACTGAAAGCAACCAATAAATAAACAAACAAATAAACATTCATAGATACAGACAACACTATGATGGTACCAGGGAAAGAGAGGTTGGGAGGTAGGGAAGGATAGAGGGGTGTGATATATGGTGAGGGAAGATTTGAGTTTGGGTGGGCACTCAATGGGATATACAGGTGATGTGTTATAGAATTGTATGCTTGAAACCAATGTAATTTTATTAACCAATGTCACCTCAATAAACTTAATTTTTAAAAACCCAGTTTGATTATTTTCTCCAGGAGTGCTCAGCAGCCAAGATGTAGATGATGAAATACCAAAAGCATAAGATACCGCCATGATTTTAATCCCACAGTCCATAAGCCTTGGACTCCTGGGCTGCCATCTTGAGAAAATGTGAGATCCGGATGATTGAGGATAAACCAGCAGCTGAACTAAGAATCAGTTTTAAGTGATGCTATGATGATGGCTTAGCAATTCTTTACCTTCAAGGTCAAATTCACATTTAAATTGCACCACCCTTCATAACAAAAGGTGTATTTCTTTAAAAAAAATTAACTTTTTTGTTTTATTAAATATTTCAGAGAGAAAGGGATAGGGAAATAGAAACATCAATGATGAGAGAGTATCATTGATCGGCTGCCTCCTGCATGCCCCTACTGGGGATCGAGCCCAAACCAAGGCATGTGCCCTAACCTGGAATAGAACCATGACCTCCTGGCTCATAGGTCAACACTGAACCACTGAGCCATGCAGGCTGGGCACAAGGTGTATTTCTTACCTGTCACTGTCCAGCATGAGAATAAACATAGACACCACTTCCCTTTACTGAGGGGAACTCCGACTGACAGCAAAGAACTTCCCATGTGCGTAAGTATGGCAGAGCCACTGACCGGTGGCCTGCAGCCCTCACTGTACTCAATCTGTCCACTAGTTCATGCTAACAGCCCCTGTTTGCACAGGCTGTCACTGCTGTGTTCTACTTCTTAGCCTCCTAGTCAGCATGACATTTTTCATCCAACTGAGCTAGTCCATTGCTGATTTCCGCTGTGCCAACATGGTCTGTCAGCTACTGTCACTTCCCAGATGTCCTTGTCTATGGGACACTGGTAGGGATCATGTCGGAATTGTCCTTGAAACGCATCTTGTCACCTCCCACATGCTTATAAAGTTGGCCATGGGAGTATTTCTTAGGGTTTCTGTCATTTTCTTTGAAGTTCTTTCTGAGATACCCTAATAAAGGAAGGCTAGAGTTTACTAAATACTGGATGAATATATGCCAGAGCCTCAAACTTATTAATGCTCTATACCTAATTGCTTGAATATATAAAATATGTAAAATAGACTTCACAGACCCTACATGAATGTACTGAAAATAGCCAATGGATGTTAAGTCAAATGGCACCATTAAGGAAAAAAGGTTCTTCCAACTTGATCAGAGTTCCAAAGTATTTTTAAATTTTAAGATGTTGCAAAATATGAATTCAAGTGATTAGAAGGGTGGTAAAATGTGACAAATTAAACCGATTATAGCACATGAAATAGGTAAAATTACTATGTTCACTCTAGTTCCTACTTTATATTAACTGTATTTTCTATCACATTTATTAAATAGAAAACATTAAAATACATTTCCATATATATGCTCATGGCACTTTCTCTCTTGCTTTTCCCAGGTAAGAAAAAAATCACACTTTTCTCATGCTTTCTTATTCTTTAAGTAATATCCTTAATTGTGTCCGCCAAATTACCTCTTTATGTCCTACAAAGGGTCCCTTCCCCTGTTTGATTAAATGGAATTTTGAAATAGATTATTCAAATAGCCACAGTTCAAACAAAAGAGGGAAACCTCCAGGAAGAAAGGCTTGGATTTATTTGTCTTTCTTCATATTCAATTTCCTCATAGTGAATCTCCTGTAGTTTTAAAATGTGTTCACCAATGTACTGCAGTGTAGAGATTTCTACCACACTGAAATTATTCATGATAAGATGCCACTTTCCCAACTCTCACTCCATTTTGCCCCCTGTTGGACCAGTCAAATTCTAACAATCATAAATAGACTGGATCAGCCTTAGCTCTCTGTAACTTCCTGACGTTCACCCACACTCATCCTACAGTATAGGATGGCCTGTATTACTTCCTTAGGCACATAATCAGACTTTCAAGCACACCTTGTCTCCCCAATAAGATCATGAACTCCTTGGGAGCAAGGACAGTATTTTCTACTAATTTATATCTTCTACTACTCCCCTTTCCACATAGTCACTCCATAAATAATTAAGAATTTGAATATCAAAGGGCCACCTCTCCAAGTTATGCAGCATGCCTATTATTCAAACCAAAATGTTGTAGATGATCAGAGGGAATTCCTGGAAGGGAATTTTTAACTATCCACTGATGACAGAGGTCACACCTAACACAATGAAAAGTAAATTTATACTGAATAAGAAAGCAATAATTTAATAGTAAGGGAATACCTGGATGAATGGCACAAATAATTAATTCTAAAGTGCATTCTCACTATGAATACATTGCTGAGTATTGCTCCATGTGGGGCATGAAATCTATAAAAGATTTCACTCTGAGTCAACCATAAGATTGTGGGGCATTCTATTTTTTACACTTTATATTAATTATTTGCCAGCATCTTCTAAGGAAAAGGCAAGCTGAAATGCAAAAGAGAAAAGAAACTAAAAATTAAGACTTTGATTAGCAATGATACATGAGAAAAGTAAATGACTGATTGCTTGTCACACTTTCCTTAATGAAAGCAGCTAAAGCTACTGCTCTTTTAGAAGGTGGCAGGGAAATTCAAAATGCTCTGGAATGTCCAAGGTAATATCAAGGCTTCCAGTACAGTAGTAGCATGAGGGTTCTAACCAAGAAGAGAACATAATGCAACCAGTATAAGGAAGCAAAGGCATTGGCCATAAGGTTAGAAATTGCAAGAATAGTAATTTTCATGTTCTCATTTTGTGCCTAGAAGGCATATATAAGAACTCAAAATCAGTAAATTTATTACTACCACAAGGGGCAAAAATCACTCTTTCTTGCCAGGAGCGATTTGGAATTTACTCTCAGGTCATAAAAGTAATTAGGTTAGACCAACATGTCAATCCTAATATGCTGGCCTCTATCAAAATTCTTACCTGGTCAACCTTCAATTGACTCCATCATGTCCACTGTCTCCTACAAATTATCATGACCTCTATAGCTCCAATACTCATGCCCTCGCCCCGGATTCTCAACTCCCTTCTTGTAAGTGACTTACCTCCCTGCCCTCTTTGCCCATGCCTGATTTCCAGCCTTTTTGCAATTATAAGTGACAAGACTACTTTTTATTCCCTTGGAAGAGAAAGGTGGCTTTAAATCTTGAGGTTCTATCAGTTTAATGTGGGACAGAGGAACTCCCTTCAGAACATGTAGTAAAGTGTTAAACTTTATATATTTTCTGACTGGTGTTGTAAAGAATAGTGAAAAATACAATAAACCAAATGACAAAATCTCCTTTTTGTCCTTTCACCAATCTGAAAGAAACAGATGAATGTCTTTGGTTTCCTGAGAAATATAATCAAGCTAATTTTCCCCCACAAATTACAAAATATATGTATTATGCCTAACAGAAATGTCAGCTAATTCAAAGCAATTTGAGAATTCATAAATGTACCATTCTTATTTTTAATACATTTATTAAATAAACATGAAATGAACTGAATCATTATCAAGTGGCTAACTCATCTTAAAACCAGTGTACTTTTCTTTGTTAAAAATGTATGCGACAGCATCTATAAGTTTGTGTTGGCATAAAAAGATGAATTTCGAACAACTTCAGCTAATTAAAAAAATAAATAAATAAAGATAGCTGATTCAGGAAATACTTTACATTTAGAAATGGTCAAATGGTTCTGTATGGGATATCATTTCCCAGAGAGAGGTGAGTGTCAAAAAGTGATTTATAAAAATTACACTTCAATTACTCAACACTGATGAAACACCCTTTCTATGCTAATTCTCAGCCACCATCCTTGACCCACAATTTTCAGTCAAACAAAACAGCAGGAGGCAGAGGGTAAGAGTGGGGTGCAGATGTCACAGCCCCTGTCCCCCTTCAAATGACCAAGGGGCAGAGGAGAGCATCCAGCCCATATTCAGAGGATGTCCCTACAGAGCTCCACACAGTGACTGCCTTTTAGACAGGGGAATATGAGAAATTGAAGCACTCACGAAAGTCTTGATATTTCCCCATCCACAATTACAAGGCTAACACTATCCGGAATCAATAAAAGTAAAAAAATTGCAATACCTGTCCAACCTCTGAGAGCATATATCAACCCATAAGCCCCATCTCTTGTCTCACTAATCAGGTATTTTAGAGACAACAGCTGTCTTGACAAAAGGACTACATTTCCATTTGTGCAACAGGCACAGTAACCAAGCAAGTAAGCCCAGAAAGTAAGCCCATCTAATCCAAGAGCACTGTCATCCAAGAAGCTGCCACTGCCAAGGCATTTGACAACCAGACATTACCAGATAAACAAATACAAGTGAGACATTTTTGGAAATACATTTAGGTCATTATAAAGTCATGACAAATTCACTGAATAATATCTTGACCAACTAAGCATAAGAGTTAACTTTCTACCAAGGAATTAACTCCATCTATGAGAGCCAATATTTGTCAATGGATAAAAAGCTTATTTAAATCTACCTAGTTTGTGAAAATGGAGAAAAGAGTATGTCAGAAATTATCCTAATGACATCAGTTTCATTAAATCAGTAAAGGTTTATACTGGGAATGCAAACACTAATGACTATTTAACAAAAGTATAATTTATTCAGCTTTTATTCATTGAGTGCTTTTGTGCAAATACAGTGCAAAGCACTAAAAATAGCAGCACCGTGTCATTCAGTTTACAAAGTGCCTCTGCAGACAACATGGCCATTTTCAGCCAATTTCCTTTTATAATGTTAAACTAGAGGCCCGATGCACAAATTCGTTCAAGGGGCTCAGCCCTCGCAGCCCCGGCTTCGTCTGGAAGGACGTCCGGTCTAATTGGCATAGTAAGCTTTTAATATTATAGATATTAGAATGAATTTTGAGGAACATAATTTTGTCAATGAGAAAAATGCTCTTTTTGTCTTCTAAATATTATGCTATAAAAAATGAGGCCAGAATTTGTAAATGGCTGTTAAACCATATCCAACATGTTAAATTTGGCTGGTACTTCAATAAAGATCTAGCTTTCTAGCTGGCTATGTAAAGACCTAGTCCACTTTCCTAAAGGGCAACAACTGGTAGAGCTGCCCCTATCAAAGGGCCCTTGAGTTTCAAGAAGATCTGGCCATTTCACATGCTTGAGTCCAATAGGATGGAGTTTGGGCTCCCAATAAGTATTCAATATAGCACCACTCCAATGTCACTTATGCCAACTACCCTCCCACTCTATCACTGTTCTTTCTTCTCTACCAATTGACCTTAAGTCAGTATTATTGTGAATGTCTCAAACTCTAACTGGCAGGTAAAAAACAACTAACCATCCCCTAGGACCTACCTTCCTTTTAATAATAAAACCAACCAAGTTTCACCTGCACACTTGCCTGCAGGTAGAGACTATCTTCCTTGCCTCCCTTGCAGCTAAGTGAGGTCTAATTACTAAGTTCTGACCACAGATTATAATTCAGTATTAATTCTCAGAGACTAAATCATAATCTGATAAAAAGCCCAGGAGTAATTTTTTAGTTCTCCAGATAAATCTAATGAATAGACAGGTTTAAGAATCACTGCTTATGGTAGTGTGATAAGACAGACCTCTGAGAGCAGAGATGCTTAGATTCCACTCCCCAAATCACCTTCAACTCAGACTTTTCCAAGAGAGAGAAATAAATGTATCTTGTTTAAACCTCTGTCATCTGGTCTCTGTCAAAGCAATTAAAGTCCTCAACCAACACAACCGGCATCACTGGTGTCCCTCCTGGTCATCTCTGAGTCATGTGGATGTGGCTAAAGTTCCTGTGCCTACTGCTTGCTGACAGAACCAGACCTTCATTGTCTGATCAAGATCCTTGGACAAATGATTTCTTTTTTAAGTTTAATTCTTCCCCTTTGCTTCAAGAATTCACAAAAAAGCCTTGCCACTGTGGCTCAGTGGTTGAACCTCATGGTTGGATTCCTGTTCGGGGCACATTCCTAAATTGCGGGCTCGATCCCTAGTGCGGGACGTATAGGAGGCAGCTTATCAATGATCTCTCTCATCATTGATGATTCTCTCTCTCTCTCCCCCTCTCCTTTCCTCTCTGAAATCAATAAAAAAATATTTTTAAAAAAGAACTCACTAAAAATACAAAAGACATCAATCTATTCATTCTTTTTCTTTTTCCAATCATGAACCATCTGGTTCCTTTTCCATATTATAGAGCAAGTTGTTCAGTGGCATCCTTTTTCCAACGGGTTGATAATTTTGAATGTTATTTGAATGTTAAGCAATATGCAAATTTTACCTCGATTCCAATATTGTAGTTTGAGTTATGTTACACATTTAATTTTTAAAGGGCTCAATACCATCCTTCTATTCAAATTTGGGCAGACCGAAGATGAAAACACAGTTACCTCGTCTATGAAAGTCACACAGTGGGCTGGCAAGAGCAGCGGGAATTCTCAGGCGGCGATGAACTTAAGGTGGTATCTGTTTGTTACATACGATTAGACATAAACATAAGAGATGCTATTTCATGTGTGGATGTTTTAGATGGCTCCCAGTAACTTAAAATTGTAAGAATGAAATTTCTATTAACACTTTAGCATAATCAAACACCAATTAATGTACTGCTAAATGACTGAGTTTACTGTATTTTCATTGGACCTTCCTAAAAGTTTTATAAAGGCAGCATTGTTACCTGTCTCTTGCAGATACTGACAAAAAAAACTTTAAAAAGGAAGTAACTTCAAGAGACAAATATTTTAAATTTTCACTTGAGCAGAAAAAGGACAAGTAGGGTCTGAATGAACACCTTTATTCCTGGAATTTATTTACAACTACAGAACAGCATTTAAATAGTTTGGGTTCCATGTTGTTCTGATACATTCACAACAAAGTTTCAGGTGGTTACTGACTTCCTATCATTTAACTTACTTCCATGAAGAGATGGAATGTTAACCTAATTCAGAAGTATCTTAAGAATGACTGTACAGATCGTCCTAAAATTCATGGGCACAGAAAAGATAACTATGTGAGTAACAATACTTTTGGTTTATTTTTATCATTTTAATGTTATTAAATTTTTTTTAATTTAAAGTTATCAAGACTGCATTATAAAATTTACAAAAACCTCCATTAATAAAAAAAAAGGGGGGGGGGGATAGTAGGGCAATATCATGTAAGGAAAAATATCCTATAAGTAAATTACATCTAGAAAATTTTTACTTTACCAAATTAATTTTCATTTGTAATGCTAACAGCAAGACAGCCATTAAAAACACACATGGTGTCTAAATAAGACAAAGGAAAATCATTTGAACAAAAATAAAAAGGATCCCAAATCAATTACATAGAAAAGATTCCTTTATTAACTTGTGGTCGAGAATATATTTGTATATTTTCAGAAAACAACCCCAAGACCAGGTTGATTCCTGCAACAGAGAGGAATTGACAGGTCTGCTCCAACCACGAAGACAAGAGGAAAAACAGTCCAGAGATGGAAGACACTGACAACACCTTGCCACGCCAGCAGTCAGCAGCTGTGCACCACTGCAGGTTACCTAGGACCAAACCAGAGAGGGTCGGACCTGCATTGCCACCATGTGCCCACCATCCAGATATCACTGCTGACATGTACACATAAGGAACTGTTAGACATTGAAACGGGGACTCAGAACTGTTGGACATTGAAATTGGGACTCAAACATTTTTTTGTTTTGTTTTGTTTTGTTATTATATGTTTATTTCTAGTCTGCAAAGGCAAAACTTTTTAAAGGAAAGAAATGGTGGGAAAAAGATACAGAGGCAAAGAAGCATTGAACAGACTGTCAAACTACATTGGGAAGACAGGGGAGCTTGGGCGAGGGGGGCTGTAAGAGATCAACCGAAGGACTTGTATGCATGCATATAAGCACAACCAATGGATACAAGACACTGGGGCAGGGGGGAGGGTGGGCAGGTGAAGGCATGTACTGGGGGATAGGGGAAGAAGGGGGGAGGTCAATGGGGGAAAAAAAAAAGGGGACATATGTACTACTATTTGTAATACTTAAAACAATAAAAAAATGCTAAAAAATAATAAATAAAAACAATGAATAGAAATATTTTAATTTAAAAATTTTTGGATTATGAAAGAACTGGGTAAAAAGGCAAAACGAAATAACCAGAAGGTTACACGTGGTTAAAAATTTGCATATTTTTTATCAAAATTACAAATTTTTAAGTAAAAATACATCAATTCACATAGCATTACGGTGAATTGAATTAGCAGTTAATTTACACTTTAAAGATATCTATTATTAAGATGATCAAAGATGTTCACTCAGATTTTCTATCTATTCAAACACCGGCTGTAATTTGAAAAATAAAGAGATAAGCATTTGAAGGCACTTGGCCCTAATTCCTCAATGCTTTGCTAATCCACTAGGCTTTGAAAACATACCTCAGTCTATAAATATTCCACATTAGTTCTGTTTGGCATGAAATAATTACTCCATTATAACTATTATAAGAAAATGCTTTCAACTAAAGTAATCCACAAGATATGCTTTTGAAAAGTTTCATTAGAAGCATGTCTTTACAAAATGAGGTCAGATAATAAGTAGGCAGTTCAACTGCATCGTAAAATACAACTATAAATACACTATTTTCAAGTTGTTAAAGAAGAAACTGTTTGGGTTATTCAGCTGTTGTCTCTCCACGAGGTAATACATTCTCTTAAGGTGTATTTTATGCATGGTTGTAAATTCTACCAAATGTGTCTTGAAAAGAGTTAAAACTGTACAATTGTTGGTTAACCAAACATGTCATGGGCAATCATGATTAAAATGCAATGATACATATATATTTCATTACCTGATGCTTCTGCAGTCTCTGAGGGAAGCAGGTTTACAGGTCATATGACCCACCCCAAACTCAGCAAAGCTAACTGACGAGGGATGCACATCTCTCAGAGGCAGCCGAACACTTGTTTGGTTTGGCTCATGGAGATAAAATAAAGAAAGCGGGTACTCTCCCTCCCTTTTGAATTTGATCCAAGACTCAAGAGACTTTTGCCAGTCAACAGTGGATATTGAACCTAATAAGTCATGACAGTGCTGGGATGGAGGCCATGTGCAAGGTCAGTGAGCAGTAAGAACTAATCAAGGGGACGGAGAAGAGAAACAGGAAAGAGACCAGATCTCCAAGAGCAACCTACAGATGAGTGAAGCCATGTGAATTCTGAGAGGATGGCTGCTTTGGGACCTGAACACGCCCCCATTCCCACTTCCATTTCTCAAGAGGCCTGCCTTCCTAGCCTGGGGTTCCCTGAAATATCCATGTTCCATTACAGTAACACACTTTAAACTAGTCTGAGTTAGATTCTGCCCCTTGAAACCCAAAGTGCCATAAGAACATATACATAACATTAAAAAACACACAATACATGCAAATTTGGTCTGAGGTGAGCCAGCAGTGCTGTCATCCCAAATGGCAATCACTGTGGCCATGGAGCATAGAAACCAAGAAAGTCCTAAGCTGAAGCTGGGCCTTCTGGTTGTCAGGGGCTGACAGACATCCAAGCACGCCACGCACACCTTGGCTACTGCTGCTCCATCGACCTGCAGGCAACTTGCCACCCCTGACCTGTCACCAGTACAGCCATCTCTCCCAATACTTGTGCTACCCTCAGTTCCTGGTTTCCCAGTTTGGCTCTCTGGCTACCTGCCCTCCTTCAGCTGACATAGGGATTAGTGCAATTCTTTTTCATTGATTTTAGAGAGAGTGGAAGGCAAGGGGAGAGAGTGAAACATTGATGTGAGAGAGACACATTGACTGGTTGGAATGAGCCTGCAACCCAGGTAAATAAATGCCCTTGACCTGAATTGAACCCGGGACCTTTCAGTCCACAGACTAAAGAAAAACTGGCTAGGGTGGGATTACTGCAATGCTTACTTCTCACTTTACAATAGCATACTCATTTGAATTATGCAGCATTACTTTGGGTGTCTGTTGGATTGCTCATTCCTTAGCCCCTTTGTCATTCCTCTAATCAATCCATGCCACCACTGACCTCACCAGATCACAAACTGGCTGAATTGAAATCAGAGAAAGAAAAGAGACTTTCACCTGTTCACACTTCCAGGCTAAAATAGGGGAGGAATGGGAGGAGCACGTTACAGAGGAGAGAAAATGGAAAGACTTAAGCAATGGGCTCTTAGCATTTCCAAGCATGTAAACTCAATTAAGAGGAAAACCCTATGGAAGTAATTAAAAAATAATTATTATTTACTCATGTGGGCATATTGATTGGATTTAAGGAAATTAGAAATGTTTTAATATTAAACCAAAATGTCTCAGAACTGTGCACCCACCTCTCAAGTTTCCACTGAATCTATTTCCTAACAGTTAACAATTGTTTCAGATTCCCACTTTGTGCTTCTAAATCTTGGATCACCTTATTAAACCTGCAATCACTATTAACTGCACACTCTGCAATTATTAAGGGAATCGGGTGCACATTCCATGTGGAAAATCCTGGTGGAAAAAATGAAATTGCTCCCTAGTGCCCCAACCCAACTTACATCAATATAAAGAAATCAGGTAACCTTATCCTTACATGCTTCTTCCACAGCACATCATCATGATTTATATAACAGTCCATTCCCTCTACCTTCTCCTGGAGGTGCCCAATCTTCCAATACAGATCTTTGAAAGATTCAAGTCCCACTGCCTCATTAAATAGTGACTCCTTGTCTAAGGGATTACTAGCAAAATCCTGCCCACTCTATTCCAAAAATGCATTGCAACTCTGGCCCTTTAAGAGAGTGCTTCTCCAACTTTAATGTACATGCCATTCACTATGTGGTTCTGCTACAGTGCAAGTTTTGATTTAGTAAGTCAAGAGTAGGGCCCAAGACTGGGTGATGCAGATGTTGCAGGTCTGCGGACGACAGTGTGAGTAGCAAAGCCTACATCCTAAACTCAGCACTACATGTAAGTGGGACAACAGTGACTGGACTGGAGAGAATGGTTACCTCTTCAGGAGAGTACAGGGCTCCACATCCTAGTGTTTATGTGCCAAGCACTTATGGATCGTCTCATAAATGTGCAGCACCGATCCAAATACAAGGAAGAACTGATCCCTACCTTTAAAGTATGCACTTTGATGCATAATGTTCCAGTGTCAGTATACATAAGAACATACATAAGTGCTTGTTAAAATGTAAATCCATGCCACACGCCTGAGACAGAGCTTCCGTATGTCAGGGTCAAGTCCCATGAGTGTGCTGGCCAGGCAAGTCTGATGGCCCACTGAGAAATACTGCAGAGTGGGGCAGGCAGGTATTACAGAATTCTATGGCAGCTCGAATTTAACTCAATGCCATGTGGAAATGAACCTCAGAGGATAGTACTCTCTGACCAGGGAGATAGATATGAATGGGCCTGGCAGTGAAGGGGGAGAGGAGCATATGTAAAGGTCAGCAGTGAGGATCACAGCTGCCTCTCAAGTCCAAGGAAAAGTGAAAGCCACACCTGGAAAGAGTTGTGGGCTAGGGGAGAAGGTTGAGAGCGTGTATGGAAAGTAAGTTGGAAAGACTATCTCAGGCCACATCACAAAAGATCCATGACTCTGGACTTGACCCTTTAGAATAGATCTTGGGAAGCTAATTCAAAGGGACAAAGGGAGTTAAGATGCCTTCGGTCAGCTGCAAAGAAGGGGGCATTCCAAAGTCCTTTCTCTTTCAGAGAAGACTGTCATCTCTAAAATGTCTTGCAAATTTCAAACTGGGTCCTCCCATATGCTCTGCACAGAAATCTGGTTACAAAACAAAGTAGTCTGAGTTACACTTTACGTTTTAATTAATTAAATGCCAGGAATAATCAGTTTCATAGTCAACAGCAGCAGAAATGGAAAGAAAAACAGCATCTGCTTTTAAAAATGTTGACTAAACTGAAATAGCTTTAAAAGCATATTTTTAAAATGACAACCAAAATTCTTGTCTAGCGAAATCTACAGGAAAAAGAGTCCATCCACTAGAAAAATGACTGATTTTTCCGTGAAAGCACATTTACAACAATTGTTCTTAAAATGTGTCAGTGTCACCGGGAATTAAACTTTACTAGGATTAAATACACAGTCATCAGTAAAGGCAGGAATCCCATATTAAATTAAAATTTTTAAAAAATGATAGGTTCCTAACTACTAATCTATTTTAACTATTTTATTATCTCCCATAATTCTTCACTCTTGATTCCTGAAAACTAAGATTTCCTTCTATAGAGCATTCCTTTCAAAAGCAACTATAACCTCAATTGAATCAGTTTAGTAGAGATTAGAAAGGCACACTTCAAGAATGCCTTGTTGGTAAGCCTTTGAAAAGCTGGTTCTTTGTGAGTGTCCTGTAATTTTGTTTTCAAAGGATGATTTGCCACCTCTCATTGCTTAGGATACCTCTAATTGTAACATGGAAGCTATTCAGCCATTAAATGTAATATCATTTCTGTTGTATAGCCTAAAATGAAAATTACAGCACAGCCCCATAGCATGTTGTCAAATTGGAAAGTGAATGGTGAATCCACAAGCAAAGTGATTAGGTATTAGATACTGATGACTTGTCATAATTTTTGCCTTGTTGGTTGGGATTTTCTTTTTGTAAATTATAGTGAAGAACTTATCAGAACTTGCATTTCATATAATTTGATATCACAGAGATAACTAGACAGTATAATGTGGCATTCTCAAATAATATGGAGTGCTTATGTGCATATTCTCACTGTGTCTGATTTCTTGTCCTGAAATAATTTTCTAAAGTCAGAAGAGGTGTCTCCTATTGTTCTTTGTGGAATGACAGAGCTGACTGACCAATCACGCTGCTTTTGTTAGAGCAGGTTGGTGATGAGTGACAGATGCCCAAACTAATGTAGGCAACCTGAAGTATTGGCTCATATAATTTAATCACAGAAAGATCACGAACCTTACTCAGATTTTGACACAAGCTAAAAAATTGTACAAAAAACTTTGTAAGACAAATAGGGCTTTGTAAGAACACTTGCTATATGTTGATTTTTAGAGGGTTCTTTTTTTCTAGTCAAATAAATGTGTTATGGTTAAGCTTCAAAAGAATATGTAAGTATACAAATACTCTAGCCAATAAATTTCCTTCATACAGGGGTATAGAATAGCAAATCTGAAATTATATTGTGTATATAAAAATATGAATAAATAAGTCTATCCTATATAATAAAAGGCCAGCAACCATAAGCGTAATGACTGAATGACCACTCAACCAGTCACTGAGGTGCACTGACCACCTCTCGGTCCCTTCCCCCCTCTCCCCAGCCCACAGGCTCTGATCTTCGGATGGTGAACGGGGAACCAGGATGGCTGGCGGCAGCGGCAGGCAGGACCGGGGACTGGTGAGCGGGCAGAAGATGGCCCTGACCTCAGACTAGGCCTAGGGACCCTACCAACACACAATTTTGTGCCCTGGGCCTCTAGTATTATCAATAAAGACAGCCAGATTTCTAATCCCAGAGAAAGGACCTAAATATAAGGAGAGAGCAAAGGTTAGAATTAAGTCTGCAGTGGTGAGCTGAATGAAATCTGAGGTATCAATATGACCTCAGGGATTTTAATAGATGTCCAAGTCAGTAAAGAGAAAAATAAATATAAATGTGCATATACCTACTTGCTAATAAACATGTATTTCCCAGCTCTGTGTAATGAAAAGGCCTAGACACAATGCATCCATAGTAACCAATACAAGTAGCATCTCCATCTTCCCTAATACTATTCTCCAATAAAAGGAACCAGAACTTCTTGGAGAAATTATTGATTCCAGGACTGGACAGAAAAAAATACTAGATGATTATCAAACAATGTTGATGGTTGAATGGATAAACAAATGGGATATATACATATTTTGCAACATTATTTAGCCTTAAAAGGGGAAAGAAATTATGACATGGGTTACAACATGAATGAACCTGGAAGACATGCTCAGTGCAATAAGCAAATCTCAAAAAGACAAGTGTTGTATCATACTTTTGATAACTAAAAATAGTCAAATTCATAGAGACAGACAGTAGAATGGGGAGTTGATGTTTAATGGGTACAGAGTTTCAGCTGGGTAAAAATGAAAATTTTTTGGAGACAAATGGTGGGGATGGTTGCACAACAATGTGAATATACTTACTTAATGCTGATGAATGGTACACTTAAGATGGTGCAAATGGTTAAATTGGTATTATGTATATTTACCAAAACATAAGGATATAAATATATAGACAATGAAAACTGGCACACCCAATTTGAAAAACAATTTGTCATTATCTGGTAAATGATGAAATATTTATCTCGATAAATGTACTCCTCTGTTTATATACTAAATATATTTTTAGCATATCCTCAAGATCCATCCATTTTATCGCAAATGAGAGCATTTCATCTTTTCTTATGGCTGAGTAGTATTCCACAGTGTGTGTGTGTGTGTGTGTGTGTGTGTATCACATCTTCTTTATTTTTTTAATCATCTATCAAAGGACATTTGGGTTGTTTCTATGTCTTACCACCAAAAATAATGCTGCAATGAATACAGGTGATGTATTATATATATATATCTTTACAAATAATCGTTTTCAAATTTTTGGGGTAGATGCTCAGAAGAAAGGTTGCTGGGTCAGATGGTAACTCTATCCTTAATTTTTTGAGGAACCACCATACTCTTTTTTTTATAGTGACTATACCAGTTTACATTCCCACCAGCAGTGAATGAAGGTGCCTTTTTCTCCACATCCTCCCCAACATTTGTTATTACTAGTCTTGTTGATAATAGTCATACTAACTATTATCTCATTGATAATATGAGGTGGTATCTCATTGTAGTTTTGATTTGCATTTCCCTAATAGCTAGTAAAGCTGAGCATCTTTTCACATATTTGTTGGCCATTTGTAGGTCTTCTTGGGAAAAGAGTCTCATTCAGGTCCTTTGCCCATTTTTTAAATTAGATTGTGTTTTTGTTGTTGAATTGAATGAGTTCTTTATATATTTTGGATATTAAGCCCTTAATCAGTGTTGTTTACAAATATTTTCTACCATCAGTTAGTTTTCTTTTTGTTTTGTTGACAGTTTTTTGTTTTGTTTTGTTTTGTTTTTCTGGGCAGAGCTTTTTAGTTCCATTGGTCTGTGTCTGTTTTTCTGCTAATTCCATGATGTTTTGATTATTTTCACTTTGTAGAACCATGATTTCACTCATATGTGGGATATAAAACTGAAAGCAACAAATGAACAAATAAAACAAACAAAAACATAGACACAGACAATGGTATGGTGGTTACCAGAGGGAAGGGGGGGGATGGGTAGTAAAGGGTAAAGGGGGTCAAATATATGGGGACGGATAAAGATATGACTTTGTTCATCTGTTTATGTTGTTCGTTATATTCCACAAATGAGTGAGATCATGTGATACTTATCTTTCTCTGACTGCCTTATTTCACTTAGCAGAATGCTCTGCAGTTCCAAACAGACCCAGAGACAGAGAATCATCGATCAGACCATCAAACCTCAGAGGGAAGGTAGGGGAGGGTGGGGTAAGGGAGAGAGATCAACCAAAGGACTCGTATGCATGCACATAAGCCTAACCAATGGACTCAGACACCAGAGGGGCGAGGGCATGAGTTGGGGAGGGGTGGGGGGGGGTAATGGGGGGATAAGGACACATATGTAATACCTTAATAATAAAGGGAAAAAAAGATATGACTTTGGGTGGTGAAGACAATGCAATATACAGATGATGTATTATAAAATTGTAGACTTGAAACCTATTTAATTATATTAACCAATGTCACCCCAAAAATTTAATAAAAACAAAATATTTAGTTATAACCCTGGTGGCGTGGCTCAGTTGGTTGGAAAGTTGCAGGTTTGATTTCTAGTCAGGGCACATACCTAGTTTTCTGGCTCAGTCCCTGATCAGGGCATATACGGGAGGCTAGTGATCAATGTTTCTCTCTCACATCAATATTTCCTCTCTCTCTCTCTCTCTCTCTCTCTCTCTCTCAATAAAAACATATCCTCAAGTGAGGATTAAAAATATATATTTAGTTCTGATTTCTTTACCTGTTTAAAGTAAAAAGATGAAATTTTTTAAAGATGCAATTATCATTATTCCTCAATCATTTAAACATTTAAAATCTTTGAAAGTTAATAATTGTTTATTCAGCAATTACTGAGGTCAATATAAAATTCTAAGTATGCAAAGGTACAATGAATGACCCTTTAAGTTTAGCCTACAACTCCATGATATTACAAATTGGAAATTTTTTACATTTTGTCTGTCTTCTGTCTTCAGTCACTCAAATCATTCACCCAAAGAGCCTTTACTGAGCATCTCTTATGTACTGAGTACTTTCAATGAATATATGATCACCATCAAATGACCTTATAGTGTTGGCTGGGAAGTGGGGAGCAGTAGAGATGAAAAGACAAAAGTGTAAACAATTACCAAATAATACACTTTGCTAGTGCTTGGCCAAAACCCGTTACATCCCATACAGTTTGCTTTGGACTAGGCCTTTCTGTTCTCATAGGAAAACACAAAGACTACACTGAACTGTAACTTTCCTGAACATAGAAATAGAAATACACCCTTTATCTTTTCTCCCCCTAGACAAGTTAGTATCTAGTCAGTGCCTTGTACATGATAGAAATTTAATAAACATCTATTAAGTAGAGTATTACTATGTTTGCATATTTAATAGCTGATAGTTATTTTTATCTGTTTTACTATATTTATTCATACTATGTATAGTATAGGAGAGGTATCTGTGTGCTCACTATTAAAATAATTATGACTAATATTTCAAAATGGCCTTCATTCACGACTATTCTAAAATGTCAGGTGCTCAGAAAAAGCTTCCTTTAACTTGTTTACTTAAAGTGCTCTTTGCTCTACAGCCCCCCAAACTCACACTCTCTCTCCCTTTCCTCTGCTGTGCTGGTCTTTATAGCCCTTACTACACATTACTTGCTATATAGTTGCTGTTGCTTTGCTCATCTCTTTCCCCATAAAGAACAGAGGCTCCATGAAGGGAAACACTTATCTTTTACATTCCCCTCATCTCACCGGTGCCCAGCACACAGCAAGTGCCCAACATTAAACAAAATGAAAATAAATCAAGATTAAGATCTGCCCTGCTCAGAGCATCTCTGAAAATAAGATGTCGAGTCTCTGTGTGAGTCAGTGACTAATTTTCAATTAATCCCACCCTTCCTGTATTATATTTGACAGTGTTGCATGCACTATGCAGTTTTTCTTCCCACTTCTGTGCCAAAACAGCTTAACCTTTTATTTAAGTGTTTCTGGTCCAAAAGGAAAAAAAATAACATTAAAATTGGGCAGCTCTAATAAATACTACTCCATAATGACTCGCTCCAGTTCTCTGCAGTAATTAGTACTCTGGTGATGAAATGTGCCTCGAGGTTCAAAATTTTATAATGTTATGACAGTTGGAATCTTACCAAGCATGAAATGAAGCAATAAAATATTCTTTTTTGTTATTCTCCACGCATTAAAAATACATATATTATCAACATATAACAGTAATACTCTAAAGGAAAAAAATAGTGACCCGCTCAGATGTAAAGGGGAAGGTTTATGTAGCATTCAAATGAAGAGACAATAAATGTAAAATCCCTGATAACTAAGCCGAAAGCAACTTGTATTTAACAGGCAAATGCATCTCAGTCTCCTTGATTAGCAAAGCAAGATAACGTGCATTAAAATCTTCATGCCTGTCAAAAAGCTCATCAATACCGTATTTTATTTTCTAGCTTTAACTGTTTGATGATCATGATATCTTTAGTCATCTCAAATAGTTCTACATGAGATTGTTTTTATGTGAATATGGTTTCCCCCTCCATATCCTTTCATCCCACAGAAAACAAGCATGACCCTGACAGAACTAGTATTTCAAAAGTTGAGCAAGTATTTCATTTGTATCATTGGATGCCATGTAGTACAACGTCCAAGTTCACTGTTACATAAATTGAAAAGTCAAGAGCTTTAAAGTTCTAAGCATCTCTACAAATCCAAACATATTCTCAATGATGTCTGCATTACTTTATTCAAAACAAAAACTGCTCGTAAAATGAAAAGTTCTGAAGATGAATAGTCAATGTACTTAGTGGCTGTGAAGTGTACAAGTAAAAATAGTTATAACAATAAATTCCGTTACATATATTTTACAACAATAAAAAATACTCCTTATAAGCTATCTCTTTAATGTGAATGGTAATTTCATTATATTTTATTCCAAAACACGAACTCATTTTCTGAAGGACTTTCACAGTTCATTTCCTAAATTTATGCTCTGACACCTATAACAGGTCCCAATGAAGCTTTCTGATATGTGGCACTCATTCATTAACCTCCTTGAATTTTTAAGGAGCCAACAAAAGTGTTAAAGGAATTGCCAGGAATGTGCCTTATTTTGTAGCATCAAATTTACCACCATAAAATATTATTTTTCTTGATAAATTATGTAGTAACATAGGATAAGTGATGTGGTAGGTGGTTGTGGACACTCCAGCATGCAGTGGGACATGAGGCAGAGTCCGGGAGTCCTCAGTAAGTGGCACTGTAACTGTACCCCCCAAAATGAAATGCCAGGCTTAGAAATTGGTTATTTTTTTTAATGATTTAGCTAACGAGTTCTGAACTTTTAACCTATATGGGTTTCATAATTACACAGCTTGAAATCCTCATCAGAAAATCTGTCTGCTCCTGAAATTCAAATCATCTTACAATCTTGAATAATGCATAGCAACTCTACAGAAATTAAAACGTTTCATAAAAGTAAAGACATTCACAACCTAGTTTTTTTTTTATATTTTTATAGGAGCATAAAGAAACAGAAATAAATGAGTTGTCACATCCTATGACTCCCCAGCCCCACCCCTCTCTGTACATACCCTACTCTTTAACAAGAGGCATCTTTTGCTTTTCCATAAACTACGCCCTGGGTATGGATTCATGGCACGAAGACTCTATGTGTGAGCCAGTGCAGAGACGATTCAATCGAGTTCCAAATACCACAAACATGAAAAAGCAAAAAGTAAACTCTGGGGTTTTTTTGTTTGTTTGTTTTGTTTTAACATTTATAGGGGTGGCACTGATTCACAAAACCAAACCGGTCTCAAGCGTGCAATTCAATGCATCATCTGCACACTGAATCATGCGCACATCGTCCCAGCAGTCTCTTTTGGTCCCCATTTCTCCCCTTTGCCCACCTCTACTTATCCCACAACCCTCTTCCCTCTAGCCATCACCACACCATTGCCTGTGTCTGTGGTTATGCATATATGTGTTTTGGTTAATCTCTTCACCTTCTTTCATCCAGTCCCCTCCACCTCCCCCCTGACAGCTGTCAGTCTGTTCCATGCACCCATATCTCTTTTCTATTTTGTTTGTCAGTTAATTTTGTTCATGAGATTTCCACATGAGTGAAATCATGTGATACTTATCTGACTGGCTTATTTCACTTAGCATAATAATCTCCAGGTCCATACATGCTGTTGCAAAAGGTTAAGATTTCCCTTTTTATGGACACATAATATCCTATATCATAAAGCGCTAATATGCTAATTAGGCCAGAAGGAGTAATGACCTCCCAGAGCTACCAGTGGGCAGGGGGTGGGGCCATGAGGCAGCCGGGGCTGCAAGGGCAGAGCCCCTTGCATGAATTTCGTGCATCAAGCCTCTAGTTTGTAAATGAAAAGCAAACTCCGTGTCTAAGCGTAGCCACTGAGAAGTCTGGCTTTCGAGATCTGAGTTTGATTCCTGGCTCAGCCACAGACTGGATCTGTGACACGGGCAACCGCTTCATGCTGCTCTCTCAGCAGATCCTTCATCTGTAAAATGGGGACAACAGGTCTACCTCACAGGACAATCCTAAAGATTCCATGAGATAATGTAAGCATTTTAGTACTGTGACACGTACTTGATAAACTCTCAATAAAGTAAGTCGTAATCAGAATCATAGGTAGTATTCTACTTACAGTCTTGTAATTCTAAAATAAATATTTTCATGTTCAGAATATCTTCCTCAGTAGAAGGAATCTAGAAAGTATTCTTGTTTTTAGTTGGTGCAAAAAGGTATTCTATGGATTATTAAATTGCTAAGCAATGGTTAAATCTATAACAAAATAACCCTAAACAGAAAATAGATATTTTAAACCTAAAACAGATTTAAGATTTTTAGAAATTGGAACTTGCTTTAAACTTTTCATATATGTATTTCAAGGGGAAAATGTCTTTAAAGCAAATTACAGCTAATAATTTACCACTAATCTCTTATAAGACAAATGGGAATTTTCTGGCAAACACCATAACAGAGATCAGAACCCATACATAGCTGCCTAGGTAAGCAACCAGCTCAGTAAGCCCTGTTAACATGGCCACTTACCTAGTTTTCTTAATAGGAATTCTATGCTGTACCTTAAAGTGCTTGAAGTTATTTTCTAAAATATTCCAAGATTTTTATATTGAAAAAACATCTTTTATATATATAGTTACTATATTTGCCTATAGTAACTAGAGTAATTATTGACCAGAAGTATAGCAAAAACTTCAAATAAAAAGCAAGATGCTAAACATCCTCATTTAAACAAGGATGCAACACTACGCTAACATTAAAAATTACCTTTCAAAGAATGCAAAATGTTAAGTTAAAGAGAACAATGTCACTTCATCAATTTTGTGTGAAAAGTATATACATAATATTGATGTTTGAATGTCTCTATGAAAGAAATGTATATGCCTATTTTCTAATAATAATTATTTCTCCTTGATGTGATTACTTACAATTTGGGTACTTTTTTATGGTATTTGAAAACTTGAGATTCAACAGGTATTAACATTTTTAGTAGTGAAATAATTTTATACCGTTTCAAACCAAAGGGAAAAACCTGCAAAGGTGTCTTTTGCTTAAAAATCCTTTCCTACCACCTTTTATTCTTAAGCTTTTGTTTTGACACTATCTGTGTGTCAAATGCAAGAAGAAAGTCACATAAAAAATCATCTGGCCTTACATTAATTCTTAAAACACAGCATACAGACTATTCTTTGAACACTCTGACCAAGGCACTGGCATGGTCCCAAAGTGAATGGTGAGGGGTACAAAGTGGTCGCCAGGTTTCATGTATGCTTGCAGCTCCAGATCTCATGGGCAATGAAAGGAGATACTTTAAAGCAATGATTTGGTTGAAGTATTAATCACCTGGATGTCATAATAAAGGAATGTTTCTCAAAAATGTAATCCAGAGCTGCATTCCTCTCCTAATATGGAGACACTATCAAATTTTAAAATCTATGTTATTTATACTGTCAAAATAGTGCTCTCAATATTCCAGTCATAAGTATTTTCATTGTCTAAAAATTTAATTTTCAAATAAAGTTATAACTAAAATTTTAAAAAAATTCTACATTTCAAATTACCATGTTTACTTATGGTGACATTAGGCTATCAGATGCTATAGTGAAATAAAAGAAAATACTTTTCCATTTTAAGAGGACAATTGTTTAATTTTGGAAAAATCTAAGCAGTATGCTGAATTAAATTACCAGGAAACAGACTTCCATAAGCATTCATTTCAATAAGTTCTGTATTTATTTTCAGCTTTTGGCTTCCAATGAACAGCAAAGATCTAAAGGACAGTACCTTAGTCTTTTGAGAACTCATTTCAAATAGCAATGTAGCAAGAAATATACTGTTTCCAATCTAAGTTTTCTTGAAACATGATGACTTGATAACTTTACTGTTTGTTTATATACACAAAAGATGCTAAAATTTAAAATTAAAACTTGGCTAACCAAAAGTTACATTCCATATTTTAATGCATTATATATGAGTACAAGCTTCAACTCAGATTGAAGTTTCTGTCAAGTGTAAAATATTTCATCCATTATGTTCAATCACTGCCGTTAAATACTTAACTTCCTTAAATAGAAGTTTCCACTTGGAAGAGAGACATCTAAATAGCTTGAGTGTTTATGCCTTTGACATTTGGTCTCCCTAAGGAAATGCTAACATTATTTTATCACTTTTCTATCACTTTCTTCTTCGCATTATTCTTCGTTGCTTGTTTTATTTGGATGTTTATCACAGCATTTCTTTTCCCCAAGTCATCAGCAAACTGAATTAGCAAATTATTTTCCTCACTAGTCACATTCATGTCCCAAATCCCTACACTTCTCACTTAACCTCCAGTCTTCCTAAGTACATTGAAATATCCCCTGTAGTTTGAAGAGAGGGGCAAGTTCTGCAGCTAGCTCAAAAAACTCTGATTTTAACTGTCATGTAGCCATTTCAGAAAAGAATGATCATGATTTAAATGTCACCATTTAAAAGAACCACCATCTTTATGTTATTTGGATATAAAAATGCATGGACTATCACAAAAATAGCCCCATGCTGTGAGTACTCCCACTGCCATGGCTATAGGAGAAATCGCCATTCTGCCCCAACTAGGGCCCAGGGTTCCCTGGGCGTCCCTGGCTACATCGGGGGCATCTAGACACCTCTTATAACTTAGGTAAGGGTTAGAAGGAAAAGAACCATATGTCAGGACAAGGGCCCCATTTCTTTCTAGATGATTTCAGAAAACTCTGATAATTACACAAAACTTCTCCACTGCTTAGAGCAAGCTGGAGTGGAGTATTAACCACATTATCTCATGCCATTACAGAATTCTTTAAAGGATTAGTGACTTCATTCCAAGTTCTGGCAAACATCTTAAACTGCCTTAGTGTTGTTGTTGTTTTTCATTTGTTTGCTTTAAACATAGTTTCCAGTTTCTTGATGTAAATAAAATTATATCCAGTTAAGGAGAAATCCCAACATTTCAAGATTAGCAGCAAATGTTTCTTCATGAGGTTAAAACAAAAAAACAGGAAGATTGGTCAAGAAAAGAGCTGGGAAAAACAGCCTCTGTGTTCCTCGGGGAGACACACACGACTTAACTATTTATGTTTTAAGTATCTAAAAATGACAAAAACAGAACTTTCTGATTCCTCAGTACTTAGAATATTGGCTGTCAATATATAATTTTTAAAAGCATGAGTGAAATAATAAGAATTTTTGACAAACATAAATCTAATCATTTAATATCATGAAGTGTTCCCTTGTACAAACTCAACAATCACAGATAATAAAGAACTTAAAAAGATATAACTCTCACCAAATGGAAAAATTCCAAGTTAATCTAGCCTATTAAATCAAAGTCCTGCAAACTAAACTTAACTATACATTTTAACCTGAATGGGGCTTCATTCTTCCACAAACAATCCAGAAACTTCTGAAAGGAAGAAGCTAAGTAACTTGTCAGAAACATGAACAAAATTCAGAAAATTTTTCAAATGAAAGTTGCACAGAACTAAAGAGGGAAGAACAAACAGGTGCTAAATCAAGTGGGAATAAACAGGAGTGGGGAAATGGAGCCCAAACTCCTATAACAGCGGGTAACAATGGGGAAACTGTAATCTGTGAGTCACCAAAAAATGCAACTGAAACAGGCTTCATATAAGGTAGCATATGACTCATCTCACTGGAGGTCCCGATTCAGGATGGACTGACTTCAGAGTTGACTCAATCCACTGGCTCAGAGGCGCAGTCCCTGAAGTCCCCAGGGTCTCCTCGCGCGGGAAGCTAGATGGCCACCACACCTCCAAGCCTCCAACCCTGCCATCAGGAACTATGCGATTCTTCGAATTCTTTTTCATGTATATAATAACTGCACATTTCAGATTGGTGGGCTACTGGAATCATCTCAAATCACATTAGTTTGCACTCTTTCTGGTCCATTAATGGTTAAGTATTATGTAAATATGTGTGCTTCCCTTGTAACATATTTTGAATGAAGATTAATAAAGATGTTATATAGGAACAGTCTTCTATGCTATTTTACTCCTCTGATTAAAGTCTGCACAAGGAGGCTTTCTCCTTTATTGCTAAGGAAATGTCACTTGATCCTTCAAAATTGATTCATAACGTCAAAAGAAGGCAAGCTAGAAAGAAAACTAAAGTTAAAGCAGTAAATATAAAGTTTGGTAACCCTGCCATAAGTCTCTAAGTGAAGTTCTATATCCATGATGGGAAAATCCACTTTATTTTTAAACAGAAAACTATATACTTACAAGACTTTTAAATGCTATAATTTAAGCAACCAAATATATGGGAATTAAATATTCTTATTTACTAAAGTGTTATTAAATGTAAGGCATCTGTACATGTAAATGGAATCTGGAACAAGTACCTCAATGAAAAGGTTATCAACATTAATTTGATTCCAAGAGCAGCCCCCCAAATTCCAACTGATCTGCAGTCACCTAATTAACAACACAACGTGAGTTTGAGCTCCTGTACACAGAAGCACTAGCAGAGTAAATGATTAACCAGGAGTCTGGTACATGGCTAATCTCATGAAACGGTTGAACAGCTCATATCTCTTGGTGAAAATGTCAAGGATCTAAATAGTTGCTTGTTTAAGTTCCATAGTCACTTGTCAGTACTGAACAATATCCCTGCAGGTGGCTTTTCTTTCCTTGCCTTAAGTCATGGGATCTTGGCTATTCCGGTGCTTTTCTTTCTATTATATTTTATCTTATTTCTTGAGGTCTCTCTTATCCTAAGACAAAGACACACACACACACACACACACACACACACACACACACATACACACACATACACACACACAGAGCATATCAAAAAAGCACCCAGTTTCTTTCCATTTTTAAGGAACCTACTGCCAACCATTAGGGAGAAGAACTGGGTAGTGATCACGTACACAGCCTGTATCAGGTTCCAGAACCTTGGGAAGCTCTGGAAAGTGTCCCTGTACTGCAGTATATGCCCTCCTTGCTGTCTGTATGTGGGAGCTCTGATATCTTCTTTTCCCACTTATTAAGTTCCTAAGGGTCAATTCAATCTTCCTTTCAGTGACCTGCCTCTTCTTACAATCCCCACTGTTACCCTCTTTCCTGGTTGAAGAAACCCCTTCTTTCAGGAACACCTCATTGGACGAGAGGAAGAGAAAACTCTTCTTTTCACATAACCCTCTCCTTCCTTCCAGCCTCTCTCAGATCCCTCTCCCTGGCTCAGTGTCCTTACACCACAGCAAGTCCCTCCTGGACAAAAAGGAAATGTTTGCTTATATCCCCCAGGACTCCTGCTGCAAGGGAGAAGAACAAAGGAGCTGTGTTTGTTTGGTGCCTCCTCCTTCAAAGTGTCACCATACCCCGAATTTCATGTGATCCTCCGCCAAACCCAGTGTGGTCAGTGGGATGGGGGTAACTGATTTTACAGTTGAGAAAACTGAGGTTGGGAGAGATTAGAATGATAATCAGGAAAGGCCAGACTCAAACTGCCAAAGCCACACAGCACTCTACAAGGTTCCTTCAGTGAAGCTGATGTCCGCCAGATCGTGGATGGATGTGATCTTATCTAAGTGATATATGCCCAGGTATTGATGATGTGAAGCCCAATTAGTACCTAGAGGCATTTGCCTTTTTCAAATAGGATGTTTTATAACTTATAACGCTTCCCATTTCATGTAATTTGAGGCTTTCTGATGCAATTGCCATTTGCAAGATAGATAAGTCAAAAATAGATGTATTTTAAAAATAACAGTCCCATACCTATTGGGCATAGATGGGCCTATACAAATAGCTTTGAAAGAAGTTAATGTGAGAGAAAACAGTGAAGGAACTGGGTCCGATAACGTAACATATGGCTACAGGCATGCTGTAATGGTGAAAATGTTCATTGATATTTTTTTTAGAATTACATTTTTACCTCTCAGTAAAGCATTATTGTAATCTCGTTTTATTGCCTTTTCCCCTCCAACCAAGGCCTTGAAGTTTTATGCATGTATCAAACATTTTCTTACATCTTCATCCTCATGTACTCAAAGCCTAGCTGAATTACCAGCACCATCAAACTTTACACTTTCTTTCCAACCTCTGGTGGAAACTTTGCACAATAAATACACACATACATCTGTGCGCATATTCTCTCTCTCTCTCTCTCTCTCTCTCTCTCTCTCTCTCTCTCTCTCACACACACACACACACACACACACACACTATAGTTGCCAGCCTCCTAAACTGCAGAAGGCACAAGAGAGAACATATTTGGCTTGGCCAACATCTGGATTACTTTGGTGTAAGTCACTCTCTCAGCACCATTTGTCTTTGCCACAGTAAGATCGCAAAGGCACTGATTCCAAAGTTCCCCTCTGGGGTGGAAACATGCCCATAAACTGTCTCCTTCTGAAATATTTAAAAGAGACAACAGTTTGGTGAAAGGAAAAGAAGGACTAGCAGAAATCTTTGATTCTAGCTCCAACTCTGTCACTATCTAAAATCAAACATGCCTATTAAACACGAAAGCACAGGTAAGAAATAATAAGATGTTAAAAAAATATTCCAAAAGAACATTCCTGTCGTAAAGAAGCATATAAATTCATTTGGGGATACAAAAGTAAGTCTTATGCTAAACCCTAACAAAAGTCTTAAGATTTCCAAGATGGCAATGGATAAATGTTACTAGGCAATAGTATTTTTTATAAAGACTAGTTAATGATTTCTATAAAATTACAGAGCACAGAGAATTCACTTAGGATTGGGATGGTTGGCAAACATTGACTGGGGAAAAAATACAATTTGACCTGATCTTGAAAGATCAATAAGAATTGAGCAGCAGGAATAAATACATTTTACATGTACATAGTACTTTATAATTTCCATTATGTTTTTCACATATAGCTTCTCAACCTTCCCAGTGACACTGTGAAAAAGATATAATTTACCATTCTCATTTATCAAGGAGAAAAGCCTGGAATTTAGTGTGGTTAAGTGGCTTACTCCACACCTGAAAACATACACACATATTCACTCACTCATTCATTTAACTCCACTCTGCAACTGTCTGAACAGCTATGAAGTGCAGGCACTGCTGCAGACACTAAGGATATAGCAATGGCCCTGGCCAATTTGCCTCAGTGGATAAAGCACTGGCCCTCAGAAGGGCCCTGGGTTCAATTTCTGTAAAGGGTGCGTACCTTGGTGGCAAGCTCAATCCCTGGCTCTGGCCAGGGCACATGCAGGAGGCAACCTATGTGTCTCTCTCACATCATGTTTATCTCTCTCTGTCTCTTTCCCTCCCTTCTACTCTCTCTAAAAATCAATGGGAAAGGGTGAGGATTAACAAAACAAACAAAAAAAATAATACAGCAATGAAGAAAACAAAGACCCTTTCCTCATGAAGTTTACATCCTGTAATATATAGAATGAATCCTGGATAGGCATGGAGTAGGGGCAAGGACACACTAGACACGTGAAACATTAAAAAAGCTGTGAAGCAAGAAAGCACATACGTAATAAACAAGAGAATAGTCAGTATAGTAGTTTTAGTACTATTGAGGTTAGAGAAGGTTGCGTTTGAGAAAGATAGTTTGGGGGCACTCTGAGGCCTCTGAATACAATGTATAGATATGAGGTTTGGACTTGACTCAGTATACACTGGGGAAAAATGGCGTGACTTAAGTGTTACTTTAGGAATAAGGTAATCTACATTAACAACGGTAGTATGTTCATTGTAATAACACCTACCACATACTGCTGACTTACTGCAGGCCAGATACTCTCCTAAACACTTTACATGTATTAACTTGTAAAACTGGTACTGCTTTTAGCTCCAATTGCCCATGAGGGAACTAAGGACAAAGAGGTTAAGAAACTTGACCAAAGCCACACACAGAGCAGGGCCAAGAAGTAAACTGCCTTGGCTAGCCAGAATCCACGCTCTTGGCCACTCGGCTTGCACTCGGCCACGGAACAGGTGAGGCGTAGGGATGAAGCTAAAGGCAAGTCCACCGATTCCTTATCCATTAAGTCCCCCTGCCTGAGATTTTAAAGATTCAAATTTGGTAGCTGTGGAAATACAAAGAAGGGAATAGACACAGGAAGCAGGGTACAGGAGAGAATGAATTGGATTTGTTAAACAACTACATTTTACAAACAACTGCATGTTCAGCTGGGAAGACTAGGAAGTCGAGTGGAGGAAGCACTTGAGGGAGGCAACCGAGCAGCTCTGCCCTGCACCAGAGGGTATCGGGCTTCCAAGGAGGAAAGGCAGATCCAGGCTCAGGAAAGACGGGGCTGGGAATGTGGAGCCCTTGCAGCTCTTCCTGGTTCAGATGTTTCTCTTGCAAGACGATGGGCTTAGACCACATGATAGCAGGGGCCTCTTCTGGTTCAATGACTTTGTCATTGTAAAAGCAGAGAATGTTCTTTAACAGTTTGAGATACTATTTGCTGGCCAAGGTAATATTTTTTTATAGTGGCTTCTGCCTTTATTTCTGAAACATTCTATAAACTTAGTTTCAAATACAGTTCCAAACTTCAATACCCATGAACCAAAGAAAAAACTTAAAAAAAAAAAAACTCAAAACCCCATATTCTGATTTGTTAAAAATCTAAGGTTTAAAATAGGTGTTTCTCCTTTAAATGGGAGTCTTACTGACAAAATCAGGACTCAAAAATGATGTAATCAATTCAGGGCCCTTTTTTTTTTTTTTAAAGTAATCTTACTTAATTTAACTTCAGAAAAACACACTATATCCCATATATTATTTAACTCTACACTGAAAAAGTTACACTTCATCACAACCAGCCATTAACCTTTAACTAGTGAACAGGAAGATGAGAAGAAGTCTAAACAAAAAGAAGGGGTTTTATAAATGCACAGGTCTTGCATTAGCCCTTCTAAGAAAACTCACAAAAGCATAGGAAAATACTGGTACAGTTGATGAAGAAATGACAAGTACTGGTTAAAATATAAAGTCTGGTTTTACTCTCCAAGACTGAACCTAAGGGTTATACTAAAAAATATGGTAAACATTCAGTTAGAATGAAATAGAACCAAGTACATACATCATCACAGTCAGGGAACAGCTCCTGTGAGCTGCTTTCCAGGTCGCTGTGGACTCCACTAGAGGGCAACAGAGCGCGCTCAGCAAGCAGCATGGGCTTAGGGACAGTGTGTGGTGTGAGTGAGGTCACAGCTCACTAGGTGTGCACACCAGTCTCCCTTTCAAAACCACATTTGATCCCAGAATGTGTCATATTACCAAACACTACATTCTGATCAAAGTATTCTTATTTCTAACGTTACATTTAGTCGTAGTGGCATTTTGATTTCTCAATCATGTGTAAGTACAAGTGCTTTATCATAATAATAATCTTCCCATAAAAAAAACAATTTAATAACTTTTAAAGAAATTGAGTAAGGGTTTAAAAAAACAGACTGTACTGTAAAATAATTTGATGTTGTAATACTTAAATTTAAAAAATGTAATGGTTACATCAAAACCCAGGTAAAAATGCACTAGTATCACTACCATAATAATATTTTAATATTACAGCTAACATTTAAACACTTACTATATGCTATACTGTATTTAAACATAATATAGTTTTCCTACACTAATCATATACGATTAAAAACGAACACTTTATCCACTTTACAAACATAAAAATCGAGGCTAGCAGAAATGAAGAAACTTGCCCGGGAACATATATGGAATAAGGTTGCACTGACACTGTAATAGCTGAGTGCTATGTATCACATGTGATCCCGGAAGCAACCCAGCCTCCAGAGGCCAGCCCCGCCTTGCTGGAGGCCAGGAGATGTTGGCATCTCTCCAAGACAAACTCTGATGACAGTCAAAGTTTTGTCAAAAATAGAGACATTACCACATAATATAGTTTCAGTTTGTATATTTAGTATAGCCATGGCAGTAATCCAATTTACATACTACAAGTTTTATATTTGCACATTTCAGTATTATATTGCAATTGTCTTCTACAACCAAGTCAAGATATAATAATGACAATTAACAAGAAAAACAATCATTTAAAAAGTTCAATACTCAGAGGTTCTCAGACTGAAAAAAATAGCAATTAGAGAACAATTAGCTTTACAGTGGCTTATTAAGCGTCAATCTTTAGACTTCCTAGGGCCTTTGAATATTGAAATAAGAAACTGATAAAGCAATTCTACATAGCTCTTGGGTGTGGAACTTCAATGATTCCTACATAATACAAGAGAACAGCATAACATTCAAGTCCCAAAGACTGAAGGCTCACCCAAAGAATTAAGAATCAGTTTGGAAGGAATGCACATTCCAATAAATTAATCTGAAGTATAAGAGATTTTCCCTGTCCTATAAGATCTAAAAAGCCACGTTAATATGAAACCGAGAAATCCATCATCACTTTATAAGTTTAAAATTAGATAAGAGACAATGTATGAGTGTCCTGTTGCTGCTATAACAAATTATAGTGCCTTCAAGCAACACAAATGTAACTTACAGTTCTGTAGGTGAAAAGTCTGAAATGGGTCTCATGGGGCTAAAATCAAGGTCAGCAGCACTGTTCTTTATAGAGGTTCTATGGGAGGATTCATTCCCTTGCCTTCTCCAGATTCTAGAAGCTGAGTGCATTCTTTGCCTCCATTTTCTAAGCCAGCACTGGACAGTCAACTTCTTCTTCCATGGTATCTCTCTAATACTGACTCTCCTGCCTTCCTCTTTCATTTATAAGGACTCTTGTGATTATCCTGGGCCCAAACAATCCAGAATAACCTCCCATTTTAAAGTCCTTAATCAGTTTTGCAAAGATCCTTTTGCCATGTAACACACATAATCACAAGCTGTGGAGATCAGGGTACAGATGCTTTTGGGGGTCAATACTCTGCCTCCTGCAGACAGCACAGTGTATAATCTGCACACATTCTGTAATCCATCTGAAAAGTAGCTACTAGAATACAGCATTTATTAATCTATGAGACTGCATGTAGTGTCATTTCTGAAACAAGTACAGTCTATAAGAGCCACCTGGAATTAAACTGAACTGAGTAACCTAGGGCCTGAAAAGGGGATACAAGAGAAAGCAACTGATAAAACTGACAGGCATGTACAGGGAATTATATGCAGGCTGCAGGCAAAGACAGGTGAAGCTAACTATATATGCATGTCATACTAATTCTGGATTAATTTTGTTGCACCCCATAGTTCTATTATATTTTCTTAATAATGATGTAACTGTATAAAAACACATTTTTTTATTTATGATTGGTGAATTTTTATAATTAGAAATTGTAGATACAAATACCCAACACACTGGTTGGCACATTGAAGAACAAAATAGTGTCAAAATTTAAATTCTAGGTTCCAGAGTCTGATTCTGCCACTTACTATACCTGTGTGGTCTTTGGCAAGACACTTAGAATTTGTGGCTGTCCTCAGAAATTAAAAACAGGGTGATATATAGCTCCTGCCCACAGGGTCACTCTAAAATAGAATATGTAAGTGCAAAGACATGCTGGGACACTGTTAGTGCTCAATAAAATATTAAGTAGTTGTTATTAGGTAAACTCAGTCGGTAGCCTTGGGCATCCAGAGAGGAGACATTAGTGTAAAGCTGTAAATTCTTAGATATTTATCCCAGAGAACTAGTATCATCAGACCGATACAAAAAAGTGAAGAATTTTGAGGAAAAAACTGTCACAACTGGCTAATTAAGTTTCAGCACAAATCTTACACAAAATTCCCAAGCTGCTCCAATAATATTGTGAAAAAATACAAGATGAAATAGTGCATCATTGTAAAAACGTGATTCCCCTGTGAAGGGGCTCTAGTGGGAAAGCAAACAAAAAACAAATAAACAAACACCTCCCAAAGAGACCCCATGTATGGCAGGCACCATGCTCTGTGTTGGCCAAAGTTATTAAGAGAGGTAAGACCAAAGACACATCACTTCTAGTGCCAACGTTTAAAAAGTCATTCCTTTTCTTTAGAAAACTGACTAAGCTATATTAGCCCTTGCCTGGTTTTAAGTAAATGCCATGTATCCAGTAATTTTAGTCTTTACAGAAGTGTGCTATCTGGTCTTCTGTAAACTAACCAAATGGCCTCAGCCTACTCTGCTCTCTAATTCTAAGTTTCTGGTTTTCCTGCTTCATCCTTTCCAGTTAAGCTATCTCCTAGTTAGAATTTCGCACCTGGAGTGAGTCTTTCCTAGGAGGTGAGGTGCGTGGACTTTGGCACAAGGATTATGTACATCCATCATGGCTCTTTAGGCTTGTTTTCTGTCTATAGTCTCAATACAAGAAAGTGTTAGACGGCCACTTGAAAATAGGTGAGTTATAATTTTATCTACGCTCAATATATCTCAAGGGATCTTGGGTGAATTTCACATGTCACTAAACATCCTGAAGCATCACTTATAAATACTTCTTCATCTAAGTGACAAAAAAATCAGGAAAGATGGAGTCTGGCAGAACCTGATTCCCATACTAGACAATATCATGAAAGAAAGTTGTGTGCGACTACTTTAAGAAAAATCTTCACCATAGTTCTTTATGTTTCTCCCCATGTATTCTCTACTTTGAAACATATTCAAATCTCAGGCATTAAGCTGAATATTTATCGAAAGCCGAAAATAAGTCTATGAGGAAAATCTTAAGACTGTAGAGAGGGTGTCAGGAAAAAAAAATTAGTGATGATCTCTTTTTCACTTACATTATTGTAAAAAAGAAGGAAATAGGAATACAGTGTTTTCTGACAAAATCAAAAGTGGAACTTCCCATCAACTCTTTAGAACAATACAAGTTAGGCTTCATGTAGAAGAGAAAAGAGTATTATAGGATTCACTAAATCTGAACCCAAACAACACTAATCCTTTGCTAGGATTTTAACTGATTATCTCAATTTTTCACCTTATTTAGTAGTGATGGTGAAGTCCCTTAAGATAGAGATTACATACAAAAATGCTGTTTCTGTGTCTAGTAAATGGACTATGCACACTGCCAAGATAGTTAAAATGAATTCTCTGAAAGGAAGAGCTCTATAGGACAAATTATGTCCCTGGGCACTGTTCACAGGAACGTCCTCCTGTAATGAGGTCTTGTATGAGACTGGGGTGAGACATTTTCTTCTGGCTCTTCTTAAACTTGCCACTTTTCAGCTCTCCATTATAATACACTGGACATCAGTGAAATTGGAGACAGGAAGACCTTCTTCGTTAACAACCCAAATGCCTAGAATATTTCCAAGGAAGAAGATGGCTGTAGAAAAGCAGCAGAAAGCAAAATGGTGAAATGCAGAAGTGAAAGTCCTCCTTTAGAATTATGAGCATAAATAATGCAGTATTACGTACTGTGAGACCCAACAACAAACAAGAAGTATGCATTGAAACCATGTACAGCAGGAGTCAACTGTAGACAATAAGCTTTCTTTTTCACTCATTAATTTCAGTAAGTGTTCTTTTGAGAATCAAGTGTGAGTAAGATATTGTACCAGATTTCACTAATACAAGGAACACACAAGAAATAAAAATCTCCTAGTTCATGTCCTCCAGGAGCTTACAATCGAGTTAGGGAGATAAGTCCCTTATGAAGTCACTAATTACAATGCAAGACAAACCAGGATTGAGTCCCAACAGGAAATAAGAAAAATAAGTGGGCAGAATGTCTGCAAAGATTAATTAAATGTGAAAAGTCCAAAAAAGATTTTATGGGGGGGAAAAGTAAATTTTACCTAAGTTCAATAAATCACTTATTTACATTCCAGTTAGTTAAAATACACACACACACACACACACACACACACACACTCCTACCTGAGATTGCAATAAACAATACAGAGAAACATGTTCACAGACATAAATTGGCCTGGTGCACACAGGATGCACAGCAGAGGAAACTGAAGCAAGGCTCTCTCAGGGAGGGCTGCAGTTCAATTCTGAAGGATACATTAGCCATTGAGAAGAGGAGTCCAGCAGAGAAATAGTGATAAAAAATACCTCAACATCAATAATCCAGTTTATTGTAACTGAATAGTTTAGTTTATACCTTTTTCAGTTTAGTGTCAGAAGAAAAATCCTATTAAAACATGATGTGCAATGGAATTATTCCCAAATAGATGGCAAAACATGCTCAAACTTTTTTTTGACTAGTCAATCTAGTATTTCACTTTAGCAATAAAAACAAAACTATCAGGGAAGATAGTTGTGTGCAACTACTTTGAGAAAAGTTTCACCATAGTTCTTTATGACTTTCCTTCCCATTGTATTCTCTATTTTGAAACATGTTCACATCTCAGGCATTACACTAAATATTCAGCAAAGGCCAAGAATAAACTCAAGAGACAACGATGACTGTGAGAACCTCAACAGCCTCAGAGCCTGACGCTAATTTACTGAGACGTCTCAGGAACTCCTGGGAAGGGAGTGTCTGCTCATTAGGCTACCATGAACAGACTCCCAAACCTTGACAACATTTCCCCAAACATCTCATGGAGAACTTCCATTTATGGGCTGCCCAGGTAAAACCTGAACAGATGGTATGTTTTAATAATAACTGACCTACGAGTTTGCTAAGGATCTCACTCTCTGGAAAACACACAGCTCTGTAGAGGAAAGCATAGAGGAACATTTTTAGAGTCATCTACCTTATCTTTGTCCTCCACGACATCGGCCAATATGTCATCTGGATCCAGGATTCCTCCGTCTGTGTATTCTAAGTGATGAATCTTCACCCAGTAGCCAGGATCCTGTAGTAGAACCATCAACAAGTTTCATGACTCAAACTTTTTCAAAAAGGTAAACTACATTTTAATTTTAAAAGAAATAAGCCAGCTCATTAAAAATATGCTCTAGTGATATTATTTCTAAGCACCAAAGTAAAAAGTGATCTATTTACTTGGATAAATATTTAGCATTTTTATCCTATTTCATGTAAATCAAAGTAAACCAAAGTATACATAGTCCATCAATTATCCTAGAAGGTAAATTGTAATAAAAAAAATCGCTCTGCTATTTGAAAAGCATATTCAAGGAATTTTTTATAACCTACAATTTAGGTAATCCCCGGAATACTCTGGAAAAGAAAGGTACTCTTGAGGATACTTGTTGAAACTGAGGTTTGGAAGTTCAAACTAAGACCCCAAAACTACAGGGGGATATCAAAAGGAATAGCTATGACTGGAATATATGGACGAAGTGGGGTGACCACTGAGCCCTGTGCCTGTTTGGCTCTCCATGGTCTCTGCATGTCCTCACACTAAGGTTTTCAGTGATATTGGGAGCGAGAGCTCCAGCATTGGTCTCCATGACTGCAACTCAAACTGTGTCAGAGTTGAATGCGGGTTCACTCAATCAGGGTACTAATTTAGAAGATTTCCCAAGTATTTTTTTAAAACTACTTAGGAGTATAATGTTTAAGGAAAAGAACTGTTTTCTCAATTTGGTAAGTGGCTAAATACTCTGATACCACAGTTTAGAATTAAATAGTGGAGCCCATTCAGTTACTTATGCACTGCCCATTTCCAGAAAAAATATGCAATTGAAAGATTATAAGGATGAGACAAAAACATGAACCAGTGAATGGGGGGTTGGTGGGAGAGGGTATAACATTACTAAGGTTTTTACCAGAGTAGCCAAGCTATAATCGATTTGGTTCTGAGATTCTTAGAAAGCCTCTAAAACTGGAAAACTTTTGTTGCCAATAAAGGGCTACCAGTTCCTGAGAAGAAGTGGAAATTCTTCTAGGATAAAGCTCTAAGTTTTTAACTACATGAATCTTTATAAAGTACTAAAAATAAACATAACACACAGAATTTAAGTGCAATTCTACAAAAACTAATAGAAACAGTTGTCACACGGCCTCCTCTTTAATGTCTCGTACTATTAACAAGTCCAGGGCATACCACCCTATATAATAATAGGCCAGCCACCAGACGCATAACGACCAGAATGACCAGAGACCAGAACCACCACTGCCCCTTGCTTAGTTGGCCCTGCCCCCAAGCAGTTAGGGGTGATCAGGCAGGCAGGCAAGTGGTTAGGGGTGATCAGGTAGGCAGACGGCCCCTCGCAGGGCTGGCCCCGCCACCCAGCAAAAAAAGAGGGAGGCCCAGGCCACCGGCAGCAATGACTCTGTGGGAGGTGTGCGGCTGGCCAAGCCATCGCACCCCATGCCTGTCGCCTGCAGAGGGAGGCCACCAGTGGCAGGGGAAGGAGGGGGCAGTACTGCAAAAATGGCAAGCAGTGGCAGCAGCAGGGGTGGGGCCAGCTGCCTACAGCCAGGGGAAGGAAAGCCCCAATAGGCCCTGATCTCAGGCCAGGCCTAGGGACCCTACCCAAGGGGTCCCAGATTGTGAGAGGGTGCAGGCCGGGCTGAGGGACCTCCAACCCCCGAGTGCATTAATTTTGGTGCATCAGGCCTCTAGTCCTATATAATAAAGAGGTAATATGCAAATTGACCCTCACGCCCTTGCACAAGATGGACATCCCTATGTGGTCAAAGATGGCCGCCACAAGATGGCCGGGTAGTTGTGGGTGATCAGGCCTGCAGGGGAGGGCAGTTGGGGCAACCAGGCTGGCAGGAGAGGGCAGTTAGGGGTGACCAAGCCAGCAAGGAGAGCAGTTAGGGGTGACCAGGTCTGCAGGGGAGAGCAGTTAGGGGCAACTAGGCCAGCAAGGGAGGGCAGTTGGGGGCAATTGGGCTGGCAGGGGAGTGGTTAGGGGGTGATCAAGCTGGCAGGCAGGCAAGTGGTTGGGAGCCAGCAGTCCCGGATTGTGAGAGGGATGTCCGGCTACCGGCAGTTGGACATCTCCCTAGGGATCCCAGATTGGAGAGGGTGCAGGCTGGGCTGAGGGACACACCCCCCGTGCATGAATTTCGAGCACCGGGCCTCTAGTTAAATAATAATTCCTTTATAGCATGTATTTAATAGGCTACTGAAGTGTGGCCCAAGTATACAGCTTTTCAGTATCTGACTTGATAAAGTAGTAGGCTTTAAAAATTCAAAGGAATTCTCCTTAGCTAGGCTTTCGACATTTCAAAGTTAAGTTTTCTATAGAGTATCTGAAGAGCTCTTCCAAGCAAAATGAAAGGAACTCCTTTTTGCTTCTAATACTAGGTTTATGCATGGAAACACTAATGATTTATTAGGAAACTCTGCCTGATTTTATTGCCCAGATAGAGATCACAAAGACGTGAGCAGTGATTATACAACCAGGTAAGAGGAGCATAAGACATCCATCAATTAGAATCTTTAATCAGAGACCTTTTCCAACTCAAGGTGATTGTGCAATAAAAGGTGAGATGATGGGCCCAGAGTGCCCATCAGTAAATGAGTGGATAAAAAAGTGGTGGTACATTTATGCCATGGAATACTATGCAGCAGTGAAAAAGAAGAATCTCTTACCCTTTGAGACAGCATGAACGGACCTGGAGAGTATCATGCTAAGTGAAATAAGTCAGTCAGAGAAAGATAAGTATCACATGATCTCACTCATATGTGGAATCTAAGTAACAAAATAAACTGATGAATTTAATGGATCCAGAGACGTGGAAGCATGAAACAGAGAACACAATCTCAAGAGGGAAGGTGGGGGAGGGTGGGGGAGCAGGAGGTAATCAACCAAAGACCTTGTATGCATACATGCATAACCCATGGACACAGACAATAGGGTGGTGAAGGCCTGGGGCAGGGTGGGTGGGGTGGGCTAGAGGGGTCAGTGGGGAGGAAAAGGGGACATATGTAATACTTTCAACAAAAAAGAATTATTAAATAAATAAATAAAATAATAAATTTCTAAGGATTGTTTAAATTGCTTCCTACAAAAAATAAAAGTAAATAAATAAAAGGTGAGCTAAGAACAATAGACTAGATCAGTGGTCGGCAAACTCATTAGTCGACAGAGCCAAATATCAACAGTACAACGATTGAAATTTCTTTTGAGAGCCAAATTTTTTAAACTTAAACTTCTTCTAACTCCACTTCTTCAAAATAGACTCTCCCAGGCCCTGGTATTTTGTGGAAGAGCCACACTCAAGGGGCCAAAAAGCCGCATGTGGCTCACGAGCCTCAGTTTGCCGACCATAGGCCCACATTCTAAATAGGGATAATACTGGGGTAGACAAAACACTAGGCAATGCCCACTAGACAGTACAGAAAAGAGAGCAAGAAAGAACTTCCCCAGTAATCTATGGGAACTGAATCTTTCTGCTATGGCCATGCTAGGAATGATATGCTTCTCCAAATTTACCCAAAACTTCAGGCTAAAATCTCTGGAGTATTACATGTTCCTTCCTTGTAAAAGTAGCCTTCTTACAAAAGGAGTTCCATGTAATTAATTTCTACTAACTTCCATGGAGTTAGTTTTTTACATATTACAGCACTGTAGATAAAATCTGTTGATTTTAAACATGTTTATAGAAGATGATGTATTCTATAAAGAGTTTGCTTTTTTATACTCAATTACTTAAAAGCTGACATCTATTAAGTTCTCACCTTTTCTCTTACATTAAGTTTATAGAAGCAGATTTTATCAACTAAGACTTAAGTACACAATTACCCCCACACCAGAAGTACTGGTTAAAGTATAGCTCTCTTCCTGCCTAGAAGGAGGAACAGGGAGAAGAAAACCGAAGACTCAGATATAAAATAGGGAAACTCAAGAAACAGCAAGGGGTTGGGATCTGACCAGTGGCGAAGGAGCAGCACGAGTGGCAGCAGGATGGCGTTGTTAAGTCACATACACTCCACCTTCAGGCACACTTGTGGGAACGAGATGTTCTGAAAATGAGTCATGGGAGTTGAAACTAAGACCTTTTTTTTTTTTTTTTAATCTAATTTTGATTCTAAAGCATAAAAAACTTAAAAATTTCACACACGTGCAGAATTTAATTGGACTGAACTACCAAGCAAAATAGAGAAGATTCACAGATAGAGAGCAGACAGACAGCTCTGGTGGGAGGTGGGGTATGGGGGAGGGGTGCAGGATTGAGTGAAAAAGAAAAAAAGGAGAGAGAACTCATGGACATGGACAACAATTTGGTGATTCTGGGGGGATTGGGAGGGGTCGAGGTGGAAGAGGGCATGGAGGGGATAAATGGTGATGGAAAAATAATTTAAAAAAACAATAAAATAAAAAGAAAATAAATTTTAAAAGTTTTACAGAACTAAATCAAAGGGAAAAGTAATTTGATATATTTTGGAATCATATATTCAACCTCTCCAAAAAATGTTTAAGTGAAACAGGGTGCCAGACTATGAAGAGACTGCTTGCAATTGTAACTCTCCCCATTGCACATTGAGGCTGCATTTTAACTCTAAAGGAGGAAAGAGTAAGCTAGTGGTGAGCACACAGGAAATCCTGAACAAAAACAGATAAGCTATTTGAAAGCAGTCTCCAAGAGAGGTAACTCAACATGCACAGTCCACAGCCACTGTGAGTTTTGTGCCCATGGGATTTCAGCCATGGTGCTATAGATCACCATAAGAATATACATACAGTATTAGCAGCCGACAGCCATCATAAGACCATAAATTCACCCTGACTCTTTATGCATGTGAAAATTTCAACCATTACCTCGCAGTCAACATTTTGCATTTCATTTACTTGCTTTTATTACCATCAGGAATAAAACTGATCAAACATGAAAAGATGTTCACATATGTGTAATGGTTCAGATAATTAATCACTTGGAAAAATTTATTGTATTTTTCATGATCGTGACATTTAATCTACCTTTATATTGCAAAAATTTCTCTAATACATATAACTTTTAAATTACTTTGAAAATGTCTCTAGTATATGTGCTATGCAATAAATCTTATTACTTATACTCCTAGGATCATTAAAATATTGAAAAATCACATAATATACATTTTGCTTCCTCCACTACTGATAGTAACTTATCTGTTTTTTTCAATAATGCACAGTTAACTTAAAGCCTACTGGAATTTTAATCATCCTACAAGAGTGAACTGAAATAGGAAACTAAAACATGCATTATGGGAAGACAATTGCTGGGTACTTTTAATGATCAATGTAAAAATTGTTCCAAACAGGCACAAATATTCTTCACTGTGCGTAGACGACATGAAATTTGCCCCTGTACCTTAGAGAGTCCATATTAGCCAAAGTTTTGAAGAACAACAATTTTCCACCTGCAATGCCTAGAGGAGGGGGCTGGCAAGCCAGATACTATAATGCTGTGACTCCCAAGCACTGAGATTATATCAATAATCAAAAGAGGGAAAACATGGAGGTTTCTAAACAAAACCCTTCTTGTCCAAGAAGAGAAAAAATACCCCCACTGGTGACAAAGGGGAGGAAATAGCTGCAAACACAAACAGCAACAACAGCAAAAGGCCAATGTCTAGAGAAGGGCTGTGTTAACAGTGGTGGCAATCACAGGCTCAGTAATGCAACCGCGTTTTTTTGTGGCTTCGCATTTTCACAAGAATAATCTCACCCAGCAAAAAACAAGAACAATTGTAAAGTGGAAGTTAATGGAAAATTAGAATTTTCCTTGTAGAACTTTACTCCTTGAATTTGGGGCAATATATATATATATATATATATAAAAGCCTGATATGCAAAGTGTCCCCTCAGGATTTCGACCGACCAGGAGTTTGATTGCTTGCTATGACGTGCACTAACCAGCAGGGGGTGGCGTGGAATGAAGGGAGGCCCCGGCTGGCATCTGGCAGCCACCAGGGACTGTACCTGTGCATGAATTTTGTGCACTGGGCTTCTAGTGTATCCATAAAACAAGATGTCACCATTTTCATCATTATCTTCATCAGCAGCATACCAGATACTTTGTTTCAGTACTTACTATAGGCCAGGGACTATAATAGGTACTGCATGTTTTATAGGATTAACTCATTTATCCTCAAATAGACTCGTGAAGTGGTTATCAACCTAACAGATGAAGAAAGCAAGGCATTGGTAAATAAATTAACTTACTCAAGGTCAGATGCTTAATAAACAGCAGAGACAAGGTACGTTTTTTAATACAAAAAAATGTAGATTAACGAACTTAACAAAAAGAACAATTATCTAAGAATAAGGCAGTGGGTCATATCCTTTCTATTGCTACTTAACTTTAAAGGTTCATTTTTCACCTTGGCTGGTTTGGCTCAGTGGATAGAGTGCTGGCCTGCGAACTGAAGGATCCTGGATTCAATTCTGGTCAAGGGCACATGCCCAGGTTATGGACTTGATCCCCAGTAGGGGGCATGCAAGAGACAGCCAATCAATCAATGATCCTCTCTCATCATTGATGTATTGATGTTTCTATCTCTCTCTCCCTCTCCCTTCCTCTCTGGGAAAAAAAAAAAAAAAAAAAAAAATATATATATATATATATATATATATATATATATATATAAATATAAGTTTCATTATTCATTCTGAGATTAACCTAAATTTATTTGAGGGAAGAGGTCCAGATATCTAGATAAAGGTATAAAGGTGGCTTGTTTGTGTGTTTTTTTTTTTAAATAAAGGACAACTTTTAATTCTTTAAATCTACTGCCTATATCATCACAGTACATTCTACCTCTTCCACAAGAATATCAAAAATTTCTTTTACTATGGATGTGTTACAGAGAACCAGAATAAATCAAGCAATGTTCAGAGAGTTTGGAGTTACACTTTATTCACCGCAGTGGGCTTAGAGAAATGAATTAAAATTCTAAGCAAGGCTACAAGCAGAACTTCCCTTTTTATTAAAGAGCCAGCCCCTATGTGCACTTAGTGGTTATCTAGCTGCTGGCCTTGAAAACAACACAGTTCTATCCAATTAAAAAATACACCTGGCATGGCATTGAGATTATGGGCATAGCTAGTCTTTGGCCTACAAGATCAGACAGCTAAGTTTATCTTCCTCATTATTCAAGCAAGCTAAAGCAAGCTAGAAAGCAACGTTATTTTTTAGAATAAGAGGCCGTCTAAAAATACAGCAGAGAATTCCAAACAGTAGTTTTACAAAATAGGGATTAGCCTTCTCAGATGTAACAGTGAATTAGATGCAAAAAAGATTATATAAATCTTCAGGATTAAATATACCGTAATCTTCAAACCAAAGTTTTATCAGGAAAATTAAATGTTAACTTATGAAAATTACATATGTATTTAATTCATACATCTTTTTCAAAAGATTCCCAGTATGACTGACTTTTAAAACATGAAACCATTACCAATTTAATAACACTGAAATACAGTGTTTCAAATTAATGTTAAAAACAGCTATTTTTTTAATCCTGCTTTCCATTAATTGTTTTCAATGAAATTTTATAGTCCAAAGACCTGGATGCCAAGGTTTTAGAAGCTTGTGTGGTCTGAAGGAATGCAAAGCCTACAGCCAAAGAATGGAAGCAGTCACATCCCCAAAGAGTAGGAAGGACACGCTAGAATTTTCTAAATAATGTATTCATTCTAAAACCCCCCAAAATATTCTGCTACAAAAGGGCTTTTAATAAGAATTTGAGAATGCAAATTCATACAATGCAAGTTTCACTTAATGCAGCCAATTAAATCCAAACTTTCTTCCTGCTATGATGCTGGCATCTTTTTTAAGTTAACTCCAAAGAATACCTCTCGCAGATACTATCAAGTCTTTGTGTGTGTAGCTCTGCATATATAAATGAATGAAGGCAGTTTAAAGCATCCTACGGGTAACTACCATGACCTCTAACTCTTTACTCACACACAGTTTTATGCTCCATCACCAAGGAAATTAGACATAGAAAAGAGCATTTTAATTTACATCAAAAGAAGTATTGGTGACAGTGTTTATAAAAATAAGTAACATAAAGAAATCATCAACTTTATTCCTGCTCACTGTAAAACTTCTTTCGGTATGGCAGTAATAGGAATGGTGAAGGAGTATCTGTCTTTGATTTTCAAAAGTATTGGGGCACTATTGTCCACCACTATTAGTTTAGTTTCTCCCATAGGCATTCCTCCGGAACAACAGAGATGGGTCACAGATGTAGCTAAAAGGAACACAGAAAGCACAGGAAAGGAAGTAGAAACTGGAGCACAAGCACCCCCTGCCCAGAGATGCCCTCCCTGTCCGTCTAAAGCTGATCCTCTCCCCCAGGGCCAGTATCAAACGTTACATTACCTTAGTCCATTGCTTGTTAATTTGAATTGCTTGTTCTCGTCCACCAGCTAAAGCATAAGTTCCCTGATACAGAAACAACTTCTCCACTTTCCTATACGCAGCACCTAAAACTACTTTCGGCAGCCATCATAAATTTGTCATATGAGTCGAAAGAGGGAGAAACAAGTGAGTAACAAAGAAAGAGGAGAAAAGAACTCAGGTTGTAACAGAAAAATCTACTTCATTGATCCTAAAACAAAAGATTTAACCTTGTGACCTAGGCCTTTTGATACAGCTAAGGGCAGTAGAAAAGAAGTAGAAACGGACATACCGCATGTCAATGGCAGTCATACATCCAACAAGTACGTGTTGAATTGTTACAACCATTCATGAACAAAATAGAGGAGAAAAACCGCATCCTTGGAAGAATAGGGCTTAAATTATCAGTGCGGAGGGGAAACAGGCAGTAATTAATAAACAAAATAAACAATTAAGTGAAATGGTACGTTAGAAAGTGATGTGATCTGGCAGAAAAAAAACACACACAAATAGGGTAAGGAGGGTGGGGTACAGAGGACTTATATTTTCAAATAGGGTGTCAGGTCAGGTCTTATTGAAATGAGGGCATTTGAGCAAAGACTTGAGGAGGAAAGTCAGTGGTGGCCTGGAGAACAGAAATCGGTTCTTCCAACAAGTATCTGTACCCCTGGGGCAAGTCCATTTGCAATCACAGCTCAGAAAAAGAGTCCCTTAGAGGAGTCCCTTATGAGAGCATAGAAATGGGGGGGGACATTCCACTGGTCAAGTTGAATAAGCATGGCAGGGACATGAAAATACCAAATGGCAGAAACTACCTGTCTAGTCTCCCCAAAAATGCCTTAAAATTTTCACAACACGAGACTGTCCAAATATATTATCCCTTTTTAAAATATATATACAGATATATATTTCATTTATTTCAGAGAAAAAGGGAGAGGGAAAGAGAGAAACATCAATGATCGAGCATACAACCCCAGGCATGTGTCCTTGACCCCAATCGAAACTGGGACCCTTCAGTCCGCAGGTCTATGCTCTAGCCACTGAGTCAAACCAGCTAGGGCCAAATATATTATCCTTTTCCAGATTTCCCAATTGGTCAAAATTATTTTGGATTAATTTGATATGTAAGCAAAAACACATAGTAAATTATCCCCAAATATTATTTTATAATAGTTTCTATGTGTACATAGTATGTCTATGTTTTACATATATAGTGAGAAATATATAGATATATATTACAAATGTGTATATAGGCACAAACATGTAGGTGGGTATAATCACATTCAATAGCAAAGCATATTGAGCCCAGTTTTGTATAGGCAAGAAATACCATTCTTTGAAAATGAGCATAGTTGCCTTTGATATAAAGTAAAACTAAGCTAATTTTTTTAGGAAAATTATAAATTCCTAGTATCTAAAATATGAGAACCAAGCCCTTCATATAGCCAATTAGCAATAAAGAAAAGTGCTATTAGTTTCCTATTGCTCCTATAATAGCAAACTTATTATTAAAGCAACACATATTTATTATATTATAGTTTTGTAAACTCAAAGTCTGATGAAGGTCCCACTAAGTTAAAATCAAGCTTTGACTCCCTTTAAAACTACCTCATAAGCATACTTTCTTTATCCTTCTCTGAAATCTCTAAAAGTCTCCTACATGCATAAAGGCAGAGTCCAAAACATAAAAGGCATAGAATAAGTGGGAATATAAAGATTCTACTACAGCCCTAGCCCGTTACTATAGCCCTAGCCGGTTTGGCTTAGTGGATAGAGTGTTGGCCTGCGGACTGAAGGGCCCTGGGTTCAATTACAGTCAAGGGCAAGATTGTGTTTCTCTCACACCAATAATTCTTTCTGTCTTTCCTTCTGTCTTCCACTCTCTCTAAAAATCAATGGAAAAATATCCTCATGTGAGGATTTAAAAAAATAAAGATTCTACTGAAAAAGCCTTTCCACTATTTGTGAGTCCCTGGAAGGCAGGGGCTGACAAAAACAAATAAAAGAAAACACACTCAAATTTAAGATTATAAGAGACTCAATTATAAGATATGTAACAAAGATGAAAACATGGAGAAAGAAACAGTAAACTAGAAAAAACGAATATATCGGGTGTCCCAAAAAAATGTATATATACTTTAACAGCTAGTAGCTCAGTTTTAAAAATGAAACTTATTTTAATAAACACTGCCTTTATAATTATTAAAAGTGTGCATATGTATTTTGGGGACAACCTATAGTTTCTCCATGTGTTGAATTAGAGATGCTTCCAGTCGATTAAGGTTAACCTATCTAATCGGGAGATTAAAATACGGGAATGGAGCTTAAAAAAAAAAGATTAGGACTAAGACATGGAATTGTAAGTCAAATGTACAGAGTTAATACTTGGAGTCAAGAAAATCATAAAATACCTGGAGAGTTAGAGAAAAATTTTATGGAGTATATCAAAAACAGAGCTAAGAGGTAAATTTATAGCCCTGAATGCATTAGAAAAGAAGAAAGATCTAAAATCAATAATCTAAGTTTTCACAGTAGGAAACTAAAAAAAAAGCAAATTAAATCCAAAGTAGGCAGGAAAAAAAAGAAAGAAAAATTGAGCAGAAATCAATGAAATTGACAATGAGAAATCAATAGAGAAAAATTGATGAAACCAAGTTGAATCTTTTAAAGGACAAATAAAACTGATAAGCCTTTTGGACATGCTAACTAAGAAAAAAGAACTCAAATTACTAACATAAGAAATGAAAGAAGGGACATACCTACAGCTCTAATGGACATAATAAAAATAATAAAGGAATATAAACAACTCTACGACCACAAATTTATAACCTAGATGAAATGGACCAATTCCTTAAAAGACAATCTGTTAAAACACAGAAAACTATCAATAATCTGAAGAGGACAATATCTATTAAATAAGTTGATTTAATAATTAATAACCTCCCAAAACAGAAAGCACCCAGAACAGATGGGTTCTTTAATGAGTCAAATGCTTATAGAGAAATTATACAAATTCCTACAATCGCTGTCAAAGAATAGAAGTAGAGGGAATACATAACTTATTCTATAAGGCCAGCATTACCCTAATCCTAAACAGTTGGAAACATTATAACTGCAGACCAATCTCTCTCATGAACATATGTGTAAAAATCCACAGCAAAATATTAGCAAAGTGAATCCAACAATATATAAAACTGTACATGACGACCTGCAATTCAGATTTACCCTAGGAATGGAAAGCTTGGTTAACAGTCAATAATCAATTAATGTAATCCATACTATCATTAGGCGAAAAGCAAATCTCAAAAAAATCACATGATCATAACAAAAAATGTAGAATACAATATCCAGTCATTAAAAAAACAAAAACAACAACAATACAAAACTCTCAATATATTAGGATTAGAGGGGAACTTCCTCAACTTCATAAAGAACATCTATAAAAATTACCTAATTTTAATCTTTGCTCTCATCTCTCTAGGCTCAACTCAGAGAATAAATTTCTCCAATTAGAATTACCTTCTCCTTTTACTCTGACCCCACATTACCTTGCTCATGCTTTGCTTATATCTATTTCATTTTGCCTCTATGATCAGTTGTTAGCATGCTTCTTTCTCAAGTGTGTGTGCAATGTCTTCATCTTCTTAATATAGTCTCTTTACTTCCCCTCCCAAAGAATCCAGTCCAGAATTATAAAACCAGCATGAGTTCAACAAGCAGCAAAGTCAATTACTGGTGAATGCCATATAAATAATACCCTATCCTATATAATAAAGAGCTAATATGCAAATGGTTGTCACAGCCTCACGCCATCACGCCATAATGGCTCAGACACTCAACACTGGGGAGAGAGGAATGGGGACCAGCCAGGCACAAATGAGCTCGTGAAAGAGGGATGGGGACCAGCCAGGCTGCGGCCCAGGAGAGGGATAAGCCGCCTGCCTCCCGGTCCTGGGCGCCAGTGGCTAGGGCTGCGGCATGGGAGAGGGACAAGCCACCCACCTCATGGTCCCAGGCACCAGCGGCTGCACCTGCACCTTCGGTCTGGCCCAGGAGAGGGACAAGCCACCCACCTCACAGTCCCGGGTGCCTTTGGCTGCAGTCCAGGCAAAGCCACCCGCCCACAGTCCCCTGTGGCTGCTGCTGCAGCCAGCCCGGGTGAAGCTGGCCTGGGTCCTAGGTGCCTGCAGCCGGCCAGAGGGAAGGATGCCCGAGTCCTGGGTGCAGGGCAAGGCAGAGGTGGTTAGCAGTGAACAGGCAGGTAGGCGGAGGTGGTTAGGGTCGATTAGGCAGGCAGGCAGAGGGATTAGGGGTGATCAGGCAGGCAGGCAGGCAAACAGTTAGGAGCCAGTGGTCCAGGATTACAAGAGGCAGTTGGATATCCCCCAAGGGGTCCTGGATTGGAGAGGGTACAGGCTGGGCTGAGGGTCTTCCCTACCCCTTCCCCCATGCATGAATTTCGTGTACCAGGCCTCTAGTTTAGAAATAAGAATGGTTAGGACCAGGGTAAGTTAAAGACAGGAAATCTGAACTACTAGGCAACAGGAAACACTCAATCACCATTCAGTAAATAGTTACTCAACAGCTTTAGGCTCTATGCAAAGACCAAGTCACAGTCACAGAATTCTTGAAGAGTTTGTCACTTCTCACATACTGCCCAAATGTTCCCACAATGCCCTCAAAACCCTCTAAAACTTGGTAAGAACTACATCAATTAATGTCAATGGTCAATGCTAAATCTCATTTCCCAGTAATTCTACTTCCTTGCAATACTGTTTTATTATGAAAATTATCAGTTAGATATCATCGACTGATTCATCAAAGTAGGCCTTTAATCAAATTACTTCATTTTGCAGATGAGGAAACTGAGGCCCAGATTAATTGAACATATTCCCTAAGGTCACAAAATTGGCCTCTGGCAGAGCCAAGATCCTAGCACAATTTTTCTGGGACGTGGTCTAGTGAGTTGGCTCATGCTCTGTGTAAATTAGAAGGGTTCACAGGCATGGATAGTTGGAATGATTAGACTTTGATACCCACTGGTTGATGAATGTGGCTCACTTCCTCCAAAATAAGGAAATTTGCCGTTGGGTGTGGGGCCACAGCCCTGAACCAGATGGCACAGGGCTGCCATGCCAGGAAGATTATACTTGTTGTTGGCAGAGCCCTTGCAGCCCTTTTAACAGGAGCCAAACAGCTGTAGGGCGGGGCACTTTGGGGCAGACTTCTGCTTTCATATGGTCAACAGCATAGCCTATTCTTCAAGACTATGCCAACACCATTCCCAAATTTTAGATAGATGATAGATAGATAGATAGATAGATAGATAGATAGATAGATAGATAGATAGATAAGGTAGATAGATAAATTAGATGATAGATGATAGATAGATAGATAGATAGATAGATAGATAGATAGATAGATAGATAGAATTTTGTTTTCAAATCCTAAACTGGGGACATTTTGTACTTTTTAAAGAATTTTAAAAGTCTGTATTAAAGAACAAAGTTAAAAAAATCAATAAAATCACAGCCATAAACACAATTAATTAATACACTGCAGGGTTTTAAGAAGCCACCCCCCTCCTAAGATTCTTTTTTTGTGTGCTATAAATATTTAATACATGAATAAAGAGATTAAACAAAACGATCATTTCAATCACTTATCAAATTTCTTTTTTAAAATCTTTATTATTGAAAGTATTACATATATCCCCTTTTTTCCCCATTGACCCTTTCTTGCCCACCCCTGCCCCCCTCACCCTTAACTCAGGCTTTCACCACTCTATTGTCTGTGTCCATGGGTTATGCATATAGGCATACAAGTTCTTTGGTTGGTCTCTTTCCACCCACCCACCCCTGCCTTCCCTCTGAAATTAGGCAGTCTGTCCCATGGCTCCATGTCTCTGGATCTAATCTGTTCATCAGTCTATTTTGTTCATTAGATTCCACATATGAGATCATGTGATACTTGTCTTTCTCTAACATTTCTAAATCAGCACAAACATTGCCTCTGCCATCTTCTTCATGAGAGCAAGGCTAAAAGTTGCTAAAACTGAATCCAGCAAATACTTACATCAAATATTTACATATGCCAAAGTTCCTATTAAATGCAGGCTTTAAAATGAATGCCCAATAAACATAATAAAAAACAGGGTAAAGAAAGGGAGAGAGCTAGAGGATGCTGATCACTCCTTCAACTGCCTCATTCTCCCTCATCCTGTATGTATTCACTAATAAGCACAGGAGAAAAATTCTTACTGCTACTGCCATCTGACATGCACATATCTAAAAGAAGACTATTACCAAGAAATATAGCCAAAGGAATAAGGCCTGCTAATGAGTTCATATTCTCAGAAGCTATTTGCCTTAGGTTCTTCAGAATGGATTTCACCAGAGCCCATAGGAGCTTATAAGGAAAGTTCCTTAAAAACCAGAATCAATTTTTTAAATGGGAAAATAAAAATATCCTTTCAGAAGTACTTTTATACAATGCATTACCATTCACTATCATGTCAAACAGGAAAATCAGCATTCTTCAGTACATTAGACCAATGAGCAAAAGTTCACTTTTAATGACTAACTTACGGTGTGCATTTAGCTACGCCCAGCCGGCAAGAATTGTATTTGCTTTCTGTATTTGCAGGCCACAATTTCTACAGTTCATTTGCTACATGCTCACATAATAGATATTCCTAGATGAAAATAAAGGAATTTCTCCATGACTTGGAAAAAGTCTAGCATATGAGAACAATCAATTGATACTTTAATTTCATATTCAGTTTTATCACCCCAGGTATTTTTTGCTTTGTCATCTACTTTTGAGATTTGAAAAAAGAATGGAGATTCACAGCCTGGTGACTATCGGTAATAATACTGTATTGCACATTTGAAAGTTGCTAAGAAACTAGATCTTAAAATATCTTATTATGCCGGGCTGGTGTGGTTCAGTGATTGAGCATCAACCCATGAACTAGGAGGTCACAGTTTGATACCACATGCCCAGGTTTGGGGCTCGATCCCCAGTAGGGGGTGTGCAGGAAGAGATATTTTCTCTCTCACCATGGATGTTTCTATCTCTTTCCCTCTCCCTTCCGCTTTCTGAAACCAATAAAAATGTATTTTTTAAAAAGATCTTATCATAAGAAAAGAAATCTGTAACTATGATGATAAATGTTAACCAGGTGTATTGCGGTGGTGATTTCACAATATATACAAATATCAAATCATTATGTTGTATATACATAACGAAACATACATCAGTTATATTTCAACAATAAAAAATAGAAATTATCAAAATAAAACCTACCCATTGGTATGATTAACCAATGAGCAAACAAGTGATTAGAAAGTAATGAGGTTAGAATGTATCAAAGAAACAATGTTGGCCTCAGATTGTGTGTGGATCAAATAAAAATCCCATCTAATTAAGGGCCCTATTCTGAAAAACATGAGTTTATTTGCTATCATGTTTGAATATTGAAAAGAAAGATTTATTGCATGTTGTCTCTCATCTGCTGTTCATCACATGGAGAAGTAAAAATCCGTTTTACAACTTTAGCTAATGCACACATGCCAAACCACCACTTTTCTAAAGGCGCTGCCTCATTCTAGAATAATGTAACTGTATGTGACAGCTAAAACTCGGCCTGGTACACGTCTAAGTACCAAATGAATAAATATTATAATTTTCAAAATACTTGCTATCTATTGTTTGTGACATGTTGTGGAAGCTACTTTATTACACACAATGAGATTAATCTTCACTCCAACCTTTAAGGCAAACATCACTAACACCTTTCTACAGACGAGGGAAAGAAGGCTCCGAGAGGCAGTACACCTCACACAAGGTCCAAGAGCTAGTAAGTGGAGGAACCACACCTGGAGTTTGCAAGCCCAGGCCCAACCCTACTTATCAAGTACTTCACAGTCTATCCGTCTACCTTCAATCTCATGTTCACATTGTAAAATCAAACAAATTAATCAGTGAAATCGTTTCCTTCCTTTGGTAAGGTCAACATAACTATTAGAAAAAATAGAGATGACACTAGCTTCCAGAAGTGTGCTTGCCCTTAGCACTTATATGTCACAGTATGGGTGTGAGCTCAACAAATACCTTTAAGTACTGACGCTGTAACCAAGGACAGGGTTACAGTTTCACCAAAGCAGCATTAAAATTTGATGGGAGGATGTCTGGACACAGAGCTCAGGATACGCTATGGGAAACCTCAGGAAGATGAGTGAAACCCTCACAGCAGGATGGTAGGACAGGCACTGATGGGCAGGAGGGGATGGGTGAGCCAACAAGTAAGACCAGGCTGGGGATAAGGATATTGAGGTTACAGCTCAGAAAAATCTCATGCTACGTACTCATAATGGCAAATTGAGAGGAAAAATTACCAAAAATGTGGCAGATGCAAATGGAACTATTTGCTTAGTCTTGGTCCTTGGATAAAGGGAGAAAAGTAGCATATTCCACCTCTTCATGGTAAATAATGAAGTCACGGTTTGGTAATTGACATGGTTTTTTGAAAAGTAATAAAGCTAGCCTGCCACATCAAGGAAACTTGATAGCATTCTTTGTCAATAATAAAATTCCAGCATTTAAGTGAAAATTAGAATTGTGGATAACTTGTATCCACAGCCATGAGTTTCACAGCTTCCCAATACAAAAAGATCTTTATGATAAGATTGGTGGTGATATTATTTAATGTAATTCTGATTCAGACAATGAAATATGTTAGTATTTGGAAAATCTGCATAACAATATTTACCAATATTTTCCAAGGGACAATTGTATGACATTACAAAATAATGTCTAAGTAAAAACATCCATTCAAAATTCAAGATAGACCAATGGATTTTAAGTTAATAGAGGATTAAAAGTTAATTGATATGGTTTCTGGTTTTTCCTTGCCAAAAAATCCTTAAACTACCATTTGTCAAGTTATGGTGTAATTATAAAAAAGAATATACACAATTTCCCAACTATACACCTAGGTGAGATATATATATATATATATATATATATATATAGAGAGAGAGAGAGAGAGAGAGAGAGAGAGAGAGAGAGATCTGTCTTCATAAACCTCAACCAAAGGAGCATATCAAAAGAGACTGAATGCAAAAAGAAATCTGATAGCCCAGTCATCTCCCATTAAGAAAGACATTCAAAAGATATGAGAAAACGTAAATAAAAATACTTTTCTCACTAATTTTTTTGGTTTGAAAAATAGTTACTTCCCCCAAAAAATGTTATTTTTGTTAGCATGCAGTGGGTTTATTTATGAATAAAATGTTAAAATAATTGAGATGTCTCAGTGTTAATGGCTAATCTAAAATATGAACAGATATAAGGCATATGACTTTAAGCTCATTGAAGTCCTCAAGGATTTAAGAGAGCAAGAGGTCCTGAGACCAAATGTTTGAACACCACTGTAGCAGAGAACTATATTCCAAAAGGAGATGAAGAAAGGGTGTCTGATTATCATGGCTTATTCTGCCTCTAGTCATGCAGTACTTGGTTTGATTATTAAATGTCTTGGGTAGACTTTTTTTTAAAGGGAAAGCAAATTGTAGCTGGTTTCACTCTTGTAGGCTACAGAGACTCCAAGGTCTCTACAGCAACATCTTTTTCCCCCAGAATTATTTTGTATTACATTCAGGAGTATAGTATAGTGATTAGACAAACATACACTTCACTAAGTGGTCTCCTCGATATTTTCAGGGCCCACCCATCACTATACACAGTTATTACAATATTATTGACTATATTCCCTAGGCTGTACCTTATATCCCCATGACTATTCTGTAACTACCAATGTGTACTTGACACTCCTCCCAGGTATTCTTGTCTAGCAGGAGGGAGACACGGCGAGCGGAATGGAGAAGTCATCAGCACCAGGGTCACGTCTGGCAGAGCGCTGAGCACTCCCATCTAGGATGAATGATGTCACAGGATAATCTTTCCCAGGGCATCTCTGGGTGGTGAGATAGGAAGGAGGAAGGATTACTACCTGTTCCTAGAAACAACAAAAAGGCATGACTGAGGGGGAACTGAGAGCCTGAAGGCCCTTGGACTTACCAGTTACTCAGAAGAGGAATAACAGCCAAGCACTAGCCTGACTGAAAAGGAGTCCTGGCCCAGCCAGCATGGCTCCGTGGTTGTGCAGTGACCTATGAACCAGGAAGTCATGGTTTGATTCCCTGTCAGGGCACATGCCTGGTTGTGGGCTCAACCCTCAGTGTGGGGCATGCAGGAGGCAGCCGATCCATGATTCTCTCTTACATTGATGTTTCTATCTCTCTCTCCTTCTCCCTTCCTCTCTAAAATCAATATTTAAAAAAAAAAAAAAAAAAAGGAGTTCTGACCTGTAGAAATAGCAGAGGAAATAGATGGCAGAACTCTCTGATCAAAGCATCAACATTCAACTCCTCAATCAGAAGGAAGTATTCAGACTCTGTGAGGGAAGGGAGTAAGGTTTAAACTCCTACTGGACTGCTCCCAAAGTTCTGTGACACTTTGAAATTAATGGTTTCATTTTTGACATATCTCACAAAGCAACATTGCATGTTTTGCAAATTCATTCATTAATACTTTATAAAATTAAAGTTATACTTTGTTAAGATCAAGCTAGATTTCGGTACCACTTTTCCCTAGGATTTATAAAGGATCACACTCTTGCTATTATTAGCAGAAATTAATTAGTTACGTTCCTAACAGAAAATAAAGGGCAAAAGAAATGTCATGGGGATGGAGCAGGGGTGAGGTCACTGAACAGGAAAAGCAGTAACTTGTTTAAGGGAACATCAGTTAGTACAGGAGTAGTCACTTCACAGATACACTGTGGGAACTTTTCAGAGCACAGGTGAGCACTTAACTAGATGTCACTTGATCTACTGATGATTTATTATATACCATCTGAACTCCTGCCAGCAACAGGACTGACATAACAGTATGTTAGCATCTTTTTTAGAGGTATACATTTCTATGTCTTATTTATTTTCCTGCTCCCCTCTAACTTTGCATATTAACTGGCAAGCTATAGGTATTCAATAAAATAACTTTCTTTGTTTTAAATGTTTAATGACTGGGGATGGAAAGGGAATATATTTCTCTTTAGGAGACTTGGAAGTAACTGTTGCTTTTCAAAAAAATTTTTCAAAGACCAATTGGAAGGAGATGGTTAATTGCAATGATAAACATGACTGAAATGGAAACTATTGATTGAAAGAGAAAATCTTCAGACCAAGGGAGACAACACAAGGGATGGGAATTTATAATTTAGAGGATCCAATATTCAATAAACATTTCTTGAATGGCATCTTCCCTAAGGAGAACAGATGAAAAGCAAGTACATTATCTGGAGACTTTCCCTGAGAGCAGTCAGCAAGCACTTCACACCCCTTCTCATGCAAAGACCTTCAAGGTTGGAGGTGAGTTATCTGTAGGGGCTTTTTCAAGTAGAACCACATTGCTCTGAGGCCCCTACATAGACAGTAAATAGGTTTAGCTCAGAGTCTTCCAATCTGAGAAAAAGGATGACATTATTGTTAGAATTATATTAAACAGTAACAGTTGCCAGTTTATGCTTAGTGGGATAAGGAACTTTGGCTTGGACCTAGGTGCTGTATTGTAATCTTTTTCATAAATAATACCCACTGTTTATAAAGACAGATTAATGTTAGTGACTATGGCTATTAAATAACGTATGAAAGCACTTCAAATGATGATAAAATGGTCTCGATGCTACTATCCACATGTAGTTTAGTCCGGATCATAGTGCAAACCACAGTGTGACACATAAAAGTATTTTGCTTGATTTGCACAGTATTTTAAATATAGGAAATTTTGCATAGAAATCTGATTTTCCAGCAGCCACTTAAAAAAAGAAACAACAACATGTAATCTGTCAAAAGTGGGCCTGCATTTCAGTGTAAAGTAATCTAATGGACCCATCACACCTCACACAGGTGCACACACACACATAATCTATGTATCCTCTACATGGCCAGTCTCAAACACACCTTAATGCCTTCACATAGTCTACCTCATTCATTTGCCTTCCCTGTCCAGCTCCCTTGAGGTTGAGTTAAAGACCCCTGGCCAGGACAGCTGTTTCATAAATAAAAGAGGTTCCCTCTTCCCAGTACCAGCCATGGAAAGTGCCAGGTGAGAACACAAAAAAAAAATGACTTCTTTGAGGCTATCTTTGTGAGCCAAACATTAGTGTAATGGAATGCAACACTACTGTCCAATTTTGTCAAAATTACTAGGATTCTTCCAACTAAGTAATAGAAAGCTAAAATCTCTGCTATTGATTATTCCTGAGGTCAAGAGCATTTCATAACACTCAAAGCAGTAACATATCTAAGAATGCAAATTGAGGACTTAGCATTTTCTGACATCAGCATATCTACACTGCTTACAGCCCGAGAATGCTAAAACATCTCCCACAGCATGAAAGCTGGCTGGCCTGGCTACTTAAACTTTCAAGGACTAAGCCGTTTGCTATACATACCTTCAAAGAGATGGAACCTAGGTAGTACATTTTAATACCCAGAAGCTTTTAAATGTCTGCAACGATCATGAGGAGTGATTGGGCACTTGACTATTTCTTCGCATAAGTTATTCGATAGGAATAAAATACTCATAGACACATTGATAATAGCAGATTGAACCATGGAAATAAAAGTTGGGATCCTTCAATCTGATGACTTCTGTTGGATTTTGGAGCCCAAGTGTTTTTAATAGTAGTAACGCACATAATGGAAGTGAATAATAATTATTTGAAACTAACATGAGCATTACCCATAATGTCTAGAAATCTATCTAAATGGTAAGAATGGTATCTAACTTGTATTAACTTCTCCAGGTTTGAAAGTAAAAGAAAAACAACTGTCCAGGGCATCATCTGGGGGTTCTGTACAACCTTCCTTTTACCAGTCTTCAAGCTCAAGGTCACTGGGAAAGAATGATCTCTCAGATTTACAAGAGGCAATGGCTTGCATAGTGACTACACACAATAAAGAAACTACTTCTTAGAATTTTTTTCAGGCTATTTATTCACTAAGACCAAGAGATGTTTTAAAAACTTAGGGGCAATAATGAATAATCCTTTTTATGTTGTGCAGAATACAATGAAGTAGATAGGAAATTTGTATCTATGGAAATGTGAAAGAAAATGTATAAACCAACTCCACATCTAGCACTCAATCCTATACTTAGTATTTAAAGCAACTCTAGTTTGCCTGTTCTCTTATGCAATATTTTGACAGGAAGAATTTTAATAAGAGGGTCTTTTTTAATGTTTAGTCTTCAAAGTGTCTTTGAATAAAGGTCAAAATACGAAATTCCAGCATGTCCCAAATGCAAAATGGAAAGTTAATGTCATCTAGCAATCAGAAAAATTATCTGCCATAGTATATTATTTTATAATAGTTACACATTTGTCTTTCTTTGCCAAATAGGTTTGGATCATGTCTAAGTCATCATTGAATCATTCATAACTTCTAGTACAGGGCTTTGCACCTAGAGGTGTCAGTTAAATACTTAAATACTCCCCAAACATAGAAAATATGAAAAGCAAATATGTGTGTGTGTGTGTGTGTGTGTGTGTGTGTATAGAGAGAGTCTGAAAGCTCTTATATTTGAATTTTTTAATTAATAAATATTTTGTAAAGCTTCTTGAGTTTTAACAGCATGTACCTTAGCTTAGCAAAATACATCACTGAAATAAAGTAATGGAGGCAAATTACGACCATATACATTCCTTAAATTAGTACAGTGAAGAGTTTCAATTAATTTTGCTATGTGTTCTAAGTATGATTTTCAGACAAATATTCATATGTAAGTGAATAATCATGCTCTCATTTGTTTGTTTCATGTAATTGGTTGGAAAAATACAGCCTAAAAAAACCAGGATTTAGAAAGATTTAAGCATAGCCTTCAATAAGCTCGCAACCAGTTCCAATTCCTTTCAGTGTACTTTGGTTTTTCCAGCAAGAATTAAGTTATTAATCATCATTCTTAATAATAAGAAGTGAAGATTAAGTATAAACAAGTGTGAAATGATAAGGAACACATCTGGAGTAGATTCCTCTCCTTCTCCTCTACTTTCACTGAGTATATCTTAGGGAATGGAAACCAAGAGCAGAAACATAATTTTACTGGTTCTGAATCTTTGAAAGGGAGTTCAAATGTGCCTTTTTATGTTTATACCCTATTTCTTGGGGAGGAATATTTTTGTTTTATGAGTATCATATGAATATATGGCAAATACATGCAGATCCAATTCTTAACATGAGTTATGATTTCATATACAATAAACCTCAGTTAGGATTCAAGGTATTCTAATATTTTTAAATTGCATATTCTTAAAAAAAAGACTATTTATCCTAGGAATAATCCTATGACAAGCCCTCCACTTTTTCTTTTATAGTATCCAAATGTAAAAGTGTTTTAAAATTTAATATTATTCAAACCATCTAACCAGGGAAGTATTTCTAATTTTGAAAAGTAAAACAGAAATATCTGCATTTATTTTTAAATGAGTATTTAGAATTATTTTTCACTTTGAGTTAACACAGCAATAATGAATATTAATAAGTCTATTTTTGGGAAGTAAAGACTTTCAAGACCACAAATGAAGGTAAAGTGATCAGCAGGGCTGAAATGAAGAAAAAAAAAAGATCAACCAAAAGCATTTCCTGGATATGTGTTCCGGGCCCTCTGGATAATGAAATGAAGGAATGATTGTCCCTGTCTTCAAGGAACTTTCTGTCCCTAAGTAGAGAGCCATCACCCCATGAAAACATAACACCACATTTAAAAAAGAGGCATCCTCCACAGAATTCAAGGAAGGTATGACTTGACTGGGTTTTGAAGGATAGGCAAAGATCACTGGGCAAAGAGAACTATCAAAGCATTCTAAACTGAATGGGCTGTGTGAGCACAGGAGTAGAGAAAGGGACAAGCCCTATTCAGAGGACAAACAAGTAAATTGGCGTTACTAAAGAATTCATGCAAGGGGCATGAGATCAGAAAGACTCCTTAAAAGCTGGTAATCTAACAGCACCAACACATGAAATGTTGGACAATGGACCTTTGACTTCATCCTCTCAATCAGGGTCATTTTTCTTTTTAATATTCTATCCTTGGGTTGGCTCCAAGAGAGGCTAGCAATCAACCTTTAATTTCATGCAACTATTCTATAAATGAACTTTCGTTGGAAAAGGTGTCCAAGAATTTGCAGTTCCTAATTTGAACAAGTAGGCGTTTGGTGTTTTCTTTTACAACTTCTCTTAAGTGATATAAGGGGTCAAATTAGCAAGAACATATTCAGTTCTATTTTAGTCATGCAAATATCTCAGGTGGCAGTGAGATATTCAAAGAATGACGTCCTACAAGTGTTTGGAGATGAGGGTAAAGTCCAGAACAAGACTAGAGCATTCATTGTAGGAAGGGAAGAGCTGAATCTCCTGGAAGAGATAAGCAGATAAGATGAAGTCATACCTTTCTCCTTATACTACCCTTTACCTCTTTGCACACAATATGCCACAATTGCCTAATCCTCACAGCTTCCAACTACACGGTAACATTTAGTCTAGTCCAGTGGTCAGCAAACTCATTAGTCAACAGAGCAGCAAACCGCAGCTCTAGAGGAATACTGGGATGGTCTTGGTTAGGAATATATTTCTCAATCTTCTGATAAATGATGCATGTTTTGATAGCTATAGCCTCATACAGATCATTGACAGGAATCAGAAAATTCCCTAATCATGCTAAAGAGTTTTCCAAGTAATTTTGGTGCAAGCTTCCTCATAACGATATCCATTTAATCATTAGGAAAAGCATACATCATTAAATTCCTGCAGCTATTTCATCAGAAGCAACACTGTAACTGTGTTTCAGTTTCTACCATGGCATGGGGAAAGCCTACCCCAGCACTGTGTTGTCTGCTCTGCTTATATCCTTGCCCCACTGCTCCTTCCTCCTATGGTCCAATGGCTTCAGTGGGGGCCAATGAGCCAGGGTCTAAGTGTTGCAGAGACCAGTGCAACAATAGATACTTACATGGAGACAAGCTCAGATAGAATCCCATGTTGCTTTCCAAGGAATACTTTAAACCAAGAGGAATCAAAGGACCAAATGGGCCGACCAGTCCCATATGTACAAGTTGTCAAGTTCCACCCTACCTTAGGTTTATGTTTGAACCCACTTACTTTCCAAATAAGGTAAAGCTTTATTTAATAATTCAAGATAATTCAAGCCTCCAGATGTTTTCCTCTGAGATAGTTTGATGATTTCTTCTTCCCTCTCATATTTCTAAATAAAAGAGCATAAGTCGTTTTGTGAATATTTCTTTTGATTTAAAGTCTTCCTTTTTATGTTCTACAGAGAGCTGCCATGTCTAAAAGGGAAATTTTATTAGACATCAGTTTTGTTTTGAAGTTCAATGGAGGCTGATTTTTTAGAAATTCAAGCATTGGAAAAATCATTGTGATAACTGGTACTAAGCACACTATTTTCAGTGTTCTAAATACTGGAATAGTTCCCACAGAAGGATTTTATTGCTGTAATTACAAAGTAATGATAATTATATATAAACGTGTTGTTAAACCAAGAGTATGAATTACAACCGTGGTGTGTCCAAACACAACAGCAGGCTTGACACACACAGTCAACAGATACTCAAAGAAACTCCGGTTCCTCTCCAAAAAAGGGAGGGGCTAATCTAAGCATTATTACATGTATCGCACCAGGTTTAATTTACCACAGGCATGAACAAACATATGTATAACACTAATTTGGGTACAAACCGTGTTTGTTTTTTATAATCAAGATTAAAAACAAACCAAAAAAATAGCTTTTCAACACATAAGTGCACACCTCACCTACCCCCCACTATTCCCTCTCAGGAGCCCTTAGCTCCACCTACACTTTCCTTCTCATTACCCAAAAACACATTTTGCACATTCCATCTTTCATTTTGACTAAATGTTACCAGTCCTTAAAAGCTCCAACTAAGCACCTGCTCATCCTTTCCTCTGCCAGCACAGAGCAGAGAGCTCTCTAGTCTAAATTCATATTGCACTTAGCCCTTGCTGCCTATATTGTCCATTTAAATGCACCATCTTCCTTGATAACCTTTTGTTTTTTAAAAGGGCAGGGCCCATTCCTCCTGCTTCTTCTGTCACCCTACTACACCTAGCACAGAGCCTCATGGCTTTGTAGATATGTAATGAATATTTGCTGACTGCCTACAGTGGAAGCATTCATCTTAGTGTGGTTCATTTGCTTACAATGGAGCTGGTGTATCAGTCAGGGTTCTGGCAAGAAGCAATGGCACCCTCCAACTAAGTAATTCAAGAGAATTTAATGAGGGCTTATTTACAAATGTATGGGCAGGGTTTATGGTAACCAAGAAGGGACAGTGCAGTATGTCAGGTCTAGTAACAGGAAATGACCATACTCTGAATGGAAAAGGTGAGAGAGCAGTTACCAGGATCCTGGAGAGGGTTCTGTGACCTGAGATGCACAGCCAACCTGGCAGGGAGGACACCAGATATGGATTACTCTAATCATTCTCTCCTTTTGGCTTATGTTCTCCCTCCGTGCACCTCCCACTGGCTGACCAGTTTGGAAGCCAGGCACAAGGGTACCTATTAATGCATTTCAGGAGCGTCACCACCTTCCCGGACCTGGGTGGTAAGGAGAAGGGTAAGTAAAGAGTGGATCTGGGCCCTGACCTGTTAGGCTCAGTGGATAATAGAGTGTCGGCCTGTGGATTGAAAGGTCCCAGGTTCGATTCCAGTCAAGGGCATGTACCTTGTTTGTAGGCACATCCCCAGTAGGAGGTGTGCAGAAGGCAGCTGATGAATGTTTCTCTCTCATCGATGTTTCTAACTCTCTAACCCTCTCTCTTCCTCTCTGTAAAAAATCAATAAAATATATTAAAAAAAAAAAAAGAGTGGATCTGGAAGAACAATAGAGGGGACCCAACTCAGACAGTGGGAACAGCAGGTAAACTACAGGCACTGGATTCAGACAGCTTGCATACCATCTCATATCCCCACCACTGGAACAGCACATCACTGGAGCTTTCTGGTATTGGTATCCTCATCTGATAAAGATAATAAGAATATCTATCTTTAAAAGGCACCACTGACAGAAGTAATTTGATTTTATATATATATATATATATATATATATATATATATATATATATATATATATTTATCACAGTGCTTAGTACAGAGTAAGCACTAAACAAAAGTTATCAATAACAGTAATATTTATTTTCATTCTCATTAAAGTCAAACTTTCCTAGGAATTCTGTTCTGGAAATCCTGGTCTTCAACCAACCAGAACACCTAGAATATATATCTGATTTTTATGTCCTTCCCTACCTTCTGCTAGAAATGAATCAGATGAATTTTAAGACTATTTGGAATGTTTTCCTCCAAACTCCACCACACACAGATTTCTGCTGTTCAGTTTCCCCAATCTCTGGACCCTGAGGCTTGGTCTCTGCTGCCCTCTGCCCACTCTACTTGCAGTTCCCAGAGTACTGTTGGCACCAATTTGTCAGACAATTTACGGATGATAACGCCAGCCTCAGAAGAGTTAAAAAGACACTTGACCAAGGACATCTTGTTAATGAGCACCCAAGTCAGCTGTCCATGGAGAACACATACTATACACAAGGTGTAATTAATGCACAGCCATTTGAAGACCAAAAAATTATCTTAGCAGGGCATAAGATAGCATAACCAATAGAATAATGAAATGGCTTAATGCTACATTCAACATGTCTATTTTCTTTTTTTTAAATATATTTTATTGATTTCAGAGAGGGAAAGATAGATAGAAACATCAATGATAAGAGAGAATCATGGATCGGCTGCCTCCTGCACGGCCCCTACTGGAGATCGAGCCTGCAAGCCGGGCATGTGCCCTTGACTGGAATCGAACCTGGGAACCATCAGTCCGCAGGCCAATGCTCTATCCATTGAGCCAAACCAGCTAGGGTTCAACATGTCTATTTTCATTAGAACTGTGTAAAATCTTGTTACTACAGTCTTGAATGGTCACAAATATACCATTTCCAAAGTCCAGTTTGCTCTAGAAAACAAAATTACACTTAGCTAAAGCCAGTTTAAATATATATATATAGGTAGCAAGCAGCAATACTCAATGTGTGAAAATCAATTCACTACATTGCAGTACTAGATCGCAGCTCTCCAGTTCTTCATCTGCCCCAGACCACATGCACTCAGAGAACCCAACTGGCATGCCTAATCACGTTACATAAAGCAGTAGATGATATCTATGAAATCATCTTCATAAACGTACAGGGTTGCTAAGCAATCTTTAATGATTTGCTGGGAGATAGCAAACTTCTACCTTTGTGCGTGCCTGGCATGCAGCAGGTTCCTAACTCTGAAACCCATTACCACATCTTCAGTAAAGTATACATGTCACAATCAATTCTATAGAAACTGAGAAACCACGGCTGGTAGCTTTCCAATTTTTTCTATGAGCAAATGCACAGCTTGATTGCTGAGGGTGATTTTCATTTTTAAATTTTAGTCACAGGTTTATTCCTTAGCATAGGACACAGACACATCTCCAGCTTAGACAAAGGTAGGCAGGAGTAATGCCAGGAAAGCAATTTTACTTTGCCTCCCTCACTCACACCCACCACCTCTACTGCCAGGGTTTTCCACGACCTGACATCTCTTCTGCATCCCTCTCCTGTGCCTGCTCCACTGCAGTAAATCTTCATTCTCCTTTTCAAAATCTAAGGAACCTTCTAAAGGAGAGATTTGAACCATTTTGAAGCTCAAAGAAAATATTAAAGCTCCAACAAATGAGCAATGTTCATGGTGGTGGGACTGGGTGACAGGGGAGAAACTAAGCAATTTGCTAAAGGTTGCATAAATGGTTGCAACCTCATAGAAGGCTACTCAGGAATGTAAACTAAGAATAGTAAAATATTAATACTTTTAACCTCATTGTTTTACTTCTGGGGTTTTAATCTAAAAAAATAATCCAAAATATGAAAAGACTATATGCACAAAAATGCTCATCCTAAGTGTTTACAATAGTAAATATATTAGAAATTGGTAAATGCCTAATAATAGGGGAACATAAAGGAAATGGATAGGTTATGCACATATCTCAGATGGTATACATTTTTTAAACTGATGGTTATATCACATCTAGAGTCATATTAAATATGGGAGGAATGTTAACAGTGGGACAGGAATACAACACTTAGAGACTTTGTAAAAATTCAAATAATGTATATACCTTTAAAATTTATTACATTTTTACCGTAAGAACAAACTTATAAAATTTTTCTTTCAGTGCTCATTATAAATCCTATAAAACATAAAAATCTTGAGTTTATTGGTCATGTGGATACAAACAACTAAAATGGACTCTAGGCTCTGGATGGTTTGCTCAGTGACTAGAGCATTGGCCCATAGACTATGGGTTCCATTTCTGGTCAAGTATACTTAGCCAGGTTGCAAGTTCCTCAGCCCTAGTTGGGGCCAGTGCAGGAGGCAACCAACTGATGTGTCTCTCTCTAGCTCTCTCTCTTTCCCCTCCTCCCTCCTTTCCACTCTCTCTATCAATGGAAAAGCTATTCTCCGGTGAGGATTTTAAAAAAGTGTACTCTACAACAACTGTATATAAAAATAAATGGTGATAGGACCACAAGGAAAAAAAGGCATTAATAATGATGAGTATGGCCCTAACCAGTTTGGCTCAGCGGATAGAGCATCGGCCTGTGGACTGAAAGGTCCCAAGTTCGATTCCGGTCAAGGGCATGTACCTTGGTTGCGGGTACATCCCCAGTAGGAGGTGTGCAGGAGGCAGCTGATCAATGTTTCTCTCTCATCGATGTTTCTAACTCTCTATCCCTCTCCCTCCCTCTCTGTAAAAACATCAATAAAATATATTTTAAAAATAATAATAATGATGAGTATGAAAGAATAATATAATTATCTATTTCCTTTATTTTCCAAAGGTTTGTAATATGATTCTTTTATTTCATACTAGAAATATTTAAGAATAGCAACAATTTTTAACTCCTTATAGAGCTATAACTTTTGGTAAATTTCAAATGAGTGTTATGAAACTCTATATGGAAATACTGTAATGGTGTTTTACTAGTAGAAGCCCAGGCTACAAGGAGAAGGCCACTGCCAATAGTATAGGTTGGCAATAAATGCTGGTAGAGCCAGAATGTATTTGAAAAACAATAAGGTGTAAGTTTTAAGTAATTATCATTGGCCCATGATAAGAAATTAGAAAGAAAGCTAACCACAAGGAATCTAGGCTAGAATAAAGCAAAGGCTACAAAACCAGAGGAAAAGACAGATGTGGGGCCTATAAGAGCACAGGTTGGTGGGAGGGAAACAGAACAGGGCTCCTGCAGGCAGGGCCAAGGAAGCACCTGTACAGTTAGGAAGGCGTGCTGGCCACTTTCCATCAGATTTCAAGCGGATCAACAGCCCCAAGATAGAGGGGGAAAACTGGTTTGAGTATATTAAAATAATTTTTTAAAAATACCAACTGGATCTTTGGAGTCTTGGCTAAGAAAGCCTATGAGCCAAATATTGATAACAAGCCTAGCAACGCCAAGCACATAACAGTGTGTCCAGTTCACTTACTTGATCTGTACTTGCCATGTGTTTCCATGTTATTAAGTCAGAACTCTGAAGTTAGATCCCACCAAACGAAAAGATTAGTTAGCTATACCCACAGACATACAGTCTACCGTATCCATGACACTGAACCAAAGAAATGAAGCATTACCAAAAACAAGAAACAGGCTTTGATGAAAAAGTCCCTTTCTCTTTAATCCTCTATTCTATACTCAATTTATATTAGAAATTAGTTAAAAAAAGAATATCTAATATTTAAGCCAAACAAATGTTTAAGCCATTGAGTATTCTTCTCAAGAGAAGTCCACAACATATAAATCGAACTACAAGAAGTTCAGTTAAAGAAGATAAATTATGAAGGCTAGCCCAGCAACCTAACAAAAAAACAACAACAAATACCCTGTTAGAACAAAAAAAAAACTGACAAAAAAAAGCTAATAAAAAATCCAGTGGTTCAAAAACTCATTATTTTTTTAATCAGGTGGGAAAATTATTTCTATTATGATACATTAATAATTTACACAGTATTTTCACATGTATTATCTTCCATCAAAGACTTGGGATGTAGATTACTACTACCCTGATTTCACAGGACTGTAAACAGGTGACGGGTAAATTGGCAGAGCCCGACCTCTTCTATCTCTTATATCCCTGCTATCACTCTCTTAAGTAACCTGTCTTTAACACCTCCCTGTAAGGATGTGGCACATGGAACTCTGCCCAGAGACCTGCCCCTCACTGAGACTGAACTTGAAATTCCTTCTCAACATCCCTAGCCTCATGACCTGTGAGCCAGGCCTCTATCTCTTTAAGGGACACATAGATAACACTTCCAAACAAATCATGTTAATTCTTTAGGAAGCAAGATATGTTAGAGAAAAAAAGATGCAAATATAGAATCAAGTTAAGATACATGAAACAGCTATGAAATATTTCTACTCCCCCAACAAAAACATTTGATTGAACTTCCAGGACAAATCACTTTAGAGAAATAGAGACACCAGAAAAACATGATAAACACAGAATGCAATAATGGAATGCAATCAACAAAAGACAGAGGAAAAATGGTCCTGTTTCTTCAAGAAATAAATTGCAAGAACAAATAGGAGACAGGGAGACCTATATATAAAAGAGACTTAAGAGATATGAATCAAATGTAATGTGTGGGCCTTGTTTGAATCCTGATTCAAGAAAGCTAACTATAAAAATATATGAGAGTGAAATTGAAACCTTGATCTATAAAGTGATGATGGCAAATTGTTCATTGTTTTTAAATTTGAAATTATATGGTGATACTTTAAAAAGAATCCTCGCCCTGACTGGTTTGGCACAGTGGATAGAGCGTCGGCCTGCGGACTGAAAGGTCCCGGGTTTGATTCCGATCAAGGGCATGTACCTGGGTTGCGGGCACATCCCCAGTAGGGGGCGTGCAGGAGGCAGCTGATCGATGTTTCTCTCTCATCGATGTTTCTAACTCTCTATCCTCTTCCCTTCCTCTCTGTAAAAAATCAATAAAACATATATATTTTAAAATAAACCTCATCTTTTAGAGACACGTTCAGAAACATGTATGAATGAAATATGACATCTGAGATTTGCTGCAAATTGAGCCAAGGATTTTGGGGCATAGGTTTTGTATTCAAGCAAGCAAAGTCAGGAAGTGGCTATGGCTGTAGTAAGAGAGTGTAGCAGGGGTATGTTTTTCTCTTATCTACTTATTTGTAAGCTGAAAATGTACCATAATTTTTAAAATATATTTTATTGGTTTTTTACAGAGAGGAAGAGAGAGTGATAGAGAGCCAGAAACATCGATGAGAGAGAAACATCAATCAACCGCCTCCTGCACACCCCCCACTGGAGATGCGCCCGCAACCAAGGTATATGCCCTTGACCGGAATCGAACCCGGGACCCCTCAGTCCGCAGGCCGATGCTCTATTCACTGAGCCAAACCAGTCAGGGCAATTTACCATAATTTTAAAACATACTTTCTTTATTAAAAATCGTCCAACTACTACAAATACCCATTCATCCTTTGTTTTAAACTCAGTGAGAATAAATAAACCCTCTTGCACTGAGGGCTTTTATTTTTAATGTGATTGTCAATTTTATCTCCAAAATGAAAAACTGAATCCATCATCCTGAACAAAAACTAATATTAAAATATCAATATAAGCATGAACATTAATAATAGGAAATGACCTATCATATAACTCTTTATTATACTCAAAAAATTAATATGATCATTCCCGCAACAACAAAAAATTATAACTACATGGTGAAAACGTAGATGTGCCATTACATAAAACTTTTTATGAAATATACAGCATATCAGGAACAAATAATTACAAAGCAATTTAATTTTTACCAAAACTAAGATATCTGCATATATATGAATGATAACATACTAGAAAACACAAATCACAAATATTGGTCTATTCCCTTCTTTTCTATGAAAATTTGCCATCCCAAATCATTCATGTGTTTCCAAAATTTTTCAAAGTTCCCTAAGTATATAGTTAACACATTTTTAAATTGATCTTAGACAGAGTGAGAGAAGGAGGGAGGGAAGAAGGGAAAGAGGGAGAGAAAGAAAGAGAGAAACATAGATGGTTTGCCTCCTGTATGCCCAGACCGGGGATTGAGCCAACCACTTTCTGGTGTAAGGGGCAATGCCCCAACCAACTGAGCCACAGGCCAGGGCTAGTGAACATATTTTTAAGCCCCAATCCTTCACATCCCCTAGGACCTTCTTATACTATGGTTACCCCCACACAAACCCCATTACCCTTGCCCTGTTACTGCTTTTCTTCACGAGCACAGCTACTAATATTGCCTAATAAAAACCAGTTTGGATCAGACTGACTACAACACTATGAACATAAAGAACAGAGAATACTGGATGGGGTCAAGTTTATATTGCCTATACGAATTATGAGCTCAAGAATTTAAGCTCTCATTTCAAAGCACTGAAAGGTAAACAGAATGGCAAAACTCCTTATTTCAGATACGTAGAGATTAGGAACATATGTACTCCAGACCCAACTTCATTCTCAACTTAGGAGATACCTTACTATACATAATGCTATATAAACATCAAGAATTTGCAGGGGGAGTATATTTGTTAAATATTTCTTGACCTAACTAGGAAAAGGTCTACATTGTTTGGTATATAATTTTATAAGTCATATTGGATAAATCAATATGTCCTTTTTTAAAGAAAAATTTCAGTAAGATATTAGCCTAACCCAGTGGTCGGCAAACTCATTAGTCAACAGAGTGGCAAACCACGGCTGGCGAGCCGCATGTGGCTGGCAAGCTGCAGTTTGCTGACCACTGGCCTAACCTACAATGGAATATAATTCAAAATCACAACTATTTAGGCAATGAAACATTATTATGCATTATAACAGTATTTATGTTATAGAGATTTAGTGAGATTTCATGAAGTACTTCACCCAAAATGCTCAGGACCACATCTGTACCTGAGTGACACTGGACAGATGTCAGCTAGTATTGCCACTGCTGCTGCGACTAATTACTGCAGCTGCAATAAATTACCGGGAGAGCAGTGAGCAACAAGAATAAGAGAATAATAAGGATCCTGAAGCTGGGCCGGTGTGGCTCAGTGGTTGATCGGTGACCTATGAACCAGAAAGTCATGGTTGATTTCCAGTCAGGGCACATGCTTGGGTTGCAGGCTCAATCCCTAGTAGGGAGTGTGCAGGAGGCAGCCAATCAGTGATCTTCTCTCATCATTGATGTTTCTATCTCTCTCTCCCTCTCCCTTCCTCTCTGACATCAATAAAAATATTTTTTTTGAAGAAAAGGATCCCAAAATAATACAGACAATGTAAAATTAATCTAATGCTAATTCTCATGAAATGAAGGACAAATCGTGCGGCTTGATTGTAGATATGATGCCTGCATAAGGTCTGGAAACATGACTAAATTCATCATGGCGCTTCCTTTCAGAGAAAAGAAAGAAGGCAAAATGCAGAAAGAGTAAACCAGTTCCCATAAATAGGAAAGCAAGTTGCTTGGCAGGAACATGAGATGTAAAAATGCAAGCCTGGGAGTAGGCAGGGGGCAAATTTCTAATTCTTAGAAATCTAATTGTGTTGTTGCTCTTATTCACAGATTTTCAAAGGACATCATCTCTCCACTTGAAGTTTTCTATAGGATTTCAAAGTCATTATTTTATTCTTTTCTTCTTGCTTCTCTTTGAGCAGCTACAAGTTTGATCATCTCTTTTGTTGTTCCATAAAAGCTTTGGAGGGTGTCCAACTTCATGAGGTCTTTTTGAAGCAAGTTTAGGCAACGGGATGCACATCTTTCTGGAACCGTATATGAATATTTACCAATTATTATCTTCCCCCAAGATCCTCCAAGTAAATGCACTGTTAGTCAGGCAAAGACCTAACCAGCCTTACCATATATATTTTACAACTGCACTCTTCTACAGCAGGAGTGGGGAATTTCCAGCCTGCGGGCAAAATGAGGATCTCAAAATCATTTGGTCTGGCCTCGCCAAGGCATAGGGGTAAGTTAATTAAATGTTTGACCAAATATACCAGGCTAATTTTTAAGCTGATAATTTTGTATCGCCTGTGAATGATGTTCCAAATGGTCCTTGGCAGAAAAAAGGTTCCTCACCCCTATGGATGTGTGTTTCCCCCCTGCCCCCTTATACCAAATACATGTGGTTTTAAAACAATCACAAAATGTTTCTCTTTCACCACAAAAATTTCCCCAATCAGGATGTCAAGATATTGCACTTGATTCCGTTAGTATGCACAGGTAACACTACCAATGCACATTCAAACTTTTAAAGAACAGTGTTCCGTGGCAATCTCCTCGGTAAGCAGATAATCTTAGTGGCCTGGACATGCATAAGAAGGTTTCATTTATATCAAAATGTATTTAAAATATGCTGGAGAGTGTGTGCTCTGGTGAGCTATTTCTGCAACAGGAATTGTCCCTTCAAAGAAGAATTTTGAAGCTGTGGGTGCCTGCTCCTCCCCAAGTGACCTGCTGCCATCCTTCCTACCTCATTCCTCCGCATGTAGTGTAGTATTGCCCTGTTTACCACCAGGGAGGGTATGGCCCGCTTGGCGTTGGGTTCAAGAGCAGTCTGAGTGCATCAGCGGTCTCTTCCAGTTTTCTATGCCCTTCTTGTCCAGAGAAAGTACAACCTTGATACCCTTTCCTGACTCAGTTGAATCCACAAAGTGAAAAACAATGCCACTAACAATTGCATTGCAGCTGCTTGGAACTACAATCCTCCTTGCCTCAAATAAAAAGTACTTTTGTGAGTTTGAAAACACACACACAATATGATGCCAGTATGAGGAAGTTCACCTTCCCCTAACCCGGAGTATCATGGTAAAAAATGAAGTCACTGATTGGTTCTGAATATATATATACATGCATATATATATATATACATATATATATATATATATGTATATATATATATATACACACACATATACATATACATACACTCAAACTCTGCTTAATAATGAGGATGGGAGTGGGAGATATTCTAAGAAATGCGTCATTAGGCAATTTTGTCATGGTGTGAACATCAGAGTGCACTTACATAAGCCTAGACTGAACCACCCATAACACACCTAGGCCTATGGTTAGCCTACTGCTCCTGGGCTACAAGCCTGTACAGCATGTTACATACAACACAATATGAGATTAACCAAGCACAAGGGAAAATGATGCAATCAAGAGACAAGATAACTATGAGATGCACAACCATGGTGCATGTAACATGGCATACCATTTTTCAGCAAACTTTTCTTTATAAGTAGGATTACACTCTAAAATAATAGTTAAGCCCTAGCCAGTTTGGCTCAGTGGATAGAGCGCCTCCCTGTGGACTGAAGTGTCCTTGGTTCAATTCCAGTCAAGGGCACATGCCCAAGTTGCGGGCTTGATCCCTAGTGGGAGACATGCAAGAAGCAGCCGATCAATGATTCTCTCTCATCATTAATGTTTCTATCTCTTTCTCCCTCTCCCTTCCTCTTTGAAACAAATAAAAATATATTTTTAAAAAATAATAATTAAAAGTATCATAAATAATAAATACATAAGCCAGTAACAGCCATTATCATTATCAAGTATTATGTAGGTTACATAATTATATGTGCTGTCTATAATAATCTATAATACTAAAAGCATAATATGCTAATTAGACCAGACGTTCTTCTGGATGAAACCAGGGCTGCAAAGGAAGCACGGGTCCTGGGTGCCTGCCGGGGGCCAGAGGGAAGCCTGGGTCCCAGGTGCCAGAGGGAAGCCAGTGCCGGCAACCGGGGGGAAGGAAGGCCTATTCTTGCATGAATTTCGTGCATCGGGCCTCTAGTCTATAATAATCTATAATAATGAAAGGATAATATGCTAATTAGATCGGACAGCTGAATGACCTTCCAGATGACCTTCCGGACAAAGCCAGGGCAGTGAGGGCTGAGGCAAGCCACCACGGCTGTAAGGACCAAGGCAAGCTGCCGAGGCAGAGTGGGCCAGGCCCCTTGCACGAATTTTGCGCATTGGGCTTCTAGTACTTTTATACAAGGGCAGCACATTAGGTTTGCTTAAACCAGCATTGTCACAAACACACGAGTAATGTGTGTGCTACAATGTCACGAGGTAATAGGAATTTGTCAGCTCCACCACAGTCTTATAGACCCATCACATTATACGTGGCCTGTGGTTGACCAACACATCATTATGACTAGTTGTTTATGTGCTTATGTGCAGTTATCTGACTCTTCATGTCGTCGCAGGACAAGAATCAGCAGAAAAACTTCAAAACCATTTTTGTAAAAAGCAACTTTCCTGTTCTCTTTAGGTTTGTGCATTTCTACATCATCCTTAAGGCATATATGAAACTGTTGCAAAAATATATGCTAGTCCTACTTTTTCAATAGCTCTAACAGCCCAATAGAACCCGTTCCACAGACTAAAAATTAACTTTACTTTTTTTTTCTATAAAGAAAAGAATGACTACAGACTTAAATCCAGTCTGTAGACACTATACACACACTTTCTATGACAGTTCCTGAGATGATCCTAAGGGGGTGGGAAAAGGGGAAGCAGGTAGCAATGTTCTTTGGTCTTCAGAGGGAGGGTTAATAAAGTCCAAAAATTTTGCTCAAGTTAGGCAGAGATGCAAACATCTAGATTATAAAATTATCAAACCTCAATATTAAAGAGGTTTCAAAAGTATAGTTGTTAAGAAATAACTACATAAGAAACAGTATAGTTTTAAATGGAATGCTACTGTACCGTCTTTAAAATTCATTTCCTGGGATCAAAAGCCAGGAATCTCAGCTACCCACCAATAAAAGGATATACAATAAACAACCTAGAGTATACTCAAATCAGAAATTAATCTATATATAGAAAAGTCCAGCGACCATTATGGTGGAACGCCCAGAACAACCAGAATGACCGGTTGCTATGATGTTCACTGACCACCAGGGGGCAGACGTTCAAAGTAGAAGCTGCCCCTAGTGGACAGTGTGCTCCCACAGTGGGAGCGCTGCTCAGCCAGAAGCAGGACTCATGGCTGGTGAGCATAGCAGCGGTGGTGGGAGCTTCTCCCGCCTCTGCAGCAGCGCCAAGGAGCCGGTGAGCCAAGTGGTAAGGGGCGAGCAGGCAGGCACTAAGGAGCGGTGAGCCAAGTGGTAAGGAGCAAGCAGGGGTCGGTTAGGAGTGAGGGGTCCTGGATTGCGAGAGTGATGTCTGACTGCGGTTTAGGCCCAGCAGTCGGACATCCCTCAAGGGGTCACAGATTGCGAGAGGGCACAGGCTGGGCTGAGGGATCCCCACGCCCCATGCACAGATTTTGTGCATCAGGCCTCTAGTACTAATATAAAAGGATAAACACTGGCACATGTGAGCTAATAGGTGATTTTCAAAAGTATTATGTCAAATAAATGAAGCCAGACACAAAAAGTACATATTGTATAATTCCTTTTATATCGAATTATAGAACTGGCAAACTAATCTTGGGGGGATGGGGCCCGATTGCCAAGGGCATGAGGCAACTTTGGGGATTAATGGTAATGTTCTATATCTTGATAGCAGTTTGAGTAATAAAAATAGACACAACTGTCAAATCTCACCTAATTTACACTTAAGATTTGTGAATTATAGTATGTAAATTTTAAATAAAACTATAAATAAGCGTTGAACACAATGATTTGCATACTAAATGTAATTTATTTTAAAATATATGAACATATGATAGATTAATAGACATAGTATAGATGTTAACTATATGAGTGTTCCTGTAAACTTCTTTTAACTTTGCTCTACTTTTGAGAAATTTCCGTCAGAAAATGTTGGGGGAAAGGGGTGGATTCTGATTTTCCTAAAATGGGAGTGGGGAAACACAGATGGCAAAATGTGGACAAAATTTTTACTTCATTATTACAGAAAAGTTCACCCGGATTGATCAAAAGTTTGAGAGAAGAGAATTTTTTAAATAAAGAATCTGAAAATACAGAGACAGAAAACAAGACATTTTCTTTTGGAGCTTCATATTTCTAATGGGTTTTTCACTTAGGTTTGTTTTTTCTAATATGTAAAAAGGCATTTGTAAATCAAATTTCCTTTCTACAGGTATCTAAATAACATTATTATGTCCACTTCATGAGTACTTCCAATAGCAGTATCAAACATATCTTTTTTTTTTTTTTCTGGAAACATTTGTCACAGTAGAAGCATTTGAATATGAAAGTGAAATTATGTTGTTTCTCAATAAATAGACTAATAGACTCAGGTACAGAATAAGAGTGAAAAGAATGGCAAGGAATTCATGCCTAACCCAAATCAGCCTGGCCAGGTGGCTGAGTTAGGTGGGAGCAAACCTAGGTTCCGGGTTCCAGCCAGGGCATGTACAGGAGTCAACCAATAGGTGTTTCTCTCCCACACCGATGTTTCTCTTTTCTCTCCCTTCCTCTCTCTCTAAAATCAATAGACATATTCTTGGACAAGAATTTTAAAAAATGTAAAAACTCACCCATAATATGTAGTTCTATAAAACTAAAGCCAAAATATTTTTCAAACTTTACTTTTTCCAGAAATCAACTGTCAAGTCTTTATTCCAGATATATTAAAGCTGCCATTTACCTCACATACAGAAAACTGGTATTTTCCATTCCATAACTCAAAATATCTAACTGAATCAATTTCAACCTAAATGTTATAAATGTAAGCATATTTATAGTCTCTGCAAAGTTTAAAGTGTATGGAAAGTAAGATAATGCAGCTATAAATGATATATCAGTAAGTCCTCACATGCTTGTTCTAAAAAAAAAATGTTCATTATTTTATGGTCTATATGCGGAAAAATAGCTATGTTAAATGACTGTTTGAATTTAATAAAACCTAACTCTATAAATAATGTATTCAAAAGCAAAGGTTAGATCAGTCTTCATTGCAAATGTCATTTCCAGGCATGTGTTATAAGTACATCTAGAGCTAATAGCAATGCTTTGCTTTAATTAGACAGAGGGATTTAATTACTGGGAATGAACACTTCGAATTATGAAGTTATGAGATAAAGGAATATAAAGTCCTCAGTTTTGATTGTCTAATAACCATTACTTCCCCCTTTTCTTTTTTTTTTTTTTTTTTTTTTTTTAATAAATCTTTATTGTTCAGATTATTACAGGTGTTCCTCTATTTTTTCCCCCATAGCTCCCCTCCACCTGATTCCCCACCCCACCCCATGCCCTTACCCCCGCCACTGTCTTCATCCATAGGAGTAAGATTTTTGTCCAATCTCTTCCCGCACCCCTCACACCTGCTTCCCCTGAGAATCGTCAGTTCACTCCCTTTCTATGTCCCTGATTCTATTATATTCACCAGTCCATTCTGTTCTTCAGATTTTTTATTCACTTGATTTTTAGATTCACTTGTTGGTAGGTATGTATTTGATGTCATTTTGTTGTTCATAATTTTTATCTTTACCTTTTTCTTCTTCTTCCTCTCCTTAAAGAATACCCTTCAGCATTTCATGTAATCCTGGTTTGGTGGTGATGAACTCCTTTAGCTTTTTCTTGTCTGTGAAGCTCTTTATCTGACCTTCAACTCTGAATGATAGCTTTGCTGGGTAGAGTAATCTTGGCTGTAGGTTCTTGCTGTTCATCACTGTGAATATTTCTTGCCACTCCCTTCTGGCCTGCATAGTTTCTGTTGAGAAATCAGCTGACAGTCGTATGGGTACTCCCTTGTAGGTAATTAACTGTTTTTCTCTTGCTGCTTTTAATATTCTCTCTTTGTCTTTTGCCCTTGGCATTTTAATTATGATGTGTCTTGGTGTGGTCCTCTTTGGATTCCTCTTGTATGGGGTTCTGTGCACTTCCTGGACTTGTACATCTATTTCTTTCACCAGGCAGGGAAAGTTTTCTGTCATTATTTCTTCTAATAGGTTTTCAATATTTTGCTCTCTCCCTTCTTCTGGCACCCCAAAAATTCGGATGTTGGTTCGCTTAAAGTTGTCCCAGAGGCTCCTTACACTATCTTCATATTTTTGGATTCTTTTTTCTTTTTGTTTTTCTGGTTGGATGTTTTTTGTTTCCACATATTTCAGATCTTTGGTTTGATTCTTGGGGTACGTTGATCTACAGTTGAGTTTCTGTATATTCTTTATTTCAGACAGTGTATGCTTCATTTCTGACTGATCCTTTTCCATTTTTTTGGCATTCTCATTAAGCTCCTTAAAGGTCTCATCAAGTTTCTCAGCGGTTTTAAGAAGATTCTTGAGTAACCTTATAAATGTGGTTCTGAACTCTATGTCATCCAGTAGTTTGCTTTCCTCCGTTTCTTTCATTCGTGACATGTTTCTTTGTCTCCTCATTTTGGCTGCTTCCCTGTGTTGATGGAGTAGCTTTGTGTGGTAGGTGACCTATAGGGGGCAGTAGCTCAGCCTCCCCAATCACCTGATGTGGACACTCTTGGTACACCCCTTTGTGGGCTGAGTGCAAAGACTTGGTGCAGTTAAAGCCTTAATTGCTGTTGGTATACTGGGAGGAATTGACCTCCAGGCCAATTAGCTGTGAGCACTCCCTGTGTCTATAATGGAAGAACTGCTGCGCTGAAGACACACTTATGGGGCAGGACTTGTTTCAGTGGGGCTTTGGTGCTCACTGAGTCTGCCTTTGAATGTGTCACTTACGGATGTGAGGAGTTGAAATCTGGTGTCTCACTCTGACCACTAGGTACACTGGCTTCTGGATCTCCAATGGGGTGCAGGTCAGCTACTGTCTGAGGCCATCCAGCAGGAGCTACAGTGAGAGCTACAGTTTTCTCCTCTTTGCTTGGGGTTTGGAGGTTTTGGAGCTGTCTGACCCAGGCTGCAAGTTTGCTAGATTAAGCTGCGATAGGGCGGGGCTTTCTTCTGCTAACACTGCTGCTTGGAGCTTGGGTGGGTTTGTAGGTTGTGCAGGGCGGGGTCTCAGGGTGTCACTAGGCTAGGGCGTGGCAAACAGCAATGGCTGCTAGTTAGCCGGCTCTGTGTCCCCAAGGGCGTCCCGGAGTCCCGTGCCCCAGTGCCGTAAACAATTATTCCTGCGCGCAGCTCTGCAAGTAAGCCCCCCTCACTGGCAGACAGTCCAGCTTCTCCCCGTAGGAGTTTGGGTCCCCCGCGTCTCCCCAGAAACTGGATTTCAGAGTAATTGGGGGCTTGTCTCCCTTTGGGTTGAAAAAAGCAACGCCCGCCGCCAGCCCAGATCATGCGCCTCCGTACCTCAGCTTTTCAGCGCTCGTGCACGTCTCGATGCTCTTTTCTCTTTCCTTCTAGTTGTAGAACTTCCACTCAGTCAGCTTTCCCGTGGTTCTGGGTGATAGACGTTTTGTCTTTTAGTTGAATTTTTGAAATTGTTGCAAACGGCAGCAGTTTAGGTGTTTACCTACGCCGCCATCTTGGATTCTCCCTACTTCCCCCTTTTCCATTTTGAAAAGTTTTGAACTTATTCGTGGAATAGATTACGGACCTCTCACCCCCATGTGTCCATCACTCAGCCCCAAACCATCAACCGCTGGCCTAGCCAGCCCCACCTTTTGTTCTTTTTCTATCGTTTGTTCCTACTTGTGTTTCCTTTTGAGAGGTGCTGACTTGTGGAGCAAGGCTTCCTGTGCGATAATGGAGCTTCACTGAACATGATCTTCCAAGTTACTGCTTGTGTTCTTGTTTTGCCAGGCGGACACAACGAAGGCACGCCAGCCGCCTGGCTATTTTTGTAGTTGTTTAGCAAAAAGACAATAAAATGGTTAGTTGACTTCTAGGTTCAAGGATGAGTCAGTCCTGCTGCTCATAAAGGGGGCTGCTTTTTGCTGGCTTTAGAGGTTTGTCTGGTTAAAGTATATGGAGTGTTGGTTTAAAAAAAAAAAAAAAAAGAAACCCTTCCAGCTACAAAAGAACATAGAACAGCCTCCAAATAATCTTTCAAGTGAGCTAAGCTTAGCAAGGAAAATAATTGAAGAGAACATTCATAATTGTGGCCTATACTTACATAGTATAAAGGCAGACATTTCAGGCTTTTAAGGAATTGAGCTGTCTGGGGAGCTGGGTATGGGGAATTCACCTGCCTACCTCGCTGGCTTGTTGGCGGTGCTCATGATTTGTGTGAGGACACTGCTTCCCAGTACAGTGTCATGCTTCCACAACTCATTTCTAAGGATGGACCAAGGTCTCCTGTGGCAGGTTTTGTTCTGGCAGAGATCTGAACCATCGATGCATATAGGATAAGTAAGGGGTTACCGTGAATAATCCCTCTCTAGAAGTCTTCAGGCGCGGATGCTCTTTCTCTTTGCTATTGAGAATCCCCCTAAAAATGCTTTCTTTTTTAAACTCATCTCCACAGGCAAGGTTAATGGGAAGTATGGGAACTGCGAGAATCCAGTACAAGTACTGTCAACTCAGCCCTCGAATGTGGAGAGAGGGCAGTTGTTTGCACAGGATTACACTGCGAGCATGTGGGAATGTGCTCTGCAAACTCATTTCAGTTCTTACACATCTCAGTTAGAGAAGCAGGGGAACAAATGGTAGTGACCCTTTTCTACTCTTGAGTAAGCAATCTGAGACGGGCCAGTGTGGTGAGCCGAGCCGGGACCAGAGCTCACGTCTTCTCCATTGTTAGCGTGCATTGCCATCCCAAGGAGAGCCTGGCATAGTGTAGGCACTTGGTAATGGAAATAATGAATGAGTGGAAATGTTACTAAGAGCTTTCTTCAGAGCGTGCTTTGCAGAACCTTGGTATTAGGAGGATATCTTTGGAAGAGTTCGTGGACAAATACGTTGGGAAAGATGAGCCTCTGGTAGAGTCACGGAGGGTTTGTCTTGCAACAGAGAAGTCATCTCACCTCTGTGTAATCCACTGTGTAAAACCATGCAGACGCAGTGCCTTCCTAAACAGCACACCTTTTAATGTCCCTTGGAATCACTGTTACGTATAACAGCCTTGGGAAATACAGCTCCAAATGAATGGCTTTTTAGAGTATTTGACATTTAGCAATTAAGACCACCAAATTAAAACTAAAGCTCAGATCTGGGCCTTCAGCTTTTGTCTTTTATTCATTCCTTTAGTTCCCATTTTGAAGCATCAACTATTCTCTCGGTCTTGATGATTTAGATTTTTACATTTCCAAACCCTACCTACTTCCTGGGTTATTCTTTAATTGGTGCATTAAAATAAACTTTCTCATAAAAAAAATCCATGTCCAAGTTGAAAAATTAGAAAATATAGCTGGCAAAACATGATTTAATCCTATTGGTAATTCTACTACCAGAGATGGTTGTTATGTATTTATATGTCATTGTATATATCCTTTAGAGCTCAGACCTTGGAGCTAGGTTGCTTGGGTTTAAATCTGAGGTCTCCCACTTGCTGGCTGTGTAGCTGTAGGTAAATGGTTTAGCCTCCTGACTCAGTTCCTCATCTCTAATATGGGGATAGCGCCCATATAATGGTATGTTATGAGGATTAAAGGAATTAATATTTGGAAAGTGGTTAGAATAGTCCCTGGCACATAGAATTTATATAAGAACTAAATTAAAGAATTATGAGTGTATGCACAAAACTATAGCTATGTGTATATGTGTGTATAATAGTACATTGTATGTAGACACTACACATTATTTAAGCAATACACCATTGTTGGATATTTAGGTGGTTACAGATTTTTCACAGCAATGAACAATTTGTCATGACCAAGTGTCCTTCAAGTTCTTTGAGCATCCATAATTATTCCTTTAGGTTCATTTCTTAAATTAGAACTACTGGATCAATGGGTATGCCTGTTTTCAAAACTTCGGTACAGTCTTCTACAGAACTTGGTAAGCCATCCAAGTAGTGCTGCTAGAGACTTTTTTTTTTTTTTTTGTCAGTATGGAAGGGGTGGTGGTGGTAAAACATTTAAAAAACACATTACTAATGAAGTTAATTTCTGTTGTACGGCCACTTGTGTTTCCCCTTTGGCTGTTTCAAAGAAATTATGGACAAAGGACCTACTTTTTCTTTCTTTGTTCTTTTTTGAGAACGCTTTCTCTATGAAGGATTTTAATCCCTGATTTGTTGTAAATATTCTCAACATTCTTTCCCCCTTTTCTCTTAATCTTTCTCCCAATTGCTTCACTTCATTACTTCAATCTTGTGTGTGTGTTTTCAGTCTAGCTTCTAGTATAACTCAAGTGAACATTTATAAAATACCATCACTTAACACTACTTATATTTAGAGAAAGTCTACAAAGATGATATCTCTGTTGTTGAAGGGCACAGGACAGATTTTAAATGATATTTGTCTGGAGAGGAAATGTCTTTGAATTTCATTTTTGCTCTAGAACTGGACTAAGGTTTCAGCTTTCAAAATGAATGTCTCATTCATATTTTGTGCTTTTACAATGTTGATGGGCATTTTATAAGCATCTCTCTACCTTTTTATTTGCAAAGTTAGTTACATGGACTGTTAGACTACTGATATTAAATGATTGTTTTATCTAGACTTCCTAAGCTGGGTGGTTCAATGGTTTTGTCCAATTGTTTGGTTTAAAATAAAATGTTGGTCCTGAATAAATCTGTCAATGATGAACTTGAGGTTTTTGTTTATCATCTCATTTGGATAAGAATAGAGTGCAGTTATTTCTTTCAAAGATTGATCTTTAAGCACATTTTTTGGGTTTAGACCTTAAGACCTTTATTCTATAATAATGGAAATAAAGTATTTGATGCATTGAATCTTCTCATGCATATAACCTCGTTTTCTACTCCATTTATTTGATAATTGTTTCATCATTTCGGATTCAATTTGTAATAGCAATGAACACTCTTTAATATTTTTCTAATAAGGATTAGTTGGAAAGGTTAATATGGTCAGAAATTTAAAGAAGCCCAGAGTCATCTTAATGAGTGTCAGGTAATTAACCTACATGAATAGATTAAAGAAATCAAGCAGGCTCACTGATGGGTTTTGCTTTCAAGTTCAAATTTAGAATATCATCTGTGCAGTGGTTAGGTCTTACACATTAGGTGGATATTGTTTTTTAATATATAAAAAAAAACTTAATTGTGAAACCTTATTAGAATTCCTCATCAAATTTGATTAATTGAAGAATGATTATGATATGTGATATGAATTTTGAGTTGTTATATGTAAATGATATATTTTTTAAATAAATGGACTCCTACAAATGAATTTCTTCATAAACCAAGAAAAGTGCTTTAAATTTCCTGTTACAAGAAAAAAAATCATAATGTAAAACTTAAATAGTTCATGAGGACTGCTTAATTTAAGGGTCTGAGGTACTTGGTGAAAGTGATTGTCACTATCATCCTATGAATGCTATTGTTCAAATGAATATGAAAAGTTATTCCCATGGTCACTGTCTGATTAAAAGACAAGTTCAAAGGCAAAACTTCATCTTCCAAATTATTCACACAGATGATATTCATCTTCTTCTTAAGGAATTCTATAAATTGTTAGAAATGTCTTCTTTGTTTAGCTAATTACAATGCTGTTGATGTAAGCAATTTGTTTTTCTGGACATGTGCTATCCTTTTATAATCATGGTAATTTTTGACCAGGAAAAAAACTAAAACCAGACTGTACTGGTTTTCACCCCCCAGTTGAGGAGAGGTATTTCCGGTCTAGGGTAGACAGCACCATCTCAGAGGAGAGAGCATCTGGTTTGTACCTCTGCTCTGTGATTACCATTCAGTCCTTTGGCCTCAATATTATGTTTTGTACAATGGGTACACACACTTCATCACACAATCAGAATAAAGGAGAGCTTGCTTGTGACAATACTTTGCAGATCTGCTAAGCAAAGTGACAGCAGATGTGTCACTGTTGTGTTGTGGGTAAAGCTTTACCTGTCACTCTTAGGTATGTCTCCTCCAAGCTAAATACACTTCTTTCATTCAATTTAGTTTTCAAGCTTTTAGTTCTCTCTTTCTGCAAACTCTGCCCAAGAATTTTGTTGTTGTTGTTAATCCTCACCCAAGGATATTTTTCCATTTATTTTTAGGGAGAGTGCAAGAGAGAGGGAAAGACTGAGAGCAACATCGACGTGAGAGAAACACATCAATTGGCTCCCCCTGCATGAGCCCCACCCAGCGGGCCAGGGAGGAGCCTACAACCAGAATAGAACCCAGGATTGTTTGGTCTGCAGGCCGACACTCTAGCCCTGAGCCAAACCAGTTTGGGCCAAGAATTTTCTTAAATAATAACACAAACAGTGAAAAAGGGACTGGTATTGAGTTCAAGAGAAGGTAGAATGTTATATAATTAGATCTATACAACCATTCCTAATCAGTGATTAGTAAGTTGTCCATTTAGGTCAGAATGTTTTTGTGTGTGTGTTTATTTATTATTTTTTTTAATTTACTGATTTGAGAGGGGGAGGGAGAGGAAGGGGCAGGCAGAGAGAGAGAGAGAAAAAGATGCTGTCGTTCCACTTATTTATGCATTCATTGGTTGATTCTCCCATGAACCTGCAATCTTGGCATATCAGGATAGAATGCTGGTTTTTAACCTGCATTTTAGCCTGTTTATTTTTTCCATTGTCACAGGCTGTATGACCACCTCTCACCAAACATCTCGTTAGTGAGAGTCCCTATTTAAAAGAGAGACAAAGTCTTACTGTGTGAATAGCTCTGTGCTGGTTGTTTTGGGTGGGTGAGATAAAAAGACAAAAAACACACAGAAACCCTTAAACTTCTTAGTCTGGTTAGAAGGTGACATATTATAGAAAAGTCAGAAGTAATATTAAATGTCTCTCAATCACTTATTTGGTCTTAAAATGTATTCTCTTTCCCAGGGGATGGACAAGGCTCTATCTTTATACCTCTTTGTATTGCCCTGTTGACTAACAGTGTTTCCTCTTAGCAGGTGCTCAATAAATATTTTGAAACAACCTGTAGAACCAAGATAATTATAAATCCCTTTACTTTTAGAAAAACAGTTCACAGGACCAGTATTACTAATGCTAGGTTAACAGCACCCTCTGAAACTATAAGGAGAGCAAATTTACTTCTCCAAACTATATTGCTGTGTGCTGGCTTATCTTTTAAAGTGGTCAATAAAAGAGCCTTCTTGCTCAGCACAGGAATGAGGAAGTATAGACAGAATGGTCTTTTCAATCAGAAAACCTGAAAATACTGAATCCTTATCACATTACCTGAGGCATGAGGAAGTACAGATGGAACAGTCTGTCAAGTCAGAAAAGTTGAAAATACTGGAATCCTTATCACATTACCTGAGGCATCTTAAGTTAATTTCCCTTTATGCCTCTATAACTCTTATTTTATTAAATTTGCTGTCTGTCAACCTCTTTGAGAATTTCCTTTATTTGCCTGGATCTGACTTTCTAATAGCACATTTTGCATTAGGAAGAGAGTATTTTAGCTGTGGTTGAAATCATTTGTAGGTCTTGATTAACTCACCAGTATTACTTCAGGAATCCTCATAAAAACCGCTTTAGTGGATGTGTTTGTTCATTTCTCCACTGGGACAACTTGAGTGTAGAGAAGTAAAGTAACCCACGAAGTCTGTGTGAACTGCTTTGGATCCCTGAGTACCATCAGGGGCAGACAATGAAAACATTGAGCATTCACCATCCTCCCAACTTCAATATTATTTTTCTTTAGATCAGACCATAGTATGTTTTCACTGTCCTCATAATCGTATTACAAAAATGTAGAACCTTAATGCCTGATTAAAACTGTGCCTTATAGACCAGACTGGACTCAACCTCCAGCCACAGGCGCATGTATGTGCTACTTCCAAAAGAGGTTCTGCCCAGTCAGAATGAGAAGCCTGCAGTGCAACCCAACAGGCGTTTTGCAAAAACACTTCTAAATTACAGGAGTGCTTCGCATAACATCACTGTGGAAGGCCTTTGTTTACTCTCTGGCTTGGTTTCTGCTTTAGGAGACCACCTCCTGCCTTTCTAGGGTAAGCCCACCTGGGCGCAAACTATAGTGCTCATCTGGTTCCTTCAGCCTTCTCTTGAGAAATCCTTGAGTGATTTCCCTTCACCTGACTCACTACTACCTGGCACACAGTAGGTACTATTTGCTGGGTGAGTAATAAATATTTCCTGAAGAGTATTTGGTCATTCCCAGGCATACTTGAATAGCATTTGATGATGAGGCTGAGAAGACAGCTGCTGAGATGATCCCATTGATCATTAATGACCTCATTTTCTAATTCCTGAATATTAAGGGTCCAAAGAGAATATTTGTTTTCTAGGGAATGGCCTAATGTCTTGTGCCTTTGACATCCTGAATGCTTTTCCTCACTCCTGAGGACTGGACAAGGGTGATACTTTATTACAAAGGCAATGGAGGTTATCTTGATTTTTTTAGTATTAACATTCTTTAGATTCCAGTCTGGAATTCTTCATATTGAAAAGAGTTTGGATATTAGCTCCCTAAGAGAATACAATCTGTATGGCAGGCAGTGGCTTGGTGCATATAAGCTAAGCTTTTTTAAAATTAAATTTTCCCTTTGAAAGCTAGCGTCTAGTATTTCCAATAGATATTTTTAAAGCAGAAATATAAATCTATTCCTGAAAGTCATGTGCTTTAAGCTATTTCCTGAAAGATGCTCAGAGACTTAAAAAAATTACTTTATATATTTAAAATAATATTTGACCAAAATGTTATGTGTTTGCAAGTCCTTTTAGACTTGGGGGGAGGGGAGACATTGTAATTCTTTCTAATCTGTTTCACTTAAGTGATGCCTGGAGATCATCCCTGCAGTTTGAGGAATCGAGCCAAACCTTACTTTTTCTTCTGAGTGATTCTTTTTGTAGGAAGGCTTTTTTAATCCCTTCAGTGCTCATAAAGCAATAAAACATTAATGCTTAACTGTGAACCAAGGGCTGTCAATCCTGGCTGCCAGTTACAATGGCCTGGATATTCCTCCCACTGATTGGTTTGGGGCGGGGCTTAAAACTTGGGCAACAATCAAAAGTTTCTCAAATTTGCGTTTTTTCTTCTTTTTTGTTCCTTCCCCAATCCTCATCCGAGGATATATTTAGAGAGAGTGAGGGAAAGAGGGAGAGAATGGAGGAGGAGGAGAGGGAGAGGAACATCCATGTGACAGAGAAACATCCACAGTTGCCTCCAGTACACACTCTGACCAGGGATCAAACCTGCAACCTAGGTATGTATCCTGGCCGGAAATCAAAGCCACCAACTTTTGGTGTAGGGGACGAAACTCCGACCAAAGGAGCCACCCGACCAAGGCTGCCAGGCAATTCTTAGGGAAACCAAGGTGGAGAATGACTGGAGGGAGCAGGAGATGAGTAACAATGTAAGTTTTTGTATATCACTCATTTTGTGGTGAACCGGTCCTTCTGGTTCTATTTTTATTGTGTGGGTAGTTTTGATTCTAATTTTCTCAAACTTTAATGTAAGAAGAGTTTGTGAGATTTGATAAATGCTGATCCTTGGAGCCATATGTACAAATTCTAACCATTCAGAGAGAAGTGAGGAGCAGAGCACGCTGAGGGATTTGGTTGAATGTTAGGGTTCCTTTAATAAACGCTGTGTTCCAGTTACCATTCCAGCATAACAAGCCATTTCAAACATATCGTCTTAACGTACTTTCTCATAGCTCAGGGACCTGTGGGTCAGGAATCTGGCCCAGTTTGGCCGGGGATACTTTTGTTCCACATAGAGTCAACGGGCATCACTTGGTGATATTCAGCTGGTGGCTGGTCTGGAGGCTCCACGACGGCTGAATTCATGTGTCTGGCCCCTCAGCATGGAGAGCTGGAAGGCGGGGCTTGGCTGGGCCCTCTCCTAGTACTCTTGGCCTTTCTGACAAAGCCTCTTAGCAAAGTGTTTGTGTTTCTCACAAGGCTACTCAGGCTTCCCACTGTTTGCCAGGCAGGAGCTGCAGGGTTTCTGATGGTCCAGCGGCAGATGTCCCCGAGTGTCATTTTTGCTGCAAGCTACTGGTCAAGCAAGTCTGTGAGAAAGTGTAGATTTAAGGAGAGGGGAACTAGACTCTCCCTCTCAATGAGAAGAGTAGCAAAGGATGTGTAGCCAGCTCTAAACACCCACACGGAGGGCATGTCACTATGACCCTATCACAAGTTTCTGAATTATTGATTCATAGTTACTGGTGACTGTCTTCATACAGGGTCTTATTACCAATCAATGGTTGGTTTCCATTGATTTCTGAAAGGTATCTCTACCTACACACTACTCTTCTTTCTTTGATTCATATTATTCATGGCGGAATTAATGTTTTTGAAGCATGATACTAATCACAGAGCTCCCTTTCCCAAAGTATAAGTGGAACTCATCGCCTATATAGAAGACAGTCCACACTCTGTGGCTGAAAGGATAGTGCAGTGATTAATATAGCACACCCTGGGATGAGAAGGTCTGGGTTCCAGTCCTGGTTCCGCTTCAGGAATACCTTGTAGATATTTTGGGTTCCGTTCCAAACCACCGCCATAAACTGAGTCTTGTAATAAAGTGAGTCATACATTTTTTTTCTGATGTAAAAGGCGATAAAGCGAAGCACAATGAAACGAGGTGTGCCTGTACTTATCCCTTCGTGGTCATGGGCAAGGCACTCTATCTGCACCTCACTCGTATAGTCTCTGTTTCACAGATTTAAAAAAGTACCTACTCTAGTGGGTTGGTGTGACAATCCAATGAGTGAGCTACGTAACGCCCTGACATGTGTTGGACAGAGTGGTTGTTTTTATTATTGTTGCTCTTCACATTTTTATGATGAGGCATTCGAGGACTTTGCAGCTTATATTTCCAACCTCATTTCCTATGACTATCCTTGTAATCCAAGCTGCAGCCTCATTCAACCATCTCCTGTAGTCACGTTTTCCCACGATGCCTTCACCTTGACTCACGCTGTTGCTGCCCTGTCTCCTTTCGAAGGTGATTTTACCACAAGGTTTTAGAGGGCTCTCAGGAGACAGAAACAAAAACCTCATTTCATGACCAAAGCATGTGTATGTGTGGTATATATGTGTCTGTTTTTAGTATATACTTCTCAAGGGCAATACCCCCGCCCCCCACCTGACATTTGCCTTTGAGTTTCCCACAGCTGTAGCAAAATACTGTGCCTTACATGTTGGTGTTTAAGATTAGTTGTAGTATCAGGAAAAGGTAGGCTATGGTGCAATAACAGAATCTGAAAATCTCAGAGGCTTAAAGTAACTAGTTTATTTCTCGGTCACACTATGAGCCCCTGGTGGGTCATAAGGAGATCTATTCATTATATTGGGGCCTCAGCTGATAGAGGCTCCATCTTAAAACATGCTTGCATGATTACAGAAAATGAGGGAAATGGAAGTGTAAATCCGTGGACTGGCTCCTAAAGCTTCGGCACACAGGCCCATGTTACTTAGGTTCGCAATTCTTGGTGCGTACATGGTCAAACCTAAGTTCAAGTGGTTGATAAAGTGTTTTTTATCTTGGTATCAGAACATGAGAATCAATACTTTGTGAAGAAGCTCCAGTGGCTACACAGATGATTCCCTGGTCTCATTACCTAGTCCCATAAGATGATGCTAGGTGAACAGGACGAAGCTGCTATAAAAACTTAACCTGTGTGCACCTCATTAGGTTGAGCAGTGGTCGGCAAACTGCGGCTCGCGAGCCACATGCGGCTCTTTGGCCCCTTGAGTGTGGCTCTTCCACAAAATACCATGGCATGGGCGAGTCTATTTTGAGGAAGTGGCGTTAGAAGTTTAAATTTAAAAAACTTGGCTCTCAAAAGAAATTTCAATCGTTGTACCGTTGCTTTTGGCTCTGTTGACTAATGAGTTTGCCGACCACTGTTAGAGCATTCAATTCATAAGAGTTTATAGAGACACCTTTTTAGATTCACTTGGGTACTCTTCTACCTAAGGAAAACAAAACAAAATCATGCAGTAGCAGTTATATTGGGTGTATGGTTTTTCCTAGAATACTAAAGCCTCAAAAATTCTCTCATCTTTAAAGAAAGACGTTTCTTCCTCTTACCCTACACTTTCATTCTTGCTAAAGTAAAAACCAGTTAGAAGACATGAGTCATAATCCCCCAGCATCCTAGAACTACCACTGGGTGACTGCAAAATAGACTCCTGGGCAGAGTCATTGGATTTCTGGGAATTGCCAAATTGAGCATGTTTAATAATTTAAAGTAATAATGGTCTTAGCAAATTGGAAAGAGTCCATAAACATATGATAAAATTCAGTAGATCAAAGTTTTAGATAGTAACCAAAAGGAAATTATAGGAGGTCACCATATACATACAACTATGAAAGATCAAATTTATTAAATAACAACAATTGGAAAGTTTTTTGTTCGTTTTATAGTGTAATCCTTAGGAAGGCTTAGCATAGAACTTGCTTTAAGGGGTCTTAAGATATACAGATTTCAGGGAAGCCTGCATGAGTTAGGGAATAAACTTTTCAAGATGAAAATGGCAAATCAAGGAGTGACGGTCATAACTGACTGGTTGAATATATCAGCAGAGTAGGGCTTCCATCAAACATGTTAAGTTGGCTACATTATGCTTAGTTGGGTCTTGGAAGGACCAGAAAGTAACGTTTGTGTATCTACTTGTCTTTTTGTGAATGATGTACCAAATGTAAAGGCTGAGAAAGGTATCCTATATAATAAAAGGGTAATATGCAAATTGACCAAACAGCAGAATGACTGGAACGCCTGTGGCCCCTGGCCCCGGCCAGCCTGCCCCCAATGGTCCCCATCAGGCACGGGCCAGCTGGACCCTATTAGTGCATGAATTCATGCACGGGGCTTCTAGTAACATTATAAACTAAGCAGCACAGTGGAAGCAAAGGACTCAAAACCCAAGGGGGTGAAGGGTATGGGAATGGCTGCTCCTGTGGAGCTGTTGGTTGTTCTTCATTCCCAGGGAACCAAAGGGGTGCAGTCTCACATTCCTGTAAGAGACCTGCATTGAGTCTTCCTGGGAGGGGGATTAACTCTGAGTAGGTTGCCCAGAGTGCTATTGCTTAGGAATACATGTCTTCCTCTTACCCTTCACTTCCATTCTTGCTTTGAAGTAAAAACTAGTTACCAATAATGAGACATAATCCTCTAGCATCCTAGAACTAGAGTTTTAGGGTGGCTGACCCAGATGACTGGAAGATCGCTAATGTACATTGTGTCTTATTAATGTGAATTGCAATCCCTTTAACGCCATGCTATCCTTAAAAGACTTGGACCCCTTTGACAATTGGGACATGTAGTAATCCTCTATCCAGAAAGATGCACTTGTGTGCCCCATATTGTGTTTCATTTCGGGGGTTTAATGGGACCCTCCATTTAGAATTCTGGCCGAACATGCCAGGGGAAGTTTGCAAAATAGTTTGTATCCCCAGTCATCAGCTATTTCATAAATATCTATGGTGATAAAAGAATGATGTGTGAGTGGTTTTAGACAGGCAATCAGGGGGAATTTGTTTGTTTTTAATTTTAGGCATTTTAAATACACATGCTTGTGGATTTTAAAAATATTTGCTTTAACACAACACTAAATATTGTAAGGGGCAAGGGAAGTTTACAGCAAAGCACATTTGCTTGGGGAGAAGGTTTCCATGGCTCTCCACTAGCTGTTAGATGTTTATATCCTCCAAAACTTTCACTCTGGCTTATTTCCCAGGAAAGAAATATCTGCCCTTTCCCATTCTTCTACCCTCCGTGTGTGTGGGCGACTGTGTGTCTCCAGGGGGAGGGCATTGGGAGTAGACTGTGCAGAATGCTCCTTCGCTCCCAGAATCTCACGCCAAATGGAATTGTTCTGAGTTGGCTGGGTCTCATTTTCTCAGGGTTATGCCTGGAAGGAGATGGGATTAGAGTGTAATGTGTACTGAAAGCATAAACTCTTTATTAGCGCAAACAAATCAGTTGGCTGGCCCAGTAGATTTTGGGAGTGCTGTTAACATTTATAAATCATTGCATAGGGAAGCCAATTATTTGGGAAATGCTTAGAGAGTAGGTTATGATATATCCTGATTTTTTACATCATCTGCTCAATACTCATCATGACCCCCCGTCCCCCACATATACAACAGGTATGTCTGTGGGATGCTATTGGGGAAGGTGAGAATATTTCAATCTCTAATGTACATTTCTCAGATTAATAGGAGAGTGGTTATAATGTCTGAGGATGAGAGAGAGCTTGGAACTCTGTTTTAAAATAAGGGTATGAGATAACTGTGCACACCAATAATCTGACTTTGTCTTCCTGTATTCTAAATAACTTCAATTTTGATGAAGTTATGGCTGTTCAGGTAATACCTTGCTATATTGCTCTTAAGTTATACTTCTTTTCAGATATCTTAGTTAACAGTTACAACTTCACTCATACTTTTGTTTCTAAAGTTAAATTTAAATGAAGTTTTTAAGGTATTTTCTTCCCAGTAGGCTTTTGGATCTATTGAGAAAGTTCTACTTTATAAAGCTAAGCCTTTTAGATTATTAAAATAATGCATGACATACCTAACATCAGTTTTTGTAGTAACCCCCAAATATTTTGCTAAGTGTTTTGTAATTGGAAAATAAGTTCATATTACTAAAGGATTATCCAATCTGGGTTTTCTTTTCTTTCCTTTTTTATAGTTTAATGTGGCATGTATTAACAATCATTCCAGTAGCTTATCGGCATAGTTCTGGGTTTTGCTCCCTTGTCCTTTATAGAATCACTTGGATGCATTAGTCTACTTTACAGCAGGCTCTTCCCTCTCTGGATTGAAGAAGAAGCATATCTCCTCCATGTCTGAGCATTCTGAGAAAAATGCACAGCCAATGGGTCCAGTCTAGGTTACTGCTTTCCACACCCTCTAAGAATGTGATCTGCATAGCAGTATTTCTATCATATGTAATTCAGCTGGAAAATTGCTCTAAGATTTTGGAAGACCTCAATGATGCTTGCAGTTTTCACCGAGAACGGCTGCACTGCCATTCCAGCAGTCAGAGGGTAGGAAGCACCAGGCAGTTCCAGCACTGCGTTTTCTGCTTTTCCAAACCCCCTTCCTGGTTCCTTCCCTCCAGCAGTCAGAGGGTAGGAAGCACCAGGCAGAGTAATTCTGTAACCAGGGCAGGGGAGCCTTCAGCAAGGACTTTCTGGCCCACACTTTGATGTTTTGTAAACACAAACAAAATTCTTATTCTGGCTCCTATCCTGCTAGGGGCGTGGTGAACTCAGCAGGAGCCCAAATGCATTAGAGATGAAAGGAAATGGGTTGGAGAGATTTTTTTTAGTCCTGGAGCCAGTTGAGGGGTAGCTGGTGTCCTTTGGAAAATGCTACAATCCTTATAGCCTTTTCAAGACACCCATGTAGACACAGTCTGCTAAAATTTGCTACATAGTTCAAGGTGACATTTTGAACCCCATATGCGAAAGCAGGAAATCTTGTCATGAATAATGCTATGTAGAATAGTGGATTAGGACTTCTACCTTTTCCATTTTTTTTTTTTACTGAATTTATTGGGGTGACATTGGTTAATAAAATTATATAGATTTCAGGTGTACAATTCAGTAATACATCATCTGTACATCACCACCCCAAGTCACGACTCCATGCATCACCACTGATCTCCACTTTAACCTCTTCTACCTCCACTAACCCGCTTTCCTCTGGTATAGGACTTCTACCTTTTATCTTGCTTTCAATTCTAACGTGGCATTCCATTCTCTGTCACTCTCGTTAAAATGTGACTTGGATAGGCAGAGGTCATTAGGAGACTGTTTTGTGGCATGTAAGTAAAATAGAAAGTCTTTGTTCTAAAGCCACACTGCCTCTCCCCTTCTTCCTCAGCCCCATTCTAGGACTGAGATCTTACAGATCTTTGTAAGAATAGGATTTTAATATGTATAATATAAATCAAAAGTCAAATGAAGAAAACAACAAAGCAGGGACATATGTAATGCTTTCAACAATAAAGTATTTTTAATGCAGTTAAAAATTTTTTCAGTGCTTTAATATATAGAGTTACAGATTAAATTGGAATAAGTCTATAGTTTTTAAAAAATATGCTGATCTGCTCATTAATTTCATCTGCATGTATCACATAAAGCTTTGTGATATATATACACATATGTGTGTGTGTGTGTGTGTGTGTAAGCTTGCAGGACAGGACACAGCAAAATTAAACTGAATGTTTTTCCCAAGCCTACAAACTAATGCTCACCTGAGGATATTTTTCCATTAATCTTTTAGAGAGAGTGGAAGAGAGAGGAAAAGTCAGAGAGAAACATCGATGTGAGAGAAACACATGGATTGGCTGCCTCATGCAAGAGCCCTGACCAGGGCCAGGGTGAGCCTGCACCTAAGGTACATGCCCTTGACCCAAATCAAACCCAGGACTCTTTGGTCTGCAGGCCAACGCTCTAGCCACGAACCAAACCAGCTAGGGCTCAAGCCTACAAACTTTTAAACAAGGAGCCCAAGTCAGATTACTGCAGGGTTTGGACAAGTAATGGGAAATAAACATCTGTTTCATTTTAGACAAGGAGAATTTTCTTCATTTATACACACATATGTGTATATATGTTTTCTTATTTATAGAGGTGTGTACACAGAGATACACATTACTTGGTAGTGGAATGTGTGATGCTGAATGTTGGGGTGACACCTGCTGCCCTTTGCTCAGCTTTGATTGGTTGGTGCCTGAATGGAACGTAGGCTTTGCTTTTACAAGAAAAGGTAGTCTGCGTTCACTGGCACTCTCCTCTGTTTTTCAACAAGTAGAACAACGAACTATATAGCCCAAACAACACAGGTCAGCAGGTTGGGTCAGCTTATGATTCGTGGGGGGAAACTGTCTTTTCTTTCCAGTTATGTCTAGTTTAAAACAAAAATTGGACAGAAAATTTATTTACACACTTACAAATATATGTTTTGATCTTATTAGCTTTCTATAGGTTAGATTGCTTTGTCAATAAAAGTTAATAAACTCCACATTCCTTTGCGAATGCCTATTTTCTTGGTAAATGTGTTTCTAAAGTTAAATTTATATTATCTTTGTTATTTGATATCAATTTAAATATTTTAAATTTTAAGCTAATTGAAGTAAGGCATTTAAAACTATATATGGCTTACAAGGATCTAGACACATACCAGCAATTTCTTGACCTACCCCTTCCTACTACTTAGTGGAAACTACTTTCAACTTCTTCAAGAGTTTGTTCTCATGTCTTAACAATATGCTTAAGTGGGTATTACTTGATTTTAAAAGTTAAGATGTTTTCGGTTGATTCCATCCCTTCCTCCTGTTTTAGCCCTCCTGGGCCCTCTCCCTATTCTCCCTGCTTCATTAGTTAAGATCAATGATCAGGTTTTACATTATTCAACTTTATATTAGCACGACTGTAAAACTAGTTGAAAGCTGAACCACATAGTTACTATAATAAATGTTTTGCTTGTAAAAACAGTATTTATTTTTTTTGTTTTTAATAATGGTTTCATATTATTTAGTGATACTCCTGTATATACTTCTCAAACACATCTTATAGAAATTTGGAAGAGGATTCTTGGGAGGTGTTTTCTTCTTTTTTTTTTTAAACATTCATGTCTGTAAATGTCATTATTTTGTTACTCATACTTGATTATCAAGGTCAGGAATTTTAGGTTGAAGTCTCATTATACCATATAAAAATATTTTATTTGCTTATATCACCATCTGTCTCATCAGAAAAAAACTTTAAGAGTGGGAAACTGTCAAGTTCGTGGAGGTGGATATAACTTACACAAACCCTTACTTTTTTTTTGTTTTTTGTTAATCCGCACCTGAGGATACTTTTTTCCATTGTGTGTGTGTGTGTGTGTGTGTGTGTGTGTGTGTGTGTGTGTTTGTGTGTTAGAGAGAGAGAGAGAAAAGGGAGAGACACACATTGATGTGAGAGACACATTGACTGGTTGTTTTCCACATGCACTTTGTTCTTTTCTTTTTAATGAACGTTTATTGTTCAGATTATTACAGATGTTCCTCTTTTTTCCCCCCATAGCTCCCCTCCACCCGATTCCCCCCCCCCCACACACCCCATGTCCTTACCCCCTGCCACTGTCCTCATCCATAGGTGTAAGATTTTTGTCCAATCTCTTCCCACACCCCTCACACCCCCTTCTCCCCGAGAATTGTCAGTCCACTCTCTTTCCATGCCCCTCATTCTATTATATTCACCAGTTTATTCTGTTCATCAGATTTTTTATTCACTTGATTTTTAGATTCACTTGTTGATATATATGTATTTGTTGTCACTTTGTTGTTCATAATTTTTATCTTTACCTTTTTCTTCTTCTTCCTCTACTTAAATAATACCCTTCAGCATTTCATATAATCCTGGTTTGGTGGTGATGAACTCCTTTAGCTTTTTCTTATCTGTGAACCTCTTTATCTGACCTTCAATTCTAAATGATAGCTTTGCTGGGTAGCGTAATTTTGGTTGTAGGTTCTTGCTGTTCATCACTTTGAATATTTCTTGCCACTCCCTTCTAGCCTGCATAGTTTCTGTTGAGAAATCAGCTGACAGTCCTATAGGTAACTAACTGTTTTTCTCTTGCTGCTTTCAAGATTTTTTCTTTGTCTTTTGACCTTGGCATTTTAATTATGATGTGTCTTGGTATGGTCCTCTTTAGATTCCTCTTGTTTGGGGTTCTCTGCACTTCCTGGACTTGTAAGTCTATTTCTTTCACCAGGCAGGGAAAGTTTTCTGTCATTATTTCTTCTAATAGGTTTTCAATATTTTGCATACTCTCTTCTTCTGGCACCCCCATAATTTGGATGTTGGTATGCTTGAAGTTGTCCCAGAGGCTCCTTACACTATCTTCATATTTTTGGATTCTTTTTGCTTTTCGCTTTTCTGGTTGAGTGTTTTTTGCTTCCTCATATTTCATATCTCTGGTTTTATTCTTGGGGTCCTCCAGTCTATTGTTGAATTTCTGTATATTATTCTTTATTTCAGACAGTGTATGCTTAGTTTCTGTCTGGTCCTTCTCCATTTTTTTGGCATTCTCATTAAGATCCTTGAAGGTCTCACTAAATTGCTCAGAGGTTTCTAGAAGATTCTCGAGTAACCTTATAACTGTGGTTTTGAACTCTATAATCCAGTAGTTTGCTTTCCTCCATTTCTTTCATTCGTGACATGTTTCTTTGTCTCTGCATTTTGGCTGCTTCCCTGTGTTAATGGTGTGGCTTTGTGTGGTAGGTGACCTATAGGGCTCAGTGGCTCAGCCTCCCCAATTACCTGAGGTGGACACTCTTGGTGCACCCCTTTATGGGTTGGGTGCACAGTCTTGTTGTAGTTAAGCCTTGATTGCTGTTGGTACACTGGGAGGAATTGACCTCCAGGCCAATTGGCTGTGAGGACCCGCTATGTCTATAATGGGAGAACTGCTGTGCTGGAGACACCCTTATGGGGCAGGACTTGCTTCAGTGGGGCTTTGGTGCTCACTGAGTCTTCCCCTTGAGTGTGTCACTTATGGATGTGAGGAGTTGAAATCTAGTATCGTCTCACACTGACCACTTGGTACACTGGCTCCTGGATCTCCAAGGAGGTGCAAGTCAGCTACTGCCTGAGGCCACCTAGCAGGAGCTACAGCGAGTTCTGCAGATTTCTCCTCTTTGTTTGGGGTTTGGAAGTTTTGGAGCTCTCTGACCCACCTGCAGTTTGTTAGGTTAAGCTGTGAAAGGGCAGGCCATTTATATGCAAAAGCTGCTGTGCACTGCTTGAGTGGGTTTATAAATTGGGTGGGGCAGGTCTCAGAGAATCACCAAGGTGTAGCAAACAGCGATGGATGCCAGTCAGCCATCTCTGTGTCTCAGCGTCTCTGTGTCCCTCGCCCCAGCACAGTAAACCATGATTCCTGTGAGCACCTCTGCAAGAAAGCCACCTTCACTTTCTGACCTGATGCCAGACAGTCCATGCACTTTGAATGGCGTCAGGCATTGAGCCTGCAAACAAGGTACGTGCCCTTGACCTGAATCAAACCCAGGACCCTTCAGTCTGCAGGCCGACGCCCTATCCACTGAGCCAAACCAGCCAGGGCCCAAAACTCTAAATTTTGCTTGAAAGTTCAAATTTTATCATTGGCAATAAGTACTGTCAGTTTTTATCCTTGAAGTGGCAGGCTCATGGTGTTCATTTTTAAAGGAAATGTCTGCCAAATACCCAAGTCTGAGTAACTATCGTTTCTCCGTTAGTCATTTTCTGAAGTAAAAATGGTATTTCATGAAAAGAAGCCACGAGTTCAGCTTGCAAGTCAGACATTAGCACACATCCTTTTCCTGGAGATAATGCTCATCCTTCAGCTCACAGAAGAACTACTTTATATCTGCCTCTCATTATTTATTTATCTATTGATTTTAGAGAGAGGAGAAGGGAGAGAGGATAAGGAAGCTAGACAGAGAGAGAGAGCGAGAGAAAGAGGGAGAGAAACACCCATTTGTTGTTCCACTTATTTATGCATTCATTGGTTGATTCTTATATGTGCTCTGACCAGGGATCAAACCCACAACCTTAGCATATCATAGGACACCCCCACACTGAACTATCCAACCAGGGCTCTATGCCTCTCATTTTGTCACACAGAATATTGAAAAGGGATCTAATCAAAGGTTGAGATTAATAAAATAATTTTTACAGCTTCATGAAGATCTGGAAATGAACTCCGCTGTTTAAAATTCTGCAAGAATGCAATGAAGAATATAGTAGCAGAGTTTTGGGCCATTGCCTTGAGTCTTGCTAAGAAACTAGCAGCTTTTCCCACCATTGCATATGTACCATTAATGCAGATTTCAACAGGATAAAGGCAAATAATGCCAAAGTATTACTATAAAAATAGTTTTAGTTTCATAATCCTTTCCGGGCTTCCCAGCCTATGGATCTCACTTTTAGAGGAATCATCTGATCTTAAGCCTCCGAGGTATAATATAAGCCTGCTAACCAGTGTCCAGGTTGCTTAGAGTGAGAAGTGGACCAGTTGAAGCCCTAAATCAACTGGAGTTCATACTGGACTGTGACTTCCTTGTTTTTAGAGAAGCCTTCACCCTCACCCCCTCATATCCCCTTTTAGTCAAGGGCTGACTATTGGTTTATGACTGTCCAGCAGGTTGCAACGACGAGACTGAAGGTCACCATTTGGGTACCACTCTGCATTCTAAATGTGTGCCATCCTGTAGCCTCACAACATGACCACTGCTGAGCTCATGTCTCTGCTGCGCTCAGTTCTCGGTGTGAGCAGAGGGATGGTCGCAGAATTAATTGACAGGCATTTTGTCATTGTTCTTGGTCGCTGACCTACCCCTTCTCTGGTTCCCTCAAGTACAGAATGCCTTGAGCCTGTATCAAGTTTGGCAGTTGTCACTCTTACAAGAGGTTATGCCTAGAATATCCTTTGCCACAGGGTGAGTGACATGTCAAAAATGAGAGGGCAAGGTTATTTTGTGGGGAAAACAGTGTACTCTAAGTTGATACAATGGTAGGGAGGACTGAGCCAAAATTCTTGCTTGTTTTAGTGTTGCTTAATTTCTAAGTTAAGTGTCAGCTACCATCAATATGACTTGTGGGTATTCATATATAAAGCAATGTGAACCAACCTTCTCATCAAAAGCCATATGGGCCCAGCCATTGTGGCTTGATGCTTGAACGTTGACCCATGAACCATGAGGTCGCAGTTCGATCCCTGTTCAGGGCACATGCTCAAGTTGTGAGCTCGATCCCAAGTGTGCAAGGGGCAGCTGATCAATGATTCTCTCTCATCACTGATATTTCTTTCTCTCTCTCCTTCCCCTTCTTCTCTCCAAAATCAATTAAAAAAGACAAATGTATTTTTAAAAAAGCCTTCTGGTTTCCTCCAAAAATGTATATACCTTTTGAAGACACTAAGTTGATTATAAAGCTAATAAAAGCCAATCACATATGATGCGCTATCTTATAGAAATGGTCCAATTTTGTGGCCTTAAGATGAGCAAAACTACATGTAGGTTATTAAGCCTAAGACTTAATTACTACCCAGGAGGGGAAAACACCCTTGAAGGCACCCTGCTTTTAACTTTATAAGGGCCTTGCTCTTTAGGATGAGGGTTTAGTAGTCTTTTAAAAATCTCCTCCATCCCTGGCTTGTATGCTGTTGCTAAATACCTTTTGACATAGCCAGCAACATTCCTTAAGCAGCTTTGCCCTGTGGCTATAACAGAGATCAGCTGCTTCTGAGTATCAATGAGGTAGGTGTGGTCCGAAAACGTACCTTGCTTTTCCCATTAGATTAATTTAATATGGGGGCTCTATGTGAGAATGTGCTTAGCGTACTATTGCCTTTATCAATTGATCATTATTCCTGAGATATAGTAGGAAAACTTCAGGGTGAGCTTATATTTTAGGCCCACTTTTGAATTCCTCAGAGAAGGTATTTTTTGACATTGTGTCAATAGAGAAAGTGAGGCTTGATAAATGAATCTAAGCTTTACCTCACTGAAGCCACCAACCGAAAAGTCACGTCATGGTTTAGTAGTAATCTATTTTCTCAGGTTTACAGAGATTCTACATATGCTGGAGGGCCTTAGGGCAAGTCTAAATCTGAAAATCAAGGAGCAGTCTAAGGCACTTGATTAGGCCACGATGTTTCTGCAGCAAAACCCTTAAGTTGTTAGATTAATGAGGCATTGATCAAGCATCTGCTATGTTGCACCCCTGGGTGCTGGGGAAGGGGACAGAGTAGAATATAACAAAGTCTTTAGGACCGAGGCCTCTGGAGGCTGTTTTCCCTCTAACTGGTACATTTCAGTCAGTTGTCATGCTTAAAACTCTGTCAATTCATTCATACTCTCGTCCCAAGAAATTACATTTTTTTGAAAAATTCTACGCATCATATTCCACGGCTTTTCATTTGGCACATAACAGAACATTTTCCAGATTTTCAGATCTCATTCCTGCCTTTTTTGCTCTATTGTTCAAATTCTAAGTAGAGTCTCCACATGTTTAATATGACCAAGAAATATTTTATAAGCCTTGCCCTTGTCAGTATTATCTCTGCCCTTGCATACCAGTCTCCATTTTGAACTGACACCCGCTCTCTCCCATTAGCTAAATGACTGTAAGCGTTTCTGTAAGCAGACACATTTGGTCATTCCTTAAAAATAGACTCCCAATAAGTAAAAAGAGAATGTGAGGGGGAAATAGTCAGTGAACTCTTGATTTTATCTGAGCTCAGTGCCATATTTGCTTTAAGCCCCTGGGCACACCTGCCAAAGTCTATCTTCATGGTTGATTGAACTTTATTTTCACTATTAAAGGCCTCTACTACTTATTACCTTACGGTGGAAGAATGCTTGCTATGTATTGTGCAGAACCCTTTTAGTTTCTTTAATCTCTTAGAACACTTAAACAGGGGTACTTCCTTCTTTATCCCTCCCACCCACCAACCACTATTCACCCCTATTCAGATTTTACATATGTGGGAGGGCCTATCTAAAACAAAATCAAGGAGCAATTTGTAGTGGTGGTTATTATTTGAGAGAGAATTGAGGGAGGGCAGGAAGGAAGAGAGGGAAAGAGGGGGAGAGGGGGAGGGAGGAGAGAGAGAGAGAGAGAGAGAGAGAGAGAGAGAGAGAGAGAGAGAGAGAGAGAGAGAGAGAGGTTTTTAGCTTTTGTACCTGTCCTTGGAGATTTCTTCCCAAAAAGTCATGTTTTTGTTCCCCTGCAAGCCCCAACAAACCAGGATGTGTAACCCCAACCAATCAACAGTTTAAAGCCTCCATCTGAATGAAGTTGCTTCTAGTATTTCAGCGCCAAGGATACTGACCAGAGATTAAGTGCCATCCCCAACACCGCATATGGGTATCTGTGCATATGATAAGAGGGATGCCAAGCTTATATAAGCCTCTTCTTTTGAGGATGTGAAAAGAATTCCATCTCCAATAGCCAGTAGTAGTATTTAATAAGTACTTATTTAGTGAATGGATTACAAAAAGCTATTAAATACTGTCATGTAAAAGAATGTGGCATATCTCCAGTAATTCAAAAAGTAGCTAAAAATACTCAAAGCTATAAGGGGAACTAATAGAAAAAGGTTTGGGCTTGGAGAAAAACAGTTCTACTAAAATAATGAATGATATTTTCAGATACGCACATATATGTGTGTGTGTATTTTTTTTTCTTTGCACTAAGTCAGAAACTGAGTAACTTACTCAGTTTCATTTATGTATTTTCTCCCATCTATCTTTTCAAACCTCCTGAGTGCTATGCTTTAATAAATTATAGAAACTGATCTCTTGCTTAATGATATTTCTAAATAAATAATACAATCTAATCCGAATGTATAATCTCCCTGAATTAATTTGACTCTGTTTAACATTTCTTGGGAATGGAGAACTAGAATAAAATATTATCTCTATTATCAACCTGACTTTTCTCCATTTTTAATCTATAATATTGACTTTTGAACTTTCTTATAAACAGAGCCATATATTTCACTTTCTGTTTTTCTTCTGAAACATGGTAAAACATTCCTAGAAATATTTTATCTAGTTTTTCTCAAATAGTGTTATGTGGTCTGAACCCATTGTCTCTATGGCTTTCTTTGAATCAGGGGTAAGAAGATAGACTATCATTCAGCATTCATTCTAAACTAGCCATTGTTCATGTATTTGGGTAGATACAGCATCTATGTATATAAAAGCCTAAGTGACTGGAGCGACCAGTCACTCTGACCACCAGGGAACAGACACTCAATACATGAGCTGCCCCCTAGTGGTCAGTGCACTCCCACAGCCAACCTTCCCCAGCAGGGGAAGTATTATGGTCAGTGCCATTTTATCACATGCGTAGAGTCATGTAGTCACCACGACAATTAAGATGCAGACCTATTCCATCACCACAGAAATCTCCTATGCTACCCCTTTATAGTCACACACATACCCTATGCCACCTCCCCCTTTGCCTTTCCCCTTGCAACCAGTAATCTTTTCTCCATTCCCCAAATGTAGTCATTTCAAGAATGTTATACAAATGAATTCATATAGTATGTGACCTTTGAAATTGGCTCTTTTTCACCCAGCACAATGCCTTTGAGATCTATTCAAGTTGTAGTTGCATATATCAACAGTTCATTTCTTCTTATTGCTGTGTAGTGTTCCCTGATATAGATACACTAAGTTTGTATAACCATTCGCCTATTATAGTATATTTCGGTTATTACAAACAAAACGTGTATGAACAATCATGTACAGATTTTGTGTGATAAATGACAAAGTTTTTATTTCTATGGCACAATGTCCAGGAGTGTCATCACCGGGCCATATGTTAAGTGTATATTTAGTTGTCAGACTGTCAATCTGTTTTCTAGAACAGCTGTACAATTTTACTCTCTACCAGAAAGGCATAAGAGATCCTGTTTATCTGCATGCAGCATTTGGTGTTGTCGTTATTGTTTTTTCTCATAGCAATTCTGGTGTGTAGTGATGTCTCATTGTGGCCTGCATTTACATTTCCTGGATGACCAGTGTTGTCGACCATCTTCTCCTGTGCTCATCTGCCTTCAGTGAAATGTCTCTTCATATCTTTCTCCCATTCTCTATTTGGACTATGTTGAGAGAGAGAGAGAGAGAGAGAGAGAGAGAGAGAGAGAGAGAGAGAGAGAGTGTGTGTGTGTGTGTGTGTTTTACCATTGAGTTTTGAGAGTTCTTTATATATTCTAGATAATATTTTCTCCTTGTCTGTAACTTGTCTTTTTGTCCTTACTTTTGTTTGTTGGGCATAGTGATGAACATTTCGCCAGGACCATAGCCATAGTTTCACACAAAAAAAAATATGAAATGATGCCAGATATGCATGTCCTCTGTTCTGTTGGAAGTTCATGAACAGCTGGGTCAGAGAAGGGAGTGCCCTCTACTGAAGCAGGGCATCACTTCCTCAGCATGGTAACTCAAATGGGGGGGAAGGGGGTACACGCAAGGGTGCAGTTGGAACCTCCCATCTGCCCTCCACAGTTCACAGAGAGAACGTCACTATTGCTGCTTAGTGGGAAACCAGTGATCCCTGACAGGGTGGGAGATTCTTGCTGACTTAGCATATTATAGTGCTGTATTGTTTTCACTTAATCGTCTTTATACCCAGCAGTCAGAGAGCTCCATGAGAGCGAGCACATGTCTTGCTCACAGCATTTAGCATAGCACCTGCAAACCATCAGTTGCTCAAAAGAAAAGAAAGTTTGCTGAATGAATGAATAAAATCCTATTTCTTTGTTTCCCTGGAGAATTCAAATCGAGCCCAATAGCCCAGCATTCTCTCATTTCCCTAAAAAATAAAATTCTAAATCTCAATTCTGACCAGGGCTCTAATTACTACAAAACGTAAGACAAAGCAAGAACAAATGAAACATTTGAAATATACCCTCATTTTATTCATGTGGCTTAACACAAAGACACTTGATTCTCTGAAACAGTTTTCTCAGTCCCAAAATGATGAAAAGATGACTGTTTTCAACTGGATAAAATATATAAGTATCCTACCTCTTAATAAACACTAATAATGCTTGATATTCCTCTATAAACTGTTTCTTCCCACCTAACTTCTTCCTTCCACCCCACCCCCCATTCCCCACTACCAGCATTATACCAACACAGGCAGAAATCTCATCAGCATTGGGGGGGGGGGGGGGGGGGCGGTGACAAGAGCCAAACCACCAACCACTGTCTTGCATACACTATCCCGTGGGGTACCCATCCTTGCCAAAACCCTCCGACTCCACCTCAGGCTTTCAACTGCCCCATGCACGCCACATCCTGGGATCCACCAGCAATGATTTAGAAAGAGGAGAAGTCCCACTGTCAGCAGGGAGGGGGAGTCCTGGAGGGGGCGGACTAGATGTTGCTCTCCTTTGGAGACTCCAAAGGAAGGGGATGTCTTTTTGGCTCCTCATGCACGCATTCTGAGTGCATTTCCCACAGCAACAAAAACCTTCCATGTCACTAAGGCATAAGTCCCAACAATCAAATAGGACTTTCTGAAGTGATACAACATCTGAGCAGCCTGTGAAACAAAGGGCAAGCAAACAAATCCTAAAAATTCTTAGAGCAAACACTTCCTATGTAGTGGACCCAAGACCCTAAGGAACAGGCATTTCTCTAGGCCAGTGGTCGGCAAACTCATTAGTCAACAGAGCCAAATATCAACAGTACAACGATTGAAATTTCTTTTGAGAGCCAAATTTTTAAACTATATAGGTAGGCACATTGTTATTAACTTAATTAGGGTACTCCTTCAATCGCACTGTACATGCGCGCCAGCACGTGGTATTCTGTGGAAGAGCCACGCTCAAGGGGCCAAAGAGCCGCTGGTGGCTTGCTTGCGAGCCGCGGTTTGTCGACCACTGCTCTAGGCAGCTCACTGCGGGCGACATTCAGATTCTGAGAACCCTTAAACACAGTGATAGTGAAAAACAATTCACGACGGGACCTGATCAAACCACCTTCCACACGCCATCACAACTGCAGCCTCTATCTTTCTTTAATTCTGCACCATTTACATTGCAGGAGTTCAATATTTTTTGTTTTCTTCTTTGTACTGTATTTTCTGACATTTTCCTCCAAAGAGTATGCATTACTTTGACAGATCAGGAAATAAAAGAAACACTGAGAGAGCTCTCCAAAAGAAAGGAAAATATTACGTTAACTCTGAAAGCACATTCCCAGAACTCGGTGGTGACGGCAAAAGATGATGAGGAATTCCAGTGCTGCAGGTGGCAGTTCAGCTGGAATCCAAAGCATGCTCACTGTGTTCCCCGCCAGGATGAGCCTGGCCCCACCATTGCCCAGAGGTCTGATGTGGGGTAAAAATAACTTACCCCTTGCTCGAACATCTGCAGGACGGAGATAAGAGCTCCCACTCAAAGGACGGTTCTAAGGATTAAAGCTGTGTATGGCCTTCGCACGTTCTTGAACATGGCCAGTTCTGCACACATGGTCACTATTGTCACCTTCTCTGAATTCCTCTCGCATCCTACTTAGAGTGATGTCCATCTCAATGCTTTGCTATTATTAAGAGAATGTATGTAAACTCTATAGAAAAGAACTACACATTGTCTATTTCTCAACATTCTAGATAGATGCTACTGGAAACAGATGCTATATTTATCTAAATGCACAAGAAGACATGGTAAGGAGTGACAGAGCCAAATCATGATTTAGTGAGTAAGGTGTGCAGATCTGAACAGAGTCCTGAATCTTCTGGCACTACCATTGACCTCAGTCTGTAATAATGAGAATAACCTCACAAAAAGCCTTTTACCCAATATCTGCTTTATTTTAACTAGTTAATCTGAGGCTCCTCTTCATTTATTCTGTTCTGGACGTCTGCTTTGGAGACAAGTATGATGGGACCACTTTGTGACATCTGAGTGTGCCACGAGCACTATTAATATTGATTGATACGTATGACAGAGTTTTGGATTCAAAGAGCAGTCAAGATACTATTGTTAGACTCCTTAGTGGCAGTTTTCAGTGAAGTCATTTTCACACTAAAACATTTAGATGCCACTACTAAAGTTTTTGAGTGTGCTGGGCATGGCTGAGATGAGGAAGATAAAGGTCCAAGGTAGAGAGGTGTGTAAGTAAGGGATATTTGAGAACAAGCACAGGTTCTGCATTTTTTAAAACCTGGAATCAAGTTTGACCCTACTGGTTAGAAGTGAGTCCAAGTCATTGCTGATTCCTGAGTTTCTGACAAACGAGAGGACTCCCTGCTCTATTGAGTATTTAACTGGATAAATTAAATGAAACCAAATTATGTCCCTCACTATATGAGTGGATAAACAAAATGTAGTACATCTACACAACAGAACAGTATTCAGCTGCAAAAGGAATGAGTGCTGATACAGCTACAGCATGGGTGAACCTTGAAAACATGCCAACCAATATAAGTCCACCACAAAGAAATGCATATTGGTTCTATGATTCCATTCACATGGAATGTCCAGAATAGGCAAATCTAGAGACAGAAAGTGAATGAGGGGTTGCCGGGGGGTTGCCGGGCATTGAAGGAATTAGGGGGATGAGAGTTAAGCGTAATGGGAGTTTTTTTGATGGGGACAGTAAAGAAAATATTCTAAAATTGATTGTGGCTATAGATGCACAACTCTGAGACAAAACTAAAAATAAATCATTGAGTTGATCATTTTCAATGAGTTGTATGATATGTGAAATATATATATATGTGTATATATATATATATATATATATACACATATAGCTATTATAAAAATAAATTGGGTGTATATCATGACAAACATACATAAAACAAAATTTTAAAACATCAAAAATATTTTATGAAGACAAGTTAACAAAAGTGGAATAGCTGATGATTGTATTTAAGCTTATTTCCATCTTTGGGGCTTTTTAGCAAATACAATTTTAAAAAAAACACATATTTTCATGGCAGGCTGTCATGTGTGCTTTTCCATCAACAACACACACACACACACACACACACACACACTCCCCTTTTATTACAAAAGTAATCATTTTAAATATGAGTGAATAAATGGATCAGACATGCTTTTTTTCTTCCACTGGGTCATAAAAATATTGTACTTAACTCATTTTATGGATTTCCAGGGGAAAATGAGAGCCATACTCACTGCTGAGAATGTGAGTCAGCTCAGCATTTTACAGTTATCTAGCTTCCTACAATGGATGTGGTTAGTCCCCTCCGGCCCTTGGCCTCCAGCCATCATCACATTGCCTCAATGGCAGAGGTCACTAAGGGGTCACCATTTCTCCACTGGCCCTCTAGGCAGGTATGTATTTCAACCATACCTGAATGATAATTGTCATCTTTACTTGCTTTTCAGATCACAAAACTGCCAGTACTAGTAGAAAAAAAAAAAAAAGACATACAAATCATCCATTACGGGTATCCTATCAAATATATATGGTTTTAAAAGACAATGCTAGTACACTACGTGGTACAAAAACATATAGTAATTTTGCACTATGCCTTCATGATAAAATATATCATTACTTATTAACATAGTATTTTTAATTCATCTTGCACAGTGCTACTCCAAAAAAATAATAATGGGCCAAAAAAAGTCTGTAAAAAATGTGGGAAATTTTATCCAAATCCTACATGCTTCTGAAAGATACTAACACTCTCATCCAGATCAGTTATAAAATTAAAATACAGAATTATTTTTATTACTCACCCATCTTTCCCAAGCCTGATACTTGGCACTCCATTTGCTTATGAACCTTAGCCCCTAAGCCCCAACGGACATTCTTTTACTCTACCATTGAGTTGGCAGCTATTGTTCTAATTTCCCTACTGATGAGCCAAACAGTTAATCTGTTTTAGCACACAATGCATAAAAGGTTTCATTTCACTCCAGAAAAGAGAAAGAGACACTTATAATCACTGGGCATTCATATTTGAATGACAGCTAAACATAAAGGAACATCAGGCATGCAGCCATCTGGAAAAAAGCTGGTATTCTTTCATATTATCTGTTCTCAAACCTTTAAGACAAAAGGGTCAGAGGTTGGCCCAAGACGTCCATTTAGTAAGATGCTCATTTCAAATCCATGGCCATTAATAAACATTCTGTCAGCTCCACAATAAAAGACAATCAGCTTCCCTCTTTTCCCATTTGGTGCTTCTGAAAGATGGCTTCATAATAAACATATACATGCACACTTAGAATTATTTTATTTACCAGAATAAATTGTGTATGCCTGCGTAGAAGTAATACATTCTTAGTTCCAAATGAAAAAAGGAACATAGTTTACAGGATATTAATGCATAGTAATTGAAACATTCATTTTAATACAAAAGACAAAGTAGGCAGTCACCCTGTGATTATTGTTAAAATTGCAATTTTTTCCCATTTAAGTTTTATGAACCCCAACTGGAGATATTAAATTTCTTACAAAATGCCAGAAAATATATATATAGAACAAGATCAAACTGCCTAGCTTTAAAACCCTATTTTATGTTGTATATATAATTTGAAAATGCCTTTTAATCCTTCTAGTGTCACTCAATACTCAGTTTTAGGGGAAAAACAATAGCGATTCAGCCCAGCCAGTGTGGGTCAGTGTTGAGTGTTGACCCTGCACTGAGAGGTGGCTGGTTTGATTCCTGGTCAGGCTCTTGCTAGGACTGCAGGCTTGATCCCCAGAAGGGGGCATGCAGGAGGCAGCCAGTCGATGTTTCTCTCTCATCAATGTTTCTCTCTCTATCCCTCTCCCTTCCTCTTTCTCTAAAATCAATAAAAACGTATTTAGAAGAAAAAAAAACTAGAATGGCAATTCAATCCTTCCTAAAAGCTCAAGGGGAGATAGTTTGACTAATTCTACTGTTAAGAGAGGTATTTCAACAGAGAGGCAATCATAGACTTGTACAGTTTATAAAATGGCTGAGTTGTAGTCCTTAAAAGAAGATCTGGAAACTATAAGCTACTTTTCCCTGGAAAGTCTATAGTTGCCTCTTGCCATAAGCAATGTATTATTTGTTGCTGGTGGAACAGCCACAAGAGACAGGTCCCTTATGGCATGTTCCCAGCTTCTGTCTCCCTACCCCAGGCACGAAAGTCTGAATCTCACCATCTATACACCCAGGAGAGAGGGGCTCTTAATGATTGGCCACTGGCATCAGCACTCAATTCAACAGGAATAAACTGAACCATCTTAAGTGAAGGAGTCCTTTGGAACAGCATTCTCACCAACATCTCTTCGCACATTCTCCACAGTCACAGCGAGACAGGAAAGAGACCACTCAGGATAGCAGTGGGTCAATGGCAGACTAGAAACCATGGCTCAGATTCTCAAGAAGCAATTCCCCACCTCCCACCCCCAATCATCCCACAGGACCCAATCTTTTCTGTTGAAACTAGGGACCCTGTTAGGTTTGTTGCTCATCAGGCCTCAAATACCACCAACTCCACACCTGGCAGGGGTTAGGGAGAGGGTACTTAGCTCCATACCCAGTCTACACACCTCTGTTCTTCTCACGAAGGAGGCTGTTCTGCAGAGCTGGGTCTTGGCCCATCCCAGAGAGCAGCTTATTGGGAGAGGGTGCAGAGAGAGCTCACAGCCAACTTAGAGCCTTGCTGTGATGGTGTGTTCACAGCAGAAGGAATTTCTCTGTCTAGAACAACCAAGAATTGTAATATGCCTAGGACGGACCCAGTTTACACCTGTGGTCCAGGCATAATTATTAACAGCACCCCTTTTACTCTCCAAAGTGCCTCAGTCTGAATAAAGTCTTCGAAGCAGAGGTCTTTAAGCTCTGGTTTCCAGAGGCCACAGAGAAGGCTGGGACATCTCGACTTCAATATAAAAATCCTCTGCTTCTTAACACCACTCCTAAAATGATGTGGTTTCCAGATGGGCTCGTGGCCTCCTTGGTTCTCTCTCTCTCTCTCTCTCCTCCTCTCTCTCTCTCTTTCTCTCTCTTTCTCTCTCTCTTTCTGTCTCTGTCTCTCTCAAGCTCTTTTGGATGCCACATTAAAATAAACTTAGATGATGTGATTACAATTATAGTATGAGACCAGGTAAGTATCTGTGAAGTGTCACTGGAGGGTTCCAGGAAGACAGTTGTAGGTGAGACCAGTGGAAGCTCTGAACAGGACAGTCCTCAAGGAGCTGCATGTCATTGGGATGACAGCACATGTTCATGTGGTATAAGTAAGGCAGAATATATGTCATTAGGTTATTAGGTGGCAAAACATTATGTTAAAATATAAGTGCTAAAGCAGAGAGGTTGGGAAATGCTTACAGGAAAGGAGGGGCAGAGCCAAACCTTGACAGACAGATGGGGAGCAGAGACATTGATGTGCAAATAAATATTGGAGCAGATTTACAAGGAGACTGGTCTGACCAGACAGTATTTATATTGGAGGGTAATAGTAACAAGAGGGGGTAAATAAAATAGGACCAAGTACCAAGAGACTTCAAACGCCGACTTTGAACTTGACACTGATGTTCCTGAGAGCCAGTGTAGCATTTTCAATGCTGGAAAATGAAAGTTTCTGCAGGAACCAATAAAAATCCATCGCTAAATACTGGTGAGGGCCTTCCCCAAGATGAATTCTTATGATTCAGTCCTTTAATTAAACACACAGGTTACCTGCTTATACTCCAAAAGTTTTAGCATCCTCAATATTTAAAAAACCATTGTGTTATCATAGGCTAGCTTTATCACCTGTGTATGACAAATGGGTTCCTATAACTCCCACATATTGTTTAGCTTGTTCTGCATGAAAGACTTCTAAATCTGACATGACCAAGAGAGCCGACCTAAGTCCAATTCACTGCACTCTACACAGCAACAGAGAAAATTGGTTTGGGTTCTCAGTCAGATACCATGTCTTGTTACAGTGTGTTTTTTTCTACTTCAATCAATACCACAATAATTCTAATGTGCACCTTCCCTCCGAGGATTAGGAAAGGTGTATGAGCAAATAAAAAACCAATTGAGATGACCCAGGACCTGCTAGTCTCCCTCAGAGCAAAAAGAAAACGAGTGTGTTGGAGCTGAATGAGCTTATTAATAGTTATTCAGGGCTTTAAAAAATGAATTTAGAATCAGTGAAGTGGCTTTTTTTTTTTGCTTCGAATCCAATACATAAAAAGCTACTTCTTGTATTTAAATGCCCTCATAAAGTAGTCCAGATATCTTCACATTTCGATTATAGCAGAGCTCCAAAGTGCAAGTGTCTACCAACAATTCCATTTATCTCTGGACAATTCATTGCCAACAATGGATAAAAGCGCTCTAAAAGTAATTAAGGTAGATGGAAAATAGAAAATTCAATTTTTTAAAAGATTCACTCAGTTTTAAATAATGCAGTAATCTGAGCAGAATTAACCATCATAAAATAGCTTTTTATCTTCTTTATGTCCTGTAAACGATAAGATTTATCCTATAAGCATCTATCTTAATGAGCTTTCTGGCTTTTCCATGTAAGTTATGTCTTCTCTATCTTATTGGCATATCCTCTACTGCACCATTGGCATACCTCCCAGTGTTTAAAAAAAAATTACACACACACACACACAATTTCATAGGACATGAAGAGGTAGAAGCTTCCTAAAATCGTGTTTCCATTCATTCCGTTTTATAGTTGCATGTATATAACGTGATCTGGTTTGGGGCCATTATTCAGCACCCCTGTATACCTCAGGAAGAAACTATCATACTCTAGACTCCAAGTTCTCTGTAAGGAGCAGACAATGGAAAAACAACAAAAAATTATAAGAACATGCCATGTTTATCAGTGTTAGTCACATGTATTTTTAAAACTAGGTAATGATACACAATGTTTAACATTTTGAGATTATATTAAATACTTACTATTAATAATTCATGAGCTATGTCAAAATATAAAATTTTCCAAACACTAAAAACAGTCCAATTAACTAAAGGGTAACACACACTCCAAGGGCTGACTCCCTGGCAAACCTTTCTGGGGAATGTATTGGAAAGAAGTAGATTTATGAAAGTCATAAATTCCAGTCCTGCGTGTTCTTTCTGATGGTGAAAGCTATCATTAACCACAGATTAATTCTGAGGAAAACTAAGGTCAGAACACATTACTGGAATCTGCAGTTGGCAATTCAAGCAAAAGGCTAGAAATTCGGAACCAATTCTCACCCTCCTTCTGGTAGCCGTGGGGAAGCATTCAATCTCTTACTATTTAAGTAGCTTCATACTCAAAACAGGAGCAAGACTTAGTATTTAATTACTCTTCGAGCAGTCCTGTGAGATAGGTTCAAGCAGATGCAGGTGTTCAGACTACGACCTACAGGAATACCAAACGCCGATACTGATGTCACGGTAAGGACATGCTGTTGAAACACCCTTGACCCCTTTGGTATCACTAATTGAAACCCCTTTCCTAAATCTATTGATTAAAAGAGTGTCAGGTATGCACTTGTGGTGGAATTGATCAGAATACCATTAGGAAAGAAATATGTATTGTATTTATTTTAATAAGGCTCCCTTTATGACATCAGACTCATTACCCAAGTCTCCAGACTGCTGCACTCCACAGGGGAGCTACAGTGGGAACAGCAGGAGGGCAGGGCCTGGCTCGCTGGGTGCTAAGCATTTGGCCCATCAGGCAGAACAAATAAAACGCAGTGTTTTATAATTCCATTGTTCTTTAAAAATGCCTTTAAGTGATATAGCAAACCAAGCAATGTCTGTCATCTCATCTACATACATGGAATCATCAGGCTTTAGCAATATATCTAGAAAGTAGGTAACTAGAGTTCAAAGGAATAGATGCAGAAAATTCAGCACAGATAAGATTACCAGTGGATCTTTAAATATAAAGGCTAGCCCTAACCGGTTTGGCTCAGTGGATAGAGCATTGGCCTGCGGACTGAAGGGTCCCAGGTTCAATTCCGGTCAAGGGCATGTACCTTGATTGCGGGCACATCCCCAGTAGGGGGTGTGCAGGAGGCAGCTGATAGATGTTTGTCTCTCATGGATGTTTCTAACTCTATCCCTCTCCCTTCCTCTCTGTAAAAATAAATAAAATATATTTTAAATAAATAAATAAATATAAAGGCTGTAAAAATGTAAGCATGTTGAATGGGAAAGAGATATGGACCAGAATTGAGACAGAAAGTAAATATTAATGAAAAGGTGCACATCTATATTAAGCCTCTTATAAGGCTTAATCACCTGCTTTAATATGGTTCTTCCTAAAAAGAGGGGGAGGATTCCCTCCTCCTCCTACAATTTACTGAGAAACTTCCCTAAGACCCTCCTTTATGAGAACAACATCCAAACACAGATCTGCTCAAATGCAGGACCTCAGCACCTGGGAAAGACGGCAGTGCTGGTACCCTGCTGGTTTTCTCTTGGGCCCATTCCCTCTTCTGCTCTGGAGGGAGCCACACTTTCCAAATGGAAGTCCCAGTGTAAGACTAGAGAGCACAAGTAGAGCTGAGAGAGGGACGAACTTTCTCCTCTGCTGCAGGAGGCAGCCCCAGCTCTCTCTATTAGTCTCTGCTCCTAATAGGCAGCCCCAGTCTCCACCATGGTTCTAGATCCCGCCAAGACTGCTCTGGCATCTGGGATCCAAAAACACCATCTACTCCCATCATCTCTCCAGCCCTAGGGTTGATGTAGCTGCTTCCTGCTGGAGCTAGTCTGTCTCAGAGTGGCCTTACTATCTCCAGTTTGCCTCACCTCTTGCATTGTCTATGTAGACAGTGCCCTGTCTTCAATTCCCTTTGTTTGTACAGCCAGGAGTGATGTCTGGACTCTGAGCTAAGAGTCAGGCGACTTCTGTTTATTGACTGCTGTCTCACTCTTAAAACCATGTGAACTTTAGAAAATTTCATAATATTCCTAGACCTGAATCTCCTCATCTAAAACTGGGGGACTGAACTCATGGTTGGCAGATGGGAGGGTGGCTGGGATTGGCAAGAAAAAACAAAGTGAGGGGATTAAAAAGTACCTTTGGCAGTTATAAAATAGTCAAGGTGATGTGAAGTACAGCACAGGGAACAGAGTCGATAATATTGCGATAACTATGTATGGAGCCAGGTGGGTACTAGACTTATGGGGGAGGGGATGATGCCATAATGTTTATAAATGTCTAACCACTATGCTGTGCACCTGAAACTAACATGATATTGAATGTCAACTGTAATTGATTTTTTTTAACGTTAAGTAAAAAGATAGGGTTTTTTTTAAGGCAAAAAATAAATAATAAGAAATGAAGAACTGGAGAGCTTTTAAAATCCCAAAGTCCAGTCCATATCCCTGCCAATCCAATCAGAATGTCTTGGGGCAAGAACCAGGGCACAGAGGTTTTTAAAACCCTCCCCAGGTTGTTTGGAACTACTGCACTAGAAAACTGGAATGTGTGCTTATGTATTCTCAGGTTTTTCTAGAATATTCTAAGAGTTAGAATAAGAATAGCACATTTTCAAATAATAACTTGCCTTCTTAGTACTTCTACTGTGCTACTAACTATCTTCAATTTTATCCTTTACTTGTAAACAATATGTATACTTATTATATGTAATGCATTATGCTCAATATCTAAACAGTGAATTATCAAACAAATTTCAAGTGGCTAAACTGGCAAGTCACATCATAAACACCTTGAGGAAAAGGCCTGGGATAAATTAGTTCCAAAGATTCCATGGCCAACCTCCACCTTGTTCCCACTGGAGCCTCTTCCTGCTTCTGCCTTCTGCATACTTGAATCTCATCTCCCTCCTCTGCTCCCTAAGACAGCTGAATTCAACGCCCCTGAGTACAGACCACCTCTGCCTTCAATCTAATTCCATGAACTACATATTCCTGGCTCGAGCCTCGCCTCACTCCACAGGCCTCACCTCCCTAACTTCTGGTCTCCTTGGCACCTCACCAACCACTTCCAGAACTGCTCACCAACGAGCTAACGTGGAACTTTAACTTTAACAAGCAGGGCATCACTGGTAATGACAAGCCATAGTGACAGAAAATTAGTCGCGAAAATGTGTGCGCCAAGATTTGAGCAAGGTTGAATGATGTGATAAGTCTGCATTGCTACTTTTCATCAAGAGAAATGTGATCAATCCTTGAAAAGAATACTTTTAAACCACAAATAATGACACTGTAATTCTGAATCAGTGCATCTGGGGTGGGCCAGGAATCTCTTTATTTAACAAATACCCAAGGGATTCTCACACGGGTGGTCCTTGGACCACACATTAGGAATCATATCATAGGTGTCTATATGGATATGAAGATACTCCTGTTAAAAGCTTCTTTCCAGTTGTGTTAAAACCTTCCTTCTACAACAAATCACTGGTAGGGACATGGCTAGCCAAGGGATCAGGGAGAGCAGAGTGGGAGGGCGGGGGAAAGGGGCCAGGTAGGGAGGAGCTTCCCCATAATCCAAGCCTGGTTCAAGCTCTCTCAAGTCCATAAACTAATCTATGTATCCTACCCATCCTGTAGAAGAGAAACCTGAGGGTCAGGGGAGTCACCTCTTAATCTTACGATCCTTGGGGGATTCAATAACAATCATCAAAAAATCCGAAAAGGCACTGAGACTATATTCACTCAAACTTGTGAAGAGTTCTGAGCATGTCACCCTGAAATATGCTGCAGGCAAGTTATTTTGAGTTAAAGACACTTGAGAAACAGCAGGTGCAAGAAGGGAACTCAGACCCTCATTTTTATTTCTGAAAGCAAGAGGCGGCACTCCCTCCCTATACCAGGAAAAAGGAAGAGGTTCTATCACCAGAGCTGAGGAGTCAGGGCTGAGGGAGCTCTGTACAAACAAACCATATTAAACTAACCCTTATCGCCCTAGTCACTCCTCCACAATTTACTGCCCCTAACACAAACCCCTTTGTCTGATCAGTTCTTCACAAATGTGTTTCTTTGTCTGAAAGATCTAAAACACTGTCTGCTCTGGTCACTTCTTTGGGTCCTCGTTCTCTAGTAAGGGTGCCCACGCACATGTAAACATTTAGTAAAAACTTGCATGGTTTTCTCCTGTTAATCTGTCTGATGTCAGTCAAATTCCAGCCAAAAAACCTAAGAGGGTGTAGGAGAATTTTTCCTTCCCTATACCTGCTTGCCCTCCTTCTGATAGTTAAGAAAAAAACTAATCCGAAGAAAGAAGTGGAGGGGAAAAAGAAGTAAACATATATCTTCCCTTAAGAAAAGGAAGTCTAGGTGCTTGGAAATCCCCCTCTCTCCAAGGACAGGCAAGGTCAGTCCGACACTCAGCAAAATGTAGCAATAAAGCTTCTCTTAGGAATCACCAAAGAGCAGAGCAAGAGGAAACCTTAGAAAGGTCCTAGTTGTGCAGGGTATGTGTTTGCACAACCTGTGCAGAGCTCCAAGAGCTGGGAGGTGCCTCCTACCTCTAGGACATACCACCACCACTTCCCCAAGACGCAAAACCAGAAGGAGAGAAGGCGATGTTCACCCCGAGACGTCAACATGCCAAACCATTTACATGCATCGCCTTATTTAAAACTCTCAACAGCTGTAAGCTGTAATGATTATTACACCCACTTACAAATGGGGAAACAGACTCAGACGGTTGCCTAACTTTGCCCACAATCACGGAGTTGGGATGTAGTGCGTAGGATTGGGGCTTGTGTGGGTGCAATTCCAAGTCAGTCCTCCCATCAAGACCTTTGTAGGCTGCAACCAGGCTGCCTGGATTCAAATTCAGTCTCCAACTTACTAGCTGGGAAACCTTGGGCAGCAAGGTAACTAACCTTTTTTGTGCCTCATTTTTCTTTTTGCATCCTTAAAATGGGAATAGTAATAGTACCAATGTCATGGAGGTGACTGCGTGGTGACTCCATATAAAGCCCTTACACAGTACCTGGCAGATAGTACACACTCAAGACATGGGCTACTGGACTTGAAGCCCTCCTCCGCCTTGGTCCCCACCATACCTAGTCCGTTTTCTACACTTCTTTGCCAGAGTTCATGTCCCCCCACCACTTTGCCTTTCTCCAATGGGAACATTGGGTTGTGTGTGTTTTTTTTAATACAAATCCATACAACCATTCAAGTTCAACATTTTAGTTGTAAAGTAATCACGAAGCATCTATCATTATCACAGCAATGCTTTAATGACTGTGGGATAAAAAGCAAAGAAAGTAGAAGATAAGACATAATTTACTTATAAATGCAACTTGATATCTAAAACCCCTTTCAGGGATTAGATGCGCTCAGAAAGAACAGGCATGCGTTAGAACAGAGTATACAATCCTACAACCGCAGGGCTCAGAGAACTAACAGGAAGCAAGGGTCAATTCCTCCAAACCTGTCCCCTAATTAAACTAATCGGTTTAAGATAAGTTAGACTTCTTGTGTATAAAGTCCTTAATGGTCCGTGGTTTGATAAAATATATCAGGATACACCCATTGGTTTGCATTTTATTAGAATTAGGGATTCATAATTATAACATGCAATCTGGTATTTAGCAAAGGAAACAGGCCTTTTCAAAGCAGAATAACTAGTCCGCTTTACTTTGAAATCCTGCTGGTGGAAGTGTCATCTGCTGCCCACTGCGATTTAAAAACATGCCTTAACAAAGGACTTTATTGCTTCCAAATTCAAGATTGCTGTTCCCCCCACTCCTTCCCACAGAAGAGATTCATTCTGTGTGTCACACAAACTGTGCTTACAGGGTTTGCCAAGATCACAACCTCTCTCACGGGGCCCATTCACGCCCCTAGAGGGCACGATCCTGCCATCTTCTGTAAATTAAGAAGGTCAGGTGTGAACAATACTTAGAGCATAGTTTTAGGAAAACAGGTACTTCCAAACAACACCTAGGCAGTACAAATGTAAACATTAACCTGTACTTCAAACCTGAGGTGATGCCCAGCGGGATGAATGCTCCCTCACCTGAGTGGGGTTCCCGTGTGTCTGCTGTTTTGTCCAACACAGCACTTTTCGTAACCCATGTGTGTCTGGCCACCTCTGTGACGAGTCACAGGACTGGCCAGGGTCAGATGACAGTAAAAAGGAAGGAAGCAAGGTGGCAGAAGCTCATCCGTATTAGACGAAGACAGTCGTAGTCCCTGTCCAAGTCCCTGGGTATGGCTGCAGGTGTGAGTCATGAGGAAGAACGGAGAGCAGCCACCCTCGAGGAGAACGCAAAGGGGTGGCAGCCCCTTGCTAGGGACTCACTCTGGATGAGAGGAAAAATGCGGAATCTAAAAGGCATGTGTCATTCCAGGACAGTGGATGAAACAAAATAGAGAAAACACTCCCCAGAATTAAGGGCTGCCTCCTACCCCTCCTCTCTCCCTCTTGCAGGACCCCCTCCTTCCAGGGGCTTATAAACATTTCGCTTTACCTCTTTCCCTTTACTTTTCACAGCCAACACTGTACTTATCGGTTCCCACGTCTGTTTTTTCCTCCAGAGTCTAGACTATGAGCCCCTCCAGGTCAAGGACTAGCTTTCTACAAACGCTTGATGAATGACTGATCAAGGAAGGAATGGAAGTGAATTCTCTTGGAGCCTGTAGGTCAAATTAGATCAATGTCTTATAACAAAGACACTCAGGGAAACACAGATAAATATCAAGAGTTTTGTGATACACTATTAACTTATTACTTTTATTACCAAACCCTAGCCTTCAAATCATTGTCATGAGGGTGGAGATGGGGGAGAAAGTAAAAAATCTGAGAAATGAGTGCACAGTAATCTTAGCTGTTACAGTCAAGCAAGGAAAGATACCACTTCCCCCTCCATGTCCTGACCCCCCACCAGGGCCTGCTGTGGGTGGAGGGAAAGAATGGGCCATTGTTACAGGCCCACAGCTAATCTAAAGAGCCACACATTCCACATTGGCTTGACCCGGACTCTCTGTTGGAGGAAAGCTTTGTGGTAATAATTTCCATTTGTTTAGTCTGTAGTTACACTTTCATACTTAATTGCCCAAATTAATCACTTTGACCAGTTCAACTCAAATCATACTTTTCCAATTTTTCAGGTCACAACATTTCCAGGAATCTTTCTGACACCAAGTATAACAGAGCCAATTTCCTCAAATGGAGTCCAAACTTACTCTTCTTTAACAGAAAGCTGTGTCAAGGCCATTCCCTCCAGAATCACATTCACCTCGCTGCACCGCAGCTCTGCTCACATCATGCCCGGTCAAACCCGAATGTGACCGCGATGGGCTGCTGCCCAGGGCTGCCTGTGGCCCATCAGAGAGTCCTATGACTGTGGACACAGCACAGGGCCTGGCTAGGGACCTGGTTTTTCTATCTCTGATGATTATAATACCAACCCCATGAGATTGCTCTGTGGATTAACTGAGCTCACATGATACCCCTGGACTAATAGCTTTGTAGAGTAGGTACTCGGCATATGGCAGGTAGCCATGATTTTTATTGACAATTATAATTTCCTTATATCTCCCCTTCCCCTGCCTGCCCTAAAAAGGCCACTCTTTTGCCTAGGATGATATTCAACCTAGACTTCCCCTATATTTCAGAAAGGAAGGGAGAGAGAGAGAGAGAAAAACAAACATCAATGATGAGAATCATTGATTGACTGCCTCTTGCACACCCCCTACTGGGGATGGAGCCTGCAACCCAGGCATGTGCCCTGGATCAGAATCAAACCCGGGACCCTACAGTCTCCAGGCTGATGTTCTATCCACTGAGCCAAACCAGCTAGGGCTCCTATGTTTCTCTTAAAAACAAGATCCAGTGCAAAGGTTACCTCCTCCCTCACCACCCTTTGCACCTGGGCCCTCAGCACACAGATGAATGAGCATCTGCTTGCGCTGATTCAGTGCCAAGTCTGCAGCATTGCTATGTCGCCTTTCTGCCTCATTGTCACAGATGATGCCCTCTCTCATGGAACAAACACCTAAAACTTCCCCTACATGGTTGCATATGGTGAGTTCTGGACCACGATCTGTGGAAATCTCCACCATCAGCAAACAATCAGGACAAGCGTGACACTTTCATTGCCTGGGGGAGAATGCCAGACTTCAGGCACACACTCTGAATTTTTATAACCTGCTTAGTCCTTAAGTTTTTGCATCATTGGGAATGGGGGTGATAAATCAAGCACCCAAATATTACATCATTATAATAAACTAGTTTACATCTTTCTCATGAGGCAAGAATTACTCATGCTCATACCTCTTCGGTAAGTACATTACCTGCTGTGTCCTCAATCCTGGCAGATGCCATCTTTTATGAAGTCACTTTTGTACACACACACACACACACACACACACACACACACACACACTATGTACAAAGAAGTGTTCACCACACAGATGCCCAGAGACACACACTCCAGACCAGCTATATATATGACTTAAAGGTACCATTCTCCTATATACCAGAAGGTGAAAGGTCCTTTAACTTGAAATTTGCGATCGTATGAGTACACTCAGCACAGCATTTAAAATGAGAATTAATTCAGCCCATGAAAAGGGCTCTCTAAGCCAAGACCCTCCCTACAACAGGGAGCCTGTGTGGGACTTTTTGCACAGCCTGGATTCAGGTAGTCCTGCCTTCAAAGCTAGCAGCACCCCAGCTGCTGGTAGGAGGCAAGTCCCTACCAATCACTGTCTTTCAGATGACTCCAGCTAATATGTAAATTTCCAAAAAATCAAATCTTCAAGTCAAATATTCAAAATCATACCAAAGCCTAGATACTGTCAGGACAGAGCTATTAATTGCAAGATTCTAGTTGGTACTGCAGGGACCATAAAAGATGAGAGGTAGGGGGTAAAGGAGTGCCCATAAGGAAAGACAAGAGGTTACAACTTTATATAAAATGAGGGACAGAACATTTGAATAACACAGGAGCTAAAAGCCATGTAGCAAGACTACCTATAACAAGGGTGGGACTGCCTGAGAAATCACAGGAGAGAAATAACGAACTTGGATCTCCAAGATTATCTAAGGGGCTGGCAAAGACTGATTCTACTAAAAAAAAAACAAAAAAAAAAAACAGGAATTGGCCAAGCCCACTAGCTGAATTAAACAGGTGAACAGGGTGTTAAATAAGCAGACCTGTTGTCAGACTCCACCATTTCACTAAGTGGTTCTCAGAAGCACTGACGAACATCATAGTCAAAGAGAACCAGGAGGACAGCAGGTAGGGCCCTGCATTTCAACAAAAATGACACCAGACTCAGGTTCCACATCATTCAAGAACATTTCCAGCTTAAGTCCATCCTACTCAAAAGGGAGGGGAAATGCCTGTTCATCTTTATCAAGTGTCAAGAGGAAAATTAAAATTGTAAGTGCTTTCTTAGTATCAGTACATTTCAGAGAGTCGGTAATCTACACTTTTTCCTCGAACTTAAAAAGGAAGCCTATACATCACATATTCCAAGCTATTTTGAGAAGTTTTAAGCTCTTTACAATATGGCTTAGACTTAATGTTTTAAATGTATAGAATTTTTTTAAAAAGCAAAATGTAATAAATATGTTAAGGGCTCACAACAACTGCTAACTGTTAACCAAGAACAAATCCACTGGAAATAAAGCATTAGGAGACACACAGTAATGAATGGCTATTTTCATAATTCAGAAACTATTCATGTTTAACAGCATACCAATTAGAATGAAGCCACATGCCTGATTGTTACATTTGGTGGACATCTCAGAACCAAAGCCAGTTCTGTGAAAATGTTAAGCTAGTTTTCTTGTAGCTAATGACTGCTCCTATGACAGCCAGAAAGAACATCAACAGATCATAATTAAATCAATGAACATCAGTAACTAGAGCAGAGTCACCCAAAGAGTACAGAACTTAAGCTCAGAACCATTTAATCAATGAAATAATACTTCGAAGGACTAGTGAGATTTAGCAAAGGCCTTGACATTTGTTTGTTTGTTTAAAAAACATTTTGCTCTACCTCTGTCCTTTCACTTTTCACACCAACCCCTGTACTTATCAGTTCTCACATCTGTTTTTTTCCTCACTTAAATGAGGTATGTGGCCTGCCAGCTGAGAGTTTGACATGCTTGGTCTAGACCAGTGGTCGGCAAACCGCAGCTCACGAGCCACATGCGGCTCTTTGGCCCCTTGAACATAGCTCTTCCACAAAATACCACGGCCTGGGTGAGTCTATTTTGAAGAAGTGGCATTAGAAGAAGTTTAAGTTTAAAAAATTTGGCTCTCAAAAGAAATTTCAATCCTTGTACTGTTGATATTTGGCTCTGTTGACTAACGAGTTTGCCGACCACTGGTCTAGACTCTCAATTCCAATAATTACAGGCTGTTGTTGTTCCTTGTGATTAAGCCCCTATCCCAGTGGTCGGCAAACTCATTAGTCAACAGAGCGGCAAACTGCGGCTCACGAGCCACATGTGGCTCGCGAGCCACAGTTTGCCGAACACTAGTCTAGACTATGGGCCTCCCTAGTCAAGAACTGACTTTCTACAAATGCTTGATGAATGAATGAACAAAGAAGGAATGGAAGTGAATTCTCTTTGAGCCTGTAGGTCAAATTAGATCAATCTCTTCATCCAAAGATCATTTTTTTTGAGTCAATAGTTTTAAGGCAGTAGAGAAATTTCAAGTTGCACCCTTTCTAGGAGGGCATCTAAAATTCTAATCCACAAGCAGAGTGATCATTTCTGATGCGTGATGCTGTATAGGTAAGCTGCACGAAAGGGTAGGAACCACACAATAACTTTATTGTATCTCCATTGGCTGGCAAAGGATCTGACACATGTCTAGCAGCCAATGAATACTGGCTATATGAATGAATAACTAACTTCCATGATTTTTATGTAAAATTTAAACAGCTGTGTAGAACATCTGCCTATTTAGCTCAGTTCCTCAGATGGTCAATCAACTAAGGTATTATCAGAAGAAAACAAACAGACTTACTGTGTTTATAGAAATATTTCTGATAAAGAAATTGAATAAATATCTGCTTTTAACTGGCTTCTGGTGCAATGTCCTAAAACAGAAGTCAAACATCCTGTTCACTTTAACCACAGATCTGACTTACCTTTATGAACATCAGCGAATGTTCTAAGTTAGAACATAAGGAACAAGGAACATTTAGGACGCTCTGGAAGAGGAGAAAGGTCAGCTTCCTTCCACAATGAGGAGCCCTCTAGCTGGGTTCTTTCCTCCCCACCTTTTCCCTAACATGCCTCTACTCTCCCCCATCACCACTGCATGCTCCCACCTCCTCATCCTTCAAGCTTCTCTCATCACTGGTTCCTAAAGAAACTAAAAGCAGAAGGCAGGGGCCCCGTGTTTTCGAAAGCTTTCATTTCAAAAATCACCTCTACTCAACAAAACTGTTCTTTTCCTTCTGGCCAGAAAACTGACAGTTTTCTATGTGGCCAATCAGAGTTGCTTCTGAACTAATGACTTTATTTTTTGTGTCCCCCCTTCCCTAATTGTAGGATACTGTCCTGGATCCATGAGGTTACTCAAAGACTGATCTCTAGACACTGGTATTTCTTTTCAGACTAAATAATAACCTTTTATACAATTATGAACCAACTTCTACCAATATTTTTGCGTAGCAGTACACTCCATCATACCTCGGTGTAGTCACAGCAATAACAATTACAAATGCATTATTTAATTCATGACAGTAATAACATATCATAAGCCTAAACCTATACTAACTCATGCTTAAATGTTTCAGAGCTCGTAATAATTGGATCTGAACTGAAATTTGTGTTCCAGCTACGCATTCACTGACGTGCTTCACAAGTGCTTTATGTATGCAGAGTACTATTAAGGCATTGTGACGGATTAAAACAAACAAGCAAACAGAACTAAACAAAGCATTCTGCTTTCAAGGAAGTTACAATCTAATTAGGGAGATGAGATATATATCTCAGACAAATTCATTTCCCAAATAAATTAAAGATGCAAACAAAATTTCAAGGGCTTAACCCTACTTAAGGGGTTGGAGGGCAGACTATTATGGGAGACTTAGAGCTCAGAAATTGTTTGTATGGAAATATACACTGTTAATTGTAAATGAGTCATCTATTCATCATACTTCATCATAACAGGCCCCTAAAAGACCACTCCTTGGCAGCATGTAGAAGTCAGTCCTTAGAAATGTGTATTTGCAAGTAATAAATCATGGCTGGGAAAGAGTCTTAGAAATAAGCTACTCTACATCTGGGGTCTTGAGGGCTCAAGGCCTCGCCCATGGATTCACAGCTAGTTCATCCTATTCACAGAATTGCTGTGCTATACTGCAGGCCCCCAACGCCAAGTCCAGTGCTTTTCCCAAAGCCCCACGTGGATCTACTTGCCTTTCTTCGCCAGCCATTCTGTTAGTAGATTTTCTACTCTAAATATTGCCTGAATTACTAGAAATAACATATACAGAAATCAGAGCTAAAACCAACAGGATTTGCTCATCTAGATTATAACAGCTACCTGTTTGATCTTCGGTTTTTCCCACTTCCACTTCATCCTGCACACGGGGCCCTAGGCAATCTACCTACAAAACAACTTTGGATGTGTCCTTATCACTGCTTTCTCTCGCCTTTGCAGTAAAGGTTCAATATTCTTGAGAGAGCTTCCAAAACCACAACATTCTCAACTACAGTCCCCAGTAATTGAGCGCTATCCCGAGCCAGATGGGTGTAATCTTGATCAGGATGACAAAGAAGTTGTCAGGCTCCATTCTACCCACTGTTCTTTGCCAGGCAATCATAGAAGGAGGCACAAAGCAGGGTATTGTCTTCCCAACATTCAACTGTAGCGGTGAGGCCTGTTCTGGCCATACCTGGCAAACACAGCCAAATTCTTCATCCTTCTCACCTATGCTACCCTTTGGGAGTAGTGAATTCACTACAGGTACCAGACACTCTGTGGAGGCAAGGCTGACAACTCAGTACAAAACACTCTCCTTCCCCCTGGGATTTGAGTTCTTTGGTTTACCACACATACTTTGCCTCTAAAGTCTACATTTATAAGATCTCATCAAACTTGGTCTTTTCAGAAAGGGCCCAATACTTTTTGTTGTTGTTAATCCTCACCCCAGGATATTTTTCCATTGTTTTTTTTGTGTGTGTTTTTTTTTAGGTAGAGTGAAAGGGAGGGGGAAGAGATGGAGAGAGAGAAACATCTATGTGAGAGAAACACATCAATTGGTTGCCTCCCACACACACCCAACAGGGGCAAGGGATGGAGCCTGCAACCAGGTGCATGCCCTTGACCAGAACCAAACTCATGACCCTTCAGTCCATGGGCCAATGCTCTACCCACTGAGCCAAACCGGCCAAGGCAGGCCCAATATTTTGACTCCATCAGCCAAGCCTCCAGCCCGATGATCATCCGAATCACTCTTGCAAACTTTACCACACACTAAAATTCCAGACCCAAACATGGAAAGGCATAGCAAACTGCAGGAAAAAGGTTTGGGTTTTTATGCCATCTTGACAACATTTAATATCCTGACCTTTAAGGCAGCAGCAAGTGGCCCAAGGTGTACAGAAGCTTTTCCACTTAAGCATTATCTCCCCACTTTCACCTAAATGTGTACTTTTTTATAGTATTCTCACCTCCCCTCCCAATCAGTTTTCATCATAACTGCATGAGACAATTTAGTGTTCAAAACTGTACACCTCATAGTGGAAATGCCAAAGGGGAAAAAACTAAAGTTTCTCTAAAACAATTTTATTTACAAAAGCATATCCTATATAATAAAAGGGTAATATGCAAATTGACCCTAATGGTGGACCGAGCAGGAACGACTGGTCACTATGTCGTGCACTGACCACCACGGGGCAGATGCTCAACGCAGGAGCTGCCCCCTGGTAGTCAGTGTGCTTCTACAGGGGGAGCGCAGCTCAGCCAGAAGCCGGCTCATGGCTGGCCAGCGCAGCAGTGGTGGCGGGAGCCTCTCCTGCCTCCACGGCAGCACTAAGGATGTCCAGCTAATGGCTTAGGCCCGCTCCCTGGCCTAAGCCATTAGTCGGACATCCCCCAAGCGCTCCCAAGCTGCCAGAAGGATGTCTGCCTGCCAGCTTAGGCCCAATCCCCTGGGGAGCAGGCCTAAGCCAGCAGGTGGACATCACCCGAGGGGTCCTGGACTACGAGAGGGCGCAGGCTGGGCTGAGGGACCCCTTGCCCCGAGTGCACAAATTTTCATGCACCAGACCTCTAGTGCATGAAATATCTTATTATACAAGTATCTACCAAAACAACAGGACCATAACCAAGAACACCAAGGCACACCACCTGAGACTGCAGGCTACAGGAATGGAGGAGGTTCAATTTACACAATGGTACACAGTCCACATCCTCCAAGTAACAGTAGTCTCATTATTATCTGTCATCTGATGGTTACTGCTAATTACACATTTTGTCTTTTTAATTTAAACCTATGTGCTCATAATTGATATAAATTTTATCTAAACATTTATAGTATATAAATCTTTCCATGAATCTAAGTTTAAAGACAGGCAATATGATTTTAAATACACCTAAATCATAGCAAAAAGATGTTCAGCTCTAAAGATGAGTGATCAGCATCTTTGGTTTTCTAAAAAATAAAAGATAGAAAATATAAAGAGGAGACAGAATCTGAAGCTGAAGTGAAAGCAAAAAGGCAAAATCAGGGAGGCTTTCCTGACCTTAGGGGTAAGGAACCCATTCAGTACCACTATCTCCCATGCTCAGTGGATGGCTGATGAAAAATAAAAATACTACCATGAAAGTATTGATATTTCTGGTATTCTACTTAAAATAGTGATATATTTGAGTTATAAAATAAAAAATGAGGTCCCTAATTTTTGTTGTAATTTGTTTTTGTTAATTAAATTTACATCATTTCCATACCAATGGAGATTGTTTGGCTGTTTTCTTACTCTAAGCATGTTAATAGTAAGATGCCCCGGATGCCCATTGGGGTTTTAATTATATTTTAAATTTTTTAAGTATCTTTTTATTAATTTCAGAGAGAGGAGAGGGAGATATAGAAACATCAATGATGAGAGAGAATCAGGGATCAGCTGCCTCCTGCCCACCCCACACTGGGGATCTAGCCCGCAACTGTGGCATGTGCCCCGGGCCAGGAATCAAACTGTGACCTCCTGGTCCCTAGGGCAATGCTCAACAGAGCCACACTGCCCAGGCCTAATAGTATATTTTTAATGTTTGATCCAAGCTGTGTCACTGCTGCCTCAGAGAAATCTTTTAACTTCAAGATTAAGATAAGTACAATCTTTTGTATTTATACATGCATCCTCCTTAGGTTATATTTAAAAAATAAGGAACAGGCAAAATATTTCTGTTGTCAAAAAAGTACAATTTATTCCTACCTTCTATTGCCAGATCCTAAGTAGGTTCCCAGTCAATGACAAAGCATTCTTCCTTCCCAACCTTAATTCCATGGCAACTGATTTGTTTGTTACTCCTTTTTAATAAAATAAAATCTTGGGCAGAGATAATGCAAAAAATGTTTTTTAAAATCATCGTAAGATTTGCAGACCAAGAGAAATAACTTTTACCCACCTAAGAAAACAGTGTCAGAACTCACTGTGAACATGTTTCCAACACTACACTTCAGCAAACAGTTCTCAAAGTGAGATCTGGGAACCCCTGGGGGTGTCAAGGCCTTTTGAGGAAGTACACAGGGCCAATATCTTTCCCCAAGTAATTCTAAAAGGTTATTTACACCTTTTATTTGTCCTTTAACATATTTACAACATTTTTAATATTTTCAAAAATACTTCTGACCCTAGCCGGTTTGGCTCAGTGGATAAAGCATCAGCCTGCAGACTGACAGGTCCCAGGTTTGATTCCAGCCAAGTACACATGCCTGGATTGCTGGCTCGATCCCCAGTGGGGGGTGTGCAGGAGGCAACCTATCAATGATTCTCTCTCATCATTGATGTTTCTGTCTGTCTATCCTCCTCCCTTCCTCTATGAAATTAATAAAAAAAATATTTGAAAAAATACTTCTAAATGTTCCAATAGGTCAAATTATAATTTAGAATTTCATTTAAAAATAAAAGAAAATGTAAAGAACTATTTTATATTTAAAAATGGGTGTTAGTTTAAAAGGGGAGCTTCGATACTTCACATTCCTTAGGGCAGTGGTCGGCAAACTCATTAGTCAACAGAGCCAAATATCAACAGTACAACCACTGAAATTTCTTTTGAGAGCCGAAAACCGACTTCTGCGCATGGGCCACGAAGTTTCAATAGCACTGTACATACGCGCCCGTACGTGGTATTTTGTGGAAGAGCCACACTAAAGGGGCCAAAGAGCCGCATGTGGCTCATGAGCCGCAGTTTGCCAACCACTGCCTTAGGGTAACTATTATGTTTTTGAAAAAAAGAAAGGAAGAAAGGGAGGGAGGGAAAAAGAGGGGGGCAGGAGGGAGGGAGGAAGAAAAAGAAATGTTGGCAGGGAAGTGGAGAAATTGGAAACTTTATGCATTGCTGGTGGAAATGTAAAATGGTACAGCTAGTGTGGGAAACAGTATGGCTGTTGCTCAAAATATTAAACATAGAATCCTATCTAATAAAAAAGAAACATGCAAATTGACCATACCACCACTATGCCCAAAGCCATGACCACCAGCCAATCAGGAGCAAGTATGCAAATTAACCCAACAAATATGGCGACAGCCATAGAGCTGGAGCAAGCAGGAGGCTTGGGTTGCCCCCAGCGATGGAGGAAGCCAAGCTTCCCGCCCGCTCTACCTGGCCCTGGCCTCCACTCAAGGCTACAAAGTTTCAATTACAGAAGATAAATAAATCCCAACAGAAATGGCGGCAGCCATGGAGCTGGAGCCAGCTGGAGGCTTGGGTTGCCCAGGCAATAGAGGAAGCCAAGCTTCCCGCCTGCTCTGGCTGGCCCTGGCCTCCGCTCAAGGCTACAAAGTTTCAATTATAGAAAATAAATAAATCCCAGATACCAGGGCCTCTGCTTGAGTCGCCAGTGGGCATGGCTGGCCTGCAAACCACCACAGGCCCCTTGCCCAGGCTGTCCCACACCCCAAGGGAACCCCCACCCTGATCTGGGACACCCTTCAGTGCAAACCTGCCGGCCCCTACTCATGCACCAGGCCTCTATCCTATCTAATAAGAGAGTAATACGCAAATTGACCATCAGTCCAACACACAAGATGGCTGCCCCCATGTGGACACAAGATGGCCACCACAAGATGGCCTGCAAGGGAATGCAGTTGGGGGTGATCAAGCCTGCAAGGAAGGGCAGTTGGGTGTGACCAGGCTGGCAGAGGAGGGAAGTTGGGGGCAACCGGGCCTGCAGTGAACGGCAGTTGGGGGGGACCCAAGCCTGCAGGGGAAGGCAGTTAGGGGCAATCAGGTTGGCAGGGAACAGTTAGGCATCAATCAGGCTGTCAGGGGAGTGGTTAGGGGGTGATCAGGCTGGCAGGCAGAAGTGGTTAGGGGCAATCAGGAAGGCAGGCAGGCAAGCAGTTGGGAACCAGCAGTCCTGGATTGTGAGAGGGATGTCCCAGATTGGAGAGGGTGCAGGCTGGGCTGAGGGACACACACCCCTGTGCATGAATTTCGTGCTTTAGGCCTCTAGTTACCATATAATCCAGCACTTCCACTTCTAGGTATACACTCAAAAGAAGTGGAAGCAGGGACCCCAGTAGATATTTGCACATCTATGTTTATAGAGCATTATTCACAAAAGCAAAGGAAGGAAAAACACACGTGCCTACCAGTGGATAAATGGATAAAGTGTGATATATACATATGGTGGAATATTATTCAAGCTTGAGAAGGAAATTCTGACACATGCAACAACATAGATGAACCTTGAAGACATTATGCTAAGGGAAATGAGCCAGTCACAAAGGACAAATCATATGATTTCACTTACATGAGATACTGACAGTAGTCAAAATCATAGAAACAAACAGTAAAATAGTGATTACCAGGAGCTGGGGGAGCGGAAATGGGAAGTTGTTTAATGGGTCTAAAGCTTCAGTTTAGGAAGATGAAAAAGTTCTGGACATGTTGCTGGTGATAGTTATACAAAGATATGACTGTGCCTAATGTCACAAACCATACACTTAAGAATAGCAAAAATGGTAAATTTTATGTTACATATATTTTACCACAATAAAAAAGTCTAACATAAAAAAGGGGGATTGCCCAACCTGCTTTCTCAATAGCACAACTATACCATCTACAACTAAAGACACCAAAAAAAAAAAGGACAAAACTGACACACCAGGGGTCCCTGGTCCATGGAAAGGAAGAATCTAATAAAAAACGGAAAAAAACAAAAAAGAACTGGATAAAACTGAAAGTACATAAAGACATGAAAGTTATTTTTTCCTTGTCCTTAACTGTTATTAGTAATTTACATAATGTGTCTTATGCAACAGAACATTTTCAAATAGTTAAGTTGTGACATCATTTTGAAATTAATGACTAAGAATTTAAAAGAAAAGAAAGTGAATATTTTTTAAACATATTTTATTGATTTCAGAGAAGAAGGAAGAGGGAGAGATAGAAACATCAAGGATGAGAGAGAATCATTGATCTCATTAATCGGCTGCCTCCTGCACACTCCACAACAGGGATCGAGCCCGCAACCTAGGCATGTGCCCCAACCAGGAATTAAACCATGCCCTCCTGGTTCATAGATCAATGCTCAACCACTGAGCCATACTGGCCGAGCAAGAAAGTGAGTATTTTTAAATGCAGACATAATGAGCACTTTGAAATCTAAACCTGATTAGATATTTTCTAAACCAAACATGGAAAAGGCCCTGAAGCACCTGACAAGGTAAGCTACTCTACTGCATTAGCCGGAGAAGTGCACACAACAACTGACGTGCTAAGAAAGCCTCCTACAATTGACATTGCTGAGCGCCTGCTGGATGATGTAAGTTTTAGAAAGGTCTGTATGACAGTACCACTTCCCAGTGATACAGTACCTCCTCCAATGAAATATCTGGCAGAAAACAAGAAGACTGAGTTAATGCCTCATCTGCAGAATTATACCTTAGCCTTACAAATGGACGCAGGTATAGATATGACTGAACGTGGGTATGAAATGACTACTTGGGGCTGATACAGATGGAAGAATTTATTATGTGAATGCCTGACAATAACGACTGGTGCTGGAATGGTGCACATGGTGAATAACTTGTTGGAATCTCATGGTTTATCCTTGGGATAACTTGTGTTGACACTTGCATTGCTCGTGTGGAAGCAATGGTGGTGAAACTGCTGGTGAATCAAGGCAGTGACTGGACCAGCAGTGACTGTATACTCAATGCCCACTCATTTAACTTATAAGGGAGAAGGGGAAAACTCAAGAATTCCCTTGATGAAGAAACATTAACATGATCAATTTTAAATCCTTGATTTCACATTTTTTTGACATTTTATGTGAAGAAATAGAAAGTACTTCTGCATAATGACATACAATGGTCACCTCAGAGAAAAGCGCACATATGATTGATTGAGTTGAGCTGAATTAACTGGTATTTTCATGGAGCTCCATTTCCACTTGAAAGACTGACTGGCAGACACACTATGGTTATTTACACTTGAGCTTTTGGCAGATATTTCTCGAAAATGAATGATGTGAACCTACACAGTTTGAGGTAAACAAATGACAGTATTTGTTGCCAATGATAGAGCAAAAACTAAAATTTTAGAAAACTTGTGTCCGTCACTGTGAGCATGATAGCTTCCTAATACCTCTCTGATTAAATTATGGTAATATCAAAGTACGTGGTTTTTGAGATTATATAATAAAGTGTGTTAGCATTTGGAAGATTGACATCACTCAGTGAACCAATGTTTTCCACATGACCAATGTATGATGTTAATAGATAAAAGGTCTATTCAAACTACAACACAAACCAATGCAACAGAGTTTGACATTTTCATTGGTGTGATTTCAGATTCCACATTGCAACCAACTAAACATCACTAACTGAGAATCATCCCCATGATTATACTCTGTTATATAAGATTCCATCTTGCTTTAGAGACCCTTCTTGCCTGATGACCCAATGAGTCAGGTTGGGAAATTCCACATGATATGGAACTACAAGTGACCTCTAGGAGCCGAAGGGGGTCTCTGGTGAAAAGCCAGGGCCCTCAGTCCTACAGCTGCAAGGAATGAATTCTGCTAACAACCTGTGTGAAGCGCAGAAGCAGATTCTTTCCAGTTAAGCCTCTTGAAAATGCAGCCTAGTTGAGGTCTTGACTGTAGATGGTGAGATACCTAAGAGGAGTCAGCTAAGCGGTGTCCAGGCTGCTGACGCACAGAAACTGTGATATCACTATTCTCACAAAATTTTTGTTTTAAAAAATATAGTTATTTTTCACGACAATAAGTAATGTTAACTTGTTATGGGCTCATTGTTATATTAAATCAATTAAATATATTTTTACTTTCTCAGTTTTAATATCTAATCTGCTACATAGAAAGAGGTATAGTCCACATAAAAAGCACTTTCAAGTCCTCTAAAATGTAAGAGTTTGAAAAGGAATGTTGGGACCATTAAGTGTGAGAACTATTGCAACATTTCCCTGCCCCTTATCTCTGCCACATGAAACACTCCCCCCTCCTTTCCTCCATTTACCTAAATTCCACCCATTTTTAACATTTGGCCATGCCAGCCTACTGTGAGCACTCTCCCTTCTGAATGCTCAGAGAACTCACCTGGCATCTGGCTGTTGGTTTCTTCATTTTCAACAACCAGGTCTCTCCAACTGGATTGTAAAGCCATAAAGGAAAGGGACTATGCGCTGTGGCAAATGACAGGTGCTCAAAAACACCTTCCTGTCTTCTCCAGACTAACTTAATTATAGACTGAACAGGAATGCAATACAGACAAGCCACTGGGCTCCAATCAGTGCTTGATACAGCTACACCACAAGGGCGTGGAAGAGATGAAATCCAGGGCAAACCCGAGTCCCTAAAAGGTCACCTGAAGAGGCAGATAAGATACGTGTTTAAGTGGAAATGGAAGTAGTAAATGATATCAGACCATAAGACTTTTATTTCTCAATGAAGTAGAAAGCAAGTTATCTGTGGACCATTTTGCAGCAAGTGAACGAGAGGGAGAGAGACAGACAGAGAGAAACATTGTGATGAATTGACAGTACTCCTCCAATGACTTGTGAAAGCGGGGCTGGGGGGGCGGGAGGGGGGTGCGGATGCATTAAACTGAATAGCAATTGTTTCTCAGTTGAATTGTGTCCTCCTGAAAAGACACATGGACGTCCTGGTCCCTGGTAACTCTGAATGTGTGAATGTGACCTTCTTTAAAAATTGAGTCATGCTTCCACAAGCTAAGGAATGTCTGGGCCACCAGAAGCAGGAAAAGGCAAGGAAGGCTCCTCGCACCCAGGCTCTGAAAGGAGCATGACCCTGTCAACACCTTGATTTTAGACCTGTAGCTTTCAGTACTCTGAGGGAACACGTTTCTGTTGTTTTAAGCCACCCAGTTTGTGGTACTTTTTCATGGCAACTCTAGAAAACGAATAAGCAACTAAGAAGCAAGGGACCGCTCACTAGCTACAGTCACACTTCCAACTAGCCCTCCCTTAACCACAGACAAATGAGGAACACAAAAAAAAAATGCAGATCTGAACAGCAAATCTAGTTGCAGAACCAAAACGATATGTATTTTTTACCTAGAAGTTCCTGAAGTGCAGTTAGATTTCTATAAGATTCTGGGAAAATGTCTCTGATCAAACACTGCTGTCAAAACTCAAGCCCACTGAATCTCTATAAATGTGCCTTTAAATACAGAGGCAAAGAGTAGTTATCCATCTTGCATTTCCTCAACTCTGTGCTACAAAAGGAAGTAATCCAGAACCTAATATTTAAAGTTACCAATACTATTAATATGTCATGACAAAAGAAATATGGGATGACAAGTAAAACTCCTTCCATTTCTCCAAAATTGTCTGAAGCCATCCAGACTTCTAGGCCAAGAAGAGTCTTAGCTCACGTGCTGGGCATTCACCAAGTCTCAAGATCCAAGTCTTATTATATATACATAAGGTACTTGGCATTATAATCCATAGAGAAATCTATTTATGGTCTTATAATGCGTACTTGACTTTAGCAATTTACCTTCAGCCTCCAGCCTCACCCTTTTCCTCAATCCATAAAACAATGGGATCTTAGGGCTATGGGGACTTTCGATGACCTAGCCAATGTCCTCTAAACATCAGGTAGCCCCACTGGTTTTCTAAATATGGGCCCTAACCCATTAGTGGGCAGTGACATCAATGCAATGTTTCCCAACAACTTTTTTAAATAAAAAATTTAGACTGAAAATATCAGAGGGCATCATCCACAGGGAGGGTAAGTACACTCATGAAAGTTTTATTTGCATTGTGTGTATGTGTTGTGGATACTGGGTCATGAAGGAGAGTCTATTGTTATTGTATTTATCAGTCAAAACCCTGGCAGGAAATAGATGGTTCATTCAAATTAGGCACTTAGGAGTTTAACCAAGACACTATTTATAAAGGCTTGTACAGGGTTAAGGGAAAACATTAAGGAATAGTGCTCCCAGCAGTGGTGAACCCTTCCATCCTCTAGGACCCCAGAGGCCAGAGAAAAGAGCAGATGCAAATACAGTGACAGGAAAGTGTGGGGAGGGCTGCCTGATCAGAGCTATGGCCTTCAGTAAAGAGGGGAGCCGATCCACAGTGGTTTGGCCAGAAGGGAGCTGCCCACACTCCCTTCTCCTGCTGGGGCCTCTGCCATGGCTGACCCCAACTAAAAGCCAGAGAGCTAGAGAGTCCACGTTCTCCGCCTTTCCGGTCGCAGAGGGGGCTGGAGGAAAGTGGAGGACTTCCAGCCACCTTGAATCTCTATCACAAAAGTCTGGGGGGAAAGCACAGTATAGTCCATGCGTTCAACTTAGTCCAAATGCTCTTATTTCTAGATGCCACATTTTTCCACATCTGCCCTCATCTGCCCTCAAATCCCAACCTTGCATCGAGGCTCTTATCCAATGCCAAACTGATGCAAAAGATTAGCATCTTGATGAACTCACAATTTATGATCTCAGCCAGGCCCCTAACACTTCCTGACAACCCTTTCCTCCATCTTTAGTCTCCCACCGCTCCTCCCAGCTCTCCATGAGGGCACAGACCATGTCTTACTTGTCTCTGTATCCCCAGGCCTTGGGGCCTAGAACACCATTGCAGACATTGAAATGTTTGTTGAATAGTGACAACAAAAATCTCACATTGCTTATTCTCCCCATTTCTACCCATAGAGAATCAACTCCCAAAAGTCTGATTACTTTGCCCTGAAATCTCAAAGACCATTTTCTCTGCTGCCTCAATATGTGTAACCTCTACTCCCACAGCAACACATGGGCCAGTTTCTCCCCCTCCAGTCTCAGTTGCCTTTGTCTCCATTAGTCATACAAAAAGGCAAATCACACAATATCAGCACCTGCCCAGACTCCTCACGCTCTTTAGCTAGTCATTACCAAAGGCCTCCTTTTGGGGATGAGACTGTCATTTAACAGTCTCATCCCCTACTACTCCCTCCCACAATCACCCTTGGGAAATGTTCCATCATATTCTCCTCTTCCCCTACTCAAAGTCAGATGTAGGCTGCCTCTCTCTCTCAATAAAAATTTGGACTTAAAAGTAACCATGGGTTTAGGTACCAGATCTTGATCATCTTTTTGATAGCAGAGTAGCTGAGGTAGGTGTGAGAACCAGGGTAACATAACAGAAATACCAAATTTTCTAAAATCCTCTCCATTTTTTTAAATTTCATTTAAATAATTTTAGACTCATGCAAATAACATAAATGTATGTGTAATAAAACCAAAACTGCATTAAGGAAGCATGAAAATCCCTTATGGTGGCAGGCACCCAAGGGCCTTCACAATCCAGTCCACGTTAGTCTGGGCACCACCATTCCACCCTGGGCTACCCTCACCTTTTCACAACCCTCTCAGCCAGTGGATGCCTTCTCACTTTATTCCTTCCACCTGGAAAGCCTCATCCCACTTCTCCACCTGGCAGGTTCCTCGTGGAGCTTCCCAACAGTTTCATTCTTTTGTTTCAGAGCATTCCTTATCTCCACTGTATCCAGGCAAACATTCCACTGGTTCATTCTCGGGTGTGCTTCATCTCCCAGAAGGCTGTGAAACTCATCAAAACCAGAGACAGTGACTGGTTAATCTTCACATGCCCATCACTGGCTAGTTTTGTGACCAGTTACATTGGTGGCCCTTCAAAGAACTCTACACGTGCTATTATTCGGCTCCATGTGTAATCCTCTCCCTTGAATCTGGGCTGAACCTATTACTTGCTCGAACTAATGGAACATGGCAGAACACATCATGCCAGTTGCAGGTCTCAGCCTGAAGGGTGCCTGGCAGCTTCCAATTTTGCACCCTTTGGAGCCCTGAGCTGCCATGTAAGAAGTCTCAATACCCTGCTGTAGAGTTCTGTGGAGAAAAATACAAAGCAGAAAAGCAATATAGAGGATGGCTGGAGGGGTTATAGTTAGAAATCGTGTGGACAGGAAGGTTTGTGGAGAAGGAAACAAACTTTTAAGATGAAAAAGATAAGGAAGCCCGACAGGTGGATAACTGCGGGCAAATATTTTAGGTGGAGAAAACAGCACATAAGGTAGAGCCTACCTAGCATGTTTCAGTAACAGTCAAGATATCAGTGTAGCTGGGGGAGAGAGAGAGGGTCTGAGTGGTAAGAAATAGTGTCTCCTCATCCTCAAGTTCAATGTTTCACGGGGAGGACACACAGGACTCAGCATATGGCCATTCTCACAGCCATGACGTATTACAGACAGAGGGCAAAAAGCCAAAGTAGGAGAGGGACAAGGCACATGGGTGAAGTCTGGAAAAAAAAACTGGGCACAAGCTTCCAAGGATCCTCTCAAGTTGGACACCCCCCGCCCCCGTTCCTAATGAGTTTTGACAGCACATGTGAAATGTCATTTACCAGGGAGGCTCATTAGAACCTCAGCATCCAAGGTTTTCACTGGAGGGCTGATGGTATAGATCAGTGGTCGGCAAACTGCGGCTGGCTGGCGAGCCACATGCGGCTCTTTGGCCCCTTGAGTGTGGCGCTTCCACAAAATACCACAGCCTGGGCGAGTCTATTTTGAAGAAGTGGCATTAGAAGAAGTTTAAGTTTAAAAAATTTGGCTCTCCAAAGAAATTTCAATCATTGTACTGTTGATATTTGGCTCTGTTGACTAATGAGTTTGCCGACCACTGGTATAGGTCCCTCTTCTACCTAGTGGTCTCAAAAGTTCCAGACCTCCAGAAAAAGAGCAGGTATTCAGCACAAACCATATTGTTTGCCTGAACAATTATAGCACAGTGAGTCATTCTCTTCAAGGAGTGGTGGAAACCCTCCCCAAATCTAAGCTCCCAGATGCCAATTAAGGACCAGCCTTGCAAGTAGGCCCAAGGCCAGCAGTCTTGGGGCAGAGGTGCTAACTTTCTGACCTGCATATTGATTGCATATGGATCGTAAGAGAAAAAGGGAAATCAAGGGTTATCACAAGAATTTCTGGCCTGAGCAACTAGAAGGATGGTATTGCTATTAAATGAGATGGGAAGACTCATGGGAGAGGTGGATTTAGACTAGGGGATCTGGAATTCAGTTTGGGACATGCTAAGTGTAAGGTTCCTCCTTGACATCCATGCAAAGTTGTCAAGGACTCTGCCCTCTTGGAGCTTGGGGTTCTTAGGAGGGATCTGGGGTGTCACTAAACATGATATTTGGAGCCTCATCCAGAAGCATCTAAGTCTCACTAAAAATGTCTAGATTTTTGTTCACCCTCCTTATTGGCCCACCATCCGCCTAATACCAGAAATGGAGGATGCATTAGGCCAGTGGTCGGCAAACTCTTCAGTCAACAGAGCCAAATATCAACAGTACGACGATTGAAATTTCTTTTGAGGACCAAAAACCTACTTCTGCGCATGGGCCACGAAGTTTCAATCACATTGTATGTGCACGCCCGCACGTGGTATTTGTGGAAGAGCCACACTCAAGGGGCCAAAGAGCCACATGTGGCTCACAAGCCGCAGTTTGCCGACCACTGCATTAGGCTGGTGCATCAAAGGCATAAGCCTCAACCTGTTCTATAAGTCAGCTGGGTTTTGCTATTGTCTTGGTGGAGGATTTAAGAATATAAAGGCTCTCTCTACTGCCTGTGGATACCAAAGAGTAGTAAACAAAGATCCTTTTCTGATGGCGAAGTTCTCAACAGAGCAGAGAGCAAGGTCTATAAGACAGTCAGGTGAAGGTCTGCCTGGGATCTGAGCTGCCGACCAGTGGTTTGCAAAGGCAGCTGAGAGAAATCATCGGAGGAGCTGAACTGTCCAATAAGTAAGTCTCTTGTGACTATTTAACTTTAAATTAATTAAAACGTAAAATTCAGTTCCTCAGTTGCACTAGCCACATTTCAAGTATATAGTAGCCAGCCAAGGCTAGAAGCTACCCTATTGGGAACACACAAATGCTGAACATTTCCATCATCACCAAAAGTTCTACTGGGCTTCACTGTTTTAGACTTTCCAAGAAAGGCCCAAAGCTCTGCATTTTTAATACACAACTTAGATTATTTCAACAACCAATCACCTCGGCAAACATAGTCTCATAAAAACCTGACAATATCATTTGCTCAACTTCCTCAAAGAGTATCTGTGGCACAAATACCCTGGGAATGAATACTAGTTAACGAAGCCGTTTGAGCATAGTGCTCCCAACTACAAATCAGGGCTGTGATCATCCCACGTGGGGCAATTAACTTAGCTCAGATTAACTAAACTACAGTCAAAACCACGGCCAATAAATCCTATGTTAGGCCATGGGGGAAGGTGAGAGAAGGTCCAGGGGCCACAAACTCAAAACTATCAACAAGCCAGTCAAACAGCAACAGTGCATGAAGTGGCCCATAAGTAAGCAAATGGGAATGAGATTAAAAGTTAAGCATGAGGACAGTAACTTGTACTCACTTTCGGGAGGCAATAACGGAGGTGAGAGCATTCCTTCTAAAGAGAAAAGGAATGCCTCAGCTGCCACTAACAATCGCTATGTGGGAAACTGAAGCTCAGAACTGTCTGAGCTTCGGCACTGTTATCTCCCCTTCCTCCCCCTGCAAAAAAAAAGATGGAAATCTATCTTTGCATGAAATCTCAAACTATTTAAACAAGGCAATTACGTCAAAACATAATACTGAGTGGAACTAAAAAAGCACATCTGTGGGACACAGCCGGCCCCACGAGCACTGTGGTGGCAAACTTAGAGGCTGTCCAAGGAAAGTCAAGGAGCAGAACCAAAACCAAGTTAGAAGCAAGTGCCACTCTTACGGTGAGTCCGTGCCATCGTACACTGGGAAGAGCATCTAGTCACACATTAGGAGAGAAGAGAACTGAACAGAAAGTAAAGCACTCAATTAAGTCAGTGCCCCAAAAGCATTTTCAATATCATGGTCCTACTTTATGTGTAAAAAAATCTTAAACTATGGAAACAAGTCATCAAAAGCTGAAAAGTTCAGAAAGTCAAGAGTGCTAGCGTATTCCTCTACACTAGTCCCATATGACAGTGTACCAGATTCTCATTATTTACAAGTTCTCTTAGATGCTGATCCCACATTTAATCAAGAAATAAAGTTGTTACTGTTGACTTGTTCAGATCTGGGAAGCTGGCCTCGGCTTGTAAAACAAACATATTATTCAAAATGTCTGAACACAAGAGATTCATTTTGAAAACTTTATCAAATGTTTCATTAATTTAAAAAACAGAGAAAGAAAAACGGTTTCTCATACAGTCAGATCCACAAATCAGCTTCTGAAAAATTGCAGCACACCTATTTTCTCATGAACTCAATGTTCATATTATCTTACTGGATGTCTGGTGCATGAAAATTCATGCACTGTGGGGGCGGGGGGGGGGGGTCCGTCAGCCCTTCCTGCACCCTCTTGGAGACCAGGAGCCCTCAGGGGATGTCCAACTGATGGCTTAGGCCTGCTCCCCCTGTGGGAGGCGACCCGCAGGTCCATCAGGGGACAGCACCAGTCACAAGCAGCTGGCTCGCCACTGGCCTCCTTCCGTGGGAGGCAACCTGCAGGCCGATCTGGGGATAGTGCCAGCCAGTGAGTGGCCAGCCCTACCCCCCAATTGCCCCTCCACCACCAACAATGGTCGCCCTCCTCCCACCCCGCCAATCACCATCCCCTCCCTCTGCCTGCTGGCACCCGCCTTGGCTGGCCTGGCACTGCCCACTTGCTGGTCCCACCCCCCACCAACCCCTCCTTCCTCTGGTCGGTCAATTTGCATATTAGGCTTTTATATATAGGATTCATTTCAACTGCTGAATACACCATACACTCTTTTTACTAAACAGATTATTCACTTTAACCTTACTGTGTGTGCGTGTGTGTGTGTGTGTAATGAATGTTCAACTTAATAAATTATTTGAGCTCAGATAAACCTGCTGAGAGAATTCATTCAGGGCAGGAATAAAGGGACAGTTGCTAATGACAGATTGGTCTACAGATGCCTAAGGTACAGTATCTGCCATAGAAATAATTTAAAATCAGAGTTCAGTGATACCAAGATTAGTGGTTGTGGATTGGTGGTTCTCAACCCTGGCTAGGTATTAAAATCACCTAGAGTGCCTTAAAAATACCTACATCCTGGCTCCACTCCAAGCCCAGTGCATGAGAGTCTTGGAGAAAGGAACTCAGGCATTTGTATTGTTTTAAATGTTAAATGTTAAAGTGAGAGGTGACTAATAATCAGCCAGAGTTGAACCCCTGCAGGATATGGGCTCAATCACCCCTTCACCTGTGACACATAATTTTGATGATATATTAAACTAATTACTCAATGGCCCCCATCTTGACTATTTAAAAAGACAATCTCCTCTCCACTAAATACTTAACTTAATTGGATTTAGAGCCTGGGATGCTGATAAACTACCAGAATCCAAAGACAAGTGATCCCATAATTCTCCTCCATTAGTCAAATCACCTCCCCAATGGCATTCCCCAAATGGGAAAGTGTTAGGAGGCAGCAGAAACCTCAAAGTCGCAGATTTCAAATTAGCACCTTCCTGCGTTTCTTCAGCATCCTACCTACTTCCTGCCTTGTCTGATGCTGACTCAGCTGGTTCCTCACATTCCACAAATACCAGTCTTATTTGTTTCTTCTCAGCAACAGATAGATACTTCTCCCATGCTGCCCACAAAACCCAGAATGCCCTCCTTGGCTTTCACTTACCCTCCAAACTTTAGAAACCCCGAATCTAACCTCAATCGTGAAATCTGACTTTCTCCCATCTAAATTATTCAGGGACCCGAAAGAAACCAACTTAACTTAAATTGGGTTCCCACCAAATTTGTTTTTGTACAGCAGCACTCTCTACCTCGATGAGATCTAGCCCATTTTTCCATCTGTAATTAGACTAAGGGACATTTTTCATACTTTGCAAATCCTGCAATATTTTTCTCGGAAATTAGACTTCCTCCTCATAAAAGATAGATCCCTACAGTAAAAGATAATCAAGAGGACACTGTGGATGTCCTGCCTCTCCACAAGGAACAAAATTGCTTTGTCATTATGTTATTGTAGCAGTTTGTAGATGGAATTGTCTTTTTTTCAAAAACTGTAAAAAATAAAACAAGGTGGGGAAATTACAATGCATAATAACCTACTGGGCTGTGTAATGACAGTGTAAGGACCTGGAAAGCCAGTTCCTGGGATCAAATTCTAATTCCACAATGTACTAGTCACATCTCTGTTACTGAGGTGTGACTTTTCTCCCCATCTGTAAAATGGGAATAATAGTACCTACCCTTGGGGAGTAAGTCATTTAATACATGTCAAGCTCCTTGGACAGTGCCTGCACAGAGTAAGCACAATTCATGTTAGTTATTACTATTACATACAGGGTGTAAAATCTTGTTGTCCAGGGAAGCAAGCCTTTTAAATCATTTTCACTCTTTTAACTCATTTTCACTGATTTAAATAAATGAACTTATGACAAATTGTTTTCAAATTGAATTTTGATATTTCTGATCTTTTCCCATTATTTTCTAAGTTCAACAGATAAGAGCATGGAATTTGTCCGAGCATTTCTTGACATTTTAGTTTCATTAGGAATCCCACTTCACACTAGTTAAGCCTTTTTATGATTACAATATTATTTAAAATGGAACTATGGGAGAGGACTATTTGGGGAGGGGGAAAAATATCACTTGCCACTTATTAAATTGAGATTTTAAAGCCAAAAAAAAAAAAAGGGAAGGAGGATTTATAAGCTGCAGGTGACCTTTAAATGCCACATTCACTAATATATAAACATAAACAGAAAAATTTAATGTCTGGTAATAAAGTAAACTGGATCAATGCAATTACATTATGGATTCTGTGGTATTATAAATTATGCCTTCCGTCCAGAATATCAATAACTTTTTAACATCTTTTAAGATCAAATTAGAATACATTAAATATCACCTAGGTAGTTCCCTGCATGTTATTTATTAGCTTATATCTTACTTCTATCACCTAGGCAGCTCCATGTACTAAACTTCTAAAGATATATGGTTTTAGGGCATAAATTATTTTAATAAAGAGTTAAAAATGAAAATAATTTATCATCTCAGTAAGACAATCCTTGAATAAGATCTACTGTAATAATTGGCCTAGAATAATTTTGTTACTATTAACCTTAGTTTACTTTCAGAAGTGAGGAAAATAGGACTTCAAAGATGTACACATTGGTTACATGTGTACATCTCAGTTTCACTGAATTACCCAATGTAAACAGCACAAGCTACTGTAATAATGTAATTACAATACATTAGAGTGGATACTCATATAGTTTTATAGGCCACTTTGATTATTTTCCCTGCTCTACCCCAATTCTATTAGTAAAGAGCTCAGCTTTGGGTATTTTATTTAATATATTTACAGACCTCTCACTCTACCATTCTCAAGCCCTTCATTATTCAAGGCAACATAAACACGCATTGATCCAGAGTAGAATTTTTTTTTTCCTATATAAGAATGTTTAGCGGGGGCACAGAAGGTCCGGAGATTTTTCTTAACTGCCCCAACTATATATTTGAAGAAACAAATTCATTTTTATGCCTTGGATAACCTATAAGTCATTACAAGAAATCACATCTTCCCATCATTAAATTGGTCAACACACCACTTCTACAATTCTCACAGCATGACAACAAATAATAAAAGAACAATTGGCCTCTAAAGCAAGAGTTTATGACTTATCCTGTTTCAGGAGGGTGCAATGCCTTCTCCATTGATGAAGTCACAGAAAGAAGCCCAGTATGTTACCCAAGCACCTCACATGGGTTCTAGGGTCCAGCTAAGTCTTGTGAACACGCATTCCACACTTAAAAACACTGCCTGAGCTTCACTTGATGTTTACTTGTTTCTGAGTTCAGGGACAGAGTTAGGGTCAGTCTTGGTCCTCATTTCAATAGTCATCCACGATGGGACACAGACCACACACGTAGTAAATGTTCATGAAATGTGTGGCATTAAAAGAGAAACACTTGACATGTAGGCTGGTTGGTGTAAGCAAACAGTATCCTTCCACCTAAGTTCCTGCCCAGTCACTTAGGGAGGACAGCTGGCCAGGTTGAAATTCCAAGGGCCACATCAGTGACAACTTCCCAGTATGTCACTTGCACCAATCAACTTTCACATCCCAAGGAGGCGAAGTAGGGTGGGCCTCGGGGGGGGGGGGGGTCAAAAAGAACACCTGAGGTCAGCAGCACCTTCAAGGCTTCCATGGGAAGCTTTCCCTCCAACCACTTCTAAAGCAGCGCTTCTCAAACTCGGGGTCCTGCCAATCACCTGCGAACTTGATTGAAAGCGGAGTCTGGGCCAGTGAGCTTGGATCAGGGTGCGAGATCCTGCATTGCCAACCAGCCCCCAAGTGATCCCCACGCTGCGGTTCCTCCCACACCCCTTTGAGATGGAAGACCCACAAACTCCCAAAGACACCCAGGTCGCTTATATCAGCAACATCTAAAAGTTGTGGTCACAGGTTGTGAAAAATCAAATTGCCCGAGTGCTCTGAGGCCTCAGAGCGTCACCAGCCGGTAGGTCCTCCGAGCACCTGGCCTCCCTCCATGCGCTCGCGGGGAGACCGCCAGCAGCCGCGCCCCCTCCCCCGCCCCGCACGCCCCCTCCCCCTCCCCGCGCGCCCCCAGCGCAGGCTCACCTTCTCCCGGGTCTTCAGGTACCTCTGCAGCGCCTGCTGCGTGAGCTCCCGGACGCGCAGCTGGCCCTCCTTGCAGGGCACCACGATGCCGGTCCTGCCGAAGCACACGGTCACTTTCATCCTGGCCCCCGGCGATCACGCCGGGCCTGTGAACAGGTGTCTGGCCCGGCGGGTGCAACCCCCTCTCAGGGGACGCGCGGCACGGGCGGGCCTGGGGTGTCTCTCCCCGGCGCCCCCTCAGGGCCTGGGGCTCGCAGCAGCGCCCCTTGGCCCCGGGCAGGCGGGCTCCTGGGGGCAGGGATCGGGGAAGGGAAGGCAGCGCGAAGGGCTACCTCCCAGGTGGCGGGGCCGGGACGCGGCTGGGCTCCTCCTCCTGTTCCGGCTCCCGCGGTCGCTCAGGCTCCTGCTGGGGGCCGGCCGCGGCTGCTGCTCCGCGCGCGCCAAAGCGAAACTGCCGGCCCAGCCCGGCCCGGCCTGGCCCTGGCCCTGGCCCTGGCCCTGGCCCTGGCGGCGGCGGATCGGCCTCAGGCCCGGGGCTGGAGTGGGCGGCGGCGCGCGGGGCCGGAGTTGGGAGGAAACTTTTGCGCTGGTCCCAACTCCGCTACGGCGCGCGGCGCTCTGGGCTCCCGCGGCCCTCGGGCGGCTGGGCCCGGCTCTTAAAGGGGCCGCGGCGCTCCGGCTCCACCGCTCACTCGGTGGCGCGGGGTGGGGAACGCGCCGGCCGGTAACTGGAGCCCGGGAGCCTGGTCCCCTCACTCGGTCTCTCCTTGGCCCAGTCCCTCCAGCACACACGGAGCTCTGGGGAATTGTAACCGGACCTGGGAGCTACTCACTGGGGAATTGAAACCGGATCTCATAAAGCACACTTGAGGGAATAGCTAGGAGTCTGCAGAGCTACACCCTTAAATGAGGGGATTGGAGCAAGAGTCAAGGCCCGTGCGAGAGCAGGTGCTTTGGGCCACGCCCACCAAACACCCCAAGGACAGGCTGCTCACAGGTATTGAGCTGCAGCGGTGACCCAAGGGTCTGCTTGGAGCTTGTCTTCAGCCAGCATCGCATCTGCCCTCTGGAGCCCTGAGATGGCAAAAGGTAAGGGATTCTTGGGGGTAACTTGGCAGTGGAACCATTCCTTTTACACTTTACAGGGTAGGACAGTATTTCCACAAAAGTTACATCCCAGGCCCAGATATGATTGTTTATGCTTACATATATTCTTCTGAAATGTGCCTCCTGTTGTGCATTTGACGGGAAAAACAATTTTTAAAACGTTTAGATTCATGATTTGGCAAGTGTGAATCCATCACCAATTGAGATAGGCGTATCTGGGTGCGGTGAGGGGGGCAGGGAATTCAGCAAATAGCGCATGCATCATTCGTAGCTCCCACATCAAATGAGCTCCTTTAAGCCTAACATCAACGCTGTAAAGTAAATATTTCCCCATTCTGTGAATGAGGAATGGAGCTCATTGAGGTTAAGGGACTGAGCTGACTATGGAGTCAGTTATGCTGAAAGGAAATCATTTTTTCCGAAGCTGAATCTCTGGTCTCCCCAGTCAGTTCTCTCAACAGTCCAGTCCATCCAACATGATCCTTGGGCTACATCATGTGTTTCTCTACAAAAGGGTTTGTTTCTATGTCAAGACTCTTAAATTGAGCTTCAGTTGCCAAGGACAGTACGATAATGCAAAGGAGATTATGTTGGTGGGCTCAGGTGCTTTGAGAGTTTTAATTTTTTAACTCATTTATACATGCAATAAATATATATATTGGTTGTCTTAAAGATATGCAGGGCCTTATAGGCAGTCAATGGCCTCAAAGAGGATCATACAGATCAAGTTGATTTTAAGAAAATATATTAGTATAATTTGGTAGCAAATACAAAGCAAACTACTCTAAATAAACTAACAACAGAATGTATTTCCTTCTAAAATCAGGAGATCCAAGAGCACTCTTTTGAGGCAAGATTGAAACCTAAAACCGATGTCCTCAGCAGCCTCCTCTCTCCATCTATGAGCTCTGAGCGTCGTGGTGGTGTTTTCATTCTCAGGCAGGGTCTCCCAAAGGAGACAACGATGCCCAGCCTTAAAGCCAGCCTTCTCAGACATCACTAACCCTCTGTGGCGAGGACTTGCATATCCAAGGTAGAGTCCACACCCTCTCTCTGGCGAGATGAAGGCACCAGTGATTGGCCAGACCTGGTTCACCTGCCTCTAAATCACATCGACCCGAGAAAGGGGAAAAGGAGTAAACCCTCAACAAATGGCGCAACAGAAAACATGCAGCCACCACGAAATATGATCGCTTCCCAACTCCCAAGGAGCTCATAGATAGGAGGGAAGACGAGGCCTACAGATGTGGGAAGTTAAGTAGAATCTGTAAAACAACGGTGAATTTGATAACTCTATTGAACACTATTGATGTAGATATCTGCCAGGCACTGTTTTCAGTGAATATAAAATACATATATGTGTACATATATACACATATATACAAATGCATCGTATATCATGTGTCTATGGTTTTCCTTTACAATGATCTTACAGGAGAGATAATTTTGTCTTCCTTTTAGACATGAGGAACGGAGGCCAAGGGAGGTTAAGATCACACTCTTAGAAAGTAGCAGAGGCTGCATTAGAACCCAGGCCTGACTGCAGAGTCTTCAGGAACTGTTACGCTGGTTTTACATGGGAAGGACCAAGTGAGTAGAGCAAACAAACGAATAAATAAAAGCTAATGCTGTGCATTCATGTTTAGCCCCCTTACTTTCGATATCAAATATTATTAGGACATATAAAATTATATGGAGCACATTTTTAGCTGACTTTGTGTGTTGCCATTCTATATGCTTCATGGCTTTTCAGTTGCTCCAGAATCCTCCTCTTCTGCTCAGGTAATGAATCGCTCCTGCTCTTCTTCATTCCGCAAACTTCCTCTTGGCCCAGCCTCAGCCCCTCACCAATAGCGAGAGCCCTGACTTAGAGAATGTCCTGGCTTTGAGAAGCCCTGCGTGAACCATGAAGAATACACAGACTCTGAAAATTCCATTCTCAGAAAGACTGAAATTGGGTCTTGTGAGATACAAGCAGAGGTTGTAAGGTTCTGAGTTGAATGAAGAGATGAAGCCAGGCATGGATATAAACAATGCATTGTGCAATCCTGCACACCATGGAGTGAAATTTAATGACCCCCAAGTTAGTAATTATAAAAAAGAGTTCAGTGTTTACATTTCATGTTGATTAAATAGCCATATTTAATTTCTTATTCAGCCTTATCACAGCATGAATAGAAACATTTTATCATATGTTAAGAAGTTATGTAAAAGAACATAGTTGCAACACAAAGATATTCATGCCCAGCAAATTCCTAAATCAATATTTCATGTCCCATGGGGCCTCCTGGGCAGAAAACAATAAATAATTTGCCTTGATTGAGTCACACTAGAAGATTCTAGGTCTGGGTTCCATTTTCTTGTTTTGCCTGTTGGATGGGTAAATATTGCCTGTGGTGTGATATTTTCCCATTTGTTATCCAACAGTTTAGCAAGCTTTGGAGTAGCCAGTGAAATTGTGTTATGCAGAGACCAATAACACTGACCAATATTATTAAACAGCTCTGCCTTACAAAAATTCTAACTAAATTGTCAGGTGCTGTTAGGCATATAGTGGATGAAGTCGGTAATTCTTAATATCTAATCAACCAGTCATTCATTCTGATGATTTGCACTATTAAGACAGAAAATATTTTTACTCTTCAATGAATTAATTATAACAAGCATTATTTATCACAAAATTAATTGAATTGGAGATAATCTTCTTTCTAAGACCCTTGGAGCAATTAGTACAATAGATTATGTTCTTAGCTTCCTTATGAAAATAAGTGCCAGAGTGATATCATAAGAAAGAGAAAAATTAGTGTAATTTTTTAAAATTCTTTCCTTCCAGTTTCAAAGCAAAGGATTTGGCAAGAATGAGTTTTTCTTGAGACATCTGTCTCTAAATGCCTGATGGCAATCATTTGTTGACTGTTTCTGTAGCTTAGCTAAGGCACCAATAACAATGCTTTACATCCTGAAGAGAGTACTGTGGATTATCAGCCTTTTGAAAGGTCCTTATTCACACCTGTTTTATAGGTAAGACTTACAGCTCTCCATAATGGTTCAGCTAGACTTCCTTATACTGGATTCCACTCTATGAATTCTAATGTCGTACCTTGATTATGTTTCTTGAAAAGGACCTGAATCATGAACTGAGTGTCTCTTAAAAAAATAAAAATAAACAAACCAACAATAAGCAATGATGTTGCAGTAAGAGTTGATTAATAGCTGGATGCTTTTTCCTCATTGTGTGATCTCCTTCTCTGAAGCACATTAGGCCTCATGGGCACGGAACACTAGTAATAGGTCCTACTCAGCACAGCACCAGGTCCTCTTACCACTAGGTTGCAATGACAGATTAAAGAAGGCGGCCAATGGCAATGATCAGGGAAAATCTCAAGCCAGCTGTTATCCAAGGAGAGCTGCTGAACTGAGGTGAGGCTGCAGTCAAGAGTTCTCTTTTAATCTTACTCACTTTCCCCAAGCTCATGCCCTCTTCTTCTACAGCTCATGTATAGCCCTACACTTGGAGAAGGGACTTACAGGTAGAAAGAGAACTGATATTCGGCACCATATATCTATACTAATAATAGCCTAGGTGGTTGTCACGCCCTCATGCATCACACCCTAATGTCATCACAAGATGGCTGTCACAAGATGGCCACACACACAGTGGAGGCGGGGCCCGGTGGAGGAGGCGGGTCATGGCAGGGGAGAGCAGTTTTGGGAGATCAGGCCAGCAGGGGAGGGCAGTTGGGGGCAAGATCAGGCCAGCAGGGGAGGGCAGTTGGGGGCAAGATCAGGCTGGCAGAGGAGGGCAGTTGGGAGCAATCAGGCAGGCAGGCAGAGGGGATAGGGGTGATCAGGCAGGCAGGGAGAGGGGTTAGGGGGATCAGGCAGACAGGGAATTAGGGGTGATCAGGCAGGCAGGCAGGTGAGTGATTAGGAGCCAGTGGTCCCAGATTGCAGTCAGACATCCCCTAAGGGGTCCCTGATTGGAGAATGTGCAGGCTGGACTGAAGGACCCCCCCCCCCCATGCACAAATTTCATGCACCGGGCCACTAGTCAGTATATAAAAGGATTTCAGATAGAACCAGTAGACTAGAGCTGGATACACTGATGTTCCAAAGTACTCTGCCACTTACCAGCTACCAGTCTTACTTACGCAAGCGTCACTGTGCTCCTTTATGAAATGGGATGATAAGCTTATTTTAAGGTGTAACATAAAGTACCCAATAAAGAGTAGGCAAATATATTGCCTACCTTCACCTTTTATGCCATTTACTACCATTTCTAAATGCTACTTGTTTTCACTGGGCTTGACTTTACTTGCAAAATGGAACAAATCAAATAATGCTTGGAAGCTACATATCATCATTTTCATCAACAATTTCTAAAGCCCAAGTATAACATGCTCCATAATGAAGGTATCACACTCATAGCCAAAATAGTACCATCTGAGTTATATTTTACAGTCCACATATCATTTAATTTGATGCTCAAAAACTAATCCCAATACATAGTGGTCTAGTACCTGAGAGTCACAGAATTACAGAGCTGAAAGAGGCCTTGGAGATTATTTATACAATCTCCTCATTTTATATTTGAGTTAACGAAAGACTGGAAAGGTCAGGTGACCAGCAAAAATTAAGACCCAAATACCCTGGTTTATAGTCCAGTGCTTTCATTACTTCCCTGTCTGCCTGGTAACAGAATTTAAAACAAGGATCTATACTGGCAAAAGCCTTTGAACTTGCACTGGGCCAAGAGGTGATGGTAAAGAGCTCCTTTTCCTATCTATTCCAGAACTTCCAATTTAAACTGAAGATTCTGAACCCTTGTTCTTGCTACAACTGTAAATCTCAAAAAGATTTTGTAAGTGTTAGGATGACTATTACAGAAAATAGAAAACCATTAAAGGACTTTAAGCAGGACAGTGACGTGATCAGATTTGTGCATGGTGCAATACAGAGGACCTGGGAGACAGACCAAGGCCCCTGCTTAGTTTATTCCTCCCATCATTCATATCTCTATCCCACAGTATTCACTCTATACCTATAATCTGTTGAGCGTACAGTGATCACAAAGCTTAGATTCTAGTGAGGAAGAGATGAAAGAAGACTAACCAAATGAACAAAATGTTCACAGATTGTGATAAGGTGTAATGAAGGGTATTGACAGCAGGCTGTGTGAGAGGGAATATTGGGGGAAATGAGAACCTGTTTAGATTGAATGAACAATAGAAAGAAAAAAAACCGTTGTGCAGAACATAGAGAAAAGGGAACAGCAATTGCAAATATTCCCAAGACTGGTGTGTTTAGGAATTAAGAGAAAACCAGTTTGGTCTGTGCATTAAAGAGCCAGGAGAAGGAGGCCCGAAATAAGTTGAAGAGATTGTCTACAAGAATGGCCTCCTAAAGGACCTAGGCAATACTGATGCTGAGGAAGGATGAATTCGAGAGATCTTTCAGAATTTGTGACAGATCGAAAATGGTAAGCTTTTAGGAGGCATCAAGAAAGACTCAGTTTCTAGTTGATAGGTGACGTTATTAATTAAAGCTAGAGAATCTTGGAAAGGGTCTGTAGGGATAGTGAAGAAAGAAAATTAAGTTCAGTGTGGGACATTTGGAGTTCTTGTGCCTGCAAGTCACCCATGAAGAGATGTTTAGTTAGATAGAAACACGGGATTTGAAGCAATGGAGAGTCTGAAGATTCGGCATGTAAATTTAGGAGTCGTAGATTTGGATTTAAACTTGTCAGAATGGAAGGTATCATCCAAAAAAGAAATTTAGAATAAAAAGGCAACGGGGCTTAGACTAGAACCCTGGAAAATGCTAATATTTAAGAAGAGAGAAGTCCGGAGAAGTTACATATCCATATGATGATGCATTATTAATTACAAATCATTCTTCTTATTCTGTACAAGGTATTATCAGTGTGAACGATGTGAGAAGAAAGGGTGCTACTGCCCTAGTGGAAACACAATGGTAGAGAACAGGAAATTGAATGTTAAGAATGGCAAGCATGACAGTTTTACTGGAACAGATAGGCTTCATTGGAGCATAACATAGGATATAAGGTTATAAAGATATGGGAAGAAGGAAATGATGGAGGGTGATGATTGAGTGAGAGCTGTTAGAGCTGGACCAAGGAGCATGGATCTGCTTCACCAAAGAAATATCCTCTAGATGCTTGAGCAAAGGAGTAATATGCATAAAATAGCATTTGATGGTCATTATTCTGACATCTTCATGTACAAAGAATTAGAGTTGAAAGTTGGGAAGGATTCCAAAGAAGAATGTTGGAGCAAATAATATGAAAGTAAATTCAAGTGAAATAGCCTATATGTATATAGTCATAAAATATTCCCACATGTACATGTGTTTATCTGAAATAGTGGACTATGATTGCTTAATGCCCAGTCCTATTATTCTGTTCCATGCCTGGGAAGTGGGGGAGTACCAAATGACTCGGGGTACAGTACAGTCAAGCAAACTGAAAACACACCCATCTCAAATAGAAGGCATTAAATAAAAGAAATTAATTACACTGTGATGGAGAAGCTAAAAAGTCAAACAGGAAATGGCAAGGCCACTGAGAGATTAGCCACAGCAGGAAGCTGCTGCTTTCTCAAGATTGGCTGGATGCAGGGAAGAAGTAGTGTTAGCAGAACCCAGGTGCTGGGCAGCCTGGCAGGAGCTAAAACCATAGCAGGAACTCCCTGCAGAAGCTGGGATCACAGAGAGAGGGGTTGCCCAGAGGAGAACTGGAACTTTAAGGAGCTGTAGTCATGAAAACACAACCAGAGGAGTGACAGAGAAAGAGCGTGCCATACCCACCCCAGGTCCCTTCTCCTGCCCTCCATGCTTCCATCTATGTTTCACACTAACAGGAAGGGAGCTGGGGAATAAATACACAACCACATATTGGCCCACAGCTGATGGCTTACAGGTGCATTTCATAGGTCAAATCCACTGGAAGGCATAAGGCAAGGGAGTCCAATGAAATTCTTGGAGTTGAGTAGAAGAATAAAGAGTAGAGAGTAGTCACCATGAATAATGCACCTTCAAGGTTTGCAATGGTGTGGAATATAGACTTCCCTTCTTGACATTTTACCCATTTACAGTTGGTCTCATTGAGCAAGTTTGCTTGAGGCACAAAGATTTTCCAGTCTTTTTTGTTGTAACTTGATCCCTCAAAACACATGACTTTCTCTAGATAAGAAACCCCTTTGTTACTGTTGAAGCAGGTAGGCTTTTACTAGATTATTGAGAATTGCTAGAGATGCTTGAAATGTTTTACCTATTCTCCTGATGGCAGTTTTTGTTGTGCAGAGTAACCATGCTTTCATGTAAAACATCTCTTGGTATTATCATTAGAATAAGAACACGGACTTGAAAGGACTATTTTTATATTCCACTTGGCATTTCCCTTGTTATTTTTCCTAAGTGTTGCTATCATATATATTTTTACATACATCATGTTATATATTAAATGTATTTTAAACATTAATCTAAAGTCAGGTGCTAGATCATGACACGGAATATGTAGATTCAGATTTATGAGCAACTTATGAATGGCATAAGTTTATGAGATAGCTGTAAAATCTGTAAACTTATTAATTTATATAAGTTTACGAGGCTGGTAATTGGAAACTTGGCTTCCCAAATTTGTATTCTCAGGCCCAAACTGATAGTGGGTATCAGTGAAGAAAATATGTGGAAAATCAAATCTTACTTTTAGATTTCTTAAGATCTTTTCAATAGTTTGAGCCCTTACATCAACATACTTTCCATTTTCAAATGTGCCACTTTTCAATATTACTCAGGAGTAGAAGTCATGCTGCCTCTTCCTAGGTTGTTGTCCAGTACAGAGGTACCCAGTGTATTTAATATCATCTCACCCTCTCCCTAGCATCTCCAGGAAAACTTCTTTCATCTCTGTACAGTTAACATCAGGGTTCTTTGAACAAAGCAATCAGTATAAAATAATGCATCAAAGGTCTAGATGCTTCTTCCATTTCCACATGCAGGACACTTGTGATGACTATTTGTTAATGGCAAACAACACCAGATGTTAGACCTGGTTCCTCGAGTTTTGGCTAAGAAAGAATTCAGAGTCAAGACTCAAATACAAGCACTAGTTTATTTAGAAAGTCACAGAAATAGAAGTGAGCCAGTTGGGCTGTGTGGGCTCAGGAAACAAGTTACAGAGGCAAAAGAAGGGCCTTGGAGCTCAGAAGAAAGAAAGCAAAGGTATGCACCTTGAGGGAAGAAAGGTGAAGGAAAGTATATGAGAGGCAGAGCTGCTCTAAGTCCTTTGTCTTAGGAACTTTATCTGGAGGTCTCAGGGGGAGGATCTCAATAACATATTCATCAGCTTCCCAGGTGTGTCCTTTCCACGTCTTGGTTTCTACTGATTGGTCAGCAACAAGGCAGGGTGTCATTAATAATCCCAAGTGGTCTTGATGTCAGCCATAGGGTCACGCTGCCTGGTCTTGCTGCTTTTCTGGGCCTGGAGCTGAAACACAATTGAGGCCTAGATGTTATCTCCAGGGCTGAATGCTTAAGGGAGTGGTGTGCAAGGGCTTGTATGGGAATGGTATAACTCGTCTAAGGGAGTATATCACATGACCAGGGATAGTGCCAGGGGAGAAAAGGTCAGTGGAGGGTCTGAACCACATGACCAGTGAAATCAGGGTCTAAACCAAGATATGCTAAGGTAGGCAAGGTCTCCCTGGGGGCGAGGTCCCATCTTACAATTGTCAGTTGGTAGGCACCTGGGGCTTTCCGCCCTGGTGACCTTCTGTACCTGGGCTATTGTTCCTACTCTGCTTGCTAACTGCCTACTGTGTCATATTGACCTAGAAAATGTCCCCGAACATTAGAAAAGAAAGGTCTCACACACACACACACACACACACACACAAATCAGCTTTAGAAAGGAGGGAATTTTGAAGTTACTTAAGAATAACAGTAAAGCACCTCTGAGTTAAACTAAGCAATTCAGAACAAAGCATGAGGTCAGAGTCAGTAAAAGCAAACCCAAAATCATAATGTGTGAAGGGCTGGCTAATGAGCTTCCAGATTAAGTTTCAATCAAGAGATTAAAGAATGGCTGCTGTCAGAACCTGGCAATTAGCATGTTTAAAGCTATGAGACAATGACTTTAGCATATCTAAGATAAGAATGTGTTAAAGGAAAACTCTCTCAGTGGCAGAATGAGGAGAAAGAAGGGACCAAGAACTTGACCTGTTAGTCCCCAACACTGATGGAGAAAGTGGTGCCCTTACTAGAAGAGTCCAGTCATCTCTGGTGCTTTCCTCCATGGAGGAAGACTTATATTTCAAACACTCTTAGCTGAAGAGCCCTTCATTAAGAAAACCTAATTCCCATTTGTTTGTGCTTAATATCCACCAGGCAATCTTGACCGAAGGTTACATTTCCATCTGTCTTCCTCAGGGTGAAAATGTGAGATCCAAATACCGCTTTATGAATGTCCAGTCTGAATGCCACCTTGAAGCCCAGTGTGTCCATTAAGGATTCCAGATGGCTGTGTCCCAACCTGGGCTCTGTCACTTACTACCTGTGGAATCTTGGGCAAGTTACTCAACTTTTCTGTGTTTTAGTTTCCTTGTCTTAAAGGGAATTAATAATAGAATCTGTAGACCTTTTAGTATTGTGATGATAACTGACATGAGATAAAAGACTTTAGAGCAGTGCTTTATTTAAAAAATATATATATATATATATATATATCTCTGAAATATATATATATATTTCAGAGAGAAAGGGAGAGGGAGAGAGAGCCAGAAACATCAATGATGAGAGAGAATCATTGATTGATCATCTGACTCCTACATGCCCCACACTGGGGATTGAGCCCCAAACCCGTGCATGTGCCCTGACTGAGAGTTGAACCATGACTATGCTCAACCACTGAGCCATCCTGGCCAGGCAGAGCAGTGCATTTTGTTTGATACTTCAATTTTTGTGAATTCGGTTGGTTTGAGTCAGTTCCCCAAGACTTCATTATGTGGGAGCACTGAAAGGCTTTCTGTCTAGACACACAGGCTAAGATCCAGCCTCTGTGACTACCTAAATGATAGAAGCCTTGGAAATCACGTCTGGGCAAACTACCTTTCTGTTGACTGTGGGGGGAGAAAGGTACAGCATAGGGTGGGAGTTGTTTACCTAAGGTGCATTCTTATGACTTTATGAGGGCAAGTTTGGGGACAATAAGGGAATTGAATCTGGCTGTTGGGCAGCTTCTCAGCCTCTTTGCTTGCCTTTCTCCTGACCTTCATCCTGATAGAAAAAATCCAGACTACTCAAATGAGATAGAGCTGAAAGTCCTTGGAAAAAGTACACTGTGCACAGGTAAGGTTTTATTGCTCAAATCACTTTGCCTAAAGGCTCAGGTTCTAAGGCCAAAGTGCAGCCTTTGAGGAAGTCCATTTATACAGGTGTGTCTGTCCTCTGCCCTTTGCTGAGAGGCAGATAGGAGTCTGTAAGGGTTGCCAGTTCAAGATGCAACCAGGACACTAGGGCAAAAAAAGTCTGGTTCAGAAAATAAAAGTGATACTGGCTAAGAACAAGGGTTCGCTATCTAATCAGTACGGCAGGAGGCACCCAATTTGAGCAGGAATAAGAAGCAGAGGCTGAAAGGAAAGTCACCTGGCACTAGAACAGTGACAAGATATCTTAGCAATATTGTACTTTGACTCCAAACAAATCATGGAACAACTTTTAAAAGGTAGTGGTGCTGCATCCACGAATGCACCTCCCATCCACAAGGCTTACAAACAAAGACCTGTGAACTGAAGCTATCAGCCCACTCTCTCCAAATTTCCCACTAGAAGTTACAAAAGTACCAACACACAATGTATACTGTATTTGGGATGCTGTAAGCTCACCTCTTTCCACAACACTCTATTTACCCCATCTGAACCCTGACTTTTGGGCAACATCATCACTTTTCTTGCAAAGGTCTCCAATCCAATCACTCTTTGTCTAGACTCAGCTCTCCGTTGCTTTTCCCAGGCACTGATCTGGCCACTGTGCAACTACCTCTGCCTTTTGAACATGAGCCATCTGCTTCTTTCGCCCTCTCCACATTCCTGCAGCTGTTGTATACTCACCTTAGACACTGTCCCAGTCAGGGGCCTGGCAGGAGACAGATGGTGCACACATAGGGTTAATTGAAGACATTTTAATGTGGGGATGATTTGCAGATGTGGGCAGGGTAATGGGAGCCAACAAAGGTTAGTGTTGAGAAATTAGCAAGCAAGAAGCCTACTGGCCTGAGGCCTGAAGAAGATGTGGGAGGGAGTTGTCCCACAGGATCTGTCACTACAGGTAAGTAGCAGAGCTTCTGTCCAATGTACCTGGTAGCCAGGAGACCAGTTAGCCCAACTTCTCTTTTCTCCTATTGTTCATTCTTCTGCCAGAGTCTTTATTGGTCAAATCCAACTTGCAACCACGGGAAGTCTGAGTGATGCAGTCCATGAAGGTTGGCCTCTCCTGGGGCAGGGAGTAGGGCTGACAAAGGATCTAGGAAGGTAAACAGAGAATTATCATCACAAACATACTGCGCTACTATTCTTTTTAAATAACACACATTGGTTGTCTTAACTTGATTATAAAAGTAACATATTTTCAGGCAGAAAATTTTTTAAATACAGAAATGGATATATAAGAAAATAAGAGTACCCTATAATTCTGTTACCCCAAGCTAACTTCTATTTGTGTAGTTGTGGGTTCCACATTTTATACTTAACAAGGTATCATGAACATTTCCCTGTGTCACTAAACATTATTTGAAAACGTTAATTTTTTTAGAGGCTGCATAGATTTTCATCTTTTGGATTCACCACGATTTGTGTACTCATTTTATTAATGATCACATGTAAAATATTTCTAAATTTTTTTTACTATCATACATAATACTGAAATGACAACTCTCATATGTCAATCTGATTATTTTCATAGAAGAAAGTCTTAGGAGTGAAATTACTCAATAAAAATTCATAAACATTTCAGGGTTCTTTATGCATATTGCCAAATTATGATCTGCCAACAGTAAGTAGGAATGCCCATCTCCCCAAGCCTTTGGCTCTTGGGGAGAGCAAGTCTAACATTTAACTTTGCTTGATATAGTCATGTAGAATGATGGTGATAAACTCTACAATAGTAGAGATATAAATAATGTGGCAGCAGGCCAGAGAAAGAAATAAGAAGAAATGTTGGATTATGGAAGAGGGAGTAGAAGGGAGGCAAGTACACATATTATTTCCTTTTCTATTCCCAAGGACCTGGCACATTGTCTAGCACAAAGAAAGTGCTCACTGAGATTTTTGAACAAAGGAATCCAGTTTCTCGCTAGCATACTGACTGGTGGGGTGCCCTAAGTTGAGAGACAGACAAAAATCCACCCTGACCCTATTCTGTAAACAAAGCCAGTCCTCCCTAGAGCAGGAAGCACGGAGCACACATCAGTCAGTTCTGGGCAGCAGTGCTGGTTGTAGCTACTCATGCAGGGCCACTCTTGAAGCGCTGCACCCTGCTGTTATTTCCCTTGCTCCTCAATCTCTCGTTCTGCAGCACTTGGTGTCTGCATTGGGACCTTCACCATATTTGGAGTGCCATTTATGGAGCAAATTCTTAAGAGAAGTTGAATGAAGGTTAGATTAAGCAAATAATGGACAGGCAAAGACAGATGAAGTGGTGGGGGGAAAGTGAATATCAAAGGGGAGGATTTTTAAGGAAGTTCCTACCTGATTACTGATTACTTCCGTGTGTGGGGTGTGTGTGTGTGTGAAGTTGGAGGTAAGGTTGTCTATTCAGAATGCATGATTAACAATAGGATTCAGTTACTGCATCATCAACATTCACTGGCCACACATACCTTTCCTGAAACTTCATTGTTAGGAGCCTTCAACTTAACTGGGCCACAGACACCTATATACTCATCCCTGAACTAGACTTTCAGATCATTTTCAACTGCATCCTTTCTGAGATTCTCTAAACATAATTCATACACTCTTCCCCCCTCTTACTCCTTCTTTCCATTAAATTGCCTAAATTGCCTTTTGCTGTCTCCTTGACCCTCCATCTCTCAACCTCTCTTCTTTTCTTTGTATTAATACATTTTTTCTGCCAGCTTGTCATCTATATTTAGCTTTTTTTATATTTCCACTCTCATATCTATGTGAATATAAGGAAAACCTGGCATCTTTTTTCTTCCCTGCATCCCCTTCGTACAGATAATACACAAATTAAGAATGAATGTGTGGGTCACAGCCATTTGGGGAGGTTCATACTATTTGAAGCAATTCTGGTCCTGGAACACTGGTTAAATGCTGAGACAACTCCCAGAGTTTGAATCCGTTCCGAAGTGGGCTCAGCTTGGGCCTTGTGGTGAGCAGGTGGATTCAAACCCTGGCTCTGATTAAGAGCACGTGCCCCCATTCCCAGCCTTAGACTTCCTGAAGGTTGACTTCTGTTTGTCTAATTTTTATTTGTTACTCTTCCCCATTGGAAGATCCAAGTCACCTTACAGCCACCAAAAAGCATGGTATTATTTCAGTGGGACTCAGTACTAAGTCAGCTCAGGGGAGTATGATTTATTTTGCACTCTGAGGCACTACAGGGTAGAAATCACAGTTGGTGCTAATGTGTAAAAAAAGAGAACTTGGTAAATTATTAACACTCACTTGCAAAACATGTTCAACTTAACCCATGTTACCATTATCATATATTTTATTTTATACAGTAAAAAAAATATGTTAGCTCCTATGTTGATGGTAATTAGGTAAATTCTTAAAATAAAAGCAGCATGATCTTTCATAACTTATATGTGGAAAGGGGACATTATGTGTGAATATATGAATCTTGTTTCTTGGTATGACCATGTCCAAGTTACTACATGTCTCTGATTTCCTGTTTACTCATCTGTGAAATGGGAATAAATATACTTACTGCATATCATTCTTGTTAGAATTTAATAAGTGTTCTAAAGTACCTGGAATAGTATTTAGTGTTGCTTCTGGTGATGTCTGCTGTTGGCTTATCACCACTCCCTCTGAAATCTAGGAGCTACATTACCCAGGACCCCCGCCCCAGTGTGGTTCTGGGTTAGAGTTTGTCAGTGAAAATTAGACATGGCAGTTTCTCCTATGTGGCTTTTTGTAGACCTCTTTGAGATCCCACATTGCAGTCAATGGTTCCACTTTGCCTAGATGCTCATGGCTTCTAGACTCTTGTGGGAGTCCAGGGAAGTGGTTTGTGACTATCTCGAGTCCTTCAGTTGCAGGCGCCCATCCCTTCCTTCCTTGAGATCTCTCTGTTTTATTGACCAAGCCTACCCTGGTACAGTTCCAAACTGTCCCTATGAAAGTTAGCTCTAAAATCATGCAATTTATATTTGAAAGTAGTCTCACTGAAACATTTCATTCAATGCTTTTTTTTAAAAGTTATTTTTGTTCTATATCTCTACAGTGTTCCAAACTTCTTCACTAATTTTTATGTCAGGTTTTACACCCTGTCAAAATGAGTTTTATATTTGTTTATTCATTTCTGAAAAGCTTCAAACATCTAATAACTATTTCTAAAACTGGACTTTATTGGCATTTTATGAGTCTCTTCAATTAATCTGACAAACTGAAATTTATGGCTATTACCATTACTAGTCTGTGTTATTATCCCAGTCTGTTCCTCCCTTTATGATTTACTGAAGCTGAAGCTCCTGTTAAGAGGTTTACAATTAGTTTTTCATCTATTTTTCCACAAATTACTCTGTTGCATGCATATGCTAAAGCTATAATTCATGAGTGAGAGTTAATGATGTGGTCACTCAATGTATTTTCTAATTCTGTGGGTAATTTTTTTGATTGATCTTATTTAACAGTGTGAATATGTTTATTTTTAGAGAAGTTTGATCTTGTTCAATCTCCCTCATGAATAATCTGGAACACTGGGGTCTTAAGCCCTGGGTCAGGGAGGGGTTTGGAGTGGAGGTAGCAATGGGATAGAGAGGAGCTGAAGGTTGAATTCTAGGTTGAGGTGGGAAGCAAGTCAGAAGACTAAGATTTCAGAGATGGGTGGAGAGCAAGATGATAATAGCTGATGTTTACTGAGCTCTTACATCTCAGCCCCTGTTCCAGTCTTTACCTATATTCTTTGTTTAATCCTCCATCCAAAAACATAGAATGTTCCCATTTTTATTAAATGCCTGTATCAGTCACTGTCCCAGCAGGATACAGGAAGCATTCGAAAATATGATCACAAAGACAATTCAGTGAAGAAACCATATACCTGTGTGGGCAGTTTATGGGAACCACTAGGGATGGTGAGGTACTCAGGACTAATAGAAGGGTGAGCTTCCTTCCCTAGGACTGAAGGAGAAAGTAGAGAAACAGTGTTACTAGAGCCCAGTTATTGCCAGCACCATAGAGGAAGAGCCACCCCCAAAGCGGTGAGCTTAAAATTGTTGAAATTGAGGAAATAGCTGGGGTCTCTGCCTCTCAAATGCTACATCCTATTTCTGATGGGATGCAAGGAAGAAAAGTTAGTTTTGCACAAGAAACCCCTAGGAGATCTAGGTTTAAAAGCGCCTGGGTGTGGAGCAGCACAGTGGGGAGCACGCTGCAGAGGCAATGGCACTATTTAATCGTGCTCATGTCTCCCTGTGTTGCTTGTGCTCCCTGACTGGCCTGTTAATACCCTGCCAGGTGGGTGTGTAGGAGGGAAAGGAGCAGTAGGAAACTGCTGGAGGGCTTTCTTTCTTGTTGTACTTCACCAGATCATGCAGAAGAGAAGATTGATAAGAAATGACCAAACAGACTAATAATTACTAATGATTAAAGGTTACAAAGTTAAAAAGGGACAAAGTTTAGGGTCTCTGGAGACTGTGCTTCTCAGAGTTTCAGTTTTCTGTTTAGGTTTTCGTGTCCATCTGAGCAAATGAAAAGTTTCAGATAACATTAAACATGGCTTGGGAGAAGGGAATCTGGATATGTATCTTCCATATTTTGCCATTTTGAAACAGTTAGCTTTAGAGCCATGTATTTTCATTGTTTATTTCTCAGTTTTCTAATGTCTAGTTTATTATAATGCCTGTGTCTTATTCACTCGTATGATGCCAATTTTAAAAATCTACATTGAAGGGTGGATTCCTGTGTTTTAATATAGTGCTTCTTATATCACATACTTTTCTGGATATTTTCTCTTCCTTTTAGAGTCAAAATGTAGCATAAACATTTTAAGATCATTTAATTTCAATACATATATTCTTTATTTGAAATTGGAATTGATTTCCATTTTATGCTATTAAAATAAATGTACTATTCCCAGAAATTTAAGGGCCTTATGGCTGCTTGATTTCTCTTCTACATCATCTTTAGTTCATCAACCAAACCATGGTATCATAATCATTTTATTCCATAATCCATTTTTCCCACATTGTTGTGAATATGAAATCAGGTGCCAGAGTGACACTTCTGTCTCTATCCTTAAACTCCCCAGTGTCTGGGGTGAAAGTAAAATTCTAATAGAAATCCATTTTTATAAAAATCTCCATCTTCAATTTGAGCTTCCGGAGCCAGTTAACTCTTACACGTAGAATCATTATACAGTTAAAAACAAACATATACAAAATACCACAACACAGTACAAATAATAACTACAATAATGATGCAAATACCATCACTAACACTTAGTGAAGGTTGTGACAGAGATCTATAATTTCCTGGTTTTCAACTGACCGCTGCCCAAAATAAAGATAACATTTCTTGGCATCCATCCTAGACCCTTTGGTGACCTTGGGAAAGGCAGCCACTCAGCAGAGAGCAACAGGATGTAAAGCCCCTGAATCCCCAGCACAGTGGGTTGCAGTATAACCCCTGGGCTGGCAGCTGTGGACTTCTTGAACATGGGAGAGAAATCAACTTCATCTTTTAAAGTCACTGCTAGTTGAGAATATTTATGTTATTTGCAGCTGAATCCAATCAATCTTATTATAAGTGGTCCTCTGTGGTAGGCACTTTGCTGATGCTTTACCTCTTTTAATTTTGATGGCATTCCTATATATAAAGGTGAGTATTTCCCCCATGTAACAGGTGAGGAAATCAAGGCTTAGAAGGGTTGGGTGATTTTCCCGTGAGGAGTGAAACCAGCTCTGTCTGATTCTAGAGTCCGTGCTTTACACCACTCTGTCTTTACAGGGTTAGAAGGGACCTGGGGATTGGTGCCTCGTTCTTATAGATTCGGAAATTAAGGCTTAGAGATTGAATGTCACCTGCCAAAGGTCTCTCATCACGTGAGTAGCAGGGCTGGGACAGGGGTCTAGGTCTCCTGACTTGAGAGCTCCCCTCTTCACCATACTGCTTCTGAACTACAGGGACCCACTTTAGGGACAAGGTCCTTCACCAGGCAGGGTGAATGTGAGCCTGAGAAACTTAAATACACAGTGATCACCATTCTCCTGGTCTGCTCGGGCTTCCCACCTGCTGCACCATCTGCCTTATTTTCCTTTGACCAATTCTTACCCCTGGTGACAATCTCACTAAGCCACTGCTTTCCTCCTCCTCCATATGCCTGGAGCCACCCTAGTGGTCCCCCATTTCTTTGGTCCTTCCAGGCCCTGTTGCCCCATGGCTGGATCCTCTATTCTCTGACTCTTGTTGGGCATCCACCCTACTTGCTGTGCCTGGTGCTGAACCCTACTGTGCTCTCATCTTCTCAGTGGCTCCCAGCCTGCTACTTAGTGCCACACTGTCTTGCTGCTGACCCAGGTAGAATGAGGGCCCGGGGAAGATGAAACAGAGAACTGACAGTACCAGCTATGAAAGTGTCACTGTTCATACATAATTTTGTTTCAGAGCCCTCCAGCATTTTGATGAGATAATGTCGGAGTGATTGTATCTATTCCCCAAGTTGGAACCCTTTTGAGAGAACAGTAGAAAACTAGGATGTATGGTCACTTGTGGCAATGAGGATGATGAGGATGATGATGGATGATAATAATGATGATACATAACATTGGTTATGCATTTACCATATGCCAGGCACTGTTCTCAGTGCTGTCTATGCATTATCCCGTGTGATCCTCACAACAATCTCATCAAGAAGGTATTTTTATTAGTCCCGGGTGGCAGGTGAGGAATCTTAGGTACCCCAATCCCTTGCCTAAGATCACCCAGCTAGCTACTGGGAGAGTCTGAGATTGAGCTCAGACCGCCTGGACCAAGTCTGCTCTCAGCCACACTGCACATTGCCCTCCCAGGAGCTCTCACCCTCACAGCACCTCTAGGAAACACATTCTGCTGTTTACAACTTTCTTTACTCTATTTTGAAAAAAAATTGTGAAGACAACATAAAATTTATTAAAGAAGAGCATAATAAACACTTGTATATCCTAACCCAGAATCACCAATTGTTAAAATTTGCCACATTTGCTTTATTTCTCACTTTCCATATGCATGTGTGTTTCATTTTTTTCAGAAACAATTGAAACTTGCAGACATCACTTCACTTTACCCATAAATACTTCAGCATGTATCTCCTAAAACCAAGGATCATCTTCTAAACAGCCAAAATATCATTATCATATCCAAGAAATTGAATATTGATGCAATAATATTACTTAATAGGCTGACCATATTTAATTTATTTCATTTCAACCATCCTAGTAATATCCTTTATAGCAGCATTTTAAAAATCTTGGATCTAATCAAAGATTATGTTCTGCATTTAGTTGTCATTTGTAAATTCCCCTTTATGCATTCTGTTTTTTGTTTCTAATATATAGAACAATAACAAACAAAATACACACACACACACACACACACTAGTAGCCCTGCGCATGAATCTGTGCCAGTAGCTCTCTGCAGGGCCTGGCTGCTTCACACCTGTGCCCAGAGGCTCTCCGCGGCCAAGAGGCCCATCTGCGGCCAGGCTCGGAATGCTTGCCTCATCGCCACAGCGACGAAGCAAGCATTCTCCCTGCTCTCAGCAGCCGCCCCCAGGACTGGGGGACTCCAGTGGGGCTGAGAGGACTGGGCGCCGCCATCTTGTGGCTATGGGTGCCACCATCTTTGTGACAGAGTGATGGTTAATTTGCATATTACCCTTTTATTAGATAGGATATATAAGGCTAATATGCTAAGTGTCTGTCGGGTAATGATGTCACAGAGCAATGCCTGGCTTCTTCTCCCTAATGACTAGCCTCCTTGCAGTTTCTTCAGCCCAAGAACATGGGTGGAAACATTATACACTTTAACCAAATGTGTGTGAAGCGTTTTCCTGTGCCTCATCTCATTTGCTTCTCATAGAAGTCCTGGAGTAGGTAGATAGGAGACTCGGTGGAATCCTATTTTCTTTTCATTAGCTGGAAAACGGAGATTTAGAAAGCTTAGAAACTTGACCTGACTGAAAAGAAGTAAGAAATGGTGGAACTTGAAAATAACTTCAGGTTTTCTCACTGCACAGAATATAGTCAAACACTGCTGCAGTTAAATATTTTACCCTTTGTTCTCCCTGTGCGATCTACAATAATAATCTGCTTCATGTTGATATTACTGCTGTGTTGCTGACAATTACGTGAAAGAGAAGTTGGGGTGCTTCACTGGGCTGGAGAAAGTTCAGCTAAATCAGAAAACAGGTCTAATTAAGCAAGTTTATTCTATATCTATAAAAGGCTAAGTTGACTCGCGCATGCACAATACATATAAAGCTCTTGCTGGCACCAGTCGCACGTGTGTGTTTCCATCTGTCATTGTCGATCATGAATTTGGTTGACACTTCTATTATAGAGAAAAGGTGAATATTTCTTATTAAAATATTTAAAATATTAAAATATTTCTTCTAATTAATTTTCTTTCAATGTGCACGAATTCATGCACCAGGCCACTAGTAAATAAATAAAAGGCTTTGAGCATGCAGCAGCAGACACTGTTGATGCCCTGCTTCATATCCCCAAGTGTCACCTGGATCTGCAATGTCACCTGCAGCTTTGGGCATTTTCTACACAAAGATGGCTTCCTGCCTCAGTGCCCACAGTCTCAGGTGCTGTGCCATGCAGCTTTTTCCAGAACCAGGGGAGCTTACTCAGCCTGTGAGTGGGGCAGCCTGGAAGACTTGAGTGTTTTATCATCTTCACGGACAACTTTCAATCAATGAAGTTCACCATGTGATCCAGCAATTCCCCTTCTGAGTATATAGCCAAAAGAAATGGAAACAACCTGTCAGAGAGAGAGATGCACTCACATGTTTATTGCAGCAGTATTCACAATAGGGATTAAAGACAGGGAAACATGGTAAGTGCCTGTCAGTGGATAAATGGATAAAGAAAATGTGATTATATATACATACATACAAATGTATGTATATGTATATATACAAACGTACGTACATATACACATACATGCATATATATGTATGTATAATGGAATTTTATTTGGCCATGAGAATAAAGGAAATCCTGCAATTCATGACATGGATAGATCTTGAGGACATTATGCTAAATGAGATAAATCATAGAGAGATAAATACTGTATGATATCATTTCAATGTGGAATCTAAAAAAGCCAAATCCATAAAAACAGAGGACAATGGTGGTTACCAGGGACTGGAAGGTGGAGGAATAGACGAGATATTGTTTAATGGTACACCTAGTAGACAAAAATGTGATGGGGACCTAATGTGAAGCCTACTAAATGTAGACAACAATATTGTATCATTAAACTTGCTAAGAGACTAGATCTTGATTCCCACAACAACAGAAATGATAATTATGTGGTAGAGGTGCTATCACTACAATGACAATCATATTATAATATGTAAATTATCAAGCCAACTTTACATTTACACAGTGTTCCATGTCAAATGTATGTCAAAAAAATTAATTTAAAAAGTAATTTCACAAGTTGGTGCATGAATAGCCAGCCCCCCTTCCCTTGGTAGAACAACTCTGAGGCCTGTTCTTCATTCTACCTTAGGAAAGTTGAGTTCCCCCAGCAGTACCGTGATGATAGCACATTTGGTGGGGTGGAGGGGCCTTTTTCTTCACTCACTTGTGATTCTTTGTTTTTTTAATATATTTTTACTGATTTCAGAGAGGAATGGAGAGGGAGAGAGAGATAGAAACATCAATGATGAGAGAGAACTATTGATCAGCTGCCTCCTGCACACCCCCACTGGGGGTCCAGTCCACAACCGGTACATGTGCCCTGACCAAGAATCTGTGACCTCCTGGTTCATAGGTCAACTCTCAACCACTGAGCCATGCCAGCTGGGCTCACTTGTGATTCTTGAGATTACCTCCCAAATGTATGACCTGTACCCGAGTCCTGGTTTAAGGGTCTGCTTTATGGGGGACTCAAACTACATTGTCTATCATTATGCAGCTAACTGGTGACAAAGCCAGGATGAGAGCCCAGGCAGCCCAGTTGAGGCTCTTCACCCTTAAACTAAACATCATTTTACACACAAACTTCCCCAGACGGGTCAAGCTACTTACCTCAGGTCTCACAGTCAGGAAGTTAGGGTTGAAATGGAAATGCAAACTCATATTTGACTCATTGCAAAACTCTTAACAATAATATCATGTATGCTCAATGGAATCTCAAAAACTTAAAACCTGACCATAAGGAGAGACTAGATCACTTCTCCACTTCAAACACTGAATTATAATTTTTAATTTTTTATTAAAGTAGAAAGTTTATTTATTGTAATTTATAAATCAACAACTGTTCATCAAAGTGTGATTGAGCTCCAAGAGATGTGTTGGGTAGGGAAGTAGTCTAATTCCTATCCTCAAGGAAATTAAAATGCAGTGATTACATTTTATTATTGTATTGATTCAACAGTATTCACAGTAATTCTCTCTCTCTCTCTCTCTCTCTCTCTCTCTCTCTCTCTCTCTCTCTACCAGTATATATCTCACACTGAACCTCTTAACTATCAATACAGAGGATTTGTCATTTCATTCTCCCTAACCGCCCCCCCCCCCCCCCCGCCCCAGGATTTCTCATAAATCTTCTTGTTATGGTATATCTCACACTTTATTGTTGTGGCCTATTTATGGATCTGTGTCTCCCACTAGGCTCTGAGATTCTCAAGGGCAGATATCCTGTTTTATCCTTAGCACCCAGCACTGGATAGCTAGTAATTTATCAATTTCTTCCATATGGCCAGGGATGGGGCTAAGCATAGTAAGTGAATTGCCTCATTTAACCTGCAAAAGAATTCTATGAGGCAACTTCTATTCTTATGTTCATTTTACATATTCTTTTATAAAGCCTGGGGCGGGAGCTAAAAACTCCCCTATAGACACACAACTAGTAAATAAAAGAGACCGAACTCAATCAGCATAGCCCCTTGTTCCTTTCTACACAATGTAGTCCTACATCTTTGCTCTTCTAAACCCAAAGATCACTGAAAATGGTTCTGATCCCTTTAAAACTGTGCAGAATATCGTTGCTGCCAAGCCTCTCAATATGAGCAGCACCCCCAGCGGATGAGACAGCTGCCTTGTCTCAATTAACCTTTACTGAGATCGAGTTGGGTTGACATTAGCTCCCTGAGCACCTCTTCAATCACTCATTCATTCATTCATGCATTCATAGGTTTTCATTTCAAATCGCCCCTTTGTGAACCACGTTAGGAAATTCTCATTTTCACACATCACCTATTTTGATGGATTCTGCTCAGTTATTTTCTATTTTCATGATTGACCAGCAGCCATTTATACATTTTTTCAACCATCATCTCCTTTTCAGCAATGGTCCTTCGACCTGTGATTGCTTTCAAGGAGGTATATTACCAGTAGCCGTTTGGGTTTTTGTTTTGTTTTGTTTTTTTGGCATGTGTGTGTGTATGTGTGTTGTTTTTGTTTGTTTTTTTACTGTGGTTCTCTGGTAGCTTCAGTTTTCAAATGAAATTAAACAAGATAAATCTTTGTCACTTCTGAATCTGAAATACTGAGCTATATATATATAAATATAGATATAAATATAGATATAGGACTTAGATATATACCAGGATTTAGGCATATGTATATGTGTATGTATCTATAGCTACAGCTATAGACATAGATATAGAGATATATTTTAGATAGTCTGTATGCTTTGGAAGCCAAGGTGCCAAGCTTTCAGCACCTGCATTAGCCTTGAATGAAGAAAGTTGTACCCATTGAGTTACTTGAGGTACACCTTCCAGACATTTCCTGTGGAGTGGCCAAGATGGTCTTTGTAAATAAAGTTTTATTGGAATACAACCACACCCATTCAATTATGTATCATCTATGACTGCTTTTGTAATACAATGGTAGAGCTGAGAAGTTGCAACAAGAGACTGTATAGTTTGCAAAACCTAAAATAATGTAGTATCTGGCTCTTTACAGAAAAAAGTTTGAAATAGAGAAAGGGGCATGATCATAAGATCTCTACTTGAACCCTGACTCTGGCACTTAATAACTGGGAGCACTTGGGTAAATTACAATCTTCCTGAACTATGATTTTCTGATCTATAAAATTATGTTAATAGTGAATAAGGGAAAATACTTTGTGATCTGTAAACTTTTATCTAAATTTTAGTTGTTTGTGGGGAGAGTAGCCTTGGCAACTATATCAGTTAGCAATTGCTGCATAATAAACTACTCTTAGAACTCAGTGGCTAACTATAATAATTTATTACTTTTCACAAGTCTTTAGATCAGCTGGGTGTTGGCTAATCTCAACTGGGCTCAATTGAGTAGATTTTCTGGTCTCTGCTGGGCTCAGTCACACACTCTGTGGCTGAATGGAGGGTGGTTTTGCTGTGCTTGTCTCTTATCCTCTTCCTGAGACCACTGGACTAGCCTAGGCAGTGTCACCTCATGGTGATGGCAGAGGCGCAAGAGAGCAAGCCCAATCAGGAAAGCACTTTTGAAGACTCTCCATGCATCATTACTGTTCATATCCCATTGAGAAAGTTCACATGGTCAAAGTCAGAAGCAGGGAATTATGCCCAGGCCCAGCAGGAGGCCACGGCAAAGTCACATAGCAAAGGGTGTAGACATGGGGAGTAGTGAAGACTTGAGGTCTCTAAGGCAATGTACTAAAATTATTATTTGAAAAATGAGCATTCTCAAACTGGTGGCCAAAGTGAAAACGAGTGCAACTTCTGTGGACTGCAATTTGGCAGCACATAAGAAAAATATTATGTGTATGGCTTTTGATTGAGCTATATCACATTTCTAAGAATTTATCCTAGGTCAATCATGGATGTATACAAAGGTTTATAATAAAAATGCTTACTATATCATTGCTGATATGGGTAAAAAAAACTAGGAACAAATGTTCAAAAGTGGAGGTATAGTAACTAATTGTGGCCCATCCACTTGACAGAATAATATGGAGCTATTAAAAATGAGGATAAAGAAGAATAATGCTGATAAAAAATACGCATCATATATTGCTAAGTTGAAAAGGTGATGAAATAATTTCTGTAACATATTCATGTTTTATTAAAAATGTATATCCATATGCATAGATAAAGAATGCAGATATGTTAAAATATTAATGATGGTTATATCTGAAAAATAAGATTAGTATTAAATTTTATTTTCTTTCTTGTAATTTTTTGGATAGTTGAAATTTTTCAAAATTACCATGTGTTACTTTTGTAATCAAAAATTGTTTAAACAAAAGAAAATAAATTAACTTTTTGTTTTTTAAAGTGAGAAGGATTGTAGCAACAATCATATATGTCATGGGTTGCTGATTTTTGCTTTCAGTTTTTTCCTTTGTCCTCCCAGAGGCATTGTAAGATAATGAGCACTTCACCTATTGATTGAAAATGCATTTTATTTTAAACGAGTGACTTGTTGGACAGGAATCATTTATGGCTATGTAGCTATGCATCAGTTGTGCCACTCTTGTTTAAGTTATTTATTGTGAATTAGAATTATTCTCTGCCTCTGCTTCAATGTTTTTTACATATACTATTCCCTTGCTAGTTGAAAATAAACACTATATTTTAACTTTGAAACACCTAAAAGAAGGCAGATTGCAGTAGCACTGTTAGTTTTTGTAATACAAAAGTATTAAAAAATAACATAATTGCCCATGTTTGAAATATTAGAAAGACACTGGATTCAGATTACATATGGGACTCACCAACATTCTTTTCCTCTCAGTCTTTGATCTATTCTTATATTTCATGCTTTTGTACTTGTTAGAGTTGATACTCTGGAGACGTTTCCCTCTCCATAGTTATGTTTGGTCAATAGAAATGTATCAACAAAGCATCCATTCTATTCTCAAATGAAGACTACTTATGAATGTTTATGGATATAATTAAGGCACTAAATTAGGTGTTAAGAATACTTAGAAGAATAAGGCAATGCCACTGGCCTTAGACACATAGGCTACCTATTTCAGAGCAAAATATAATAATAACAATAATAAAATAACAATTCTGATCATGCAGGTATTATATGATTGTCACCCGCAAAATGACATAGCCACAAACATTCAAAAACAGGCAGTGCGTATGTTTCAGGGTCTGCCTCAGGGACCACATCCCACCAATATTCATACAATGATTTCTTCAATAACATTAATGCACACTGAAAATGACAGAAATTTGCTTGTAGTTTATATAATATTCACAAGCTGTTTAATGGAAAACATCTTTAGGGGAATAGATAAATAAATTGTGGTATTGCTGTACAAATTTATATAGTAATGAAAATGAATGAACTCAATCCACAGGTATCAACATGGATGCATCTTACAAAAATAATGTTGAACAAAAAAAGCAAGTTGCAAAAGTATACCTATAGTACACATAAATGATTCTATTTCTATAAATCTTAACAATAGGCAAAATAATAGTAAATATTGCTAACAGATGCACATTTAGTATATAGAGTGTCTATACATGAGCTGTTCACTGTCTGCACATTAACTGGGCATTAGGAATGAAAAATCTCAAATTCAGCCCCAGGGTTATTGCTGAGAGTAAAGGGTAGGATGCATCTGAGAAAGAGTTTAGAGAGGACTTCAAATGTATTGACAATATAATTCTTTAATTGGATAGTGAGTGCGATGGAATTTATTATATTGTTTTTATATTATTCTATATGTCTCCAACATGTTGTAATAAACTAAAATAAATTAATACTCTTGGAGGCCCCAGTAGATGCTCCTAGATCCAAGTGTGATCTATACGAACACAGATATTTTCATCAATAGTAGATAAAACAGTGACAAATCGATTGAAAAGGATTTACGGCAGTGCTTTAAGGTGAAATGCATTAAGGTAAGAACTTGAACAGTTTTTAAGAATATCAACTGCATGTGACTATGCAAAGCCAAGATGGTTTGTCCATCTAGGATCCCATTTCTGCTGACAGGAAGATTTGTACCAAAGGCCCTGATATTTAAGAACCTGCTTACCAAATGTTGGGGGAACATTTCCACGCCTGAGAATTTAGTGCTGTTAATCTTCCGCCACATTTGTGCTAGGCCCATTAGACCATTTCAGGTCTTGTCTGTTTTTATTACTTGTTATATTTCTAGTAAAGTTAAAGCTTTTAACACTGCTTGGGTGCCTACAAAGTTGATGAATTCCTCCACTGTTGATGGTGTCTCACGCTGATCCTCTAATGGGTGCATTGAAATATAATCTGCTGGGTTATTTTCTTTCCCTGGCCCATGCACAGTTTTATAATCATAGCCATGTAGATATTGTAAACCCCATCACTCAGAGCGCAGTGCCTCTGTGAACTGTGAACTGCCAAATATTGTCATGAGTGCCTGATGATCTGTTACCACATAAATGCGGAGCTGCAAATGAGTAAGAGACGGTGTATGAAAACCAGGAGGGCTGGCAGGCCTCTGTCAATCCCCTAATGGACACGTGACCCTCTTAAAACCGGTCTTGCATAGAAGACAGTCGAGCACTTTCACCTGCGTTGGAATACAAACTCTATTTCCATAGTTTTGAGAAGCAAGGCTTCATAAACCTGGTGGTGGCATTTTTTTAACTGTTAGGTCATGGCCTGTAAGTTTGGATATTACAAAGCATGCAAGAGCTATGGCTTTAATTTCCATCTGTCAAGTAGCTGGAAATACACAAAAATGTTTCACAGTGCTCTCTCTTCTAACAGCCTCCCCGTCAACGTGGCAGTACGAAAGCCAGATTTCTGACTGGGTCCCCGATTCTTCCTTCTCAAGGAACTCAGATGTGTGAGGTCTTGGTGTTCTGCATCTATAAAATAGAGCTTCTCCAACTGTAAAATGGAGATAACAGTTTCTGTGTCCTGAGGTGTTGCAAAGGTTAGTTCATATTCAAAAGGAACTTTGAAAATGCAAATTATTGTATTTTCAGTAAAGTGAGGGAAACAGGTAACAGGATACCTCCGTTTTGATTTTGATTTTTGATACTGTGAAGCTCAATAAAAATTACAGTATTTTGTTTCCATACCCCAAGAAAGCATCCTATGCGCCACCTGGGGGTACATGCACACTTGTTTACTTTCAGGAGGAATGACTATTGCATAATTAGCATCACTCTGATCTTACTCCTTGTGAGATAATAACACCCCTTATAAGATCTAATTCCTCATGGCGGGGCCACGTGGACCTCCCTCTGGGTCATGTAAGATGCGTGACACCATTCTAGAACAATCTCCCTTGGATCCCCATTTTTTGAAATGTTTTCTTCTAATCCACATAATTCTCCCCAATTGAAGGGAAGGAAATTAGAGAGTGAGCCAGGAGAGGGACTGTTTAAGGTCATCTGTCTCGCATTCAATACAGCAAGAGAGCAGTAAGTCAAAAAATTTCATAGATGAGTCAGAAAGCAAGATTAGGCAGGAGTCAGATTTAACTGATAAACCTGCTGGAAACAGGCCACAAATCTGGTGCTGAACTTTCTTGCAGCCAAATGAAAATGGAAATGCAATTGCCTATAAACTTCACAGTGATCACAAGTTAAATATTAATCTGTTGCTCAGGAAATAGCTCATGTATTCCTATAATTGGACCAGAGTAATTCTTTTCCATAGGCCTTTCATGTCACAAGGGACTTATATTTGTACCTCGTTTTTTTCTTACCTAAGAAGAGGGGGCTCATGTGGATCCTTTCCTTGGTTCCTTCTAGCTCTTCTGTGCTCTGACATTTTGCTGTATTACTATGATAACTGTTCTGTTTGTTTTACATTATCTGAACAGTGGATGTATTCTTCTGAATCTATTATTTAGTTTTGCAGAATTTGGCAGAGCTAAGTGTAAGGTACAAAATGAGAAGGCTGCTCCTTAAAGATTAATGTAGGTCTTTGTAAATACTCTTTGTATTCTATATCCAGGGTTTGGAGCCAGTAAAGAACTTGTCATGTCAAAATACTTCATCTTCAATCATCATTATCTTTGGGCATAATCACCATTCATGATATAAATGAACCATCTTACTCATTGTTGGTATAGAAATTTGCTGAGTGAATGGCTTTAAGTGTAATAGCTTCAATAGTTTTTTATTTTATTTTAATTAATAGGTTTTCTTTGTAGAGCAGTTTTAGGTATACAGAAAACTGAGCAGATAGTACAGAGAAAGTTCCCACCTACTCCCTCTATCCATCACTCAGTTTCCATTATTATTAACATAAGAGTGGCCCAGTGCACGGATTCGTGCACACTGAAAAGAAGTTATCATATTAAACGCCCAGTCAGTCACTGGTGACTGACACTATACTTTCCATCCGGAAGACAAAACAGGCTGGGCGCTTAATGTGTTAATTAGAAGAAATATTTTAATATCGCTATTTACCCTTTCTCTATAATAGAAGTGTCAGAGATGAAAGAAAATTAGTAAAATGTATATGAAAATAATATATAAATTGATAAATAATAACAAAAACATGAGATAAAAACAACATTGATAAAAACAATGACTGCTAAATTGATTAAACTTATTCTAATATCTTCCTGTACACCACATTAAGAATAAAAACACATTCAGAGTGCTTGACTAATTTTCATTGTGATGAAGTATTTACAACTTTAATGTCACACACTCTTCAAACTCAAGAGAAAGCAACATATAACTGACCATGTCTGAAAACAGGTTCAGGTAGGAATATTGCTACTCTGTCTAGAGTCTGTCTTTGTGATTTATTAATAGTCATTGCAAATGCTGGCATCACGGGAAACTGTCTTCAAATTAATTTAAATAGAAGGCCAGTGTCACACGGGGACAAAGCAATTCTTGGAATCAGAACAACCTCTCCTTCCTCAGATCCTGTTAATAATTCAGCTTTGAAAAATGCAGGCGTGTGATTGGTGCCAGTGAGAGCTTTATATGTATGGCACATGAGCAAGTCAACATTTATTTTTAAATTGCCAGTGCCCATCATATGTGCTGGCCAGTGGGTTGGTCAGACGGTTGGACGGACGGATGGTCAGTCACTTAGCCTTTTATATATATAGACTAGAGGCCCGGTGCATGAAATTCATGCACAGGGGGGTGTGTTCCTCAGCCCAGCCTGCACCCTCTCCAATCTGGGACCGGGCCTAAACAGGCAGTTGGACATCCCTCTCACAATATAGGACTGCTGGCTCCCAACTGCTCCACTGCTTGCCTTCCTGATTGCCCCTAACCACTTCTGCCTGCCAGCCTGATCACCCCCTAACCACACCCCTGACAGCTTGATTGATGCCTAACTGCTCCCTTACCAGCCTGTTTGCCCCTAACTGCGCTCTCCTGCAGGCCTGGTCACCCCTAACTGCCCTTCCCTGAAGGCCCTGTCACCCCCAACTTCCCTCCAGTGCCAGCCTGGTCACCCCTAACTGCCCTCCCATGCAGGCTTGATCACCCCCAACTGCCCTCCCTTGCAGGCCTGGTTCCTCCCAACTGCCCTCCCCTGCTGACCTGATCACACACAACTGCCCTCCCTTGCAGGCTTGTTCACCCACAACTGCCCTCCCTTGCAGGCCTGGTTCCTCCCAACTGCCCTCCCCTGCTGGCCATCTTGTGGTGGCCATCTTGTGTCCACATGGGGGCAGGATCTTTGACCACATGGGGGCAGCCATCTTGTGTGTTGGAGTGATGGTCAATCTGCATATTACTCTTTTATTAGATAGGATAGAGGCCTGGTGCATGGGTGGGGGCCAGCTGGTTTGCCCTGAAGGGTGTACCAGATCAGGGTGGGGGTTCCCTTGGGGTGTGGGGCGGTCTGGGGTAGGGCCCTGTGGTGGTTTGCAAGCTGGCCACGCCCCCTGGTGACCCAAGCAGAGGCCCTGGTATCTGGGATTTATTTATCTTCTATAATTGAAACTTTGTAGCCTGGAGCAGAGCCAAGCCTTCTGCTTGCTCCATGGCAGCAGCCATTTCTGTTGGGATTTATTTATCTTCTATAATTGAAACTTTGTAGCTTGGAGTGGAGGCCTGGGCTGGCAAGGGCAGGTGGAAAGCTTGGCTTCCTCCATTGCCAGGGAAACCTAAGCCTCCCTCCTGCTCTCTGTGGCAGCAGCCATCTTGGTTGGATTTATTTGCATATTTGCTCCTGATTGGCTGGTGGGCGTGGCTTTGGGGTGCGGCTTGTGGGTGTAGTGGAGGTACAGTCAATTTGCATATTACTCTTTTATTAGATAGGATTATGTTAATGTAGTACATTTGTTACAATTGATGAGCCATTATTGATTATCATAAACTAAAGTCCATAGTTTACATGAGGGTTCACCTTTTGTGTTTACATTAGGGTTCAACTTAAGGGTTTAGCCAAATGCAAAATGTCACATATCTACCATGACAGCATCATACATAATAGTTTCACTCCCCTAGACTTAGGTGGGATAATTCCAATAGTATTTTTATCACCTTGTATTACCTTATGTGATGCTACCTCATTCATTTTCAAAGACAAAAATTATACATATACTAGTGCCCCCAAATATGGCCAATTGTTTTAATTTAGCATAGGGCCAGCATTTCTTTCCCAGTTTAGGATATAAATTTTTGTGGACTTCATTTTCATAAATATTTATAAAACTTGAAAATTTGTCTGAGGTGCTCAATCCTATCATCATTTATTATTCCAAAAGAGCATGGGGTGGCTTAGCACAACACTCTGATGTTGCAACAAGATGTCAAATTATATATTCAAGACATAGCACTGAACAGTCTTTTCCTAAGGAGCATCATACTTTTCTAAATATTTGATAAATTCAATTGAGTGATTTAGGTCTTCAAGTTTTTAAGAGTTGTGGGTTTACACTCAGTAGGAAGGATTTCTATCCCAGTAACAAAAGCATGCAATTCCTATGTTATTTAAGGATGTATCCCTTAAATGTGTTGCCCATGTAAGGAAATAAACAAATACCCAGACACCCAGACATGCCTTTTATTTCATACTAGAGGTCCTATGCACAAGATTTGTGCACTCAGGGACAGGGGGCTGTCCCTTAGCCCGGCCTGCACCATCTCACAGTGTAGGACCCCTCAGGGAATGTTCGACTGTCAGCTTAAACCCAGTCCCCCTAGGGGTCAGGCCTAAGCCAGCAACCAGACAGCTCTCTCACAGTCCAGGGCTCTCACAATCCAGGACCCCTCCCTTCTTACCTCCCACCTGTAGCAGAGGCGGGAGAGGCTCCCGCCATCACCGCTGTGCTCGCCAGCCATAAGCCTGGCTTCTGGTTGAGTGGCGCTCCCCCTGTGGGAGCACACTGACCACCAGGGGGCAACTCAATGCAGGAACTGCCCCCTGGTGGTTAGTGCACATCATAGTGACCGGTCATTCTGCCATTTAGTCGATTTGCATATTAGGCTTTTATTATATAGGATTACCCTGATGTTTCCTGAGGTCTCAGGCATGCCAGGCATCTGTGACAATCAGTTAGACAAGTTATCACATTTAGTTAGTGAACATATATTCTCAGTGAGCACATCTTTGAGGGGAGAGAAAATGAGAGAAACTTATATTTGTTACATGTAATTATTCAACAAATATTAATTGAGTTCCTACTATGAGCTGTGTATTGCGCTAAATGTAAGAACAAAAGAGTCTAGTGATGACACAGACAATTAGCAATTATAAGATAAATTGAAGGTATATGAAAATGGTATTTTAGACTTTAGGGATAGTTAAACCCTGTCATTTCTCAGTTGAAGCTAAGAAAGTTCAAAGGCCAATGATTTTTTAAAAAATGAATAGTAGAGCCTCGAATAGAACTGACTCTTAGTTAAGCATTCCCAAGCCCTTCTTTTGTTCTTGCTTAAATAGTATTGCATTATGCTGATAAATCTGAGACACATTTTTTTAAAAGTTATCTTTATTATTGAATATATTACAGAATGTATTACAGGTGGTTTTTTTTCCATTGACCCCTCCAACCCTCCCCGGTTTTCACCACACTATTGTCTGTGTCCATGGGTTATGTACTCTGAGTCATATTTAATAGTTTAATTTGTGCCAACTATATTCCTTAGAATAGTTAGGGGAGAAGGAAGATGCCTACAGAATTCTAGTGAAGTTTAATTTAAATCTGCCTTGGGCGAAATTGAAGCTAAAGTTGTTAGCTGAAAGACATACAGAAGGAGGTATGAAAACACAAGAGTACTGTTGCTGCTTTTTTCTAAGTTTGTTACAGATTAGAATTCCATCACTGGAGTTAAAAGCATTGGGGACATGTTGAATTACTTTTCTGATTGTATCTTTAAAATTTTTCAACAGCTGTTTTTATTTTAGACATTAATCTTTGAAGCTGTCTCAAGAAAATATAAAAATAAAATGTTTTTCAAATAACAAGATCTTGTAACGAAAAGGGTCACCTTTGTTCAAATATGGCTCAGAAAAGACAGATGAACCATTGAGCAATTGAACTGTATCTGGTAAAATTGACCAGATAACATATGTATCTCCTTCTTCCTGTCTCTTGATCTGAGTGATTCCCACCAATGCAAATTCTGACCTACCTCTTTTGTTCAGTTTAAGAAGAAAAATTAAAAAAGATATATTAGTGCATGGTGCTGGATCAGTCACTGTCCTGATTTTATCTCTGCCTTTTCCATTCTTTTAAATTAGATTTTTCATTTTTCTTAAGGTTTCATGTTTCTTCATTTGATCATGCAGCATCAATAATTTCTCTACATTTGCAGCTAGTCAGGCTGTAGAATATATCAACTGTATTTTTAATGGTACACATGAAATTGCACTATAATATCCCAAAGGCAGAAGATTGATTCTATTAAATTACAAATAAATGTAAAACATTCAGGGATGTTGGAATTACAACAAATGGTACGTTGTCTGACATATGGAATGGAATGTTTTCTTGATAGCTAAAAATTGCTCTTATTGTCTGAATATCGTAAAGGAGTTTTAAGTTGTGTTTAAAGTAAGCTATTCGAGTGAAACACACATTTCAAAGAAAATATGTTATAGTATATACTAACCATGTTCTAGGAAGATTTTCCTCTTTGCAGGTGTCCTGCTTCTGAGAATTTGCCTTGACCCATGGTCCATCTGAACCAGCGCAATAATGAGTTGCAAAGATCTCAAATTAACATCTATTTGCCCTTTATCGTTTACAGCAGTGCTTTCATATAATTACATCATTTAGATCCTGTTTATGACCACACAAGGAATATGACTCTCAGTACCTTACCTATTATGCATATGGTCCTTTGTCCCCAGGGGTCTGAATAGGAAGAAAACTAATCCTATTAAATGTCTCCTATTAGACTCATTGCTAAGAGCTCCTCTTTAAAGTCTTCTTACATCGTTTTTGTTACCAGAAGATGTAAATGTTCTGAACATGAAGCATTTCCCATTTTCATCAATAACCGCCCGTTAACTTGGGAAGTCCTGAGAAAAGGAGCAGGAAGGAAAAGAAATACACCTCCGGATATAGTGGAAAAGGTAAAAGCAAAGACACCCTAATTGTGGAGAGTATTTATGTTTCCTAACAGATGCCTGGGAATATCCTTGCCTAAAGCCCTCCTTTCCCCTGGTCGCATTCACAGAGCACAACAGCCTGTGTGCACTCATGCGCAGATAACCAAACCATAACGCTTGGAGCAAACATGGTCACTGTGAACGCCGTGTCCATAAGCTCACCCAGGGGCCACGAACTGACAGTCCCCTCCTGGGAGATTTCCTGCATCTCCTGGCTGTGGGGGCCTGCTGCTCCTCAGACACAGAGCCAGTGCCTGGCCTCGTTGAAAATGCTGGACAGTTAACGCCCCCATGTGCGACCCTCAACCAAGCAGTGGTGGGCTGAGGTGTTTACTTGGGTCATCAGAGAAGCAGATGCTAAGGGGGGATTAAAAAGGAAATGCCCTTGAAAGGACACAGGGCGGGGCCAGGAAAGCTGGGAGAACTGTGAGACCCCAATGCAAGTCTGACCTGAGGAAATCCCTGACCAGGAATTTGGAGGGTGCATCCTACATGGTGGGAGCACTGTCAGGAAGCCCTCAAGTCGAAGTCTCCCAGAAAGGAGTCCATCTCGCTCAGGAACATGTCTGCCTCCGTATCCCCGCCACACCAGGTTATGAGAGGGAGCAGCCCGTGGGAGGAGTGGTCTCAGCATAAATGTGGCCAGGAACTTTTCAGCACCGGCCCTGGGCCCTCAGCCAATTAGCTCCCTGAGTAGCTGGTCTGCTCCTGGCTGCCACCACGGATTAAAAGCAGCTCTTTGAGGGGACAGTTTTAAGGTGTGTCCCACCCAGTTGGTTCCTCAGATATATGGTTTGCAGATATTTGCTCCCATTCCCAAAGACAATGCTTTTCCATGACATTTAGTTACTGAGCTCTGTCTACTTTGAAGCAGGTCCTTAGCCATGGCTACCTTGGGAAGCCATTTTTATGCTCAAAAGGGGATGCTTAGTGATGTTGAGTGGGTTATTTCTTATTAGTGGGCCCCAAACATACCACTAACGCTTACTCCTCTCCTGAATTCTACCATCTCCCTGATTCCAATTCCTGAGCTTTTTCTAAAGAAGTTGGAATAGACCTTAATACTAGTAACATGTTCCTTTGAATTCTTTGCTTAGAATTGTTCTTTCTCATCTAATGACATGAGAATGTGGTTCATTAGGGCTAACAAAATCAGGTCAAAGTATCTGCAGAAATACTGTATTTTGTCTCTGAGAGCATCACACGGCTTCAGTGTCTTTTTCCTGCTGATTGAACATGGACCGGGGGAGCCAGGACTTTCATACCAGGCCTATCCCCCTAAGCCCAGGAGATCACCGACGTTCTCACTCTGGCAGAACAGAATGAATTTTGAAAGTTAGTTCTGCCTCGTTGAACCCTTTATTAGAAAAATCATAAATCTGGTGGTCAGAGTAGGGCTCTAGGCCCTGACTTCTCAGGTGAAGTCCCCAGGTAGATTTGCCTTAAAGTTTCTATGGCAACAGGGATGATGTGCTGCATTGTATACCTACCGATTAGGTGAAGCCACAGTGAGGCCACCCAGGCACATCTCCGCTCCTTGTTCTGTGGCATAGACCGAGTCAGACAGAGCCAGCATTGTATTTTGTGCATCTCATTCTTGCACACTGCCCTCTTGACCCCTTCCCACAGATGCTACTTTTACTGCAAATGAGTGTCACTGAGTAGGAATTCCCCATCCCCTTTCTTAGATTAGTGGGCTTCCAAGTATTATAATCTGGATGACACTATCACAGTCCTCTTGGTAAACCCTCAGTCCTAACTCATATCTATTTGTTTTTTTCTATTTCAACCCCACATTACAATGGGGAGCATGGTATGTATTACCGAGGACTTAGTATTCAAGATAAATGCCAATTCCTATTACTATTATTTTCATACACATACTGGTAAATATATTTCAACATTAAAATTAGGTAGAATGTTCTCTTAAGGTAAAAGAAAATTATTCCTGAGAAAAGCCATTCTGTACCTTTATACTATCATTTATTTATATATACACACACACATATGTATATATACATACACACACACACACACACACATATATATATATACACTAGAGGCCTGGTGCACGAAATTTGTGCATGGGGGTGTGTGTCCCTTAGCCCAGCCTGTACCCTCTCCAATCTGGGACCCCTCAAGGGATGTCTGACTGCCCGTTTAGGCCCAGTCCCACCTAAACGTGGGCCTAAACGGGCAGTCGGACATCCCTCTCACAATCCAGGACTGCTGGCTCCCAACTGCTCACCTGCCTGCCTTCCTGATTGCCCCTAACCACTTCTACCTGACAGCCTGATCACCCCCTAACCACTCCTCTGCCAGCCTGATTGGCCTGATTGATGCCTAACTGCTCCCCTGCTAGCCTGATTGCCCCTAACTGCCCTCTCCTGCAGGCCTGGTCCCCACCAACTGCCCTTTCCTGCAGGCCTGGTCACCCCCAACTTGCCTCCTCTGCCGGTCTGGTCACCCCAACTGCCCTCCCTTGCAGGCCTGGTCCCTCCCAACTGCCCTCCCCTGCTGGCCTGATCGCCCACAACTGCCCTCTCTTGCAGGCCTGGTCTCTCCCAACTGCCCTCCCCTGCTGGCCATCTTGTGGCAGCTATCTTGTGTCCACATGGGGGCAGCCATCTTGTGTGTTGGAGTGATGGTCAATTTGCATATTACTCTTTTATTAGATAGTATAGAGGCCTGGTGCACGGGTGGGGGCCAGCTGGTTTGCTCTGAAGGGTGTCCCGGATCAGGGTGGGGGTTCCCTTGGGGCATGGGGCAGCCTGGGCAAGGGGCCTGTGGTGGTTTGCAGGCCAGCCACACCCCCTGGCGGCCCAAGTGGAGGCCCTAGTATCCGGGATTTATTTATCTTCTATAATTGAAACTTCGTAGCCTTAAGCGGAGGCCAGGGCAGGCCAGGAAGTGTGGCTTCCTCCATCACCGGGGAAACCCAAGCCTCCTGCTCACTCCATGGCCACAGCCATTTTTGCTGGGATGTATTTATCTTCTATAATTGAAACTTTGTAGCCTTGAGCGGAGGCCAGGGCCAGCCAGAGCGGGCAGAAAGCTGGGCTTACTCCATCACTGGGGAAATCCAAGCCTCCTACTCACTCCATGGCCAGCTGCCATCTTGGTTGGGTTACTTTGCATACTTGCTCCTGATTGGCTGGTGGGCATGGCCTGTGGGTATAGTGGAGTGATGGTTAATTTGCATGTTTCTCTTTTATTAGTGTGTGTGTGTGTGTGTGTGTGTGTGTGTGTGTGTGTGTGTGTGTATTTTTTTTTTTTCACACACCAGTACTGGTCTGAGAATTGGTATTTAGGAACTAATGAAATAGCATCAATAATGAACACTTACTGTGTGTTTGCTATGTGCCAGGCACTGTTCCATTGCTTTACAAGCATTATCTCATTTAATCCCCACAGTAACACTTGAGGTAAGTACTGTTACTGTTTCCATTTTTACAGGTGAGTAAACTGAGGCAGTGAAAATAAGTAGTTTATTCTAGATGATGCAGTCAAGATTCAAACTCTGCACTTGAACTCCAGGGCCTGCATCTTTAATACCTCTGTTTTACTGCAGTGGTTTCCCAGAGCATGGTCAGGAGCCAGCTGCATCAGCAAAACTTGGGAACTCATTGAAAATGCAAAATTTTGGGTCCTACTGTAGGCCTACTGAATCAGAAATAGGAGGCGCGGGCCCAGCTACCTGTGTTTTAATAATGTGGGATTCTGAGGCATGTTAACATTTGAGAACTTTCACAGTATGCCTGTGACATACACAACGTAAATACACAAGATATACACAACGTAAATACATATTATGTATTTCCTATCTCTTTTAAAAAATATTGTATATCCCTTAAGAATGGGATGAAATTAAGCTCTTTAACGTTTATCTTTTATAGTAAAAGTGTATCTTCTATAGTATAGGTCGCATTGTGGACCTCCATAAAATACTTATTAAATTGAAAAGGAAATGCTACTATCTGTCTTGGATGACTTAATTCAATTGTCTGTAAAGATGAGATGCCAGATTAGAGAACTTTTTTGAGATTCTTTGTAGTTCTGGCAATCCCTAATATTGTAACTGTCTTTCGTTGTGTGTATTTGTGATAATCAGGAATTACATGAATACAAAACTAATACAGCATTTTGCTTGCATGTGCGATAATCGTTAAAAACACAGCATGAATTGTAGCAACATATGGCATTTAAAAATAAGCTTTTCATTTACGCCAGGAGACGCAGAGCTCATTTTGTTTTGCCAGAGAGTGTGTGATATTGGTAAGTAAAGGTTTGAAGAAAGTGTCTTTCTTTAGAATACATTTGAAAGACTTCTCTCTCAGGCACAGCGTTGGCGCTGCATCTATCTTGCAGGTGCACATCAACAGGACAATTCTCTCAACTACTCTTTCAGAAAAGTCCTCTAGAAATAACAGTATCACCATTATTAGTGATCATATGCCAGAGAAAACCTGCAGTCCCACAACTGAAATACCTGACATGTGAGTGACTCTACATATTACATGTGATCAAGCACTAACAATATGCTTAGAAAAATATCCAAATTATAATTAAATACAAGAATTTGAAGTGGCACAGGTATTCTGCAGTTGTTACCAAGGGTTTCATTGAAGACTTCCTTCATTTCACTATCTCAAGGATGACATTGTATGTCCATTAATGAAGAGAGAGAGAAACAAATGTGATGCTCATTTTTAATCTCTTTGCCAGTAACAAAATCAGGCTGAGTTCTTATACAGAATTGTTAGGTTACTAAGACTTTAAAATGTCTATTTACAGAGCTTCAAAGGGTACTTTACTATTAATACTGCACTCCCAGATGTCTTTATTATTATTTGCTAAATGTAATTGGCAATATACACTCAAAATGTTCTCCACATTTACAATTTCTCGCGCGCGCTTTTTTTTTTTTTTTTTTTTTTTGCAGGGATTATGTCTACATGAAGAAATGTGCTAAGAAGACTATAAATTTCTAAAACTTCTCTATCACCTCAAGCAGAAACTCTGTAACCAGTAAGCACTAACTCTCTATCTCCCCCACCCCCAGCCCCCGGTAACATTTATTCTGCTTCCTACCCCTATACATTAGCCTACTCTAGATATCTCATATATGTGGGATCATGCAATATTTTTCTTTTGTGTCTGGCTTATTTTACTTAGCATAATGCTTCCAAGGATCATTCACCTTGTAGCATGTATTGGATTTCTTTCCTTTTTATGTCTGAATAGTATTTCATTGTATGTATGTATATACCCCAATTTGTTTATATCTTTATTTGCTGATAGACACGTGGGTTGTTTTCTACATTTGACTGTTGTGAATATACTGCTATAAACATTCAATCCTAGTTATATATTACAACAACGTATGGAACATACTGCTTCCTGGGCCTCACCTAAAATCAACCAAATTAGACAATCTGGGGATGAGATACAGTCATGGTTGTGTGTCTTTGAACCCCCCAAATAATTCTATTGCATGGCCAGTGCTTCAAACCACTGATTTACAGGCACATCTCATTTTTTTGTGCTTCTCTGATACTGCGTATTTTACACATTGAAGGCAAGACCCTCCTCCACCAGCAAAAATATTCTGACTCACTTTATTGTGATACTTGCTTTACTGCAGTGGTCTGAAAACAAACCTGCAGTATCTCTGAGTTATGCCTGTACATAAGACAAATTAAGTCCAAGTGTGGGTACGATTTCTTTAAGGGTTGTTTCTTAAGACAGTGTGTAGAATTTAGTGTATAGAAGGGTCACGTGGAGGGCTTGTTGAAAAGACTTACTTCCAGTCCACAGCCTGGGAGAGTCTGGTTCGTTAGGTCTTGGATAAGACTTAGGAATCGCGTTTGTAAAAATGATACCCTTCGGGGGATTCTAAAGTTGGTGGCCTGGAACCCCACTTTGAGGAACGCTGACTTCAAGACTGTTTAGCCTGGCATAGAGAACTGCACATCCTTGTTGCATGATGATTACCCTGCCATCTTTGCATCTTTAATCGCAAGAAGCCATTTGTCATAGGACAAACTCGGGGAGAGCATAGAGATGGCTCAGAAAATGTTCTTCACTTTTACACAGAAATAATTCAGGACCAATCAGAACATCAGCTATACCATCTATAATAATAAAAGCATAATATGCTAATTAGACCGGATGTCCTTGCTTCTGAACAAAGCCGCAGTGGCCGCAGCGGTGGCAGGGGCCAAGGCCCTTGCACGAATTTCATGCACCGGGCCTCTAGCGCCTAATAAAAGGGCCATGTACCCAGCAGAACAGAGCTGAGTTAAGGATTCTGGTACTCCTCTCCCACTGGCTCACTTATGAGTTCTGTCTTCTATTCCAGTAATCAGTTCTGATAGTTGAAAGATTTTATAGTTAGATTGCATCGACCAGTGACTTTTTATAAAAGAGGTGTTAAAATGCTTACAAAATCAATAAAAATTTAAAATGCTTAAGCAACAGTGTCTTATGTTTTTCTGACTCCCATTTTGTGCTTATGCTACACATGCATATAAGAGTGACTTTCATTAAGTTGTGCCTGGATTCATTTAGCTGATGTTTACTTTGTAAGATAATATTTTAGATCATGATATTTTAATTCTGAAATACACATAACACACACACACACACACACACACACACACAACTTTTTTAAAACTAAAACGTATTTATATGCTTTATTGTCTCCAGTCACACTTCCAGGGGTGTTGATCACTTTCTTCACACCTAGATGCCAGCATCATGGAGTGACAATGCATTTTTCACATCCTCAGGTTCGTGGCAATAAAAAAGCTTTCAGACTACTCCAACTTTCTACTCTGGTTACTGCTGGAAAGGTTATTGGTATCTGATATGTCAGACATGAGGAAAGTTCTGTCTTCCCAAGCATGGACAGAAATTTTACATGTAAAATTATGAAGGATTTTGCACTCAAACTTTGATTATAATAATTCTTTCACTTAATATGCCTGGTTTCTTCTTTGCTTGGCCCCTGAAAGCTTATAGCCCTGTCTTCCCATAAGAGAACAAATAGAATTTTGCCAGAATACGGCTTGGAGGGGAACGAGGAGTTGGCAGTTTTGTTACTCCTTTCTTATTTGTGTTATCCTTTAAGTTTAACTCCTATATTTTGACAGCTTTCCAAGAAGTGATCTTAAGACTTTGCAGTGTCCCATGAATGACAAATTCATGGCAAATTTTGACTGTTTTGTCAAAGCTGGTCAAACAGCACCAAGTTTCCTTTCTGAAAACCTCCTGCGCTAACACAGAAAGGCAGTAACCTGACAGCTTGGATGGGTAAGTGTCCGTGATCAGGCCTCTCCCTTTGGATCCTGAGGTCAAGACACCATATATTCTCGGTCTGGAGCTCTAGTCTTGGTCTAAGAATCCAGAGGAGCTCTTAACTCTTCCTGGCTGGGCCCAAGAGGGCTTAAAACTTGAAGTGTATAGGTAGGTTATATTTTAGTATTAAAACCTACAGAGGATCTGGCCCTCTTAAAGCATCTTGTGGGTGAATCTTATCAAGATGATGATAGAACCCAAAGCCTCTCTTGAGAGGAATGAGGAATGAACTGTGAATGTTTAGCTAGAGAGAGGAAAAGTTCAGTAGGGGACCTATGTTTATCTTCAAGGACTAGGAAGAATTCCAGGTCTTCCTGTAGATGTGATGAGAACAGCACCCTGGCTCTCTGCATCATGACAGTATCCTCAGCCCCTAGAGCTGATTTTAATTGATTTTAATTACTCCTAAATGGGCCTGTTCTCTGGGACTGAGGGGCAAGGTTGCCATTCAGCTCTTTCCCTGGAGCTCAGCCAGCAGCTCTCACTCAGCTCCAACATCATGGTCTTGGCACATGGTTACAAACAATACCATTCTGTAAAAGCCTTACAGTTTAAAGCAAGAGGCAAGGTTTTTACTTCCCTTTCCTAATGGGAGCTTGTTGTCAAAACAGTACATGCTGAAAAAGTATTACATTTTAAACTAATAAGACCATGGAAAACATACCTGCCCAGTGGGGGTCCCCAGTGAAAGTTCCAGTATAAGCTGGCCTCACAATTCCAGCAGGTCTCCAGCAGATTCAGTGACCTTTTGTAGGACTCCTTGCAACCCACAGGGTGCTTGTTGGATGTTTATACTGCCAGGCTTGTCAAATTATTGCCACTCCGTAGATGTAACAAATGATACAACAATAACCAAAAAAATGTTTAAATACTATTAGTAGAAAAATAGCACTATACATTTTTTGTGGAGGCCACATCTTTGCTGGAAGAAGCAACTCCTTGAGTCCCAACTGATGCTCATGGGAAAGCACTTTGGCTGCACATCATCCTAATGTTTATTCTCGGGTTCAAAGTTACTGTGCAGCCCGAGACTTTCATAGTCTGTAAGTGTTGGCCTGAGGGCTGCATGTGCTCACCAATTAACTAACCTTCTTGTGTCCGTTAGAACTTTCTCGTGCAAGCTCCACAGGTTTTATTACAAGTGGTATCCTGGAAGATATGATTGTGACTTGCTATAGTCTTCTTGTCACTTAGGCAAAAGCCTGCAAAGGGAGAGAACCTTAATGGATTCACCTCTATCTAAATGGCTTTCAGGGTTGCAGATCCAAAAAGTAGATCTTATTATTTCCTCAGAGAGAGTGATACTGATCAAAATTGCAGCCAAATGATAGATGCCTCAGAGATTAATTTCCATGAAAGCTCAAATCACCTCACCAGACAGAGTGGTAATTGCCTTAGCTCAGCTCATCCTGGCCCACCAAGTAAGGTCTATGTAGGAAGGCACTTGATAATCTATGTCATCAAAACACAATGATAATTTATGATTAATGGCATCAAACAGTAATAGCTTAACATCAACAAATGCTTTCTATGACACATTCTAAAGGCTTTACTCATGACCAACTCCTCTAGTCCTTATGTGTTAGGAAGCATTCTAAATACTTTCATATATTCATTTATCTCACTATCCAGGAGGTAACTATTAGTATCATCGTCTCCACTTTACAGATGAGAAAACAAGCCCAGAGCGGTAACAACTTGCCTGAAATCACTGGGAAGTGGTGGAACTGGGATTTGAACACAGGTTTATGCACGCGCCCCCCCCCCCCCCCTTTTTTATCCCAATATCCTCTTCTGCTCTTTGGGGAGGCATCGAATACACCTGCACCGTCTGCTCAGCGGGTCCCTCCTCCCAGATAATAACATGAACTCTGAAATGTTACCCCTCACACTAATTTTCCAGATTTTCAATGTCGACACATGCTTTTTTAGACGATGTTAACCTAATTGATTAGCCATTGTCAAGACCTGATCTTTCTGCTTTTAGCCTGGGCCATACCTTTTAAGGTTACTTTTGTCTATGTTTGACCTCATCTATTATGTGCTGACTTTATTTGTCTGCCTTCCAGAGGGCTGGAGATGCCCCTCCAAGAGTGTGGGCTACTTGGTATTGCCAACAGATATATTCAAATGTTTTAGGACAATCTACACTCAATGAAACACATTAATTAAAATTCAAAAGGGAAGACACAGAAGGGGGGAAATGTGATGAACAAAGTCATTATATACCTCAAAATATGTTGTCCTGGAATCTTTGCTAATATGATTGGTAAAGGTCGCTTTCTTTTTATTTAAGTTTTTCAGAGCACCACGCCCAGCATCACACCACTAGTGAGAAGCAGTTATTGAAATTTGAGAACTACCTAAGAGGTGGAAACAGAAATGGAGGTACAAACCATGTATAAGCCAAAGAGACAGCTTGTACTTATTCCTTCACTGCTCAGAGAAAAATATTATCCAATATCAATGGAGTAGGCACTTGCAATGACAGAATTCTGTCAATACCAACTGGTGGAGTGCATTCTATTTGCTTGTCAATGCACTTTTTGATAACCAGAGGCTTTGGCTGTGCATATACAGTGGCAAATAAAAAGCTCATTTCAAACAGCCAGGGGCTTCCAAACATCTCAATATTTTTCATAATGTGTGAAAAATAAGGTTTTTTGTTAGTGTCTTTCTCACATTTTATCAGAAAGTTTTAACAATGTGACAACAATTCCTGAATCTATATTGTGTGCCTTAAATGGCTTGCATATATTAAATATTCCTCCTGAAGTCTGCATTGCAGGCTGAATTTCACTTATTCCTGGCGTTATGGTACTAATGAGAGTAGCTATAGCTAGATGTTTTAAGTAACTAGAAGTGAAAGGTAAAAGGCAGGTGTTTGGAACACAATTAAATCACTTAAATACCCCCATTAAAAAGAGTAATGACTACATTGCAAGTTAGAAGTAATATGCTTTGAAAAAATCGCTATTAAATCTATGTTAATAGAACAATTGGTGAACAGTGCTGAGAAGAGTCCACTGGAGCGTGGGGGTGACATTTAGTGAGTATACTCTTATTGGCTGATGCCAGCCAGCTTCTGATTTGTTGGGTTCTGTTCTGATTAGTGGGTATCTTGTTCTGGTTGATTGATTCCTATCAACTGTTAAATATTTAGATTGACTCCTAAAACAATTGTTAAATATTTTGAATATTACCTCCACTTGAAGCCATACTCTAGCATCATATAGCCAACAAAATACAAATAGAGAGCTGTTATAAAATAACACATTTCCTAGCAATAAAGGGGCATCCTTGGATGTATTTATTTATTCCATTAAGTATCTTAGAATACCAAATACCAAAAAGAAAGCAACAGAATGGAAAGCTGCAAAATAATCAAAAATTTATTTATAATAGTAAACAACCATTTACATAAATGTCCTATGTGCCAGGCACTGTTTTAAGCACTTTACGTGTAATACCCATTTAATTTTCACAGCGCAGATGAGTACTGTTATCATCATTCTACAAATGAGAACATTGAGGCACAGAGTGAATGAACAACTGGCTGAAGTTTACTACCTAATAAACTGCAGAGAGTGAATTCAAATCCAGGGATTTGGCTCCAGAGTCATGCTCTCAACTTCTCTTCTCTACTGTCTCTATTACAAAAATATGCACAATTTCATATAAACACGTTAAGTTAATAAATGTTTCTTTAAATGTTTATTGAGTTTATTGGGATAACCAATTGGTTAATAAAATTATGTAGAGTTCAGGTGTACAATTCTATAAAACATGATGTGTATATTGTATTGTGTGTTCACCATCCAAAGTCAAGTTGCCTTCTATCACCACTTATCCTTCAACTGCCCATCAGTAGATGAGTAGATAAAATATGTGGTATATTTACACAGTGGAATACTAGTTGGCCATAAAAAAAAGGAACTCTTAACTTTTGCAATGGCCTGGATAAACCTGGGGAATATTATACTAAGTGAAATAAACTAGTCAGAGAAAGACAAACACCATATAACTTTATATGTGGAATCTACTGAACAAAATAAACTAACAGACAAAATAGAGACAGACTCATTAGATACAGAGAACAGACTGACAGCTGTCAGAGGGGAGGAGTGTTGGGGAGGCTGGATGAGAAGGGTGAAGGGATTAAGCGAAAATCAACAACTCATAATAAATGTTTAAAAGAGATAAACAGAATATATGAAGAAATAAATCCTATTATAATTACAGTAAAAATTGCAGCCTTTTTTGAAATTAGAGAAATACAAATGAAAAGTCATCCAATAAATTTCTCAAGGTAGCAAAATGAGCAATGTGGGCAAGCTCCGTGGTAGAAGGGGTACGAGACAGCAGAACCGCCTCCGGTGGCTGTCGGCACAGCAAATTGGCTGATGTGTTCATTCTGCAAGATGATTTGAAAGCAGCTTCAAGGAGTTTATGAGCCACAGTTTGTTTGCTTTTCACTTAGGAATTCCAGTTTTGGGAAAATGCCTTAAAATGACTGAAAATAAATAAATAAGTGATATCTTACACAGATGTTTGCATCATTGGTGTATATAATAGTAAAAATGTGATAATAATTCAGATGCACTATAAAAGGGAAACAGCTAAGCAAGTTGTGTTATGTTAAAAACACAGAACATCAACTCGATATTAAAAATAAGAAATGTATAAGCTTTGTAATATGTGAGTGAAAAAAATGAATCTGAAAATAAAATAGACCCAAAGATCTGATTCACTGGTTGAACTATGGAAAACAACAACAAAAACTCCTATAATTATAATTTGTTTAACATCTAGAAAAAGTATGGATATAAAAGTTGCATTTTTATTAGTATGTGTTTGCTTCTTTATTGATCTTAAGGTACTTAAATTCTCATTGGCTTGCTCTCTTGTGTATGTAAAATCAAAGAAAATAAGGAAACACACTTCAGAAATGGGTCAATTTTATATGTAAATATAATTACTCTACATCTCAGATGTGATCCCATATGGAGCTTCCTGGGAACCCCCTCTGATAGAAAACAGTAGGAGAAGGCATAAGAGGGAGAAAAAATGAGAAGTAAATGCATGTAAGGTCAGGGAAAATAGTCTGAGCATTCATCATTCTTGGCTGAAACATACATGTGAGAACAACCCCACCCGTAACTAGTCACAAATGGTCTGTCAAAATAAAAAAGTAAAATAGCAGCATATGCTGGAAATTTTGCTGTTTTTACAAGCAGAGAGACATTTTCTCGCAAGTCTCCCCTTCCTTCACACTGCTGAGAATCCAGCCCTCTGTATGCTGCGATTGCAGACTTTTTCTGGGTAAATTTTCGACTTTTTCTCACCCTGCGCAGTGATCTTCAGCATCCAAGCTGAATGTGTCTGTTTGATATTTCAAAAATAACTTGGTTCCCCAGAGCCTCTATTTCCATTTAGCTCCCCTCCCCCCACCACTACCACAATTACTGCATGTTCTACATGGAGTCGGATTTGCTTCCATTGGTGTCATTATGAACATTAAAAATAGAGTTTCCGAGGAGAACACAGATACTCCTCTGTGCTGTACATTTCTCCAAGAAGCACAACACTGCATAATTTCTCAAATGCGACCCTGTTTTCATCTTGCCAGCAATTTGGCAGTTCTCAGTTTTCAAAGGTTACTGCTCTGAATTTGTTTTCTTGGTAATCTCGCAGCCCATTTGTTCTGCCTAACGCTGCAAATCTATGTAAGATCTTGACCTCCATATGCCATACACCAGTAGCTTTACCCTTTCCTTGAAAATTTTGTCCTACACTAAAAAGGGAAAGAAAAGAAAGCATTTCATGACTTGTTAAAATGGCATGTGGGTCAGATGTTTAAGGATAAAGCCAAGGGGTCTCAAGCCTTAGGTAGGACTTAACTCTCTAACTTTTGAGAGTAAGAATATCTTTCCAGTGTTCTAAGACACACAAAAGAATGTTTATCCTTGAAAGAAAAGATTCCGTTAATTTACCAGGCTTATTAGGTATCTACCTTGCTCAGAAGGTAATTCCACCTTTATTTTAATGAACACATAAAAGAATAAAAGGGAATAATTATAGGGTCATAAACCAAAACAAAACAAAGCGGGGGGGGGGGGGGGGGCGGGAGGGGGAAGGAGCCAGCCCTGTATACAAAATAGTGTGGAGATAAGTATTTAAATGAAAAATGAACTTTGTTGATTGTCTGGTCATTTTCTATGCATTTATTGAATACTGACTCTCCCCAAGCAGCCTACTGTGATCTCAGGTTCTATGGCCCAACAGAATTAAGGCAAGTTTCTTAACCTCAAGAGATACCATTTTATTGAGGGAGAATTAACATGCCTGAAGTAATTAGAAAACAATAAACGTTAAACCATGTGACTACACAATTTTGGAAGGAGAGGAAGTAGACTGTGAGATGAGCATTGAGGGATAAGAAGGAAAGAGATGGACAAAGAAGGCAGAGAGGAAGGAGGGCTGGCATGGGCAGTGACAGTGTACCAGGCAGAGAAACAGCCTGGGTAGAGACCCAAGGGAAGAATGAGTGAGACGAATGTGGGGTAGAGGATACGGTTAGATAAGGAGGGCTAAGGATGGACCACGGAGCTCTGGCTCCCATGTGATAGGCAGGGGGGCTTTCCTGAGGAAACGGTGCTCTAGGAAGAATTGTCTGGTACTGGCTGGGGGATGGGTGAGTGCAGGGAAGGAGGCTAGAAATCTGCTCCCCTCACTTACGCTGCTGTGAGTTTGAAATATGACCATTTCTTGAAGAAAGGGAACAAAGGGGAAATTTGAGGGAAAAGTCAAAAAAGATAAGGGAGAACTTGATGGAAGCTTTTTATGGTGGCTGCATCATCAGGAATAGGGTTGGGGAGTGGGTGATAAATGGACTTTATAGTTGATGATATACTCTAAACACTTGACGACAACTGTGTGTGTGTGTGTGTGTGTGATTCTTTTTTGCAAAGGCCATGTTATTTTCATATAAAATTTTAAAATGTAATCCTAATATTTATGGAGGACTTTAAAAATAATAACATCACTGATAAATGGGGTAAATGTGGAAGGATGCTGGCCTCTTTTCTGGTAGATGCATATGTACACACACACACACACACACACACACACATATCTAAGTCTGATTTGCACAGAATGCATGTCCTGAATCAACTAGTTTCTGACTCCCAGAGCCTTATGCTCTGTGGGCCTGGAGCTGTTTTGCCTCTTGCCCCTCTAATCCCCTTCCATGACGTCCCTTCCACTCTCTCTGATTCCTCTATGCCAGGCAGATCTGGTCTTTGCTGCTGCCTCTCAGTTGTCATTGTCCATTGTCTACTTGGAGACATTCTACTGAGTCGTCCTTGAGTCTAAATCCTGCTGTCCTTTGCATCCTCCCAGGGCCGTGTGCGTTGCTCTGCCATCCGTCTCCTACTTTTGTCCAACTTGGGGGACCTGACTTGCCCTCAGAAGTGCCCCGGCGCCGGGGCGTTGGCCTGATGCCAGGACTTTGCTGCCTGCAGCGCTTTGTGTAGATTAATGCGCACAGAGCACAGAGCACACGCTCACTAACGGGCAATCAAGCTTTCCAACTGGTTGCGTGATTTATAGAAGAGATGGTCCTGTCCCTATAATATACAGCAGTGGCATCATATGTATGAACTAAGAATCTGCGAAATAAATCAAGCCCCGGAACCGTTAGAGGTTACATGTGCGCCAGCTGGTCAGCGGGAGCTTTGTGGTACAAACAGCGAATAGGCAAGGATTTATTTATTTGAACTCTAACATGTATGCGTGACTTCGCATTAAGAAAACTCTAGGGGGAATGCACCACATTTTATAGTAAACAAAGGGTGGAGAAAAATGTGTTAGCAGTGGTGATTTGGCCAGTAATAATCATGGAAGAGCAATCGTTTTTAAAAAATAAAAACGAAAGCTCTGATGCACGACCGCAGTAGAGGCCTATTTGAGGCAGCCTCCAGTGTATCACTTGTACCAGTTTTGCTTTCGACACTGTCAGCTGTACAATCCGCCCCCCTCCCCCCGCAAAGGGATTTCACCATGAGAGTTCTGAGCTCTTTCAGAGAAAGAATGTGTCTATGACATCACAGAATTTTAATGCTTTCTTTCATCAAAGCATGCAAAATTTTTTAAACTAGGGAAAAAAAAGTCAAGAACTTTAAAAATTAACATTTCTTTATGAAATTGTAGTACAAGTCAAATTTAGGATTTTCCAAAAATGAAGCCTTTAAATAAAGCAAAATCCATAGATTTTGAACAACTACCAAATGTATTTTTGTCCTAAACTTAAATACTTTGATACCTTAAAAAAGAAAAGAAAAATTAAGTAGGATGGAAATTTATAACATTTATAAGATTTTTGGCAAAATCAGAACACTTGACAAAATTCTTTTAGTAATTTCACAGTTTAGGGGAAAAAAGTATCTTCAGAGAATTATTGAGATTCCAGGAACTTCTAGGCACTACGCCAGGGGCTAGACATTAAAGAAGAACAATCAGTCCTGCCTTCCCTGAGGTTATGTCCTGGAGGGAGAGACAGGAGTAAAAAGTAAACAAATCCATGAGATAATGATAAAGTATGACATTTCACATGGAGGCAATAAACAGGGTTTACCAGAGAGCTCAGGGATGGGGAGAGACAGTGGTCAGGAGGACCTCTCTGTGGAAGTGGCATTGGGGCTGTGATTTAAAGGATGCAAATCAGCCATTAATGTCCAGAACATTTGAGTTAGAGGAAATAGTGAATGGAGGTAATGAAAGGATGCCATTCTGCGTGGGGCTGGAATTAGCGGAACAGGAGCAGTTAGGGAGACCCTAGCCTGCTCTTGTGGAATCTCTTTGGCTATCACAAGGAACTTTTTCTAAGGGAGTAAAAAAAGTTATTGAAGCCCTGACTGGTTTGGCTCTGTGGATAGAGCGTCGGCTTGCGGACTCAAGGGTCCCAGGTTCGATTCTGGTCAGGGGCATGTACCTTGGTTGCGGGCACATCCCCAATAGGGAGTGTGCAGGAGGCAGCTGATCGATGTCTCTCTCACCGATGTTTTTAACTCTCTATCCCTCTCCCTTCCTCTCTGTCAAAAATCAATAAAATATATATTTTTTAAAAAGTTATTGAAAAGATTTGAGCAGGAAAGTGATCTAATCTGATTGACATGATCCTATTTACATTTTTGAAAGATTACTTTAGCTCCTTGAGGCAAATGGGTCAGAGGTGGCAAGAGCTGGGACAGAGAAGTTCCTGGAGTCACTGAGTCAGTCCAAGGGAGAGAGGTTAGAAGCTTGATATGGTGGATGGCACAAGATGGAGAGAAGTAGACATGCTTGGGTACATGTGTAGGGGAGACTAACAGGACTTGCATATGGGCTGAAAAGATGAATCAAGGTGGAGAATCCAAGATGGCGGCGTAGGTAAACACCTAAACTGCTGCCTCGCGCAACAATTTCAAAAATTCAACTAAAAGACAAAACGTCTATCACCCAGAACCACGGGAAAGCTGGCTGAGTGGAAGTTCTACAACTAGAAGGAAAGAGAAAAGAGCATCGAGACGTGCACGAGCGCTGAAAAGCTAGGTACGGAGGCGCGTGATCCGGGCTGGCGGCGGGCGTTGCTTTTTTCAACCCAAAGGGAGACAAGCCCCCAACTACTCTGAAATCCAGTTTCTGGGGAGACGCGGGGGACCCAAACTCCTACGGGGAGAAGCTGGACTGTCTGCCAGTGAGGGGGGCTTACTTGCAGAGCTGCGCGCAGGAATAATTGTTTACGGCACTGGGGCACGGGACTCCGGGACGCCCTTGGGGACACAGAGCCGGCTAACTAGCAGCCATTGCTGTTTGCCACGCCCTAGCCTAGTGACACCCTGAGACCCCGCCCTGCACAACCTACAAACCCACCCAAGCTCCAAGCAGCAGTGTTAGCAGAAGAAAGCCCCGCCCTATCGCAGCTTAACCTAGCAAACTTGCAGCCTGGGTCAGACAGCTCCAAAACCTCCAAACCCCAAGCAAAGAGGAGAAAACTGTAGCTCTCACTGTAGCTCCTGCTGGATGGCCTCAGACAATAGCTGACCTGCACCCCATTGGAGATACAGAAGCCAGTGTACCTAGTGGTCAGAGTGAGACACCAGATTTCAACTCCTCACATCCATAAGTGACACATTCAAAGGCAGACTCAGTGAGCACCAAAGCCCCACTGAAACAAGTCCTGCCCCTAAGTGTGTCTTCAGCGCAGCAGTTCTTCCATTATAGACACAGTGAGTGCTCACAGCTAATTGGCCTGGAGGTCAATTCCTCCCAGTATACCAACAGCAATTAAGGCTTTAACTGCACCAAGTCTTTGCACTCAGCCCACAAAGGGGTGTACCAAGAGTGTCCACATCAGGTGATTGGGGAGGCTGAGCTACTGCCCCCTATAGGTCACCTACCACACAAAGCTACTCCATCAACACAGGGAAGCAGCCAAAATGAGGAGACAAAGAAACATGTCACGAATGAAAGAAACGGAGGAAAGCAAACTACTGGATGACATAGAGTTCAGAACCACATTTATAAGGTTACTCAAGAATCTTCTTAAAACCGCTGAGAAACTTGATGAGACCTTCAAGGAGCTTAATGAGAATGCCAAAAAAATGGAAAAGGATCAGTCAGAAATGAAGCATACACTGTCTGAAATAAAGAATATACAGAAACTCAACTGTAGATCAACGTACCCCAAGAATCAAACCAAAGATCTGAAATATGTGGAAACAAAAAACATCCAACCAGAAAAACAAAAAGAAAAAAGAATCCAAAAATATGAAGATAGTGTAAGGAGCCTCTGGGACAACTTTAAGCGAACCAACATCCGAATTTTTGGGGTGCCAGAAGAAGGAAGAGAGCAAAATATTGAAAACCTATTAGAAGAAATAATGACAGAAAACTTTCCCTGCCTGGTGAAAGAAATAGATGTACAAGTCCAGGAAGCGCACAGAACCCCATACAAGAGGAATCCAAAGAGGACCACACCAAGACACATCATAATTAAAATGCCAAGGGCAAAAGACAAAGAGAGAATATTAAAAGCAGCAAGAGAAAAACAGTTAATTACCTACAAGGGAGTACCCATACGACTGTCAGCTGATTTCTCAACAGAAACTATGCAGGCCAGAAGGGAGTGGCAAGAAATATTCAAAGTGATGAACAGCAAGAACCTACAACCAAGATTACTCTACCCAGCAAAGCTATCATTCAGAGTTGAAGGTCAGATAAAGAGCTTCACAGACAAGAAAAAGCTAAAGGAGTTCATCACCACCAAACCAGGATTACATGAAATGCTGAAGGGTATTCTTTAAGGAGAGGAAGAAGAAGAAAAAGGTAAAGATAAAAATTATGAACAACAAAATGACATCAAATACATACCTACCAACAAGTGAATCTAAAAATCAAGTGAATAAAAAATCTGAAGAACAGAATGGACTGGTGAATATAATAGAATCAGGGACATAGAAAGGGAGTGAACTGACAATTCTCAGGGGAAGCAGGTGTGAGGGGTGCAGGAAGAGCTTGGACAAAAATCTTACTCCTATGGATGAAGACAGTGACGGGGGTAAGGGCATGGGGTGGGGTGGGGAATCAGGTGGAGGGGAGCTTGGGGGAAAAAATAGAGGAACACCTGTAATAATCTGAACAATAAAGATTTATTAAAAAAAAAAAAAAAAAAAAGATGAATCAAGGATGACTCCTAGGCATTTTGGTCTTAGTAATGGTGGATAATGGTGCTATGTACAAGGCTTGGAGGGAGAAACACGGTTGGGGAGGAGGAAGGAGAGATAACTGAGGCTGACAGAAGAGAATGGTGCAGACAAGGAGGCCTAAACATAGATAGATTAAGCTGTTGAATGAGGCCTGGGATGAAACAATGGCATGGGTGGAGTCAGAGAGAAAGACAGTGAGTTGAATGCTAAAGTCCTTAATGAAAGGCAGGGTAAGGGGTGGTGATTGTTGAACAGCTGGAGAGGGGTAGTGGACTTTATGAGTTTCATCTGAGCAGGGGTTTTTAAAGGAGGAAGAGAAATGGTGGAGGGGGGAGAGAGGAAAGACCAATGGAGTGCCACATGAACCTCCCTGAGGAGACTACAGGGGTGGCACTGTCCTCAGGGGACCAGGCAGTCCCAGGAGCACTGAGAGAGGAGTTTGAGAATACAGAAGCGCTTCCTGAGCAGGCAGGTGTTCCAGAGGGCACCGTGATGTGTAACTGATATATATCTCTTATCTCCTTTGACCTCATTTCTTTCTCACCCAGCCAAACATCCACACCTTTGCACCTGGAGCGAAGGCTCTTATCTTTTGACCTGGATCCTCTGGCTCACTACAAATTCAGAGAAGTGCCAGGTGGAGGCCAGCCATGGCTCCCTCTTGGTTTCTGTGGGTTGGAGGACATTACCTAGCAACTCAGAGTTTTCTGGGTGTTGACAGAGTGTAGCCCAAGGGAAAAGAGATTCCATATTAGACATGTAAGACAAGGATTATACTGACAACTAGCCCAAAATTGAACATATCATTGTTCCCACATGCAAACAGGTATAGAAAGCCTCCTCTATGCACCTAGGTATTTGCACAACAGAAACCTATGCCTCAGCCCTTGCTCAGAGATCATTTGTGCTCCTTATGAACTTAGCTTGAGTTGCCATCGGTGGTGTAGACTGCAGGTGGGATGGAAGTGGAATTAGAAATAATAAAGGGGAAGAAGAAATTACATCAAACAATTGTTCTCCAATTCCTAAGCAGAAAGAGAAAAATAAGAAAGAACACCATCACTCATTTGCTGTGATGGTGGACACATAGGCTGCAAGGCTTCAAGGGCCTGGGAGGTTATTATGGAATGCCGGGTCTTTTGTACACATATCCTAAGAGCCAGTGGCACTGAAGAAGGTTTTCTGAGGATCCTCACGCAACAGGATTTTTTCCTTTGGAAAATTGTATTTTAGACTGGGCCTCAATATCTCACAAACAAGTTAGTCTTGACAGCTTACACTTTCTGCTTGGGACAATGAGAAATAAATAGGCAGCTATTCAAAAACTTATCACCTCTCGCTCTTCTTCCTGTACCCCAAAACTCTACAACACTAATGAATCCCATAGAAACCTTAATACCAAACCATCACTTGCTCCATCACTCACTTCATTGCCCATATATATCTTCAACCTTGCTCATTCCCCCAGAATTTCTAACTATGGTACAAACAATTACCTCTAAAATATAAGATTATGAGTTCAATCTTTTTCTAGATCATCTATCTGGCTTTCTTCTTGCTTAAGTTACAGAATTATCTTCAACTATGTCCAACTCGAAACAGCTTTAACCCCAAGTAGATTCAGGTCAGAGAGTCTAATTCATAGTTGGTGTCCAATCAGGGCTGTTTTCTTTCTTCTATTATCATGTTATTATCAGTCTTGGGGCATTCTTATGAGCACATAGTCTTGGCATTTTCTATTCTTCTTGACCCCCTAATATTGCCAACAGGATATGCAGAGGTGATAGAAGTTTTCTTCCCTTCATCTCTCAGCAGTTAAACAGCTGAAGCTGGATGGATCCGAAAATCAGATTTACTATAAAGATTAAATATAAAATATAAAAGCAAATCAGGGATGAGGTGCTAACTCATAGCCACAAGTTAGAACTGAAAACATGTAAGCAATTATTGAGGGGGGCTTTGGTTGGGGTAAGGTGGTAGGGTAGATTTGCTACCAAATGGTATGTCACCAGCTCTTGATGGTTTAGGAAGAAGTCAGCTCTCTACCAGTCAGAACACACTGGGGATGAGGTGAGACGAGACAGTGCAGATCTGGACTTCTGCCACAGGCTCAAAAAAATGCGGGAACACCCTTGGCCTTGAGATACCCAGGCAAGAGGACGCTTTGTGTTGTTTTGGTTTCCATGGCCACCCTTCCAGTCCCACAACAATAGGACTTGGTACAATGCCTACCAATGATTGGGTGGCAGAAACCCAGCTCATTGCTAGGGATTCATCATGTCAGTTTTCTCATCCATGGTGTAGAAGAAAGTATGACTCTAGGCAAAAAAAGTGATGAATGGTAAGGGATTAGACATCTTTCAGGGTACATGAGGCCTCTCTCTTTAATTCCAGCACTTCCTTCAGGCAGAATGTTGTGTGTTTATTTGTCTGTCTGGGTTTTGTTGTTGTTGTTGTTCGTTTCTTTATTTAATAAACTACAGCAAAATTTAATGGGAGGAAATTGAGCCTGTATCATTGCAAGTCCTCAGCCATCTACTGCAAGGCTTGTCTGGACAGGCACATGGAGACACTGGGCTGGTGGGCAGCTTTAATGCCACTGACCCTCTCAATATTGCTAACAGGATATGCAGAAGTGGTAGATGTTTTCAGAACTCTTGCTGCTCACAGCTACCAACCCTTGCTGATCATCCTGGCCCAGCGGAAGATTTATCTGAATAGGTGCTGCTTAAAAAAGAAACTCTTCTCCCTGAGGCTCTTCTCAGCACATAAAAATCCTAATTACTCACTATTCACATTCTTTTCTGTAGGTTCATTCTTGCTGATTTGGTGAACCTGAAATGTCACTGAGTGACCATGAGTTTCACTGGGAGGATATACGGGGAGAAGGTATGTGTGTTTATTTAGGTTTAGAATATGCATTAAACAGAGCTTTCGACACAAGGACTGTAAATTAGGTCTTTGAATCTACAAAGCATGTGATTGCTATTACACTCAACTGGAGTCCCACTTGTGCATCTATCACCAGGTAATGGTAGCAAGGATTTTAGAATTAGCTCATTCGACAGCTACTTCAATCTTCCCTCTGGAAATTGTACAGCTGATAATATCATGGGTCTCGGGTAGCAAAGAAAAACATGACATTTAGTTTTCTCCATCTATAAACAGTTTGACTTTCTTCATAAGAAAAGTCAGGAAAACCCAAAGAAACTCCAACGTAGCATTGGTATTTGACAGCCAGGGAGCACATTTTTCTATTTCAACAGTTAGATGCATCGGGTACAAAAGCAAGATAAATAACTGGACACTAAGAATTACCATAACCAAACCAATATTTTCCCCAAGTTTGAAAAAAAAGGTAGCATTTAATAATACATGACACAACTCCCACACTTGGCAAAGCAATATTTTAAAACTAAAACTATATTGTAATTAGACTTTCAAAAATGTGAATACTTCAATATAGGAGTCCATTAATAATCTAACCGCTGCTGCTGCAAAGCATGTTCCTCCCACAAGTGTAACTTAATTAAGCTCAGTTTCTTGTTTCAACCATCAGACAGTCATGAGGAACAGGTGGCTTCCAACTTAGAGATAAAGGAAAGATGTGACTTCACACGTCCACATGAAATTATCTAAGTGTCTTCCACCTTCTTTCTCCTGGCAATTTCTATTTCAAACACAGATTTGTTTCTACTTTATAGGATTTAAAGTTAAGCATGACCTAGGACAATTCTAATGAAAATTAAATGTAGATTTATACAGTGGTCTTTATATTACTCATACAAATATCTCAACCCCCTCTTTCCTCCAAAAAAACACCTTACTTTCTCATAGAGCTAGGAGATTAGATAAGTGTTAAGAATAATTACACACTAAATGGTGTGATTTCAAGGACAGTGACAGGAGATAACAAGTAAAAGCCACAACCTCTAAGTACCATCTCTTTATTCTCTAACGCAGTGGTCGGCAAACTGCGGCTCGCGAGCCGCGGTTTGCCGCTCTGTTGACTAATGAGTTTGCCGACCGCTGAGTAAGGCATTACCCTTACCCCGAAGTTTTGACTTCAGGTTACAGACATTAGTACATTATTAACATGATTTTTAATTGTTTTTCCCTAAGGCAGTGGTCGGCAAACTCATTAGTCAACAGAGCGGCAAACCGCGGCTCACGAGCCTCATGTGGCTCGCGAGCCACAGTTTGCAGACCACTGCTCTAATGGGCTATAAGTCAATGTCATTAATTCAGAAGCCTGGAGAAGCAGGCGGGTACTGGAATGAGTAGAGATGACTGAGTGTAGGAGAGGCAGAAGTTTTGCTAAGGAGAATGCATGCTCGGTCTAGACCAGAAGCCTCCTCCCACCTCCAGCAAATCTTTGTTTTGGCTTCACAAGGGTTTGTCAGATCATCCAATGCTTCAGGATAAGAAGAAAATTCAAAAAAAAAAATGTTTAAATGTGGTAGTTAATTAAAAAGTTAAAAGCCATCCACCGGGTGGGTTAAACCAATATACAGGCCTAGAGCCACCTTTGAGGACTACTGTTAATTTGCTTTGCCTCCTAAGAAGAGAGATGATTTATCAGTCAGACTTGCCTTGAAGTAAATCTATGATCTGAGAAGAAACTTTGAAGAAGGAAGTAGGTGTCCTACCAGTAAGTGTGTGTGTGTGTGTGTGTGTGTGTGTGTGTGTGTGTGTGTGTGTAGTAGAAGGGGGGCGGGCACTGAGAGAAGGGGGCTCCAAAGTATACTAAGCTTCAGAGGTCAGAGAACAGAGTCTATTACAATTAAAAGATACAAATCACAGGGATGTTGGGGACACAGTTACACAGGAAAGAGAACTAACGTCCATCTCTATGTTCTCATTGAGTAGGTTTGGCACTGTAGCAGGACAGCTGACATTGGTGATTTTGAACACAGAAGCGCTTCCCTGAGCACTCGGGCTTCCATTGGCTTCTCTTGATGTCCTACAGCAAACACCTGATTCTTTCAGCCTGGACAGAGTGCAGCGTGTGGAGAGTTAATGCCTTCCAATGAACAGCCTTTCAGCGGTAATAAATGGCAGTTGGAGCATTAATACCCCAGTTTCTCCAACTTCTGGGAGGATTACTCCACACTGTTTACAGAGTTCCCCACAGGATTGAGCCCCATGTGTCCACAGTGGTAACCACCTCCACTAAGCACCCTTTACTGTCTTCCTGTCTTATTTCCCCACTCCCTCCCGTGTGCTGCCTAGGATCCTCACACAAACCATTTAAACTCAAATCTGAGTCTCAGGTTCTGCTTCTGGGGGAACTCCAGCTAAGGCCCTAATTACCATGAAAACATCCCCAAAGGTCTTGCTTGTCTTAGGTCAGTGGTCGGCAAACTGTGGCTCCTGAGCCACATGCGGCTCGTGAGCTGCGGTTTGCCACTCTGTTGACCAATGAGTTTGCCAACCACTGGACTAGACTAAATGTTACCGTGTAGTTGGAAGCTATGAGGATTAGGCAATTGTGGAATATTGTGTGCAAAGAGGTAAAGGGTAGTGTATGACAGTGATCGGCAAACTCATTAGTCAACAGAGCTGCAGTTTGCCGACCATTGTCTTAAGTGATCTGAGACCTTGGAAGGGATTTTTATATGATTGAATAGTTTGGTCATTTTTATATGACCGTGTTCTCTTGTCTCAAAATTGGGATCATTTTAAAAGAGCTGACACTCTAAGCTCAAAGTATAATTATGAAGATCAAATAAAATGTGCTTCACATGTTAGCAAGTGTTACATAAATGCTGTTTTTATAACTCTCCTTGTTATTAAGATCCAATAATGGCATATCTCCAGGAACAGAGATGGGAGTGATGGTGGAGAAAGAATAAGCAAGATGAAGCTCTTTGCTGATCTGCTTGGTAAGTATCAGAGCAAACATGCCTGACTGCATGAGCAGCTTTTATTAGATGCCTTTAAATTTATGACATTGAAACAAGGTTGGTGAGTCCATCAAGGTGGCGCTGTAGAGACCTATTCTATTTACAACACATTCAATGTATTTAGAAACTGAGTTATTGTTCTCGGGACTGAGGCAAGATGAGAGTGGCCGACAAAAGTGGCCAACGGAAGACATAAAGCCAGAGCTTCACAGAAAATTTCATCTGTGTAAACTACAGTGACTAATTCAAACAATAAAGTATTTAGTATCTATGAGACTATTTATAGTAGAAAATTAATGGGTCTTTTATACCTGATTCAATGGCCCTTTAAAGAGAAAAAGTATAATCACAGCATAATCAATGAATGAAATGAATGATATTTACAGGTTGAATAATAATTAACTATAAGAAAGGGTGATATTTTTTTCTTTAGCATTTTTGACAGCTGTGGTAGACTTGAACTGTGGTTAGAAATAAGTAACAGAGTGTGTGTGTGTGTGTGTGTGTGTGTGTGTGTGTTTGTGTTTAAAGCTGAGTGCTTTAAACACTGTACGCAGCAGGTATGTACAGGCATACCTCATTTTATGGCTCTTTTGTGTGTGTGTTGTTTTGATTTTTTTTAATTGAAGGTATGTAGCAACCCTGCTTTGAGCAAGTCTATTGGCACCATTTTTTCAACCGAATTTGCTCACTTGTGTCTCAGGGTCACATTTGGGTAATTATAGCAACATTTCAAACATTTTCATTATTACTGTTTTTGTTATGGTGATCTGTGATCAGTGGTTACATCTGTCCTGTTACTACTGTAATTGTCTTGGGGTGCCATGAACTGGGTTGGATTAACACAGGAAACTTAATCCATAAATTCTGTGTGTGTTCTGACTGTTTCATTGACCAGTCATTTCCCCATCTCCCTCTCCTTAGGCCTCCCTATTTCCTGAGACATCACAGTATTGAAATTAGACCAATTAATAACCCTACAATGGGCTCTAAATATTCCAATGAAAGAAAGAGTTGTGCATCACTCATGTTAAGTCAAAAGCTAGAAATAATTAACCTTAGTGAGTAAGTCATGTTAAAAGCCTAGAGAGGCCAAAAGCTAGGCCTTTTGTGCCAAATAGAAAGTTGTAAGTGTAAAGGAAAGATTCTTGAAGGAAACTAAAAGTGCTACTCCAGTGAACACACAGATGCTAAGATAGCAAACCAGCCGTATTGCTGATGTGGAGAAAGCTTTAGTTTGAGCTGGAGAGAAGATCAAACCAGTTGCAACATTCCTTTAAGCCAAAGCCCAATCTGGAGCAGGACATAACTCTTCAATCCTTTGAGGGCTGCATGAGGTGAGGAAGTTGCAGAAGAAAAGTTCAAACCTAGCACAGGTTGGTTCCTGAAGTTTAACGAAAGAAACTGTCTTCATAACATAAAAGTCCAAGGCGAAGCAGCAGGTGCTGATGCAGAAGCTGAAGCAAGGTATTCAGAAAATCTAGCTAAGATCATTAATGAAGGTGGCTACACCAAACAACAGATTTGCAATGTAAACAAAACAGCCTTTCATTGGAAGAAAATGCCATGTACTGGTAGAACTTCCATAGCTAAAGAGGGCAACACAACGCCTGGCTTCAAAGGACAGGCCGACTCTCTTGTGAGGGGCTAATGCAGCTGGCGAGTTTAAGTTGAAGCAAAAGCTCATTTACTATTTCAAAAATTCTTGGGCCCTTAAGAATTATGTTTACTCTACTCTGCCTGTGCTCTGTGAATGGAACAACAAAGCCTGAATGACAGCACGTCTGTTTACAACATGGTTTACTGAATATTTTAAGCCCACTATTGAGACCCGCTGCTCAGAAAAAAAGAAGGTTTCTTTCAAAATATTACTGCTAATTGACAGTATACCTGGTCACCCAAGTGCTCCGAGGAAGATGTATAAGGAGATTAACGTTGTTTTCATGTCTGCCAAAACAACATCCATTCTGCAGCCCATGAATCAAGGCATAACAGCCCCATAACAACCTGTGGGGCAGGTACTATAATTATCCCCATTTTACAGCTGAAGGAACTGAGATAATTTGCCCAAAGTTAGTAGTAATTTGCCCAAAGTATAGCTGGTAAGTGGCAGAGTTGGAACATGAGCCCAGGCACTTTACTTTTGGATCTTTTTAACTTCATACAACACAGTCTCTCTAAGATGGAGTGTTTATAAGCACTAGGTACATGTTAAAGCAAGAAATTCATTGTTTTAACCTTCCTGTGCATGCCCAGACCACTCTTCCTCCAGCTAAAACATCTTAAGCATCTTAGCAGGAAGCCTCTCTGTCACAATATTTTTCATTCTCATTGTTCACTTCCCACTTCTACAGGTTTAAATTCTATACCTCCTTGGCCTAGTGCAAATGCTATCGTGTCCAAGGAGCCCTTCCTCTTAATTCCTCTTATTTTCTGCCATAAGTGTCGTATCTCTCCTTGGAACACTTTCATACTTTACACTAATTTTATGGAGCTTGTCACCTTATATAGCAGTGACATGTGTGTGACTTATCCCCACTCTAGCAGCACACTCCTTGTATTCATTAGGGACCTTCACAGTGGGAATCTCTCACAATGGTCAATACAGACCCTGGTCATTATATATGTTGAAAATGAAAGATTTATAAATGAGTGGATGGGTTGAGGAAATCATTGGATTGAATAACAATCATTTCTACCTATAGCCATTTACCTCTGTTTTACAGGTGAAGCAATTGGGGTATGGGGAAGTCACCCAAAGAAGACTCTTTGAACTTTCCCCATACCCAGCAGTAGCGTAGAGATACAGATGCCATGAGCACCTAAGTCTTGCAGAAATTAGCTGAGCATAGCTGCTTGCATAAAATAGTGACTGGAGTCTGCTCCATGAGCAATTAGTGGCAAAGGGATTCTGAGAGTTGTAATATGCAAATGCATCTGTCTCCTCAAACCAGGGTCATTTTCTTACCTTTTTGGGTTTTGCTGCTAAGGTCATTGCTTTTGAGCATCACCTTGCTCTGACTGATGCTTTGCTATAGATGTTGAAAAATACCTCATTGATCAGGTTTTACCAACTGTACAGGCAAGAGATCATGAAAGGAGAGAGTGGCTGACATGGGCCTGATTACTTTGCTTACAAAAGCTTTTTGTAGCTGTCATTATCTGGGCTTAGCTCCTGTATACTACAGTGTCAATTTCTTAGAGAGATTGAGCAGGGCTGCCAAAGGCATTCTTCTTTGTCAAATGTTGCACATATTATTGAGTTTGTACCCAGGGAAACATTTATCTCTTGTGGCAGCCTTGCTGCCATGCGAGAGATAGTAGATTCAGTCCCCGCGAAGTTTAAGGAGGTCTTGATAGAACAGAAGGGATGGGTGTAGAGCGAATGAAAGTCATTAGTTTGAGGATGTATGATCAGTGTGTCAGTATAGTAAGTTGCCACAAGGATTGAGAGTCAGAAGCCTTTCACAGCTGGAGATGCTCAGAGTAAGCTCAGTTGAGATCACTATGTGTTTCTTAGACACACCCTTCTTTGACCTCTATTCCAGACTATTTTTAAAAGTGGCAACAGTGATTCTTTTTTTTAAAATATATTTTATTGATTTTTTTACAGAGAGGAAGGAAGAGGAATAGAGAGTTAGAAACATCAATGAGAGAGAAACATCGATCAGCTGCCTCTTGCACACTCCCTACTGGGGATGTGCCCGCAACCAAGGTACATGCCCTTGACCGGAATCGAACCTGGGACCCTTCAGTCCACAGGCCGACACTCTATCCACTGAGCCAAACCGGTTAGGGCGAACAGTGATTCTTTATTAATGATAAGCAATAGCTGTATTTGATTTATTGGTGATACTCAGGATTTTATTTTTAAATCACAATCTCACTGCATCCTAATCCAAAAATACATTAATATCTTCACAACACACAATGCAATCTGAATGCTCTGGTTAAAATGGTATTGTCTCATGGACTGTTTCTTCCCTTTTCTACCTGCTTTAAAAATAACCATGGTACCAGGGCATCTCTAAAAGAAGGAGCAAAGTCTCTACCATTATCAATCTCTTGCATTATCAATTGTTAACCAAGAGCTACCTGAGACCATAGTTTATGATGCAAGGGGAAGAAAGAATGTGATTTCTACTTCTGATGCAAGAGGCAGAAATAACCCAATTTTGATGAATGATCTATATTTGAGCATGGAATTAGAAAAACCCTTCTCTCTCTTGTAAAATGAGCAAGCGGGGTATAGATATGACTGAAAGAAAATGAATACCTAGATCTTTAAGTATTCTGATCCGAGGAAGCTGCTTGATTTTCTCTCTCAGGCACAGCAGTATTGGGGGATACACCTCAAAAATGTGAAACATTTTTTATAAAGTTTTATTTATTGCAAGAAACCAATATTCCTTTTATCTCTGACTTTTCACACCATATGAATTCAGAACACAATCCCTGTTTAAAAATAATATATTTTTAGAAGAGAAAAATTAACTTGCCTGTACATGGAACATTTCCAAAGAGAGAACATGACCAAACAGGTTTTTAATTTCAGGTGGGAAGTAGGCCTTTTGGTCCAAACTTAATTGCAGATGAGAAACTCTCATGTCCAGGATTTAACTAGCTACCACCCGATGATGGCTTACCTTACATATACAAATTAAAAACAAGTTATTTATGTATAGAGGAAACAGATAACCATATACAACACACAGCTACAATTAGAGATCTCAGTTTTCTAGAAATCAGGTAGCTGAGGATGTTTTAGTCATTATCTTATCCCTGGAGATCATGTTCTCCTTCACACAAGTAGCATTAAACTGCTTTTTAGGTAAAGATTGACATCCTGAAGAGCTGTACCTTACAGTGCTGAGTAGAGAGCTGGCTGTGTGGCAGCTCCCAACCTCTGTGAGAGTTTAACCTTATGAACTGCATCTTTACCCGCAAGACTGTTTATTTCAAAGAGCAAGCATCTGACTTCTTCCGTTTTATACTCTGCTGGGTTTTGAAAATTGGAAGCACATTGTTCAATTAAGAACCAATTAATGTGACATTCCAGCATGAAAGAAGTGTTAGGCAAGAGGAACCCACTGCAAACTAATCAGGGTAAAGTTTCATTGAGTTGCAAGTTGCTGTTTCTTA